>OW121848.1:121756669-124156669 GCA_933228895.1 Platycnemis pennipes
CTCTTTCTTTATTGTAAGATAGGACAGTGAAAATGTATGTACTATAATACTCAAATGATAGTACAAATGGTCTAAAATAGTTGGTCAAACAGTAGTAGGATTGTAGCTCTTATCCAGACAGCACAGATTTGGTATTACATATTACCGTATTACAGTCATATTACAAAAGAGGGCTATTTGTATTACAGCTGTAATACAGTGTCGAATTTCCTCTAATACCACTGTATTACAGAGGCAAAATACAAGGGATTTACAAATCGTATTATGTTTGTAATTTAGATCTAATTTACAATCATTTTACAAATTGTATAATTGTTGTAATTTAGATCTCAATTACAATTGTTTTACTGATACAATATTTCATATTACTCCTGTAATTTAGTAGGAAATACAGCATTTTCAAGTAAAAATAAAACTATTTGCTCTGTTACATTAAATTTCTTTTATTCAAAAGAGAACTGTGGTCAGGCATAGTTATTGTTACGTACAACAAAACGGGTATCTTCTCCATGCCTCTTGTTATCGTGAACTTCTACCAAATAAATAACATACATCGCAACCGTATACAAAACTATCAATAAAATATGTATGAAATTCTCAACGAAATAATCAAGGTCATTAATGAGCTCGCTGGAAAATATGCAAGTGTTACTCATAACATTTATCTTTATAACTCAGGCATTTTTTAAAATTATGTGAATTCAGTTATCCCATGGAAGAGTGAAAAGTAAACACTATGTGGAATGCTCGTGCACATTTACCGGGTTCGCAGTTGAAGGGTGCACAATTGTGGTGGTTAAAGGGTGCCTGGTCACACACTGCATAAACTGTGCAAGTTCATGTACTAAAGCATGCCTCATCCGTCCCATCAAAATATCATTGTGAAACCATATGTAACAACTTCTATGAATGAATGGGTGCTCATCAATGCAATAGAACCATTTATAATTTCGTCCATCCATACGAACATGGAATCACACAGGTTCATACATGGTGTAACCATGTCCTGCAGGCCCTATAAACAATGACTGAACTTTTTGCTAACTACGCTCCACAAATCGAGACAATTAAAATTATTATGCTCAAGAGGCATTAAAGAAAAATCCATCATACTCTTACCAAGATCTAAATCGTAACAATTATGTTCAAAAGCATTTACACTTGCCATTATCTCTCACAAACAGTATAACTCATTTAGGAAGTATGCACATGATTAAAAGCTTACTTACGATGCTGTGGGTCATCGGATTCATAATAAACAAATATAAATTGGCAATACTAGCGGCACCCTGCGCTAAAGAAACACACCAAGCCTTTGCATGAGCGTGAACAATACTTTTGCATTATTTTCTGTATTACAAATGTAATACATTGGCTTTACGAATTGTATATTCCTGGTATTTTTACGTTTTGTTAAAATCATATTACCATTGGCCACATATGCAATTTCGCATGCGCACGCACAAGATGTTTGTATTACAAATGTAATACAAAAACTTAACGAATTGTATATGCTTGGTATTTTAATGCTGTTTTACAATCATATTACCATTGGCCACATAGGCACCTTCGTATGCACGAGCACAAGACATTTGTATTATTTTCCGTGCTACAATTGTAATACATTGGTTTTACAAATTTGTGTATTCCTTGTATTTTTGATGCTGTAATACAATAGTATTACTATTGCTTTGTATGAAATGTCCTGTAATACAATTGTATTACAATTTGTATACCAGTGGCTGTGCTGTATGGGTAGTATGTCGATAGTGTATGTTTGGTAATCTTCACCCCCTGCCATACACCCTCACAGTGGCTCGCACGGTATGAATCATTGCTTATATTGTGGGCAGAACACTGTGGTATGCATGAGACTTAAGTATTGATTACCATGATGTTATGTATGTTTATATATTATATAAATGTATAGCTATGAACAAAAAAAAAACTTACCACCTTGGAGAAAACTTTTTCTGAGACCTAAGTTGGAAACTTGGCAATGCTGGGATGCTTTCCCCTGGCACAGAGGGCTTAAATGCCTGGACTGCAAGAGAATTCTAACCAGTTTTTTATTGGGGATACCCTTCTCTTGACCTAAAAAAGTTACCTGGAGGGAAAATTTGAATTCATTCAAGGAATATATTTATTATTGATGCATGTCTATTGAAACTCAATACAAAATTTCACACTGTTTGACTAGCACTACTGTCCGCCCCAAAATCTTGTAGACTCGAGTTTAAAACAAATAACTCGGAAACCATTCATCGGATTTTCACGTTATTTGCATATTAATTTAGATAATTTTGTTGTTGACTGAACACATTGTTAGAAAAAATTTTAAAAACAAATTTTGGACCCGTTTCTTACGTTAGAGTAAAAAAAGGGCCCATTTTTTTCAGCGCTACATCACCATGCGTCACTTTAATGTCTATTAACTGCCAAGCAAAGCATTTGGCTAAAACAAAATTTTAATACAATGTGAATTATATCTTTATTATTACATCTACGAAGTTTCAAGATTTTAACTTTATTCGTATGCTATTCCATTTATAACCACACTTTTTCTCTGCAACTATGCATCATTGGACCACGAGACTAAAACTGTCATCTTCCTCTTTAAATTTCCAGAGCGAATCAGATATTATCATTTAGCTGAAGTTAGCACCTTATTTTATATTGAATTTTATATTTCCTGGAAAAACATGCGAGCCTAGAGTAGGACACTCCGCCGGAAATGCTGCACAGCGTGCCAGCGGAGTGTAAAGGTATGATTCCTGGTCCAGAAAACTCTTATCCTCTGGCAAATTCAACAGCAAATTTAAAATGGGCAGCCCCTTTCTCAGTATTACCACCTAATCGGATTCTTCATGCACTATTCTCACATACACTTTCTGGGTCATGTATTACTTCTATATCAGTTTTCCATTCTTCAAATCTAGTCTATCTTCTAAAATATTTCTATGTATTAACTTTTCCTACCTCACCCTATTGGGAATGTAAGAAACAAAAAAATGTTCAAATACATCCTGGTTGTATTCTATGTTCCTTTTCATTAACATTCTCATCATTGCAGTCGTATCCTGTGTTGAAATCCCCTTACAAAAAACTGATCTTTGCCTAGACATTCATTTGCTCTCTTTTTCTTTCCTCTGTCAGTGATTATACGTACAATCTTTCAGCATGAGAAACCCTGTATTCTTTGCATTCCCTTGTTAGCCTCAGTATAGGTCTCAATAGTTTCCATGAAATTCTGTGCAAAACACCCTCTTTTCCTTCTGTAATTCAGCTTGAATGTTATAAAACCCCACATTTCTCCTTTGTATCTGTCCTTTTCCTCTTCGATATCCAAGGTACTAGACATTTTCTCTATCACTCAGTTCTATATGTATCTTCCACAAATGCCTATGTACTCTGGTTCCATCACTAAATTTCCTGTCCTGTCCTTGAAGCACAGTGCAGTTTTCCATTTCTTGATGGCTGACAACATTCTTACCTTTTTATAGGGTTCTTATTTGTCCATCTCTCTGGAGCCTCTACATTTCTTGACATAATCTATTCTACCATTTTTTCTGCTCTCTTTAAGTTATTGTTAATTTCCTTCTTTCCTCGATATTCTTCAGTATTTCTGCTGTTACAATGGTTTCTTGATCCTTTTTGCTTCTACATTTTTTTCCACTGTTTTTCTCTCTACTATTATTTTTTCCCATCCTTCCTCAACTCTACCCTCTTTCTTTTCTTCTGCCATGCATCTGTTGAATAACTCCCTATATTCACTGCATATGGTGCCAATCAGAGGTTTCGAGATTACACTCCTTTGTTCTACTTCCCTTTTAACTTTTACCTACAAAACAAAATGGCAAACAAAAGGTGAGCGCAGGAGGAGGAAATAAGATTTTAATGGAAAAAAATGATAACTGAGCTGGGAACCAAGCCATAGGAATCCCAGGTTTCAAATCAATGTGTACACGGCAGAGAAGGAAACCCAGGCAGTGGAGGAAGTCGAAAAACCAGCATAGGCATTAGCCTGCTCTTATCAAAGAGCACCAAAGCGGTTAATGGATTAATGTCCCACATAATAGTCAGAGGTCAGGGCACACTTGGGACCCTCCCTCTCCCCTATGCGAAAATCCCTGTCCATCAAGGAAGGGTCCCCCCAATCCAATGCAAGGGAGAATTTTGCAGGACAGTACTGCAGTATTGCCAAATCTCAAAGTCAGGGCTTCAAAATTCTTGCCTCCTAGGTGGCAAGCTGTTTTGCAAATTTCACTATAAACTTGAAATTTGTATTTGATAGTTTGCTGATTATGTGGTTGGTTCCTTCTTACAGAGAGATGATTTCCAAGCAATGTGAGGAAAAATTGACTTACTGCATTTTATTGAGATTATATGCCCATTTTAATGTTGCTGATGCTGGAGCAAGACTGATCAAGATGTCTGTGGTATCAAGTTTAAATCCTCTGGACTGATCTAATTGTTAATTCATAATGTACAATGTTTCATATTTTATCTCCTTTGATGCCAGTAGCTGCACACCTGTTCTGGCTGATGTTTATTTCATATTTGAACTTTAGGAACAAGTAAGGCATTTACACCCTTTGAAGAGCATAAATGCTCCACTTTGCTGTAATCCAATATGTAATATGGTACATTTTTTACTGATGATGCAGAATATGGCACGAAAATATATTGGATCTTAGCAGTTTGGCCAGATGTAATGCTTGGGAAGCATTTCTAGATTAGCACATTGCATGACAGGAGTCTTTTTAAGGGCTCATAGACTAAGGACTTGTATAGAGCAAGCCTATACCAGGTTCAAGCTGTCACGATCTCCCTTGGCTAATGGTCATGTCCTTTTCATATATGTTAATTTTGTTAAGTCTAGTTGTTTTATCCAATATAAGTTAACCTATTCATGTTCCAATGATTTGTATGATGGTAAATCAATATGTACAATTCCATTGCTCATTTGGTGAACTTGATTGGAATGGAGGTTCATTAATCAAGAAGTTCAGTTAAGTGAAAGGAGATAAGATTTGAGTTCAGTTTTTTTTAGACTGGTGTAAATATCTACTCCTGATATTAATGGAGTGATATAGTACAGAATAGTGTTATCTAAAAGTGTAAAGTTATTTATTTTTCTAAGAGAAAATAAAAATTTTTATTCAAAATTGATGGTTCATTATTTTATTGGTATGCATTGTTTTGAGTTCAGTTGCAAGTTCATACTTGAACTAGATTTTGAAGGTACAAGTGGGCAATTATAAATGAAAATGTGTCATTCCATTATCTCAGTCTCATTCTTGCTTTGAGATATTTAAAATAGACTTTATTAAAGAAGGTACATGTTTCACTATGTGCTTACAACAAGCACATGGATGCACATAGTGTCATTGCTTCAATCACATTTTCTCTTTATTACTGGCTTAAAATTTACCAATATAACAGCTATAAAACAAGGAAGAGAGATACTCTCAACAATGATTTGTACTTGTTGGGTCAATCTTTGAAACAAATTCAGTAATTGTAACAATATTATGAACCTGTAACTAGAAGAAGCCACCGAAAAAACTTTTCTAAATTGCACAAACAAGTTGTATAACATGCAATAAAAAACTATAAAAATGTATTTAT
The DNA here is from genome assembly GCA_933228895.1 of Platycnemis pennipes. Classification (NCBI taxonomy): domain Eukaryota; kingdom Metazoa; phylum Arthropoda; class Insecta; order Odonata; family Platycnemididae; genus Platycnemis; species Platycnemis pennipes. The sequence goes on from OW121848.1 coordinate 121,762,301, forward strand.
TTCAATTATTGCACATAATACTAGTCAAGTTGATTAAATCTCACACTAAAATGTCTTTATTTATTTATTTATAAAGACATAACTTCTGAATAATAACAGTAATTTTAAATCATCATTGGCGCCAAACACGAACTACCACTTGTGAATAAAGTTACAATTAAAGGAGTTACATTTTGTGCAATGTAAATCAATAGAAATGGGACCTGACCACGAGAAACATTTTGCTTCAACAGTTTAAAATAATTGTATTGCCATTTAAAAGTGAAGTGCATTTTATGCAATAAATATTATAGTAGAAACAAATGCAATTTGTTGATCCCCACTACCATTGATGTCAGTAAGTAATATCTAATCTGATACAGTTTTCACACAACAGGCTTCGGATAAGATTGAAACTGCTTACTGCACAAACCTGGAGTAAATTCCAAGAGCATAAATAACACAATTGACCCCACAAAAAAAGTCTGTTTCTAACGCATTTACTGGTGGTGTTGGTGACCATGACATTAGTATGTGATTGTCCTGATTAAAATATGAATTTAATTGTTGACTTTTTAATTTAATAGTCATTTCATGAATTAAATACTTCTCACAAATCAAATTGCTGTAAGTAGTTGAAATAAAAAAACTAGAAGTCCAATTGACCCTGTTGATTATCTTCAGTTTTGCAGAGGTGGCATTTCTATTTCCAAAGGCTTCAAGAATGCCATTTATGAAATTTATTACTTGTAGTATAGCTGTCAGCCACCTAATGTTACTCTCAATTGGTCAGTGAAAAATAACTGAAGAAATTAAAAATAAATGCCTCTTAAAATAAAAAAATAAGGCGAACTCAAGATAATTGTTAAATGCAAGACCCATATTTCTTGTACCAGGTGCAAAACAGGATGGCAAAATTTAGAGTCATGAAACTCATTCCATATGTTTCACTGCAGCGGTACTACTGAATTTGAATTAGTTCCAATCTGGCACTGTCACCTATTAAAGTATAGTATTTAACTGGGCATAGTAAGTTGATAGGAATTACACATTTGATTTCAGAAATTAGAAAATTAAAATACCTAAAATGTTTCATGGATGATGCAATTGCTAATTGCCTCCATGCTTACATAATGCATATCACAGCTTGTAAGTCAACCAATGCATTATAAATAATCCAAGGTTTTGTCAAGTCATATACATTAATTTGTACACGTATAGTCACAGCTTATACCAAAAACATCACTGACTATTATTTTTAATTTACCACGTTATTTGAAAATTTATTGAAACAACATCAAGGCCACCTCTAAAATTCATAACTCCTAATGGTTATATTTCCGTGAATCAAATTAAGTATAATGATGATATTTAAAGCTTTAACATTAGTTTTAGAGTGGTAAAACTATGAATACCAAGTCATGATCACCATTCTATGGTGTAATGCTTTAAGTAGTGATGGCCGGATCGGATCCGTCGGATCCAAAGATCCGCGGATCTTTCATTTTTTCGGTTCCGGATTCGGATCCAAAGACACGGAGCAAAATCGGATCCGGATCCTAGATTTTTAAATTTTCGCGGCTTAGCGATCGAAACTCCCCGTGAATGGAATGCAGTTGCGGTAGATATTGACAAGAAGAGGATGTGTAACTCAGGTCACGAAATAAGATGAAAATTTTCCCGTGCAACTAGAAGCAAAATAAAGAAATATGACTTTTTTCCCCATTACCCCGGTATCGCGGGAAAAATTACGTAGGGTGTCACGCGGGTAGCCTACATTCGCCGGGATCAGGCGGACTGGTTTACTGTGCGAAGGTCGATCCCTATCGCAGTTTAATTTTTCTTTCAGTCATTGCATCGAAAATGTTATCATCTTCAATTTCAAACCATAACATCTGAATACTCGCTTTATTATACTTTTGTTGTTTAAATTAGATTTACAAATGTACCATTAATAAATTAAGGATGGTCGGGTCGGATCCACGGGTCTTTCATTTTATTCGCTACTGAAATCAATCCGAAGACAGTAAAAATTCAGATCCGGATCGGAGATTTTAAAATTTCGCGGCTTAGTGATCGATGAGCCCCGCGAATGGAATGTAAGTATGGTAGAAACTAACAAGGAGGGTGTGTAACTCGGTCACGAAATGAGAAGATTTTTTTCGTGCCACAAAAACAAGATAAAAAATACTCGTCGTGAATTTTTTCTCCATACGCCCGGTTGCACGAGAAAAAAAATAAAGCCGAATGTCACGCGGGTCGCCTACATTCGCCAGATTCCCGTGAACCTATGATAGCGTGGTTGTTAAAAATGAGGGCTAGTGTACTGCCGATCGCGAGTTCGATCCTTAACACTGCCTAGGAATATAGGCTATGTTGTATTCCTAGGGTGATGCAAGTAGGAGAGTTAAAAAAAGTGGATTATCAGAAATTTCATGTCAATTTATAAGTAAAAAAAAATTTTTTTTTATTGGCGTTAGTGTAATGATTGGAAAAATTTTTTATTGCAGAATTAAATCGTGGAATCATTACGTTAACTTTCCCATGTATTTTTAGCAACGCATTTATAAATCTAGTTTAAACAATAGAAGTACAAAAAAGTCAGTATCCACACACAAAGGTTGGAAATTAAGGATGATAATTTTTTTGATTCATTGGCTGAAAGAAAAATTTTAAACAACTACATATAAGAATCGAACTTCATTAGCTACAGTCCACTACCCCACATGCCATTCTACTTTTTTCTTGCAAACCCTAGCCAATGGAGAAAAAATCGGAGACTTTTTTAATTTTTGCTTCTGGTACCATGAAATACAGCTAATCTCATTTCAAGATCAGAGTTACACAACCTCTCCTTAGAGGTATAAAATTCTCAAATTTCATTTTAAAGTTTATTATTAATGAAACATTGCAAAACTACTAGTTTAACAGCTTGAAATATTCTATAATATTTTTTCGTCTTAAAAATGGAATCCCCGGATATTCCATAAATGGGACCCCTTGGCCGCATTAAAATATTTTGTGTTTCTAAAAAAGCATTTGAAAGCATTCAAGGATTTGATTAATAATTGGAAAATAATTCCTTTATTAATGAAAATAAACTTACAATGTTTCTTTTAACTGCACTCTAAAGAATAGTTGTTCAGGTTTCAATAATGTATTGCATGATGAGTATGTGATAAGGAAGTTGATCATTATATTAGAAGTAATAAGATATAGTTATTGCATCCGTAAATCTTGATCCGGGAAAATATTATCCACATAGGTGATAGAAAGTTGATTTTTTCGACAATAAATTCACTTTTTTTGGTAATTCTATTGTTGCTGTATTTATATATTTTAAAAAAATCTAGGTTTCGAAAATCAGAATCGAATATCTGAAACTAAGGATCCGAAACCGAGATAAAGATCCGAAACCCAGGCAAGGATCCGGTTCCGGATCCGGATCCGACAAAAAACCTGGATCCGTCCATCACTAGCTTTAAGTAAAATATTTTTAAAGATTTAAATGTTAAAACTTGACAACTTAGGCTGCTCAATGTTTCTAATCAGCAACTGCAATTATTGGCAACAATACAAACATTTGGTATTTCTTCTAATCTAATAAGCACCAAAACTTCAGACTCCTTTGAACCATAATCATTTGCAAACGAATTACTTAAAAACATGTAGTGCTTCTTTTTTGCTTCTGTATTGCATGCAGTGTGACTAATATCATGGAATAAGTATGCATATAATTTGAGGGTAGAATAATACCAAGAGCAAAATATCCTTAGATGGCAAATAAATAGCCAGAAAAAAGTACAAGTGTGTTCAATCAAATAATAAATTGCATAATGAGCCCCATAAAAATAACTTCTTGTACATATACATATGTATGCTCTAGATATCTATAACATTTGTCACATAAAACTTCAAACAATAATAAAAATATTTGTTCATGGCCAGCCATTGACTATTTCATAATTCTATAATGAGTGGTAACATTAAGTGTCAAAACCTTGTATTGCAATATGCATATAATCAGCACCATTGTACAGTAGAAGCCCCATATAATGAGAAACTCGAAATAGTAAGGATAGATGGCCTTTAGGCCACATATCCGTACCCTACACATTTTTACACTCTGATTTGTAAAATAAATCGGCAACAACAAAAGCAACAAGTTGCTTTCACAGGGGTCGTTCAATATTCTGAGTAATAAACAGCACATTGCATGTGCACAGCCTTGTTGGGAAACTCTCTATCCTTTGCATTAAAATGAAAACAAATTATTCTGCCGAATGTTCCGCCCAATGTTTGAGTGTACACTTACAACATTCTGGGCACACCAACATGTGCACTTGCGGATTTCTCGATAGCGCATGGACTTTCCGTTGATTTTTTTTACTACCCCACTACCAATACAATTTCACTTCAAGAGCCAACTTTATGGCTGGGAAACATCAGTTACCAGTTCATAAGTCATTATATATGAAAGAAAAAATCCTTTCATCAATAAATACGAAAGTGGCAAGGCAGGAGCCCATTATTATGAAAAAGATCACATAGCTGATGCTAGAAGTCACTATGGCAGAAGATATTATGTGTAACTCAATGAAATTCAATAAGGAACTTACAACTCTTGGTGTGTAGCGTTGCATGCAACAATTGTTTTTGATCAAATATCAAGAGAATATTCCACAGGAGGTATGACGATTTTTCTGGTCCCCTAAAGTTTTGGCCGATATTAGTCCATCGTATGCTGCCGTGATGCATTTGGAAATCAAGGAAGTATGGTAATATGTGGAATCTTAAGAGTCAAAAGTCGATGTTTGATATTCCAGATAATTACACATAATATCAGATTTAATGTAATTGACAGTAAATACAACCATGAGTCAATGAAGTGTGCAAAAATACCATTTTAAAAGGCTATATCAATGAAATCTTCTGGCTAGTCACCCAAAACAACCAAAATACTGTTGAAACTAGTATTAAAATCATAGGAATTGGCTGTGGAATGATTACTTAAACACCTTTAGTAATAATGCAAGTTTGATATATCGAGTGATTTTTCAGCTCCCAAGAGCTCTTGTTATATGAAGCTTCTACTGTAATAATGCTGGTAGTTGCACTCAGCTTTAATGTGGACACCTGTTGCTATGGATTGGAGATAATGGCGGTGTTTCACTTGCTTCATCTCGTCTTTCTATTGGCCTTCCACGGACAATAGTTCCCACAGATGCCCGTCTGACACCAGAGTTGCCCAGCAGATCTTGGATATGCTGAACGATAAGGTCAATAGCAACTGCAAGAATTAATATTTGTGTTGCATTATATATCTGGATCAACAAAAATAACATAGTCCTATTCATTTTTAAATACAATATTATTGTAAACTATTTTTGACAATCTATAGAGTTGGATGAAAGGAAAAAATCTTGCTTACCTCAGCTTAAATGGGATATCCATGCAATGGAAATTCTTCTACAGATATGAAAATTAAACTCATTAAATGTGCCATTCATGAAAGTGTCTCATTCTCCTATCAAAACTATTTATGGGTTGGCATAAAGGAAGTTCAATGTATTAGTAAAAAATAATTGATATCATGCAACTTAATATTGAAGTGTCATGGAATGCTAATTTCTTAGGAAAGTATTATGCAAGTCTACTCTGCAAAATAATACATAATTAAATGCAACTGTACTTGCCAAGTAATTAGCCAGACTGGATTTTGCAACTTATAGTCAATAGACGCACTCAGTGAATTCTAATCAGTGACGCATTTTAGAGGATATAATTTCATGTTAAGTATTTTTTATGCATCTGAGTTCCTCATAAACATACGTACATATACATATGTTTGCTATTTAGTTTTGTTTAGTTTAGAATGTCTGCTAAACATATGCCACAAGAAATTGTAAAGCAGCAAGCTAAATAGGCATGTACAACCTTGAAAACGAATGCAGTATTCCACAAAATAAGAAACCAACAACCCTAGTCTTCCTGATTTCAATCTGGCAGATCATTTTTATTCATCAGGATAGCTAGTCAAATTTAGATATCTTTTTTAATACCTAACACCAGTCAAAGATGAGTAGCTTATTTTGGTTTTCATCGTGCAAAAATAAAAGTTGGTTGATTAAACACAAAAAGAATGTTTATAACTTGAAATAGCAGGGATGTGCTTTAATGCAATTTTATTCAACATTGGTACAGTATATCTTTAATGAAGTTACATAAAGGACATTTTATGAGCATATCAGAGCACACTTCTACTGATTTCAGTTAAGAGTTGTATACATTTTACTAAAAGGTCATGTTTGCTAGGAGAAATGACAAAAAAACTGAAGCAATTTTAATATGACTGTAGGTAGCATTGATGGACCTTTTTCTCATAGCAGTGGGGATCCCTTCTAAGAATTACCATAATAAGATAAATAACACAGGTTGTACATAGTGATCATGAAAAATAACTAGAAAGTGAAGAAAACTGACAATAAGTCATGATTTAACAAAAAGAACTGTAACTTGATCAAAAAAGATCAGTTTAAATTTTTACCACACTGACTTATTTGTTATTATAAGCAATACTTTGCGCAAAAATACGTGAAAATATATCAAAACAAAGTACTTGGTGCCTTAAATAAAATTATGGATTACGCAACCAGACAGAATTATGTGATGGCAGTGAAGAATTTCATGATCTAACTAGGTATGACAATATCAAAAGCACAAGACAGGGTGATATACAGAGTGAATGCGGAAAATGAAGTTTTCCTCTGATTTGACCATGCATCATTCATCAGCCGTAGTAAGTCTGTGCCATTGAATGTCTGGAGCTGAACATATTTGCATCAGATTTCATATAAAGAATAGAAATTCTTTGAAGGGAACTCAGATGATTAGGATTCATGTTAAATGTCTGTAAGATATCGTATTTTCACGAGTTTCCACACTGCATGAGAAAACTCAAATTTCCACAGGTGCAGCCAACAAGCATATCGCATTTGATAAACGGAGACTGAATGACTTGAATGCTTGAGATGCTATGATATCTAGGGGACTAATAGTGATTACCAGTAAAATTCCTAAAACATGACAAATAAAAATATCTGCTTGATAACTAGGATTTATTGTGAATGATATGCCAAAAATATTCCGAGTTGATAGTGAGTTCTGATATAACTGCACAGGAGTTGATACACTGAAGCATTCTCACTGGAACCACTCATAAATAAATATTCATAGAAAAGGTACAGCATCAGAGTCAAATGGACATCTAAGCACAACTTTTAGAAGAAGCATAATACCCACCCCTTGAGGTACATAGGTAATAAACTTAAATCTGAACTTAACATTAAATTAGGAAGAGGCTACACCAGGATTTTGATGTAATAAGAGCAGGAATATTGTTTCACATCTGCCAAAGTATGCAAGGGAAGACTAAACATAACTCTTAGAGTAAAGCCACTAATACTATTCTGACAGTTTACAAGGAAGTTGAGAAACAATACAAAAAGAACTACCACCTCAGCCTCAGTATTATGCTTTGTATCTGAAGAGTATTGAATATTTTTTGTAGGTGTCTATAATTCCTTGTGATAAGAATAATCCAATGAAAATATGTACCATTAGGATTGATCTGACCTTATCAAGTGATTATTGGATAGCACATGTATGCAATATAAGGATCTGAAATCTAACACAGTATCTTATCATGACAAATGGCTTAATGGCATGGACACTTAAATGGCTTTTCCTCACGTTAATTACATCAAGGTGATTTCATTCATCTAATTCTATATCACATCACAAAGGTCAGGACGTAGGTACTAGCTCAGCTATAATTTAGCATATTAAACTATAGTTCCATTTTCTTCAGGAATACTTGTAAACAACCTCTTTATATTCTTTCAAAATTTAAATTAAATACACTGAATACATCACCATTCAACAAATTTTTGCAGGAATGTTATCGATGTTGAAATCAAGGATTTAACCCTCTTAGTACCACAGGCTAATACATTGGCAAGATATTCCACAGAGAAAAAATCATTCGCCTTGACCGGGACTCGAACACGGACCCCCTGATTTCCGGCCAGGTGCTCTACCAGTTGCGCTCTGTGGAAATTCTAAAATTACAATTTCCACAGAGAAAGAGGATGCCTTGGTAGCGCAACTGATAGAGCACCTGGCCGGAAATCAGGGGGTCCGGGTTCGAGTCCCGGTCAAGGCGAATGATTTTTTCTCTGTGGAATATCTTGAATTCGTGCATCTCAGCGGGTAACTCCGTTAAAGTTTTCTCGGCTAGCTCGCGAGCTTTGAATTTGTTAATACATTGGCTTTTGCTCCACGGGCAAAAAGTGCCACAGGCCGATATATCGACTATCGGAGCACTCTTATGTTTAAATTATTTTTTGTTGTAATAATTACATTTATCCTTTATGCAATGCATCAGAATACCATAAGCAACAATCAATCCATTTTTACTTCAATAAAAAAACATTACATTCATATCTAAAAAGTAACTTCATATTGTTTATATTTTTCACAAGAAGTTACAAAAATCTCAAATTCATGCTAGAACTTTCCGCTAGTACCATCAAAATTCAGTGGCACTAAGAGGGTTACTCATATTGAGACATTGGCCAAGGTAGGAATCTCTGCTGATGTACCATGCAATATAACATTATGGAATGTTTACCACCCTCACATCCTTGGAGGAAAACATGTTTCATTCCAGGAAAAATCACACTTCTGTCAATTTTAAATCAAGCAAAATGTGATTAAAAAAAGACAGCATCAGATACCCTGACATACTGAAGCAGCCCACATGTTGTTAAGCGCATAATTATTGGTTAATTAGTATTTGTTAAGCTATTTTGAATACAAGCATGATAAGAACATAAAGCATGCAAATGGACTTTCTACTTACCACAATGCCAGTTGTTGTAATGGTGATAGGACTTGTTGCTGGCTTAATTCACATCCTAAACAAATATTCACCACCAAAACTGCTAAATCAACACCCCTTTCATAATACATAGGTTGGACATGAGCTGACACTTGCACAGCATTCTGCTACATATATATTTGCACCAACATAAAACTCCACTAAAAAAGATCCACTCAAAAACCCCATTCTTTTTCTCTCTCCCTTGTCATTCATTGTCAAAACAATTCTACAGCTAACTTACCTATCATTTCAGACGACAAAGATAGTACATCCAAATGAATTCAAAGCATTATATTTTCAATTACCATTTATTGCCATTACAGCAAACAATGTGGTTAAGCAAGAAATAAAGATTTAAAAAAAATATGGACGACTTCAAAATACTGGTCCCACTAATCATATCAGTATAAATTCAGGGATTTCAGACAACAGTCAAGGGCATAAAATGCCTTTCCGACATTAACCACTCAACTCAGCACCATTTAGACAAATGCAGTGAAAAACAGCAGCTTTACAACTTGCAGCTTAGATCAAATAAAAGACCATAAGAAGAGTTTAACATGGTTACCAGTAAAAATTGTTCTGCTTCACAGGCAGACACAAATGCCACATAATAGCCATGAAATGCACATGACAATATAAAGTGATGTCAAGTGATATGGCAACTGACAGGTGTATTAAAATATTCCATTAAGTTTCAGATTCCATTTTCCATTCTGATAAGTTTAATAATAATCAAAATCAATCTTCATCCCTAATAGAAAACAGACCAGGCTGAAGTTAATTTTACCTTAATACAGTATCATAAATTAGGTGAATAGTTGATACTAAAATTTTAACATGGACATACCTATTGAATCTATGGCTGGTTAGAGCCCACTTCTCACATAATTAACAAATTGTTTTACTCTCAGTAATTAAAATTCATAAGCTTCCTTTGACCTTTTGACTCACTCCTTTGGTTATCTCAAGTTAGAGATTCGATCTGATAACTGATTGAGAAGTGTAAGGTGACAATGATTACTTACAGCTAAAAATACACATTATTTGTGCTTCTTTTGGAGTGTTAGAATGAATTACACATCCATGCTTGAGAAAGTTGGGAATACCATGGTCTTCTCCATTGTAAATCTTTGATGTAGTCAACAATAAATAAGTGATGGTTGTTCTTAGAAAAGTACAAAATAGCAACTTCAAAAGGAATAAACTACAGGAGATGAATGGTATAAGTTACAAAATGCAAGACAAAAGTTTTCAATTTCTTGGCCCCCACTGCTTCACAAATACCCTGTGGTATACTTCTTATTGGAATGTGATACTTCAAGTAATACAAGTTGGACACCTACTAGCAAGTAAGGTGTGGCTTTTACTGATATTTAAATTTCTTAACAACACTCAGATGATTGTTTCAGGGTATGCTACATCATCTCTTGAAGTATTTTTCACCTTTTCTTTTCATACATGAAATGCCTACGTTTTAAATACCATGTGTTCTTGACAATGCCATGCATTGTTCTGACATATGGAGAATTATATATTCCAAACAATTATAAAAACTATATTAATAATCAAAAATCATTTCTAAATTATTTGAGATTGTGGATGCACAACTGACTCCCAATGCTATCTGCAAAAAATGTAATTTTTCAGGGTAGGTCAGCTTTTATGGCAAAAGGAGAAGCCTGAAACAGGGATTAGCCCATTCAAGACAAAATCCATCAAGCATGCTACAGGTCAATGACTTATTTAACAATAACTACAACAACATTCCAAATAGGTAGTACACACAGGCCCTGCTTTAATGTGACTGATTACTGTTGACCATCAGATGACATGGATTCTATGTTAACCTTGTTGTCATCAACAGACTGGGTTTTATGGAATTCATCAGTATGAAACTTGGCTAAGACGAGGGAAAACAAAGGAAGGGCGTGTACATGAAAACTGGTATTCTTCAAAAACACTTCAACCAAACATCATATTTTAGAGCTCATTGCACTACCAAATTAGGGAGTCAGAATACCACCAAAAAATCACTACAGAGTTACCAGCCTGGGGTAAACCTGTATGCTAGGCACCACGACACTCCTTCTCTACCCTCATTTGGATTGAAACTGAATTTCCTTGTTGGAACTTTATGACATTCTGGATTTAAAGTGAGATGACAAAAAGGGAAGATAGTCCTAGGACAAGCTAAAGTCTTTTGTTGTAACTTCATCCACTCAGAGACATAATGTCTTATGGAGACTATTTGTATTAAATAATCAATAATTTCATAGCCATCATTATGTTAATCAAGGACCAAGTGTCACATAAAATGTTGACACTTACATAACCACTGGTTTCCTCTAAAATATCATTCATTCCAAACCGCAAGTTTAAGAGCAATCAACCACACATCTTGAAACCTATCTCAGCAATGAGGAATCTGATATGGTATAAATTTCAGAAACATACATTTTGAGCTTAAGATGAAGCTATGAAGCTGTAGTCATTGCCTTCAACTCAGTTCACCAAATGATGATTATTTAAAATTATTACATCCTTTACAAAATGCCAGAGTATAAAATTTCAATCTTAGAGTATCACATTTTTCAAGATAGCTTTTCTGTCTTTTAATCAAGGTTTCTGTAGGCTGTAATTCATAACTCTCATTAGTTCCTAGATGGATGTATCCTATCAACATTGCCCCAAAATTAACACATAATTGACAAATAACAACAAACCTGTAATACTACCACCCGGGAATGCCCTCCCTAATGCCATATTATTGGGCCAACTATATTTTATGTCATGCACTATATTTTCTACACATTGTGAGAACTTGAACTTGAAGTGTTTGTAAAAATAGTGGTCTCACCAAATGACTTTAACTTCAGATACACCCTAAACTTACTAAAGCTGCTAAAACAACTAATTCAACAAAAAAATATTTATTCAGAAGAAGATTGGAAAGCTTATTCATATCAGTTGTTGTTACAACCTCCTTATGCATGTTTTGGCATCAATTACTTCTTGAATTATAACAATAAAAATGCTTCATCACATGACTTTCAGCATATTTTCACTCATATTCAAATATATTGAGCAACAGAAAAATAGTTTAAAATTTAAAAAACTCAAGAGCATTAATGCATTCATCATCACCCATGACCTTATGCCTACGAAAGATAAGTTCAACATTTATGAAAATATTTTTCAGTTGGGGCAGTTAAAAAGATTTAAAACAGTAAAACCAGTTTAAAAATAATTCATTTCCTTTTCTGGTAGTATTTATGAATGAATTCATAAAAACATTCAGACTTAACGCCACTATGATGGGATTAGCTTGTGATAAAGGAAAGCCACAACTATCATGATTGCTGAAGATGTTGAAGTTTACATAAATACTTTTGATACAATTTATAGCATGTCTATTTAACAAATATACTTCTGTTTGTTTCCACATTCAATTGGATTGAACATTAGTATCCCGTTGAGTTTACTGTTTTGTTAATACATTTTACATTGTCAGATATTATCACCCTCCCAAGCTAGCAATGCAGAAATTCCCAATGTAGACAGTGAAATTTATTATTAACAATATTTTTGGAAATGTGTAACAAGCTTCAGAGACAATAATTATTCAAGGTAGTAACCTAGTCTCATTTCCACAAAAAATGCCTAAAGATGATAACTTTCGCATTCATCCTTCCGTCTCAATATCCTTCCAATCCTGCCTTGAATTTCGATATTATAATATCACCAAATTACACCAAACACACCAATTAAAATGTTAAAGTGACACAACATAAATCACATTAATCAACTTTTTATCACTTCTGAGAAACAAGTCGATAAAGGTGTATTTGCATTACACATTCTTAGTATTATCTCAGGCGCTACTATATTAAGAAATCTTGTGAAAATACTAATAGAAACAGCAATTTGACTGTACTCTTTTAACAGGAATAGATAAAAGTCAAGTGATTACATTGATGTCATTTGGAAATGGATCAAAAATAACCATTTGGTCAATGTACACCCTGATAGCCATTCCTTATTGCCCATATTAAGCACTTCTACATTAAATATCCAAACACATACACAGTGGTTGAAATTTCAATACATAATAACCATTGTTATGGATATCCTTTCAACAGCCAACATATCAAACAATTTCAAGTCTTCTAACAGCAGCTTCATCATACAGATTAGTATAAAATTCAGATTTACCTATTCATTGATAGTACATGACATAACTCACAGATGCCCTCAAATTGGCCAGCTCAATCCCTTCTTCTTTCAGGGAAATGAAACTACACTTAGTGCTTGAATACAAACATACGATGCTGGTATGACAAGAGAAAAACAGCAATTGATACGAGATTGATAAACATGAAATTACACACCAAGTTGGTTTTAAATTTTATGTCACGAAAGCAATACGTGGCAATGTTCTTCATGTTCACCTAATATATCTCCATTTCATCTCATTTATTCCTACACTTACAGTCAATATCAATTCGACAAACAACTCAACCAATACTCATAACTATATTTTTGCAAAAGCTATGCAAAGCAAGTGAAGCCTAAGAATTCAAGGCACACAGTAATGTTTTAATTCTTGGCAACTACCTAAAACAATACTTACAATCTTTCTCTGTAAATAAAAAGACTATGAAAATCCATTATTCATATTCCCTATAGCATCTCATACTGCTCTTCATTCAGTTTCATGTTAGTACAGAGCCTTGCACTCTATTAGCATTAATGCTTTCAGAGCCTTCACACACTTAGGATATGACACCCAACCCTTTTCATCCAACAAATTGAGAAAAATCTTCGAACCTCTTTATTGCCATTCTTTCCTTTCTCTGACCTCCATCCCCGTCTCCCAGTAAGAGTGGGAGTGCCACTTGCACATCAAACATGGCTAATGCATCTATGACCCATGAAAGGATACCTAAATCAACCTAAAGGATGACCTATAACTCTAACACCTGTAACTCGATAATTTAAAGTGTGAATGGTAAATACCTATGTGGTACTATGGAAACCACCATTGCTAACTTTTTAAAATAATCACAAAAGAGTACAGAAATCCTACATTGTATTATGAAAAAACCATGGAATCACAACTGCCTACAAAAAGTTAACAACTAATTCTCAAACACATTGACTTCATTTTAGAAGAGATAAAATTCTATTTTCTCAATAGCAGAAATTCCACAGATAATTCTATTTCCTATCTACAGAAAAATATAATGAATATACACATTTTATTAATGGTTAAACACTATATTTATGGAACATTGTCATAAAAAATCTTGGGAAATCCAATGATTCCACTCCTACATGATCATAAATAATTACTTCAGTTTTCCATCAGTAAAAGAACATACTGAAATGATTTCATTTACACCTACTTCAGGGCAGTACATTTACCTTACGCAGTACAACAAAAATAAATAAATGCTTGATAGTGTAGTGGCAAATAGGATAGAACATTTGACAATCTCAATTCTTGATACCAAGTATGGACCTGGTGTAATCATTCCTTCAAATTATTTCAGTGATTTTTCTAGTTATCAGATCTTTGATAATGAGAGCCACCTCAGAATGAAGGCCTAATTCCCACCAAACCTCAATTATTCATGACCCTGAGCTTAAGTTAATGACTGACTAATTTTAATGACTAAGAAAATTATTCAAAAATGGGAGAAAATAAAATTTAACAACAGGAAGCCCTTCCAGAATTCTTATCGTGAAAAGTTTGAAGCTTAACTTCCTAAGGCGAGGTTCCCCCCCAGTCAACCAGGACCATGGCTCATTGTAAGGAAATATGAAATTCTTTTGAAATGTAGAAGAAACAAAATGAAAATAAACTAGCCTTCATGCCATACTTGAAAGCATAAAAAACAGCAAACTGTGACAGGAGTCAATCTTTACCTTCTCTCAATTTCAGGGACCATTAGACTGACCCATTCTTAGTAAATGCACTTAAATCATTCATAAATTTAGGCATAGTAATAAAGATAATAAGGAAATGTCACATGTGCAATCAATACTTGCAAAGTTTACCTCCAAAGTACATTAGTGGTTAACTCTACTCCTTTCTCACTACCAGTTATAGTGTATCACAAAATGCTAAGTCCTATTTTCCAACTGATTACACACCAAACTGATGTAAGATCAAAAAAGTGGCTATAGTGAGAATCAGCACATTCCAATTCTATTAATTACTATCAACAAAGAGAAAAATATCCATATGAAATGCCTTCAAGTTCATAAATTCTATAAAAAATCAAGCAATCAAGACACAAAAATAATGGACTAAATATAAATGGGGTAGATGGGAAGAGAGGATTTGCTCAATCACCCTTCAGTGACTTAAGATTTAAATTGGAAATAATACAAATAATAATAACAGGACAATTCCATGAGATTATAAAAGTGAAATCTTTTATAAAATGCAGATCTACCAATGAACACTTCAATCAGCAAATCAAAATATCAAATAAATTAAACAACAGACATGTGGACAAACATCTCGTAACAGTAATTACACAGACATGGGGTTTGTGACCCCTTCAGGGAGGATTTCGGCTATTTTACGTCAAACTACCACTGAAAACTAAAGCGGCATATTTGAATTGATTAAAGCTAAAGGAAAATATTGGAAGATATAACACTGCCACTGATAAGATCTTTCACATTCGGATAAATTGACTTTGACATCTGACGATGTATGGACGCATTTTGTTTCCACCAAGTTACAAGAGGAGCTGTTACAAAGAGGATAGTTGGATGACTGGTTAGTGGCTAGCAACGATTGGCCTCCTGAGGTGATGGCACTTGGAGCCAGTCAGCTACCGAAGAAATGCTTTGTTGACACGTGTAGTTGTGGGAGAGGAGGGAGGAGAGGTCGGTGATGGGCGAATGAGGCACCCATTGGCAATTGGAGGGAGCTGTGGTGTGCTACCCCATCCACCACTGCCATGTAAAATATCCCAGATGTGCTGCACTATCAGGTCTATAGCAACTGTAAGGCAAAGAGAGAACTCATAACGAGGATACCCTATTATGCTGAAATCTAAACAGTAGAGGTTTCAAAACAGAGGACACAGGAGAAAAAACTGAAAAAGTTCAGAAAATCTAAACTTACACCAATCAAAATTTGTCAGATTCAAAAACCTAGCTAATGATTAACATTCAGCAAAAAAAAACTCATACCAGAAGTAATTCTTCTCTTGATTCCTAATTTTCACTTATGTCATTTTAAAGTGCAAGAAAAAACATTTTCTGTTGGTAAAAAATGAAAAATTTCAAGCATCAAAACTTGTCATACCTTGGATATGAAATATGAAAAGACGAGCCATGCTCTACTTTTTTCTTTAAATTACTGGTGCACTTTAAATTATTCAAATTATAAACACCTAGAAAAAGGTTATTTTTTTATAACATTCAAGAGAAGTAACAAGTACAAAAAATGCCTATTACTCTATATAATGCAAAACATGTACCTTTTAAATACCCTTTTAACCTGTCTCCCTAATTATTATATTTGAAAGTCTTTTTCCACCACCACTACAAATATAATTTAATCACAATCTCCACTATGGGCAATAAATGGGTGGGGAGGATGAGGGTGGAATGACACTTAATGAATAGCATAACAATTTTGCACAATGAGGATGACCTAAGCCAGTAAAATTAAGTCACTTGGCTCTCCTGATTAGGGATACACTGACAGATGCAGCAAAGTTATCAAGTTTTCTGATAAAGGTCAACTTGAGCAAAGGACACCAGAAAATCCCAAAATAAAGAGACAGTAGATGGACAGCCTTTCAAAGATCTAAATAAATCGAACCAATTACTGTAGGAACTCACGATAAAATGCATCATGCAAGCCAGACATTGTAAAATTTAACAGGATGTAATAATATATCAGCTTCTATGAATACAGATAAAATTGATTAAGTTCAACATAGTTTCCTAAGCACCTATGATTTTATAAAAATTATCTCATTACCACAAATATGATCCATTTAAGGAGGACACTAACAAGGTATTCAAACATTTAAAAACCAAACCACATTATCCTCAAGAGCTACTAAGCTTCAAGGATATAACTGTGGGGATGAAAGATTCGTGAAAAGTAAGGACAGGCATATTCGATTCTTGTTGCACAGTATGTAATATCTAGGATTTACAAAAATATTTTTATCCTCTAAGAGGTGTTAAATGTTTCTCTCTCTTTCCTAAATCAAGTTTCATGTGGTTCCATCCACACATTCATAATGTACAGTTTGTATTTCATGAATGCCAATATTTCTGAAAAAAGTAATACCTATTTCTGATAAAAAAAATAGCTAAATAGAGTATGCACAAGCTACAGCAGCAATGGCAGAGCAACATGTAATTCTTAGTAATACCCAATGATTAATTCATAGCATTTGTCTATCATAACCAAATATCCGCATGTATAAGTTCAAGCTTTTCCATGGACATCTGAAAATAATTATTAAATGGTAGTGTCTTCTAAAACATAGGTTGTATGGTATCATTTGCTATTGAAGGAGGGAAAGGATGACCATGACAAAGGATAGTCTGCCAGCAATACATTGAAGGATCCTATACATCAATGATGCACCCTATATACCACCAATATATATATTATTCTCTTCTATTCTCTTCTCCTCCTGCCTCCTTCCTTCCCACACTCAGGTCTCTGCTAATTTTTCCTTCATCTACTTGTGTTTCCAACAACATCATCTACCTCCTCCAATGCAATTTCTGCCCTGCCTTCTATGTAGGACAATGCACCACCCCTCTTAACATCAGAATCAACAATCACCACACTTCCTGTACTCCGTCATACCCCCACTCATCCCTACCAGTGCCTAAACACGCGTCTTCTCATGACGTGCTTTTCAATCAATGTTTCCATTATTGCCTCCCTCCCCCCCTCAGATTCTGCCGACAACCTGCACACCCTTGAACTTACTTGCATTCTCCTTCTCAAAGCATGCACCCCCCCTGGGCTCAATGGCTCCTTTTAATCAACACTTGTATTCATTGTGACTACAATGTGTCCTCACCACTTCCCCTCCCCGCTTCTCCTTCTTCCCCTCCCTGCCTCTTTTTTTACCCTCCATTCCCCTTCCACTCCTAAATACCCTGTCCCCCCAATGCTCTCAGTATTTCCTTCTGGTTGAGAAAGACAGCAATGCTGCTCGAAAGCTCCTGTTTTTTATTCATTTGTGAGGGTCCTTTTTTTGTGTTTTCTATATTTTTTATGTCGTCGCAACTTGTGACTATTATACATATGTTACACGTCACGTGCACAAAGCCTGCTGATCTAGGTATTATTTGTGAGTTTTCAAAGTGATGTGGCCCTGTGGTGCAAGCTAAGTTACTGCTGAATTAGGTGCCTGCTCCAATCACATTGTTCTTTGGTGCTTCACCAGTCGCATTTTGACTTATCTTCCAGCCTCCCCGTAGTACTGCCTTCCATGTTTGGCCAGGTATTTCATATATTCGTTCAATTTTCATTGGAGTCCTGCCCTTGATACTTCTCAAAAGATGCTTCACCCACATGTGGGTTTGATGACAGTCTTGATTTTAAATGTTCACATAATAATTTATATACAATATCTGTCATTCATTTTATACATGGATGGAAAGCCTTATTCCATTCTGTACTGCTTTTGTCCTGCATATTATTGACTTCTGGAATGAACTTCACTCTTCATGAGTATACTATGTAACACATTATAGGATCAAGATTTTTGTGAAAATACCACCAAGCTTACTGGGGCAGCAACGGATCCTTCCTCAGCCCAGCGGTTGCCAATATATGTATATATAAATAGAAAATATAGAGATAACAGCTATCCATAATGCAAAGTATAACCCAAAGATTTGGCTTCGATACATAAATGACACTTTTACCTAGGGTCAGTCTTCTTCCTTAAATGGGATCTTGGACATATTTCTCAATGAATCTCATGACTATCCTTTTCAATTAGGAAGCTGGATCCAGTTTGATCTTTTGATGTGGACAATTCTTAATAATTTCATCCATCCTCTTTTCATAACCTTCTTTTTCTAAGATAACCACTGCATCCCGCTGTCAACTTGTAAGATTATGATGTACTTATTTTCCCATCAGTTTTCAGAGTGCTTCTCTTTCTGTCATAGTGAGATTATGCTTCTGAAGCAGAGATTTGAAGGATTCAGCAGGCATCTTGTCAAATCATCTTGGCCTCATTTGAAGAGAGGTGGCTGATGGTACTTACAACACTGCTAATAATTTCTTCCATAGAAATTCTTGTGGTAGTGTGGAGTGATTGAACCCATTTAGAGAATTGATTTAACAGCAGGATCCAGCTAGATTTTTGATAGATCAACTATAACCTCTATCTAGGGATGTGCGAGTATTCAAAAATTCGAGTCTAGTAGTTTTTGTCGACGGAGCCGCCAAGGCCAATACGTTCAGAAATCTGCCGACCGGAAGCGCTATCATCAAAATCGAGGTAATCTCTGGTTACACGGTAGATAACACGTACCGACATGTACTTACGTACGTTCATTTACATTTGCGTGAATGGTTTCATGTACGTTTACGTGAATGGATTTATGTACGTTTGCGTGAACGAATAGATGAATCGGTAATTACACGGTACAAGTAACCGCGTATGTACCGTATTCCTCCGAATATAGCTAGCCCCCCCTTTTTGGCCGAAATATTCGCGGAAAAAGTCTGGGGTGGGGGACTATATTCGAGCTCAAAGCACCTAATGTCCGTTGTAAAATTCCATCCCCTGAGTTTGAAGGTTTAGATCATAAAAATGAGTAGTTCAATTTTAAAATAAAGTATATCGAACTAAATCTTGTTTATTTATACATTTAATAATGTCAAAAATATATTTTTAGTTGGTTATATTAATTAATTTTTCGACTGAGACAGATAAAAACGCCGGATATTATTCAAGTTCCGGGAAGCGAGTTTGACGCCCACTTGAAGATACACATGAAAAGCCACTTCTCTTTTCTTCGCATAAGATATGGAACATAAATTTATCTTAGACTAACAAAGTTTAAAATAGATTGCTCAGTTACTAATTACGTAACGAATAATATATAAAAATGCGCTATCTCAGCATGTGGAAGTCGGAAATTTAGTTCGTTTTGATGGTATTCTTCGTGTTTGAAAACTAAGAACGTGTAAAATGACTTAACAAATTGGGAGAATTAGATATGCTTTCAATGTGAATATATATTTATTTCGGAAAGCGAGCTCCACGCGACAGGACTTTTGGCCTGGAGAGTTAAGCTGCTCGAGGTTGTCAAGTTGTAAGTTACCGTAGGTACCGCGCGCACCAAACACCACGCGAGAAAATTTCTGTAGTACGCACAGGAAAAATATCCTTGCCTATGCTTGAATAAAAGTTTATAAGGTGCACTATTCACCAAAATAAAATCAGTGACAAGAGAGATAGCTTTTGTCCCCACATTTCTCAGCTTCTCGACGAAAGAAACAAATTGCATTTTAAATTATCTTCAACTCCGTCTCCAAAATCTTTGCAAGAGGAGGCATAATGACGGTATGCTTCAAAAGACCGTCAGTTCTTTAAATGACACTGACTTGCATTCTTAAAGGCGATACTTTTTTTCGCTATTGTCGAGTCCTCATGACTCATTCACAGCGATAGGCGATCTGCTTGCAGCAGATGATTCCACGCGCGCGCTACCTTTCTAGGAATGCTCTGGACATTTGAGCGTGCTTTTATAGCTGAAAATAAATATATATCAATAACAAATAACCAACGAATTCTACTGAGATTTCATAAGTGGATTCATATTAATGACTCGAGAGCAAGAGAAAGGTCCAAACGGTGATTTCCGGAACGGAAAGTGTGCGGATGGAAAATAACGCAGTCTGACAAATTCATCAATAACAAAAATATTGATGAACGTAATAGTATGAAACTTCGTATAACTATTAACAAAGCCCTTAGCTACAATATGTGAAAAGGAAGTTTGATATCTCGATCTGTGTTGGTCTTACGATGCCCGAATTCGATGGATCTATCCGGTATTAAAAAAAAAATCGCTAAAAATCCGTTCTTAAACTACGTACTTCAGTAAGAAAAATGTAAAAATATTTTAATACTACCAGTAAACGTAGAAAAAAACAAGCTTTAATTTGATATACTTTATTTTAGAATCGCTTTAGCCATCCTGGAGATATTGGTCTTCAAACTCACAGGTGAAGGAAATTTTGTAACGGATGGTAGGCATCCTATTATAAGGGCATTACGGATGATATAGGTATCGTATAAAACTTATAAGTTTTACTATTCCATTTTTTTATTTCCTATTTAGGATTATTAATTAAATCATTAATTTCAAGTTCCTAGTCATATCTTAAGATATATAATTATAAATATCTATAGATAATTATCTATAATAAATTTTTGTTCAAATATATTTCCTTAGAAATCGAAAACTTTAATCCACAGGACTCTATACAAAATTCATGTACCTGCTCACATTCATCCGTGAATGAAAATTCATTGTTCAAACGTTATTAACTTGCATTAATGGATATTGGAAATAACCCGTGCTGATATTGGGTGTTCATGCATCGTGCAAATGGGGGTGATTGACACAGATCATTTTTATGATTCTAAGTTCTATCATGTTTAGGCAGAAATCACCGATTTTGAAGAGATGGTGCCATTAATTGGAAGAGGAAGAAAAGTATATGTTAAAAAACTAACTATGTAATTAACGGCCAATCATAAATTTGAGGTGCGAGCTTATCAAATATTTACTGCACAAATAAGGCAAATTGTATGAAATTCACTGTACTGTTGGACTAACCCCGGCATACACGACATCACTGAGAAAGCGTTTAGCTCTGAAAAGAAATGCATAGGAATGTGAAATACAAGGAATGCTCTTCTAATTAGGCTTATGTATTCCTTAAGAAAAAATATTTTGCTTCCTGGCTTACTTTCAAGTTAATAGGGCATGTCACTCATATAGGCCTCATATTATGCCTAAGTACACTCTAGGTACCGTACTGCAAGCTAATTTACACATTTTTGAGTAATCCTAGGAATGAAGGTAATTTTCTTATTTCGAGAACTACCGGAAAATTTCCATTATGTCTTTTGGCCTGTGCTACATGCCATATTAATTTGACTGTTTATAACTATGCATTAGGTAGGTAGACCTGCCATTTGATAGTCAGATTGCTGGCTAACTTTAATTGTGATGACTTAAGTAAGAACTGGGACTCTTCACTCATGTACAATAATGTACAAACTCGACTCGACTCGATACTCGTGAGTACTTTACAACTCGACTCGATACTCGACTCGAGGTCAAAAAGTGCTACTCGCAAATCCCTACCTCTATCCTTTGGTTTCCTGTAAGGTCTCTGTGAGTCTTCAAATCGGGAGAATTTTTATTTTGCTTCCCTTTCTTTGTCTCCGCAGCCTCAGTCATGGAGTCAGCCATTCTGTCGAGTCTGTCAAATTCTTCATTCTTTATAGTATTAGCCAGAAATAAGCGAATAGAAAGGAATTTCTTCCTAATTCTGTCTAGCTCCCAATGAATAGCTCTTGAATAGCTGCTTGTAGAAATAATTTGATTTCATGACATAGCAGAAAAGCCAAAGAGTAGGACTGCATGCCTGCAGCCTCTAAGATACTTTGTTTTTTTTTTATTATCCTACTAGATAAATGGACCACTTCATGCTTATTGAAATGGCATCAATTCAAGATGATAAATTAATGTATTAATTACTATCAAATTAGTGAAAAGTATGTAATAAAACCATAATTATAACAACAAAACAAAGAACAGCAACAATAAATAAAGAACAAAACTTAGTATCATTTGGTTTACCATTGACAATTGATCTTAACATAATAAATTTAAAGGAAATAGCTTTATGGTCACATAATGGGACAAAGGGAGAGAGAGAAATTAGAATGAGGCACAAGTAAAATATTTACCAGATAAACACATATTCAAAACTTCAAACAAAACAATAAGCATGACAGAACAAAATAATAGGGATTCATCTAATGAAAGGTACAAATGTATGCTGGGAATAAAATCTTTTGCATCATACCTGTAGGTATAAGAAATCCTGTTTCAGCACTTGGTGCTACCTTTCTAATTCATTTTATATTCCAAAACCTGA
This sequence comes from Platycnemis pennipes, assembly GCA_933228895.1. Classification (NCBI taxonomy): domain Eukaryota; kingdom Metazoa; phylum Arthropoda; class Insecta; order Odonata; family Platycnemididae; genus Platycnemis; species Platycnemis pennipes. The sequence continues at coordinate 121,785,430 of OW121848.1, forward strand.
AGCCCATTTCAGACGACAGTTGATCCAGTACAAGCTCGAGGATACTCTCTAGTATGCAAGCTTTCCAGTATCATGTGAACAGAACTAGTATACTGGCTGGCAAGCATGATCACTAGTATTCTCGCAGAGCTACTGGATTTCCCACTAGATGCGGTACTAGTTTGCTACTAGACCCAGTATGACCCAGTGGCCATCTACCAACCACATTCACGTTACAGACGCTGTGCAATCTTTTTTAATTAACATGGAATCATGTGGAATAACCACTTCACAGCAAGCACAAGATCGATGATCATGTGAAACCTCCTAGCAGGGTTCAAATCATGCTAGTTTTCGTCCTCGATATCAAGTAGCGGCTAGCATACTAGGTCTTGTGCTGGATCAAGTATCGTGTGAAATGGGCTAGAAGCTAGAAAAGCTAGAAAATTTACTGGATATACCTTAAAACTAGTCATTCATCAAGGTAAAGAAATTCTATTTCTATATTCTATTCTATGTGACATAGAATTTTATATTATATATATCATATATCCAAATTTTTAAAGAACTGCATAATTCACGTAATTACACTCATGTATTACAAATCAGTAGGGTAGCCTAGATAGGATGGCACTATCTCATTACAAGCCACAATGAATGCAGAAATATGTAACTGTAATGGGTACAAAAAGCTAAAGGAAGATGGACTATATTCTATGACCCTGTAATCATTCTGATACAAAGACATGTAAAAACACCAATGGATTAACAGAAAAACACTATTCTTCTGAATTTCCACAAAGGAAAAAATCATTCACCTGACTGAGATTTGAACCCAGATCTCCTAAATTTACCTCAGGTGCTTTAGCTTGTTATGCTACCAAGGCATCCTACCTTCCTGTGGATTTATGAAGGCTTCAAATGAACAAGATGTCAGATGGAGTGCGATAGATACAAAATGAGGAGTGCCTCTTTCCCTTTACAGTGGACTCTCGTTAGCATATTAATGGAGGGACCCAAGATTCTGAACCAAAGCCAAATTCTGCACGAAAAATACAAACCAAAGCCAAGTTCTAGGACTAGATCAAAATTGGATGACACGAGTGACTTTTAGAAGCGAATAACAATTTGATTAACGTGAACATAACCACGTGATTGTAAGAGGGAACCAAAAATGTCAAAATATTTGTATATACAAGCAAAACGTAATCGCGCCACTGGGAGCGAAAACAGGAGGCAATTAGCAATGGCAGCATCATATTCAGGAATATCATATTTGAGGTGGTTTGTGACCTCACTAAATTGCTTCAAGAGGGAGCTAAGGGGGTGATTCAATAATTATGATAACCTCGTCGAGCGTGAAAGGTGGGGAGGGGAGGGCTCTTCTTATGGTCTCGCAAAGGGGGGTATGAAAATCGAAGATGATCTAACGTAAGATTTTGTTTACATGTGTGATCGCACTTGTATTACCGTTTTAATAATCATCGTCTCGTATTTTTAGAACTGCAAGCACGTATTTACCACAAGCTAGTGTGCTCCAACTACCTCTCGACCTGAGTCTTGGAAGTTATAAAGGACGCGCGGTAAAATCTTCTGAACAACCTAGCCTTGGATTCCTTGTGATGAGCAGATTACACAGTGATCATGAATTTTAGCACTACTAAGCAAATATCGCATTAAGGATATACAAAACGGATACGTTGTACGACTGATTCACAACCGAATGTTCAACAAAAACTTATTCTATGCACTTTGGCGACAGACATTAGTTTTAGTTGGTGAAATGTTTTGGTGAAATAAAGGGAAGACTGCCCGGTCACGTAATGGTAGAAAAATAACGAGAATTTCCTATCCCTGTTTCTTCCTGACTGTTACGAGAATTCCTTGACTTTTCCAGATTTCCAAAATTCCCTGACAATTCCAGGTTTTCCCAGTTTTCCCTGATGATCGCCACCCTCTTAACATATCAAAAACAAAGGAAGCGATATTCATACAGAGCATATTACAGTTAAGATAAATTAGTCCTACATCTAATGCAGGTAACATATTTTTGAAAAATAATTACTTTGAGGAAAAGTGGTGCACATTTCTTTTAGTTGCGGAGGGGAGTGTCACTTTGGCAGTTGTTATAACAATATTAAATGCACAAACATAGGGAATTTTGATAGAATACGAGTCATACTTTGGTCACAATTTCCTATGAGTTTCAAATGATTTACTTTATCCGTTTAAGTTATTCTATTCAATTTATGGAACTGAGGTTTTACCCAAAAATATGCATCTTGGAGGCAAGCTGAAACCACCTTCATCTTAAGGAAAAAATTTTCTGGAGGGAATCACTTAATGTCATAATGATCAACATGCCACAATACTTTATTTGAATTTTACATTTTTCAAAAATGAGTTTAGAGCAATGGCAGAATATACTGAGTAGACCAAACTCAGCTGAGCTCAAGCTCAAAGTTTAGTGTTGATGCAGAACTTATATTTTTGCCTCTTTTTCAACACACTTTATACCATGGTACTACTAATACAGCATTAGTACTACATACCATGGTACTACTAATAGAGTATTAGTAGTACCATGGCATCATATGTGGATTTCTGTGCACTTCTCGTAGAAAGTAGACCTTTCATTCAATAATTTATTTTCCACAGTAGGCTTTTCCATGGCAAGGATATTATAATATTATTGATATAAATAATATTGTAATATTTTTTGTACTCTATGGCTAAATCTAAGGAATAGTCTAACTTTTAATGTCACACAGTGTTGGTGCTCACGTAGAGCTCCAGTGAACACTTAAAAAAACAAACAAACATCATGATAAAATGTGTGACTTTTGGATACCCCTTTACTTCTTTATAAACATTTTATTCTACCATGATATCCCTATTCAAATATTTTTGTGTTCGTTTAAGTTATTCTCGTCAATTTATGAAAACTAGTTTTCGCAGTAAGTATTCAACATTGGAGGCACATGAATAAAACCTTCGTCTTCATTGTTAAATTTCTAATGCAAATCAATTTAATGCCATAGGAATAGGAATTTGTCAATACTTGACCATGCACTAATATTTTACTAGAATTTTACATTTTTTTGAAAATGAATCTGGAGCAAAGGCAGAAGTACTAAAACAGCATATGCACTGAGCCAAGTATTTATGGCAGAAACTTAACTTTTGCCACTACATATTTCAACATGCTTCAAACTATTTTTGTCTACCTTTCAGAGGATATTGAGCTTCTCAATTAATATTTTTCTTTTCACTATGGCCTTTTCCATGGCTAATTCTAAGCTCTTCACTAACTTTTAATGTCACCAAGTATTGATGTTCACATGGCTTTGATGTCCAGTTGATACTTGTAAAACAAATGAATATGGTGATAAAATGTGTGGCTTTTAGGAGCTGTTTTAATCATTGATAAACATTATTTAACCACCATATACCTATTTAAATATTTTTTTTAAGCGATAGCAATCTTTTTAATGCAACATTTAACCCTTTGCACTCAGATTTTTTCACTCTCTATACCAGTAGTCCACTCGGAATTAAATTTTAAATGCCCCTGGATTTCGCATGTTGTGTGTCGAATGACACTTGTCTATTGAGTTGGTAGTGAGCTATGCTGTGTTGAGTATCTCTCGTCACCCAAGTGGAAAAGGTTAAACCTCTTGTGATATCTCTACTATCAAATCAACCTAAGCAATGATTATTTTCCTGGGACAAATTTGGTTTGGTACACCTCCAAACTAGAATTTTTTAAATGCACTGTGACTTGGACCTGAGAAAAAGAACGAGAAAATGAGGAACACATGCTATCAAGGGAGATCCTAACAAGAGTCCACAGTAAATAAATATACTCCAATGTAGACGATGGTGTGCACTGAAAACTGATAATTTTATAGACCAGGAATCAAATATCAGAACCTAAGCTTGCCATACCAAAGCACAGGACAATTGGTTCTATGATACAAAAAACAATTTTGGAGCCCTACAAAAATGCTTTCTACTAATTCCCTACAAGCTACTTTAGCAGTCAATGGTCCTAAGCAGGGTAGTTGTCTTTAAATCAACTTATGAAGCCAAAGTTATATGGTTCCATTCGCAGCCTACTAGACCTTTTTCCACAGGAAATTTTTACTTCTGTCAGAGTTTTTCATATCCTCTCCCAGTGACTTGAGTTGGTGCAAACAAGATGATAATTAAAGAAAACTTCCTGAATAAGGATGGAAGAGCACTTTAAGTTTTGAAGTGACATATAGGGAGGCTATACATTTCATGACATCATATTTGTACCCCTAATGCAACAGATAAAATATAGATAAATTAAAAAAGAAGAGAAAAGAGTACAATAGATATCATGAGAGTTGTATCATAAAATAAGTAAAACAATCCTGCTTCGAAAGATAAATTAGAAATCCCACCAGCATGTTATAGCAGTGAATGGCCAAATATTACATAATGGTTTCTGAATTTCACAGGCATGTTGAAAAAGTGTCTCCTCCATCATAAGAAGTAACTGCACTACCTTAACATAATATGTGGTTAATTCATAATGCTGGCTTTAAACTTAAAGATATAACTATATATATCCTAGTTTTAAGCATGTATAAAAAATTAGAACCCATTGAAAGTTACTCAGTTTCATACCTTTACAAACGTTTCATCTACCTTTCACAGTCCTGGGGCAATACCATAATCAGTAGTAAAATAATGGCAAAACACCAACTCAGGACAAAAATATCAAAAATGTAATTCAATAAAATGTTAAAAAAAACAAAGTTACAGCCACAATTAGACGTGTCACAAAATAACTACAAAACAGCACTATAGCAATCAACTTATATTCATGCTATCAACTCGTAGCATGCAAATCAAGAAGTTTCCACACTAATTTCAAGGTTAGCGAAATAATAAAATAATATTGTTACTAAAAATGAAAATAATATGTACTTACTATAGCACACATCAACAATGAATCATTTAGAGATGATGACAGTAGATCTTCAAAGTTCTCAAATGAATTAGCCTTAAAATTCATTTATCCATACTTCTCAGGGGATACGAGTGTACAATTAAGGTGCGTAGGTATATACTCACAATGAAAATAAAAATGCATTTTGGCCTCTTACAGTAAAATACAGTCTATGCCTAGCATTTAAAGGACTACTTCAAAATATTTATTTAAAAAGGAACCTACTCGAAAACAAATTAGTATTTTTACTAGCATAATTTGAAAAATAATTACCTTCATGTCACTATCATAACTGCTCAGGTTACAAAAAAATTGTATATGTACTTTTTGCTTCTCAGATGACAAATTCTGAGTTATGCTTAAGCCAAATCCCAGTCTCTCAATCACAACACTGACGTCTTCAACATAAACATACTGTATAACACTGGAAAAATTTGTTTAACTAATGGCACCAAGATTTCCAACTGAACAAATCAAGCACTAAAAATGTATTGGTAGCATTTCTTGGAAACAAATATCCTATACAGGATTTCTTAAACCCAAGGAGCTGTAGGAAATTAACACTTTCACTGCAGGCCCCAAGCATGAAATACGTTTGCTATGAGTGGCAGTAATTTTCTTCCATGAATAGGTACTAATGATTCCTTTGATGCATAGACCATTTTACCTAGAAAAACTTGAAACGGCTGGCACTTTGACAAAGTTCAGATTGCAATGGAGAAGCGGGAAGTAAATTGTAGGGCCATTGCTGGAAATTGAAAAACCACGGCCCATTTGGATAAGAGAAGACACAGGACACTTAGGTGTATCCTTCGTTTATGGGGCTAGATTTAGATTGACACACTGGTGCGTCCTCCGCTGTGAAAGTGTTAAATGGCCACTGTAGATGTAGAGTACCAAGTGCCTAATACTAATTCTGAGGTTTCAGGCGCAATTGAGTGGAAACGTAATATAATAGAAACTTGAAAGATGAGCAACTTCCACAGAAGTTTCTACTGCCTAGGCACATAGCCAGCTTCAGCTCCCCTGAAATTTTTTCCCAATAATTTTGTTGTTCTGATTTTAGCAGTGAACTTTACTATAGTGAGAAGAGGTAATTATTGGCACTGTAAGAGTAAACACCAAGCACTGAAAACTATGGGAAGAGATTTGTAACATGTAGGCACCGAAGGGCAAGACTGATTTGTCTCAAGTTACACAAGACTTAGCCCACCCCAAAGCAAATTTATGGCTACGTGCCTGCTACTGCCTAAGTACTGATGTAAAAGATCAAAGAAAATACCATCATTCAAGAAACAACTTGGTCCATGTCCCCTTTATAACATAATTATATTTGAACTACACAAAATTTAGGCATACCTCTGACAGAGCAGCCATCACAAACAATAGCCCTTTTGATTGGCCCACATAAAACTGAACTAAATGCAAAATTATTAATCCAATATTTTATAGAATAACACTACAATTAAGAGTTGTTACAATGCATGCTTTGATAAATACAGTGCACTACATAATATGATAATTTCTCAATCTAATAAATGCTAATTATTTTCTCCTAACAGAAAATTAAGCTCACGCCATACACAAAGACCAACAATTACACATTGGGCATGCAAGGGTTGCACTGAAAATATTTTCTTCCAAACCTTTAACCTTTTCACAACAACTACCCACAGTGAAAATCCGAGTACCTAAGGTTAATATAATAATTTATTTAGGGATTTTGTTTTAACAAAAGATTACAGTAAAACCTCTTTTATACTTTTGTTGGGAACAAAGGAAAAAAGTACATTTTGCAGGAAAGTTAAAATTGAGGATTTCCTGAATGTTATTCTTAATTTTGCCTACCCAATGTCTTGTCTTTGTCGAATGAAGTTCACAAAATTGAACTACATTTGCAACAAAAACTATTTAATAACAACAAAATGTATCACTTGAAATGCAGGGTGATGTAGGGGATACACTCTAGATTACATTATGGATAGGCAAAGATTTAAGAAGAGCATGAAAAACTTGTACAGTTGTACGCCAGAGGAAATATCAGGTATCGGTGAACATGCATGTATGCCGGAAGATTCAGAAGGGTGAACAGTTGAAAGATGGGGAAAACATTGGTGTAGTCAACACTAGTGGCATCATGAAACATTGGGTATTGGTAGAAATGATGGAGGAAATTGAACAATGATGGAAATAGAAATACTTCAACACAGCTAGGCAAAACAATATTATGGAAATAAGCAATAGACTTTAGGAAGGAAATGAAGAGATTGAGAGAAAGGTGGTGGATTGGGCAATGTGAGGAGATGGAGAAGCTCCAGAGAAGAGATACAGGCACCCAGCACTCAAAGGTTACAATGTTATCCAGCAACAAGAAATGGAAAACGATAGGTACTGTGCATGAGTGGCAAGCCAGGAGAGTTGCTGATTGGTACCACTAGAGATTCAGTATTGGAGGGGGGAATACAAGGAAGAACTGCATGGCACTATAGACAGGCAAAGGAACTTTGGAATAGAAAAGAAAAATGATGTAGATAAGAATGTGCGGTAACCAGGGATAGTGAGATAGAGTATACCTCAAAAGAAAAGAAGACTAGGAAAGCAGTGGGGATTGATAATATCCCATCAAAGCCGAGAACCAAGGAACAAAAGGGTAAGAGAGATTTTATGGGCTTGTTTGTAGGATGTATGAGGACACATTTTGGCTGAAGGATTTCTTAAAAACTGTAATAATACCTATACCAAAAAGAGGAAAAGGGATTGAAAAGACTAAAGGAATTCCATTTAAACTCACGTGTTAATGCTGAATTTGGATTCATTGGTAGAAGGATGGAGAAGAGAGTGAATGAAATGTTAAAATAAATATTTTGTACCTTACCAGTGGATTGGAGAGACAGGAGACTGGTCCAAAATTTACGCATGACTCAGTATGTACAAGTGAGAGTTTATGATGGAGAATCAGACCTGATGATAATAGGGAAAATGTTGACAGAGCTGTTCACTATCCCTAACATACATTTTAACCTATATTCTAATGAAATGGTCAGAGAGGGATGGGATGGGCTTGATGCAGGGGAGTTAAGGTAGTAGTAAAATTGAAAACATCTGCATGCTTGCTGATGATCCAGGGCTAGTAAGCCAAGGGATTGCAAAAATTATAAGGTGCAATACATAAGCTGTTTGAAATATATGGAATAAAGATAAAAAGAAAGACCATGGGTACATTTGCTGACTTTTATATGGGGAAAGACCATCACTTGATATAAGGCACACTCGTTATTGGCAATATAACTTTTAATTTTGTCATAACAATCCAACAGTAAATATGGAAATTATGCGCTTCAAAAAAGAAATAGCAAAATTTCATCATCGATGTGATAACATCAGCCAGTCCTCGAGTTATGCACCTGGGAAGACCCCGACAAAATAACCAAAATGTTATCTCTCGAGGCATTACTATGTCATAGATGAGCAAGGTGCAGATAACTGTTAGTACAGTTGAGCAATTTTATTTCTCTTTCACAGTGGTAACTTGACGCATGACAAGTACAAACTTTGTCTTTCATGGAGAGCTGAGTTCAGGGAGTTATGCAGCAGGGATGATAATCAAGGTAAAATCATCTCCTAAAAAGGGAATCGCACACCATTCAAAATTCTGTTAGTTTAAATAAATGGAAGATGTTACATTTTGGAGATAAACGATCATTGAAACTTGGAGAAAACGTTTAAATGGTTGGAAAACTTAATTTGTACGGGTATAAAAGAGAGGTTTTACTGCAATAATATCAACAGCTTGAATATCTTCCCTCTTCATAGAAACCAAGTATGAAGAAGTTTTCTATCTCCTAGTTTGAATAAGCTATCATGAATTAAGTTTTGATGGTATGGTAACAATATTTAAATCTTTGATTCATTACAGATGGTCAAAATTGGTTTTATGCACGCATTAGTCAAAGTTAGTGATTAATGGGAAAATTAATGAGAAGGTGATATGTACCAATAAGAGGCAGCAGCTGGTTTTCTTATGCCATGATAAACACATAAAATACCAACAGCTGGCATTATTTGTGAGAAAATGAGAAATTTGCTTAATCCGGAAAGTGTTAAAATGCTCATTTTAGTAAATTAAAAACTTAACACAATAAAATAAATTATACCTAGAGTTGGAGTGATTAATTCAAATGTGCATGTAAAATTGAAGTTAGAATTGAAAATGAAATATTTGGATTTGAAATTATTCTTGGGATTCAAGGAAATGGTGAGAATTAGTTTTTAGATAAAATTTGGGATTAAAGGTAAAGATAAGATTCGGATTTGAGATGAGATTCACAGGTGAATTTCAGATGCAGATTTGAGAAAAAATGGATTCGACCCATCTCTACTTTAAATATATCATACGATTTACAGTAAATCCTATGCCTTATGGATAACTGATATTTAACTACCTATTTAGCACAGGTGCACACATAGTAGCCTTACCTGACAGGCAAGAGGGATTCATGCATAATCACCTACTGATATTTAAATTCCTTCTCCTCTTTCTTCTATTCAGCATTATTAATTACATTCACATCAAGTACTTAACATAACTGAGAAATGATTGAAAAACAGTAAAATTCCAGTACAGTAAGTTCTCGACTTACGTGGTTAATTCGTTTAAAAAATTTCCACGTCAGTAGAAATCCACGTAAGTTGAAACACAACAACATACCTATCATTTTTGAACCATTAGTGGTGCCGCATTTACTGTGATTGGTGACATTTGGCGACGATTACAGAAAGCGCCATCTTTTGAGAGGCCGTTAAGTTAACATAATACGACAATTCTGAGAGTAGCACAAGTTCAATCTTTATTTTACTGAATATTTAAATCTAAAATAAGTATAATTACACACAACATGAATAAATTGCAAATTTGTTGAAATTATCATACCCATGTGAATGCCTGTTCATAATTGGAATGAGTTCTTACTAAATACGTAGTATTATGCTCCCTGCTGAAAAATTTCGTACAGATTTTCTACGGAACGTAAGGAATTCTACAGAATTTCTGTAGAAACATTTCCCTTTCTACGGAGTTCTATAGAAAAAATTCTACGGAACAGAGGGACTTCTGTAGAAAGTTGTGATGTCGCACTGTTTCGACGGAATTGTACCAAAAAGTTTAAGCTGAAACGTCTCTATTTACGCAGATTCAGCTGCGGACCATTGCATGCCATCAGCTTCTATATTACATAGGTACTTGTCCATTGCTGTTTGTGTAGTAGCCCTTTTTATCTCATTGTAAATAATTTTTGAACAGGAAAGAGCGTCATTTACTGCCTTGGAAACATTTCTGAATCGTTCGAGGTTTGGGTCCTTCGCCTCAAAACCTTAAAATCCTTTCTCAATCAGATGAAAACATTCCACCATCATTTTTAACTCGAATGTTTTCGGTGACTCCACTTCCAAGTTTTTCTTAGGAAATTTCGGCTTTCTCTCTTTGATTCTCCAGTTCCAGTTAATCCTCATTGAGCAATTCTTTTGCGTCATATTGCAAGAGTTCTTCAAAATCCACTCCTTTGATATTTAATTCTAAAGTTCTGCCCATGTCCACAAATTCATCCATTACATTTTCCTCTTCAAATCCCATGAAATCATGAATAAATTGGGTGGTGAGCTTCTTCCAAACAGAATTCATTGTGTATGACGTAATTTCACACCAGGCAGCAACATTGCATCAATTTTCTTTAAAGTTTCATACATAATATATTCTTTCCAGAAGTGCTTTAGAGATACTCCATCGCCTTCTGTAGCCTTCACCGCTTGCCTGAAGGTTCTCTGTAAATAATATTTTTTAAACGTCTGTATGAGCTCTTGATCCATCGGCTGCAAGAGAGAAGTCATGTTTGGTGGCAAGTACATCACTTTGATATTTTTACGGTAATCACTAAGAAACTGCGGGTGACCTGGGTCATTGTCTAGCAACAACAATACTTCAAATGGAATTTTATTTTCTTCGCGATAATTTTTTACCTCACACACAAAATTATGGGAAAACCAATCTTTGATAACTTCCTGAGTCACCCATGCCTTCGATTAGATTTCCACACCACTGGGAGTGTTGTCTTATCAATGTTTTTTAAGGCCCTAGGGTTTTCGCTGTGAGAAATACTAGGGGTTTTATTTTGCAATCCTCAGCATTATTCCCTCCTAGTAGAATGGTCATCCTGTCCTTTAACACTTTGAATCCTGGCATGTTTTTTTCTTCTTTTGCAATGTATGACCGATCTGGCATCTTCCATGTTAAAAATTTGATGTGGTCGATAATCCCTGCTTTTGATTACATCAGCCAAAAACTTGGGAAACTCTGCTGCTGCTGTTGTGTCTGCACTGGTAGCTTCACCAGTGACTTTAATATAATAGGTAGTTTAGCACGTGCTTTAAACTCGCTCTGAACTCGCACTCGCACTGAAAGTACTGCCACTCTCACCATGCTTGAGTTTCAGATCGTCAAAGAGACTCAAGGATTTTTCCTGTATCAGCCAAAGGCTTAATGGCATTTGTCATTGAAACTGGTCTTCGATCCAAAAAACAATAGTTTCTCCATCTCTGCCATAACTGTGCCCCTTTTCTTCGTAATTATTGTTGACTGAATTGGAGCAGAACTTTTAAGGTGCTCTTTAATTTGACTTTTATCATGTGCAATTGTTCTCACTGTTGACTTATTCATCCCATAAGCACGTGCAATTTCCTCAAACTTTTCACCTTTGTCATGTCTCTTAATAATTTCCAGTTTCATTTCCAAACTTATAGCCTGCCTTTACTTTTTACCACTCGTAGAAATCTCGCCACTCTTACATTTCTCAGCCATTATAAGGGTTCACATCCAAAACAAACACATAAGACGATTATAATAATTTTATGAGAAAACTTCCTCAAGCTTGATAAATAACGATCCCTACGAACTAATCACAACGGAAACCCAAGTTCATCTGTCTGCTGCAAGAACGTGTTCTTTCTTTCTATTTAGCTGTGACGGACAACAGGCGTCATCTATGGAGTAGATAATTAACTAGGCATCGACCTATCTGTCGTGGCAACAGGAACGCGGAGAAAATGTCACTATAGCGCGTTCCACATTTAGTTGACAGTATGGAGCTTATGGGGAACGCTGTTGCCAAGCTTCCGCTCCGTGGGCGGCATCCTGACAACATAGGCAACCACCCATAACTCCGCGGCAAAATTATTTAGTTTCCAAAAAGTGTTAAATTTTGCACATAATAAGGCGTACGGGGATGACATTTTGCGATGTAAACTTTACATGAATTACCGGAATATAAAGTAAACATCTTTTTCAAAATTCCGTATTTTTTTAATGTAAGTGACTGCTGAGCTGAGCTGAATAATAAATGGAATTTTTTTTATTGCTTAACGCTTCATTATAAGTTTTATTCACCTCCCTTGTCGGTAATTTACAGCATTATTATGCAATGGGTTTCAAAAGTAAAGACGTTTACGTAAATATGAAGGTTATGGCTCGATTTTCTTCGAGAATGCCGAGAAAAGGTGGGGCATTGCCATTCCTGGACAAGGAAAAATTTTCCGATAGTGCCACGAGAGATTTGTAGGTGAGAAAAACTTATGTCAAAGGTCGCCAGGAGGGATTGCCAATTGCCAATTTACTCTCCCCTATTTGCTTGAGGCACTGAATGGTGAGAAGGGGTCACTTTAGGGAACTTCAAGGGCCAGTGCTTTTGGAGCTCTTGAGTAAGAGAAATAAAAATTCTAATTTATTTTAGCGGCTTGATCACCATATTTTGTAGAGAAATTTCTACCTTCTCATTTGAGCGAATCCGTTTTTCTTATTATAATAAATTTTTAATGTGATGATAAAATATACCACATCCCGTAAACTTCCCGTTCCCTTGCCACAGCCGCTATACGAATCACACTTCGTTATTTATGCAGACAAGATCACTGGACGCCGTTTCTCCCTCCTCCTTTCGAGGGTCCCCTTCTGCTTGTACTTCCGCAAGCTCCACACTTAGGCACATCCCCGTTCATTGTCCCACGAGTACCCGGGCTTGACGCCAATTGCCAATGTCCTTTTCCGTATCTTGCCTGAGGCTAAACCCTGCCATCTCTCAGAGCCTGGGTCGGGAACCGAGGGAACGCACGTTCTGGGTGACCTGAGACAGGAGCTTAAATCCCTTTTGACGACCCCAGACCCAACCTTCCTCCCAAACATTTGAAGGTGCCATAATACTGGGAAGTAGGATATGACGCCAAGCGATTCAAACGAAGAATTTTCAAAATATCCCACTACCCACCTTCGAAATTCCATTTTTGAAATGATTCCAGCAGGAAACATTCTCGGGTTTGCTCAATAACCTATTACTTTTTGTAATTGGCTTTCGATTCTGTGATTTACCAACAAAATTTTAACTTCTTCTTAAAGTAGAGACGCAATTAACATACCAACAAGGAAATGATAATAAATATACAGAAAAATGCTTGCTACGTGCTCCGAGACTGCGATGAGTAATTAATTAATCATTTTCTGACAACAGCAGCAAAGAAATTTTATATTCATTTTAACGGAAAGACTCCAGGTAATTGTTCTGGTGACGATTGAATTTGTTTGAACATTTTAAAAATTTACCGATCCAATAATATACGAGCGCTCATCTATTTAGTAGTACCCTGCGAGCCACCTCAAGAGTGTATGGCAGGGGTGAGTTCTCGCCGACAAAGTTCTCGAGTTTGTTGATTCTCATTTGGGAAGAAGTTTATTGAAACGCTAGATGCCGTAAAAAAATTTACAAAAATAATAAATATACCCTATGGAGTACACGTCGGCATGTTCAATGCCAAAATATAATTTTTCTGAGCAGTGAAATCATATGAACGTTCCAATCCGTGGAAAAATTTTCCTCAAAATAATATTGAAATGTAAAATAATTTAATTCCTCCATACCTTTCCACTCATGAATACAATAGACTTTCAACTCCCTCCATGTAACGCGATGTGCTCGGCTGTGCCTCTGGTTCGTCCTCGACTGAGGGTGACGTCGATTGAGATGATGACGACGACGTCAGGCGAATTATCAACTCTTCGACGTCATCCTGCAAACTGTCTGCATGCCACATGTCTTCTTCCACTTTCTTGACGTGCTCAACATAGTTTTTCCAATTTTCTGGGGTGACGGTATCAAAGCTTTCGGCTATGAGTTTTTCCACCTCCTTCTTCTTAAACGTCGAATTCTTCATTCCCACGTAGTGCTTTACTTGAGCCCAAACCATTTCAATCGGATTCAACTCACAATGATATGGTGGTAGTCTTAGAACTGTGCAACCGTATGTCTTTGCTATTTCCTCAATCCGAAATTTTTCAAAATTTTCCCGTACTTGATTAACCAAAAATAAGAGGTCTCTTTTCAAGCTGTCCTCATTGAAGTTAATTCTTTTACTTATCAACCACTCTTTGATGCAATCTTTTCTCCAACTTGTAGAAGGCAAGGATTCTAATTTCCTGGAATGATAAGACGCATTATCGACAACTATCACAGAGCCTTTGGGTACATTCGAGAGAAGTGAGTTTTGAAACAAACTCTCATAACACTCTCCATCAACTTCATCATGCTCATCCATAGTGTTCTTCTTGCAAAGAAAGAAGCGCGCAGCACATTTTATGAACCCATTTTCGGTTCCTGCATGAATTATGGCATAACGTCCTCCTCGGGAGGTGGGTGCCTTCAAACCAGTACTCAGACCAGCAAGGAAAGCCTGACGAGGTGTTTTTATTTCTTTATCGCGCCAAGCCATGTTTATCGTCTATCCAACATTGATCCATGTCTCGTCTGTGTACACAATATCCCTTCGCTATAACAGTCTCAAATAATTATGACGCCAACGAATAATATCGTCTCTTTCAATAAGTATGCTTCGACTGCCCCTGCATTCATATACGAAGCCTATGTCAAGAAGAAGACAGTATAACGTGGTCCTCTTGAAATTAGGAAGATCCTCATCTAAATTTACAGAATTTAGAATACTTTTTAGAGTCGGAGGAATATTTTTCATGAATGATTCATGAACTTTCCTTCGAACTCCCGATCTTACGAAATCATCATACATCACTGATCTCGCATTCTTATACGGTTGATTAATTTTTTTTGTTTTCGAAGGAGTAACCAATGCACCGCGGGATGCTTCCTTTCTTACCCTGTAGATAGTAGACTGTGAGCACCCAGTGGCTTTCGAAGTTTCTTTGCAGGATTCAGCAACATTGAGCGATTGGTTGAAATATTTGAAAACATTAAACACCATCTCTCTTTCACGGCTTCTCCCCTTTCCTCCTCCTCTTCGTTTCGGACATTGAGATAGCACACTATTGGAAACAAATTGATCTGGAGGACACTTAACAGCACTGTTGAAATATTTTGCACACCACACACCACTTGTTCACGCACAGAAACCCTACGAGACACTAAATCCCCTGCCCTTTCTATCCTTGGTCCCTAACACCGAAGGGTCGCTTCTAAAGCAGATGTTTTTTGGCACCTTCTTAACGGAACTTCCGGAAATACCCAATATACAGTCAAAGAATGAGAATAGGATAAGAATATCCCTCGCACAAATCCATTCGTATTTTCTGCCGAAAGGCACGTAAGACTTTTACCTCTTCTTCCTTCGCTGTCAAAATTTTGGCTGAATACTTCAGTGTTTATATATTTTCATCAAGCAAGTTCTTGAAACTAAAATATTTCGAATGAAATATATTACTATTGCTTTTACTAAATGCTAAAAACAAAAAACGATATATTTTTTATCAAAGAGGCACGAGTAATTAAAGTATCGAGCTCATTCTCCGACGGAGAATCTTCCTTCCACGCGATAGGTTAGCTGGTGGGACAGAGCGAGCGGCGGAATTACGGCGCGTGGAAAATATTTGGCGAAATCAAAAATTCATAACTCCCTTTGTAACCAAGATAAAGTTATGATTCTTTCACCAAAAACAAATATAAAGTTTCATCTAAATAACATACGCAGCATGTATGGATCTATATCGTGAAATACGAAAGTTAGTAGGCGACCACTTTTTACATCGCAAAATTCAAAATATTTTGTCCAAAAGTTATTATAATCAATATAACAACGTTGAAACTAAATTAAAAACAAATAAGAGCTCATCGATATGAAGGAAAAGGTATACAAAAATTTTATTTAAAGTTTTAACTTAATACTGTGAACCGTTTGTCTGCAACTGGGTGAGGAACATGAAATCAGAAGCGCGCCGTTACAAACGGAAATTCAAGGAAATATTTTTTATAATAATTATTTTAAAACACATCGATTAACTATGGCCACCACTAAATGTAGCATCTTTTTCCGCTTCAGGAAATGTCTTTTTCTATTCCATAACATCATATTAATTTTCCTGCTGTTAAGGTCTTTCCTGGCAACGTCGCACCTCCGGCCTTATGGAGATTTACATGGGAATCGAATCTCCATAAGAGCCCATACTGTCAACTAAATGTGGAACGCTCTATAGCCTAACTGAGCATCTGCGAAAGTCGAGAACTTACTGTACATAATTTATTGGTACTATTTTCAACAAGAAGAGCTGTTATAATGCACGCATGGATCAATAGTAACAGTATACTACATTATAAGTATAACAATTTTCTCATCATAGAAAATCAACAGCATTCAAAATATGGTGCTATCGAAGAATGATGAAGATAAAATAGACAAATCGTCGAAGGAAAAGTAAACGGGAAAAATGGAAAAGGCAGGCCTTGTATGAGTTACATAGAACAGGTCGTAAAGGACGAGAAAGAGAGAAACTACGTTAATATGAAGAGGTTGGCCGATAGAATAATCGAGTGAAGGGCTGCGTCAAACCAATCCTAGGATTGTTGACCCTTGATGATGATGAGAAAATCAAACTCACACCATACTCAATGATCAAAAATCACAACTAGGAAGATGATACTTATGCACAGAAACCTGTTGTTTTCCAGTAACCAGAAACCAGTACCAATAAATTATTAATAGAAATTATACAGCCTTTTCAAACATTCATACAACATGAATTTACACTAAGACAAAGCCATGAATATGACCTTGTTAAGCTGTATAGCCTATATTTCATGAAGTCTTGCTTGAAAAGGTAGCTGGATCTAACATATTTCAAATAGTTGAGCATCTTTAATCTGGCACAGTGGCGACCAAAGTGATGCTGAGTTAAGGATTTTGCCGGACTATGGGTAATGCATGGAAACAGGTCTATTTTTGACATCCAGGATGTTTTCATTGAAAGGAGTCAAATATTTATAACAAAATATATTTGTTTGCCATTTACTGAACACAATTTTAAAAAGAGTCACTGAGAATAATCAGATAGAAATTTCTCAATTCACTAAGTTATTATTTAAAAGTATCAAAGTTGCACAGTGAGTGAAAATAACGGAATCTAAGCATTGTGCATATTGCTGCACATTTGAAAGTGTAATATTACCATCGGAAAAGGGTATATAAAATTTAATATTTCTTATGCTGAGCTTTGTGCAAAATATTTCCTACCACTCTTGATTTGTTACCAGCTGATTTGGGCGCGATGTCAATGTGTGGGTTTCGTCTGTATGACTGCCTATCACTGTGTCGCGGGTGAACGGACTGGATGATTCTTTAAAGACCATCATCAATAGTAGTCTTCCTACAACAATTACACGATTTTCATCCCCACTCTGATTTATTGATATTAATTACCATTTCAAGGTTTTCAACATACAGTCAAACTCATTTATAACGAGAACGGTTAAAATGAGATCTCGGCTATTGCGAGGAAAGAGAGAAGGGTTGTTTGTGAAATAATGCATTTTATGATCAATATATAACGGTTAAAACGAGACTGTATTAGAGAGCTTTACGGTTATAACGAGCAAATCTTTAGTCCAAATGAACGGGCAGTGGCTGTACTGTCGTACCAAGGACTTTTTCTTGTAAATTTGGCATGGATAGTTTACTGAATAAATTGTTCATTTTGTATTTTCAATCATCTTATATTAATCTTTGTTATTTTATCACCTCTGCATTAGAATAGTATGTGTGTGAGCACGCTTGTGTGCGTGAAGGAGGAAAGACAGTGAATGACAGTAGATGTTGCTACTCATAACGGATATAACGAGTAACAGACATCACGAGCAAAAGCATTTCGTCCCTTGGATCTCGTTATATCCGAGTTTGACTGTGAAATGTTGTGTGGTGAGAATATCGTGGTCGCTATCTGTCCATTCCTCGAAATTTACCAATTCCATTTCCTTTAATTCGGGGTTTTGGATGCTGTTTGCACAGTCAATCCACTCCATGATCACATGTTTAACCTCAGAAACATGAAAGCGTTACCCTACATATTTTGTCTACCAGGCCACAATTTAAACTAAGCATGTTTTAGAACTGGCTGTGAATTACTATTCCATGCATGCAAAATTTCCCACACCACGTCTTTTATATTATATCAGTTTCTGAAATAGTTTAGCCTGCTCCATTAGCTGTTGGCCAGAATAATAACTAAGCCCTTCACTTCAATGCAATTGAAACCACACGATCAAAATCAGCACTTAAATCTTCACTCTTAGTTTTTCTCTGTCATTCATTTCTCCTTGTCACTTGAACAGTAAAATTTTGAGGATTTTCTCTTTCTGCTTCTTAATGTTTTATATTGTCGAAGTTCCCACCCAGTGTGTTTCCGACAAATGCTTTACTGATGCAACTGAGTTAAACTTTTTCACAAATTGCACTTTTTCTGCGATAGTTACCATTTGGTACAGATGCCTCACTCCCATGCTGTTGGTGATTAGGCAGATAACAATTAATTTGATCAAATTACGTCTAATGGTCACTGAAAAATGCATGCACCGTTGAAAGTGGCCGATCTATAAACTAGTCGTAGTCCGTCTCGGAGATGTCTTCAATTTTGAATGCTTAGTTCAAGTTTCAGAATCATTCCAGTGTACATGAAGTACCTATCAGACATTAATATGTTTAAATTATTCTGATTCCCAGAGTGGGAAAATTAACATTAAGAATGGAATGGGATAATATGTCGGAAGGTTATGAAGCAATGTTTTGATAAAAAATGTTTCGGGATTTTCCACAAAATGCCGGGTAGATTGTCATGGCAAACTTGCCGGATTATGGGTGTTCCCAGATTAAGGGTGCTCAACTGTATAAGAAAAATATCAATAATAAAAATTTGTTTGGAGTAAAAAATGCATTCCTTTGAAATTTGATACAACAAGCTGCTAAGTTTATGGTTCAGTGAATTTTAATAATATTGAGTTTATACTCTACTGAGCCACTCATAATATAAAATTTTTGATTGGATGAAAGACACCAAGTATCCGATGGTTTCATGCTGATTGACTTTCTCTTCAAGCATTCAACACCTTTGGAAATCTTTAATACTACAGCCTTCATGCTGAAGAAAGCAGTAAAAATTATGTGGAGTGTAAAACTACAACTAAATGAATTAAAATAAATAAACTGCACTCTATACTTGAAGGCTGGTTTAATAATGGTGAACAAATTTCACCAAAAACTAAACCCTATGACATGAACAATTCACATTCGATGGTAAAAAGTAATTTCCTTTTCCAGCGCAAAGAATAACCAGTTCCAAAATTAAGTAGTTCAGAGAAATTCCCAAACAGAGCAGTAGCTGAATGTAATTTTCCCAGTGAGATAAACCAACAATTATTTAAAAGTTTATCTCTAATTGTATCAAATTCTGTAACAAAAACCGGTGCCTCTCTTTGATATACGTAATTAGTTTATATTTTTACTATTCACAATAGGCAGATTGTTATCATCATGTCAAACAGTATTTGCTGAATATTTTTCAGATCAGCAGGCACAGAATCCAAGAAGATCAGATGTTTAAATAATCTCTTTACCAACACACAGTATTAGAACAGTAAAGGAAGCATCAAAGAATGTATAACTTTACCTTATACAGTCATCAACTTCTGAATATCCATATTAACAGTTTTTGAAACTAGCCTCTTGCTTAGAAGAGAGAGGCTCTAGTTCTACAATAATTCATCATGATGTGGTGAATAATCATTTGCCTTCGTTTTCTAAGCATTTATGAATGTATCAGGATTTTGATTTCCTTTCATATAATTTTCACATGTATCACTAACAGTATTTGATCCATTTAAAGAAGGTTTCAGCTAGCTGTGTTATTTCACTCAAGTCTGGAAAATTTCAAAGAATACTCCCTTTTCTAGAATTTAATTCCAGAGAAAACTGTTACCATTGATTTCATTCAGATTAGAAAAAAAATATTCTACTTCTACAGGAAACATACAATGAGTTTCTTTTAGTAGTAAACATTGAAATTATAGTTTTAAGCACATATGCAGGTTACAAACAACATTCCCCTGCCTAAGGGTTGTATGTTAATTTTGCTAAGCAGCATTTTTCAATGAATAAAAGAGATATTTTCTTCAATAACACCTCAACGTGCAACTCACAATTATAATAATGGAGGACTGAAATACTTGCACACTCAACTAAATGAAATGTAGAGAGTTTGAGTAAGTGAGGAAGGAAGAAATGCATCAGGACTGGGAACCCCAGTTCTTGAATGAACCAACCTAATTCATAGAATACTTGAGCTATTGCCCATCTTCAAATACAATTTTAAATACAATTGAATTTTCAAAAGAGATTATACAGTTGGGGTAATGCATATGCATACTAACTTATAACATGAAAATTATTTAATTGTACATTATAATTTCTACGAAATACCATTCTAACTTTTATTTATAAGAATACGCAAACAATAGCAATCAAAAGCAGATGCAGGAGGGTAAAATTTAGTGATGGGATTGCTTCAGCAGAATTTTTGTAAATTAAGTTCAAATTATATTTTGGCAGCCCTCAGTAAGAAAATGTATCACTGCCTTAAAAAAACACTTGGTTTTCAGTCATAAGAAAACTCACCAATGTTGTCAGCACCACGGGGGATGATTACATCAGCGAACTTCTTTGTCTGGAGAAGGAAAATATTCCATTAATTTTTAACTGAGAAAAGCATTGTCAATAAGTAATGAAGACACAGCAAATAATATGCATGGACATCCCAGTTTTATAATACTATTACATAGTGATGAACGGATCCAGGTTTTTTTCGGAACCGGATCCTTGCTTTGGTTTTGGACCATTGTCTCGGTTGGTCTCCGATCCTTAGTTCGGATACTGGATTCTGAATTTCATTACTTTTCTAATACTAGACCTTTAATACACACAGAAAAACAGCAACAATAGAAATTCCAAAAAACAAGTAAATTTATTGTAGAAACTATTTTCCTGGATCAAGATTTATGGATGCAATACCTAAACGTTATTACTCCTAATAAAAAGTTCACCTTCCTTATCACATACTCATCAAACAATACATTTTTTAAACCTGTACAACTATTCTTTAGAGTGCAATTAAAAGAATCATTATAAGTTCATTTTCATTAGTTTCTAATTATTTTCCAAAATATAAGATCCTAAATACCATATTGTATCACCCTTTATCCAAGTTTAAATGTAATTATAGAAAAAAGACTTTGAACGTATCACATGCCAAGAATAATATATATAGAATATTAAATAATAAACAAAATCAAAAACCTAAAATTAATTCAGTGCTTAATGGGTTTACATTAACTAGAGTTGCTGTTGTAAATCAAATCCTTTTTTAGAAATATAGCAAATTTTTAATGCGGTCAGGAGATTCCATTCACGGAATAGCTGGGGAATCCATTTTTAAGATGAAAAATTGTTATAGAATATTTCAAGCTGCTAAACTAGTAATTTAGCAATGTCTTATTAATAATAAACTTTGTATTGAATTTTGTTAGTTTGATACTCATAAGGGAGATTGTGTAACTCACAAGGGAAGGTTCCCTACTGTAACCGGCGGATTGCGATCAAACTTGTAAATTGTATCTTGTATTAGTGATATCATTGTATTTGGTAAGACGATCTGTGTAAATAGAAGTAACTTACAAACTTTCCAGCCGGTCATCTTTGTGCAGGATGCTGAACAATAATTCGTGTGTGGTCTTCAGGCTCGCATTTCGTTAGCATACTACTGAATAATATATGAATCTGTGTGCCCTTTTGTAGAAACGAATACAGCCGTGTTTCATTAATAAAAATATGCGAACATAATGACTTGGTTAACTTGCAATTTCTGTATGATAATAAACTACCTCATATTCAATAATGGGTATCCAAGAGCAGGAATGAAAATGTAGTCAAAACAACAGAACAATCACTTGCGGAATCCACTACAGTTGGTTGTGAGAGCCCACTACTCACAAACTGTGGATTCAAGGAAGTTTGACCTTTGAGTAAGGTGACCAGATTTCTGATCTGCTAAACCGGGACAAACTCACTTCTCCTGAAGCATAGGCAAATTTACATGTGTGTAATTATGCATGTTTCTTTGGTCAAGTGAAGCGTTAGAAAAGTGGTCACTCTGAGTCCTACACAACTCGCTTTTCCAGCACCCGAATTGGTGCAACTTCCTGCTGCTACATATGTACGGGTTAAGTATATTATAAATATAGGAATGTCTACTTATTAAGCATTTTTAATTCATAATAACAATAAAAGAAATCAAATATTAAGGAAAAAGATTTTTAATTCATTTTAATGCTCATAAAAATATATTTTATTATACTTTTCAAATAGATTTTTATTCACAAAAATTACTTTATTTTTTAATATTTTTCAGATGTAAGGACTTTTTTAAGCAAAATTTTATTCTTCAGGACTCTATCAAAAATGACTTACAATTTTCATCTTTAGAATTTACTCTATATTTCATTATTACTTCTATTGCATCTACTTAAGTTTCCACTTCACATTCCATCCAAAAAAGTATTAACTGTTTTATAGAATGTCTCAGATACCGATTCACCTTCAAGTGATTCAGCCATCTATGACACCTTTGTCCCAACAGACTCGACTTCTTGTTTTTCTACCAACTGGTTTCTCAAATCGGTCAGGATAACAGATATTTCCATTAAAGATATATTCTTATTTTCAATTCTAAGAACAGTGTCATTAAATAGTTTAAATTGAATCACTAAAGAGTGTAGCCATAATTCGTATGGCATAAAGTATTTCACCATTACTGGATCCAATTTTAAATCATGATGGTTTAAAGTATCTGCGGATAACGACATAAAGTTACATTCATTCAGATCTTTAACTTCCTCTTCCATAAATGGATAAAGTACATTTAAAAATATTGCCTCAGCTTTTGTACGGGCACAGCTAAATCCTTTTTCATACATGGCTTTAATAAGTTGAGATGCACAGTCCATAGACCTGAAGCTGTGGCCATGCATTACTGAGTGATAGAAAAATGTAGCTTCTTTTGCCACTAAAACAAAATCAGATTCTCTCATTTCCTTCCTTTTAAAAAAAGGCAGATGTGTTTGGCTTGAACTTGCTACATTCAGAGCTCTTTCATGCTTTTTTGATGATATGTGATCAGTAAAAATCAGTACGACCACCATGGGCAACTGAAAAGTTTGTTTTACAAACTGTACATCACACTTCATGTTCATCTCCAGGTTTTACTTTTTTAATAAATTCCAACTCTTGTATCATTGAATTTACATTTCCTACAAGGTGCCATGATATTATAGGGGTATTTTCCTCTTATTTAAAATCTAAATAAAGAAAAAGACCATACTTTTCCTGTGGACGCTTCACACCATGAAATCAGACCTAAAGGAATAGAACATGTTATTTACACAATGAAGTACAATGCAATGTTTCATTGTATACGAGATGATGTTCAAAAAACCCTCTTAGTTGAGAAAGTCATAATGCATACTGCAGTTTAAAGGAAATAATTTCAACTTCATTTTAATTAGTTGTTAAAAATATCTTACCTCGTGGAACCAATTAAAATTATATACGTCTTCATATCCTAGATGAGCAAGTTAAACATCCTGGAATACTGCAGAATAAACAGAACAAAAATAAAATGGCAAATTAAAATGAATAAAAATGAAATCTTATAAATAGTTACAGAACAGGTACTGACATTTCAGTGCACTGCTGAAGTACGTGATTCTTTACTGCTCCAACGCAATTTGCCAGCACGAAACAATTCCAAATCGCCTTCTTTCACAAATAATTTCTTCATGAGTACAGTTCCACCACACTATAAATTACCACTCCAATCAGCATTCATCGAGAAGGAGCGAATGAGAATCTTTTACAAGTTATTCCCCCACACACGCAGTTCCGCCACTCGTCAAGTAAGCGGTTCTCGACGGGAGCCATATGGCCTCCAAGACCACTGGATTACATTAAAAACAGTGCAGCTGATAAAGTATCTTTTTTACAGTAACAATGACAACAACAAAGGTTAAAAAAACACTGCGTTAAATAACATACCAAAATCACGCACTTTAGACCAAAGACCGGTACAAATTAGTATTTTTGTTTAGTCTTTCGGGACACCGGGACAAGCACCCGAAAACCGGTACTGTCCCGGCCAAACCGGTACGTATGGTCACCTTAAATATATTCCTTGCTTTAAAAAATCTGCATCACAATGGGGTCGTTTACCATATTATTTTTATTGCCGAATCTGATCGAGTTTGTAAAATAAAAAGACCCGTATTTTTCCGTTTTAGACCCGTCACTTAGTTCTCGAGTTATAAGCGGCGAAAAACTTATGTTTTTAACCCTTTCGGAAAAGGGTTAAAAACATCAGTTCGATGTTCGATTCAGGTGTGCATGCGACCTCTTACGTCATCCACTTCGTCCAATCACAACTGTACCCGCGAAGCTACTCCACCTAATCTCAATGGGGGACACACAGCTGACTCTGCCAACGGAAGCGGTTGCGACAGGATTTGTGCGACCAGACCTTCCGACTCCACTCCCTTCTCTAAAAGCAGTCAAGGACGGGAGTTGGATGGCGTAAATGGTCTCAAAGCAGCTTCTTCGATGGGCGTCCCCTTTTGATTATTTAAATTTTTGATTTATGAGTGAATATCTCTGATTAGACGATTAATTATTTCACTAAAATTCATTTTTCGTTTCCATCTAACGATTTCGGTTCCGATTAAAAGTCCCCATTATCGCCGCGAAAGCGACAGTTGATCACGAGTAACATTAATCTCTCTTCTCAGCACGAAGTCATCGCACAATGCAAACCAGGATTCAAATATCGATCGAGAAATGGAATACAGTATGTAGAAACGTTTTAGGGTTTCGGCGTTCATGATACCCTTACTTGGTGGCCATAGCTTTCCCGAGAACTAATCAGGAAGGGTGTGTATCTCTTATGCCATCGACTAAAATGCGATGGGCGGAAACGCGGACGAATGAAGAGTTGCTGAACAAGGCTTGGGAGAAAAGTTGATTGCTGGCAAAAGCTGGAAGGCTGAGTGGATGCATGGATAATATGTCAAGTTGAGTAGCAGAACGCCATCAAAATCTACCCAAACCGGTAGAGGACGAACAATCATTCAATCAAAACATAATTTGGCTCACGTATGGAAATAAGCTGCCAGTTGACGTTGATGACACTACGTATTACTGAAATCGACATACTCATTATAAGCCTTGAAATAAAATAATAACCAGTTGATCAGGTACAATAATAATCAGTACAGGTACTGAAGAACCACTCGTCCACCTCGAATATTCCAATTTTAAGTACCTACAAAATTTAAAATTAAATAAATTATGACAAACACCAACACGTTTCATAGCCGTTAACACAAGTATGGGTTAGAGTAGTGTTTAGAGTACTGGCTTCTCACCACGCCCGGGTTCAAATCTCGGAAGCGCAAGATATTTTCCATAGGTAATACGGCCCCTACTTGAGTGCTTTGTGGACAACATTCAAGTGTGTACAGTACTCCGTCCGTTGAATGGGACGTTAGGCCGTGGGTCCCTTTGGCGCCTTGTCGTTAAGAGTAGGATAATGACGACGCCGGGTTTCTCTCCACCCTCCTCTTTTCCCATCTTAGTACCTACCTTTCCTCCCGATCTGAAGCGCCAATTAGTGCGGAAAGAGACGGATATGATGATTCATTATCTCCCCAACATTTTTCTGAACTTAAAAATGTAACAAGTTTAGAAAAAATATCCTCGTATAGTAGCACCTTGTTTAATTTACGAAATTAAATTTACAGAAAAATCTGGCGAAGGATCAAAATGTCAGGGATCTTACAAATTGAGGGAGCGTTAAAATAATCGAGGCTAATCTCGAATATAAAAACATCTTCGCGGAACCTGATACACGCAGCATGACGTCCGCAAAGGAAGGGCGTTCTAACGAAGGATTTGTTATCTCGCTAACGTTCAACTTCCATTTGTTTGGCACTGCTTAAATTTGTCTCGTCGTCTTAGGTTGAGATGGAAATATCACAAGTCGTGCGGTCTGCGACCCATGATAAGCGTTCATGAACCACACACAAAAACATTAGTTATCGAAACTAATTAGATATCACAATAAAATCATTACTTTCATGGGTGCACCTATAGTATCAAAATTGAAAAAGAAAATGATTATAATGGATTTACCTGCATTTATAAATACACTAGTTACAATTCTGAAGCATTCCTGGCGCACATATAAGCTTGCCCTACGTGTTAAACCGTGTGTATAACCTGTATCTAATCGACCTGTCGAACTACTTTCGACGACGGCTATCCAGCGTTTCTTCGCTAACAACAGCCTGATGGGAGGCCTTATGTATACAGCTGCTGGCTTGCATTAATTCGTTAGTGATAATTAACTTTACAACATATGGACACCGGTATTTCGCACAATGAAAACATTTCCCCAATTACCATTCTGTGGCTAAAAATAAGCATGACCATTATGACTATGCATATTCTTTCAACTACAGGAGAGATAAACAAGAGTTTCCTCAATAATGTGCCCGTGAATGTGCCAATCGCCAAAAAATGTTTTCGTCGCTGCCAATACCCAAAAATGCTACTGTTCATTAAGTCCATACAATGGTGATCGAATTCTAGCAACTGATCAAGGCGTTAACTGTGATAAGCAGTTCCTGATAATCAGTTCTCAATAATTATTTTTATAATTAATGTTTAGCATTATAAAATTTACAAAAATAATATAAAACTCATATCCTGGTGAAATAGCTACATGGAAGCCAAAAACCCCATATTCCCTTCCCGTTCTCCTGCCGTTCCCTAGCTTGTTGTGTATTCTTTCTAAAAAGCGGGACTTTCTTAAAACCCCGCGGGACGCGGGATAACTTGTTAAAAATCGGGACTGTCCCGCTAAAAGCGGGACGTCTGGTCACCTTACCTTTGAGTGAAGATTTTATGACACGAAATGACGCCATTAAAATCCACTTGGGTGTGCGTCACCAGCTGCAGGCTACAGTTTATCAAAAAATGGTTCGGTATGCTTGGTGCACCTCAAAGTTTACCGAAGATCATGTTTGTTAATGTAAATGATGTTTCATTTCCTGAAGAACTGGTAAACAAATTATGTGACTGTGGCATTGGAGCATTTATTAAGTGTTCTTGGTGTAAAAAGTATTTTTGTTGCTTTGTTGCACATTCCCGTGAACCTGTGAGAGCGTAGTTGTTAAAAATGAGGGCCTGTGTACTGCCAGTGGCGTGTTCGATCCTTAACACTACCCAAGAATATTGCCGTGCCGTATTCCTAGTAGGTAATGCTAGTAGGCAGTTAAAAAAAGTAGATTACCAGAAATTTCATGCCAAATTATAAGTAAAAAAAATAATTAAATTTGGCGAAAGGAAATGATTGGAAAAAATTTATGTTACAGAATTAAATCGTGGAATCATTACGTTAACTTTACAGTGTATTTTTGAGTGACGCATTCGTAAATCTAGTTGAAGTGCTAGAAGTACAAAAAAGTCAGTATCCACACACAAAGGTTAGAAATGAAGGATGATAAAGTTTTTTATTCAATGGTTGAAAGAAAAATTTTAAACAGCGTAAGAATCGAATTTCATTACCTGCAGTCCACTACTCCACTCTGTTATTGTCGGCTTACATGAGTTTGGAGAATGCAGGCTCCCCACATGTCATTCTACTTTTGTCTTGCAAACCCAGGCCAATGGAGAAAAAATCCTAAACATTTTTTTTAATTTTGCTTCTAGTTGCATGAAAAAAAGTTTAATCTCATTTCAAGATCAGAGTTACACAACTTTCCCTCTGGAGTACATAATGCTCAAATTTCATTTTAAAGGTTATTATTAATAAGACAATGCAAAATTGTTAATTTAGTGATATTCTATAATAATTTTTGTCTTAAAAATGGAATCCCCAGATATTCCATAAATGGGATCTCTTGGCTGCATTAAAATTTTTTTTGTGTTTTTAAAAAATATATTGAAGGCATTCAAGGATTTTATTAATAATTGGAAAATAATTCCTTCATTAATGAAAATGAACTTATAAGGTTACTTTTAACTGCACTCTAAAGAATAGTTGCACGGGTTTCAAGAATGTATCGCTTGATGAGTATGTGATAGGGAAAGTGAACTTTACATTAGAAGTAACAAGATATAGGTAATTACTGCATCCGTAAGTCTTGATCCAGGTAAATATAATCCTCATAGATGATAGGAATTTGAAACTGAGATAAAGATCCGAAACCCAGACAAGGATCCGGTTCCGGATCCGACAAAAAACTACTGGTACTGGTATTGCTGGTAACTCTGTTAGCGGTCATATTCAATGCGACACAAAAAGTCGGCGGAATGCACACATTATCTCCCGGATACATTAACAGCCCAGTTTGTTATGATAAAAGTAAAGACAAGGTTGCAATTTTTCATACATGGCGCTTGAAATGTAACTTCTGGAGTGCTGAAATTATTCAGCTAGTTCTGGGTGGAACTTAGGCCTCTATTAGTCGAGGCAACCAGACACGCCACCGAGCCTTTCACCAGAGGAACTTGTCAGTCGTGGGGCATAGAATCAAATGAGTCCTATTATCCGTAGCAACCAGAAGCGCCACCAGACTTTCCACCGAAACCAGTCGACTGAGCCACGCAACCGCGCCTTCCACTTTGGGTTGCTCAGCAACATTTCGGGGCATTGGAGTATATGTAGCCTACTAGCCGAGGTGACCAGATGCGCCACCGGTGACAATATTGCATGCGCGCGCATCATACTGCCCTGACCAAGACTCTCCAGGCAGACACACAATCATAGTTCACAGTCCAAACTAGTGGTGAGTTGTTCGCTCTTGTGAATTGAATTTCTGTGTGTTAATATGTTTTCACCGGGGGTGGTGGTGAATGAAGATGGTGATTGCAATTTGCAAGAAGGTGAAGGTGTCGCTTGTCCAAGTGTAATAAAGTACAATAGTGTGTAATAAAGCCCTTTGGTAAGTCTAGAAATCAACATAGGATGCTTCCGAAACCCCCTCACCCTTCGCCTTCTCTTCTTTATGAGAAGAGCTAACACAACACTATTTTAACCACTGCTGTGTGCTGGGTAATTTTTGAACCGATACTGGTGGCACCACCGGTGACCTGGGCGGAGTAAACCCGAGCAACCAGACACTCCACCGGTGGAACGTCCGGTGGAGTGTCCAGGTTGCCTCGGCTAATAGAGGCCTTACAATTGCAAAACCTAACAATTGAAAACCTGGAAATAATGTTATCATTATATCTTTCAATGTGAATTTAACTTAATAAAATCAAAATATTGCTAGAGTGAAATGGAATTTCATTTATATTTGATTTGAATTGGAAATTGGTGTAAAATTAGCATAGTCTTTGGAAATGACAGAACTTCACATGCTACTTCAGACAATATTTTTATTAATTACAGATATAGTCACAGGTTACAGATGTATTCTTTTTATTAAGCACCGAAATCTGCTAATTCAATTACCATTATCTCATTAATTTGCCTTTAACTTAATTTTGCCTACTGTGTTTTTTATGTTGCATAGGGTAGCCATAACTTCTGTATTGGATCTCAAATGTATGTACTATTAACTGTTTGTTCACATTGGTATGAAGCCTTTATTAATAATATTTTAAAAAACCATTCCTTTAAGACTCGTTTTTCCCAACATTAAACACAGCTTTCACCTTTTTAAACGATTTTATTTACCGTATTTTTATTTTTAAACACCGCTTTTGATGATTTTTATTTTCCATTTTTCAGTGTCCCTATCTATAAGACACTCACAAATATGAAAAGAAAATGTAAATAAATAGATCCGTTTATCCAAAATTCTAGCAGTCAGATGCATAAGACTGACAGATCTTAACCAGAAGATTAGATAAAATGTCTTTAAGTAAATAGTTTATGTGCTACACAATCAATGGATACAAGTAAATCTTAACTAGAGGTACAATCAACAATGGTGACATTAAATCCCTGTTAAACAACTTAAATGAAGAGTGGCAATAAAGACTAAAAGTTACTCACGGGCAAACAGAACTCTTCAAAGGCCAACTTCACAAATGTTGTATACTGAGTTAAAACCTGGTCCAAATCTCTTCCTCGTTCTTGTATATCTCTGAGAACTGTGGTTTAGAAAACAATAATATATTAGCAACAACTTTCGATAAATCAATCACCTCATTATGGATTTCAAACAAAAAATACAATGACAGTTGATCTTCATTTTTTTTAAAGGATTCTATTTTCTAAGTTTAGTGTCATGACTTGGTCAAGAAAAAACAAATATACCTACATACAATGACACTTATTCACAAACGAACAACTATTTTCACACAGCTAGAAGTCAGGGGAATTTTTATTATTGACACTAGAAAAGGATAAAACATCTGATCAAACGTTGTCTCCATGCTCAAATTTTTTTTTTCATAAATTTCCTTCCAATGACAATTTAAATTTTGTTATGAAAATATCATTATGCTTGGTGATGCCAGGTAAAAATGATATGAACCACACAATATCAAAATCAATTAGACTAACTCAATTAAAACTGCAAAATCATGAAAAGTCATAGATGGGAAAGTTACCAAAAAAATTAACTGATTTAAGTTAGTTACTTTGGTGAATTGGATGCTGTGATAACAGAAACCTTGATGGTCTTCTGTGTTGACAAACAAAGCGAACACTGAAAACTGTCATTGTGGTTTCTTCCATCCTTATCCATTTGTAAAAAATTTTTGAATTTAGTATTTTTGTTGCAATTCCATTTTGTGTCCTGAGTGTTGCTGGTCAAGTTTACTAGTGTCTGTTGAAAGAATTCAGCACTTTTTCTGAGGTGAAGCTTCGATTCTGGGATGTTTAGGTTGTCGTGAATTATGACTTTATAACGAACCATGGTGTGTCTGTAATTTGCCACCAAATTGTTCTGAGTGGTAGAAAGTGCTTTAAGGTTAGTTTTTGATATCGATCCCCACATTTCGATGTGTAGTATCCCTTCACCCTTGTAAAATTTAAGCGGAAACGGCTTAGTTATATAAATTTACAGTAGATGCAGCGGGTGGATCTGCGCACCTTTTCTTGTGATTCACTGGGTCTGATGTGTTGACGAAGCAATGCCGCCGAGTAATGCATTCGTAGACCAAGGTCCGGTATAAATGGACCTTGAAGTAGACTGGTGCATTGTAACAGATAAGTTAGTTTGAATGAACCCCTCCCCCTCGGGAGGTTATCCATAGTAGGTTTTTAGATGACTCTTGAACTTCCTCAGCTTCAACTATGTAATATTGATGACATGATGTCACCAAGGACATATACGAGCCTTGTATACGTATACGAGGAGGATGTATACGAGCCTTCTAGGACATTGTCTTCACGTTGTTTCGTGTTTTCTTGTCTGAGGGTTCATAAACTTAGGCGGTCACTCCCCTCATCCCTGCTTTTGTTTGGATGTGTTCATCTAGGCCTATTCATTAAAATCTTGCACAACTACCCTTGCATTCTTAGATACCTTTTTATTTTCCCATTTGTCTGTTGGGCAATCTTTATGCCCTAATTCGGACAGGTCAACATTCGAAAATTAACGAAAAAAATTAACTGAAATTAGTTTTGAATCAGTTGATGCATAATTTTAACGAATAAAATTTTTAACTTAACTCTTCTAAAAAGCAACGATTACATTAAATAGTTAAACCGATTTTTAATGTTTAATTTTAATCGTTAATCCCAACTATGTGAACAGTTTATAGTTTTCTTTAAAAAGCACAATGAAGAGAATATAATGGCAAAAGTATAGTGGAGCACTTGATTAAAAACATTCCACTGCATTACAGCACATCTAAACAACTTCCCAAACATCTTTTTTGATAAAGACTACTATGACCCCATACGAAATCCAAGGCAGAAAATAGTCAAACTCTATTTACTTAACTATCTCCCCATAAACTTATTATGTAGTTAGACAAAAATGAGGGAATGCCAAGAGTATGTTAAAATAATATAAGGGAGAATTTATTCCACTCCATTGGAAGTGACTCAGTGGAAGTTCATTATCGCAGAAATAAAACTTTTTTTGTAATTTTCCTTTTAAAAGTTTTTAAGGCAAGCCAAACTTGGTTTCCACTGAAAATTATCATTCTTAAAGGTTTTCCAAAGAAATAAAGTTGTATTTAAATGTAAAACAGAGTGATGAGGGGGGTGGCAACAGGAAGCGAAAGGCTAATGTATGAGGGGGGTGAAAGGAAGACTTGGGTAGGGTTAACGGTTGAGGTAGAGGCTGATTGGGGCAAATCGGATTGAGCAAATGATGGCCTCAGGGAATATGATATTTTGCTTAAAAAAAAAAGGAAGAAAAACTGGGAAATTTAGTTAATGAAGTGTGATTCATACTTTAAATTGGAAGAATTAGACTTGGTGATGTAGTCCTGTATTGTATGTGGGACAATTAAACTTTGTTATTCTTCATCCAACCATCAATCCCTTTTATTTACGTCACTTCTGTCTGTCTTACTGATTCTCCTGGGAGAAGAAATATATCTCCAGTGTTACCCTTGAAGTTGAGCAATTTGAATTTGTCAAGTGACTTAACACATTCAACCCGGAATATTTCTAGTGTGCAATCATGAAAAACGGAAAGCTTTTTCTGCCACATTAATTTGGCCAGTCACTTAAATGTAATTATAAAATTAGTTAAAAAAAATTTTGAAGAACAAAACTCGATAATTTATAAAAGACGCGAGATCGCATCCTTCAAAGAGGTCTTCAAGGAGGTCTTCAGTGAGGTCATCAGAGAGGTCATTAACAGACGTGAATGCGCGTCCATCGGTATCTTGGCAATGCACCTCGGACGCGTATTCGCGTCCGTCGGGTTGAACGTGTTAAGTAATGCAGACAACCTTCTAGTCTCTAGGGTTTCCCAATCAAGTCTCCCAATAGCAGAGTTACATCTTCTGTACATCCACAGGAATCAGTTGCAATTCACAGAACTTATATTGGATCTTATTGAGCTCCATTATTAAATTTTAATTCATTAGATCACAAATGCTATATGCATACTACAGGTGTTGTCTACCCAGTGTGAAATAACATCCCTCTTTTAATTTTTACCTCGTGAAATCAAATCAACCCTTATTCGTGAACTGCTCATACCCCCACAATTCTTATGCTTCCTTGTCGCATTTTATGATTTATTTGGCTTCGTACATGCTTAGTTATGGTTCATTCACATTCTGATTCACTTCATTGATGGTTCCTGATTAAAACCCTATACAATATTTTGCCAGGGTATCACTATGCTGAATACCAAGTGAATACATATATTAGAGAAACAGATTCCAAAGAATATCGCCGGCCTACCCTCCATGGGTGTGAGTGCTACCCTTCCTATACCCTCGGATGTTCTAAATTATTCTTCCCCAACCGTTGCTCGAGGGTAAGCCATGGGTACCAATACCATCCACCCACCACCCGTCATTTTCCCAACCTTTATTTTTGCCATAGTAATACTAACTACTTTTTTGAAAGGGTGGAAACTTGTTCTTGTTCCCAATACCCAGCTAACATTATCAGGGCATATTTATAGTATATAGTATAGCATGGTCATGTACTCCTCAATTAAAACCCATTATCAGCCTTATATACATAATTCATTAACCCACTGAATCAAGAGATGGCACGAGGGAAGAATGGGCACGAAGAATTTCCTTCACCGAAAAGGATAGAGTGGACGATGAAGTGAGCTCAAACAGAAATTTCCTATCGAAGAACGTAGCTTACACACTGTCACTGAATGCTTTACTGTACATTTCACAACATTCATATGCACCCAGGTGCAAATGAATAATAAATAATAGAACGCTCATATGAAGTGCCGCACACGATCCCCAAAGTTTGTGAAACTTTAACCAAGTTAATTCTAACTTCGAAATGCATGTGATTTGAAGTTGCATCTTCCCCAAGGATTGCATCATTGCACCTGAGGAACTTGCTAATCATTGGTTGAGTCCATTTCTGAAGACTTCGAACATGTTATTTTTCATAGCAACATAACATCCGCTGCATGAAATCACACCGACCCCTTCACGTCGCTCTCCGCCTGACGTTGAGATTCCGACCACCCTTATCGTAATCACACAGGTCGGAGTTTCAATGCCGGCGGAATGGAAACTCCACCTGGTGGAACGAGACTGCCCCTCGATTCGCAATCGCCCTCTGAGACTGACATGTGGAAGGTGAGGGGAAACCACTACATTATTATCCCAAGGAGTCACAGCTTTACTCCTTTATTATCAAGACATGATGGAACCCTCTTGAGTAAAATAGTCCACCATTCGGATCTCCGGGCGGGGACTACCTACCTAGAGAAACTAAAGGAACCTCAACAACGGCTGGCCTTTCAGAAGGCAGAGGAAAACAAGATAGAAGAGGATCTGACTTTGAAATCAGTGAGAAAGAGATGGGAGAACATCAAAATCGGGCTACAGGAAGTAGTAAAAGAAGTTCTGGGGAAAAGAAAAGGTGTAAAGAAGAAGCCATGGATTACAGAAGAAGTCTTAGAATTGATTGAAGGGAGTAGAAAATACCGCATTTACTCATGTAAGCCACGCCCTTGTGTATCCCACGCACCCCTATTTTCAGGCAAGCGCGTGAGGAAATAAATTATTATTATCAAAAAAATTTTTTTGCCCTCGAGTCTGCATCATTTACTCATAACATGAATGCATGTTCTTAAATGGAAATGCTGTGCCTAAATTACGTGTATGTCTTTCTCATTAATTGATTGAATTACATGTTAATATCGTCACGATTATCAATGCGTCGTGCATCGATTCACAGCCTCTTTTACTGTGCATCTGTTTCTCGTAGGATATCACAGTAACATATGATCACATCATCCAGCTATAAAAATGGTATCTGTTCAATTGCAGAAATGTATACATTTCAACCCGTGATTACTCTATTTTTCAGAAATCTGTTGGCATATCAACAAAAAAAGCAGAATGCCATCCGTACCTGATAGCGGAGATAGCGTATCATATTTGGGTGTCGTCTGTTCTCAGCGTAGTAGCTGTGGACTGGGACGATTTAACAACACCAGAAAGTCTTGGGAACAGGTGGAAAAAACTAAGATCAACGTAATAACAATTATAATTCTTATAAAACTAAAGAAAAACACATTCCCAGAAATAGAATCATAAATCACTAATGACTATTCATACCATAACAGTTCTCATTTTTAGTTCTTGTCACTGTTAGATTCAGATACACCATATTTCCTTCCTGCAGCTCGATTTCCTATTTTTTCGAAATCACTTATAATATATAGTTTCATACTCACAGAAAACAATCGCAATTTCATATCAGAATTCATTTTAGGGTGATAATAGCAAATTATTTTAAAATGCTAAATGATCGATTCAAACTCGTTTACTGCTCTCACGCTTAGAGCGGATAGCACGGATAGTAAGAAGGTATAATCTCTGAGTATACGACTATTGCCACCAGGTACCAAATTCTTTGTCGTATCTTTGCAATGTAGCTTTGATGTGTACACACAAGGAGCTACCTATCACGTAAAAATGTTGCTACAGATTCGTGATACCGAAAGAACCTACACTTACGATATGCATATCAGTGCTACAATTTTTTGTCATA
The DNA here is from genome assembly GCA_933228895.1 of Platycnemis pennipes. Lineage (NCBI taxonomy): Eukaryota > Metazoa > Arthropoda > Insecta > Odonata > Platycnemididae > Platycnemis > Platycnemis pennipes. The sequence goes on from OW121848.1 coordinate 121,821,498, forward strand.
CGTATAATCTATACACGATAAATCTATTGCTTTGTCAAGTGGTGTTTCCGATCTAGCATTTCTTCAAGTACCGTCGTACGCTCACTTTGTTAAACGTGGATTATTACTACTAATTACTTCAAAATTTCAGAATACTTTACAATTTATGATTTACTACTAGACCATACTTACCAATTATATTGATATGTTCACAGAATATGAAACTTAAGATGAAAAAACAGGAATTTGAGAAAAATGGTGCACGGCTTACATGAGTAAATACTAGTGATGGCCGGATCGGATCGGTCGGATCTGAAGATCCTCGGATCTTTCATTTTTTCGGTTCCGGATTCGGATACAAAGACACGGAGCAAAATCGGATCCGGATCATAGATTTTAAATTTTCGTGGCGTAGCGATCGAAGCACCCCATGAATGGAATGTAGGTGCGGTAGATATTGAGAAGAAGAGGATGTGTAACTCAGGTCACGAAATTAGATGAAAATGTTCCCGTGCAACTAGAAGCAACATAAAGAAATATGACTTTTTTCCCCAACACCCCGGTACCGTGAGAAAAAAAATATGTACGATGTCACGTGTGTAGCCTACATTCGCGGGGATCAGGCGTTTTTTCCCCATTACCCCGGTATCGCGAGAAAAAAAAATTCGTAAGATGTCACGCGGGTAGCCTACATTCGCACGGATCAGGCGGACAACGAGAGCTAGTTTACTATGCGAAGTTCGATCCCAATCGCAGTTTAATTTTTCTTTCAGTCATTGCATCGAAAATGTTATCATCTTCAATTTCAAACCATTACATCTGAATAATCACTTTATTATACTTTTGTTGTTTAAATTAGATTTACAAATGTACCACTCATAAATTATGGATGGTCGGGTCGGATCCAAAGATCCACGGGTCTTTCATTTCATTCGCTACTGAAATCATATCCAGGGACAGTAAAAATTCAGATCCGGATCGGAGATTTTAAAATTTCGCGGCTTAGTGATCGATGAGCCCCACAAATGGAATGTAAGTATGGTAGAAACTGACAAGGAGAGTGTGTGTAACTCGGTCATGTTTTTTTGTGCCACAAAAACAAAATAAAAAAATACTCGGCGTGACTTTTTTCTCCATGCGCCCGGATGCACGAGAAAAAAAAAGCCAAATGTCACGCGGATCACCTACATTCGCCAGATTCCCGTGAGCCTATGATAGCATAGTTGTTAAAAATGAGGGCTAGTGTACTGCCGGTCGCGAGTTCGATCCTTAAGAGGACGCAGTACCCCCCTATTTTATAGCATCTTCTGCGATCCGTTCTCATTCAGTCAATTTTGCTTATATCAATTTGAAAGTTTTGGTTAAATCAAGGAGACAAGTGAAATTAGGAGGCTATATTTTTAAAAATCTTCTGAATCCAATGTTTATAGAAGGAATGTTCAACAAAGATGGGCCCTTTTTCGGGAAATGTTGCGGAAAACAGACTCAGAAAATGGCCTCTTTGGCAAAGTCGCTTCCCAGGGTTATATGTCTGCCATTGGCATACCCACTGCCACTGAGAAATTTTCTCAAATAAATGTATAATTTAGGAAAAACAAACATGAGTTTTGTGACATTTTAGCATGTTAATTGGCATCTACAGCAGCCCCCGCTGTTGTCTTAGTTCTCTTTTTTTTCCCGCCGCGAGCACTCTCTCAGAAACGGAACTGACCATCTCATATATCTCATAGCTCGCTGGAATGACGAGGGGGGGGGGGGGGGGGGAGACGAAAAGGGGGAAGAATGACGAGAATGGGGGGAGAAAGACGACAGGGGGGGAGAAAGACTAAAGGGGGGTGGAGTCTGACTTCCCCGGGAAGACTCCGAGAGGGTCTTAATCTTCGGAGCGAGGTAGTCGTTGACAAGAGTTGCTAGTGAACTGCTTGAGCCACCAGTCATTTATCCGTAACGCACACGTTAGCCGCATTTGAGAAGGTTTTTCCAACTTGTAGAATTCAGTACTACCGCAGTATTTTACATTACCATACTTTTACCAAGTATATTTAAAATGCCTTCTGCAAAACAGCGTCAAATAAAGGGTAGAAGCAGTAGAAAATTGAATTTGCCTGCTGCGAGGAAACGAAGGAGAGGTGAGCATCTAGCACGAAGGAGGGAAGAAGCAAGAAAAAATGTAATGTAATGGCTGCGAGGAAAAAAGCCATGCTCCTTGTGCTTTGGGATGTATATCTTCAAGTATAAGTATGGAAATAAGAAACATGTCATAAAATGTTCATGTCCAAGTTGCCAATTGCACGGAAATGTTTTCTCACTGTGGCCATTAATTTATGTTATTTGAAAAAAGGCCCGGTGAATAAAATCCGATGTTTAGTAAGATACAGAATCCGGAACCCAAGGAACTTGGCGTTTCTTACAGACAGTACACACACTCCATCATTTACAAGGAGAGTTTCTCTCCGTTTTGAACAAAATTACAAAATTTTCTAATAATTTCAGTGCCAATTCTGAATGCAGAATATTAATTAAGAACCGGAAAGAAAGAGGCTCGAATGAATGCGATGATAGCACCTTCTCAAGTGATAACAACTACTGTGCGTACACCAACAACCTCAACAGCCTTCATTGTTTTTCGGAAAGTTTGATCGAGGTAGCGGAAATGCGTGAGGAACCTGTAGCTCTCAGTGTCTGCTCGAAGGATAGTGGATTTGCATTATTTAAAAAAATACAATCCATTGATCATTCGCCTTTCAAATGCACTTTCAGAAATATGTTTCTTGTGGGAGAACGTCGTCTAGGCTTGAAAACGTTTAACATTTATGTGCCAAGTGTGCAATGCCAAGGAAAATATGTGGACTGCAGACAGTAATTCTACGAGTATTGAAATTAACTTCGCTGGTGTGATGTCCTCAGGTGGCGGTTATTCCCGGAATCCCCCCTGTATTTGGCGGAATCCCCCCTGTATTTTGGCTGCCCAAGGGAAGAGAAATTGCAAAAAGAAAGGTAAGGGGGGAGAGAAGAATGAAATGGGCAATTTGGCATGCAAAAAGCAGAAAAAATAAATCATACTCAAAACCGATGTGACTTTTTCTTTTTCTTCCCATGGTGGGGTAGAGTACCCAGGTAGCACCTTTTACTTGAGAGGCGAGTGATTTGAACTTCTCATGTAACACAGTTGGAGCTGAAACTAAACCGACTGCTGGTGAATAGGGTGAAGAATTACAAAAGCAAGGATCAGTATAGAATTAGAAAGGGATGAGCACGCTCGATGCTTCAACCGAAATGAGAACGTAAACTCTAACATAGAATTAAATCGCAATGTATTCATTTATTTCGTCGATTTTGATGAGGACATGATCCAATGACTGATCACCATAGGCATACTTCACGGGAATACCTACTGCAGAAACTAGGAACTTAGTGGAGTCAGTTAATTCTAAAAGCAATCTGATAGAGTTACAACATAATTCGCCATATGCATTGTCTAATACAACAGGTAAAATAAAGTGATTAAACTTTCTAACTTTTAAAGTTAAACTTTCGGGCCGAAGAAATCATGTTATCACGTAGCATTTTTCGACAAAATCGTGCGACGCACACCCTAATACACCCTAATAGCAAGGGCGACAGAGACGATGTGTATGAGCTGTTGCCACTCTTGCGGAGTCAGCCTCACGTGTGCTGAAATGACAACCTTGCGCTCAGTGGGTTATGAAATCTTCTTCCGTAGAGAAGGATCATATTACCGATGGGAAGGCCCAGGGCCCCCCCTTATGGGGCAATAGAGGCATTGGGAGGGGATTCTTCCTTCCCCCACACAAGGCATGAACGACGTAAAATACACACTCTACACAAATACACCCGTTGGAATGGCACTGACTCGGGTAACTCTATCGGTCGACAGGAAAACTATCTTCACCCCCAGAAGTGGAAAAAAAATTATGTACTGCATCCTCTTAACACTGCCTAGGAATATAGGCTATGCTGTATTCCTAGGGTAATGCAAGTAGGCAGTTAAAAAAAGTGGATTATCAGAAATTTCATGTCAATTTATAAGTCAAAAAAAATAAAAATATTTGGCGTTAGTGAAATGATTGGAAAAATTTTTTATTGCAGAATTAAATCGTGGAATCATGACGTTAACTTTCCTATGTATTTTTAGCAACGCATTTATAAATCTAGTTTAAACGATAGAAGTACAAAAAAGTCTGTATCCACACACAAAGGTTGGAAATGAAGGATGTTAAATTTTTTTATTCAATGGCTGAAAGAAAAATTTTAAACAGTGATAAGAATCGAACTTCATTCCCTGCAGTCCACTACCCCACTCTGCTATGTCGGCTTACCTGATTTTGGTGAATACATGCTCCCCACATGTCATTCTACTTTTTTCTTGCAAACCCGAGCCAATGGAGAAAAAATCCGAGACTTTTTTAATTTTTGCTTCTAGTAAGCATGAAAAACGGCCTATCTCATTTCAAGATCAGAGTTACACAACCTCTCCTGAGGAGTATAAAATTCTCAAATTTCATTTTAAAGGTTATTATTAATGAGGCATTGCAAAATGACTAGTTTAGCAGCTTGAAATATTCTATAATAATTTTATCGTCTTAAAAATGGAATCCCCGGATATTCCATAAATGGAAACTCTTGGCCGCATTAAAATAATTTGTGTTTCTAAAAAAGAATTTGAAAGCATTCAAGGATTTGATAAATAATTGGAAAATAATTCCTTTATTAATGAAAATAAACTTACAATGTTTCTTTTAACTGCACTCTAAAGAATAGTTCTACAGGTTTCAAAAATGTATTGCATTATGAGTATGTGATAAGGAAGTTGATCTTTATATTAGAAGTAATAAGATATAGTTATTGCATCCGTAAATCTTGATCCAGGAAAATATTACCTACAAGGATGATAGGAAGTTGATTTTTTCGACTATAAATTCACTTTTTTTGGTAATTCTATTGTTGCTGTATTTATATATTTTTTTTAAATCTAGGTTTTGATAATCGGAATCGAGTATGTGAAACTAAGGATCCGAAACTGAGATAAAGATCCAAAACCCAGGCAAGGATCCGGTTCCGGATCCGACAAAAAACCTGGATCCATCCATCACTAGTAAATACGGTATAAAAATGTGGAAACTGAAGAAGGGACAACTTTGCTATAAAAGAATCAGGAATGAAATAAACCGTAAAGTGAGAAAAGCAACGGAAATGTGGATGAATATTCCATACAAAGATGTACAAAGAACCTTGCAAATGGAAGTGTGAAAGTTGCCTACAAGATGGTGAGGAATCACTTCAAGGAAAGGGCTGCAAGATGTAACAGCATCAGGGACAAGAATGGAGAACTCTTGATTGAACATGAGGATAAAGTGAAGAGATTGAAGGAATACTTGGAAGAGTTGTAAAATGGAACCTATCTTAAGGCAAAATTAATCGAAGAGGAAAATGAAGTTGATAAGGATGATTTGAATTTCATTACTTAAAATTTTGATAAAGTTCACAAGCAATGAATTCAACACCAGGATATATCATACACACATGTCAGAAAAAATATGCAAGAGAAAAGACACCAGTGAAAAAACAGATGCTTTAGCTGTCATGACAAAAGTAGTACGGATGAAAGAAAGTCACACCATACAGTCACAAATACTATAATTTCAACAGTATTTCCACATACTTACCTCTTCTAACTAGCCTTGTATCTGAATCCATGTCCACAAACAGCTTCATGTGGAAAAGTTTTCTTATCTCAGGAAAATAGAAAACTAGGATTCCTTCAATTAACACCACATCAGCTGGGTATATGGTCACCTCTTGCCCCTCAACCCTTGAAATGAGTAAAATTTGATGGGAATTAATACTTTTATCAACATTTTTTTCATGGTAACAAATGAGCACTATATCATATAACGGCCGTGATCAAGCAAAATTATTCAAGGGAATAGATAACACAATGTAAGACCATGTAAACCAAATAAAGGTACTTGGAAGAACCAACTCCCCATTATATACATATATTCACAACACTCCCATACTTGGTTTTCTATCTTAGCTGTTCCTAGCACTTGCATTCATTAAGGCTGGTCACCATACTGCTCACACTTCTTTGACCCTTAAGCACCTGATGTGCCCATAAGTCACTCAAAATAAATCATTTCCACACCGACATACCCACAGAACATAAATCAAGAAGCAGAGGAAAAGAGACTCAAATAAATCAAAGTGAATGATGAAGAAATCAACACAAAAGAAACACAAAAATATGAAAATCTACATAATAAGTTTCAGCTGCTTTCCATCACCTTTCTACTCAGACACAATGCCTTTTTGTGTTAAAGCTACTCATATGCCAAGAAGATCCTTCATCGAATTAGTCAGGAACTTCTAAGAAAACACTTGAAATTCACCAGCCCTTCACCTCTGCTCATAAGAGCTATACTCACTTCACTTGGGAGTTATAGCTGATCTTAATACCAGAGGATTGGGATCACACTGACCTCAACACCCACACCTCTGCCAGCAGAACTTTCACTTGGCCCAACACCACACAAAAGAGAAAACTCAACAGCCCCCCATGAGAAACAGTACCCCAAACCACGAGAAAACAATGCAAAAGTGACCTGCAGTTCAGTGGTCATCACTCAAGACCCTTCGGTTCTAGCTAAACACCTTAATTTTGTCCTCTCACCATGCCATATCCCTTTGTGTGATGAGAATACAAGGAAATCATCACAAATGTGGAAGTTACTCTCCCCCAGCAGCCACCAGACCTTGATGATGAGCTGTGACAGTGTTTTTCCAACATATTGCAACATCCAAGCTGCCCTTAGGCAACTTACCTGCAAACCAAAGAACTAGGCAAATCAAAATCCAACCCTGATACTCTAATTTTACCTACAGACAAGGGGAATGCTACTGCAATCATAATGAAGGAGGAATAAAATGCCAAATGAAAATACCTGCTGTAAGACCCAGCACACGAAAAACCCACTGCATATGCCTCTGTATGTTGCAGGAACTATGGAACAAATGTCCCATATGTTCAAGAGCAGAGGATTCATGATACTTAAAAAAGCCTAATTAACCCTTCAATGCCGTCCTACGTGCTGGGCACCGACCCATTTATCCTACATGCTATGCAAGATTGTTTCACGCTATGTTTCGATATGCTATTTGAGGAATTGAATATTTTTCTAGCATATTAGTTTTTTTTATACTAATACAATAAACCTTATTGTTCATTCTGAGCAAATCTAATAATACTTTAGATCTTTTTTGGAAAGATATTGCATCTTCATTTTATGCATCTATTTTACATTTTTCGCAAAATAGGCAATTGACTTTCATCTATATCTCTTGAAGTTATAAGGAGAGCAGTTTTCCATCCACCAGGGAGGATAAGGGGGAGTATACTCAGTGCATGGATGATAATTTGATGACCTTACTGTCAACATACACATATCCCACCACTGATACCTGGTTTCTCCAAGACCCCTTTGGGACAAGCTTCATTTCGGTTTCGAGAGACAACAAGAGATATGGATAAGGGCAGAGAGTGACGACGTTTTCACTTCCCTTTCGTTTAGCCCAGCATATTATCCACGGGAGCCATGTGCACCATTTTCATAGCTTAGGGATGACCACAAGACAGCGGGACTCATTCAGACCCAAGTGCTCATGATGAAAGGTTAGAGCGTCGAAAGGGAGCATGGGAGAGCAAATTGTAGAGAAGAGACACAAGATTTCTTTCAAGAAGTGCAGCTCAGTAAACCTACCAAAGTCAGAGTCAGTTGAACCTAAGTTGCTTCTCTGGAAGGAATATATTAGGAGTGTTATTTTGTTCTTACGAACATTTTAGTCTTTTACTTTATATCACTTCATCCGTTAGTGCTTCGTTCCGCAAACATTGAGCCTCAAACTGCAGAATATTTGTGAGTGTTTATGTTTATAGGGTTGTTACTCATCTACCGTCAATTATGATGTTTGCAGGAAAGTAAAGGTTGGAGGAGTTGAGTGATGAACAGGTTGAGGATGTCTTGCTTGAAAAGGAAGTGATGAAAGTGTTTTGAGTTCTGCTACCGACAGTGAGAATGACATAAATGATCACTTTGAAGTTCACGCATTGGTGTATGATGATTTCGATGAGGTAGAGGGTGAATCTTCAGATTTTGCTTGGAATGAAATTTCCAATAATAAAGTAAAATGAGGAAATTTCATTGGTGATTCCGGTCCACAAGGCAGAGAAAATAATTTACAAAGTATTGAAGATGTATTTGGAATTTTCTTTGATAACGATTTAGTAGGAATATTGCGGAAGAAACTAACTGTCATGCAAGGCAGTTAAGCGAACAATAGAACATTTTCTGCTGTACAACAGAGTGTGCCAGGCTGCCATACATCAGACAATATGCTTCCAAGACTAACTGAAAGACATGGCACACAAAAAGAATACCTCCTAAAGGCAATAAGGCCAGACTTCAAAGACACTGTGCAGTCTGCACCAAACACGGGAAGAGGAAAGATACTGTTTGCAAGTGTGAACCTTGTGACACTGGGCTATGAATCTATTGCTTTGAGGATTACCACATCAAGGTGAAGTAATTTTACTATATTTTTATCACTCATTTTCAATACTAATTTTTTGCTCTGAATTACGTTTGGAATGAACATTATTATAAAAAAAGTATCTTTTAGTATTTTATGTTTCATGACGAAAGCTATAAGGTAGCCTTGGAAATGACTCAAATCAACATCTGCTGTGGAGATGTTTACATGATGTTCTCTGTTCATCAAATCATTTAACAGTAGTAATTACTATGGCCAAATGAAGTACCTGTGATGATGTTAGTCCTTATTCTTCAAAAATGAAATTCCTGCACAATTTCTTTTGATAAAGTATACTACTTAGTCATAATATTTGTTTAAACTTTAACGAATTTTGAAGTGTCTAACTCCTAAATTAATTGAGTTTTTTAATGTTTTAAAGCTGTGCATAAAATATAAAATGTTTATTGACCATTACTAAAAATTTAGGGATTATAGTACTAATAGTTACTGAAATACAACTCATTGATCACAGGTCTTCATAAAGCATCAAAACATTTAAATCTCCTCTGGCGACTGGGTTAAAAACCATTTAAACCTCCTCCAGGCTTGAAGGGTTAAAATGAGGCTTTTTTTTGCTACTGGCCAAGGACCATCTCCACTCACTCAACACAGAGGACACCATTCCATTCTTCTGCATGTAAGTTTACATTGGGCAAAGTCGGCTTAAGGACTTAAAGAACACTGAAATGCCTCAGTACAAGACACCATTACATGTGCCATAGCGGAGAGTACCTTTTCTGAAAAAGGACAAAACGCCTTAACTGACAAGATGCAGGTGGTAGCCTGAGAAAAGTTTTATTTAGTGGTGCCACTTATTCAAACAAGAGGGACTATTGAAATTGAAAAATGGTCCCAGAACTTCAGACAAATCCTCAGAGATGAGAAACCAGCATAGATAGACCATGATAACCAATTAAGTGCCACAGGAAAATGGGTGAGAGCAGTGTTCTTCCAATGTGAGAGACATCCCTCACCACTATCTAGGGGATAGGTATCTAGGATAGATATAGATAGAATCTAGGGGATACATATAAAGTCAATATATGTTGACAAACTGATTTCCAATTATAATTTCTAGATGATGCACACCATGGCTGTGAAAGCTCAATTTCTGCACTACATATCTGCTGCCGAAAATGTTTAGCAGTAAGAAATCAACACACTGATTTGCAGACAATCACAGTCATAGCAGAGGGCTAGGATACCTACAGTCCTAACTAAATTTAATCTAGAAAGGGCTCATTGAATTTAATACGAAAAGCAATTAGAAGAAAATTCGGACACTAGGATGCAAAAGAGACACAACTGAAGCAGATGTGCTCCTCAATGGGGAAATCTCTCTTGGGGAGGTGGGGAGTATCAATACTATAGCAGGTGAAAACAGGCACCTAGCTTGGAAATGGCATTACAATGAATGGAAGAAGCACAACGGACATGAAGTTATGAATGGATCATGCTAAGGTCATCATGATGAAAAGACTGCTTTTATGCTTTAAAACTTTCATGCTCAATGCTCAAAAAAGATATTACTGGAGACCAGGATACAGTATCTGAAGACATTTATGTAGGCAGTGGTACACTCTAGATTGGAACTGAGTACGATTGGATAAGCAGACAAGAAAATACTAAACAATCAAAATCTAGTCTTGGATGATGTTGAAGACCCAATGAACAGAAAGGGTGAAAAACTAGGAAGAAAACAAAGCATACAGGAAAGCTAAAGAATAAAGGGCCCAATGGAGCAGCATACTGAAAGAACACAATGGATCCGGCACATCTTGAGACAAAACAATTGTAAGAAATGTAGGTACTTCATGAGAGAATTAAAGAAATAACCGTACAAAAAAGACCATAGGACAAACGTCTTGAAAAACCAGAGGGATACCTGTAAAATGAATTACAGGGAAGTACCTATAACAGCTGGCATGGAATAAGGGGTAAGAAAAAGATTCAAATATAGGAATTTAACCAAGGATAATTTACTTGGAGCCATTTGAATGGGCAAATACACATAAAGATGTGATTCAAAGAGAAATATTGATCTGTGGGATTTGATTTAACAGCCTAATGTACAACTTTTCAGTAACTGTTATCAAGGCAAATAAATTCATTAACACACAAGCAATTGGATTAAGCTGAAACTACTGATATATATATATATCTTTGGCATAGATGAATGTGACTATATCCACAATGTGAAAAACTATAGTATAGAATGAAGTTTCTCTCACACTATTCTAAACCAACTAGGCGTCACGAATATCAAGCACTGTGCAAGAAAATTACAATCATGCTGCCTTATAAGGCAGCAACATCAACACTCCATTTACGCGACCGTTACGCCCAAGCGAGCTGCCGATTTTTACCAGGGTATACTTATCTACCTTGAAAGAGGGGATAAGAAAAATGGGACCAAAAGGTAAAAATACTTTTTCTGAGTAGGAAACAGTTGATGAAGGCATTTGGGCAGTTTACGACAGTTAAATTGTGGCACGGCAGTATAGATGGCCCATACTCAAATTATCCTCTGGGCGACCTTATCCATGGATGAAGGCACAAGTGGGATTCTAAGCACAATAGTGGTATGATTTAATTTTCATTAGAACGAAATGGAATACATCTCATAGGAAAACTGAGGTTTCCGCAAGCCGATTCTTGAATATTAATGATTCACATTTCTATAAAAGAAACAAACACTGAACAAAAAGATGAGGCTTAGAGCCAGAAAAAATATTTGCGAACTCATCCGCTTCCCGAGGCATTAGAACATATAAAAACATTACCAATGAAAAAATATTGCGTATATCATGCCAAAAATTGGTACGTAAATCGTGACTAACCTTGTATTAGTCCGGTAATCGTAAACCGGTAACTTGCACTTCCTCCCCGCAAGAATTTCTTTGAGCGTAAAAAGAATTAGTTCATCGTCGAAGGCAGCTACAAAAGTAATATGCAAATTAGTAACCATATCAAGCTGTGATCTTACAATAGGAAATATATTCAATTTTTAGGTGCTTCAAATGCTTAAGGTTAGCTACACCATGTAAATGAAACACTATTAAGCTACATCCAAAGAAAACCATGAAACCAATGCCCCAGGCGAGATTCGAACCCGCGGCCTCTAAGAAGCCAGGGCGGATGTTACCGACCTGACTACCCGGCCGGCGACAATAATGAATAGGATACATTACTACAGCAATGGAAAACTTCATTCATACCTGGATGATCAAAATTATACTGCCCCTTGTCGGCTTTGATCTTTTCTTCAGAAGTTAAACTTTTGTAAAAACTGTCTTGACTAATACAAACGACCTGTCTTTTGGTCTGGTCCATGTCGACTTGACCCAATTTCTCCATTATTCTTTTACAAACAGTCGACTGAAAAAAAACAAATAAGACGTAAGACAGGACCCTGATATACAGATACATTCTCGTCTCGTTAATCACAGACCACACAGTGCTCTGGCACACAAGGCACAGTGTTCTGTGAAATGCTAATTAAAAATTGATGATTTGACACCTTTCCAGATGCTGTACCACCAGCCACGCCGATAAGAAAGGGAGTTTTTCCATTACTGCGAGGGCTCGCGACACAATCGCCATTTTCATATGCAGCCATTTCTGATGACGAGTTTCAGCATTAATTATGACAAGACCGAAAATACTAAGACCTAATGACTTAACGAACACACTCGGCCATACTCCAAAACTTGCGACGAACGATGTTGTATGCGGCTGAACGTGCGCCTATACTTTACTCACGCATCAAGTATTTTTCCTGCCGCCGAACGCCTTTCATTTGTTCGTAATATTTTTTTAAACCAGCACCAAATGTGCCAAATGGGAATGGGAGGAATGGGAGTATCCACAGTATCCATGCATGAAATTGCCAAACTGTGGGCATATATCGCATTTTGAGATTATTAATTGAAATATTCGTTGATTAGACATATAGTTAATTAATACTATAAAATATTGCGTAATTTGGGATGATGAAAAATAATAATATCATCCTTACGATGCTATAATGTAACCAACCCTTGGAATTTTTCTTGATCATTAAGGCGAAATACTTATTCAATGGATACGTGGACAAATTTTTTTTATTTATACTCACTTGTAATATTGTATCGCTCAGAGAGGCATAGTATTAGTATTTTCATCCAAGAAGAAATGCAAAGGCCATGGAAGAAAATTAATCTAGATATTCGTCTCCCACATAATAGTTATAATGATGACATTTGGCGTTAGATGGCAATCAATTTATCCATAAAAGATTCTATGATTGTGATAACAAACACCTTATTGGCCCATATTAAAGAAAACAACGCAAATAAGAGCGGGAGTGCATAAAGTGCCGTGAAAAATTATGCTTTTACACAACCTTTTAAAAAGGATGTAATAAGTAGAGTCAGAATAGTGGAATCTGCTAGTATAAGCCTAAATTATTAATATAAAAACTACTATTACTCAATGTAAACCAGTAACCCTTAAAATTTCAATTACGTCTTTCATGCATTTCAATTTGGCGCCTTTATCACACCACTGCGCCGTCGCCGCAATCTATAGGTATCAACTGTTTCTACTGAAATTTTCATAACGCTCGTCGACAGTCAAGAGTTCGCTTTCAGCGCACCATATTTGTTTGAAATATTTGGATTAGCTTTGTGTTCCTTTTTTTCGCATTCTAAGTGAAAAATGTGAAAGCTGCGTCAATTATTACAACGAGATTACTTTTTAAATGTGATATCCATAGATTGAATTCTGGAAGCACCCTGCCTAAATGTTAGATAATGGGGCGATATGTTGTTAGACTTGTTATTAACACACCTTTGAAGTTATCTTTCAAATACGCATAGTCAAGTACAGTACCTTTCTCGCTGCCTTCTTCCTGCCGGTGATGGATAATCGGTGAGAGTATTTTCTATTTATTTTCATTCATTCCTCCGTATGTTTTTGGAATGTGTACTAATGTTAATAATTACTTAAAAGGGAAGTTGGACAGTAACTATTAAGTAATTGAGCTACAATACTGAGGGAACAGTTGGCTAAGATTATTCACTCGCACTACTGCAAGTAGAGGGATCAGTTTCGGATATTCGTTTTACACCCAAACCAGCACGATGCGCAAGATAAGATTTATCCACTAGCAATTTAACTTAATATTTCTGCCCTCTGTTGACCAGTTGGTGTATATCTCACAGAGAGAATGTTCTTCAACACGAAGTTTATAACCAAATGATACTTAACGTTACACGTTTAAGCCTTTTTGTGTTCCCTTTAGGTACTACCGAATTACTTTCAGCCGCACCCATTGGGCCTATGTGGCTGTAGTTTGATATCTGCTAAACAAATTGACACATGCACTCAGGTCTGGTCGTTCATTGTGCATCAAATATATAAGACACCCTACTAGTTCTCTGTAAGGCTTCTCATTAATTATGCATGGGCCTTCCAAGGTTGTTACAGGTTTGGCTTTCATTGGAGTCTTGGTTGGATGACAATCTTCCATGCCAAAACGCTGTACCAGATTGCTGATGTAGGAATTCTGGCTGATGACAATTCTATCCCTGAACTGGTCAATTTTTATCTTTAGAAAACATCTTAGAGGACATAGATCCATCATTCTAAATTCCGTCTTGAGTTTCCCTTTGACTGTTTGAAGATCATCTTGAGAGCTAGCTGCAATTAATATCATCAGCATAGCTAAGTGCATAAAGTACACTGTTATCATTAACTTTGATATACAAGCAGTGGTCATGTTCAGACTTAGTTAAGTTCACTTGTTTCATAAATGAATCAAATTTTCTGTTCCATTCTCGTGGAGCCTACTTGAGATCATAGAGGCTTTGTGCTTGTCTGAAGTTTGCAGACCAGTTCTCCATTTCCTTCAGTATAACCTTCTGCTTGTTTCATATAAATATCTTCACTGAGGTTCCCATGAAGAAATAAATTCTTGACATTCAGTTGCTCTGCATGGAGTCAATCTTGATTGCATTTTGCTAGCAGGATTCTAAGGGTTACTAGACTTGCTACAGTTGAGTATGTTTCTTCGTAGTCATATCCTTTGCATTGAGCACATCCTTTCGCAAATCAACCCTTGTAGCGATCAATGCCCAACCCTCTTGCAGTCAATTGCTTTCCTTCGAGGGGGAAGTGAAGTTAATAACCAGGTTTCATTTTCATGAAGAGCATTCATTTCCTCATTGACTACATTGTACCACTTGTCTTGATCCTCTTATCCATTGATACTTGAGAAATCTTTAGGTACCTCATCCAGATATGCTTCTGCACTCATTGTGTATGCAGCTCCTTATTCTGTATTATATTCTTCTAAATAGATTGGTCTTCTTTATTCTCTGGTTGACTTTCTGATTTGATTTTCTACTTCTGATTCTCCACTAAATTCTGTTCTCTCTCTTCTGGTGAATAGTTTTCCTTTCCACTATTTTGAGTTTCATCCCAGTATCCAAATTCTTTCTTAGCTGGGAACATCTTTTTGTCAAAAATCACTTCTCTTCCTCTGATAATTTTTTTCAAATCCAAATCTCAAAGTCTCCCATTTAGTACCATACCCAACAAAATATATTTCTTGTATCTCGGTTCTAACTTACCACTCATCAATTCTTTGGGGGTATGCTGATAGGCTGTACATCCAAAAATCTTCAATTTACTGAGATATGGTTTCTTTTCATGCCAAAGATGAAGTGGCACTTCCTTTTCCAGGGCTTTTGTGGGAATCCTATTTATTATATATACAGCAGTAAGTACTGCTTCTCTCCTCAAGGCTTTAGATATCCCAGAGCTGTGTAGCATGCATCTTGCCTTTTCAAGTATTGTGCAATTCATTCATTCTGCCAACCAATTTGGCTGTGAATTGTATGGAATAGAAAATTCAAATTGTATGACTCGTTCTTCAAAATAGGTCTTCATTTTATTAGTGACATACTCCCCTCCATTATCAGACCTGAAAGAGCCTAGCCTTGCAGTGAAATGAATGCTGCCATTTTTTTTGTAAATATTCAGGTAATGGAAGGCTTACATTTCGAACTTTCATTTCAAAAAGAACACTGCTGTAAAGTGGGTATAATCATCCACAAATGTTATCACATAATTCAATCCATCATATGAGATTCGAGATATAGGTCCAACGAGATCACTGTGTACCAGTTGTAGTGGACGTGTGGCTCTGGCTCTTTCATGCAAGTGTGGTTGTTTTGTTTGTTTTGCAGCCCAGCAATACTCACGTGGATCCTTGAATTTATCCTCTTTAATTGCATCCACAAGTGTGGTTAATTTCTTCAAGCCATCCTTTGAGATATGCCCCAGTCTTTGGTGCCACAGATTTTCAGCTTCCATTGTAAGGCAAGCTCTGTCTGTCCTCTGAAAAGTAATCTTATACAATTTTCCATAGCACCTGGCAACTGCCACTGTTTGACTACCTTTCAGTATTGTTCCTTTTCCATCTGAGAACAGCACATGATAACAACAGGAATCCAGTTTTTGAACATTTTGAAGATCGGGTATCTTTAATGCTTTACCTATGAGCAAGTTTTGCCATCAGTGAAAACAACACAATTAATATCTCGTTTGTTCTCTGCAGTCATCAACTGACCATTTTTGGCAACTTTTATGTGAATCGGTATCTTCAGTGGAGTAACATTACTGAGGGGTGTTAAGTTTCCCAACCAAATGCTCGGTAGCTGCAGAGTCTAAAGTAAAGGTTACTTCACTTTCAGATAGTGAGTTTCTCTCATAGCAGTTGATTCCTCCTCCATTTTCTCACCATACTCGTGTGTTCTAAAGCTGAATCCACTGTTATCTACCGGTGGTTCCTCGTCCACTTTGGCTGCATGAATTTGCCCATTATAGTTTTTACTTCTGCACTCAGCACTGATATGACCTGGTTTTCCACAATTATAGCAGCGAATATAAGGTTTGCTGTAATATTTATTTTCATTTGTTTCATTCACTTTGTCATTTCTTTGAGTATTCCGAGTGTTGTTCTTTCCTCGTTTAGTCTGTGTAACAAATGCTGTCTTGGGTAGTACCTACCTCAGATTCAGATTTCACCAGCTATTCTCCGTTTGCCTGGAATGATCACTTGGATTCCTCATCAGGTAATCGGTTCTTCACAAAGGCCAAGGTTAGTTGAGCAGTGGACATGGTCTCTGTTTCTGTGACGATCACGTTATATTCCTACTGCAAAGTAAACAACAAATGACTAATAGTATCTTGTTCATTTACATTAACACCTGTCGATTTCAGTCAATGAATCAGTCGCTCGAAACAAAGAAAATGAGTTTCTGGATTTTCTTTTTGGGGTTATGTTGACATGCTGCAGATAAAAGCTGTCTTCTGATCTGTAATTGAGTAGCCAATTCTTTTCTTTTGAAAGTGTCTTTCAGTTCTTGTATCTTGATGTTTTTCCTTTCAGATATTCTAAATGACTATTCCCAAGCTCCCGAATAATAAGCCCTTTGCATTTTTTATCTTGACTCCACAATTCAGCATTGGCTGCTTCCCGGGCTGTAAGTTCTGACGCTGATTTATTTAGGATCGGTCCTTGATAAATTGGTTCTTCATCAGTGAGTGCCAAAAGATCGAGTTGATCAAGTAAATGTTTCCATTTGAAATTTCCAGTCGTCATATTCGGTTCTATCAAACAAAGGAATTCCTGACATGTTGTCTTGATTTAACGTGTAGTTTAGATTTCCCACAGGATTTCAACATTTAACGATTGCAGAGAAAACTTAATGGAAACTATACTTATTAGGGTTTAAGTGTCTGGGCCCATAACCTGATGTTTTAAATAGGTTACGAAAATGAACAGTTGTTCCTTTTTTAGTGTCAAAACAATATACTTAAGATACTACTCTTTTAGTATCTAAGCTTTTTTATTTATTTTGTTTACAAACAACACTAACAACCCTTTACATAGAAGCGATATCTCCAAAAAATCAGATGTATAAGTGATGAATTTAATGAACCAGTTTGGGTTGCAGCTGTGGGTACTTCATTAGGGGTTCTGTGTGGAAGGCTTGGGAGAGTTGCTATGAGTTGGTGAATGCATCATGCCAAATGAAAAAAAAATGTAAAAGAACAATGTTTTCCTTGTACACTCTGGGCATAAGTATTCACATGTTATTTTGGATAGCAAAGATAAAATATTATTATGTATTTGTATTTGTGTCAACTATCTCAATATTATGATCCCCTTGCAGATAGAAATCCTATAATGAATATCAAGGTTGAGATTTTATGCTTGGAGAAGTGGCTAAAGTTAACTAGCATTGGGAGTATTTTGATAAAGATGCATGTAGTTGTTTGAGGAAAGAAATAAAGAAAACTTTCGGCTGCGAAGGAAGAATGTCTGCTAATAAGGATATTGTTTAGAAGCCTCTGAAAAATTTTTAGAAAAAAGTAATTGCAGAAACTACTACATTTTTCAAAATCTTGGTCTTTGAAGGGAAAGGTCAGATTGGAGGCTTTTGAGATGCAGGTGTGAAAAGGAATAGAAAAGTCAGTTCGTTAAATACTATCGAAGTACTAAGAATGGTAGCATGAAAAAGGAGTTGCTTGGAGATTCTCCTTATGAGGCATCAAAGGTGCAAATTAGCAATATTGATCATAATATAGGTAATCAGATGTTCATGGGCTTGGTGGAGGGTGGAAGAGATAAGGAATTCTGATTGGCATGATGACCTGTAGAGGATACCAAGACTCGAAGAGGGATGTAATAAGTCATCATTAATAATAACAGTCTCCAAGTATTAAAAAGCCATCCTGATTAAATTTTTAAAAAATTTTAAACTAATGTTTGTAGATGACCATGGAACATGTTTTTCATTTTTTTGGGCTTTCATGTGTGTACAAAATTACACATAGAACAGCACTTTGGCCTTCTACCTTTTTGTATATAACCTAAAATTTACACGAACGCAAATATCCTTGCCCCAGGCTGTGATAAACCCACCCTGGCTGAATTCAAACCTTGTAGTTGGCTGTAAGGGCTTTACTGTGCCACGACCAAGGTTGGCAATAATGATTCATTCTATAGGTTAAAATTTTTTGATAAAATTAGTTTCCTTCTTCAACTTAAGTTCAAGTGTATTTAAGAAAACTTCTACAGTTAGTGCAGTCCAATATACATTCATAGTATCAATCTACATTCTTCACCAAAAGTAGAGCTTTACAATCCCTAACATAAATCCCCTGGAGTTGATGGATCTTTAACCATTACCTTGAAACAATATTGTTTGCTCTATTCTTTTAACCTTCAATCTGTGTGAAACACTTATTCATTACCTACTTATTCCCTATTTGTCCAAGAAGCTTTCTTTGCTACTGCCATCAATGGCTCATTACATTTGTATCCAGTCTTCATCCACATATCCTGCAATTGTTGAATTTCCATCACCTGATTTAGCTACTTCCTGTGTGTCATTTATACAATTACTTTTGTTTCTTTTTTCCAGCTCATCAAATGATTTTTCTGTAAGATAAAGTTTGCTCTCAAAAGTCATGTCTTGTTTGTCACCATATTCTTTTACCGCACTTCCTTATCTCCTTGGCTCCCAGCCATGGTCTAATCCTCCCAATTGTCAGTTGTTTTCTAGAGTTTCTCCAGTTATTTCCATATGCTTTTCATTTATATGTTGTTAATATCTCCCTACCTGTGGCTTCTAATTGGCACTATGTCCATCTTATATGTTATGAACGTTGGCCACAAATCTCCAATGGCCATTTTAAATTAGAGCACCACACAGTACCAGCAGAAACAGGGAAGAAAATTATATTTGCTGAAAAGCTAACTGTAGTGGTAAATGGGAAACTCAATTCTTCACCAGTGACCAACTGCAGGAGACATGCACTCCACCCAATTTTGGATCCTTCACTGAGCTATAGGGGTCATGGTTAAGGGTGCTGGGGTTATGAACACCACACACTCTCCTGTGATGGTTTACCAGAAACTTTATTCCTTGCCAGTGACCAACCACAAGGTACTAACACTAAACCCATGTTGGGGTCCTTCACAGGACTATAGAGGATGCTGGGGGAATGAACAACAAGCCACTCTCTGTGATTCCTTGCTCGGGAAAACTACAGAGCACACAAGTATAAAATAGCTCACACACACATAATTGGGAATCACTACTTGGGAAAAAAACACTCAAAAAGAGCTGAGTCAAAGTGAAAAAGGGGGAAATTATGGGGTGCATGTTGCATACATATGTTTTGGCCACAAGCAGACCCTCTTCAGCGAACTGGAGGAGGAAAGCATCAATTGATGGTACTGACCTGTGGTGCCCTAATTCATTACGGCCATTGGAGCTTTTCTTTGTTCATAGCATTTAAGGCCATAGAGCAGCTATTCCCTCTCTCATTAGTCGTATATGTTGTTTAACTCTTCCTTCAGTGACTGCCAATTGGCATTTGCATCATCATGACACACTAAGGGCTTCATTTTTCTTGCTGATGCAACCATTCCTCCTCCTTTACTGCTATCCTTTGTTGTATTATGTGATTAGACTCACATCCCTCTTTTCTTACAATTTTAATTTTTTACCAATGCAGGTATTTTTTTCGTCGGTCTTTCTCTTTGTCTTACCTAAAACCTTGCCTTGTGTCGTTATGAAATCATTATATCTCATGTAGTGCCCTAATTATTCAATTTACTTGTTTTCTATTTCTTTTAATATCTCTCAATTTGTTTTCCTAGCAGTCCAGCTTTTCTTTGTCATTTTCCTCCAAACATGAATTTCTTCAGCCTCAAGGCAAACTTTGTGTACTTTCGCTGTGTTTGTGAACTTTTACTTCAATAGAAAAATGTACTCCGTACAAAGGATGTTACAGAAGCCTTCTTTGCATCTACATTTAGATGTTTAGTAGTAGGGTTTAGATGTCTCGTTAGTAGGGTTTTCTTATCCATAAATGCTTGTTTGGCTAATACTATCCCTCTTCTCACCTTCATTTAGTACCTTTTGTCTTCTGTTGTTACTCTACAAACGTTTAAATGTCAGCCACTGAATTTTTTTGATTAAGTGGAAGAACGGAGAAGATTTTCTTCATAGTTTTTGTTGGGAAAGCACCAGATTTTAATGTTTCTGTTACTTATATTCCTTTCGTTGTTATGCTCATCTGATTTCAGCCCTTCTCAGCCACCATGTGATCAACCAGGATGGCCTCCTCCATACCCCCCTCCCATGCAGCAGTTCATGCAACCACCTCCATTTGTGCCAACCCCACCACAGCCACAAGTGAACTCAGTCCCCCCTCTTCAGACTTATCCTAATATTTACTACGAGCAACCTCCTGTGCCTGTGTATATCCCTCCATACCCACCTCCCTCTCACATCCCTCCTCCTGTAGCAGCCCCTCCACCCCCCGTTTATTCTCCTATTCCTGGGAATTTTTACCCAACTCCTTCCCCCTCTCCTGTTTCTCCAGCCGTGTATACCAATGTTGGAACTCTGCCTCCACCAACTGCTAACATGCACTTGGAAAGCTGTACTCCTGATACTACTTCATGCCTCTCCAGGTAGGTTATTATGATATTTTCTCATGTAAAAATTAAATTATGTTCACACAAGAATCGATTTCAGTATTTTGGAAAGTGACAGAATTTTTGTGTTATGTAGTGAAACTATATGCAAGATGTATCCTATACTCAATGTGTCACATCTTGAACAAGTTGGACTATTAAAAGTAATGCTGAGCCATCAAAAACACACTTACCTTACCTACCTCCCCCTCACATCCCTCCTCCTTTTCCTGGCATGGTTTCTGGCCAAGAAAGCCCCTAGCTGGAGATCACGGGGTTCCCGGTTCGAGCCCCAGTCAAGGTGGATTTTTTTCATGGTAGAAATTCTGCTATAGGGCATTTCAACTGCTAAGGTTTTGGGGGCTAGTTTGAAATCCTTGAATTTGTTTTAAAATAAATAGGGAATACTTATGACTTTTTGCAATGGTACTCAACCATAGGGAACAATGGTAAAAACTACACAAATTACATTTAAAGAATGCTGTATGTTAAAGTTCCTTTTTTATTGGAAAAGATATCAAATAATTTCAGATTTAATCTGATTATATTTTGTAAATGGCTGTTAATTTATGCTAATAATTTACTGATTATTACTTCTGAATGCTTCAGAAATTCATGTTTATTGTAAAGATAGGTAATCCACAGGTTCCTCTGAATTGATTATTTTCTTTTGGGTGTTCTTCACGTAAGTACTTACTTTTCCCAGAAGACATCATAATGAAACTTCAAAGTATTTTTCAAAACTAAGCTACCTTGGTTTCAGTAACATGTGTCATTCTCATGTGCCCTGTGTCAGTATTTGAATTATCATAATGATAATTTGCATGCTGACGTACCCATTTCCATGAGATCAAGTTCATGAGACTATTGTATATATCTGCCTAAACTCAGTAGCTTTGATTACCATTCAAATGATCTTTGCATCAAATCCTTTTTTGCTGTTTTCTGTCAGAATTTGTATCAGAAAATTGAAATGCACATTACCTGTAGTGATTAGTGCAAGGCCACTACAAACCAACGTCTAATGTCACCATGCCTATATTCATTTCATTTCATTGCTAATTGCAAATTCAAAGATTGATATGGTGTTAGTTATATATTAATGGCTTCTCAGAACTAAATCACGAGTGTTCTGAACATCTCTGCTGCAGAATTTAATGCCCATTTTACTCATGCCATATTCTATAGTGTAATCCACTTGTATTATCTTATTGCCTACTGGTCCTGCTTTTCAATTACATGAATAAAATTGTTTCAGAGGTAATAGGGCATTTAGCCTTGAGGTGATTGAGATTTCCTGTAAAGCATTTATGTGTCTGGGTATTGACTAATGAGGGAAAATTATATCTAATTACTGTAACTTGGCTGTTATTAGGATGTCTGGAGATATTGGCATCAAAGAAACTTCTGATGAGAGACCAGAGAGGCCAACATCTCGGACAAGTTCAAGTAGACCCTCAGCTAAGTGCTCACGGAAGGACTCGGGAAGGAAGGGTCAATCTCCTTCACCATCTCCCGAGAGGGAGTGGAGGAGGGGGTTCAATCGCTCATCAAGGACCAGGTCTCCATCAAGGGACCGGTCACGTGGGCCTTGCTCCAGAAATTCCAGGTTGAGAGATGGGAAACGTGAGCGTAGGGAGGGCAGGCGGCGGCATGTCAGTCCTCCTCCTCGCAGGTCCTACTCAAGGGAGCGAAGCCATGACCCGTTGCCATCCTCACATCGACGAGATGAGCATTTACATTCACGAGGTTTGCTTGGGAATCATGCCTTCATTTTTTTCAGCCTCTGATCTGATTAAGTATATTCCCATGAATACAAAAGTATTGATTTACCATCAATTTTCCTGGCATTTTCTTGTCCGGTATGTCTCTCAATCCAATTAGAATTGGAATTTTATAATTCCCAATGCCACTAGACTAGATTCTGTAGCAGCCAATAGATAGTGAGTATTTGAGTTTCTTTCTGATCATTTACCTTGTTAATCCATTTATTTCTTTATGAAGGCTTTTGTGGTGCATAGTGGCTTGGAATGTCTTCCAGGATATCTCCTGTGTCAGTAAGTGTTGAAGTCGGTGTCTTCAGATCAAGTGTTCATACGTAACCTGAAGACGGTGAGTACAACACTGGTGAAACTCATCCAAGCAATGTGGACCTATTTGGTAGATATCCTGGAAAAATTCCAAGCTATTAGTTGATGCTGTAGGTGATTGTCATGTATTGTGCCATTATTTTAAAATTTTGCTTGTATATATTTGTATAAACTTTTACCATCTATACCAATATTTAATTTAATTTTTTGTATTTATGTTTGTAACATCTGTTCTACATGCTGGGATCAGCAGGGTAGACTGAGCTGACCTGGTGACTGGTCCCACCAGGAGGTGCTTGGAGTCGCTTGTACGTGTGGCTCAGGATCATTCTGGTTGGCCCATTCAACTCCATTGATCCTAGTATATAGCTCAGGCATGTGTCCTTGATGACAAGAGGGGACCATTACTATGGTTGCCTGCCATTCAAATTTCAGCCAAACATTTCAGTTTTTTGTGATCCTGTTTCACTATTAAAAGAAATGGTTGGCGAGTTAACATTGTGGAAGTTATTTTTCAGTATAAAAAATTATATATATTATTCATTTTAAATATATTTGTGGAAAAGAACTAAGTTTTTTTCTTTTTTATAATGAAAAATAACATCCACAATGTAAACTCACCAACCATTTGTTTTACCTGTTTCACTATGCCCAAGTGAAAAAAGCTGTTCTGAAAATTGATTGTAATTAAAAGTGAGCATTGCTCAGATTGTGGAGTTAAGAAATTTGGTTTTTCTTGGACACTGGAAATTTATGAGGGCAAATTTCGGCTGATTCTTGATAAGAGTGCTTGAGTACCAGGATGAACATTGAAAAATAATGATGAAATTTTCTCAATATTGAGCAGTTTCATATTTGATTTCAGTTAGTCCCTATCGCCGTCATTCGTATAAGGATGAGCACCACAGAAGCTCCAGAGCTCAAGGTCGTTCGCGTCATGAGCCAAGCACATTACCAAGAAGTCGGTTTAAAGATCACAGGCGGCCTCGATCACCAAAGGAAAAGACAACATCCCTTATCAAGACAGAATCAAAAGATGCTTGTGAACCAAAGGAGTTACCAGGAAAGGTGAAAGAGGAAAAGGATGGGGTGGAGGAACATCTTCAGAATTGGAGGTATGAATTAGTATCGGCTTTTTTTAGTTAGCTGATAACTTTATCCCTATCATGGTTTGATGCCCTGCCCATTTTTCCCCAACTCCTTGCGTCATATTCAGATTCAAATATGTGTATATCATCTTTAGCGGTGAGCTGATAACCTTATTTTTCCGATAACAGATACCTGATATTTTGATCTGATGTGCCCAAATGTTTTCCAATTCCTGGAACTGTATCTGATGTTTGCTTTTTGAATGAATCCTCAAGTTTGCTGTAGTGTATGACCGAGACTTTTTCCACTACAAGACACGTATATTACAAGGTTTTAGGAGAAAAGTTTACAAGATGCCTTACTGGGGTCTTCGTTCTTTGCAACAATATACTTCTTCATGTCTGGCATTTGGAATTTCCACTGACACAATTTACTCTCATGGTTTTGAAACCACAAAATAAGTGGATTTTTTCATAAGGCTGCAAATAATGCGATTCAGTCAGCTCATTTGTATAAAATATTTAACTACAGTAAAACCCGTTCTGTGAGGAACAAGAGAAAGAAGTGCACATCACAGGAAAGCGTGGGCATCTATATAATCCACTTGTATTCCTGGCCAATTTTGTTTTTAATAATTAATTCTTAATGAATAATAAATAAATATTTTTATCACCCTTAGTAGTATCTCACCCAAGCTACTTCTGCCAGGTTAATGAAAACATACATTCTTACTTAACTTCTTACTCAAGCTGAACTCCTTCGTTCATAGAAAACATTTTAGGGGGAATATTAAGGATGGGATATTCGAATCCTCGAATCTTTTGAAAAATGTCTTTTTCTTCAAATCTTTGAATCCTCAAATCCATTGAGTTTCACCTCGAATCCAATTACAGTAAAACCTCGCTTTTACATCCCCGCAATTTACGTTTTCCCGCCATTAACGACTTTTTCTTTGTGTCCTAATAATGTCCACATATCGCGTCTTCCCTTTATTCACGCTAGCAAATTTTTGAATGGTTCACCATTTACGTTTTACGAGACGATTTTGCCGTGATTGTCGTCCTTGTTGCATAACTAGTGGTTGGACTCAACGCTCCGTGAAAGACAAAGTAAAAACTCATGCAGTAAGTTACCACTATGAAAGAAAAATAAAATTTGCCCAGATATACCAACATTTATCGTGACCTCGCTCATCTGTGCAATTATAATGCCGCGAGGGATTACAGTACACGTACGTCGTTTTTCTAGCGATTGTTGTTCAGGTTGCATAACTCGCGGGATGGCTGATGCTATTGCATTGGTGATGAAATTTTTCATTTATTTAAGAAGTGTATGCTTTTCAGCATTTGCGGTCTTGTCTTTCTTTTTTGGAGGCATTAATACAGATTTTTAAAATCCTCCAGCCAAATTTCATCCTCATATATCCTACAAACACACCCGTAAAATCATCTCATTCTTCTCTAGCTCGATTCTTAAGTAGCTTTGATAGAATATCACTATAGTCTCCACACCTTCTTTTCTCATAATATTTACCCTAACTTACTAGCATGGTTGGATCAAGACTCCTGGCCTCAGTTCATCCTTATCTATGTCATTCTCCTCTTCTATTCCCAAGTTTCCTTGTCTATCATTAATGCCATGCAGTTCTTTTCACATTTTCCTTACCCCTATGCTGAATCTCGTTAAGTTCTATCAGCAGCTCTCCTGACTTAACAGTAATGAACAATGTCTTGACCACTCTAGTGTCTACTACACCATCCCCCCCCCCCCTCCATCCTTTCTGAACTGCTTGCTGTTCTGCATCTTCCCTCATACACCTGTAAACTAATTCCTGATATTCTCTCCAATTTACAACTGTACAATTTTTTCACACTCTTCCTAATCTTGGCCCAACCATATGTAATCTAGTTAATATATCTCCCCATGTCCCCATGCATTTCAAATAAGAGATTTTGGCATTATTAACCCTTTCGCGCCGGAGTCCTACGCTGGAAAATGCTTTCCTTCTCACGGGTTCCTCTAGAATATTTTTCCACTCCGTGTACGGAGCTTTCTTGAAGCGAGGCATCGGGCAGGTATTTCTTTCCCCCGCTTTGGGACCGGACCCAGCGGTGTTCCCGACCCTTTCCTCGGACACTGACCAGAGATTATCTTCGCCCTTTTCCAAATGAGAACCCACCTCGGACAGTGTCCGCGGTCAACTATTTTTAATACAGTGATTTTTGTTAAATAAATAATAGTAAGACTTTAAGTGGGGGTTAATACACAAATAAATTCCTGTTGTTATAAATACCATTTAGAGATTTTAAACGAAATTCTAATGTTAATATTAAGATATTTAGCACAATAGACATAAAATCAATGGTTACAATAATAATTATTTCTGTTGTTTCGCAATAGAAGACGTCCGCGCATAATCCAACCATACCCGTGTTTTATATAAAAGCACATGCACTTTTTTTGGTGCTATACCTTCATCAGGAAACATTTTTATGTAAATATATTCGCAATGGTAGCGCGAGATAGATTTTTCTGCCTAGAAATTATATATTGTACCTCCAAATATTCCATCACGCGCGCATGCAGTTTTCTTCTAGTTTTAATATAAATGATTACAACATAATGATCACTCTTAGCCGCATTACACAGAACAAATTTGAATGCTTTTCAGCTTGAAAGATACTTTTTATAGCTGAATGGCAGTTACACCAAAAAGATTCAGTTACAAGAAAGTAAAGTTTATTGACTGCTAATGAATTAACGTAAACCACACCCTTCAGCGGGATTTTCAACCTATAATGTAGATGTATTAGATTTCGCGGTATGTTGCGTGGTATTACCATTACAGTTGTTTTCCAATATATGTTCATAAACAAGTAAAACGGAGAGAAAAATATCGGTACTACCTTATCGTCAAATCATAAAAAAACATACGTCTTAGTTCCTCACTGCAATGAAAAATTCTCCCAAATCGGTTTGAATCTCATTGATAGGTGAACTCTGTTAATAATAACGTTAGAGTTCCGTTTAAAATTTCTAGAGATTCAAAAAAACATAAGGAATTAACTTCTGGAACTCAATAATGCGATTTAGAAACAAATATTATTTTGGTTTTCCCACTGCATAAAGAAACAAGTGACCGCGAACAACTGCCGAGTGTGAGGCTCGCGCTGCGAAGAAGGGTCGAGATAATCCCCGCCTCTAAGCCGAGGAAGGGTCTTCAGAGCCGCGAGGAAGGGTACTTTATGACACCTTGGGCCTTTTCTGCCTACCTGGCCCTAGCGACGTTTTAAGACGCCCTTCGTTCTCTTGCGTAGAAAAATCTGCGGCGTTTATAGACGGCCTTCGTTCACAGGAGTGAAAAATCAGCGGCGTTTATAAACGGCGTTCGTAGCGAAAGGGTTAAAGAGGTTTTGTTTGAACTATATTTCAATTTTAAACTTGTCATTCAATGAAAGCAAGAATTAGGCAGGCAAAATCAATAAGCAAGGAGTTATTCTTTCAGGCATAACTTTCATATAAAATTGCATACCCTCAAATTACACTTTCCCGCGATTTACACTTTTTTCTCTAGTTCCCCTCAAAAGTGTAAAAGAGGGGTTTTTTCTGTACTTAAAAATCCGAGTCACTTACATCTTCAGCAGACGAAAATCCTTTCGTTTCTTTCAATTCAACTTTACGGTCACCACCCTTCATCATAATGGAAAGCATGGATTCGAGAGCCCTGATTGCCTGATAGCACTCTGGGGCATGCATAGTTGGGATTAACGATTAAAAAAATTAATCATTAAAAATGTAGTCAACTATCGAATTTAATTGTTACTTTTCAGAAGAGTTAACTTTTAATCGTTAAAATTATACATTAACTGATACATAAATAACTTCAGTTAATTTTTTTCATTACTTTTTGGCAAATGTCGACCTGTTCGAATTTTTGTCGTAAAGCTTGCCCAACAGACAAATGGGAAAATAAGATGGTATCTAAGAATACAAAGATAGTTATGTAAGAATGCAATGAATAGGCGGAGATGAATACATCCAAACAAAAGCGGGATGGAGGGGAGTGACTTCAAAGTTTAGGAACACACCCTCAGACAAGACAATACGAAACCACACGAAGACCATGTCCTGGAGGGCTCATATGCCTTACTCGGCGACATCATATCATCAGGCTGATTACCCAACCTTACTCCACGGCCAAATTATTCCAGCTGACATTAGTTATCATGGAAAGAATCTGGTTTCTTTTACCCTCCTCATTGAGCGTTTCGATGTATCATCGAGGTAGGTATCCTATTCGTAAGTATGCATTGCTCCTCCCTACTTCTGTCGCCAACAGCTGAGAAAATCAAAGAAAATACGAGTTCGCTTGGTTCATACGATCACTTCATTTCACATTCATTCTAACTGACGTTTTGTTCTAGGCACATGCATAATCAATGGTAAAAAAATGTTCATTCACCCATATATATTTATATCGTGTAATATTACACCATAGAGTGTACCTTTCTAGCCTTTCGCTCCAACCCAGTGATTGAAAAAATATCCTGAAAGAGATGAACTCTTCTCTGGCTCTATACTGGGTGAGTGAATGTAATGCTGCCGACGTTTCGCGTTGCAACTCGTTACCCATCCTCAAGGCAAATGTCCAGTAAATTGGTGCTCGGACAAATTTTGGTCTTGCTTGACAAAGGAAGCGATAGAAATAAGAATGGAGAAGAGGAATGTAAACCGGGATTCGGGCTATACCATCAGCAGCTCATGGAATAGAATCCTGAAAAGAGTACAGGTTGACAGAGCGAAGTCAACGGTCAACGGCCAAAGATCAACAGTCCTCAAGCTCAGCAATCGGGACTCGACCAATCCCCCACTGCCAGCATCCGTATAAAACTAACGGACGGTTTAGTTACGTGACATTTGCCTTGAGGATGGGTAGTTAGTCGCTACCCGAAACAATGGCAGCATTAATTCACTCACCCGGTGTAGAGCCCAAGAAGAGTTCATCACTGCATTTCGCCGGGAAAGCATGAAGTCTTACTTCATAATCCTAAAAGAGAGCTTCTCGGCTTCATTCCTGCGGAGTGATAAAATATTTAATAAAGGTTTTGTAGCCTAATCCTTGTTAAAGTTACCTATAAGTCTAGATGATAAGTAGAAACATCCTACGAGCAACCTTAATTCATGCCATTGGAGAGGGAGCGGAAAGTCTCGTCAGAATCCTAGTCCAATCGGAGGCACTTTCTTCTCTCCCTTGCGTTATCGTATGATACACTCCGGAGGACATCTGGGGTGGGAGTTGATTGGTACCCAGCCAGGATAAGGCCCCTTCATGGACCCCTCCCTCTCACCCACTCAATGGGTGCAGTATCCCCCGCTGGCTCAGCAGGCCTCACAAGCCCACCCCTTTGGGCTCCTTGAAGTGCCCCCTTTCTGTGCACGGGGTCTAACACGTTCCAATATTGTTTTGTGGGCATATCTTGATTCATGATAAAAGACCACTCTCCAGGGTCTTGTCCTCCTCCTACGCAGGTGTAGCCTGTTGAGGTAGAATAGGAGGAAGATAAGATGTGACTACGCTGCAGAAGGATATGATTCTTTCGATGTTTATTTCCCGCGCACATTGCTTGGCCTTGAATCCCAGCTGGATCAACCTCCCGAATGACGTATGATCCAAGACTATGGGTCGTAGCTGTTTTCGTGAGGGTGAATGGAGTAATCATCTCACTAACGGGTAAGGAGGGTAAGACTAACGATTCCATCTATGGGCATGGCCGAAACTGGAGCTGCAATGCTCAGACGAAAATCCCCTTGCTTGATCGGAAGTAGAGGAAGAACGATGCGTAAAAATTTTCCACAACTTTTAGTCATATCAAAACTTTAATTGATTCCTGCAATTTAGTGGATTATGAGTAGGTGGCCATATTTGAATAGAGCAACAACTAAAGCTTTCACAGAGCATAGTTAAAAACGTAATTTATTTATTTATAATATTTACATTGTTAGTAGTTGAAGAAGTGTAAAGGAAATTATCACGCCTTAACCATTGATGTGCATGGCTACTGAAATCTACTTTCAAAAGGAGGTAAACATTGAGCTGAACTCCTTCTTAAGCTCTCTTTCAGAGCCTTCGTCTCGGGAATAACCATGCAAAGATAAGCTGAATCCAGGGGAGAATTACAGTTGCTATTCTGTGGAATTAATGGGCAAATGAATATTTGTGTGAAATGCATGATTGACATAGCTTCCAGGAGAGAATATTTTCCCTGTTTTAGCTTAATTTAGGTCTAATCTATTATGCCTGACGTGGAGCATATGATTTTCTTCTAGTGGAAATTTAGTATCCCACTAAATTCAGTATCCGGAGCAGCATCTAATTGCAAATGATCCCACTAATCACCCATTTTCATGGTGTATGCATACATATCATAAAAATATAAATACACCACTCACGTTTACGTTACGAGTTTTTAAGTAGATAATAAGGTAATATAGAAAAATACGTGAATGAATCTTCATAGGCCTAGTCCAAACTGCACGAAAATTTTGCCAAGATGCTTGATTGCTTCTCCAACTCATTAGAGAAAAGAAACAAGTTAGGTGTGTTTAATATTATGAACCCTGTTGGCATGAATGAACATTTATAGATACAGAATTTTAACATCGTAAATCATGCAAGTGTGTTGCGGGAATGCATATATTTCAGGGGACAGTTGTTTTTCCCCTGAGATGTTCATGAAGGATACTTGTTCATACGTTATTTGATATTGCGAATTGTCAATTTTTCTGGTCCCGTTGAATTCATAATATTGAGTTTCTCCCATATATCTAATTGGTAAATTTTAGGTTTTTGTGATTTTAGTTTTATTATGATATAAAAATGGAAAAATGCGTCTAAGTTTGAGAAATTTGGGTTGCTTTATTGGAACAGCTGATTCATGTTGCTATGCTTGAGCAAAATGTGTCTATGCAGTGTCCCCTGGATTTTGAGAAGGAGGGCTTTAATTTTACCTGTGGCCGGAAATCAGTATGTGATGTTGGCGTTCTTGCAATGAGAAACGTATGAATGAAGCCACTGGCCAGTGACAAAGGGTGTGGAATTTCAGAACCAATTAGATCTTTTTTTGGGATTTCATAGGTCTAAGTCCGATGGAATAAGAATTGTTTAAAAAAATATGACTGGAGTAGCATGAGATTTTTTTTCCTTCTGGCACTTTTACCCAATTCTTCATCAACAAACCTAAGCATAGAGAATTTGCTACAGTTAAAATGAATGAAATTAAAATTAGGGTTGAATTACTGAATTTTAGGAAATATTTTTTGATCCATATAACAACGGCCACAAGGATTGTCTTTAATGCTTTAGATGGCCACCTGTGATTTCCCACGAAGTTCTGGCAATCAGAAAATCACACTATGAGAATTTAAGGGGGAGGTGTCCAGAGATGCCTCACAAAGACATGACGCCAGGACCCTCTACCCACCAGACCACCACAACCTCATATAATAAGTATTCTTGATATTTAAAAGAGCTGTAAGAAAAATAAGTACTTACAAAAGATTTGATGTTTTGGCCCAAGAAGACAACTGTTGTAAACACTTTTGCTGTGGTATTTAATAGAAGTTACCCTAAAACCAGGGTCATCATTGACCTTCAGCGTAACTTCATGTGGTGACAAATTCCCTGAAATCTTATGAATTAGTCTTGCTTTAATAATGACAGATTTTACTTGTAATTCCAGTCACATGATTGCTCAAGAAGAGCTTTTTTCCTTTTAATAACTGTGGTAGTCGATCAAAATTGTAAAATATAGGCTCACTACTATATTTGATCACTATGGCTGGATTTCATATTTCTCCTGATTCAATTTTATCAATTTGTACGGTATCTCATATCCTTTAGAAATAACAAATATTTGATGCAGGCTCTAGAAAAAGGCTTTGGGCAGTTGTATGGTAGGTTAATTTTATCTGAAAATACATTCCAAGGCATTTGTATTTATTTATTGTATTTATTTCAAGCCATTTGTAGAACTTCCAACATTCATCACAAATTTCTCCATGCATAGTCCATGCCGTTAGCAAAGCAAGACCCACGTTGAAGACTTCGGTTTGGATCGACCAGGAAAAGGTGGTATGTAATATGTGGAATTACGTACCACCCTTTCACCTGCTAATTATTTATTGTGAGATACGCAAGTTTTCCTAATAATATTTTTTCCGTTTTTTTTCTTTTTTCAACATTTCTTAGCTTTCCTTGATTGGAAGAACTCTTGTTTGAGTCTTTAACATTGCCAAATTGCAAGTAAGACTTCAAATCATGATTCACCTTCTGTTTCTTCTAATGGCTCCTTATGCATTATCACGAAAGCCAAAGTTTAGTAATTTTTGACGATCGGTATTAAGTGATGATTACGCATATGAGTATGAAAATAAATTTATGGTTCAGGATCAGCTACACTGTTTTTAATTTACTGTTTTGTTTTTGGTTTTCTCTTTTGAAAGAGAGTACTTCTCAAACTCAGGGGTGTTTACATACTCTACTGATAGTAGATTCTTACAGAATTATATGTCAATTTTAAGCAAAATATTTACCTTGTCATGGTAATACTTTAGTTAATTTTGACAGATCTGAGGTAAATATTGCCTACTTTAATCTTTTCAGTGAATTTTCAATTTCCTTGCACTTTGACACTAGCTTGTGGATATTCAAAACTGGACAGAACTTGAAGCTTTATTAACACTTATAAAAGTCAATGAATATAATAGTCCATAATTGGCAGTAAAGTTATGTTATTCAATATTTGAAATTTTAAGACCAGAATTAATGTAAAAGTTTAATTGAGTCATAGCTTATTACTTGAACAAGCTACAAATAAATGAATAGAATAACATTTACTATATATATTGCAATTCTTGTATTGAAGGTATTCAAATATTTGAATTGAGAATGATATTCCAATTTGAGAAATCTGGTATAGGTCCCCCACTTCTAATTAGCAGAATAGCATTTAATATATTAATTGCTATTCTAGTATTCGAGGTATTCAAAATTCAAGATCTGAATTTGAAAATATTAGCTGATTTATATTCGAATTCGATATTCGTTTCAATAAATCTGCTATTCATCTTCATCTATATTAGAAATACATTTCAGTGCACTGCATAGCGTATCTTACCCAAGAATTTTGTTTATGCTTTTATCATTCTAAATAAAAAGGAAGCAACATATTTGCCTGTGAATCAACATATTTTAGAAATCTTCACACATATTATTCGCTGGGAAAACACCAGATCTTACATAACTATTTGCCTTCTTTTGCTTTTCACATGCTCTTATTGTTACAGTTATTTTGGATATTCTTGGGCACTGTTGTGATTTGCTGATATATTATACTTTTTTATTAATTCACTTACCATTGGTTTCTGTGACTCCCATTTTTATCCATGTAGAGTTAATTTTAATTTCATATTTCATTTTGTAATAGGAGAGGCTTGGACAATAGCTGTGGCACCGGTGGGCCTCGTACCAATGAGGAAATGGGCCTTGCTGAACGATGTTATTGGACACGTGCTGCCCCTGCTGAATTGTATTATTTTCGGGATGAAGAGTGAGTATCCAACATAAATAAACTGAGATTTATGCATAGGGTGTCGAGGAAGCCACCTTAAGGCTGTGGCCTGGGGTTCACCAGAATGTTTTTCTTCATACTATTAAATGGTTTTTGAAACCTTTGCTAGTAAAATTTTCTTAATATTTTATGCATAAACCCTTCCTATCCTAAGTCAAACCTCATCCAACATTTTGATTTTCCTGTTCCACTCCAATCACAGATGGACTCGAAAACATTTTCCTTCGTTATGCATGATTGCCCACTCAGTTGTTTGCATTTATTTTCATACTACACTGACAGTAGATTCTTACAGAATTGTGCATCAATTATAAGCCAAATTTTTACCTTGTCATAATAATATTTTAGTTAATTTTGACATATCTGATGTAAATATTGTGTAGTTTACTCTTTTCAGTAAATTTTCAATTTCCGTGAACTTCGACAAGCTTGTGAATAATTCAGGACTGGACAGAACTTAAACATTTTGTTTAGAGACACTACATGTACAGTTTCTGCACATACTTAGTCAAAAAGTTACACAGATTATATTGTGCTTTCCCATTTAAAACTTTAGCTTAATTTAGAGTATATTTGATCAACTACCTTTCCATCCAAAATTAATAAAAATTGGTGAAAATGCAGTTGGCCAACTAATTGGATTAGAAAAAGTTAATGTACCTGATTATGGTATTGCAGTTATTTGAGGGAGACTACCAGTAGCTGATTATTTATACCATGTAGAAGGTTGGTAACTGAGTATAGGAAGGATTTTTCAAAAATGGAGTGTGGTAAAGAGAAATCTGGCAATGGCATTAACCTGAACTAAATGACAGATGCCTAGGGGTCCTCAGTTTAACGACCCATCCAACAGACTGAGTACTGAACTCAAAGTACTTTCTAAACAGCATTTGAGTAGGGACTGGTATACCAATGAGAAATCTCTCAGTGATGGGATGTGAACCTAGATCCTCTGAATGAAAGGTCTCTTTTGCAACCACTCCAATGATGACTCCCCATCCTATGATATTTGGGCTTGGAAACTTAAGTGGGAATGGATGGAGTGTTTCTATATACAGTAGAAGCCCGGTATAGTAAGTACGGCTTATTGCGAGAATCACGTTATAGCAAGTGATTGTCTTTGTACCGCCAAAAGGCCTATATTTTACATGTAAAATAAAGCGGATATAGCGAGGCCACTAAGTTCCTTCCACGGTATATGCTCAGTATTACGACAGATATCTCTCGAGGGCGATGCACCACCTAGCAAAAATAAACTATTGTGTTTTGTATTATCTGCTAATTAAACTAAAAATACAAGATGTGTACCATATCTACAACACCTAAAGCCAGTTATATCCAAAGATTAGCGATTTACGGCCTTCAGTATGCTCTGCACGCTCCCATTTTACATTCTTCTTTTGTTAGACCCAGTCCTCAGTGGAAGGGGAGTGGGCGGACGACGAGCAAGATGAGAGTAGGAGGGGGAGTTAGATCTAGGCATGGGCGATATTGATAATTCAATATCGGGATACGATAATTTTATCATATCGTATGGTGGCGATAACGATAACTCTTATCGTGACGATAAATATCGTCTTATCGTGCCCCGCTATTTTATCGGGGCATGATAAGATATCGGGTTACGATAAATATCACGATAGATATCGTAACCACGATAAATATCGCGATAAAATATCAGATATCGCGTCCCGATAAAATATCACAATATCGCGCCCTGATAAAATATCAAGATATATTATCACGATAAAGATCGTGATATTGCGCTCGTTCAAATGTAGCATAATTGTGCCCGATGAATTATCGTGATATTGCGCCGGTTAATCGTGTCGGAAAAAGATAGCCGTTGAGTTGGCCTTCGCTTAAGCTGGAGCAAGTACATTTGAAAACTTACTATTCTGCTATCTGCTAATTCAAATTCTCAGCAGTTCTCTCACACTCTCTCTTTCAATTTCAGTGGTCTGATAGTTGACGTACTTGCGTGTACAAATAGGTGACGTACTTGCGTGTACAAATAGGTGACGTACTTGCGTGTACAAATAGGTGACGTACTTGCTCCAGCTTAAACGAAGGCCAACCCAATGGCTGTCTCTTTCCAACATGATTAACCGGTGCAATATCATGATAATTCATCGGGCACGATTACGCGATAATTGAGCACAATATCACGTTCTTTTATCGTGATAATATATCATGATATTTTAACGCGATATTTATCGTGGTCGCGATATTTATCGTTTCCCGATATCTTATCGTGCCCCGATGAGACAATAATTATCGAGCAACGATATATCGTCAATTTTAAAAACTCAAAATCAACCGATGGACGTACCAGTTAACATTCAAAAACTCAACAAAACTGATATTATCGTCATGACATATTCGCAAAATTATCCAAAAACTTCCACAGTATATATAATGGAAAATGTCCTGTTTCTTTCATGAAATATGTTGATATTCTACCAGATTGTGCCTGAAATGACTTTTTTGCAGTTTACCTTCGTCAAATACCACGGAAACAAAAGAAAAACTGTAAATACGAACCACTATGAAAATTAGGTGGGTTTTTTCAACACCTTCGGATATAACGGGCGCTCGATTTAGAGAGTGATTTCCAAGGGATTATGAGCACTCGTTATACCGGGATTACACTGTATCAGTACAGTAAAACCTCCCGTTAGTGAACTCCATTACAACGAGCACCTCCGATTAACGAGCAAACGGAGTTGGTCCCGCCAAGCTGCCATTAAAAAGCATGCATTTTGACTCCCTTACAATGAACTCCCATACAATGAGAACCTCCCGACAACAAAGTGGAGAGCAGAGAGAGAGAGAGAGAGAGAGTGGAGTCCCGTGAGCACTTGTTGACCTCTTTAGGATGAAGTTTTTCTCGTTGAACGCCGGTTTTTTCAGAAGTACGTGAGCTGGTTTTTACTCTCGAAGCCCTTGTTCCTTGTTTTCCTGAACATCTGTTAAAAATCGGGTGCGTGTCTTTTGTGAAATTTTATGCATTAACACGATCGTTTTTTGAAAATTTTTGTGACGTAAACAAATATGCCTTGAAACAGTACGCATCATTATTATTGTTTCCTTTCATTTTTGTCATGATATACTGTTGCTTTTTATAGGTTTACTACAAATAGCTTAGTCACAAAGACTGGATTAGCATTGCTGTGGGAGGTTGGACTTATCACAAGCGTTTGCTGCACACAGAACGTCAGTGATCGAAAAAATGTAATGCGCAATATTTTTACATAGACGTACGGGAAATGGATATGTTGCATAGAAGCCGGACATAGATATGTTAAGCTAAATATCGTACGCTCTGCTTCAGTTGACAACTTACGAGTTCATAAAGGTGACATTAAAACTCGCCTAAATTGGCTCTTGGACTGTAAGTGTTGCAGGGAAAAATTATGTTTCTGGTGTCTCGGCATGCGTAAATTGTGATTCATTGAACTTATAGTAGAACAAAATATGTGGAACTTGGCCACCACAAAACTTTCTGGGGTTGAGGCGTCAATAGATCCCAATTTTGAGAAAAATTGGAGGCAAAAGTTTCCAAAGTTGATCGGGCATTATGAACTGAAAGACATTTTTAGCGCTGATGAAGCACGATTTTTCTACAATAGAGATTTATTATGCTATTTTATGCCAACAGTGATGGTTCAGCGAAATAACCTCGCTTGTAATTGGAAAATCCAACAAAACTAATTTTTCAAGAAATGAATGACAACTACATGAACTACCTATGAATAGAAATTCTTGGATGACTGCTGAGATATTTTGGGAATGGGCTATTGTAGTTGAAGCTCGAATGGGAAGGCAAAAAAAAAAAGAAAATGCTGTTATTTGTTGATCGCTGCACGGACTACGAATTAGAGGCTATAAATGTAAGAAATGTGACAGTGGTTTTCTTCCCGCCTAACTGCACAAGTCGGCTGCAGCAGACCAGGGAGTCATATCCCACATAAAGAGGGTGTGCTGATGACAATTGGCGCAGTATAAACTTGGAAGGATGTAGAGCACCAGCAACCCAACTCTTCTCAGATGGAACATTCTCCAGGCTATGCAGTGTCTTTATCTTTGTTGGGATACCATTCCGCTCGCTAGTATAAGACATTTCTTTGGCAGGCAGGGCTTAATGAAACTGAATCTAATGGTGAAGAATGCAAGCCAAGGGGATGGAGATTGGGAGGAACTGATGGGCAAGCATTCAAGACGTTTCATTTGATGACGTCGTAAATATTGTTGAAGATGTAGGGCTGTGCTCTGCTGAAAGTGAGGCGAGTGAAAAAGAGGATGGATGGCGAAAAGAACAATGAACATCCAGAGAGGGAAGTCCCGAGGAGTTATTCCAGCACTGGACACGACTGAGAAATTCTAAATGCTTAAGAATGTAACAAGGATGCTATTAGAGCCTTCCGGGAAGTGGAGAATGCTGTTCTTCATGAGAGAAGGAAAGGTTCAAAGCAGGTGACCATTGACTCTTCCTTCGAATAAATTCTGTGTGTAGTAAAACAAATGCAAATATCAAAAGATTTTTTCAAGTAACTCGTTTGAATTTTTTGACTCTCTTGAGTCTGATTCACCAGACTGCTAGGGAAGAAAATGCCAATTTAAGATATAGTGTCAGCTCAACGTTTCAAGGAAGTATTATGACAACATAAGGAACAAAGTGAAGGACCGTGAGAACCTTAATGATGCTGTTCGCTGAAATAGCACAATAGCAAAAGTACCACAGAGAAAAAAATCATTCACCTTGACCAGGAATCAAGCCCGGGTAACCTGATTTCTGGTCAGGTGCTTTAATCAATTAGGCTACCTAGGAATCATTTTTTCCTTTGGAATTTTAGAAGACTTAAAGGAACAAGATGTACTCAAACTGATTGACATATCATATCAGAAAGCAGTTGATGGCGTGCACATGGCACCACCGTCCGAGAGATTAAGGCTGAATTTTGAGAAGCACTAAGGTGCTTACTATATCAGGGGATCCAGGTTCGAGTCCTGAGTCAAGTTCATCAGAATCATTCGAGTCAAGACGAATGATTTTCTTCTCTGTGGAACATATGCTATTGAACATATGGAAGGTTAAAAATGCTGCATATCCCACGGTTATTGCAACGTAACATTTTGCTTAAAAAATGTCTACTTCAAGAGTGGTGATAAACATTATGGCAATGGAGACGAGAATATAAATGATGTGGAAAATGTTTAATATCGCAAAGATGGAATAGTTTCGGAGTTATGAACTGTAATTTTTTTCATAAAACTTTCAGTGGATTTTCAACGGCATACAATGACAATCGCGAAACCTCAATTTCTATTTCCCCAATCC
This sequence comes from Platycnemis pennipes, assembly GCA_933228895.1. Lineage (NCBI taxonomy): Eukaryota > Metazoa > Arthropoda > Insecta > Odonata > Platycnemididae > Platycnemis > Platycnemis pennipes. Next base: position 121,860,783 of record OW121848.1, read on the forward strand.
AAATACAATTTCGCCCGCAAGCTTTGGATTTCTTTTGCCATTGTCATTGACCATAAAAAATAATGAAATAGTAGGTAATTTTGCTATTTATAGTATTAAATAATCCATAAAGTTCGTATTCAGTTCGTTAGGCAGCTGTGTTTTTATCGCAAGCGATGTCATAGAAAGAATGAAATTTACTTTTAAAAGAACGTAGCAAGCAAAACGAAAAACTATTCAATTTGTACACCACCTACCAAAAAAAACCGCGGAGCCAGGCAGATTGCCACATACTGTCATGTAACACAATCATTTTCCCGACGGCCAATTATTTTCCTCTTCTATAATAGGTAGTTACTTACAATATAATTCTTCAGTAAATTGTAGAAGAAACTATAACATACATTTATGATGTCACTTAGCGAATACTGTATAAAACGCATGCTAATTTTGCTCGATTATTCCTACTTCCTACTTAAGACAATAAAAGCCCCTGGAAAAAATACGGAGGTTTGCAACCCGCTATTCCCTTTGATTAATGAACCTCCTGTTAACGAGCACTGGAAAATTTGGGTCCCTTGAATTTCGTTAATGGGAGGGTTTACTGTATATAGTAATTAAAGCTCATGTAATCCCCGAATGGTATTAGGGACTATTGTAAGGTGTGGAAGGGATTCTGGGAGAGAAACCCCTAACAAGGTTGAACTATCTTTATTGAGCACTCTTCAACTACACTCCCACTCCTGACTACCCTGTGTCCCTTCACAAGGCATCCTCTGTGGCCTGCCTCCCCTCTCTCATCCTCCCCACCCAACATTTTTGCCATTGGCATGAAAGAAGCAACCCCAACGCTCTATCTCGGTGACCTCTGGGGAGGAGGGAGGGTACGGGAGAGGTGTAGCAAGGCAGTCAATCTCTTTATACCACATGACTACCTTGGTCATTTGTGGGGATGGGTAACCAGTGGGAGAGGGTTATAGGGAAGGGTAGGGAAGAAGTGGAATTCTTATCTGTTCATATGTTTATAATCAAGTTTATTCCTTTATGCTGACCTTCTCTAAATGTGTCCTGCATAATTAGAAATTACCATCATCATCATCATAGTAATATACCATCATTTGTAGGTTGTGGGACAGCTACCACTTCTTATTTCATGAATGCCCTAATAACTGCTCTTCATTTAAGGACAATCTATTACCTATTTTCCAAGGGAAATATAATTTCTCAGCATTATGTCCTTTCGTAGTTTATCATGTCATCTGCTGGCCCTCAAAGCATTCAAATTCCAAAAAAATCTCCTTATAACGAATCTGAAGGGACCTAAATTTTGACAATTAGTTGTAAAGAAGTGTCTCCAAGGTTGTCATATTTTTTATAATATCATTAATATTGTGACAAAAATTTTATCTTTTTTATATTGATATTGTAGTGTAAATATGTGTTCAACCTTACTACTTTGGTTTAATGCAGTTATGAAGGTTTGAAATGGTACATAGTAGAATTTTGAAATATTTAATCACCTCTCTATCCATTGCATATTGTTGGCTGTCAGTTAGACTGAATTTTAATAATATTTGATCTTACTTTTATTATTTTTTGTTTGTACAATCACCGATAATTTTGTTATGCAATATTTTGGCTTCTAGGATGTATTTAATAAATAACAGTACACTGATTTATAGAGGAAAATTGAAAAATAAAACAAATATATCTCGTTAAAATGTTCAGAAACAATAATTGTGTAATAAAAAAATAGAAAAAAGACTCAAGAAACTTTTGTGCATTTGAGGTTGATGTGCATTCGCAAAATAGGGCAAGCTATAGCTACCAGCAAGTCATTCAGTGGTCCAAAATCAAGCTGATTCCATGATGTAGAACACAAAGGAGTGATGGTGGTGCATACTCAGCAGCAGATTGGCATGTACATTGCAATGGACAACCTGACTTGGAAAGCTTGTAAAGTTGGCAGAGGACATAGCATATCAATGCATGAATGTAATTCTAGCTAAGACTGGTACACAAGCCTGAATTGGTGGAATAATTTTTCTCTGCAGCATGGTTAGTATTGCATTACATAATTACTACTGCAAAAAACAAAGTTGTTATACAAAAAGTCCAGTTACTTAATTCTGGTAATTGCCATAAATATGTAATTAAAGGTTTTGTTCTTCCACTGAAAAATATTAAACCTTAATGTTTGCATGTAAAATGGTTTCAAATTTTCGTGACAGCAATTATTTTTAATGAAAGGGATGGAAAAAAATAAATATTGACAAAGGCATAATTATTTCAATGGTTTTGTTAAATTTTGTAATGTTCTTTTCATAATTTCTCCAAAACCAGGGGTCATCTTTCATTTAGTTTTGTCTTAGACACAGGTAAATACAGTAATTTGGACTCTCTAAAAATACCTATAAGATGATACATATGCAGGTGTGTAAGGTGATGCATATTTGTTGAAAAATATCTTCTTCAAGAGCAGTGACTAACATAATGCAATGGAAATGAGAATATAAATGGGATGGAAAATGTTAAATACCGCAAATATTGAATAGTTTCGGAGTTATTAATTGTAATTTTTTCATAGAACTTTTGGGGGATTTTCAATGGCGAACAATGACGTACTCGAGACCTTAGTTTCTATTTCCCCAATCAAAATACAATTTTTCTGGCTATCTTCTGATTTCTTCTGCCATTTTCATCCTTACAAATAATATTTATTGTGAATTGTGACCCTAAAATATAATGAAACAGTGGTTTCATTATGGATAAATAATCCATAAAGTTCGTATATCTACAGTTCGTTGTTTAACTCGAGCGATGTCATAGAAAGGATGAAATTTACTTTTAAAATAACTCAGCGAGTAAAATGAACAACTAATCAATTTGAACTTCACCTGCTGAATAAACCTCGGAGCCAGGCAGTTTGCCATGCACCTTCATGTAGAAGTATCATTGTCTCGACAGCCAATTATTTTCCTCGTCTATTACAGGTAGTTATTTAAAATGCAATTCTTCAGTAAGTAGTACAAGAAACTAATGCATTCATTTATGATGTCACTTAGCAACTACTGTATAAAACACTGTATAAACACTGTCTTAGCAACTGCTGTATAAACACAGAATGCAATCCACGACACCCTCCCATTAACAAACTCCCCAGCACTGGAAAATTTGGATCCCTTGAATATCGTTAATGGGAGGTTTTACTGTATACATATACTGACCTGGGTAGAGTAATCCTGAAACCTAACCCTGAAAGAGAGTTGGAATCTTTTCTTTGAGTGGATGTGAAGACTTCAGCAGAGAAATATTGAGACTCCAGGCCCAGAGAGGCAGACTGGAATGCCATCCAATCTGCTGTCACTGAAATGGAAAAATGAATAGAAGAAAATGTGTTTTGGTGTTGCACTATCCCCGTGTGTAAATTAGCCATAATAGTAGCAGTAATGTAGCCTAAATGTTTTGTTTGTTTTCAGGCATCCACGTGTTATGAGAGCTACTAAGAAACTTAGTACACTTTGTGATAGATTTGAAAAAGAACTGGTCCAAAGAGCAGAGATAGCCAGGAAGGTACTGCCAAAAGTGGATGGATTGTCTCTAGTCAGTAGGCAGCCACGACTCAGGGTTCACAGGGGTGAGTCATTATTAATACAATCCTTAACACATTTTATGGGGAGCATGAAAGCTGTAAATGCTGCTGATTAGATTGTTTTGTCATGTTAAGGGTATTCCTAGCTGCAGACAAATTTTGCGGGGTAACACTGGTAAAAATTTCAGAATCCCTGCATTTGTTGCTTTAGTCATCAGCAGATGAATATTATACATTTTTACAAGTGTATATTGTCTGGCTAAAGTGCTGCAAAATTTGAGTTTTTAAGAAATAGATATAATGATGGACATTTTTTAGTTTCATCACAAAATTTTGTAGTGTTGTATTCTTACTTGCAATGCGCACTTATCTAATTTTAATGTTCTTGGCAAAATCTTTTGTCATAAATTATGAATGCATGTCAATGGCAGGAACATCTTTTTGGCTTTGAGATCTTGGGTCTAAAAATATATCCTTTATGCTAACATTTTGTAGTATTATGGTGTTACATGAATATGATGCTTTTGTGTATGGTGGTACATGAATACGATGTGTGGTGTGTAGGCTTTCTGAATCACATCGATGTTAGTGCTGACTCGTGTTGGCATAATTTTTTTTTCTTTTTGTCTGCACATCCTCAGACCTTGTGCCATTTCTCAAAATGGCTCCGCATTTTTAGAAAAAACTCCAAAATTTTGTTCCCCAGTAAAAGGGTTAATAATTATATTTTACTCTCAAAGCATGTCCACTAATTTTTATCTCTGATCTCTTAATGAGAGGATGCCATGTACGCAGAATATGTCAATTGTATTTGCTGATATGACCATACATTGCCTTAAATAGATAATTGATTAATGAGGTTATGGAATGAATAGAATAAATTGTTTTAGATTTAAACACTGTCACTGCATTTAATTATATTTATCTTGGGTTTTAAAGTGTAAAATTTGCACTACATAGTCATTCTAAAGGCATGAGGTTAATCCTTATTCGGAAGGAATGCAGCAATTCCATTATTCCACATTCATTTGTCACTCAGTCAATGTTATTCTAATAATGAAAAAGACACAGTGAGACAAATAGGTCTCATTTTGTGAATTGTGAATTTTTCCATGAAATTATCATGGGTTTAAGAGTATAAATGTTGCACTAGATAGTAATTCTAAAGGTTTTTAATTAGTTACTGTTGAAAGGAATATAGTAATTTAATTATTCCACGTTCATCTGTCACTCATTCAGTGTAATTCAAATGATTAAAAACCCAATGAGACAAATCTTCAGTGAATAAATTAGATTTTTTCATGAAAATAGAGGTACGTTGTTCATATTAAAATTCTTTTAAACTTTGTTGTCCTATTAGTAGGGGGTGGTGGTTGTGGAGGGGGAAAAAGTAGTAGCAGTAGTGAAAATGAGTCGAGCTCAGAAGATGCTGATGAAGAAGAAGAGGACCGTGCAATGGAGGAATTACAGCGTAAGCGCCTCCACCCTCACAGGCTACACCCAGAGTTATGGTACAATGACAGTGGGGAGGTGAGATATCATTTTTATTGTGTTCTTAATGTTTATTCTAAGTCTAACAGAATTGGAGTTCATTTAGGTGAGTCTCCTCAATTTATTTACTTTTTTTTGTGCATGATTATGTGGCTCGAAATATTCTAACTCCCCTGCTTTGATGAACTGGGGAACTCACTCCCCCAATCATCACTTTCCCTTCTCAATGACATTAGCTCTTCTCACTCAAAACCACTTTTTTGCTTCCAGTTCTTCCCGTGGGGCTGCTTTCATTCTTCAGTAGTCTGATTTGCATCAATAAGGATTAACTTATTCATGCCATTATTAGCTACGATTGTATTTGTATCAATCATAATGGAGAGTGAAAAGATAAAATGGAAAATTTTAAGCCTAAATTTGCAGTTAGATACATTTAGGGACATTGCCAATAAATATCAAATATAGGGATGGGTCGGTTCCACTTTTTTTCGGTTCCGGTTCGGTTCTTAACTTCGGTTCCAGTTCTTAATTTACCACTTACTTTACATTGCTAAATGGTAAGATATGATAATCAATAATCATTATCAGAGACATACTGCTTGAAAAAGAATGCTTCATTATATTTTTGTGTTTATGTAATTTTAATCCATTTTTACCCTTTCTTTTACGGGCGGGCGACCCTCGCCCGTATTTTGCAACCATATGCAGGCCTCTACTAGTTTAAATTCCATTCCAAAACATTTACAGCCCTTATCATGAATTTTTTTTGCATTTAGAGAATATTAATTATCCATTAATGACACTAGATGTGAAAAATCTGTAAATAATGAAAAGAATGTATTATGTCTCCTTAAGCCAATGGTTTAATTAACTCTTTCTTTACTCTTGGATGTATTTTGTCTTTAGATGAATGATGGTCCACTGTGCCGGTGTAGTGCAAAGGCACGCCGATCTGGTATTCGCCATGGTATCTATGCTGGAGAAACTCACCTAGAGCCATGCTCACCAGACTCCAATAATGCTGATCGTCTTCACCATTACCGCATCACCATCTCACCTCCCACAAACTTTTTGGTAAATAGTTTTTGCCCTGATTTATTCATTCTGTATATTGTTTGAGAAAGAAATGCTCTGTTCATTTTATGAATGAAACACTGCCTTTATCATTCTGGAAAAGTATCGCTCAGTAAGTGATTCTAGTGAAAAATTTTAAGAATGGATAACTATGCCATCGAAAATGAGTAAAATCATAATATCTAGGAATGGTCGGATCGAATTCATCAAATCCAAAGATCCGCAGATCTTTTATTTCACTCGGGTCTGAAATCAGATGGAAATACACAGGCTAAAATCTGATAAGGATTGTAGTCTTCCTTCAACAACAATTTCAGGCTCTTCATCTTCATCCCCGCTCATATTTATTGTTATGAATTACCATTTCAGTGATTTCATCATCGGTGAAATGTTGTGTGGTGAGCGCTATCGTGGTCGCCAGCTATCCATTCCTCTGAATTTACCAATTCCATTTCCTTTAATTATTGGTTATGGATGCTGTTTGCACAGTCAACCAACTCCATCATTATAGGTTTATCCTCAGAAACATGAAAGCCTTTGAAACCCCCACTTATTTCGTCTACATCAAGCCTCAAAGCAGGCCACAATTTAAACCACGCATGTTTTAGAACTGACTGTAAAATACTATTCCATGCACGCAAACTTTCACACATTACGTCTTTTAGATTATATCTGTTTCTGAAATAGTTTAGTCTGCTTCATTAGCATTTGGCTGGAAATTCTAACTGAGACCTTCACTTAAGTGACACTTAACAGCTTAAAGTGTCACTTAAGTTGTTAAATTTTTATTTCTATTTCTGCTTATTAATGTATTATGTCGTTATACTGTCGAAGATCCCACTCTCTGTATGTTTCAGACAAAGGATTTACCGATCTGTGCATCGATGCAACGGAGTCAAGCTTTTTCACAACTTGCACTCTTCTGCAATCGTTAACGTTTTGTACTGATGCTCACTCATCTGCTGTTGTCACAGCTGTATAGATTAGAAATGGTTAGGGAGAAACATAAGCAGATAACAAATAATTTTATCAAATTACATCCACTGGTCAATCAAAAATGCGCGTGCCAATGAAAGTGGCCAATCTGTAAACTAGTCTGTCACGGCGATGTCTTCAATTTTGTATATTTAGTTCAAGTTGCTGAATAATTCCAGTGTACACGAAGTACCAGAAATTAATATTTTTAAATTATTCTGATTCTCGCAATTGGAACATTAACGCTAATAATGGGTTAATATCTCGGCATGTTATGAAGCAATGTTCTGTAAAAAAGTTTCGGCATTTTCCACAAAGTACCAGGTAGGTGGTTGTGGCAAAATTGCCGGATTATGGGTGTTCCCGGATTAAGGGTGCTCATCTGTATTACCAAACGACATTAAAATTTGTTTTCTTTTTGGAAGGGATAACTTCTCAAACTCTGTGGTACCGTACCATACCATAACGTACCATACTGGTGGTAGATACTTACCGAATTGTGTGTCAAGTACCAGCAAAATGTTTACCTTGTACATAATTAGTGATGGAGAGATCCAGGTTTTTTCTCGGTTCCAGGCCGTATCCTTGCCTTGGTTTCGGATCTTGGTTTTGGATGCTTAGTTTCAGATACTGGATTCTGAATTTCATTCTTTTTCTAATCCTAGATTTTTAATATGTATAGCAAAACAGCAACAATGGTATTTTCAAAAAACAAGTCAATTTATTGAAGAAAAAATAATATTCCTATCATCTATGTGCATAATATTTCCTGGATCAAGATTTACGGTTGCAATAACTGTATCTTATAACTTCTAATATAAAGTTCACTTTCCTTATCACACACTCATCAAGCAATATACTTTTTAAGCCTGTACAAATATTCTTTAGAGTGCAGTTAAAAGAAACATAAGTTCATTTTCATTAATATTAGAATTATTTTCCATAATATAAGATCCTAGTATTGCCGTATTTTATCACCTGCTATACAGAAATGTTTTAATGTAATTAAGGAAAAAAAGACTTCATAGTGTATCACACGTCAAGAATAATATAATATAGAATATTAAATAAAAAGCAAAATCTAAAATTAATTCAGTGCACATTGGGTTTCCATTAACTAGGGTTGCTGTTGTTAATCAATCCTTGAATGCTTTCAAATTCTTTTTTAAAAACAAAAAAAAATTTAATGCGGCCAGGAGATTCCATTTATGGAATATCTGGGCATTCCATTTTTAAGAAGAAAAATGATTATAGAATATTTAAAGCTGCTAAACTAGTAATTTTGCAATGCCTTATTAATAATAAGCTTTAAAATGAAATTTGAGAGTTTTATACCTATAAGTAGAGGTGTGTGATTAGGATCTTGAAATGAGATGAGCCTTTTTTCATGCTACTAGAAGCAAAATTTAAAAAATATGTCTTGAATTTTTTGTCCATTGGCCTGTGTTTGCAAGAAAAAAAGTAGAATGACAGGTGGGGAGCCTACATTCTCCGAACTCGGGTAAGCTGACAACATCAGAGTGGGGTAGTTTATTGCAGGTAATGAAGTTCAATTCTCATCGCTGCTTAAAATTTTTCTTTCAGCCATTGAATCAAAAATAATTGAACCATTGAATAAAAAGGTCATTGTTATACTGTGACGTGGGTTTACCCAAAAAACAACGACGCCGGATATCATGAACCGCGAAAGTTTTAACGAATTACCTTTTTGTACTTTTATCACTTATTTACACTTTTATCACTAGATTTACAAGTGCGACACTCAAAATACATTGTAAAGTTAATGTAATTTTTCCACGATTTTAATTCTGTAATAAAATATTTGTCCAATCACTTTCACTAATGCCAATTTTAATTATTTTGATGCTCATTGATTTATAAATTGACATGAAATTTCTGATAGTCCACTTTTTTTCTGCCTGCTTGCATTACCCTAGGAATATAGCATGGACCGTATTCCTAGGCAGTGTTACAGATGGAGCTCGCGACCGGCAGTACACTAGCTCTCATTTTTAACATCTACGTGTTATTATCGGTTCATGTGAGTCTGGTGAATGTAGGTGACCCACGTGACATTCTGCTTTATTTTTTTCCTCACATCCGGGCCTATGGAGAAAAAAGCCTAGACATGTATTTCTTTATTTTGTTCTAGTGGCACAGAAAAATTTTTTCTCATTTTGTGACCCGAGTTACAAATCCTCTTCTTGTACCGTACCTACATTCCATTTGTGGGGCATATGCACTAATCCAAGAAATTTAAAAATCTCCAATCGGGATCCGAATTTAACTGTCTTCAGATTTGATTTCTGTAGCGAATGAAATGAAAGGAGGGGGGGAGAAAAATGAAATTAGGAGGGGGTTTTTGGTTCACAAGTTTATGCTACAGTTCAATGGAGTTTTTGACAGTCTACTTTGGTTGAAACCTGGAGTAATCACGGAGCAGGGAGTTTAATTTTAATGTCAACTTGTGGGAGGGTGCAGTGAAGTGAGAGACAATAGGTCTAATTGGCACATCTCCTTTGTGGGTTTTGGGTAGACCGTAAAGTCTAGGAGGTAATGGGTTCATGTTGATCAGAAGCCACATTGTTGATGGGGGGTTGGTGGATGAGCACTCTGAAAGTGATTTTCTTAACTTCAGCTGAAAGGTCTACGGAGTAGGCGAAACCCGGTGGATTAAAATTGTGTGGAATGTAAAGCGTATTTTATTTTTACATAAATTCTCACCTTATTTGAACTTTGGTATTAGCTTGAGGTTAGATTCAAAATAGCACAGAAATTGAATATCAATTTACACTTTCTGCTCACTTATTAGCATTTATAAATGATGTATTTAACAGTCCATAATTGGTAATAAAATTATTCTATTATGTGTTTGAAATTTTAAAACCAGAATCAAAATATTTTAAAACAATGAGTTGTAGATTTTTACTTAAACAGGCAGCAAATAAAGTAGATGATTAACATTTAATGTACGTATTTCAAATTCAAGAAATCTGCTATTCATTCATCTCTAGATTTATTATTTGTGTTAAAATTTGAATTTCATTTTTAGTTTCAATTGAAAGTAAATCAGCTGTATAGAACAGCACACCTGGAAAGCATATGTGAATTTCATTGAGATAAAATATTTGAAATAAATGATACAAAATTGATTACTCTTTTATTCCGTCTTATCAGTTTAAAATGTAATTAAAATTCTAATGTCTTTTTATTTTTTGTGTTATCGTGGATGATTTCTTTTCCTTCCACAGATCAAAACACCGACAATAATTCGTCATGATGGCCATGAGTTTATTTTTGAAGGATTTTCAATGCTGTCCCACTTCCCTCTTCAAGCTAATCTACCAACTTGTAAGGTTATAAGATTTAATATTGAGTACACCATACTGTATATAGAAGAAAAGCTGCCTGAGAACTTCACCGTTCAGGAGCTTGAACTTTATTGTAAGTGACTATGAGCATATTTTCTTATTTATTCTCTATCCTACTCCCATCTCATATAGACTATTTTTAATTAAAGAATTTTTTCAAGAAATGTCCTTTGTATTTCATCAAATTGACACTTCATGAATTGAATTTATAGCTACCTTATGCTGAATGCAGGAAAATGCCTTATATTCATTTTGAATTGTCCGTAGAAAATTTTCAATGTTCAGGAAGAGAAAGATGAACTTATTAACCTTTTAAACCCAAACATTTTGTATTAATTTGTTGATTTTTAAGCAGTCCCAGTTTTATTCAGAACAAGTGCATTTGTGTATGGATGTCAAAGAGGGCTTCTTTAAACATGCATGCATGCATATGTATCTTCCAGAAGATATTTCATGTGAATCTATTCCTTGTTGATTATAGTTCACCTCTTAGGGCCAGTTTCACCAACGAAGATAATCTTTTTAACTCGGTTAATTTTGGGATTAACCGAGTTAATGTGACTTCTCTGTTTCACCAGTACCATTAACTCGGTTTTGGTGCATTATCTCGGTTAATATTTTTACCGGCCGTTTTCGCGAGGTGAAAGCTTATTAACCGAGATAATACTGTAAAAGCAACATGGCGCGCAGGCGATTTTGTCAGCTACTTTTAGATATTAGTCGAGATATTTGAGTTCAATTATCGTTATTTAAGGCAATTACTAAGTTGATTAAGGAACGCGCAATTTATTTGAACCTAAAACCTGAGATTTGATTTATCCCGAGTTAATAAACGCTACGAAAAGCAATTAGCAACAATTCAGGTGAGGTCTTCTTGGGATTTCCACCGGGTTAAATATTTATATACTCACCCTGAAGACGAGTCGTCCGTGGAAACGTTGGTGTTATAAAAAGGATAAATAAAAGCAAATAGCACGTATCTAACCTCTAAAACTCTATCTTATTTAAATGTAAATAGTACACTTCTCACAATAGACACTCCTACACACTTCAACCATAATTAAACGTATTTTATAACGCTCATGAATTCTTGCTGAGTAATCAGGGAACGTCATAGCCGCATACGGTCATGGAAACGATTCGCCCGTCGCTAAAAATCTTAGCGTGACAGCCAGCCGGAAACGAATTGCAAAATGTCAATACAATTATAAACATGTATACCTAAGGTTGATCAAGTATCTCTTGTCACAGAAATTGCTTCTCTCGTCGTCGTGTCCGATCTTTCATAATCACGTCTGGTGAGATTTAATGCAGTACGAAATTGCTCCAGCGTCTTTCTTAATAAATGACGATAGGCCTCACATTCATATAAAAAGTTTATTTTAATCACGCCTAACGTACCTCGACCTCTATTTCTCCTCTCTCGTAACTTTCTCCGGAAGAATTGTGGCTGCCACCGTTCTATGGACACTAGCAGTAGATGCGAAAACTAAACCATACCGATTCATTATTAATAGCTCTACTTCAACTCCGATGAACTCAAACCTCAATATCTAGAAAGCTTTGTATAATGAATATTATAATTACTAAATATACACCATTCTTTATTACACATATCACGCATCACTTCTGAACAACGCAGAAGACGTAACAAACGTAAACAAACCATCGATACCGCTGCATTGGTCGGAAATCTCCCGTGAATCGATATGTGCTATCGATAGGCCTACTTAGGCTGAATTACATCAGCTGAATTAAATCAGCTGAATTACAAATCGGTTAGGCACTTTTATTTGTTTGTTGACGTCATGAGTATGAGAAATTTACCAACCTAAACATTCTCAGAGAAATCTCGGTTTAAAAAAACCGAGATAATAATAACAGTGGTGGAACGCAAGCAAGAGATTATCGAGATAATAATATTAACGGAGATAATGTAAACTGCGATAATGGGACATTTTACCGTCGTTGGTGAAACTGGCCCTTAATCATTCATTTTCTGCCTTGGTTGTACTTCAAATAGTACCTGAAAATCTACTTTACAATGTACAGTGGATGCCCCATATAAAGAGAAGCTCGATAGTGAGACATGGCCTTGGAATCATTTATTACCCTATGATTTGCAAGTACAGTTGAACACCCTTAATCCGGGAACACCCGTAATCCGGCAATTTTGCCAGGACCACCTACCCGGTACTTTGTGGAAAATTCCGAAAATTTTTTACTGAAACTGCTTAATAACCTGCCGAGATATTACCTCATTCTTAACGTTAATTTTCCAATTCCGAGAATCAGAATGATTTAAATATTAATTTCTGGTACTTCGTGTACACTGAAATTATTCTGCAACTTGAACTGAACATACAGAATTGAAGACTTCGCCATGACAGACTACACTCGTTCATAGATCGGCAACTTTCAATGGCAGGCGCATTTTTGATTGACCACAGGTCGTAATTTGATAAAATTATTTGTTATCTGCTTATGTTTATCCCAAACCATGTCTCATCTATATAGTTGTGGCCACAGCAGAGGAATGAGCATCAGTACAAAACGTTAACGATTGCAGAAGAAGTGCAAGTTGTGAAAAAGCTTGACAACCTTACATCGATGCACCGATCGGTAACGCGTTTATCCGAAACATACTGTGTGGGATCTTCGACAGTTTAACGATATGACACATTAAGAAGCAGAAAGAAAAAATCCTCAAAATTTTACAGTTGAAGTGACATGAAGAAATAGACGACAGAGAGAAATAACTATGAAAGACGATTTAAGTGTTTATTTTACCATGCATGGTTTCGATAGCGTCAAAGTGAAGGGCTTAGTTAGTGTTTTTGGCCAAATGCTAATGAAGCAGGCTAAACTATTTCAGAAACAGATATAATCTAAAAGACGTAATGTGCGTGCATGGAATAGTATTTCACAGTCAGTTGTAAAATATGCATGGTTTAAATTGTGGCCTACTTTGAGGCTTGATGTAGACGAATTAAGTAGGGATTTCAAAGGCTTTCATGATTATGATGAAAACATATGCTGATGGAATTGGTTGACTGTACAAACAGTAGCTATAACCCTGAATTAAAGGAAATGGAATTGGTAGATTTAGAGGAATGGTTAGCTAGCGGCCACGATTCTCTCACCGCACAACATATTTTCACCGATGTCGACATCACTGAAATGGTAATTCACAACAATAAATTTAAGTGGGGATGAAGATGACGAGTGAAGATGAAGTGGTAGTTCTCCTGTATTCAGTTTTTTATTCTTTTTTTATAAATTCCGTAAGTCTCCTGTTCACTCTAATTGTTCCACAGATTTGTTTTCATGGAAAGAAGAGTTTCTGCTGTTTTTACACTATTGTAATAATTGTCCTTATAGATGTGATGTCACTGGTCAATGATAGGCTTCAAGACTGGTTTGATAGTTTCTCCAAGTTTTTACCTTGTGCTTCATAAATCTCTAAGTTATAAATATTACCTGAATCACTTTCACTCATCGTGCAAACAAGTAGTAAATATTTGACGATATTAGCTGGGTTGTATATGTGGAATTTCAGTCTTCCCTTCCAGGGAATCATTGCTTCATCTAACAACTACTCTTGTTTGGGCATATAAACTGTCTGAAATTTTTCTACAGTGCAGTCTAAAATTGATCGGATTTTGAAGTTTGTCAGCTGTTTTATTTGAAAACAAATGGTTATTGTTGAAACGCAGTTTTCCCACAACCATAGAGGGCCGATATATTGGCCCACTGGCAGTAAAAGGGTTAATAAAGCCACTGTCTCTCCTTACAAATGGTTATGCATGTGCAGAAGCAACAATAAGCTTACTGAGGTAAGCAATTGGCAGATCAAAGCTCTTATCCTACGACACTCCCTGTGACAAGTTTATTGGAATTTAAAAACTGGCTTGAGGAAGTTAACACTGAAAAACACAACACTGGGTTCAGACTTTGATCCCTATGAATCTGATAACTTACCCAAATCATCAAATACAGTAAAACCTCTCTATATCGAAATGGAAGGGACCAATTTTTTAGTCATTTTTATGAGTGGAGGTTCATTATAAAGAGGTTTTAGCAAAATGAACACATATTTCCAACTTATGAAACTTTTTGGCAGTGAAATGTGCTGCTTTCTCTTTGATTACTATATTTGTATATTTAAATGTATACAATTATGCTTTTAATGTTTTATAATAATAAAAACAAGGGTACAAAAACTTACTTAAGCACTCTCCGCCGAAAAAAAATTTGTAATTTCTGTTTGTTTCATTTTTTTTTCAAATTCTTTCGAGATGATATCTTCTATCTCATTTAATAATGGTAGATTTTCACTGCTGCAGTCCTCCATATTAAAAAAAAAACTTTCCATCACACCCAAAGCATCCTGCACCTCTTTTTTGGTTGGCTTTGGCATAAAATCCTCACCATCACTCTCTTCTTCTTCCATGTTATGGACTACTACTGGAGATTCCCCACCAGCTTCTTCCTCCATTTCTTCTAACACCTCTCCCTCATTTGGGGCACATGTTAGCAAAACATTGTCAACATTAATAAAGTCGTCAAATGATGACTGAACATTAATTATTTTGTTGATTTCAAGCCAGTCTGTCGGTTCGTCCTCACACAAAATATCTTCCTCTCTGCTGTCCCCCATAAATCCAGCCTTTTTAAAACATTTTTCAATAATGTCTGACTTCAAACAAGTCCACGAACGACAGAGCCTGTGCATGGCCTGAATTATGTTCCAAGAACACCTTTTCAAATCATTTTTATCCTCAACTGTTCGCAACATGTATGACACCAGTTGCTGCCTGTAATGTCTCTTCACAATGGAAATTATTCCTTGATCAAGTGGTTGCGATTTGCTGGTGGTGTTCGGAGGAAAATACACTACTTTGACGTGTCGTAACACAATCCCCTCAACTTTATGTTCTGTGCACTGATCAATGAAGAGAACTATTTTCCGGTTCCTCACTCCCATCTTTGAGTCCAGCATGGTTAACCACTCACAGAATAAAGATGCTGTCATCCAAGAGTTTTTTGAGTTTTTGTATGAACAAGGAAGTTTCTTAATATTTTTAAAGCATCTAGGCTTTTTATATTTTCCAATCACGAGAGGCTCTAATTTCTCTGAGCCATCAAAATTAGCACAGAAAAGCACTGTGAATCTTTCTTTGCTTTTTTTCCCTCCATGGCATGATTGGCCTCTAACTGCTAAAGTTCTGTCTGGAAGCAAGTTATAAAAAGATCCTGCCTCATCTGCATTAAAAATGTCCTGTGGTTTATACCCGGCTAAAATCGCCTGCAAATTTTTTTCCACTCTTCTACCACTGTGTCACTTACAGAAGCTTCTTCCCCACTCATCTTCAAACTTTTGAGATTCCACCGAACTTTAAACTTTTGAAGCCACCCATTCGATGCATGAAAATTTTCAATGCCCATTTTCACCGCTACTTCTCTTGCCTTTTGCTGTAGAATAGGTCCAGAAACAGGAATATTTCTGGCTCTACCTTCCATCAACCAATCAAATATGTGTCTGTCTAATTGTTCACTTATCACCGCCCGCAATTTTTTATTTATGCATCCTCGATGTGCTGCATCTTCAGTTTCTTTACGTTTTTTTACAATGGATGTTAGGGTGGATGGTGGTATTCCAAAGGTGTCAGCAACATCTATTTTTCTCTTACCCTCATCAATGGCCTTGAAAATTGATAATTTAGTTTCAGTTGTCACCAGCTGCCTTTTTTTAGGATTTTTCATGTCCATCGTGGGCCTAAAATTAATCATCTAACTACTTAAAACGTGACAGTAAATTATCACACTAAATATAGGTAAGCACATTCCTTCATAATATAAGGCCATTGAATAAATAGACGGTAAACTTACACAGAAGTTAGGTGTATTTCACTGACCGATGACTTAAACTACAAAATTGTGGCTCAAATAACTAACAATGTTGTATGTGGGGGGACGGTATTGCACGATTGAATAATAATAGAATAGTCGAGTTACAATTCGCGGCGACAATATCCAAAAGTAACAGACGACTGCCACAAGGCGCAAGCATGAAAAACTGCAATGTCATTCTGGTACTGCCGAAACAATATCGAGTGTTCATAGTGAATTGAACTTCAAATAAATAGTTCAAAATGAAACAGAAAAGGCTAAATTCTCCTTAAAAGATCATTTGAACGCTAATATATAACAAATCTTCCGATAGGGTACAATAGTCGCATCAGATGCTAATCTCGTACGTGGGTATGGTCTCTTTCATAGCTCGGCGTTGCGTTAACGCGAGCAGTAGTTTTTCATAGCTCAGCGTAGTGGAAACAAACGAAAAGCGATAAGCGTTTCGATAAATCGGCTGCAAACTCTCTGCAATTCTTAACTCATCACTTTAGTATTTGATTATAATTGTGTTAAGTTCTATTTACAAACAGTAAAATAAATATACAAGTATTATGAGTCGCCACCAGAATTTTTACAATCCCATCTGCACACTCATTGACTAGGAACACCATTATTTTAATAAGTAATCTCAATGACTCAAAATATGAACTCAGTCACCAAATCCGGTTATTTGTTAATATTAAGTCAGTGTGGAAGAAGAAATATATATATGTTTAACTAAACTATCTACATGAAGATATTATTCAGTCACTTGCGCTTGAACAACTCAATTGCATATGTGTATAGTATGCAATAGCATCGGAGTTAAGTTTTCTGTGTCATTACGGATTGGTGAGTGTAGATGGACAAAGAATATGCAGTGGTGTAATTCGTGATTATTTAAACCTAAGAATGAAACCATTTTACCGCATAAATGAGTCTGGGAGTTGTAAAAACTGTTAGGACTCCGGGTATAAATCCAGCAGGACATTGGTCGTTAATACAGTAGAAACTCGAAATTACGAAGTCGACGGGACCGGAAAAATCGGTACTTCGTAATATCAAATTTCGTATCAACAAGTATCTTTCAAAAACATCGCGATGAAGCTTTTTGTCGTTTTCTTAAATTAAGATGAACTCTCGCGACGTACTTGCATGATTTACGAAGTTATAATTCATAAAAGCATACTTAAATGTGTGTTCATGCCCACATGGTTCAAATAGTTTAACGCAACTAATTTGTCGGAGGTTGATTCTTCCCATTTTCGGGATTTCCACCACATCGTTCCATCTTTTCACGGTGGAAATCCCGAAACTTGGAAGAATTAAACTCCCATCCAAGCCCCGTGGAAATTTACATCGCGACAACTAACTTGCCGTTCTTTTTTTCCAATGAATGATTAGGCAATGAAGCGTCTTTTGCCCAATTTTTTGTGCAGTTTGGAATAAGCCTATGAAGCTTCATAGTGCATTTTTCTATATTATTTCCTAACTGGAGAACTGTTTAACTGAAGCACGAGCGATGTTTAATCATTAGTGATACTGTTTGATGCATACAATAAGGAAGTGTGCGACTTGCGCGATCATTGGCACCCGATATTGAAATTAGAGGAATAAAATTTCCTTAGAAGATGGTCCTTTCTCCGCGCGTCAGGCATAATATATGTATCTACCTACGTTAAGCTAAGACAGTGAAAATAAGATTCTCTCGCGGATGCTATGTGATGGATACACGTTATGTATTTTGTATAAATAATGCTAAGCCCATTAATTTCCCGAAATAACAATCGTTTTTCTCCCTTGGATTCAGCGTATTTGTGCGAGGTTATTTCCGAGATGATAGAGCTGAAAAAAGAGCTTATAGAAGAGTCCAGCTGTGTACCTCCTTTTAGAAGTAGGGTGTACAAGCTACGCACTTCAACGGTGAAGGTTGATAGTTCCTTTTACACTTCATCGGCTACTAACGATGCTAACATTACAAATCAATAATTTTAGTTTTTCACTCTACTACACGAAAGCTTCAGTTGTGGTTCTATTTAGATTAGGTCTGCCTGCCTGCTCTTCATTCATTATATCTCAGAATTCTTTTAAACATTCGCTATTGAATTGAAATGTGGGATATTTTTGCTAATCATTTTTCCTTTGCTTATCAAGCAAGGAGACTTGCGTCCAAGCATTGCAGCCCCAGGTCAGGCCACGCATCAAGCTGGAAGCTGCCTTCGTTCCCTCCTTTCCCCCTCGCTGTGGGTGGGGGTTACTCCATTTGCCCGCTCACAAAAACAGCTGCGAGGCCCATGGTCTCGTAGTATCTTACGTCTGTTGTGAGGGTGATCCACCTGGGATTCAAGGCCAAGGGCTGCGCACGAAGACTAAACCTTGAATGAATCATCAGCTTTACGCCAAATAGTCGCATCTTATCTTCCTCCTCCCTTACCTCTATTTGCTGCGTTGGCGGAGAGGGAAGACATGACTCTGCCGAGTGGAGCTTATACCATGAATCAAGATATGCCCGCAAAACAATATTTACGCTGAGTTAGACCCATCGGCGTGCACAGATTCCTTGAGATTGGGGAGGGAACTTCTTAAGGCCGCTTTACACGATACAATTTTTTGCACAATTTCTTGTACAAACTCTTGTATAGACTGGACGAAATTGTATGTTTGTCTGAATGGAATTAGAACACGCTCTATTTCCCGTTCAGTCATTCAGACAATCGCACAAGTTTTCGTACAATTTGCCGCTTTACACGGTACAATTTCCTCATGCAAGAGTTTGTACAAGAATTTGTACAAAAAATTGTATCGTGTAAAGCGGACTTTAGAGGGCCCAAGAGCTGGTATGGGGGGCCTGCAAAGTCAGCGTGGGGCATCTCATGCTAGCCTAGCGTTGAGGGGGTGGGACGGAGGGGCACCCGAAGGGGCCTGATATCCCGGAGGGCGGGTATGGGGTGGGGGGTTTGGGTGTGACGGGAATGGCTCGTGCCCACTCATAGAGCGGGAAGGGGGGACACAGAGGGTCACTTGAAGGGGAAATATATCCAGTGTGGGAGGGATAGGTTAGCCGCAAGTGAGAGAGAAAGGTGAAGTAGAGTATGTCGACGTTTTGGAGCAAAGGAGGAGAGCTGGGTGAATTATCCTGGTGGGGACTGCCTAGTGATCTCTCTTTTAGGATATTTCTTCGATCGCTATGTTGGAGTGAAAGGGGAGGAGGGTACACCATTTTCTGATATAAATATATATATGGGTGCTTGAGCGTTTTTTCCCATTGATTTTACATGCGCCCAGAACTAGTCTTCCTTTAGAACTAATGTGCGTTAAACTAAATGGCCCTATGAACCATGCAAACTCATACTTTCTCTGATTTTCTTTGCTGCTGGCGGTGGAAGAAGGGAAGGGAAATGCGTATGAAGAGCCTTGCTCGATGAATACATCAAAATGCTCAATGAGGACGGTAAATTAAACATGAGTCCTTCGATGATAACTATTGCCAGCCGGAATAATTATGCCATCGAGCAACGTTGAGTGTAATCAGTCTGAAATAGTGAGAAGAAAAAAAGCTTCCTTGGGTTATATTCACGACTGAATCTACCGCTCGAACAACATAGCACCATCTCCGATACATGTCATAGTTATTGCAAACGCGCAGCAAATGATTTCTATACCAGGAATATTCATCATGGATTTATGTTTGGGAAAACTGGTAACAAAAAATGCCAGGGATCATGAGAGGAAAATGCTGGTTGTAGCAATTAGTCTTTCGTCGGCGAGTATAGCCGTACACGACTACTTTACATTTTTTTACTCGTTGGCAACTCTGTGGACTCGTGGTAACAAAGCAAAACGTATTTTTTGTCCGATTGGTTCCATATTTTATGAGCTACGATACCTACGATTCAAAGTCGTCCTTAAGTCTGGTTTCACTGGGGAGTCCAGCGGCCACGTCCAACTGCCGCGTCTGGACGTCGCGGCTGGAAGACGCGGCCGGGTGGTTTCATTCAGGCGTCTACATCCTGTTTCCGCGGCTGGGCGATGTGGGAGAATGTGTATTTAGTTAAATTACAAATTTACGTTTTCTTTACTCGTTGGCAACTCTGTGGACTCGTGGTTACAAAGCAGAACGCATTTCATGTCAGATTGGTTTCATATTTTATGAGCTACGATGCCTACGATTCAAAGTCGTCCTTACTATTGTAGCATTGAAAAATGAGATATCGTTCAGGTAATACATTCAGTGCATAATGTATTCGGCGACGATGATTAATTAGATGTTTAACTCTGACAAGGGGCGCCGGAAAACGTTTCTGTGATCCATCATTATTCATATATACGAGTAACTTTTTCATGTTGGGACCAAGATCTGAGGTTCGTAATTTTAAAACTTCGTTATTTCGTAATATCGCGTACTGTTACATACACTTAGATATGCTTTTGGTCGGGACCGAAGATTTTGCTTCGTAAAATCAAAATTTCGTAATTTCGAAGTTCGTATTTTCGAGTTTCTACTGTAATTATATGTGGATGCTTTAATGATGAATATACAAAACAGAAGCAATGAAAATAAGTCTTTGACAAATATGATTAATAACAAACACACTAACGACTGCCCAGCTAAGCTCCACTTTTCAAGCACTGCGGGTTTTCGCGCTCCCAATGCAGAAAAGTCAGAACGGCCCGACGGGACTTTCTGCGGCTGGCACCGGCTGAATATTTCATTCCATGGAGGTAGTTGGCTCATCATGGGGGTGTATTCTCAGGATGAAGAGCAGAGGTTTTTCGAAAACATAGAGGTGGGGTATAGAGAGGTTTCTCTACATAATTACATACAAATTTTGGCGGGACCAAGAAGTTATTACGAAAAACGGAGGTTTACGATATGAAGAGGTTCACTAGATAGAGGTGTTACTGTATACTGAATAAAATGTTTTAAACCATAGTGAAAAATATTGGTTCACCTACATCCTTCTCTTTAGTTTGCTTTAGTCTCTGCATCGTGTAATGATTCCCTCACTCACCAAGCTGATTCTAAACTTTAAATTAATTTGCTCTGAAACTCTACACTGAAGTTAAGTCATCACTTCTACTTTGTATTAACACGGTTATTCCCCAGAAAATCACATTCACACTCAATGCATTCTATTCATCATGGGCATCAACCACATAGGAACTACTCATTTCTTAGCATATGGCATAAAAATTTACTTATGACACTGATTATCATTTAATTTTGAAAAATAAATGCAATTCCACAAAATCAGCAAAACATTCACATCATATCTACAATGAGGATATGATTGACACGGTAAATGTTTTTCTAACAGTACTTATATCTCACGGAAAACATCACGGTTTATGCTTTTTCACTTATAATGCAGTGCACGATGACTTATCACACTATCTTTGTAACTTTGGCTGCAGCAGCTGTACTTTAATATCAGAGATATACCTGTCGTCATGCCGAGCATGAATTTGTACATCACCGAAACAATTTTACAGTTCTTCATGCTAAATCCCAACATATCCACTTCCTACCATTTATCCCACATTAAATCAACATTACAAACCTTTATTACACATTATTTGTCATTTTCGAGGTCTTTGTCAGAAGAAAATACCAAAATATGAGATCACGTCACGAGCCCATGCGTCTGCTTTACACATGGACATCAAATAATTCTAATTTTAACATCACTAACCACTCCAACTAAACAGCAGAGGTATTAAATATGACTATAATACTCAAATTATTGCTTATAAATGCTGAACTCCACAGAAAACTTCGAGAAAAGGAAAGTACACTCCACACGAGAACAGAGCTCACATTTAGCAATATTTGTGCAAATTGTGCCATCACAGACACTGCCAAGGTTACAAAGTACCTAAGTATAACTCACTCAACTCTAATAACTTTCTTGCATTACACTTTTTTTCTTGATTCACTGAAATTGAACGTTTTAGTGAGGTATGCTGACACCGATGTCCCATGAGAGATCACTTGCACAACTTGTGGAGAATATGCTTTAATTGATTGAGATTAAAGAGATTGAGATTGCCATGAATTCCTGAGAAAGAATTCACAGGAAACCTACGGAAAATAACTTCTTTTTCAAAAACATATGGTGGTAGACTATTTAATTACAAAAACTTTGATTATACACCGGAAAACATTAGTCAATTGTTCATCAAACTGTGTGAGAGAAAATGAAGAAGAGAGCACCCAAAACAATCTGGCAACTCAGCAGCATGACATCTCTGCCAAGATATAAAATACAGACTATAACTTCTTCATCTTTGATAAGATACTACCCAGAGTAATGTTGGAGGCCCCAGAGTCCAACTCCATCTCCACGGGTGAACCTGGTGCCTCTTTAATTGTAGACTCCGAAGAGTCAGAGAGAACGCCTCCCTCCTCTTCACCCAAAGGGTTCAAGGGGTGGCTAGGGAGAGTGGGGTTCCCAGAAGGGTCCCCCAAAGGTAGGGTTAGGGTAGAAGAGGAGGAGCTCCCACTGGGTTCCCCACCTGGGCTCCCCAACAGTGCTTCCTCCTCCATTTTAGAAATTGGACTACTAGAGTCCTTGATCAGAGTTCGTTCAGCGTCCTCCGGAGAAGTTTTAATTTTCTTAAGCTCCATAATTGTCCCACGAGTAGATAGGGAAATAAAGGATCCACCCTCACAGAGCCCCACATGCATGGGTAAGGCTAAATAAAACCGGAAGGCGCCGTATCCGGAGTTCCTCTGTTAGTGACTTCTTACCCTCCACCCCACAGATGCGGTCACTTTTAGCACAGAGATGCACCGTGGTGATGGGAGCTGTTCACTGACCGCCAGGTCTAGATCCGTCATGTTCAGCAAAACCAGGGGTACCTCGAGGGGGAAATGGCTCACCACGCATGACGGTCTTGGTGGTTCATGGGCATGTTCTGCCCTCGTCTCACCCTGGAGCCACTTACTTCTTACCCCCACATTTAGAATAACAAGTCCTTGTTTGCTAAAAATAAATTGAAGTAACCAAACTGATGCGTCAAAACAAGTCTACTATTCCATAATCTCATGACCTCATTAGCGCATCACCCTGTAAGCATACATATTAGATCATTTTGTCAATATAAACATGGTGAATGAAATGTTTTGCCACACCGCCTTTGATATGGGGGAGCTTGCCTTGACTAAATTACTATACATGTAATGACAGCTCAGAGATTTTTCATTGCAATATAAGTTAACACAATGAGTCATTTGGCTCCAGTAGGATTTATTTCTATTTACCCTTGCCTTACCACATCATCATTTCTTCTTGATAGTACCTATTTTTATGTATTGTTTGTCAAAAAAATATAAAAAAAATTATATTGTTATATAAATTAGTTGTAAAACTTTTCAATCTTTCTATTACAAACCTTCACCAAGAATTTATTTTGAAATTACAAAATGATATTAATATAATGGGTAATTGTTCTTATCATTAGATCATCAGTGGTAGTGAAAATGTCCAATTGTGTTTGGAAATGTACAAATGTGTTTATCTCATTTCTGTTTGAAGATGTTTTAATTGTAGTGTTGCCCATTTACATATTTTTCAGATAAGTTTCTTTTCACTGAAATTCTGGAGTTGGTAGACCTTGATTTTAAAGCTGCTGGGGATGAAAATGGTTGCCCCCGTTTCCACTTTATGCCTCGTTTTGTAAGAGATCTTCCTGGTAAGTGTGCACTTCACTTTTAAATCTCGTCCATTAATTGTTATTTCAATAAATAAATTGAAACAGTACTATTCGATCATGGTAATATTAATTGTTTTTTGATGGGAGAGCATATTCATGAAAAGTGGCTCTCCTTAAGTAAGTCATGCATTCAAGAAGGTAGGAGAATTTGAACTTAGTAAGATAGTCCCAAAAGTACTGTTAGACCAAGACATGATCATTATTATTATCCATAACTTAATTTTGGTCATTGACGACTGTGATAAAAATGAAGTTTTTTTTTCACTTTAGAGGTTTTGATGTTTCGTCATGTCATTCATGATGTCATCCTGTCATGATTTACTAACTTATTTAAAAAATGTTATATAGGGTGCGATAACATAACTTCCTTTTTTATATGGATATATCCATATAAAAAAGGAAGTTATGTTGCCATACCCTGTATTATTATGCTAGGGATATATTTTGTGTGTTATGTGTCTTGTCTATTTATTGACATACTATCGTGGTAATCAAATGTGTTGTTTTGAGAGTTGATTTTTTCACTAACTCATCCTGTTTTTTTTGTTGACTATTACCCTCCAGATAATGGCAAAGAAATCCTTTCAATGAATGAAGTGCTCTCTTACCTGCTGAAAAGTAGCCAGCCTCTCATTGATGAGGAGGAACAACTACCTGCAATGCTGAAAATGCCCCAGTTTGAATGGCAAAACTTTGCTGATGAAGTAAAAGGTGAATAACCAGCATTTATTGCATTTGGCTGATTTATTACCCATTTACACTATTGCAGTAAAAACCCCACTTTTACACTTTTGTGTGGTAAGGGAGGAAAAAAAGGAAAAAAATAGTGGGGTGGTGTAAATATAGGGTATCTATATGCATAATTTTCTGAAAGTAATGCTTGAAAGAATTAATACTTCCATGCTTCTTAATGTTGCCGGCCCAATGTCTTGTCTTTATTGAGTGGCAAGTTTATAAAATTGAATTATAGTTTCAACAAAATCTTCAAAATAATACCAAAATATCTCTTTTGAAATGCAGTGGGGCACTGGGAGATGCCAAATAGATAACATTATGGTCAGGCAAAGATTTGGGAATATGTTGAAAAATGTATACAGTTGTAAATCTGGTGGATTATCAGGAATTAGTGAACAGATCTATGAGGGAAGATGTAGAAGGGTGAACAGTTGAGGAAGGATGGGAAAAATATAGGTGCAACAGACACTTGAGGAATCAAGAATCATTGGTTTATGGCAGAAATTATCGAGGAAATTGAGGAATGATAGGAGTAGAAATGTTTAAACTAAGCTAGGCAAAAGAAAATGTAAGAAAATAAGTAACATACTTGAAGGGAAATGAAGAGAGTGAGTGGCAGGAGGTGTGGTGTGAGGAGATTGAACATCACTGTCTGAGGGGTAAGTCAGGAGAGCCGCTGATCGAGCCACTTGAGATTCTGCATTGTGTACATAGATAATATGTGGAAGAACTGCATGGCACCAGCAATAGGCAAAGGAATTTTGGCATAGAAGAGGAAAAGGATAAAGAATGAGCTATGATCAGGGATACTGGATAGTGAGATTGAGTAGAAAATATGAGAAATGGTTGTGGGGATTGATAATATCCACCAAGGAACAGATGGGCAAGAGAGATTTATGGGTTTATTTGTAGGATATATGAGGACCGATTTTGGCTGGAGGTTTTTTTAGAAACTGAAATAATACATTTACCAAAATAGAGGAAGGCAAGGGAATGCAAAGACTAAAGGGCTTCCATTCAATCTCACATGTGTGAAAGCCGAGCTAGGATTCATTGATGGAGATGTGTAGAAGATAATGAATGGATTTCTAAAATATGATCAGTTTGGATATCAAAAATAATAGGCAACTAGGCTCGTGATCATGCAGTGATGAGAACACTAGTGGAAATGAACCATGAGTATAACCAGGATATGTTTGTGTGTTTTTTCAGATTCAAAAAGATGCTTGATGCAGTAAGGTGGGAAAAGATAAAATATTTTCATGGGTTAGGAGATAGGAGAAATGGGACTGATCTAAAATGTATGCATGGCCCATAACACATAAGTAGGAGTTGCTGATGGAGAATGTCATTGGTCTTAATAGGCCAATGGGTTGGAGAGAGGTCTCCGTTATTACTGTAATGTTGAATTATTAATTTCCATGACTGCTTAAGAGTGGTGAAGATGGCCTGAGTTTCATGTACTAGCTGCCAACTCGGCCTCACATAACAAAATACAGTTGAAGTCCAGTATAATGGGTGCTAATAAAAGTCACAAATTTGATCGCTATTAGGCACATTCATCAGAACCAACGTTGTTTTATATTTCAAGTAACAATCCACCTGTAAATGCTGAAAATAATTTGCTTCATATAGAAGGAATAAAATTTTATCACCAATGCGATATCATCAGCCAGTCTACAAATTATGCTGCCGGGATGACAACCTCGGCAAAATCGATGGAATATTATCTCTTGTGGCATTACAATGCCACAGATGAGCAAGTTGACGACAACTGGTAGTGCATCCGAGCAAATTTTATTGTTCTTTCATAGTGATTACTTGCCTAATGAGTTGTAACTTTGTTTTTCACATTGTAACCTTGTTTTCCACTTTGAATGCTACCAGGCAATAATAAATGTAATGTATATGGCAATAATGAATTTTGCTGGCGAACATAAAGGGAAGATATTACATTGTGGAGACAGAGAAATCGTTGGACTTGTAGAAAAAGTGGGTAAAAATAAATTGTGGGAGCTTAAAAGTGAGGTTTTACTGTATATAGCTGTATTTTCTCCATTTCCAATGGAATAATTGCAATTGTATTGTATTGCAATTGTCTCTGAACTGGCTAACCTAGATATGATGCAATGAAAATTTATTTTTCCCTTTTTTTCTGAAAAATAAAACCTCCAAAGTTAAGTCAAGTGCAAAGCAACTTGTGTAAATGTCTGTGCACAGTGTCATTTATTTAAAAGTATGTATATGTTTCAGTGACATCTTTGTGGAGGCATTGTTTGCTATAGCTTGCACAACCATTTCTTTTGACTTGAATCAACATTTTTGTTCTCAGAATGTGTAGCTTGACCTGTTCTTATTTTTTGAGGGATGGTGGTAACATATCCAGGCATGAAGCCATGCTCTGTACGAGTTGACCAGTTGGACCGTGATCAAACAGTCAGAAGCCCTGAATCAAGGAGTGGAAACAGTGAGAGGGACAGTTCACCAAAGAGTTCGGTAGCCAAAAGGAGTGAAGGTGGAGGAGTTATTATAAAACTGGAAATAGAAGATGAACTTGAAGAAGGGGAAGTGGAGTCTAAACTTATCATGTCCTACAAGCATCCTGAAATTGTTCACTTTGGCATACGACCACCACAGCTGAGCTATGCTGGGAACCCAGAGTGAGTGAGCTATTGTTATTATCTTTTTGTTTGCAATACAAGGACTTTTTCTTTGGAAAGTTTATCTATCATATTTTCTTTATTACAAAGGCAGAACTCATTCCCTGCCAAAGGTGTACATTTGGTACTTGGGTCATAGAATGCATCATAATTAATAGCATCATTGGCTCTTCTCTGCAGTGGGAAATACAGTTGAGCATCTTTAATCCGGCACAGTCAGGACCGAAGTGATGCCGGATTAGGGATTTAGCCGGACTTTGGGTCATGCATGGCAACTGGTTTATTTTTGACGTACTGGATGTTTTCATTGAAAGGAGTCAATTATTTATGACAAAATATATTCGTTTGCCATTTACTGAATATAAAAATTAAAAGTCACCAAGAATAATCAGAAAGTGATGGCTTTCTTAATTCACAAAGTTATTACTACTGAAAAGTATCGAAGTTGCACGGTGAGTGAAAATAACAGCAGCTAAGCATAGTGTTCATCATATTACTGCACATTTAAAAGTGTAATATTATTATAAAACATATTTCCGCCGTGCTTGATTGTTATCAGCTGATTCAGTGACTTGTGGGTGTCATCTGTACAGCTGCCCATCACTACGTCGCGGGTGCCCGGACTGGATGATTCTTTAAAGATCATCATTAATTGTAGTCTTCCTTCGACAATTTCAGGCTCTTCATCTTCCATTTCAGAGATTTGATCATCAGTGCAATGTTGTGTGGTGAGCGCTATCGTGGTAGCCAGCAATCCATTCCTCTGAATTTACCAATTTCATTTCCTTTAATTCAGGGTTATGGATGCTGTTTGCACAGTCAACCAACTCCATCATCATATGTTTATCCTTGGTAACATGAAAGCCTTTGAAATCCCCACTTATTTCGTCTACATCAAGCCTCAAAGCAGGCCACAATTTAAACCACACGTGTTTTAGAACTGATTGAAATACTGTTCAATGCGGGCATATTTCCCACTTTACGTCTCTTAGATTATATCTGTTTCTGAAATAGTTTAGTCTGCTTTATTAGCATTTGGCCAGAAATACTAATAAGCCCTTCACTTTGACGCAATCGAATTAACCATGCGATGTAAAATCAACACTTAAATCGTCTTAAAAAGTCCCTCTCTCTGTCGCCCATTTTTTCGTGTCACTTTATTTGTAAAATGTCTAGGATTTTCTCTTTCTGCTCATTAATATGTAATCGTTATACTGTCGAAGATCCCACGCTGCATGTTTCAGACATACGATTTACCGATCGATGCAACGGAGTCAAGCATTTTCACAACTTGCACTTCTTCTGCAATCGTTAACGTTTTGTACTGATTCTCACTCTGCTGTTGCCACAACTATAGATTAGACATGACTAGGGAGAAACATAAGCAGATAACAAATAATTTTATAAAATTACATCCAGTGGTCAATCAAAAATGCGCACGCCAATGAAAGTGGCCGATCTGTAAACTTGTCCGTCTCGGTGATGTCTTCAATTTTGTATTTTTAGTTCAAGTTGCTGAATAATTCCACTGTACACAAAGTACCAGAAATTAATAGGTTTAAATTATTCTGCTTCTCGCAATTGGAAAATTAACGTTAAGAATGGGATAATATCTCAGCAGGTTATGAAGCAATGTTTCTGTAAAAAAGTTTCTGCATTTTCCACAAAGTCCCAGGTAGGTGGTTGAGGCAAAATTGCCGGATTATGGGTGTTCCCGGATTAGGGATTCCCAGATAACGGGTGCTCAACTGTACTCTTAATAAGCATGTTAGAACTGTATACAGATCTTATTAAATTATTCCAGCAAATACATTAAGGTGGGCTTGTAAGAGTTCTGGATTCTCATGTCTTATTCCTCTATCTCACCATTGTACATTGTTCCTGTTGTTTCTAAGCACATAGAGAGCTCAAAATGGATGTGACAAGAACTGTTAATTTGTGGCATCAGCATTTTTCATTTGTCAAAGGTTAAAGTTAAACCTTGCATATATTTGGGTGTCTTCATGCATCTAAAGCTGCACTAAGGCTGCTCTTGGCAATGTGATCACACAAAGAGTCAGTTCAAGACCTGAGTTTAGCATGATGTTTATTTGCCATTATCACAAGTCTCCAATTTCAATGCAATCATGATATGAATCTGTAAGAGGGTGTATTAGAGATGGGATTGCATTATGATGGCAAAGCATCTTGCAAAATTATGTTTTAAGGCTCCTGCAAAGGAAGGCAATTGTATACAATCCTGTGCACCATACTTTAATTCCTTTATGCTTTAATTAATGAGCAGCCTCTTCATATCTTTATAGCAGAGTCAAATGTTAGCCCTCTTGCTGTCACGGCCTTTGGGTTCTTAAGGGGACACATCACTCCCACCCGACCGGCTGCATTCTGTCATGACTTTGACAGCCAAGTAATCGTTAAAGACTTATGTTATTCCCTTGAAATTTTCAGAGTATAACAGATAGACCCTTGTAAAGAGATGACTGTTTTTCAACTGTGAACATTTTATCTCAGTGTATAAATAAACCTCCGGGATTTTGCCAAAATATAAATGATATTTTTACAAAAACCAAGAATTGTATTGAAAAATCATAAACAGACAACTATGCATCCATCCTTCTAACAGAATGATAAGTTACAGCCATCATGTTTGAGAGGTAAACTCTGTATTTGGCGTCAATTAGATAAGCAAACTGCGTGATTTTCGAAGATGAAATGCTCGGGTGAGAGGCCAAGAGTTCAGCCGTTTCCCACAGACAATCGGTCAGCACTGCTTGTACTACGTGATGGAGACACGGCAACGTCGTACAGGCGACTTATTGCCGTGAGCCACAGAGGACACGTGAGAATGGATCGCAGACTCAAATTCCCAGTAGGGAAGAGTTGGGGAGGGGAGATGGAAGGGGAATAGTGGGGATGGGAGGAAGAGCAGGGATGACTGAAAATTTGTTTTCGTAACAGCTTGTCCTTGGACGCTTGACATTTTATCTCCACAAAGTGCTTGCTATGAGTTTAATTGCATTTTGGCTGATTTATCTATTTATTAGGTAGCACATAGTGGTCTACGAATATACCAGGTTCCTATCATAACCGAAAACATTATTCTAATTTAAAACTGATACTCACCGCTAAGAGGAAGTGGAACCATGGACAAAACTTGCTGAAATGGATGAAAGTAAGGTTCGTGTATTTCAAAGAGCTAGTTTTTTATTCACTCACTTTCATACTTAATTTTGGTTTGTGTTACATTTTCAGTTAAAATGCATTGTTTTGAATTACTAGCAATAGGAATCATTCCGCTGAGTGCCTCTAGTGTAATTGGTGAAGAAGATAGAACGCTTGAACACTCGATGTCAGATGCCAATAGTATTATGTCATCTTTCGTTATGGAAGACCCATTGCATACAAACACAACTACAGGTTCTGATGAGGTTAGTATTCATACCCGTATTACTGACTTCATTATAGGGTCAATCTATAGGAAGTGGTCCAGAAAAAATTTAATTGGTTGCTTGATGATTTTTAATATTTTTTAAATTTTTACCATAGAATCTACCATTTACTGAGAATGGACAAAACTTGCTGAATACTGACAAAAATGTCAGTATTTTATTATTAAAAGTTTTATTTTCCTGATAGTGGACATTTTCATGTTAACGAAAGACGATTTTGGGTGATTTCTGTGTTGTGCAGAAAAGCAAATATCTCCAATTCTGTGTATCCTAGAACAATCAAACAAAAACCAATCTATTCAGTAAATAATGAACTTAACCATTTGAGTGCCAACCGATTTTCTAAGTACTATGCTAAAATTGCCGAGGCACTTTTGCTGATTTTGCAGTAGTTAAGGAAAAAATTTGTCACAAATAAAAGTGAAGGTAAATGTTCAAAAACTCGAGGAAAACTTTATTTTATGTTGTTTTACCTTTTCCATATATTGTTTGATGATTTTTTAACAAAATGCGAGTTCAGTAAGAATTTAAAATATATAATGTTTAAATAAAATGAATATTGACTTTTAAGACATAAATGAAGGTATATTTTAATCTGTAGTCAGGTTTTGATAACATGTATAAAATATCAAGAGCATTCTTTGTATGCATGAAAAAAATCATTTCTCAATGTCCAATAATTATTGGAAAAAAATATTTAACTTTTTTCACAAATTAAAAAATTTTCAGTATGTACGCCATACTTCTTGAATCTCTTCTTCAATTACTAGCACTGGTGTCTTCCTACACATGTAGCCCTTTCCCACACTTGGAACACAGTATTACATTGTTTTACAGGTCCTCCATCTCTATTGCTGCATACAGCATCCCTCCTCAAGTTTATGACTGGGCAATTTTTGCAATAATGCACCATCCTCTTGTATTGTTGGTACAGGTGTGACTGCTTTATTCCCCTTTACAACCAGCTCTTCTTCCTCAATTGCCAGTATAATAGAGGAAGTGAACTGGATACGGGACATAATTCTGCCAGATGTATTCTTCTTGTATATAATGTAAAAATTTATACCATCCTGGCAAAGATACTTAAAACCACCTTTTTCCAATACCTATTTTAGTGTTCTTCATTCATCTAGGTAGGTGTAAAGCATCAATATCTGATGCATCCACTCCCTCCATGAATTTATTGCACTGTTTTATTATTGCTGTCTTGGTTATTTCTCTTTCATGTGAAAATCATCGTCTTTTCGTCTCGTCTCATCGTCGTTTCATTCTCAGCAACTGCATGGGATGAAAGAAGCAAAAATGGCTTTTTCTTTAGATTTTTTTCTCTAAATCCGCACAAAAGAACCTCATCACTACGGAAATATTTCACCTGTCCTACATCATACCCTGCTATAATATCCTTTGGGAGGCCCCTTCTGTTTGATCTTATTGTTCCAATGAGGTGAGTTGAATTTTCAAACTGGTATTTCGACAGATCAATATTGGTAAAGAAGTTGTCAATTACCACATTATATCCCTTATTTAGGCAGTTCCCAAGTTGGAGCAACTTGGTCACTACTACGTGACCACGGCCATTCTTTTTCATCTCAGCCTTTTCTTCCTGACATTTTTCACCTTTATAGAAGAAAATACCTAAACAATAATGTACAACGTAATGTACTACATTTCAAAGGAGCAACAACATTACTGCAATCCCTTTCCGATTCTGAAATGATCAGACTGTCTTCATCACTTTCACGGGAACACTTGTCTTCAATGTATTCCTCAAAATCATCATTTTCACCATAAGAATTGACAAAATTGGCTATATCGTCGTCACTAATAAATGCAGACTTGGATGTTGATGCCATTTTGACGTATTGGGGCAGGGGCAGGCCCCCATTTACACAATTGTACAGTTATAATTTCTCTCTATCCATTGGAATCATTTCAATTGTTCCTTTTTTCTACTGACTGTATAACATTTTGTTATAAATAATATAACTTCATAACCTCTGTGTAGGAAATCTTTTATAAAACATTACAAATATAACTCTCTTATATATCAAAATTTGACTTTAATATTACTTTTTATTGGTGAGGTATAATGAACCATAATGCTATTTATCCAATTAGCATCTGTTTTTTGGCAAAAACTCCCTATTAAAGCCTGTACTGCACATAATCATTCTGGATCATTTTCTTCTATTACAAGCAAGCCAACTTATATCAAATTGATGGTTTCTGGTGTCACGTAATGGAATTTACTGTATTCATTATGAAAGACAAAATAAACTTTGTATTTCCACATTTATTTATCTCGTACTGCTACGACATTGATGATTTGATTTGATTTATTTAAAATGTTCAAAAACAGCCGGTGCCGGCCTTTACAGTGAACTAGTTAACATAAAATCTGCAAAAACAACAAAATGATGATGATGATGACGTTAATGGTGGAAACCATGGTCGTAGTAGTGCAAGATAAATAAAT
Source organism: Platycnemis pennipes (assembly GCA_933228895.1). Taxonomy (NCBI): domain Eukaryota; kingdom Metazoa; phylum Arthropoda; class Insecta; order Odonata; family Platycnemididae; genus Platycnemis; species Platycnemis pennipes. Next base: position 121,894,196 of record OW121848.1, read on the forward strand.
GTGGAAGTACAAAGTTCATTTTGTCATTCTTAATGAACACTTATATCAAACCCATTTATAATGAAGATCCGGTTATAACGAAGTGAAGGCTATTCCCCGTCTAAGAGAGGCTCTGAAAAACTGGTACAACCACGTATAACAAAGTTCTGTTATTAAAAAGTAAATATTCCCTTCAACTTTGTTGTAAATGGGCTTGACTGTATTAGTGCTGTATGCATAACAGTTAACCTCTTTTTTTCTATCCTGTTTTTTAACACCCACATTTGTTCTAGTTTCCTCATGGAGACCTACTCATTGCATAAATGCTCAATTATATGTATTACAAATGTTAGCCATGACTGCAGGTTCTCAGGTCCTCTAAAATTTACTTCATAGGTAATGTAACTGTTTCTTAGCCGTCTTGCATTTAATATTGAATGCAATTTTCTTCCATCATTCTGCACTCTTTCTTGTGGGGATCTAGTGGGTCCAAATGGGGTAGGGCAGGGAGGGATGGCTGGCATTGTTTGGTGAAGGTTAAAATCTAGGAGGGGAGAATGTGTCATAAAAATAGTTTCATTCAATAAAAGTTGTCCTCTGGTAAAACCTCTTCTTATCTCCAACTGCTCCCAGGCATCGAGCCTCCTTCCCTTCTTTTCTTGGTGGAGTATCTCAGGGTCGAAGTTGCAGGAGTGATCTTCCTCTCACAGGTGCCTCGCAAAGAGTGACTGATCCGCATTGCCACTAGTAAAGCACCTCTTGTGCTCTCTTGCCCTCACCTTGAAGGATCTGCCAGTTTAACTTTTCCAGAGACAGAGATTTGGAGTTTGCAGAAATTATCGGCAACAGGCATAACATTTTTAGCCAGGATAGAAAGTTTCCAAAGCTCTCAAAAATAAATAATTAATAAAGCAAAAGGATTCAGTGCATAGAAATGTACAAGGGAAACTAAGTATCCTGCTGGTAATATCTGCACATCCAACTGAAAGAAAAGTCATAAACTGTTGATCAGGCTCATCAATGATTACAAAACTGTAGTGCGGTTTAGCATACTTAGTATTTGATATAGATACTTCACATCACTCCTAGTACCTTGAGTTCTTATGTTGAGTGATATTCCAAAAAAATCATAATATTGTATTGACAAGGACTAGATTTGTTGGTCTCAGTGGTGGCATGGTAAGGCACATGCCAATAGACTGCAGGTGCGAATCTTGCCAGGGTTTTTCTCTACCCAGGGCAGGTGTGTGTTTGTCCATCAAAATGCATCAAGTTGTAAATGAGATGATTTCCCCACGACCATGCAGCCTCTCATGCAGCCACCATTGTCTAGAGGTTTTTAGCCAAAATGGCCATCACAGTCCGTGAATACATGCTGGAATACATGTTGGATGCTGGCCCCCTGTGATTTGTTTTTATTTTGAAAAATTAACGAAAAATTGAAAGGGCACAATTTTCAGAAATTTTGGAGGTCATCGAAGAGTCAGCCTAAGAGGTGCTCTCAGGGGTAACAGAGGAACAATTTTGTGAGTGCTTTTAAGGCTGAAAAAGATGAATAGAGAAGTACATTACAGATTAGGGGGAGCACTTTAAGGTTGCAATGTGTAATTACCTACATTACTTTTTTCAATCAATGAGTTTTACCACATTAATGCACGAACTTTATTGTCATATCTTGTAGTGCCACTCATGGCAAAGAGGAATCCATGTTCACTCATTCTTTGAATTGCATGAAGAAGAGCTGACTCATGCTAATAAAGCTTTAAACTAAAATTTTCTCTTCAGTAACTAAACCACATGTAGAACTTCAGCCATAGTCATACAGACTTGATGTTGCAAGGTTGGCACTATATTTTCAAAAGTTCATTTTGGGTAGGTAGAATTTCTTAAATCTGGTAAATGTGTTGTTTTTCAAGCCAAACAAATAGCATTGTCGGCAAGGAATTATCACAGTTTAAAAATAAATTTTATGCTGTTCCAGAACAGTTCACTGTGTTATCCTGTGGTATATGTTTCCTGTGTGCTTCTAGTGTAGTTTTGGTGTTCTGTATTTCAGGGGCTATTTTTGCGCAGGATAACCAGACATTAAAGGTGAATTTAAATGTGTATTGATCATGATACATGGAAATAGAGAAAAAAGAAAAGCAGGGGATAAAATCAGGATGCATGTGCAGTTCAAGGATGCTTGATTTTTTCGTTCAGAAAGTGTCTCTATAGAGGCAAAGTCGCTGACCTGGTCTATTTTTAATGTTTAATATTTGATCAAAAATTAATCCCTTTGCCTTCAGTGTCATAAGTCTATTCGTACTATTGCTCTGTATATATCAGCCATATTGATTTCATTATTATTATAGTTTGGTAATAATCAGATTTAAGAACTGTTAAATTATGTCTGATAAAGTTTCACATCAATACTGTGCATGTGTGCTTAAACCAAAGAGTGTGTAATAAAAATAAATTATTATATCAGTAATTTTAAAGTATTCAATGAGTCTTGTTTCTGTGGGCTTTTATGAGTGGTGTTCTCCTTTCAGTGAAGTCTAACGGTGCCTCTCGGAATCTCACTAGTTGTACTATCTTTATTTTAACTTATCACTCATGCTATGGTCACATAATATCACAGACAGTGTGATGTTGCCTTTTAGTTGATTACTTTTTGATTGTTATCTTATTTTATGCACGTTATGTTTTTATAGAGTCCACGGCATTGTTATGAAGTACGCTTCAGGTTCAATTTCCATATTAAGGCTTATATATGTAATATTATTACTCTTCATTCTTTTCATTTCTTTTTCACTTCATATTCTCTTCATTAAATAATTAGTATTTTTCAACCTTATAAAAAGCTGCTGGTTCATTTTGAGAACACAAACATATTACAAAGTAAAATTACTCAAATTATCACACTTAAATTTGTGTATAGGATAATATTATGTAATACAATAATGATAATTATTTCTATAATGCATTATAAAATGACCAGCTCATGTAATATTTTATTTTACTTTGAGTATTCATTAAGTGTGATTAGTGATGAAGATGACCAAGGAATCAATGCAATTAATCTTAGTTGTGTCTTTATTCCATTTCTTACATTCTGTGTACTGATAATTTCATGTTTGGATAATTCTAATTTAAAAGCTATCAGAAGGCTTGGAGGGAATATGTCAAGTTTCGTCACCTCTTGGCCAATATGCCTAAACCTTCATTTGAAGACAAGCGGAAGCTAGAAGCCAAAGAGAATCGCCTCCAGGAGATGCGAACTCAGTCCAAAATGAAGAGAGATGTTACAGTGGCTGTGAGTGGCAAAGGATTTTATCGGACAGGAATTATGTGTGATGTGATTCAGCATGCAATGCTTATTCCAGTCCTAGTGTGTCACCTACGTTTCCACCGATCTCTTGATGTGTTAGAAGACACTATAGGATACAAATTTCATAATCGCTACCTACTTCAGCTGGCACTGACTCATCCATCTTATAGGTAAGTAATTTACTTCGTATTACACTACTGTGAATGCATAAATATCTTTTGAATCATTCCTTCAGAAGATAGTGATGGGATGAAGTTATATTTACTTCTGTTGGCATTCATTCAATATCAAATGCATTATAAATTAAATCTGATGTATCCTTGAAACATGACCTAATCATCATTGGTAAAATCTAATCTGTGTAAAGAATTCTGCCTCCCATCTCACTTATTCCCACTCTTAAATGATTTCGTTATGTGAAAAAGATACTATAATTTTGCAATGAGCATCCTATTAACATGTCTTGAGGTAAGTTTGTGTGTTATGTAATCAGTATCATTTCCTCTGAATGAAGTAAGTTGTGTTAGTGCTTGGAAGGAAGATGTGAAATAATGGAGAGAATTCTTTTGAGCTCTTTGCCTAGGTTAAGGATGCATTCCTGACCTGAATTGATCTTTGACATATTGGATGGGTAAAGACACTGATCCTTAATATGATGCTGCTGTTTGTAATTGCCTCCTGTTTTCGCTCGCAGTGGCGCGATTACGTTTTGTTTGTTTATATAAATATTTTAACAATTTTGGTTCCCTCTTACAATCAAGGGGCTATGATCACATTAATCAAGTTGTTATTCACTTTTAAAACTCGTGCCATCCAATTTTGATCCAGTCCTATAACTTGGCTTTGGTTTGCATTTTTCGCGTAGCTTAGTGATACCCCTGCCGGAGTCCGCCAGTAAATTGGCCATTAACTTTCCCTTCGATGCCTTTTTAGTAATCTTCAACTTCCCAGGACTACCACGACACACCTCCTCTTCCTTGAAGAATTGGACATTGTCAATTTGTAATTTTACCGAAGGAAACATACACGGGCACGGAAATACGATATCCTCCGCAGATACGCGGCTGCAAAAAAATGTATTAAAAGTTTGTACAGTTTGTGTGAGGGCTTAACTTGTGACGGTTTAATATATTTTTTCATTAGGGAATAGGTTCAATATATTTTTTCATTCTTATAGCTTCTAATGTATTGATTTCAGCTTTTTAACATTTTTGATTTTTGACGAAAATTTAATTCAGCAGAAATAAAATATTCCGATAATAGGAGACCTTTTGGCGATCAGTCAGGGAAATTGGTAAAGCCATCAGGGAAAAGTCAGGGAATTTGAAAATTGGTTATCAGTAGCCACCCTGTATATGTACCTGAAAATTTATTAATCAACATTAAACAAAAAAATTGCATGACAACCTTTGAAAACAAAACAAATAGTTTTATATGCTTCTAACTGTATAAGCGGCACAGAAATGGAGACATGAAATATTTAATCATTAGCTAGAATTAGATACTTTCTGTTTGCAGCTGTAACTCAGATTTGTATGGAAAAAAATGGTGATCACCATGGCAACCAGCCATGGTAAAGTCAGTTGGTGGAAACAGCTGATACATTTTTTACGGCCATTGCTAGTAGTGAAAAATGACTTTGATTCCACTGTTAAAAAAATTAATTTATTGACGACTAAGTTCACTACACTGTAACATATTCAGGTACATATAAATCTGTATTTGTACCTGAAGATGCTACAGTGTAGCGAAACTAGTCATCAATAAATTCCTTTTTTTTTAACAGTTGAATCCCAGTCTTTTTTCACCCTCTAGTCCTGAAGTCAGACTTTACCAGTATATTTCGTATGGTCCCTGGTATTGGTATCGACTTTAGGCAATGGGGGCGTTTACTCGGAACCGAAATCGTAATTTTGTACACGAAATCGTTAGATGGAAACAAAAAACGAATTTTAGTGAAAAATTAATCTTCTAACTACAACCATTCACTCATAAATCAAAAATTAAAATAAGCAAAAGGTGACGCCCACCGAAAATGCTGCTGTGATAACATTGACGTCATTTTCCTCCCGACCTTGACTGCTTTCAGGGGAGGGGGAAGGGAGTGGAGGGGGGTTCTCGGAAGGTCTGCTCGCACAGATGCTGTCGAAAACGCTCCCATTGGCTGAGTCAGCTGTGTCGCCCCCTTTGCGATAAGGCGAAGTAGCTTCGCAGGCTCAGTTGTGATTGGACGAAGTCGATATACGTCAGAGGTTGCACCACACCCACTTTTTCGAAAGGGTTAAAAACATCAGTTTTTCGCCGCTTATAACTCGGGAAATAATTGTCGGATCAGAAAACGGAAAAATACGGGTCCTTTTATTTTACAAACTCTATCAGATTCGGCAATAAAAAAAATGGTAAACGACCCCATTGATTCTCAATACTGACACCAGTCTACAAGGATTGGTGGTATCGAGAATCAACACATCCCTAATTTAAAGAGAATTAATTTTATATTAAACTGTTGTGGCTAGTAAATTAATGCAATGTGCTTTGTTTTTTTGCTGTTGTTTCCTCCCATTGTGGTGGTAATTACAGTTTTGCATTCTGAAAGATGGTCTCATTAGTGTATAAATTGAGGAAATGCTTGTTTATAATGATTTTTTTTGCCTTTTCATATTTTATCAACAGAGAGAATTTTGGGACAAATCCAGATCATGCCCGTAACTCATTGACTAATTGTGGAATTCGTCAACCAGAGTATGGCGATCGAAGAATTCACTATATGAACACACGGAAAAGAGGTAATTCTACATCATGTTTGTGTTTTTGAATGTAAGATTGATAACTCAAAGGTTTTATTCTTGGAGATGTGCATGAAAATTATTAGGATAATAATATCAAAAGTAGTATTATTGTGCCTCTACAAATGAGCCTAATAACTAGGGACCGGAAAAAATCGCATGTTGTTATAAACGCGAAATTTTTGCGAAAATTCGGAATAAAAGCAAATTATCTGCTAATTTAGTAAATATGTGAAATGAGGTTGTGAGAACAAAAAACTAGTTGGAAATGACAATAAAATATCTTTACATGTTTTTCATTGTGAAATATCCCATTTTTATCCATTAAAACTCTGAATATTATCATATGAACATATCAAATTAGCATATTTTCAACTTAAACATAATAAAACACACACATGTGAAATGATTATACCGCGCAACCAGCAGAGGAGCGTTGTTGGGCATTTTGTTTTATCTTTGTCAGTAAACAAAAGTGTTTGAGCGCACACTTGCATTCTCATGGTGCATCAGTCGTGGAAGGCAGTGTAAATGCGAGACAGTACGAGGATTCAGGCTTTAAAACTTAGGTGCTAGTGGGTTATTTTAATTATTGACAAATACCATACACAGTTGAATTTCGTATTTGTGTTATCGGAATATACGTTTTCCCACAATTTACAATATTTTTATCGTGTTCCATCCCATTTCCTATATTTCCAGCGTATGTACAACCCCGTATTTACACCATGACATTTCCAGTTTTCCCACTGTTTGCATTAGATCCAGGTTAGAATGCAATAGATTAAAAAAACAAAATTTCCTTCTATGACATTTAGCCATGCATACCAGTCTATATAAAACACTTTTTTACCTCGTTTCGTGCATATATACTTCAAAAATACAAGAGAGGGGGCAGTAATGTGCTCAGTTTTATGGAATAATTAGAACATATTGGCGTAGCGGGACAGTACACAGCACCACTAGTGATGGAAAGATGAAATATTTACACTCGTGATCTATTTGCTGGGAAAAGATTTGTACTGTGAAATAAATGCGTATAGGACACAATTTCACAGCGCCACTAGTGATGGAAAGATGAAATATTTACACTCGTGATCTATTTGCTGGGAAAAGATTTGTACTATGAAATAAATGCATATAGGACACAATTTCACAGCGCCACTAGTGATGGAAAGATGAAATATTTACACTCGTGATCTATTTGCTGGGAAAAGATTTGTACTATGAAATAAATGCGTATAGGACGCAATTTATAATTTAGGAACACTTGTGGGAGAATACATAAACTGCACCGAAGTTCTAATTCTGAAGAATGATAATGAATTTTTACCCAGACATTATGAAATGTTAAAAATGCATTAACTGAACTGGTGGATGATAACAGGGAATTATTCATCAGGGCCAGTGATGCAGCTCAATATTGTCATGTTGTTTATGTTATCCTTAATTACTCTGGAACATAAATTTTATTTTCCAGGAAAGGGATGTGAATTACAGTATTTTCAGATGACTCGAGGGTTTTCCGGTTTCTTCCGTATTGATTCATCCCTCTGGATGAAAGTTCCATCGGCATTCCAGATGCCATCTTCAGGTCCGAAGATCACGTCCCATCCAGTTTCCTTTATCTTCTTTCTATATATTTCCTATATCTAATTTCATATACTTCGGATCTGAAGATGCCGTCTGGAATGCCAGCAAAACTCATCAAGTTGGATGAACCATTGCGGTAAAAAATCGGAAACCCTTGAGTCATCTTCTAATCACCGCGGAAGCCTTCGCAGCAAGTAGAATATTTTCAATTTAGGCGTAAATAAAATTTGTGGATTCTCATGATTCAACTTGTGCTGATGTAGGGTAACATTGAATCGCCATTCTCTACAATAGATACAATTATGAAAAATCGCATGTGATTCAGAAACATGCTAGACATACACTTACTGATAATGTGGACAGTGAGAGATTTGTTCGACCGATAAGACAGTTGTGAATGACAGAATAGCTAATTTAAAAGATGATAATGCTTTTTTTTGTAGCATGTCCTTTGATTCGATTCCAAATCCACACAAACTGTCAATAAATAGGCATTTAAAAGTTTTCCTTCATTTTACTTGCACAATTTCCCCTTCCCAATGACTGCCCTGCCTTGCTTTTCATGTAGGCACTTGAACCTGGAAGCAATCTTTGATATGAACAGTAGGTATTAGTATGAAGTCGAATTGAATTCTGAAATAAATCAGCCATAGAATGGGTGATAACTTTTAGGTGACAACTATGTAGTTAGAAGGTATATTAAATATTCTATATGGAAAATCAAAGTTTACTGCCTTGTTACATTTTGGTGTTGATTTTCGCACAGCTATGAAAACTATTGTGCGTTTAAATCTGGTATGCTGAAAACCTACATTAATGGTTACCAGTAGACCACGAATGGCAGACATTTGCACCTTATATCGACCAAATGTAGACGTAACATAAACCAAAATAAGACGTTTGCATAAGGTATGAAGCAAACCTTACGGATTGCTGTGTACCAGATGTAGATGTTAAAATTAGGTCTACATTAGGTTTGCTGCAAACTTAGCATGGTTACCAGTAGACCACGAATGGTGGACATTTGCACCTTTTTTCCACCACATCTAGACGTAATGTAAACCAAAATAAGACGTCTACATCTGGTATTCAGCTAACCCTTAGGTTAACTGAATACCAGATGTAGACGTTTAAATTAGGTATACAGTAGGTCTACTGCAAACTTTGTGCTCTCAGGGATAATTCTGCATTTGAAAAGCTCTTTGAAATAAGAGGGATAATGCAGTTTTGTAATTTTTGTGTTTAGATATTTTATTAACAATGATCAATGGCAAACCAAAAAAATCAGGAAAACCAAGTTTGATTCATCTATGGGTGGAGTCTTTGGCATCATTACATGTTTCATGCTCTAGATCTCCCCTTACATTTTCCTCAAATCTATTCACGGGGGCAGTTGATTATTATCCTCTACCAATTTTAATCTTTTGTACATATTTTGGTATCTTTCTTCTTCAAATGCCCCTTGTAACAACAGAAATCATCTTAAGGCCACTATAATCGTTTGCCAAAATGATAAGAATTCTTTTGTTGAGCCATAAACGAATGCTCTTTGTTATTCTCTGTGCAATCAGAGGAAAACATTCATTAGTAATGACTGTTTCTTAAGACTCGTGCTTGTGGGTAAACAAATAACTTGAGATGAATGACATCATTGTAGCGACTTATTCCATTCTTTATGGGGTAACGAAATATTCAAGACTCTGGCCACAGGTCTTTTCTGGGGAAGTGAATTTTAGTTAAAACCTGTATTTCATGTGATTTTCACAGTGGAAAAGTGTAAGTGAGATAAATTAAGCTTTGCATCTATGATTTCAGGAATCAACACCCTTATTAACATCATGTCAAGATTTGGGAAGAAAGAGGAGACGGAGTCAAACATAACTCATAATGAGCGACTGGAATTCCTTGGTGATGCTGTTGTGGAGTTCCTTACTTCCATTCATCTTTTCCACATGTTTCCGGATTTAGAGGAGGGAGGTCTTGCCACATATCGAGCTGCCATTGTTCAAAATCAGCATTTGGCTGTGTTAGCCAAGGTAGGTTCTGGTTTAATGTCCTTTGCTTTGAACATTAATTTTTTCTTAATATTCTTATCTATGGACTCCAAGTGCTGTGTTTCCAAAGAATTCTTTTGTGCTTGGTTTTAACTACTAGAGGACGCTTTTTATAATCGCAATCTCATACAGGCTTTGTTTTGAGAATTTAGGAGTTTCCTCCTAGAATTATCTGCACTGTGCCAAAATATTTGATTGTTGAGTTATCCCTGGAGATGAGATGAATATTCCAGCAGTGGAAAATGGTAAATAGGTTTGAAATTCAGCAAATAACAACATTTTCTGGGAAGAAATGTAGTATTTTCTGTATGAAAATATGGCATTACCTGTTTATTTCAAGGTCATGACATTTCTTACCTTGTGATCATTTTGATATTTAATAATAAATGCACTTGAAATGGTTTGGCTTGTAAAAAAAAGTACTCATCACTGAACAATGTCACTCACATGCATACTTCTTTAACATGTTGATGACCAGTCACAGAAATGTGTGTTTAGCCAGCCAAGTGTAGACGACCGGTCACAGAGATTTCCATTGAAATGCATGCATAGTTTATCATTTTTTATTTCTTAAACATTGTTGATATATGCCTACTTTTTGTAAAAATGTGTTTGAAAATGTTTTTTTTATATGTAGAGTTGTTACATCGTCATCTACATTTTATTTTATTATGTATTTTTTATTAAACTTTTAAGTTTTTCAAAGTTCATTACATGCATGGTACTCATGTGTTACCCGATATTTCTTGTGGAGAAATTTTTATAAATATTACTTTTTTGCAATATAAAAACATACTATCCTCCAACATTTAAGAACTATGAATGATATAAATGTAGCTTGTTAGTAAAAGAAATGATACAATAGTACTTTTTTAGTCAGAGCTAAGGCTTAAGTTCTTCTGCGATCTGCTAATGTATAGTGGTCTTTCAAAAGGATAATAAATGTGTCATCTCAGCATCCATACGCCAGGGAGACCTTCCAGCTCAGGAAAAGGGTTCTCACAAGGCATATTATCAGCATTTCTGACTGTAAACAAGCCTAGCAGAGGGACCCAAACATCTGATAGCTTTCAACGCTTACCTTATCTGTAGCTTCGTTTGTAGAAAAGGACCAGATACCCTTGCCTTTCATCTTCTTTGGGCTCATACGCTGTTATTGCCAAGGATGCATTTAGTTGCTCTCTGGGTGTCCATGTATTGTGTGCTTTCTTCATTGGATATCTAAAGTCACATAATCGACTTAGGTCTTATTTACACAGTTGAATTGTGCTGTGCTTTTGCATCATTGTTGTGCATAAAAAGGTTAAATCATTTGATAATACCGATTCTTTTTATTATTACTTACTCTTCTCATTTTCCAATTAATTTACCTCAATAAATTTTAGCGTTATGAGAATTATATAATGATGGAGTCAAATAGTAATGGCTCATCATGTGGTATGACAGAGGGGGATATACGTGTGGAACTTTGTGTTGATGTATTATCGGATGTGCCAAATGATTACATAGAAGAGAGTGAGGACTCAGACAGCGAAATTGGTCTTGAAACTGCATTTTAAAAAATGTACACATTTAGTTTACTGTGATAGTGATTCTGAGGGAACTAACAATGACAGCATTTTGTGAAGGTCACCGCTGAGACATGGAACAAGAATGATTTCCCGAGAATTTTAGAATTTCAGGGCAAAGAGGGAATCATCAATAGACCTGATAAATGTACTTGCATTTTGGAAGTGGTCAAATTGTTTTTTGGGGAAGACCTGTTTGAAATGATGTGCAAGGAAACAAATCTGTACCATATGCAAAATGCAGGCAAATATGAGCATTCACAGAAAACAGGGAAATCAAAAAATGTAACTGTAAAAGAAATGAAAGTTTTTCCTGCAATTATCACATTGATGGGGAAGGTCAGGATAAGACTCCATATGGGAATATTGGAGTACAGGTGGATTTATCGAGACACCAATCCTTAGAAATTTGCTTAGCAGGATCAGATTTGGAATTCTTGGCATTTCAGTGACAATGAATTTAATTCTGACTCTTCAGATAGGATGTATAATATTAGACCTATTTTTGTATATTATTTTGAAAAGTTCAAGACAGTGTACACACCCAGGCGTGAGCTCTCTCTTGATGAAGTAGTAATACCTTTGAGAGGAAGATTGAGGTTTAGGACATACAATCCTGGTAAATTGGTGAAGTGTGAATTATTAGTGTGCATGGTGTGCGAGAGTGTAACAGGGTATATTTGCAACTTAGATATACTGCTGAGGGAGAAAATTTATAAGAAACAATATTGTCACTCCTAAAGCCATGTTTATCCCGATGGCATCATGTTTTCCAAGAGAGTTATTACAACAATGTGCAAATAGCAGAAACTCTACTTGCAAAAAAACTCGTGTTTGTGGAACAGGGGACTTCCCACTGAATTTAGGAATGAAATCAAAAATATGAAGAAAGGTGACTACATGTTCTACAGAAAAGGGGAAGTTCTGCTTGTCCCATAGAAAGAAAAGAGGGAAGTGAGGATGATTTCCACGATCCTTTACATGGGTATGGGTGAAGGCAAACTAAACAGGCAGACAGAAACATTCAAGAAAAAACCAAATTGTATTTTGGAGTACAGTAGAACATCTTTTTTACGAACCTCTAATTTACGAAATGAAACCAATTTACGAACCATCCCGCCGGTCCCGATCTTTGTATATAGGAAAACCATGTAAAATGACCTCTATTTTCGAAACCTCGATTTTACTGATTTACGAAGTGAGAGGTCGGTCCCTAGGAGTGATTGACCTCTGTTTTACGAAGTTTTTGAAATGATTTTGTAGCACTGAACTCAGTACAATGGAATAACGATCGCTGTATACCGCGACAGGAGCAGCTGAAGCCGGATAGGTCATGTTGAGAGGGCATTCGGTCCAAGTATTTCATATGGGAAAATGTGGAAAAATCGAATGTGAGCACAGTGCTTTTTGAAGTGCTTAAACTGTAGCAAAAATCCCAGAGACTGATCATCCAAATTGCAATTTAATCCTAATTATATGATCCAGGGAAAAAATGTTCAAAGATGCATGGCACGAAGCCTACTACTTCTTGAAAACAATGCTCCAGTTCATAAAATAATCCGATCAGTGCTTGGTAATTTCTATTCCTTTTCTATCATTTTGTATATTGGGAATACCTAACTCGTCATCACAAAGTATCCATATTTTCTCTGGAATTATTTAAAATTAGCTTTAAGGTAGCCGCCGAAACCCCAATTCAGAACATTGTTCAGCCTTTCACTTGAAAATAGCATTCCCGTATGAAGTTCGTTGCTGCAGCTGTCGTGGAGCTTAGTTTCATTAAAAATACTAATTTTGCAATAATAAATTTCTTATATTCAAATCTTGATGCATTTTGATTATTTAATTTTTCATAGGATGTGTTTTACGTCGTTAGGTAAGAATTTGCGATAGCGATTACTTTCTGTAGCCGCGAGTAAATAGTTCTCGTAAATCACCGCTAGATGTCAGCACTGTGGAACGCGTCTTAAAAAAGAGGGAATTTGAAATTAACTGAGTGAATTTCTAAGATTGACTTTCATCATCTGCGAAATATTATTAAATGTATTTCAAACGATACGCTTTCTTCAAAAAAGGCATATTCTGGTCTTTTCACTGAAATATACTGGGTCAGTTGTAACGTTGTTTTGAAATTTCCTAGTTAAAATGCATCCCTGGCTTTCCCATGTTAAAAAGACTTCTGTAAACACAAATCGACTAACACTAAATATACCCCTTTCGTTATTTAATACATAACTGCATATGCTTAAAATACTCCGTGGGATGAGTTAATTCTCTTATAAGTTATTCCCCTTATTTTGAGATCTACCAACTGAACAGCTAGAAGAACTTAATTCAGTTGCAGCAGCCAAGTTCATACCATTGTAAATTTGTAGAAAAATATTCACCTGTTTTTTTTAAATTCATGGCTGTATCATTCTCTTTTACTAAATTGAGTCTCCTAGCCTTAGGAATAACGACTATGCTATACAGGGAATCAATACAATTGAGGTGTAATTTTTAAATCCTTTCAATTTGATGTAGATACACTGCACATAGAGAATTTCACGTAACATCTGTTGTTTTTTCCCTGAATGAGCAGATGACTATTTGTTATAGTAATTAGTTTGATTTCAACCCTAACATAACTATTTGTCAAGTTAAGTGCAGCATAGTGTTTAATTGCATTGAAAGTATACTCGCATTCTTGTCAGCAGAGTTTTAGTAGATGTACATTTTTCGCAGATCAAGCCTCTTATGTGCATGATGTGCCTCCATGAACATTGCTCCATGCTGTGCAAGGTGTTGCCAGAGCATGGGAGTGTCACCGCAAAAACTATTTCCTACTGTTGGAGATCAGCTGGTTTTGGTGACACATCAGTTCCGGAGACAGAGGAGTTAGTGGAAGATAACCTCCAATTTACAAACCCTCTGATTTACAAAGCTAAAATTTTTGGGTCCCTTCAACTTCGTAAAATAGAGGTTCTACTGTACATAAGTACATGGGAGGAGTCGATAGAGCAGATATGTACCTTGCGTGCTTCTCAATACTGTGGAAAACTATGAAGTGGACGAAAAAAGTTGTGTTGTGGCTAATAATAATGCCTTATTCAATTGTTTTATAATATACAAAGCTGAATAGGTATTCATGTGTGAGTTTTCTAAAATTTGTTTCCAAAGTAGCCAAGAGTTGGGCTAGTAGTGAGGCAGAGAGAAGTGTAATGATGAGACCGATGTTGATAAAGATGGGACTCAATGAGTGCCTTGTCAGAATCATCCTGCAAGACAATCGGGATAGTGATGAAACACGCTCTAGAGAGGATATTAGGGAAGGGGAGGAAAAAATATCCATCATGGATGTACTGAGTTTGTTCTGCAAGGAAACTGTATATTTTTGTGTTCTGCAAGGTTCCTCTGCATAAAGGGAAAGCATGTTTCATGCAATATCATGCCAGAAGGAAATGCTAGATTCTTTGTTGAGTGAAACATGTATTATTTTATTAAAATAGGTTTTAAAATAACCACAATAAACCAATTTTAAGGCATTAATGTCATTGAAGTTAAAAGTCTATTAAATGCCCGGTCCTACGTGAAAGGATATGAATTAAAACCCGGACGTGTTAATATGAACTAGATTTGATATTTCTGGGCACTGTCAATAAATACAAGGGACATTTAACTTTATTCTCTGCCACTTTTTATGTTATTATATGTTATAATTCCAGAGTTGATCCCTTATATTGCCAATGTTTTCTTGACAATTCTAAAAAAATCCCTCCTACCTTAAGTTACATTCATAATGGAAAGTGAAACAATGCAACTTCATGTTGATCTACTGAGTTGGGGTCTGTTTCTCAAGGGTTGGTCAATGGATAAAAATGATTTCAAGGGATTTAGGTATTATTCCATGTCAATGCAGGTGATTTTTTTTCCTCTTGAGAATAAGTGTACTCATATATGGGTGACTCAGTGCCATTATATAATTTCTATGGGTCCTTGTATTTTACATTGCTGCATCCCCAGATTCCAGGGCCTGAGGATGTGCTTATAAAGCAAAAAACAATCAAATGTTTCGGTCAAAATATGTTTATGCCTTACAAAGTGGCACTGAACACTCTTTATTCTTGTATACCAGATACTTGTTTTAGTCTTCAATGGCGAAAACATTAAGATGCTTGCACAAGTAAGTCTTTTTGTAGGGATGAATGACTTGGAGCCTGGACTGTGCCTGTGGACCCTATGTTCCTCTGCTGTGTGATGGAAGTGGTTTCAACTCTTCCAAAATATTTGCCAACAGAAGGGTTGTATGGTTTGCAGTTCTTGCTGTATTTAGTGTTGTTGGTGTACAGAAAATATTACTCTTTGTCCCTGGAGCCATAGATTAGAGCCGTATTGAATAGGTCATTGTTGTCCCATTGGTAACATTAAAATTTGTCCCATTTCTAAGAAGTCTGTTATTGAACTTAATATTTCTTTCTTTGATTTCAGACCCTTCACCTGGAGGAATTCATGCTGTATGCTCATGGATCTGATCTTTGCCATGATCTAGAACTTCGACATGCTATGGCTAATTGCTTTGAAGCATTAATGGGTGCTTTGTTCCTTGATGGAGGGATAGACGTAAGTAGACAAAGGTTAATGCATTTTGTTAAGTACATATTATGCATGACAAAGTCTATGATTCATCTATATTGAATAGCGAATGGTCATCATGACTAATATTCTGGTATCCTGACTTCAAATACTGAAGATCCTGGTTCAAATGCCATCTTCTACGTTGCTTTTTTTTACCGATCCATATACTAGAGCCATGTTGAGAGCTTTTCTAGGTGAGCACTCCATCGGCCACTGTGAACATAAAAGTGTAGACTAAGTAGTGATTTTTAATAAGACTAGCCTAATGCTGAAGTCAGGCTTCTATCATTCTTCATTCCCTAAAAATCTGCCTGAATCTAATTCACCCCCCTTTCCTTGCCAATAACAAGCTCTCAGCTGCTGTTCATCTCCCCAAACAACTCGTTTATACCTATATATATCTGTGCATATCTATCTATTTTTTTTTAATTTCTTTAAAATTCAACTTTTCATTTTTATTGCATTGCATTTACCAAGCCATAAAACGAAAAACTTCTGACATGGTGGTCATCAATTCCACCTGCAGAATTCTCTCTAGTGAGGGTGTGATATATTCTTAGAAATGTTATATTCTATGTTTATTTTTTAATGTATTGCGAAGCCTGCTCTGATATTCTTTTAAAAGCACTCACTGAACCAGATTTCTTATATTACATCCTGTTTTACCACTTGTAGGATGTAACAAATGTGGAATATTTTAGACAAAAAATAATGTGGGTGAGAAGCAGTAAAAAATGTCATCTATTCTGTAGAATATCATAGAAGAATATTACTATTGCTGTCACTTGGTGAGAGATTCGGTTGGCGTGGAGGCTAGAGTGCTGGCCTCCATCCAGTGGGCCTGAATTCAAATTCAGGCCTTGGCAGAGATTTATCATTGGTATATTGGTCCCTACTTGAGTGGTAAGTGGAGAGCACTTCTAGGACAATGCTCCATCTGTTATATTGGATGTTAAATGGTTAACCCTTTGGCTCCTTTGGTTAAGAGCAGGCTAATGCCAATGTCGGGGTTTTCTCTCAATCCTCAATTCATTGAAAAATTTTTATCCTAACTGAAGTATCCACCACTCTTAAATGGTGCACATAACCTAAACTGTTGGTCACTTCCCCTGAATAAACTAAAACTGTCAATTGGCTACTGGCTTTGGAAGCTATTGACTTGGGCCCTAATCTTTCAGGTACAGTAAAACCTCTACCTAGTGAACCTCTTCATATCGTAAACCTCCATTTTTCGGAATATCTTCAAGGTCCCGCCAAAATTTGTATGCAATTATATGGAAAACCTCTTCCTATCGTACCTCTTTATTTTCGGAAAACCTCCTCACTTCGTAATGAGAATACACCCCCATGACGAGCCAACTACCTCCAAGGAGTAAAATATTCAGTGTATTCAGCTATTATATTAGCGGAAATGATAGTAAAACTAACCTCTGGTCTAAATAGAACTTGCAAACTAACATAAACCTCTCAGATGGACTCTTTCATACCCACGTACGAGATTACCATCTGGCTTAGCTGTTATACCAGAATCTGAAGATTTGTAATATTTTAGGGTTCAAATGACATTTTAAGGGGAATATAGCCAATTCTGACTTCATTTTATTGTCAATTCTCCATGATATTGTTGCGACCGTACCCTTAGAAAATTACATTGCATTTATTTCCATGCATGCACCTTGCGGCAGTCGTCTGTTTTTTCAGAGTATCTTTGCCATGAATTGAAACTCCACCATTTTTTAACAATTATTGCCATCCCCTCATATGCAACATTATTTGTTGTTTGAGTAACATTTTTGTAGTTGCTGATATCGGTCAGTGAAATACACCTAATATCTGCATTGAAATTACCATATGCAGTGGAACCACGGGAGTACGAGTATGGCTTATTGCGAGATCCCCGCCATTACAAGAGATTGCAGGGGCACCGTCAATTGACCCTATGATTGCCATGTAAAAAAATACTGCTTTTACCTTTTGGTTTTGGCCCCTGCCATTGCGAGCATTTCTGTCACCGGCAAACAAACACCAAAAGTGGCCAACAATTAATTTATTTTTAATATTGGTGGAAATACTGCAGTATTAGCAGTTACGAATGGTATTTGATCTTCTTTTGTTTCCTGGTCGGTCGAGAGAACACTCGCACGTCTGTGAGTTGAGAGGATTTCCAAGATAGACACCATGGCCCAAAAACGCAAAACACTTAAGTGTCGGAAGGGAAAATCGGCAAGCCACTCAATTGTCTCTCCTAAATTTTTTTTTCATATCTTCTTTCACTCTATATTTATCAATGTTGAACATTTTCGTGAGTTGATTTTATAATTTATGAGATTATTGAAGTTAGCAAATTATTATTTGTTACCTGTACTTGTAACTGCTTGATGTAATGTGATGAATGCAGTGCCAAAGGAGTAACGCTCTTATTTTATGAACTTTCAATACGTCTATATTCCTTTCTATGTTTTGCTGCCATTATTGAGCAATTGTATGATTTAATACTTAACACATTTGTTGGTATAGGAGGGCTCTTCATTAGACCCATTTTTTCAGTCCTTTGTATCATGCTACCGTTGCGCACATACTCTCGACAAAATTACAGTGCGTACATCGAGGGGCTAACGAAATCTTTAAAAAGAACTTATTGTGATACAACCGCTATTTCAATAAAATTGTTGTACATGGTAAAGCAGATTGTTTTTCAATGTGGACATTACGTCGCATAGAAGAAAACACCCTCCAAGGTAGAATCCCTTCCACCACTTTCACTGTCTCTTTTCATCTGCTGAAACAAACGTGATACGTTAATCCAAATGGCTTCCGTGAAATGTTGCAAAGAACGTGAATATACTGATCATAAAAATGAAGACCAACCAAGGTAAAGTGTAAAGGCTAGTAATAAAGGCGATACAATTTGGATTTATCAGTTATAACTAGGGATGGGTCGGTTCCACTTTTTTTCGGTTCCGGTTCGGTTCTTAACTTCGGTTCTCGGTTCCGATTCTTGGTTCCGGTTCTTAATTTACCACTTACTTTGCATTGCTCAATGGTAAGATAAGGTAATCAATAATCAACATCATAGACTGAATTAGAATAATTCGCGACTTTGAAGCATCTATGTACACTATTTCACCAGGTTTTAATGTGAAGCCTCCACTTTCGGAGTGAGAGTAGGTTTCAAACTGGTTTTCGTGCCAATTATTTCGGTACCGATTATTTTTGGCCTCGGTTCCGGTTCTAAGCTCAAGAACCGGTGGAACCGAGAACCAAAGAACCGAACCGACCCATCCCTAGTTATAACCATATATGGTTTAAATTTTTGGTGAAACTAATCAAAATTATGGAATAAACATTCGATGATGGTACAAGCATTAGAAAAGAGAATCTTGGTCCATTGTGCATTTAGGAAAATGGTTGGCAATTCGAGGCTTTTTGCATTTTTTTGGAGCAGGTACGGTGCTTTTTGATCTAATGGTTAGTTGGTAAATCAAGTAGGGATATGAATTACTGCAAAAACTTTCCCCTTCCTTCGGGATTTGTGCTCAGACTCTCCGGATGGAAATACTTCTACTACCACATCTACCCGAATACTAGAAAATTGTTGACAATAGGTTTCATGGTGATTATTTACAACAACCTCGGTAAGACGATACTTCACTTTAGCGAGGGTTTTCTTGGGCACTGTGAGATCTCGTTTTAAACAGGTTACACTGTATTTTATTGATGGCCTTATACATATTATGAAACTGCTTACTCATTTTTAATTTGATAATTGTCTGTCAATTTTTAAATATTTGCCAGTAAAAATCCACGCCAACGTAAATTATATGATATATTTTAGGCCCACGATGGACATGACAAATCTTAAAAAAAAGAGGCAGCTGGAAACGACTGAAACTAAATTATCAATTTTCCATGCCATTGACAAGTGGAAGCAAAAAATAGACGTAGCCTAGATGTTTAGAATACCACCATCCATCCTGATATCCATTTTTAAAAAATGTTAAGAAACTGAAGAAGCAGCACATTGGGGGTTATTAATAAAAACTCTCGGGCAATGAGAAGTGAAAAGTTAGATTAGCACATATTTGAGTGGTTGATGGAAGGTAGAGCTAGAAATATTCTCATATCTGGACCTATTCTACAGCAAAGGCAAAAGAAGTAGCAGGGAACATGGGAATTGAAAATTTTCAAGAATCAAATGGATGACTACGAAATAAATTACTAAAGTGCGGTTTAATCTCAAAACATTAACCCTTTCGCTGCTGTGAACGTGCTTAGTACGATTGCATGGTAGGCTGCGGTGAACGTACCTTTTTAATCTCCCTGTAGCACTTTCACTTTTCTATCACATGTGACGAGTGAGCCGCAGAGAAAAGGTTAAAGGTATGTGTGGAAGAAGCTACTGTAAGTGACACAGTAAGAGTGGAAAAAAATGTTGCAGACGATTTTAGTGTGGCATAAACCACGAGACATTTTTAATGCTGATGAGGCAGGAGTTTTTTATAACTTGCTTCCTGACAGAACTCTGCCATTTAGAGGCCAGTCATGCCATGGTGGGAGAAAAAACCAAAGAAAAATTCCCACTGCTCTTCTGTGTCAATTTTGATGGCTCTGAGAAATTGGAGCCACTTGTTATTGGGAAATATACAAATCCTAGATGCTTTAAAAATGCTCACAGATGGGAATGAGCAACCAGAAAATAATGCTCTTTTGTGACCAGTGCACAGCATATAAAATTAAGGGGATTGTGTTATGATACATCAAAATAGAGTATTTTTCTCCAAACACCGCAATAAATAGCAATCCCTTGATCAAGGAATGTTTCCATTGTGAAGAAAAATTGCCAACAGCAACTGGGTGGTGTACATGTTGTGAACAGGTAATGAGAAAAATGATATAATAAGTGTGTTCGTGGAATATAATGCAGGCCATGCACAGGCACATGCACTTACATGCTTACATGCACTTATTTAAAGTTGCAGGTTATTGGAAACTGTTTTAAGAAGGTTGGGTTTATGGGGGACAGCCGCAAGGAAGACATTATGCGTAGGATGAGCCAACAGAGTGGCATGAAATAAATAAAGTAATTAATTTTCAATCATAGTTTGATGGCTTAATAAATGTGGACAATGTCTTTCTCACATGCACCTCAATTTGAGGGATTCATGGTGGTGGGAGAAGTGGAGGAAGAAGTTGGAGGGGAGTCACCAATATACCTTAATATGGCAGAAGCTGGTGATGGTGAGGGGTGAATGCCAGTGACAATCAAAAAAGAGGTGCAGAATGCTTTAGTTGTGATTATTTTCGTATGGAGGACTGCAGCAGTGAGAATATATTATCATTAAATAAGGTGCAAAATATCATTTCAAAAGATTTTTAAAAAATTAAAGAAACAGAAATTAAAATTTTTTACAGTGTTGAGTGCTTAAGTAAGTTTTAGTTCCCTTGTTTTTATTTTTATTAAAATTGAAACTATGAAAATCCATAACCGCATTTATTTAAATATAAAAATATAGTAATTAAAGAGATAGCAACACACATCATTGCCAAAATGTTCCATAAGGCAGAATGTAGGTGTTCATTTTACTGAAACCTCTTTATGCTGAACCTCTTAGGCTAGATTTTTGAGAACCCAAGAACCTAATAAGTCACACTATTCAGAGGTTACAGGGAGAATTTCTCTTGTGAGTGACATGTCATATAAACTTAAGTTCATGTAAAAAAACTTATAAATAATGAGGCAAAATACTGGCATGGTATTGTTAGGTCCATTTTATCCTTTACACTTCTTTACTGTTTCTTTGTGTGCTTTCATGCCATTGACTGTGTGATTCTGTGGATAATATTTGAAATCTCTTTTCATCACAATGGCATGAAATAAAGAGAGTTAGATTGGCATGAAACAAAAAGAATACATATATGACTCTGAGAGATTTTTTTTTGTGATTGATTTCATTAATGATATACCAGTACTTCACCTCCATAAGGGTCTTCAGCCCTTTTCAATGGATAAATAATATATGCCCAGGTACACTCGTCTTTTGTAAGCTGTCTCTAAACTTTCATTTATTCATATATCACAAGAGGCTCTGTGATTTTCCTCACATTTTGCAAATTTTGATGGAATCAAAGCTCCAAAAAACTTGAGGTTTAGAGAAAAAAATCAAAGTAGTCAAAATTTCCCTTTCAGTGATTCATTTCTTGATAATTTCAATATTGCTATTGAATGTTAGACTCAATGTCATCCTTTTGAGTAGTGAAATTTTCGTCATATTCTTAATCTTGGAAACTGTTCCTTTTTGTTGATTAAAGAGAAGATATGTTGTGAAAACCTTAGAAATATATCATTTTTGTGATTACTTTAAGTGTATCTTTATGGTATATGTATTTATTCAGGACTTTTACTTTTGTCTTCATAGGTGGCTGATAAAGTTTTTGCCGAAACATTGTTCAAAACTGATGGAGATCTACTCGATGTGTGGGTGAACTATCCTTTGCATCCATTACAAGATCAGGAGCCAGATGGTGATAGGAAATGGATTTCATCATTTCCATTGCTTCAGGTTAGTGATTCAGTAAATATTCTTTGTTCATCTCGCTTAATTTTTTTTACCATTGATGGAGCGTCATTGAGAGCTCCAAAATCTTGTGTTAAATGCTCAGGCTCTCAACTTTTATGCTACTTTTCTACATGTGGTATAAAATCAGTACAAGAGTATAAGAGTACATAACTTTGCTCACTGTGAGGCATAAAAACCCTATTCTGGCATCTTTTCTACTTAGTTTTGTACATTTGCCTTTAGGGAGAGCTAGATGGTGAATAACATTAATGTTAATGCTACATATGTTGTGTGTACAATGTACATACTGCAGTTATGTGATTACATAATTATTTGAAATACCTTGACATACCAAAACATAACTAAGTGCTTTGGTTGAGCAAGTTATGTTTTGTTTTTGACTTTTGTCTACCAATGACTCAACTTATAATTGCAGAAGCTGATGAATTTTGAAGATTCCATTGGTGTGGAATTCAAGCACATTCGTCTCCTGGCTCGAGCTTTTACAGACCGGTCAATTGGATACAACAATCTTACACTGTGAGTATTTCCTTACAATTTTTAAAACCCATTCCTATTATTTTGTTTTCTTAACTCAGTCTCTTAACAAATACAGTGGAAACTAGATATTATGAAATCAGCAGGATGAAAAAAATGTGGTTTGTTGTATCAAATTACATTAGAACAAGTTTTCTTCATGCCTAAAGCTTTTTTCTTTTAATAGTTTAGCTCTGTCTGACTTCTGGCAAAATTTTGTCAAAAATAGGTGATTTGTTGTTGCAATCATAATTGTGACCCAATGTTCATGTTTTCGCTGTCAACTAAGTGGCCTAATTTCTGGGCAGGGTCCGAGATCATCCATGAAAACAGATAAGTGAGTTTCTTCCACTGCAGCTGATAACTCTTACATCAGAGAGTTTATAACTTAATTGCTCTCGATGAGATGAATCAGCAAAATTCCTTGACCAAAACAATATTCAATCCCGTGGCCATCAGGTTGCCAGGCAAATGATTATTTATTTGGCAACTAGGGACTGAAATTTTCACATGATATTTATTTCTTGACTTCTTTCTTAATTCATTGGGCGAAGTATGTATGCACATGAGTTTGATAGGGAAGGAACATTAACCTAACTGTATCAATTTTTTTAGTGTAAAAAAATATGGTTAACATTTATTTTTAAAAATTCCTAGACCCATCCACACATCTTTCTAGTTTTTATAACCAACATGAGCACTTGCATTGTAGCATCTCAAATGTTTGTATGTATTTTCTGATCTCTGCATGTTTTATATGCTGATCAATTGCATTTCAGTAGCATAATGAGGTCAGACTTTCTTTTGATAATACATATACAACACTTAATGATCTTATAAGCTGAAATCAATTGTGCACCTCTTATAGTCATTATCTTATCAATTGCATTCTGCAAAACAGTATTAGAACTTTCCCCACTCCTTTATTGAAATGGTTCGGTGCTTTGGTTTAGTTTGCTGTGACTAGGAAAATAATCTAGAGATAGACATGTGGAATAATTCTAATTATTTTTATATAGGACTATCTGTTTTCACTGTGAAGAGCAGTGAATAAGGCCAATATGGTGTAAGTTCTTGTTTGTTGATGTAGATATTACCCTTGTAGTTTTTTTTCCTTGAACCATATGGATATCATCTTCATGGAGAATAAGGTAAGGATGTTCTAATGGCCAAAACCATGAACATTTGTACATAAGCTTTGTAAATATAATTTATTTTATAATTATGCTGTCAATCCTGGCATTATATTCATGTGTTTCCTTTTTTCACAGTGGCTCCAACCAAAGACTTGAATTTTTAGGTGACACTGTTCTGCAGCTAATTGCATCTGAATACTTGTACAAATTCTTCCCTGAACATCATGAAGGGCATTTATCTGTAAGTTCATAGTTATGATACATATTAAGTTGCTATCATCTAAATTGATACACAGTAGACTCTTGACAATACAAAGCATGAAAATATGAAGTTTCCATTATATGAAGCAAAACTGCCAGTCCTGACGAAAAGCATATGGTAATTACATGGCAATATTCGAAAATATGAAGTTTAGAAAATATGAATTTTTCGAAATCACGAACTTCAAGCCTGGTCCCCAGGAACAAATGTAGTTCATTTTTACGAACCTTGACAAAAACTGCATCAGCACAACTATTTTCCCGGCGTAGACTCATAACAAATCATTGTTGCTGATTGTGGTGCAACAAAAGTGAAATGCATGAATATAGTGCATTTATCTCCTGCATATGCCACTCTCTCCCCATCATTTTCGAATATCATTTAGACCCTGAGTATGTGGAAATCATAGTTAATACCATCGTTTATCCTATAGAGTGGCTATTTTTTTAACTGTTACCAGCATTTCTATAATGTACACTGTTCTCTTTTGATTAAAACTTATGTGTGACAGCACATACCATGCTCGCTGCCATGCGCCTGAAATTATAGCAGTTCAAATTCTCCGTGAACCCTACCTCGTCCTTTAAGGCGAGAACTTCTAGCTCAGCTCTCCGTGAAGGGGCTGTCCGCTGCAAAATCTTGTAGCATGGACAGGGTGAGTGATACCTAGAGGTCCGTGAAATTCGCGAGACGCGATATTGCGAAATAACGCGAAATACCGCGAAATCGGAAAATAAAACGAAATTTCCCCTTTTTCGCGAATTTTACGTGAATTAGCGAATAAATCACATGTAAAGAGTCATAATCGATTAAAGTCTAAGCCTTCATTGTTTAACGCTGATGATGTTCATTCGCTCTATCTCATTACGATTCAAAGGTCAATTGGCTTGTTTTGTCTCGCGCATAGCACATTCGCGTAATATCGCGCACTGTAGTGATGTCTCCGCCGGAATTTGCCGTTAAATTAATCACCGCCTCTCTCTTCGATTCACATTTATCAATCCTGAAATTCTCGGAAATGTCTAGAATCATGTGCTTTTTCTCCTGAAGAATTAGATATTCAGAATCAATAATGTGCTGAACACAGCCATGGAAGAGCGGAAATATAAGCTCACGCGTCAATGCCGAGCAGTAATTCCGGTGACTCACCGCGACGCAGTAGACAGCGTAATTGGATAACTTGTTGCAGGAAAGCCTTTAGTGTGGGCCTAATGTAACAATTTTATAGACTTAAACATGGCTGCTGGCTGGGAACGGAAGCGCTAGCAGTTGAGGCAAGGGGGGAAGTAACAGAAAAGATAGGAGGAGAGGGGGTGCTACTTATTAGCGATTGATCGTCGGATATTCGGCACTCCACTGAGCTTCAATGCAAAAAAAAAATCATTTCGACACACCCCCAGTTCTTCTTTTACTGCCTTTCTTGTTTTGTAAAATGCTTAATAAAAGTATAAGCATTCACAAAATGTGTGCCAAAAATAATAAAACACCTAGAAATGCGCAAAAATTGTAACATTATAATAACACCGCCAAGATTTTCTATAACACCGAAATCACATAGTTTTAAAACGAATTTTAGTAAAAAATAAAACCACTTTCACGGACCTCTAGTGATACCATTAGGAAATTTGGGTGGGTTATGTTGGTGGGGGTAAGGATTATGATGGCTGGGGAGTTCGGGTTTATGGTGCGTGGTGGGTGCTTCCAGGTGTTGAATCAATGGTCTGACAAATGATCCTCTGTTATCGTAAACCTGTTCACTTAATGTATTTTTAACATTTCGCAATGTCTGGGTGAAAATTCTTTTTCTATCTTCACAACATGATCATCGGCATAGTTTAAATATACTCCTCCAGATGTTCCTAAATTAAATTTGCACCCTAATTGCCTTCATTTCATAGTAGGAATATTTTACCAGCAAAAAGATCACGAGTGTAATCATTTCATCTTTCCGTCACTAGTGGATCTGTGTACTGCCCCACTATGCCACTAAGTTCAAATTCTCACATAAAACGGAACTCATTACCGCTCTCTCTCGTGTTTTTGAAATGTATATGCATGAAATGAGGTAAGAAAGTGTTTTATATAGACTGATATGTATGGCTAAATGTCATAGAAAGGAATTTTGTTATTTTAATCTATCGCTAGGGACATGACATTTTCGCGAAACGTTTTTTGCGACAGGATTCACGAAATAAGCGACTTTTTGGGTTTAATCGCGAAATAACCGTGTCTTCTTTGAAACGTGATTTTTTTAATGAAATTTGAGATATTTTGCAAATGCCGAATTTTTGTAGCATGAAATATTTTCTTTAGTGATGACCGGATCGGATCTTTCATTTTTCTCGGTTCCGGATTCGGATCCAAAGACACGGAGTAAAATCGGATCCGTATCGTAGATGTTAAATTTTCGCGGTTTAGCGATCGAAGTGCCCCGTGAATGGAATGTAGGTGCGGTAGATATTGACAAGAAGAGGATGTGTAACTAAGGTCACGTAATTAGATGAAAACGTTCCCGTGCAACTAGAAGCAAAATAAAGATATATGACTTTTTTCCCCCACTACCCCGGTATCTCGGGAAAAAAATACGTAGGATGCCATGCGGGTAGCCTACATTCGCCAGTATCAGGCATATAACGAGGGCCATGAACGAGAGCTAGTGTACTGTGCGAAGTTCGATCCCAATCGCAGTTTAATTTTTTCTTTCAGTCACTGCATCGAAAATGTTATCATATTCAATTTCAAACCACTTCATCTGAATACTCACTTTATTAGACTTTGTTGTTTAAATTAGATTTACAAATGAACCACTCATAAATTAAGGGTGGTCGGGTCGGATCCAAAGAACCACGGGTCTTTCATTTCATTCGCTACTGAAATCATATCCAGAGACGGTAAAAATTCAGATCCGGATCGGAGATTTTAACATCTCGCGGCCTCGTGATTGATGCGCCCCGCGAATGGAATACACGTATGGTAGATACCAACAAGGAGAGTTAAGTAACTCGGGTCACGAAATGAGAAGAAGATTTTTTCCGTGCCACTAAAACAAAAGAAAAAATACTCATCTTGGCTTTTTTCTCCCTATGATGTGCGAGAAAAAAATTAAGCCGAATGTCATGCGGGTCGCCTACATTCGACATATTTCCCGTGAACCTATGAGAGCGTAGTTGTTAAAAATGAGGGCTAGTGTATTGGCAGTCGCGAGTTCGATCCTTAACACTACCTAAGAATACAGCCGTGCTGTATTCCTTGGGTAATGCTAGTAGGGAGTTAAAAAAAGTAGATTATCAGAAATTTCATGCCAAATCATAAGTAAAAAAAATAATGAAATTAGGCGAAAGGAATTGATTGGAAAAAATTTATATTACAGAATTAAATTGTGGAATCATTACGTTAACTTTACAGTGTATTTTTGAGTGACGCATTTGTAAATCTAGTTGAAGCGATAGAAGTACAAAAAAGTCAGTATCCACACACAAAGGTTGGAAATGAAGGATGATAAAGTTTTTTATTCAATGGTTGAAAGAAAAATTTTAAACAGCTTAAGAATCGAACTTCCATACCTGCAGTCCACTACTCCACTCTGTTATTGTTATTACCATTATCTCATTAATTTGCCTTTAACTTAATTTTGCCTACTGTGTTTTTTATGTTGCGTAGGGTAGCCATAACTTCTGTATTGGATCTCAAATGTATGTAATTAACTGTTTGTTCACATTGGTGTGAAGTATTTATTAATAATATTTAAAAAAAACCCTTCCTTTAAGACTCCTTTTTCCAAACATTAAACACTTTCACCTTTTTAAAACGATTTTATTTACCGCATTTGTCATTTTAAACACCCCTTTTGATGCTTTTTATTTACCATTTTTCGGTGTCCCTATCTATCGCATTCCAACTAACATCAAACGCAGACAGCGGGAAAAAGGAAAAGTCATGGTGTAAATACTGGGTTCTAATAATGTTGGAGATATAGGAAATTGCATGGGACCCGATAAAAACATTATAAATCGCAGGAAAATGTAAATTCTGATAATGCAAATATGGGGTTTTACTGTATATTCTTCAATATCTCACTCATGAGAATATTGCGTTGTTTCTACTAGAATTTTGCAGTGTCATGTTTGTAGCTAAATTTGCTGATTTTATGATTATTGGAGTGGATAATCCCCATTTAGCATCCAAAATTTAGCTTTGCCCTACTCATAGTATATCATTGTACCTGAATTGCTTCTCTCCTGGGGTGGAAAAAATGACAAACTACATAAAATATCTTATTCCTTCAGTATATAGTTCAATATCTTGGTGAATATGATGAGATCAGGCTAAAAATATTGTAATATAAAAGATTTTTTGTCATTGCAGCTTCTTCGTAGTTCATTGGTGAACAACAGGACCCAGGCTGTTGTATGTGATGATCTTGGTATGACTGCTTTTGCCCTGTATTCCAATCCTAAGGCTGAGCTGAAGACTAAGGACCGAGCAGACTTACTTGAGGCTTTTCTTGGTGCTCTCTATGTGGACAAGGTTCTATTTTACCTTCAGCTTTTATTCATAAGGTTTTTGTTTCCTGAGGGGTATTATGTTTGTTGTTAACTGACATCCTTAAATTCAACCAAATAAAACAAATATTATTTAGTAATGCTATTGACTTAATTGGTCTTAAGCCAAAGTTCGCTGTCATTTAATTGGGAGAGACTAAAAATCCATTAATTTTTTGTTTAAAAAATCTAATTTTTTTATTTTAATCCCGTGAAATAAATGTGGAATTTTCAATTTTTTCTAATATTTAGATTGCATCAACATTATCTAAGTTTTCCAATATTCAATTAGTGGCCATAGATTACAATGATTCACTTATAGGGAATTTCAGCATAAAGGATAAAATGTATCACAGCTCAGAGCAAGGTTTGTATCTCATAAACTATCCGCAAATTAAAAAATATTGGGCAGTAACCTCATTTAGTCTATTTTTTGGTCTCAAATGGAATAAGCACATGTAATATCCCTTGTAAGGTTATTGTAAACATTCAGCCTGTACATGACATACATTCAGTAAAAGTCACAATATTGTGGGACACTACCCTTACATTCATTATGTTTCACCCTGTGTTCATGTGTGTCATAGTGCACAGAAATAGCCAAAAGTGGGTTCCTATTATTTTCGTTGGTGAGTTATGTTGATCATTTTTGTGCATAGAAGGGTCAGAATATGTATAGCTTCAAATCTGTGTGCATTGATGACATTTGTTCTTGCCTGACAAAATCCTCAGCCCTTAATTTCAGTTTGAGTGATATCATTGTTTGCCTTGCCTCTAAGCAAAACTTTTTTTTCAAATTTCAACCATGCTAAAACATGAATAAAATTTATACTGAGGTTTTGATGTATTTAGATTGAATGAGCATTTCTTGACATTGCTCAAGTACATAAATACCCTATACCATTAAACAGTTGGAATCCCTTTGAATAAACACACAGTGGAATCAGAGGAATGGATAGATGTGGGGATCTTATGACTTGGTTCAAGTGAATAGAAAACTCTCTATCTGCGCTCACTAGACAGATCAGGATTGAGTTAATGGGCTAATCAGGTCTCAAAGTCAGCGGATGCTGTGCAATATGCCTTTATTTTTTATTTCACCGAGTTCCTGGCTACAGCAATTTTATTCACGAGTGGCACAGCAGTTGCTCATTTTTTTTCTGCAAACTTCTGCTTTTGTCCTCTAAATTGCTTTCTTAAAATGGAATATGGAATGGGGTTGTTTACCATATTTTTTATTGCCGAATCTGACAGAGTTTGTAAAATAAAAAGACCCATATTTTTCATTTTTTGATCTGTCAATTATTTCTCAAGTTATAAGAGGCGAAAAACATGTTTTTAACCCTTTCGGAAAAGTGGTGCAACCTCTGATGTCATCAACTTTGTCCAACAACTGAGCTCATGAAGCTACACTCCCTTATCGCAATGGGTGGGACACAGCGGACTCTGCCTATAGGAGGGGTTGTGACAGGATCTGTGCAAGCAGACCTTCAGAGAACCCCCCTCCACCCCCTTCCCTTCCCCTAAAAGCAGTGAAGGACAGAAGGAATTTGACGTCAATGATATCAAAGCAGCTTCTTCGGTGGGCATCACCTTTTTGCTTATTTTAATTTTTGATTTATGAGTGAATGGTTGTGGTTAGAAGATTAATTTTTCTCTGAAATTCGTTTTTTGTTTCCATCTAACAATTTCATGTGCAAAATTGCGAATTCGGTTCCGAAGAGACACCCCCATTTATCTAAAGGTTGCAGTTGTGATGAGGAATATGTCCTTTAGGCAGTTGTGGCAGCAGTTATTTATTAGGAAAACTGAAGGAGTGGATGAGAATTGGTCAGACTAGAGTAGATGCCAAATTTGTGAGAGATGCAATTTAAATTAATTTACATAACATAGTCCTGTGTTTAGGAAGAATAAGAAAAATGGAGTAATATTGTAATTGGAGAGTTAAAATATCGTACAGATCTCCCTCATTCCACTCCTTGGTATCATTAGAGAGGTGGAGTTGAAGAAGAAGATATTTAAACTAATATTTGAAATCACACTGTTTTTCATCCCTAGGTAAACATGAGGGCCCTAGTAGAATCACAACTAGTAGAGAGAACCAGGTAGATTTTTTTACTTCAGGATTTAGTGTATTACCTCAGGATTTAGGTAGTTCATTCTGTCATAGAAAAACATTGTTAGGGCAATTGTCTGCTGGTGAATAGTTAGTTAAATTTACATTGCTTGATATTTTTAAGAAGATCCCTTGGTGATGAGCATTTTCCAGTCATGATGGGAGATGGAGGAGACTTTATGCCCTGAAGCATGAAAATAGAGTTAATAGGAGCTTTTTTGCAGTGAAAATTCCCTCTCATTGGATTTTGTAAACTTACAGCAAAGTGGAACTCTTGTGACTTGAATGATATTTTTCCTGAAAGCAGAAATAACATAATGTCTGACATAATCATGATGACCCATTGCAGATCATCAGTGTCTAGAAAGAAGGGCCAAATCAATTCTCAGTTATAGATGGTTTTGGAAAATTCTCATCTACTAAGTCAGAGCACAATCAGAATAAGTGGTAGTTATTCAGGGAGTTGACCATTAACTAAAGCCAGAATAATGCATAGTATTATTATGGTAAAACTAAATATACTACTCTTGGGTAAGCTTTCATTTGTATTAAATTCCTCTTAGTAGTATTGTACTAAGGTGAAAATCAGATAAATTAATTCAACCATTGACCCTAGGTGGTTTCTCTTTCGTCAAATAAAGATCAGATGCTGAAAAAAGATACTTCTTCTATCATGCATGTTTGCTTATTTGTCCACTTTCTTACATACTAGCCTATTTCATAGTCTAACAATCTTTCGTTGCATGCAATGAAATAATAATTAATTGTTTTTTGTGATGTCACAGGCAACCTCTTCTGATTTATTACAAACAAATCAGAAGAGGTTGCCTGTGATTGATTAGTTGCACCATATGCATAAGGGAACATGTGGGACCTTACAGCTGTACTCATAAAAACATAATTTTTCTCTTTTATTTTAGGGGCTGGAGTATTGTTTAGTGTTTTGCCATGTCTGTTTCTTCCCTCGTCTTCAAGACTTTATTATGAATCAGGATTGGAATGACCCTAAGTCCAAACTTCAGCAGTGTTGTTTGACTCTGCGCACAATGGATGGTGGTGAACCTGATATTCCAATATACAAGTAAGTGTTTTTTGTATTCTGTGATGAGAGTCATATAGCTTTTTCTATTCACATTATTGCTTTTTCTTTTCTTGGAGCAAACCATTTTCCTTTAGTTCTTCTTTTTTTGATGTCCTAAAAACCAGGGTAATTGAATGCAAAGGGCCTACCAACACTCGAGTTTACACTGTGGCTGTATATTTTCGTGGTCAGCGGTTGGCCAAGGCATCGGGACATAGTATCCAGCAAGCTGAAATGAATGCTGCCAAAGTTGCCCTGGAGCATTCTCAAGGTAAATTATGATAGTGATAGATTCTTGATAACTTTTCAGCATCATACTGTGGACAATACAATCATTTTCTAGGGAAATTATGCAAACACCATCATAGAGGTAGCACTCTGAATAGAGTAGTTTCCTTTATTAACCCTTGCCACATGACGAATATAAACATGAGTGCCACACGACGATATATCATCGTCTATGAGGAGACCTGTTAAAACAATGTTTTTCTGATTCTTAAACTATTGTAAATTGTACATAATACAAGAAGGATCTTTTAATAACTACGTGGAACAATAATTTTAATTTTTAATTAAAATGATCAATGACTTTGGTAATTAAAATTACTATATGTTGGATTGAATTTTCCGAGCGCCACATTAGTTCTTATGAAACTGCTTCTGCTGTGACACTTTAGAAACTACGTTGTTTGTTACCCTAAAACCAATTGACTTTCTTCTAATATTTTGAATGTTGTATTTATGTCGGAGATATTATGTTTGACATTTTCTTATTTTTTTAAATACTTAGAAACATTTTATTCTCTGCGAAGTACATCGCATTTTCGTTCGTTCCGCGAATGATTCATGACATAACAAAAAGAGGTTAGGTTTCAGAACATCTCTGCTCTGTCGCTTCTGATGAGATAATTTGTTACTGACTGTTCCACTGCGATCAAGTCGTTGATTTTTAGCTACAAAAGGCAGAAGAAAAGATACTACGTAATTGCTATCATGCTATCTCTTGCAGCTAGTGCGTTGGGTCTGCTGGGGTGTTGAGTCAGCAATGTGGCTCCAATTGTCACCCTCAATATCATAGTAGATAGGGCAGTAGTAACTGAAAGATGATGTTAGGCGTAAAAAATACAATGTGTTACATCTCTAGTTGTTCTTTACACAATGAAATTTCATTAGTGGATTTTCAAAATTGGAATAACCCTTTTGCCTAATAAATGGCAAACTTGTAGAAATGAATTTTCACCTGGTGTTGACGATGACAGATTAGCTGAATACATTAGTTTGCTGAGTAATGATGACAACTCTGTGGAAAGTGAAGACAACACCGATTTTCGTCGAGACACTAGTGAAGGGTAAGTGTTATCTGACTCACATGAAAGCATTTTAATCCTTCCTAAGAAGAGACCGGAAATTATTGAGCATAGCAGTGATGGCGTCAGTTCTGATGAACGTGAAAGTGGAAGCCGTGATCATTTTGCAGAATTCATTGAGGTTCAGGACAACTGTGATTCACTCCCTCCTCCAAATTTTGAATTCATGGAAACTCCTGGTCCCAAACATCTACCGCCACCAAAATCTTCTCCAATCATGTACTTCAACCTCTTTTTACCAACGAATTCTGGGCCATGGTACCTCAACCTCTCAAAGAAAAAGTGTAGGCCAGAAAAAGTATTTTAGAAATAAGGAGCTTCTTATTCTTGGGTATCGAGAAAAGAAATCACAAAAAAAGCCAGTTTTATTACTGTTCACTGACTCAATAGTCAAAGCAATTCAGTCATTAATTCAAAAGGGTCAAGAATTTCCAAAGGAAAGTCCACATATCATTGAGCAGTACAATCGTTGCATGGGAGGCATTTATTATTCAGATATTATGTTGTACGTGTATTCAGATGAGAGAAGACTGAATTGAAATAATGGAAGAAAATTATCTTCAATGTAATTTCTAGAGTAGTACTAAATGCTTATACTACTTACAAATCAAACAATCCTGAAAAAAATATCAAGAGTACAGTTTATGTTGGAAATAACAGATAACATTGCTATTGAATGGTTACTTAGATATAATCATCCCAGTCAGTCAACTCTCAGGACAGTATCGCCTGGATTATATGGGATAAGAAAACTGTCAGGGGGGAGGAATAAAGTTAGTGCTGTAGGTATGCAGTAGGAAAGATGGTGGCCCTGTCCATAGATCTAGAATCGTGTGAAATGTGAAAAAGTTCTACATGGAATTTGTGTGTCTCATCATATTTGTGAATAATATGAAAATTATTTATTTGATTTGGAAGAGGGTTTGTAATGTTGTCATCATTTTCTAAGTATGTGTATATATTTTGAATAATTTGTAATGAAATTGTTAACATTTTTTAAGCAATAACAGACAAATTCTTGTTATTATTATTCTGATGCCATGTTTCATAATATTTTGAAATCCAAATATTCTTTTGTCTGCGAAAATATTCACCTTATACTAGTGATGGACGGATCCAGGTTTTTTGTCGGATCCGGAACCGGATCCGTGCCTGGGTTTCGGATCTTTATCTCGGTTTTGGATCCTTAGTTTCAGATACTCAGTTCTGAATTTCATTCCTTTTCTAATCCTAGATTTTTAATATATGTAGGTATATATGAAAACAGCAACAATAGAATTACCAAAAACAAGTAAATTTATTGTAGAAATATCAACTTCCTATCATCTATGAGGATTATATTTACCTGAATCAAGATTTACAGATGCAATAACTACCTATATCTTGTTACTTCTAATGTAAACTTCACTTTCCTTATCACATACTCATCAAGCAATACATTCTTGAAACCCATACAACTATTCTTTAGAGTGCAGTTAAAAGAAACCTTATAAGTTCATTTTCATTAATGAAGGAATTATTTTCCAATTATTAATCAAATCCTTGAACGCTTTCAAATTATTTTTTAGAAACAAAAAAATTTTTAATGCGGCCAAGAGATCCCATTTATGGAATATCTGGGGATTCCATTTTTGAGACAAAAATTATTATAGAATATCACTAAATTAACAATTTTGCATTGTCTTATTAATAATAACCTTTAAAATGAAATTTGAGCATTATGTTCTGCTTGAGCAGGTTCTGTAACTCTGATCTTGAAATGAGATTAACCTTTTTCATGCTACTAGAAGCAAAATTTAAAAAAATGTTTCGGATTTTTTCTCCATTGCAAGAAAAAAGGGTTTGCAAGAAAAAAGTAGAATGACGTGTGGGGAGCCTGCATTCTCCAAACTCGGGTAAGCCGACAATATCAGAGTGAGGTAGTGGACTGCAGGTAACGAAATTTGATTCTTATCGCTGTTTAATTTTTCTTTCAGCCATTGAATCAAAAACTTTATCATCCTCCATTTCCAACCTTAGTGTGTGGATACTGACTTTTTTGAACTGCTATCACTTCAACTAGATTTACAAATGTGTCACTCAAAAATACACTGTAAAGTTAACGTAATGATTCCACGATTTAATTATGTAATATAAATTTTTTCCCTTCATTTCCTATCGCCAAATTATTTTTTTGACTTATAATTTGGCATGAAATTTCTTATAATCTACTTTTTTTAACTGCCTACTAGCATTTCCCTCGGAGTACAGCAAGGCTGTATTCTTAGGTAGTGTTAAGGATCGAACTTGCAACCGGCAGTACACTAACCTTCATTTGTAACAACTACGCTATCATAGGTTCATGGAAAACTGGCGAATGTAGGCGACCCACATGACATTCGGCTTAATTTTTTTCTCGCACATCATAGGGAGAAAAAACTCAAGACGAGTATTTTTTATTTTGTTTTAGTGGCACGGAAAAAATCTTCTCATTTCGTGACCCGAGTTACTTAACCTCTCCTTGTTGGTATCTACCATACATACATACCATTCGCAGGGCGCATTGATCACGAGGCCGTGAGATGTTAAAATCTCCGATCCGGATCTGAATTTATACTGTGCTCGGATATAATTTCAGTAGCGAATGAAATGAAGGACCCGTGGATCTTTGTATCCGAGCCGACCATCCTTAATTTATGAGTGGTACATTTGTAAATCTAATTTAAACAACAAAAGTAAAATAAAGTGAGTATTCAGATGTAATAGTTTGAAATTGAATATGATAACATTTTCGATGCAGTGACTGAAAAAAAAAATTAAACTGCGATAGTGATCGAACTTCGCACAGTACACCCTCTCTCGTTGTACGCCTGATTCCCGCTAATGTAGGCTACACACGTGACATCGTACATTTTTTTTCTCACGGTACCGGGGTGATGGGGAAAAAAGTCATATTTCTTTATTTTGTTTCTAGTTGCATGGGAACATTTTCATCTAATTTCGTGACCTGAGTTAACCATCCTCTTCTTGTCAATATCTACCGCAGCTACATTCCATTCACGGGGTGCTTCGATCGCTAAGCCGCGAAAATTTAAAATCTACGATCCGGATCCAATTTTACTCCTTGTCTTTGGATCCGAATCCGGAACCGAATAAAATGAAAGATCCGCGGATCTTTGGATCCGATCCGGCCATCACTACCTTATACACCTCTAATCATTTTGATGATTTCCCCTAACTTTTATACAATTTGCATTGTATTATTCAATCGAATATTAATTGAAAATTCATGCAAATTCCTTGGTTATTATATAATCATTTTGTAGATAAATAATAATATTTTGTATTTATCTATGTTTTATATCTTTAAAGTTGATATTATTTCTCGATTTATTGATCAAAATTGATAAATAAAATTATTCAGTCCTGTAAACCCAAATTAAACTATAACAATTGCGTGTCATTGAGAAAATCAGCTGATTTTTTCACATTGATTTGGAAGAAAGTATTCACTTTCATATGCAGAAGAATTTATCTAAAAATAGCCACAAATAATCCGATGATGAATTTTTGAATAAAGGCCTACAAAATTAGCATTTCTGGGAATACCCACCAAAAAACTGGTGGCACTCAAAGGGTTAAAGAAAACTGAAATCATTAATTGCAATATGTGGCTCACCATAACTACATATATTCATTATACGCAAATAATGTGAAAGAAAAATACCAGTTTACAACATAATTTAATGTTATTTTGATTTTATTTGAAAAAGTCCAGAAATGGCGGGACTGCAGCAGCTATGTTGGTGATATCACTGGTACATATATGGATTACATTATGACAGTCGGGAGTTTTCATCGCCTGAACTTGAAATTGTGATTCAAAGTCCCTAAGCTCTGGTAAATATGTATTAATAATTGCCTATCAAAATTCTTCATCTCGGAAAGTCTCCTCCATTGAAAATAGTCATTTTCTAACCTCCTATTCTCCCTACTAGTAGCCTTCTGCTACTGCGGAGACCTTTCTGTTCATTTGCATTTCCTGGATGAGTGATGGTTAATGGGGTGGCAAAATCTAACTTGTATTTACACCACCTTCCCAGATACATAATTGAGAAGCTTCTGACATCTGTTGGAAAGCTAAGTCCAAATAACAATGGAGCTGCAGGTAGTATCTTTCGTTGCTAGTTTCATATTGGTAATAATTAGTTGATACTTAATGTATTCTATTTAATTACTTCGCTAAACTTCAAATCCAAAAAGTTAAAATGAAATCCATTGGACATGTTTCTTGGATTGCTCCAAGGTAATAAGTTAAAGATTGTGTATAGTTCCTACAAGAATTTCTGCAGTACTATAACATCAGCTAAGAGACAGCCTACTTTAAATAACAATATTTTCATATTTTTCACAAAGTATGTGCATATATGTACAGTGGCGGAAAAAATAAACACAAATTTTTTTGCGCGCCAATGCGACATTCGCAGGAACTTCTAGGAATAATGAAAAACTGGCAACTCCGAGAAAAGAAGGCATCAACCGCGAGTGTTCTAAATCCATAAGACAAGTTACTTAAGTCGGAACCTAAAGCTTACAAATAAATCACTCCTTTGAAATAACCTCTCAAATTCTCTCGTAGTGTTCGTCGTTTTCATTTTGGCATTTCTATTATAAATCTATATTTATGGTATTTAATGAAGGAGTGGTTAATTGCAATCATTATCCAGTACATCTCTAATAGATGCCGACTTCTTTACATGCTTAGGTCAAATTAAGGACATTTACTGTGATTGACTTTCCAAGGATCTTTTTATATGATGCGCCCCTTGTCTTTTTTACTGGGAAGTTTGAAATAAAACTGTCGCCGGAACAAATTCTGATTGTCAGGTACTAAAGAAGGCACAAATTAAAATAAGTACTGTGCATACGCCTACTTTTCGCCGGTTTCAATCTGCGGATAAAAGAAGCATATAAATTTTTAAATGGATCATGATATATTATTCAATAATCCTTTGATTGTCGAGAGTGAAGATGAGTAGATACCTGAAGATGCCATTTCCGAAATTGCATACGTGCATAAATACCTAATTAGGTCGGCGTCTTTTTCCGATTTGTCTTTTATCTAGTAACGGAGATCTGGGACCACTTGAACATTGTGGCAATTTCAAGTGCAAGTCACTAAACAAATTTTTAGTATTGAAATAACCCTTTATCATTAGTTATCAATCGATAATAAACATCGCATTGACGCATGAATTTATAACTTTTAGTAGCCGTGACTACGATGACCTAGTAAAAAATTATTTTAAAAAGCAACTAGTATTTACTTTTTCTGTAGTTTTTGCGTTTGGTGAGAAATTTTCAGATTAAATGTAATAGCTGCATAATTAACCCTTAATTAGTTATCTACTTATATAACCAGCATTTGAGAGGTCGGGGTTTGAATTTTGGTGAAGAAAAATAACTTTTAATGGGATTTTTTTTATAATAGGGAAATGAATGAATGAGAGATGCCGTTGCAACGACTCGCAGATGATCTGAGATCGGGCATATACCGGTGGAATGAACATCGACACAAAAAATATTTAGAGTTAACCAGAATTTAAATATAAATAACCTATTTGCCAGTCACATCACCAATCAATTTATCTTCAAGGCCAATACAGCAGAGGTATGGATCCTAATTCCAGCTCCAATCAATTTAGTGAGACTAATTCTTCCAAACTCTTAAAAAAATCAAAGATTCATTTTCATTTGGGACGTAGTCTGCCGTTGATGACTGTGTATTCTCCAGTCGGGGTAGTCAGGTTGGTAGCGCGTTGGCCTGGCAAACCAAACGTTGCTGGTTCGAATCAAGCTTAGGGGATGGATATTTTATTAGCCCGAAAATTAAAATCTCAACTTCCTTGTTGCGATATAGACTAAGATAAAATAAATCTGCATGTAATTGGAACATCTAATACTCAAGGAAAAAGGATATTTTCACCGTGTGTGGTTGACGATATCGCTTATGCCTAACATCGAGATTCGGAGCCCAATCGGTCAGCTCACGGGAAAGAAGTGGCTTTTGACTTATTTTTCCATCTTACAAGTATTTGACGGGGCCTTCTCGCATTCGCGAATCTCGAAGGGCTTTTCCCCTCCAGATTCACAACAACAAACCACTTCCAATACGTTGGAACTTCACCACTCAAGCTTATGCGTGACTACCGCTACATTGAGGTTCGCGTCGATAGTGGGCCAGAGTAGACTTCGTTAGAAGATTCATTTCACAGCTGTCATGCTACTACCGCCATGCAATTTCTTAGGGTAAAAACAACTACATTGGTCTTACAGTATGCCACATATTTCTCCCCAGAGAAGGAAACAGCTGAAGGGGATTTTACAGGTAAACTTTATTCTAGCGAAATTGCCCAATGAATGGATGTAACTATCACCCTCATCAAAACAAGTTGAGAGACGATGCATGCTGTTGAGAGGAAAGATCGATAAGGAAGGCTACGAAACATCTTCACCGATGAGGATGAACGGATATTTCAATAGATTTGGGAAAACTCCTTCACTTCGGGAACTGGGGTCCGGATAGAGACCCCCGCGACCTGAAGAACTGCACGAAGTCCCCTTTCGAAACTCAATATCCGCCTAAGACGCGCAGCAGCCAAGGTGGTGTTAGCTCTTGTGCACCTAGGCAAATGTAAGCATTGGCCAAGGTTAAGAATGTTGGAATTGAGTTCTTTTTTCCGATGAGAAAACATTCAATTAGTTATTTCATTGTCTCGTATTCCTCTTCGGGGCTGATACCAGTTTATCAGCCAAACAACGCCCTTTTTTCTCACACATACATTTGGGAACGACCCAGGAGCATCAATCTGCACTATTGTTGGCCGTCTTTCGTTCGCGGCGTACGGCGAATGTTCCATCAAATGACATCCACCATTCTCCAAGTAAACGGGAACTACATTTGACGTCCGCGGTAGCGCTCGCCACCGCTTTTAGGTGTTCACCTGACCATCGGGTGCTGTCGTTCCGGATGAACACCCGTGATAGTATGCCAAATATATGCTGCCACTAGTAAAGAGCAGTCCGAAGAAAAAAGCTTATAGAGCTTTGGAGTGAATTTTTCGATGCGTAATTGAGTCGTGGGCGTCAACAATGAATGTAGAATATCATTGGCGTTCGCACAAGTGCCTTTTGGTGTTATTTCACCTTCAATTCCCTGGATTAGCCGAATGCAGGGAGTCCCTCCTTATCCGTCATATTAGGTTCTGCAAAACTTCGTCGTAAATTGGTACGACGGAAACGAATCACCGTTTTCCGTACGTGCTTTATTCATAGTTTATTATTACGTTATTTCACAGGTGTTATTTAAATGCTCATTTGTTTAGGTATGAGAAAATTTATTTCACTGTGGACGTATCAATGAAAGATGCGATTTAAAAGACTAAAAATAAGCATTTTGAAATATCTATAATTTATTATGTATTTTTCTTATTA
This sequence comes from Platycnemis pennipes, assembly GCA_933228895.1. NCBI lineage: Eukaryota > Metazoa > Arthropoda > Insecta > Odonata > Platycnemididae > Platycnemis > Platycnemis pennipes. The sequence continues at coordinate 121,935,173 of OW121848.1, forward strand.
AATGTCATGATGGTAGAGCATCTGTGAGATGCTAGGGCCACGGTGCCCAGAGTTGTCATTGGGCTTGAAAATACGGAGACACGTTCTCGAGCAAAAAGGATGCATTTATTCGGCGAGCTCCCGTGTGCACGCGAGTCAAGAGATCGCGTCCACATGCCAGCAGACCCGCCACCACAACTGGAGAAACCGAAAAATGCACAACCATGCAGCGGCACTCCTTGCCGCTAAATGGGGCAGCGACCACCTTTCGAACCGTCTGCTTAAGGGGGTTCTATACCTCCGCAGAAAACGGCTCTGCAGACCCTTGCGAGATCGAAGATAACGAGTTTAATATAAGTCGCAGAGCTGATCGGGTTTCACTGATCGTTAGATTAAGGATCAATGTGAGCGGCTATTTGAACAGAATTTTCATTAGCAGTACTCATTAAAGAGCTTCAGACACTGAAAATCGTAAAAATAGCCTGATTTCAACTTTTTTTCCTTTGACATTGAAACCGTAATGGAAACATGTGTTCAATTATCCGCTGGGATTCATCCTTCTCTTCTACTATTATATCAAACTCAAAGACTTTAGGTGCATACTAAAGTTGCTATTTATTATTTTCCGAACCATGTTTTCACTATTTTACGTGCTAAAAATCTTTCGTTCCGTGGCGCTGCTCTAGTCCCCCCCCACTCCAGCTAACGTCACCCTCCACCTCCTGGCTCCTTATCTCTCTCTCTCTCTCGAACCATTCCAAGGCCACGTCCGAGCCACTTCGCCTCCCTCCGGCCCCTTGTCGAAAGCCAGAGCTCTCAGACCCAGCGAGCTCAGCAAGGATATTTTTTTCATTAGCAGGCAGGCACGTAGCCAGAAATTTGCTTCGGGGGGGGCTAAGTTTAGCACGTTTAGCCTAACTTCAATTCAGCCTTGCCCGTCGGTACCGACATGAAACAAATGTCTTCCTTCATTTTCAGTGCTCGGTATTTGCTTTCACTGTTCCCATTCCTATCTGTTTTCTCTGGTTAAGCTCACTGTTTATCCTGTCATGAAGCAGTTAATTTAACCGGCCCCAGAACAGAAGTTCAAATCATGCATACATATCAGATTACTACAGATACATACATATCAGATTGGTAGATTAAATAGTGGGTCGATAAAATAATTATCGGGGAAAATTCTAGCTGAAAAAGAGCACCAGGAGAGAAATAGATTGGGAGAAATAATTTCAGTCATAGTAGTGAATTGTCGTAGTTTAAGAAATAAAGTAGCCGAATTTCACCACCTCATAAAAAGTACTGATGCTGATATAATCGTACGCACAGAAAGATGGCTTTCGAAGGACATATCAGATATGAAGTATTCCCTAAGTGTTTTACCGTATACAGAAAGGATAGAGTAAGCAGAAACGAAGGAGTATTATTTATAGCTGTGAAGGACCCGTATGTTAGTAGAAGAAAACTTATTTCAGAGCGAAGTGTAGTAAGTATTTGGTGTTCCGTTAAAAGCAAAAGTAGTGACGCAAAAAAGATATATGTAGGTGCATTCTATACGCCACCGGATGCAGACATCAATTCTATAATGGAACTATAGTCAGAGATAGGAACATTGATTTCTCGGAACAAATACAGAGGAATAATAGTAGGCGGAGACTTCAATCTCCCTTCGATAGACTGGTATACGTGTAGTTTTATAACAGGAGGTAAGGATAAGTAACTCTGCGAATCACTGTTGAACACCTTTACGTCACATTTTTTACATCTACTTCTACATAATACTCTGCAAGCCAACATAAAGGTGTGTGGTAAGTGGTGAATTCTCACCAAACATGCACTACATATCATGCATAAAAAAAGGAATAGCACTCGTATAGGTACTGTTCAAAACTACGCTATTTAAAAAAAGATAAAAATAGCGAAGCATACATGCAAAAAAATGCCGTAAGTTGGGTTAGCTATAAGTCCTTATACCAACATGCAGGTACCAATGTTATCCATTGCTACACTCGTACTGGATATATTTACCGTTATTCATATCCCTCAATGTACGTAGAAGAAAGGGCATTTTGAATCTGTCAGTTTGGCAATCATTTTCTCTAATTTCGTGATTATGGTCCAGTCTACCATAGTAAGTTGGGGTTCACAAAATATTTTTAACATCATCACTGAAAATATGGTCTTGGAATTTGTTTTAAGAGATTATGTCTAAATTTCAATCTGCTACGATCTTCTTCAATTCAAGTGCTAAGAGGAGAGCTATTCATTTTCCAAAAATTCATCAAGAGACAATTATTAAATTTTAATTCTAAGTGCCATGTATCACACCAATCTTCAATTGCTTGTAGGTCATCATTTAAATATTCTTTATCGTTTGGGCATAGAATTCCCCTGTACACTACAGTGTCATCGGCAAATAGACGAAGCTTACTTATGACAACCTTATTGATATCATTTATGTACAGGAGGGACAGGAGTGGACCTATCACACTACCTGATGAGACACCCAAAGTGACTTTAATTGCCGGTGAGGTAACACCGTCCTAAACAACCCTTTGCACCCGATCATGCAGGAAATCATTTATCCATGATTTAATGTTACTGTCTATGCCATAATATTTTAATTTCAAGATTAGTTTGCTATGAGACACCTTCTATAAAGCTTTTTGAAATCGAGAAATATAGCATCCACTGGAATATAATTTTCGCCAGAAACTAAAATACTGTGAGAAAAGAGAGCAAGTTGAGTTTCACATGATTTGCTCTTCCGGAACCCATGCTAAAAATCGGCCAATAAATTCTGGCTACATAGTTGTCCCATGACTGAACTAATAATTATTTGTTCCAGGACCTTGCATGAAATGGATGTGAGGGATATAGGTCTGTAGTTAGATGGCTGCTCCCTATCACCACTTTTAAAAATGGGTGTTACATCGGCTGCTTTTCAGTCCATCGGTACGACGAAACTTTAAAACAACTAGTAAAAGAACCGACCAGGGGAGACCACATACTAGACTTATTCGCAACAAATATACCCGAATAAGTTCTAAATGTAGCTACAGACAGGAATTAGTGATCATAAAATAGTTCATGCGAAATTGAATGTAGGCGTTGAAAAACATTATAAACCAAGGAGGAGGGTATACTTATTTGGCAAGGCTAATTAACGACGGTATGAAAGAGGAATTAAGGGAATCGTTTAATGTATTTAGCGAACAAAGCAAAGGATTAGATATAGAGTATTCGGGGAGAGAAAATATTGAGGTCACCCGTAAAGCAGTTAATAAATATATACCAAGTAAATTGATAATACAGAGCATAGGTGGTATGACGCAGAGGTTAGGAAATCACTAAAGCGACGAAGGGTATGCCACGCTGAGATGAAAAATGAAGGACAGGGTCTATCGGTAGAGGAAAAAAATGAGTTAGTTCAAAACTATAAAAAATCGAGAGCATTAGCAAGGAAATCATGTCGGCAAGCGTTATCACATTTCAAGAGCAAGATGTTAGGAGAATATTTAGATAGCAATCCTAAAGTGTTTTGGTCATATGTGAGAGAGAGAACTTCAGGGAAATAGGTCCACAGTAGGTACACACACTTAAAAGTGATAAAGGAATTAGAGTCACCTGAGGGTTTGGAAAATGCCAATACTTTAAAAGCCTTCTTCCAAAGCGTATTCAACTCATCGTCACACATCGCAGTGGAACCTCCGCCGAAAACATTCAGTGAGCAAATGCCCGAATTAAAAATTTCAGGTCGCGGAATAGAGCAGCAGTTAAAAAAACATTAGTAAAAACAAATCACCAGGTCCCGATCAAATTCCTTCCCGGGTATATAAAACATTAGCTTCTGAAATAGCCCCCTATCTAGAAATAATATTCAATAAAACACTAAAGAACCGCACTGTACGCAAGGATTGGAAAGTAGCTAACATTACACCTATTTTTGAAAGCGGTGATAGGAAAGAACCTAGTAACTACAGACCCATTTCACTCACGTTAATCTCTTGCAAAGTATTTGAGCACATTGTAGTCAGTACAATCATGGGGCATTTGGATATCAGGGATTGCTCATAAACAGACAACGTGGGTTCCGGAAAGGTAGATCCTGCGAGACACAATAAGCTTTATTTGTACACGATATTTTAGTCAACGGCGAAAACAGTACTGAAGTTCATGCGATAGATTTAAGATTTTAAAAATGCATTCGATAAAGTACCACATGATAAATTAATCTTGAAATTAGAGAGTTTTGGTTTAAATAATGACGTTGTGTGTTGGATAAAAGAATTCTTAAGTGGGCGAGAGCAGAGGGTTGTCATAGATGGTATCATGTCAGACACAATCAAAGTCACATCGGGAGTTCCCCAGGGTAGCGTAGTTAGTTTTACGCTTAGACTTTTTGCAGACGATACTGTAGTGCGCAGGGGTATATCAGAAGAAGACAGGAAGCAAGGATTTAGATATAATTCAAGACATGGAGGAGGAATAATTCTATAGAGCGATCCTATAAAATTAATAACACGAAGGTCGAAAGCGTTGAAACCATTAGGTATTTAGGTGAAACAATCACTAAAGATTTATCGTGGGGAAGACACATCCGGGAAATATGCGGCCGAGCGAAGAGAAAGCTAGGATTTATAAAAAGAGTACTTGGGAAATGTGATGAGAAGACAAAAGAGCGATGCTACTTTTCACTAGTTAGGCCCCACCTTGAGTATGCAGCCAGTGTATGGGATCCTAATGAATTAGGTTTGATGAGAGAACTAGACAGTGTGCAGCGTAGAGCAGCTAGGTTCGTCAAAAGGTGTTACGATAAGTTGAGTAGTGTATCAGAATTAATACAAGAATTAGGGTAGGAATCAGTTTAATCCGGATTATCATGCCCAGTTAAAATCAGAACGATAAAATTTCTTGGAAAAAGTTTCGGGTCCCCCTCCGTATCGCCTGGGAAATTCGGGACCCCAGGCCCTGTTCTCGAAAGTAAATTGAGAAAAGTTAATTGAGGTAAAATAGTTAAAATGGGGAGCTTGTGTTCAATAAGCTGACAGTGAAACGCAGAATAATGGTCACCTGGCCCGACCGAGTAACCATTTACCGTGAAATTTAATATTTCCTTTTTAATGCATTAGAATGGATCTACAGTAACTGGATTACTTGTGCAAACTATTGTACTATTTAGGATCGGAAAAAATTGCTTCCAACACATATTGGATAAAAGTACAGGGGGTTGACTCCTTCAAGCACCAATCTTGTTTATGTAAGTAATGCTAAATGGAAGCGTATTTTACGTTTACGTCCGAATTGGAAAAAATCCGAATTTTACGAATATAATCAACATTTTCGTAGAACTGCAGTTTAGTTTTTCTCGTATATTTCAAAAAAATATCGGAGACATTTCATCCCTCTGAAACTGCGGCACTGCGATTCAATAACTTTTGAAAGGCCAATTTACAAACGTAAATTCCTGCTTGACTTCAAGTGATACCACTGAAGAGACAAAGGAAGGAGACAGCTTATGAGCCTTCTAGAAGAAAAATGTTTGATATAAGACACCGTTTCACTTCTCTGTTAGCTCTGGGAAATAATGCACCATTTAGCTGCAAATACTGCAGTATATGTGCGAAATGCAGAACTATGAAAACACAGGCCAAACAGCATATGTGCTTCAAGAATTGGAACAAGTCCTCGACGGAAATGGAAGCCGACATAATTGTCGAGGGATTTAAAACAAGAGTAGAGATGCACAATTTGAAGTACCACCGGCTTATAGGCGATATAATATGATGTGCTTGTCATGAATCTTATAAATGGGTGTTGTGTAATTAGTTTTATCTTTCTTCACGCAAATACGATAAAATTTCCATTTAATTCGTAGGGGATGGCGACAACAGTGCTACCAAGAAATTGGCCGAACTTCTTCCCTACGGCGTTGATCTCGCTGTCATTAAAATAGATTGCACCAATCACTTGCCGCGATATTGCTGTAAGAGGTGGAGATAAATAGCTAAGGAAGCAAACTCCACAGAAACAAGATAGACAATATTAAGGCGATGGACCGAAGGATGCTAAGAAACATGCATGGAATTAAATAATGGACCGCAAATGACACAATATACGAAAAAGCTACAATTGACCCACTAGAAAAAATAATAACAAATCAAAGTACGAAATACTACAAAACGATAGAAAACAGTGAAAACACAGCTATGGAATGTGCAGCCTTAAATAAAAACAATCCAATTGACAGTTTCCATAGACCGAATGATATTTTAATGAATAATTAAAGATCCTAGTCGGTTCCGGGATTAAAATGACACATATAATAAGCCAGTTTTTGGCATACTATGAAATAAAGTCACCCTAGGGTGACGAGCCATCAGTCAGTCAGTTTTATTTCATTGAATTACTGATGCTCAATTTTCTTTTTTAAGATTCTCTCTTTGGACTTTTCATATATCGAATAAATATAATTTACCGTAGTCCATAAAAAGTTTTGCTCCAGTTCACACTTACAATGACGTTGTGTTTTAGTTTTTTCTCGATCCCATTTAATTTCTGGACAAACTTTAGACGGAGTTACACTCGTATTTGAAAAATCTTGCAATAAAGAAATTAGGTTTTAGAGAAGCATTTTACTTCTGTACTGAAAATAAATAGCCCCGAATATTTTACCTGGTAGCGAGAGTGGACTAAATCAAATCCCACTTATAGACAAGTTACGTTCGTGTTAGGTGAGTAGCAAAGATAAGCGGATAGCTAAGATGAGGAAGACGAATGAATCACTCGTAAACAAAGATTCCCTCGGCCTTCGTCCAAGGGGTCGTGTGACGACGTGTGACGCAATAGGCGATAAGGAACATTTGGACCGGTGGTCACTCATTGGTGACTGAATAAATAAGCCACTCCCCAAACACCCCTCAAAGATGACCCCCTCCTCCCAGTAAAGTTACCCATCCCACTGAAACTGAAGCGGCGGCTCTCGGAACTAACCCCCGTGGCGGTTACTCAAGAGATATTGGTTTGGTATAGAACAGCCTTAAGGCTCCCCAAGGCGAACGAAAGAGACCCATTTCGGAAGGCAAGTGCACGACCTTATCATTGAGTGTGTAGGGGGAGGGTTCGGAGCTTGGTCACTACGACCCCAACCCCTCCCTGTGCACGCCTTTGATTTGCCTAACTTCTAATTAGAGTAGGGTTGACGAAGTGTACCGAACAGTAAAAAATGGTTTGGAAAATCAGATAGAGATATCGGAGTACCGGATCTCTTGAATAAGCACAGTGATGTAAAGAGGGGATCCTCTGTCTAAAGAATGCTGCCATAGGAGTGGCCGATTTTCGGTTCATGCCGGGTCAATCCAAATTCCAAACGTTACTAGTTAAAATACAGTCATAAAAGTTAAAATCCCTGAACACATTGGCAAAATTAGTTTTACCTAAAGGACACTTGTAATACCTAATGCTGTGGAAAATTGCACTTCTCGGGTGGAAAAGTGAATATTTAAAAATAGCATTGGCATGTATTAATACGGAATAATTTTTTTTGATCCCCACATACGTTGCTTTATGAGCAACTATTACCTCTATTTCTAAAATAAGAAGAAAAATTGATTTGGATACGCGTATAGCATACGCATATCTCTCTAAAATCTAGAAAATAACGCTGAAAAACTAAAACCAGAATGAATGACGATTTCAAGAGTCTTTCATTTTTCTTTGGGTCCTTCACTCTGGCCAGTAATCGATATTAAATTCGAAAATATGGCAGATGGACCCGAAAGCTGAATTATAGTAAAATAGCTTTCTTCTGCACCAAGCCATCTTCTGCACTACACATAACATGCATGAAAAATCAGGATAGTGCATTAAATCGAGCGATAAAGACCATCAGAGATATGGTCAACTACCTGCTTACAAAAATCGGAGTTCACTGAATGAGCAAGTCAGTCGACATGAACATCAGACGATGGGCTGGAATTGAGAAGGAAGTGGGGCAGAAAACCCAAGTCAAATATCACATACAGCGAGCAACCCAATGGCTGGGTTTAGAGGTGAAGTAAATGACCTATTAATTTTCTAATCCCTACCATGTATAAAATTTACGCATGTAGGGTATTTTCTTCTTTGAGAAGTTTTCATGACAGAACAGTCGCATCACAAATATTTAGTTGGGAGATAAAAGAGGCGTCAGCCAGATTTGAACTCAGGACCCTTCAGTTCGTCAACGAATGCTCTTACCACTGGGCTACTACGACCACTACAATAGGCAGTTGGGCGTTGGGCTTCATAGTCACAGAAAAAGTAAAAATAACGATCCATTTGTAGCCTTGACTAAATGAGGACTCCTGATTTATTGAAGGAAATCAGCTTGAAGCATCATTACAAACTTGGCAAATACGTAAGCTTGACTAAGAAGGGAAAATATTTGTAAAATCCTTTCTTTCGACTTATCAAATCGACCTAAAGCGCTGGAAATCAAGTATCCAATTTTGGTATCGTCAATATTTTTGAAGAAAAGTTTTACTTGCTTTTGATAGGTGGATTCTTTTGGTGAGAATTATTTTCCACGTCTTTAGATTCCTATTATCCAGTTTCCTGTATTTACACGTAAAATTTGTCAGGTAATACGCTAAAATGTTAATTTGAATGTTTGATATTCCGCCACATAAACCATCTAGCTAGTCAACCTAGCCTCCAGCAGTAGAATACTAACATAATAAAAACGACATTCATCCACAACCCTTTGGATATTTTAGTTTGATAATATCTCGTGCAAACAAACAAGCTGCATCCTAACGAAAAATTCACTTATCGTGTAAATTCATTAATTTAAAAAAAAATATTTCAAAGGGGTCAATGCATGAAATAAATAGCAAGTATCATTGTATAAATTATAATAACTTTGGAACATGAACTGGCTACTGGGTGAGAGTGGTGGAGATCCATCATATTAACTCCAGGGATCTCTTGCGAATGTAGACCGTAAATGTATGCCTATTACGTCAATGTGTAAAAACTATTGCCACCCTTATGAGGTTTGAATATTCCCGGTGTTGAACTCACTTTCTCAGTGTTGCCAAGTTGGCGGATTTCATTTAGTTCACACATAGGCTGCATTTCGACGCCAAACACCTTTGCGTTAATTATTTTTGCCACTGTACATATATCAGACCCATCAAAAGAATTGGTAGGAAAAGATAGCAGGTAAATCTCATCAATCAGCAATTTAAAAAAAATTACAGTATTTGATTAGCATGAATAAGATATTCGTCAATAGAATAAAAACAATAGTCCAGGAGATATTGTTTTTACTTAGTTTTAATTTTGTCTGGTACCTACCTTTACATCTTTAAGTACCTACTGTCGACCAAATTATTATATGTGCAGCCAAGTTTGATGGGTGTTTATGAAGTAACTAAGACCTAAAGAAAATTTATTTATATCATATTGTTCTCACTTTATTCTATGTTAATTGTTGTACGCATAAAATGTTGGAATTACATATATTATTGTATTTTTTATTAAAGCTTGAATGGAAAAAGTGACTGTTTTTTAACATGTTCAACAATTACGCTATTATGCAGACTTCAAAAATTTATTACTCAAAAACCCATCAGCCAATCTATTCCAAATTATAACTCAATATAGATGCACAAATATTTTTCATGCCTTTTCTATAAAATTCAGAAATTCATTTGTGCATTTAATGATGCTGTAATCATTTTTATCAGAAGCATTTTTCTCGGCTCTGGGTGGTCAAGATGGACATCTATGAAGAGGGTGTTTGTAAACTTGTGCCACAGTGGGAGAAATGTGTTACGAAACTTGACGGCTATGTTGAGAGATAGGGAAAATAGGCTCCTTTACATTATACAAAGTAAAAACATGTTAAACATTACACTTTGTACTACAAAAGTTGTTGTGCATTACTTATTGATCCACCTTCATGTGTTTAATGTATTTTCGAATAACAGACCAGAAAGAAATTGGAAGGAAGGAAGATTTTTAAATGATGGAAATTTCCCCTTGTTTAGTCATGAATGTAAAATATTTGACTTGGTTTAGGAACCAATTTTAATCCTTATTTAATGGAAAAATGTGTATTACAATAGTTTTGGTTAATTAAATGGCTGCTAGGGATGCCACCTTAGGTTAGCTCTATACTTCATGAAACCACCATCATAGTATATGTATAAGAAAATGTTTGATGAGTATGAGTATGAATCATTTTCACTCCCTATACATGTCATAAAGATGTCACCTATATATAAGGTGACCATACGTACCGGTTTGGCCGGGACAGTGCCGGTTTTGGGGTGTTTGTCCCGTTGTCCCGAAAGACTAAACAAAAATAGTAATTTGTACCGGTCTTTTGATTTATGCTATCAAAATAATCAATTTGTTTTTTAAATTTTAGTCTTTTTTAAACGCTTGTAAAAATAATGGTTCGAACAGCATCTTACATGAAAAATCCGTACATATGTTTTATACAGTAATTCTTCCATCTGAAAAATATCATAAATAAAGTGTGATTTTTGTGAATTTGAATTGTGAATAAAAATCTCTTTGAAAAGTTTAATAAAAAATAATTTCATAAATATTGAAATGAATTAAAAATCTTTCCCTTAATATTTGATTTCTTTTATGGTTCTATTGAATTAAAAATGCTTAATATATATACATTCCTATTTTTATAATATACCTAGCTCGTACATATGTAGCATCAGGAAGTTGCACCAATTCGGGTGCTGGAAAAGTGAGTTGTGTAGGACTCAGAGTAACAACTTTTCTAACGCTTCACTTGACCAAAGAAACATATATACATACATCCATGTTAAATTGCCTATGCTTCAGGAGAAGCGACAGTTTGTCCCGGTTTAGCAGATCAGAAATCTGGTCACCTTACCTATATATGTATTGACTTATGTATTCAGGTTGAATGATCTGTTTTAAGGTATTAACAAAGTCATGAAATATGCTCCTGGTGAAACAACCAATTGATCTTTTCTTTAGGTCTTATCATAATTGGACTTAATGAAATCAGTATTATCAGTAAATAGCCATAATTAGCTCCACAGATGCCTGTCATTTTCTTTTAATTGTTTTTTGTAGAAATTGCTGGGAATAACCCATGTTATTTGATTGAATTCAAGCAATATCTGCACATGAAATAGGGATAAGTGTTGCTAGCTTGTACTCATTGTCTTATTGCACTAAAGATACAGGAGTGTAAATCAATGATATTTTATGTTACCTTGCAAGTAAACTACAGGGAACTTATCCCCAAATTTTAATATTGAAATTAATAATTTCTTTGAATTTGCAGACCTTTTTCCACAGTTAGACCATCAGAAACGTGTTATTGCCAAGAGCATGAAAAAACAACAGAGGTGGCCGCAAAAACAGTCAGAGGGAGCTCCCGTTAGGCACCACAATCCTCCACTACATCGATCTTCAGGTCATCGTCATCCCTCCAGAGATCGAGTTTCAGGGGCTAAGAAGACAGAGCATCGGAATAATAGGAAGGTTGCCACAAAGCGACGCCAATCTGGGTCTTGTGATGTAAAGAAAAGATCTCCAGAGAAGGAACTTTATAGCAGAGATTCATCACAGCTGTAGCCAGAAATATTTTTGCTACATACTATGAAGTTCATCTATTATATGAATGATTCTGGGTGATTTTGTGATAATTTATCCTCATTTGCATGGTTTTTTTATATTCCCATTTTTGGACTATTATATGCGATAAAGAATTTGAATTTTCAGGTAACACAAATCAAATCAATTTTAAGTGCTTGTGATAATGCCAGTATATGAGGGTCATTGCAATGAAAGTACTCAAGTAACATATTTGAAGTTCGGTATATTTTAGAATTTCCCTAAATGACCTCATTTCCTCATGCAGGGGAAATAAAGCAACCATGGTAGAGGCTCAAATGTATATTTTGAAATACCTATAGTCGTATTGCATTTATCCTCCTAGACCCTTGTTATTAAGTTATAAATGGATCTAATGAAAATAGTTGTTATTTTTCATTACATGTTGATAATACGTGTTAATTAGGAATGAACACTTGAAAAGATGCTTGCTTGTGCTAGACTTAAGCCATGATTACATTTTTAAAATTTTGCAACGATAAATATTGGCATGTGTGTTATTTAATATTCTGTCATCACCGTATTAGGTAATTTAAAAGTTCCTAACTGTTATGATAGTGGAGAGTGTTCATTCCAGCATATTTGAAAAGTTTCCCTCAGTTCCCTTGGTCATGTAAAATGCAGTCACTGATTTTCTCTTAGTGTTCTTTTACCTGACACAGAAATGCGATTTTCAAATCCATTATTCCTGTTGTATAAACTGAAAATTTAGTGTGTAACCTGCCATGGAAAATTTAACTCCCAGAATATTTTGTGATCAGGTCAAGCACAAAAAATTATTTTTGTGCTCATTTCAATAATGTGTGCTTTGGTTTTCTTCCTGGTTAAAAGGCATAAACAGGTGCTAGTTAAACATAAAGGTATCTCTAGTCCTTGGGCTGGGTATACATTGAATTCAACAGAATTTTTTATTGGTCTTTTTTCATCTAATTTTTATTTACAAGTTTAGCAATTTCCTTTGTCAATTGTTTGTCAGCTGGTTCATTTTCTAGCCATTAACTCATTCAGTCCATTATTAATAGGTTGAAATGCAATTCAGATGTTTTTCCCATGCATGACTTTCCCAAGTTATGCACTGTGCACTAGAAGTCAATTTCACTGGGTGGTTCTTTATTTGTTGTTGATGGTACATTAAAAATGTTTGCACCTGATTCAAATGTGCCACAGTTTAAATTTCCATACTTTTTCCCCTTCTCCAAGGACTAGTCTCTGATGGAATGTTTGTTTATGCATTTAGCATATGAACATTAAGGGAGTCTAATTAATTTCTTCAGTTATTACTACCATGACATGCAATTTTTTTATAGTCACTGCCAAAATCTTAACCTACATTCTAATCTATTTTGATCAGTACCATCAGATTCATATTACATATATCCATTTCTCTACCACTCTATCAGTACTGAAAAGCTAATTGCTCAGGAAGTAAGCAAGTCATCGCCTACATTGATCAGAACTCACTTTGCTCTGCATTTGTGCACTTTTATGAAACATCTTTTAATGATTCATGATGAAATTCATGCTCAATATAAAGATGAACCTTCTGTAGAAACTATCAGTATTTTTATTCCACTCAGTAGCCTTCAGTTTCTAGTAGGTGATGACATTAGGGGGAAATGTCAATTTGTGTGTCATCACTAAATTTATCTCGCACGGGTGATTTTACTATGGTAACATTGTGAAAATGAAGATTATTGAGTGGCAGTTTTTTGTACACAGTAGGTGTTTACTTAAGATTTTATTGGGAGATAGCTTTAATAAGTTGTGGTTGAGGTCACTTGGACCTTGTTGAAGGAGTGCTTTGTAATTATGTTTATTGAAGCAAGGTTTTTAACATCTAAGGACTCCTTCATTGGTGAACTTGGGCATAATTCCAGTAAATTCCCAGAGTGATTCCAATTTCCACAGAATGTTTCAGTGATCATTATGTGCAGGATTAGTACAACATACATGCAAAGCAGTATCTCACTTTAAATGAATGAAAATTTGATTTAAGATTTAGTTATGCACATGATGATTTTAGTACTGCTAAAAACTGATTTTTTGCAAAAAGTTGTTGCATCACCAGGAAAAGTCCTGGATTTCAGGTCGCAATCCATCACTGTTGCACAGAACTTACCAAAGCAGCTTAGTCGTCTCAGGATATATACATATTTTGTTTTGTTTATTCTTCTCAACTTTGTTGCAAGCCCTTGCCTTCTTTGGACAAAGATAAAATGTAAATAAGAGTAAATATCTTAGGTTAGGCCAAAAAGTAGCTTGTGGTGTTGTTTTATTTTAGGGTGTGAGTTTTTTTCTAGTACCTAAGTACCTAGTTTTCTCAAGTACCTAATGACTCTAGTGGTGAGGTTTTTCAGTGCAATGACAATGAAGTCATTAAACAATACCATATGTCCGACCCCGTAAGATGCACTTTTTTAACTTGAAAATGCATCCTAAAATTGGCTCAGTTTTGTGGGCTGAAGGTTAAGCTAAGATTTCATGTATCACATTTTGCATTCCTGTTGGAGGTGTACTGATTTTCACTGCGGTCTCTATTGCAGTAACTAGCTAAATGTGCCTGTTAGTTTTAATAATTGAGCACATTGAGTCCTTTTGTAACTTGAGCTTTTGCTAGCTTTCTTAATAATGATCTTACGTTCATCCCTAACAACAATTAACAATCATCTTTGGTACCATTTACCACACAAATTCAACTACACCAAATTAATGAATTAATATATTAATATAAAACTGATACATAACAGTGTTTTCTTTATCATTCATTTATTTCTGGAATGAATAACTTTGATTCAACTGCTATTTTTTAAATTAACAATCTGATTTTCTTCTCTTAAACTGATACTGACAAAAGTATATTTTTCATTCTAATATCTAATCCAGAAAAATCTACATCTTATGTGTTACTGCATCCTATGGGCTAGAAAATATGGTAATTCAATTTTTCATTGTTTTCTTGATGGTGAATTGTTCAACCAAAATTTTCTAGTGCCGATATTTTTCTTTCCTAAACCTTCAGGTATCATAACTAAGTACCTAAGAGTTTAAATTTCAAGATTTCTGAATACTTGATGTTTCAGGGTTCATTAAGATAATTAATGGCTATGATATAAGCCTTGATATAATGCTATGATATAAGCCTTGCTGGTGAAAGAAACTAGAGATAGCTGAACAAATGTGATAGTACTGTGTGAAAATATCTTGTAACCTGTTAGTGTAATAACTAATTTCATACCTACATAATAGAGTTTTCAGCAGAACATTATTGATGTACTTTATATTCATGATAAAAAAAGGCACAATGGTGAATTTCCACAGTTTATTTTACAATCCAACCCAGGTTTCCTCATGAATTGACAATGTTTAGGTAAATTTGAAGATAGCTGTCTCACTCTTATATAGTTGACTAAGGAGGGGGGGGGGGGGGGGGATTAGGGTATATTTTGGAAATCTGAGATGGAGAGGTGAGTGTAATATTCTTAGAGGGCTTTGTACAGGTTAAGTAGTTTAAAAAAGGGGAGAGGGTTGAAAATTTGGGGAGGAAGGATAGATAAGGGTGGGTGATTGGTGTAGGTCATGTCTACTTAAGTACAAGGTCACATGATCAGGGGGTAAGTTGAGGTTAAGAAGCTGTGAATGGTCAGTAAAACCAATATCATTACGAAGAATATTAGTTGGGCTATTAGCAATTTCATACCATTTGCACCATCTTATGACTGATGCTGGTAACTTCCCCCTCCAGAACTCATTATTGTATCAAAGCTTACTTGTTTCACATTGCATAAGACATTAAAACACACAAGTGCACGTCCAGTTCAGCTACTTAGGCTAGCAATGAATTCTGTGGGAAAGGATTACCTCATTAACAAGTGGATAAATTATTTGTACGAGATCCAGGTTTTGGTCCCAGTGCAGGTGGATGTTTTTTTTTCTGTGGAAATCTGCCTCCAAATCCCATTGCTGTATACATTTTTACATCGATTTGCAGTGCAACAAGACACCAATTTTTGTGTGACTTTCATGTAAAAAAAATATATTTATGATAATACACTAGATGGATAATAAGCCTTCTCTGTTGTTTAGTGCAATTCGATAAAAATGCGTAGCATATGGTCTTTTCTCTGTATGCATATGCCCAATCATCCATTTCACTTTTCATGATCACATTTGAAAACTACTAAATTAGTGGAAATTTTATGTACATGGTAGCCTCTTAGTTAATCATGCATTTATGTAAATCAAGGCTTGCATAACTTGAGTTATCGTATTTGACGGCATATACAATTGTACCCCTATTACAGTAGGCCTTATTCAGGAAAATCTTTAGCGATGCAGCCCTTTTGTACATAGAAGACATCAAAACTAAATCAGCCCAATTTCAAAAACTAGTACCTTGAGGAAAGGGTTGGTCAAGGACTTGTCAAGGTCATTTGATAGCTCTCTTATTCCTCGTTTAGTATCACGGTAGGCAAATAAAATAATTTGGATGTAGTCTTATTGGGCTTTATACTGGGTTAGGCTTTACATGGTGAAAGTTTTGATGAGCAAGTCACTCATCACCCTCGGGGCGAAAACTGAGTGCTGAGTTTTGATTTGGTCCAGTTTTAATATTTGTGTAACTATTTAGGTGGATTCTGATTGGATATTTAAAATCATTCTTTCTGAACACATTTAATCCACTCAATGACCAGAGTTGTAAGTCCTGAGTCTCTGTTTTTCTTCTCCTGGGTGATTTCAATAGGCTCTCTTAAGAGGAGATCCCAATACCCATTTCAGCAGCTAAGGATTTTGGTATTTTCAAAATTGAGACAGTGATTCATATCTAGATTATGCTCCACTAGGGCTGTCTTCTCCGGCTTATACACCCTAACTCTGATATTCCTTTTTTAATGTTCCCATAGTGGATAGTGCTAGCTGTCTCCCCAGTGTAGACGTTACCATACTAGCATGGGACCAATTAAACATTCAGCTTTTCATATTTGTCCTGAGAAGAAACTTAACTTTGAGCATGAAACCCCAACCCAGTGCAATGCCCAACAAGACTGCATCTAGTTAATCCACTAGGAAATCATACAATCCTTTAAATGATAATCAATAAATGTTGATAAACAAACCGTGATTGTAGTCATAATAATAGTGTGGCATAATGGAAACATAGTTTA
Source organism: Platycnemis pennipes (assembly GCA_933228895.1). Lineage (NCBI taxonomy): Eukaryota > Metazoa > Arthropoda > Insecta > Odonata > Platycnemididae > Platycnemis > Platycnemis pennipes. Next base: position 121,951,969 of record OW121848.1, read on the forward strand.
AATAAATAATAATAGTTCGGAATAAAGCTAAGTAGTAGATACCAATTAAGGTAAAGTGAATTGAGGCTAACACAAAAGTAACAAAATAAGTGGGTAAGGCCTCACTTTCAGATATGAGACCCAGAGGTAATTTTTTTAGACACTAGATTTTGGAGTATGAATATGTCACATTTGCCAACAAATACGGTAATTTACTACATTTGGAAGAAAAGGTTCCGAATGGCAATCCTTAAGTTGGCTTTGACAATGTTGGCTCTCATGTCTGGACCACTTAATTAAATCAGCCTGTGAGGCAGTGGATTAATTATGATGCATACTTGTAAAAGTCGATTATCGAACACATTCCTGCATAATTACACAAAACTTTTCAGGATAAAATCATGGGTTGAACCAAGTACTACTTTTCAGAGTTTGAAACCTCGAGTAGAAAAATCATGTTACTAAAAGCATGCTGTAAAAGTAATAAGTTAATGTGTATGGCTTTTTATCGTATTTATTTTTATCATTATTTGTTTGCCTCAATTCACTTATTGTAAAATTCATGCTACAGTCATTTGAGATACAATCTATCATGTATTCATCAAAAGTAGTGTGGTAATGTCTTAATGCTGTCAATATTTATTATTCATCCAGTGTTGCTGTCATAACTTAAAATGTTGTCTATTATGTGTTTTGATTTATGTACAAAAAACAATTTGGTGTCCGGTGGTTTTGAACCTTATTCAAGGTCAGGTTATACAAAAGTATTAACTTTTATTCTAAATAATTTCTTGAAATAAAAACACAACTGCATCATAGTGAATGAGTATCACACCATTATAGTGACATTCACTAATGTTCCTTGTTTATGCTGTATATTTCATGCTCTAATAATCACCTTTGTTTCCATCATTTGTGGTGAACTTATGCTATAATTCTGGTGCTAATCAAAGATGATGAAATGTATGTAGCAGAATGATGAAATGTATTGGTGCTATGTCAATATTTCATTCGCGTTCTTTGCTTGATCATATTTACAACCACAACAGAAATCCATTCACAAATTACAGTGCTAATTACTTTTCCCACTTGATCTCTACCATGGCTGATGCGAAATGTGCAAATGTCATTCCAAAATGGAATGCAACATGAATGTAATGATATAAGAATTCCCGTCAGAATGGCTTTAATTGCGGTCAACCAAAACTTCGTGGTCATGAATCTCCTCGTTGTATTAGATCTCCTATAAAAGATATTCAAAGGAATTTAATACCTCAAGGTCCCACTGTCACAAGACAAGAGTTAAGCAATAATGAGCAAAATAAGGTGATAACGTCATGCAACTGCCCCTGATGCACTGAAGTTAGTTTCATTAGGTTGACAAAGGTTTTGTGTGGCCAACTGATTGCATATTTAGAACAGTGAAGCAACACCAACAGTGAAACCTTATCTTCCTGACAACCCCAATCAATGCTTGCCCATAAAACTGTCTCCTCCATTATAAAGTATTCTACTCTCCATATTCTAAACTACCGTAGGCTATATTTTTATATTGAACAGGCATGTATTATGCAACATGTATTATGAGTATTTTTACCGATTAGGTGTCTCAGGATGTTCGCATGCCCTCACACCACTTAACAAGTCTCACAAATATGCCTCCAATAAATCAATTGTGTAAACAATTAAAGCTGTCAATGTAATGTGTATGAATGTTTTGTAATTGAGATTAATTTGTAATCCATTGTTCACACTATGGAATTTCCATTGTTATAGCGATGATGTACACAGAAAGCTTGGTAATATTCACTGGAGTCAATACAGTGTACAAAAATTTCAATATATAATAAATGGATTATTATAAAAAATATTTTATTTTATCTCCAACAAATCAATCTACAAATGTTTCTGGAGAAATAGACGATGGATCAATATACTCATACAGAAGAAATTTCCCAACTTTCTTTTTATTTTTATAGCAGTACATTTTTAGGCAGCGTTCACACAAATGCACCATCTTATATGGGACTCGGTCACATGAATGTAAAATCCATCTGGAAAAAAGCAACAAGTCATTAGTAAACAGCATACCCACTATTTTAACACAAAAAAATGCAGGCAGCAAGTGAATTTTTTTTTTTCAAAGTAAAGGACTGTGATGTCTCTCCCTAACTGAAAAACCTTCCACAACTCACTTTAAAAAGTTTATGAGCTAATGGAAAAATTCTGACTTCATTGCTTGCCTATAAGAAAACAAATGGATTAATCAGTAAAAATAAAATATTTTTAGGACTCCAGGAAATTCGTTGGCTATGAAAAATAATTATTCACCAACACATGTATAGATTGCTGGACAGATTTTGACAGAATAATTCAACAGTTTTCTTGAATTTCTACAAAACAAGGATCCTTAGATGTAGCTGCAACTTATAGGTCTGTTTAACATGGATGAAAACTTTAACTGATGCTTGAACCAGAAATTCAGTTTTAGAATCATCATGTTCTCTGATGTACCATTAAATCTGGATGTTAAATAGCTCGATATCGTAACGATGGATTTTCATTGGTCAGCAAGTTAACAATAAGATTACTGTGGTGGTTGATGGGATCTACTTTTATTATGGTGGGACTTATGCTTGATGTGGATGAATATATTAAAGATGAAGAATTAAACAAGTTTACATTGTACTCGGACCTCAAAGTAGTTTCGGAAATTTGGAGTGATGCAGAGTTTGTTGTTAGGATTTATCTCACAAAAACCAATGGTCACAAGGGTTTTCTCTAATTGACAATGAAATTTTAGATCATATTTCAGGAGTTTGGATGAAGTCATGCAGGACAGACAGTTTAGGAATGGCATAGTGGCACAAAATTTTTTCATCTAATTCACAAATTTTGAGTTGCAAAAAATGATTCAAACTTAATTATTACACTTCACCCCTCTACGTAAATGGCTGTCTGACATTGAATAGCACATATCATAAATATTATGACTGAATGAGCCAGATAGTCATGTTATCTTGCACTGCAAATAAGAAATTTCAGTTAGTAAAGCTATTCATTAGAATACTTACTGAGGTAATACATAGTGACAGGGTAACACATGATTCTACTTCACTAGTAAAGGACATATCCATGGCACCTGTTCTGAGCAGTGTGCTTCAGGATGAGTTTGCATAATAGATAACAATAGTGAAAAGGCAAAAGAAAGAACTGTGGTCTTCGTACACCACTTTGCTTCTTTTGGTACTTTCCATGGTTCACCAAAACTCTCCAGTCAAATATAATGCAGAGATACATCGAGCGACTTTGAGACCTTTCCATTGATATGTCTTTAATGTGTAAAACAACTGAAGAATGAAGAAAATGAGAAAATTAATTTGAAACTTTGGTCATTACGTGGCGACCAATCGCTCTAGCATGACTGTCATTTTATGACATACTTTTCCCGATTTTTCCTACCTTCGAGTATTTGTGATTACAAATAATTAGAGCTGGTGAAAAATGGTGAATAACATTCCTGAATTTTGGTGAATATCATAGTGGATTTTGTCACAAAAAAGCAGCATATAAATGACATTTCAGTGAAAAAATGTTTATTCGGAAATATTTCAAAGCACAATAAAATTTTGAGTGATATTTATGCAATTTTGTAAGAATATTATTATATAAAAAATATTGCAATATTTTAAGTACCGTATTCACTTGTGTAAGCTGCACACCTTTTTTCCAGAAACACAGGTGATAAAATGGGGGTGCACAGCTTACATGAATCCTCCAGAATTTCGTGTTAACCGCGCACCATTGTTTTCCTAAAATTCCTGTTGTATTTTTCTCCTAAGTTTCACATTTTGTGAACATATCTACGTTAATTGGTAAGTATGGTCTAGTAGTAAATCGTACATTGTAAACAATTCTGAAATTTCGAAGCAATCAATAATAAAAATCTGCGTTTAACAAAGTCTGAGCGTACACAGATACTTGAAGAAATGCTAGATCAGAAACACCACTTGGCAATGCAATCAATTTTTCGTGAATAGATAGACTTAGGACAACACATTGTAGCACTGATATGTATTGAAATCTACATTGTATCCTGAAAGCTGCCACAAGGGGGGTGGCATCTTTTTTCAAAATCGTAAGCAGAGTTTGTTTCAGTATCACGTATCTATAGCAACATTTTGGTGCACTAGATAGCTCCTTTTGCATATACATTAAAGCTACATTGCTAAGACATGGCAAAGAATTTGTTACACAATGGCAAAAGTCGTATGCTCAGAGATTATACCTTCTTACTATCCGTGCTATCCGCTCCATATGCGAGAGTAGTAAACGAGTTCAAATTGATCATTTAGCATTGTCCCAGTCCACAGCTAATGCACAGAGAGAAGAAGAGACCACCGCTATAAGGTACAGATGGCATTCTGCTTTTATTTGTTGATATGCCAACAAATTTCGATCATTTTAATGGCTATTATTACCGTATTTACTCCTGTAAGCCGTGCCCTCGTGTATCCCATGCATCCCTATTTTCGGGCAGGCTTGTGAGGAAAAAAATTATTTCTACCAACAAATTATTTTTTGTTGCCCATGAGTCTGCATCATTTTGTCATAACATGAATGCGCGTTCTTTAATAGAATTTTAATAATAATGCTGTGCCTAAATTACATGTCTTTTTCATTAACTGATTGAATTACGTGTTAATATCGTCACAATCATCATCGTGTTGTGCATCGATGCACTGCCTCTTTTACTGTTCATCTTTTTCTCATAGCATCTCACAGTAATCACAGTTACATACGATCACATCGGGGATCGGGTTGGTGTGGTGGTTAGAGTACTGGCCTCCCATCCCAAGGGCCCGGGTTCGATTCCCGGCAGTGGCGGATTTTTCAGTGGAAAACCGGTCCCCACTTGAGTGCCTATTGGAGGGCATTTCAAGTACCGTACTCCGTCCGTCGGATGGGACGTTAAGCCGTGGTCCCCTTGGCGCCTTTCGTTAAGAGTAGGCTAATGCCGACACCGGGTTTCTCTCCACCCTTCCTCTGTTCCCTAAAAACTCCTACCATTACCCAATTACCCACCTATCCTATATGGCGCAAATGACCTCAGCTGTTGGTCGCCTCCCCCAAATAACCAAACCAACCAACCAAACCAACGATCACATCATCCAGCCATAAAAATGGCATCTGTTCAAAATAACATTCAACTGAAATAATTGCAGAAATATATACAATTTCAACCCATGATTACTCTATTATTACGGAAATCTGTTGGCATATCAACAAATAAAAGCAGAATGCCATCCGTACCTGATAGTTGTGGTCTCGTCTTCTAACAGATGCCATGGAAAAGCTGAAAAGTGATCTTTCACTAATGTAAAGCAGTGTGGAAAATAAATACAACTAATTGTTACCAATTACAATGGGAAGATATCAAAATTAAGTTCAACTTCACAGTGTAACTGAAAACTCATTGGCAGTAGCCTCTAGGTCAAGTTTGACAATGACTATACATATAAGAAGCATGGTAATCTTCAGTAAACTTCTTCAGGAAGTGCCAGAAATATGTTCTACATAGCTTATGAAAATGAGTCTACCATTGATGTTAGCAAGCAAAAGTAGGAACAGTCATCCTCATTGCCTCAGAACCAATAAAGTGAAGGAACTGATGAATGTTTTGGACTTACAGAGCCACATACTGTCCACAAAAGTTGCATAATATGGAGTATTTTTTATAAAGGTACAGCATCAGTGGATAATCAACTGAACACAGCGAGTCTGAGGAATTGATCAATCTGTAAAGTAAGTAGTAAAAAAGTATAAGGTTCAATTTGTTCACTGGACACAATGGTATATGCCATAACCATACCAACTGATGCCATGATAAATTGTACAATAAAAACCCCTTGGCATAAACAACCAATCTGAATCTATGGAATTTTTCTTCACAAAAAATATTGGCCGATGCACTGCCTCTCCAAAGAAACATTGCCAGGAAGCAATCAAATTATTTGGTAACCAATACATTTCCCAATGATTTCAAAATTTTCTCATGGACTTTTTGAATCACAATCATATTTCTGGTAGCTCAACCATAAGAAATTTTACTCTCATCATGAAGAGTGATCGTTTGATAAATTCTAAGGCTCCTAATTGTTTGAGAGGATTTATAATGTTATTTTATTTTTAATGGAATTTTTAATGCTCCACCATTTTCCCAAGCAAAGCACCTTGAGTCATACCTATATTACTTTAAGAAGGCAACAAAATTTGATTTAGGTACCTTGCATCTGAGAAGACTATTACATGTTCACAACTTCCTTGATGTACATACACATATGGATATCCTAAACGAATATGCAAATCTTCCACTTTGGCAGAGTCCATAGATGCTGTAGTTACTTCGATGGGTTTACCAGGAAGACCATGCATCCAATTGATAATCACTTCACTGTAGTCTTTACAGAGAGGATTCCTTGTGTCATTATAAAATGTGTCCCCAATGAAGAAAAATCCAGAAGGGTAAAGTTCCTGCGAATTAAATTTAATGCAATGTAAGCAATTATGATTCTTGCTTCAATACCTGAAATTGTGCAGGATAATGAACTCCTTAATAATGGTGATACATTAGGACAAAGACTTCTTCAGCCCAAATCAACAACTACATTTATCAGTAATGCCAAGATCAGCAGGCCAAAAGGGAAATCACAAAAAAATATATAACATAGTGAAACCTGCCAAAACGGCGAACTTAAGCAGCTACTTTTCCTGCAACAGAAAATATTCTCCAAATAACCAACATATATTTCCCTTCTCTTCAGCGGTCTCCTCGTTAAATGGCCAGGGGTCATGCTGTTTCTGTCCAGTGGCCAAGCATTACACGGCCAGTCCGGAACAATTTTTTTTTCCTGAATATATTTAGAATAGACTTGGGGAATAATTCTCTTCTATTACTAAATCTGTACTCTCTATGAAGTGCAATATTATTACAAGAGCCTTGTCAGCAGACCATCTACCCCTGTTAGACAGATAAATAACAGGGTTTCGTGTAACCCCAATCTGGGTGCCTTCAATTCAGTACATAAAAAACATTTCCAAATATCTATTATCTTTTTTAAGACACCATCTGGAACAATTTAAATGAAGCTAATAAAATGGTATTCAAAGTTTTCAAATTTTGAATATTTTACAAATTTATGTTTTTTACCATAATAATGACTGCTGACGAAGAATAGGACACTTGCACTTTTTTAACTAGTTTAAGTCTAACGACAAGTTTAACATTGTCATCAGGACTGGATGATAACGTTAACCATTGAAACCATGGTAGTACAGTCAAGCCTGCTTTTATCAAACCCGTTTATAACAAAGTACCAGTTATAAGGAAGTGAAGGCTATTCCCTGTCTAAGAGAGGCTTGGAAAAACTGGTCCACATATAACGAAGTTCAGTTATTATGAAGTAAATATTCGGCCCCCTCAACTTTGTTATAAATGGGCTTGACTCTGGTAGTGTGAGATAAATAGTTGTGGAATTACTAAGTTTATTATATCATTCATAATGAAGACACTATTATTAAAAACCTATAATTCAGTAAGTTATAAACTTTGTTTCATTCTATTATCTCTTCTACTATGGCTACAATTTTTATTGTATGACAATTAAATTGAAATTTAACATTATTGCAATCTTAAAATTAACATGAGTGCTTAGGACGTGCATAACATCGCGTTTTTTTAAGGTGGAACAAGACACACCATTTTTATCTTCTTCACTGCCTTCCAGACATGGCCCCACCACCGCTGATTCAATTTCATCATATACTGAAATATAGTCAGTTTCTGGAATGCTTAATGGAAGCATGAATAACCTTAGTTTTTATCATAGAATAGCCATCAAAAGATGCTTGTAACTGTGGGACGAGTGACATGACGGAGTTATTGGATCATTGCCCATTTGAATAGTTTATGACTTTTTAAATCCTATTGCCTGCAGTCAGTTTGGTTCCAGTCCCCTCCTGCTGCAAGGATCGTGCCTAATGTTTGAAGCTGAGTGAGATTGCTGATTAAGACGTTGACAAAAAGTGACCCTCCTAATGATTGACTACCTTTGGAATCCTTAGGAAGACAGGGTGGCTACTGAGACCCAATCTTTAAATTCCCTGACTTTTCCCCCTGACTGACTCACCAATTTCCCTGACCGATTGCCAAAAGGGCTCCTATTATCTGAATATTTTATTTGTGCAGAATTAAATTTTCCTCAAAACTCAGAAAATGTTAAAAGCTGAAATCAATACATTAAAAGCTACAAGTATACCCTAATGAAAAAGTATATTAAACCTTCATAAATTACACCCTCATGCAAATTATATGGACTTTTCACACACATTCCGCGGCCGTGTATCGTATTTCCGTGGCCGTATATGTTTCCTTCGCTAAAATTACAATGACGATGTCTAATCCTTCAAAAAAGAGGTAGCGTGTCGTGGTAGTTCTGGGAAGTTGAGGATTACTGAAAAGGCATCAAAGGCCGATTTACTGGCTGATTTATTGGCGATTTTACTTTTCCATGACCAAAATTTAAGCCTTTCCCTGACTTTTGAACCATTTGCGGGTGCATTTTTTTTGTTGCAAATTTGCATTTTCCACAGTGCCTTCAGGAACAGAAATTTACAGTAAAAAATCATAAACACATAACTTTACTTTAATTACTTTTTCGATCTTTGGATAATTTCTTTGTTCAGCTTATCAAGTGTTTTTTGTCTTCATCTTTTCTAGCTTCAACTGTTCTAATTCCTCTGCCTTCTTCCCTCTGGATCTGTCACTCATTCTTGCTATCCCTTTCTACCCGAGCCTTAGCTTCAAAGCCAGCTTTGTAATGCATATGTGCTGATCGCGCATACCTCACTGTGTCCTTAGTAATTATGATGGATTTGACATCACCATCATGATGGGAGATGTAGTCTCAAATATGACTAAGCCCCATTAATGTATCTTCTAAAATATTCTCTACCATTATGTTTTTGCTCACAGAAAAGCCATGATCTCCTTAAGATTATAAAACTCACAAATTTCATGTTAAATGTTATTAATAAGGCATTGCAAAATTCCTAGTTTAGTAGTTTGAAACATTCTATGATAATTTTGTAGTCTTCAAAATGGAATCCCCAGATATTCCTTGAATGGAATTTCTTCACCGCATTAAAAAGTTTTTGTTTCTAAAGAATAATTTGGATAATTTCAAGAATTTGATTTACAACAGTAACCCAAGTTAATGTAAACCCATTGTGCACTGAATTGATTTTAGGTTCAAAAATGCATTGTTTGAATAGTATATGATAAGGAAAGTGAACTTTATGTTAGAAGTAATAACATTATTGCATCCCTAAATCTTGATCCAGGAAAATATTATCCACACAGATGATAGGAAGGTGATTATTTCTACTATAAATTTACTTGTTTTTTGGAAATACTACTGTTGCTGTTTTTCTGTATAGATTACAAATGTAGGATTAGACAAGAAATGAAATACAGGATCCATTATCTCAAGCTAAGGATCCGTAACCAAGTCAAAGATCCAAAACAAAGGCAAGGACCCGATTCCGGATCCAAAAAAATACCTGGATCTGTCCTTCACTAGTTACTTCTAAATTTTTTTTCTGTTTTCTATTCTTTTTTTGACTTGGCCATACTCGCGACATATTGGTGTCAGATGTGGGGTAGGGTGGTTGGCTGCGAACATCTGCAGAAGTTTTGGAGATTGATTATCCATGGTAAGCTGATTTTAGTAAATTTTATGGCCTATCATAACCCACGAGGAAAATTGATCCTAAGTAATGAATATTTTCGTGATTTTCTCATCCTTTTCATATTTTTGTTTAATCTCTGTTGGCCAGATGGACTAGTTGAGCCGCTCCAATTCCCAGTGCAGATTTCCATGCCCATTTTCCCTGACTTTTTCCTCTTTTCCAAATTCCCTGACTTTTCCACGATTCCCAGACCGCTGGGCACCCTGCTATACTTCAAACATTATCTTTGCTCTGTTTCACGTACACGACGACTGTGTCACATTCTTCCACCACAGCAGTCCCCAGATGTTCTTTAAGAATGCTGTTATACGTTTACTACGTTCATCTGTCTCTGTGGCTGCTTTCAGTAAACAATCTTGTTTGCCGGCAAAGTCTCACAGCATCCACCCGTATCATTATAATTATATCATGGGGACACTAAAAGGGAGGGACGGATTGAGTGGTTGGAGGGGGGGGGGGGGGGGGGGGGAGCAAAGCCAGGCCAGGAAGATGGTGGGAGAGAGACAATTAGTGAGAAGGTGAGAGAGAACTTTCCTCATCTCGATTGGGTGATTCGCAATAGTTTCTTGCAGAAATGAATCCTACCTCCCTAAACTACTGTCTTATTATAATTTTGTCAAAGAGAGAGTTAAACTGCTGAAAAACAATACGAAACAAAATTTTCAACAGGTAAAACATTGACCAACTATGCAATGTCCTTAAGTCATGAGAAAATCTTGATATACACACTTAAGGAGACCTGAGTGTAATGTCCCAGACGGGTGCATGAATCTTGATAGAATTTTGTTAGTATAAATTTCACTTTCCCAAAAGATATTTGTGTACTGTTAATGGGCGTCACTCAGAATAGCCAACAGCCAATGCCTCGAGAGTAAGATTTCACTTTCGACTTCGCACTTCCCCTTCTCTCCTTCCCCTTGACCAAAAAACATCCTCCTTTTGCCTTCTATATAATGGCATGCACAGTGGCTTTTAGGGAGGAGATTGGTGAATCGGTTGCAGTCAAAATGTAGTCCATCATTGGAGACCGATGCGCGGACTGTTGGGTCCATGCTCTAAGTCGCGCTATCCACCCATACTGAACGCGCATTCTCTTCTATCCTCCCGAGCTTGAGGTAACATGAGGTAACTCTCTTTTGGCTATTCAAGACGCGATTGGTTTTACTCTTGATTCCGAATAAATTCTGTCTTTAGCACGAACCTTTTGCTTTATTACTTGTTCCCTACACCAAGGGCAAGAACCCACAATTATTATGTTGGAAGAATCGAGCCCCTGCGGACCCGATCTTCAACATGAGGAAGCCAGCATGAGCACACAAAATACATATAGTCAAAGCATGTAGAACCCGGGAATAAATCCCAAAAGAACACATTTTTAGTAATAATATGTAGGCAATACTGTACATACCTTATTACTTATTGAGATCTCTTCATCAATGTTTTCACTTCTATCTCCAGGCACAGCATAATCATTTACACAAAAAATCAAATCTCTCAAGTTAGTCAACGGCTGTTCTCCCAATAAGTTAATAACTTGTGCTAACACAGGCCCTAATTTGCTAGAATCCATGGAAAAGAAATCATCATTGGTTAATACTTAATGACTTAGAACAGACTTAGTGCAATTCCACCTATGATCAACTAGAACCAAAGGAAAACTTTGAGTCTTACACTATTTATTTGGAATGCATGACAAGTCTAAGTTTTCCTTGGATTCTGTTCTATCATCACTGGAAATGATAGAATAAGCTAGGAGAAACAACATGATTTTGGAGAACAATTTCTTTTCACTACAAAAATAACTTACACAACAATGAAAGTTATATGAGATCACCAAAAGAAAACTTATAGTTTTAATGTAGGTTCTGCTAACAATGCAAGTTACGAAATTTTTTTCATACTTTTTACACAAGTAGAGAAATATGTCCTCTATTACTCATAATAACAGATTCCTACTTTTCTTTACATTTTTTCCATAAAATTACACTTAAAATCACAAAGGTTTAATGGTGATAACAGGTGTAAATTATGAAAATACAACTTATAATTATTAAAACTGAGAGAAGTGGGCATCTTTCTGGAAAATAACTAGGTAATAAATACACTTGTACCGATACCTCAATACCAGTCGCCAATACCAATAGTATTGTTTGCCGATACCTTACTTATTTTTCTAAAAAAATTTGATAAGTGCATTAATTTATTGTGACAAAGTTTCATTTTCAAATATTACGCCTCCCAAAAAATACCTACGATACCTTGCGTTGATGTGCACTCAATGATTAATGATGACTATATGACCAAATAGCACGTTTTGTGTACATATATTGTTCACGCAGAAAGTATATACAGATTCAACTTTGAAGCTTGATATCCCAAAAAAGGAAGAAGCAAAATTCATAGAGAGCATATCAGCGTGTAGATAATTTAGCCTTTCTTTAATGCAGGTACCAGACTTTTTTTTAATAATTACTTTTGAGGCATTTTTACCTAGTGAGGATGAAAAATGGCACATTTCTTAAGAGTCGCACAGGCCAGCATCACTTTGGAGATTGTCATAACTGTATAAAGCGCACAAATGAAAGGCAATTTTGATAGAATATGAATCGTACTTTTGCCATGAGGCCCGATAAGTTTCAAATATTTACTTATATTCGTTCACATTTTTCTAGACAAATTATGAAACCGGGTTTTCTTCTCAAGTATGGAACATTGGAGGCAAGTGACAAACACCTTTGTCTTCATTTAAAATTTCTTGTCATAACACTTGACTATGCTACAATACTTTATTTGCCTTTTATATTTTTTTAAAATCAAGTTTGGAACTCAGGCGGAAATGCGGAACAATGTGTGCGTTGAGCAGAACGAACTTGAGTCGATGGCAGAAGTTTAATTTCTGCCACTATTTCAGCAAACATTCTCCTGAAGTGAATTTTCGTCTACTTTTTGGAGGAGTTTGAGCATTTCGCCTCGGGCTTTCCCATAGCCAATTCTAAGCACTTGTCTTACTTTTACTGTAACGAAGATCGCAGCTATGTAAACAAATACGCAACATGTTGGTAAGTCAGTTGAAGAAGGCGGGACTTCAAAATTATATGTTTTTAGATGATTTTCACTGAACGTATACTTTCAAGTAAAAGATTTGGAAAAAAAACAAATAATCGAAAGTATCAAAGTACCAGGAAAATGGCCGATACCTGATACTCGCTATCGGTATCGGCCCAAATCTAGTAATAAAGTATAGGCACCAATCCATTTTATGTTTTTAAGCTGATTACAGAAAACTCCAATAACAGCAGGCAAAATTCATTGAACTCATAGAAATGTCACTGTAATCGATTCCTCAGATGGGAAAAAACAAGTTAAACAACAACTTCTAAGTTTTGGGACCAATGCAGTGGGGTTCAGGCCTATACCTTGGAATCGGGGAGCCAGTTATCTTGACCCTTCATCGCATTAGTGCCCCCTTGTTGCGGCAAGGGTCCGCTGTCAAATGATTGTTTCTTTGCAGTGAATTGCTAAATAAATATTTGTTTCCTTCTCAAAAAATATAAAATCTGGATTGAACTCCTTTTATTTTGCTGATCATTTACAATGTTTAAGTGAAACTTTACCATCAATATCAACAAATATCTTGGTTTCAAGATTAATATCATACCAATGTTTGGTAATGCATACCCGGAATGTTTTGTTCTAGTATATGTTGAATTTTGTTCAAATATTATTTTGATTGATTTTATATGAAGCTTATTTTTCCTGTATTGTTTTAAAATAATATTTCCCATCCTTTCATAATCATTTGTCATCCAATGAATTTCAAGGCAACAGAATGATGCCAAATGTAGTAAATGTGGTTTGTAGGGGGAAAAATCAAATTCAAATAAGTTTCCAGGAAAAACAATTATTTGAATTTTTGCATATTTTTGCATTGGAAATGGTTTGGAATGCATTAAAACCATTTATATATCGATAAAGGAGTTTTTTTTTTAACTTGTAAATTAACAGTAAAACACGGAGAATTCATTTCCAAGGCTACATTTTGAGAGCAAGTAACAAATATATATGAAGATATATACGGATATATATTTTATATATATAAATAAACAATTGAACAATGAATTGACTGCAAACTCATGCCACTGCGAAGGTTGCAAAGCTGCAAAGGGTCAAGCTTGCCTGCCCCCAGATTCCGAGATAATGGTGAGCTCCCCACTGAGTAGGGTCACAAAAGGTAAGGCCTGAATATGAGTGTATAGCTTTGAGAACTTTCTCAATGGATGCTGTATGAGAATGTCAGTACAGAGAGGAAGATATGTATAGGAGCAAAGTTCGATGTCTCCAAAGGGCTAAGATGCAAAAAATCTGCAATTAGTAGTGCCATTCAATTCAGGAATCCTTTACATAGTATCCATGAGTATCCAGTATGCTTGTAAAAATTTGGGTGATAAAAACATGAATTTTGCAATGAATGAAAGTGCATAATTAGTTTGAGGGTTCGCACTGCAGTCGAGTGAAACATTCAAAATACATTTAAGACTTACTATACAAAACACTATAAAAAGTCACTATAGTTACTAGAAATATTTAATGCTGCACTTATTTCCCTTAGACACATCATTACCCGTATTCTTTTGCAGCTGGGATCTATTCCAGCATATTTTCCCTCCTTTAATTTGAATGTGCTCAGCCAGAACTTCCAGTTTACAGCAAGGAGGTTAGAAGGTGCCTTCTACTTCCTACTAAAAATATGGGTCTCTCATAATGTATATTTAAGTAAAAAAGTGTTTTCATTATGAAAAATGAACTATTTAGTTTTAAATTTTAGTAACTTGCAAAATCCAAATTTCACTTGAAAAACCAAAACGAGATTAAAAACACGTGTTTCTTCATTGAACACCAATTTTTCATCAAATTAAAATTGATTCAGTATCTAAAACAATTCTTACCTTCTTGACCCGTATTTTTGTTCAAAGGGATGATACACCCTGACAGTGACCACTATATGTTGCAGTGGTTTTAAATTTACTTCTTTTGTTAAATTACCTTCCTGTCAAGATTCAGAAAAATACATTAATGAACTAATCCAAGGCAAACATTATAATAATAGTATTTATTTGCCCAAGGATTTATTACATTGGCTATGGATAAGATATCAGGCATGTCAAATAACATAAACAAATACATCTAGTAAATTATACTACCATTATACATTTAATTTAAACACACAAAGAACTGATCACTGAGGTATTCTTCAATATCATCTTCGTCAGCATGTGTAGTTTCAATTTCAATTTGAATGAGTTAATGTCATTCAAAGTTTTAATACATACTGGCAGTTTATTAAAAAACCCTATCATAAACCTTAAAAAAATTCTATCATAACCTAATCATAGCAACATTTGTTTTGAACCTTAATTCCTATTTCAATGCTTTTATTACATTCGTAGTTTAAAATTAAGTCATACATTTTTCATATGTTTCCATAATATTTGAGGAAAAAATTATTCACAATGGTATACAGTTAAAACAACATAATGACCAAATTATTATGCAATTTGGGAATGAAATTTATATGCATGTATGTGACTGAAGAGCAAGTCATCAAGTTCACGTGTTAGAGCAGGAGGATAACATACCTGGGTTGATCTCATCTAAGTGTTAAAACCATAGTATTTGTCTTGAAGTAAACTTAACTGTCTTGTATATATAACAACATAACACATTCAATGAATGAAGCCAATTTTCGCATCCAACAGCATACATAACACTAACAATATTTTATGTCTGTTAGGAGGATACACATTATCCACCTGATTTTTTATTATTCAAATAGCCTTGCTGTTGGAGTATACCTATCCAATTCTATGCACGAATAAGTTTATTAGTTAGGTTTGTAACCACAATAAATAAAAAGTTTAGATATTGCTAAGAATTATCACCGATATTGTTGTGACACTTAAAGGAATGACTGTTCATTTCAAAACCCTTTGAAAGTATCAGGTTACGGGGCTAGGCATTTAATCCCTAATAAGTATAGTTTCTGTTACGTGTTTTCCTCAATCGTTAAATGTCGAAATCCTGTCAGAAATCTAAACTACATGCTATAAGGATGGTGGCATATCAAGACGACAGGTTTAGAATTCCTTTGATTCATGGAACTGATTATGACGACTGCAAATTTCGAATGGAAACATTACTTGATGGATTCGATTTTTTATCACTCTTTGATGAAGAACCAAATTAAACAGGACTGATCCTAAAAAAATCTGCATCAGAACATAGTCCAGGATGCAGTGAACGCTCAATTGTGGAATCAAAGTAAAAAATGCTAGGGGCATATAATTCAGAAGCTTGAAACAGCCATTTAGAATATGCGAAAGGGAAAACATCAGGTTACAGTGAATGGAAAAAGCTGACAGAAACTTTCAAAAGAAAAGGATTGACTACTCAATTGCAGATCAGAATACTACTTTTATCTGCAGCATGTCAACATAACCCCAAAAAAGAAAATCTAGAAACTCTTTTTCTTCATCTCAAATGAGTGATTCGCCAGCTTAAAGCAACAGGTGCTAACGTAAGTGAACGAGATACCATTTGTTATTTGTTGCTTACCTTGCCCCAGGTAAATAACATAATCGTCACAGCAATAGAGGCCATGTCTACTGATGTCAACTAACCTTGGCCTTTGTGAAGAACCAAACACTTGATGAGTAGGGACATGACATTTTCACGAAACGATTTTTGCGACAGGATTCGCGAAATAAGCGACTTAAGGGTTTAATCGCGAAATTAACCGTGTCTTCTTTGAAACGCGATTTTTTTAACGAAATTTGAGATATTTTGCAAAAGCCGAATTTTCTGTACCATGAAATATTTTCTTTAGTGATGGCCGGATCGGATCTTTCATTTTTCTCGGTTCTGGATTCGGATCCAAAGACACGGAGTAAAATCGGATCCGTATCGTAGATTTTAAATTTTCGCGGCTTCGCGATCGAAGTGCCCCGTGAATGGAATATAGGTGCGGTAGATATTGACAAGAAGAGGATGTGTAACTAAGGTCACGTAATTAGATGAAAACGTTCCCGTGCAACTAGAAGCAAAATAAAGATATATGACTTTTATCCCCCATTACCCCGGTATCACGGGAAAAAAAATACAAGGATGTCATGCGGGTAGCCTGCATTCGCGGGGATCATGCGTACAACAAGAGCTAGTGTACTGTGCGAAGTTCGATCCCAATCGCAGTTTAATTTTTTCTTTCAGTCACTGCATCGAAAATGTTATCATATTCAATTTCAAACCATTACATCTGAATACTCACTTTATTATACTTTGTTGTTTAAATTAGATTTACAAATGTACCACTCATAAATTAAGGATGGTCGGGTCGGATTCAAAGAACCACGGGTCTTTCATTTCATTCGCTACTGAAATCATATCCAGAGACTGTAAAAATTCAGATCCGGATCGGAGATTTTAACATCTCGCGGCCTCGTGATCGATGCGCCCCGCGAATAGAATGTACGTATGGTAGATACCAACAAAAAGAGATTACGTAACTCGGGTCACGAAATGAGAAGAAGATTTTTTCCGTGCCACAAACGAGGAAAACAAAATAAAAAATACTCGTCTTGACCTTTTTCTCGGCCCGGATGTGCGAGAAAAAATTAAGCCTAATGTCATGCGGGTCGCCTACATTCGACATATTTCCCGTGAACCTATGAGAGCGTAGTTGTTATAAATGAGGGCTAGTGTATTGGCAGTCGCGAGTTCGATCCTTAACACTACCTAAGAATACAGCCGTGCTGTATTCCTAGGGTAATGGTAGTAGGCTGTTAAAAAAAGTAAAAAGAAAGTTAGGTGTCATTTCCCGTATATACAAGCATGTTGCACACATACCCGGTTTTGGAGTCACACAATTTAAAGGATTGCATGCCAAATCTTGACCGCTTCTTTGGAATGTATACTTTTCGAACTAGGCGACCTTTCCACAGCAATAAACTTTAATCAACAGATAGCAGCCCCTCAGGAGTGTAACTTTCCTTAAATTTTTAGACCAAATTGTCCACGATAGGTTTTATTTTATAAAGTTTTGGGGAAACTTGAGCATCGGACTGGTATTTCTCATTGTTGGCAAAGTACAAAAACTTCAGCAGCAAAAAAATCTTTTCTCTGTAATAATTTCATAAAAAATAGGCGTATCCTTGTGGTAAGTGGAGGAGGGAAGGGAAACTCAACACATTCATCCCCCATCACCTGTCCCGCGAGTAATGAAAACGAGGCTAGTTTGCAAAATAATACGCTTGAATATTGGAAGCTCACTTCACGGCGATTGAAAAAAAAACCAGGAGGAATTTAACATGAACAGCAAGAATAGCTAAACAGCAAGGAAGATCCAATAGGTTATCAAGTGATGTAATGTGGAATAAGAAATGAGCGAATATTTCGTACACGTCAGCCAGGAATTCGGAACAACGCTGCATCATTCAATGTCAAAATCATAAAGAATTTCACGAGAAGAATCGCCATGAATATTATAAACTTCAGTAATAATAAGTGCATAGTGATTAAAACAATAATTATGTGTGTATATTGTCTGACCATGATCTGGATGGCTTGGATAAAGAACTACGTGAAGGGGATTTATTCGAAAAAAAGAAGCTGAACGTCAAAAGGTTCTCCATAGGCATTTACAAATTGAATTTCTTCATCAAACTGACTGTAAAATACGTATTTTTTAAAAACAATTCCAAATAATCATTGTAATAACAGGAAAAAAGGAAACAATCATTTACAATGTCTTATATAGCACGGAGATAAATTAGCAAGTAGTAAAATATACGAAAGACAATATTTTGCGAAAGTCGAATTTATTGTCAGAACTAAATAAAAGCGTAGTACTATTTCGTAATATAAATAATATTATCTGCCAGTTAAAATTTAAAGTGTCAATTGTATGTCTAAATAAATGTCAAGTCATGAGATCAAATACAATTCATAGCCTCATGACAGAACAGTGCGAAAATATGGCGATACACTATTCAAATGCAAATAAATTCATGCTATGAGTAAACCAATATAAAAAATATATATATGGTTCACTTAATATGCACATAAGTTTAAAAAAGGAAAAGATGACAGACCAGAGTCTCATAGCATACATTAGGAACACGGCGCACAAATATATTTGCCTTCCCCAGCAAGACAGAGATAAATACGCAGCGCGCGACTATAGTCGCACACCCCACCTGGGATGAGATAATGGCTCGCGACTATAGTCGCTTACTCCAGTTAAGGGGTTAACTGTTTGTTCACATTGGTATGAAATCTTTATTAATAATATTTTTAAAAAACCTTTCCTTTAAGACTCCTTTTTCCCAACATTAAACACAGCTTTCACCTTTTAAAACGATTTTATTTACCGCATTTGTCAATTTTAAACACCGCTTTTGATGATTTTTATTTACCATTTTTCGGTGTCCCTATTGATGAGGAATCCAAACGACCGTTCCAAGTTAATGGAAAACAGCAGGTGAAATTCAAATCTGAGATACAACCTATGACACCATTTGCTACACACACCAAAAAAGGAATGAAAAACACTCAGAATATTAAAAAAATGACGAAGTGGAGGGAGCAAATGAAAATAATATTACATAAAACCTTGTACTTGCTGCCATAACTGTAGTAAACCAGGTCATGTTAGAGCTGAGTGCAGGAAAGGCAAAAACAAAAATGGACAGGGCCATGCAGCAAAAGAGGACGAGGAACCTCTGGTAGATAACAGTGGATAACACTCAATATCTGTAAGGGAAGTAACCTTTACTTTACACTCTGTAGCTACCGAGAATTTGGTTGGGTAACTAACTCCCGTGAGTAATGTTACTCCAATGAAGATACTCATTAATATTAAAGTTGCCAAAACTGGTCAGTTGATGACTGCAAAGAAAATAGATGATATTAATGGTGTAGTTATTACCAATGCCAAATGGGTTGACTTGCACATGCCAATGTGCTAAAGGTACCTGATCTTGAGATAAATTTGCTGTCTGTTCAAAAACTGGATTCATGTGGTTATGACGTGCTGTTTGCAAAGGAAAAAGGAACAATACTGAAAGGTAGCCAAACGTTGGCAAATGCCAGGCGCTGGGGAAAATTATATAAGATTATTTTTCAGAGGACAGACAGTTTGCTTTACAATGGAAGCTGATAATCTGTAGCACCAAAGACTGGGACACATCTCGAAGGATGGCTTGAAGAAATTAACCACACTGGTGGATAAAATTGAAGATGATAAATTCAAGGATCAATGTGAGCATTGTTTGGCCGGAAAACAATTAAAATAGCCACACTTACATGAAAGAGCCATAGCCACATGTCCACTACAACAGGTACAGTGATCTCGTTAGACCCATATCCCCAATATCATACGATGGTATGAAATAAGTGATGGCATTTGCGCATTATTATATCCACTTTAAAGGAGTGTCTTTTTGAAATATAAATCAGAAGCCTTCCATTACCAGAAGATTTACAAAAAAATGGCAACAACTCATTTAACCCTTTCGCTACGAACGCCATTTATAAACGCCGCTGATTTTTCACTCCTGTGAACGAAGGCCGTCTATAAACGCCGCAGATTTTTCTACGCAAGAGAACGAAGGGCGTCTTAAAACGTCGCTAGGGCCAGGTAGGCAGAAAAGGTCCAAGGTGTCATAAAGGACCCTTCCCCGCGGCTCTGAAGACCCTTCCTCGGCTTAGAGGCGGGGATTATCTCGACCCTTCTTCGCAGCGCGAGCCTCACACTCGGCAGTTGTTCGCGGTCACTTGTTTGTTTATGCAGTGGGAAAACCAAAATAATATTTGTTTCTAAATCGCATTACTGAGATCCAGAAGTTAATTCCTTATGTTTTTTTGAATCTCTAGAAATTTTAAACGGAACTCTAACGTTATTATTAACAGAGTTCAATGAGTTTCAAACCGATTTGGGAGAATTTTTCATTGCAGTGAGGAACTAAGACGTATGTTTTTTTATGATTTGACGATAAGGTAGTACCGATATTTTTCTCTCCGTTTTACTTGTTTATGAACATATATTGGAAAACAACTAATGGTAATACCACGCAACATACCGCGAAATCTATTATATCTACATTATGGGTTGAAAATCCCGCTGAAGGGTGTGGTTTATGCTAATTCATTAGCAGTCAATAAACTTTACTTTCTTGTAACTGAATCTTTTTGGTGTAACTGCCATTCAGCTATAAAAAGTATCTTTCAAGCTGAAAAGCATTCAAATTTGTTCTGGTTAATGTGGCTAAGAGTGATCATTATGTTGTAATCATTTATGTTAAAACTAGAAGAAAACCGCATGCGTGCATGATGGAATATTGGGAGGCACAATAAATAATTGCTAGGCAGAAAAATCTATCTCGCGCTACCATTGCGAATATATTTACATAAAAATGTTTCCTGATTAAGGTATAGCACCAAAAAAAGTGCATGTGCTTTTATATAAAACACGGGTATGGTTGGATTATGCGCGGACGTCTTCTATTGCGAAACAAAAATAATTATTATTGTAACCATTGATATTATGTCTATTGTGCTAAATATCTTAATATTAACATTAGAATTTCGTTTAAAATCTCTAAATGGTATTTATAACAACAGGAATTTATTTGTGTATTAACCTCCACTTAAAGTCTTACTATTATTTATTTAACAAAAATCACTGTATTAAAAATAGTTGACCGCGGACACTGGTCGAGGTGGGTTCTCATTTGGAAAAGGGCGAAGATAATCTCTGGTCAGTGGACGAGGAAAGGGTCGGGAATCCCACTGGGTCCGGTCCCAAACCGGGGGAAAGAAACACCTGCTCGATGCCTTGCTTCAAGAGAGCTCCGTACACGGAGTGGAAAAATATTCTAGAGGAACCCGTGAGAAGGAAAGCATTTTCCTGTGTAGGACTCCGGCGCGAAAGGGTTAAGAGTAAGGCTGAGCTCTTTCAGGTGTGATAATGGAGGGGAGTATGTCACTCATGAAATGAAGGTCAATTTTGTAGAACAAAGTATACAATTAAAGTTAAAAATTCCGTACATCCCACAGCAAAATAGGGTGGCAGGATGACTGAACTGACTCATACCATACTTGAAAAGCAAGATTCATGCTAGATGGCTCTGGAATGTCTAAAGTTTTGTGGAGAGAAGCAGTATGTACTGCTGTGCACCTAATCAACAGGACTCCCACAAAAGCCCTGGAAAAGGAAGTTCCAGATCATCTTTGGTATGGAAAGAAACCAGATCTTAGTAGATTGAAGATTTTTTTTTACAACCTACCTGCATGCACTCAAGTGGATAAGTGGTAAGTTGGATTTTTATGGTACTGATGGGTACAGACTTAGGAATATGGATTTTTTTAAAACTGTCAGAGGAATAGATGTAATTTTTGATGAAAAAAGTTTTCAGCTAAGAAGGAATTTGGATACTGGGATGTAACTCAAGACAACATTGGAAATGAAAAACACTCACCGGAAGAGATAGACAAGAATTCAGGTGAAGATTCAGAAGTAAAAGACCAAATCAGAAGGTCAACAAGAAAAATAAGAAGTCCTAATCACTCAAAAGACTATGAAACTGAATATGGAACTGCATGCGTGATAAGTACTGAAGTATATCTGGATGAGATACCTGTTCTCCAGCATTAAAGGACAAGAGGATCAAGACATTTGGCACAATTTAGTTAATAATTAAATGAAAGCCATTCATGAAAATTAAACCTGGTTTTAAACTCCACTCTCCCTGGAATGAAAGCACTTGACTGCAGTTGGGTTTTCAAATTAAAGCGAATTGAAATAGGGTACATTGATCACTAAAAGGCTTGTTTTGCAGTGAAAGGATATGATCAATACAAAGGATATGACTACGAAGACACCTACTCACCGGTAGCAAGTCTTGTAACCCTCAGAATCCTGCTAGCAAAATGCAATTATGATGGACTCCATGCAGAACAATTGGATGTCAAGAATGCTTTTCTTCAGGGGAACTTCAGCGAAGATATGTACATATGTATATAAAAGAGGGCTTTATTGAAGGAAATGAAGAACTGGTCTGCAAGCTTTAGAAAATTATCTATGGTCTCATACAGGCTCCACAAGAATGGAACAGGAAGTTTGATTCTTTTATGAAATGACTAAGCTTCACTCAATCTAAACATGACCAGTGAAAAGCAAATTCAAGAGGAAATTTAGAGTGACAAATCTAGGGCCACTAAGATATTTTCTAAGCATAAAGATTGCTGATGTGGGAACAGAAGCGTCTTCAGCCAGTAGTTCTACATCAGCAATTTGCAAGTTTTTCATCATGGAAGATCCAACCAAGATTCCAATGGAAGCCAAACCTGTAAAAACCTTGGAAGGCCACTGCATAATTAATGAGAAGCCTTAAAGAGAAGGAGTGTCTTATGTATTTGATGTACACTACATGCCAGACCTGAGTGCCTCTGTCAATTTGTTCAGTAGATATCAAACTACAGCCGTGGAGGCCCAATGGGTGGGACTCAAACGAATCCTTTGCTACCTAAAGGGAACTATTAACTATGGTCTTGATTTTGAACAAGGCTTAACACCAATATGCAGACTCAAGACTGGGCTGGAGACACAACAGACTGTAAGTCAACATCAGGATATTTGTTCCAAGTTTATAGAGCAATGTAAGCTGGGCCACTAGTAAACAAACCATTGTATCTAGTTCTACTACTGAGGCCGAGAATATAGCCCTTGCAATGGCTTGTAAAGAGCTATATTGTTAACATATCTACTAACTGATTTAGGTATATATATACTGTGGCATTTTTTGGTACCCCCCCCCCCCTCCCCGCCCCTCGTCGGACATAACCCCTCAGCGGACTAATTACCCTCCGGACTTAGCCGCAGGACTTGCTCGACAGGCGTAGCTAACGACAGGCGGAGCCAACGACGCCAACTATGCCTACGATTCCAAAATGCAACGATTCCGGACTGCAGCGTTCCGACAAAGCGTGCCGTCAAGCCACGCCGTCTCCTGACCAGTGTGGTATTCACTTATATAGCCCCCAAAGCGCGCAAGAAGACCAGAAGTTAGGCCATCGTACGAGCCGTTATTTAGTGTTCCCCCGCCGTAGTGAAAAAAGAGTCCCGGATGACCCAATCCTAAGCTTCCACCTCGCCCCCTTCACATCATGCCACCTTTTCCTCCCCTCAATTTGCACCAATGGAATTCCACGTTAAACCCCATTGCACTTTGACCTTCCAGAATATACCCCCTCCTTACCCCAGAGAATACCTCCCCTCTCACGCCCTCTGTTGGAGTCGAGACGGCAAAGAGACGATATCGAGGCGAGGTGAGAGGAGAGTTGGTGATTGTCGATTCTCCTTTTTGCGCCATGGACTTTTTGGTGCAAGTTATTAGATTTTCCCGAAATGGTGAAGAGTATTTCAATTTTATTGGTTTGTACCTTGTCTTTTGTTGTTTAAATACAGTGTTTGATTAGTTAGATTGTCATACTTTTGTGGTTTTTTCTATTTCTGACCTCATCTTGCTCACCCGTCTTGGAAAGAATATTTGTCCTTTGGACAAGCGTTTCTCGTGAACTGCTGTTCTTCTTTCGAGAAACGCTGCAATACTACAGATAGAAGTCCCAATTGTGATCTAGGAAGACAATGATTCATGTACTGCCTGTTTAACGAAGTGGGAACACAAAAGACTTAAACTTGTAAATGCTAAGTATCATTTTTGTCAGAAACTCGGCAATGAAGAAAATATTCTGTGAGATATACACCAACTGATCAACAGCCATATTAAGAAAAGGACTAGTGGGTGAATCTTTCCTTGTGCATCGTACTGGTTTGGGTGAGAAACAAATGTTTCAAACTAATTTGTATCGAAATTATTCTACTAGTAGTTGTGCTGGCAAAAATGCCCACCTTGTGTATTCAAGTTTCAGGTTGTAAAGGAAATACTTTATCTAGATGTATTCAAAGTTATTTTTTGTGTTCATATTAGAGATGTGTGAATACTATCCATGAATATTCAAATATTAGAAGGTATTCAATATCTACTGTCCATGCAAAAAGTCGAGATACTCGAGTTTGAAGTGTTCTATCTCAATAACCTATTCGTCGATTGCAAAGAAATAAACTGAAAATGAAAGAAAATTTATTTCTAAGTTTTGTGAATACCATCGGTGATTCTTCACCATATAAACAAATTTTTTATTTGTCTTTATATGAAAAAAAGCACGGTTTTTGGCGCTCAGAAATCGGAAGCTCCATTTTGAATGATAATTTCTTAAAAAGTTCTCAAGTTATCTACATGAGACTTCATAAGGTGAAAGATCAATCTTTTTTAAATGCATATTCTGAAGCAGAACCTTGTAACTATTTTTTTTCTACCCAAAAGTCTTGATAAAAAAAACCCTGCTATTTTCGTTATTTAACGACTTACAAGAAATTTCAAATCCTGTAGGCACCGAATACACGCACTGTATTCGGCAAATATAAATGCTAAAGGTACGACAATTCAGTACTTTGTCCCGTAACGACCTGTATTTGTTCAACAAATTTTCAACCCGGCAGAGCTGTGCTTAGGGCTGCACCAGCAAAACAGTTGCCTTTTCACTATAAACAATTGCACTGAAGCTAGTCACCGGTAGTCACGATTCAAAATAGAAAAAATATCCAATGTTTACAATCATATATATACAGGGTGCGGCAGAATGACCTCCCCTATTTGGGATGCAAATAAAAACCAAACCAAGCAAGATACAAGAATAATGTATATATTTCTAAATAGTGCATACAATGCAGTTTTAGATTAAAAATTTCAAAAATGACGTCATTTAATTGTTTGGCATTATTGGCAATACACTGATTAAGTCCCCCCCAGTAGTTTTCCATGACCCTGTGGGTCATTCCGGGTGGAATAGCAGCAACTTCTTGTGTTATTGCCTCCCTAAGGGCTTCCAGAGTTTGAGAACGATGTTGGTATACCTTGGATTTCAAGTGGCTCCAGAGAAAGAAAGCACACGGGGACAAATCTGGAGAACTAGGGGGCCACCCTAGTCACCACGCGAGGGACACAGAATTCCGAGGGATTGACGAGAGGTGTGGGATGACCATCTTGTTGGAACCACACATTTCTCTTTCCATGTTCATGAAAAAGATCACCCAATCTAGGCCTGAGAAAGTTCTCGGTCAGTGCCCAATATCGAGTAGTTCCGATAGCTGTAAGGCAGCCGCATGTTTCCGTGCAGAATGCCGTGGAGATTTTTCAACCGAAGCTCTCACAGCAGCAACATTTTCCGGTCCTGTTGAAGTCCGAGGTCGGTCAGTAGATGTCCGTTTTAACAAACTACCTGTCTGTCTAAAGTTTGACACCCAAATGCGGATTGTTTTTTATCTGGAACGGGATCATGTCGAGCCAGCGTAAAGCGAATACGAAAGGCACGCTGTGTCGAAATCATCCATCCGCCATTTTGAATAAGTTCCATCACTATGAAAGCACGCTGTATTCCCGACCACACCATGCTGTAAATTGCAAATGGCATGAGCATAGCTGTCTTTATACACAAGTGCCAACACAGTACCCCCACCCTACCCCTGGTGACAATGTTCTCAAATCGGTGAGGTCATTCTGCCGCACCCTGTATATATATATATTTTGATTACAGTTATTCAAAAATTCGAGATATTTGAATTTGAGAAATCTACTATTCAACCCATCATATTTATTTGTTCCAAATGTTTTTGATATTCCGCATTTATAAAATTGAGGTGGAGTGTTTGAGTATACCTATCCAATTCCATGTATGCATAAGGTTGTTAGTGCGTGTTTGTAACCACGACAAATAAAATGTTATACACTGCTAAGAAGTATCACTGATATTGCTGTGACATTTAAAGGAACACTTTTTTCATTTCTATACCCTTTTAAAATATTAGCTTCCAACTACAAAATACTAAAATTATTTTCTTTTAGAGACAAAACTTCCAAGTTTTTCATTTTTTTAACAGGAGAATTGTTTACTTAAAAGAATCTTGATAGCTGAATACCAAGATCAACCTTTTAAAATTTAGTGTTGTGCAAGAAGCAAGCTCGATTGCAACTCTTGAATATCATGCCATGTGTTGTGACACTGGTGTGTGTCTCATTGGCTATTCTTGAGATTATGCCCAAGATATGGAATCATACAATCTAATGTGCCACACTGGCAGTGAATATACCCATGTAGCAGAAGTCGTTGTCACAACGTTGCATGCACGTGCACAAGGTTACTTTGTAACATGCACGTGCATGCAATGTTGCATGAACCTCCAAAAGCAATGTCATAGTGTAACGTTCAACGTGCATGCAACGTTGTCGCCGAGACTCTGCTTTACCTACATTTTCACACATTTTACCGCACTTGAAAAACTTGAATGTTTAGGGAGGCCATAGAAATAAGAAATACAACTACATTAGATCTGGAACTGAAGGTAAGCGAGTAATGGCTTCCAGTACACTCTGGATAGAAAAAACACCCAGAAAGTAGTCCACCTACTTCCTCCTCCTCCTTGAGAGTATCAATTCTGATATAGTTAAGGCAAACCCTAGTGAGATGTCCAGCAAAGGAGGGTCATTAGGATTTATAAATCTAATTGCAGGTAATCCCAAAGAAATAAAGTTTCCAGTTTTAAAGGTGCTCATTTCACTGTGTGCACACCAGTGCCCTGCCACAGCAAAATTTTTTTTTGATGTTACAACACAACGTTGTGACAATGTTCTGTGGTGGGAACTTCGTATGTGCAGTGCACGTGCATGCAACGTTGTGTGCACCTAAGGCTCTACCCATTGTAACGTGCATGCAACGTTGTGACAACATTCTCTGCTACTAGGGTAGTTATTGAAATTTCAAATAGTGTCAATATGCATTTAAATCTAAGGCTATTTTTATTAAAAATCATCTCTAAGTCCTACCCAAGTAGCCTACCACTTTGGGCCAATCTGATAGGCTACTCGGGTATTACTGTAAATAAACTATGAATTTGCTATGTGATGTCAACAAGTGCTAGACACGAAAAAATCTAGCACCGGTGACTTCTGTTTACTGGTTACACCCCATTAGAACTAGTAGCAGCTGGTTTAGGTAGTTTGGAATTCAACCTGGATTATTAGCTTAAAATCCATCTGTATTCCAGTGGAATATACCCTGGATTCTAGCCGGCCACGCCAGCCTGGAATATTGGTTTCAGATCCAGCTGAATTCCAAACAGTTACGGTCAGTCTTCTTCGGCGAGAGAATTACTGATTACCATGCGGTCAAGGAAATAAAATCTACGGCTTACCTCTCTCATTCCACGCTTGATGCTAGTACACATCTTTTTCTTTTTGGGGAGTAAAACTGCGGTATCTTCTTCATGATATTTACCGTGGGATGATGACAAAATGCGAAGAGTTGACAACTGAGATTTGCCTTCCTCGGTAATGGGATATGAAACGCAGCTTTCGCCTAATAATAGAATACATTACAGCAAGGAAAATTTTGAAGTTTAAATCACATATGGGACGAGGTAAATTTTCTATATTGCAGAAACATTACTTCGAAGGAAGATTAAGGATAACTGGATGCAACAATAACATTATATTATCAATGAACTAATAAATTTAGGCTTAGCAGGGGATGACAATTAATAACCAATGATCTTACCTGACGCTTTCGGTGGAAGTTTGACGGATGGCTCACATGGGCAATTAAATTTGTCGACGCTGCGGGACAGTAATCAAATTGCATTAATGTTATTACCCATGAATGAGGAAGGCAGAAAATACAAAAGAAAATATATCAAGCTTAACATATTACCTGCAAGACTGGACGAAATTAGCCGCTTCTTCATCAGTTATATCGCGATTTACCAATTTCGACATAGTCTCAATAGGTGTAGAAGGATGTAAATGAAGAGCGGCCAACTTCTCATTCAATTCTATCCGTAGTAACTTAGGAAAAAACTCCTTGCTAACAAACCTCTTATCCATAGGAGCATAAATTCTATGCATTTTGTCTTAGAAGTTCTTCGAAGTACTAGTAAACAACAACTTCTCACTGTGGGATGTATCGAAATCACCCGCAATCTTGCTCATGACATGTGAACAAAACACCATCGAAATGGATTTCAAGGTATGGCATTGGCCGTAAAATTGGCATAAATCCTATAAATTATTTTAAACGTAGGGTTGCGATTATGCATAATATTTCTTGAAATTCCATTTTTTGAAGTTTATATTAATTCTTTCATGATTTTGGTCACTTAATTTTAAAATTTTGCAAAGCCAGCCTGCTGCTTTGATGCTGTGGCGGTAGTTTGAAACTCACCTACATAATTAGTGTTGGTTACCTAAATGTATCCCATAAAAGAAGCAGTATATATATATATATATATATATATATATATATATATATATATATATATATATATATATATATATATATGTATAATATGAAAGGTAGAATATAAAGTATGTTTACCAATGCTTAAAACTAAATTTAGAATATTGAAAAACATCTTGAAATCAAAATTTAGAGTGGATCCTCATATATGTAATATAATACTTCACTATTTAATGGAGAGTATTTTTTGAAGGATCATTTATTCCACATTTTCAAAATGTGAAGATGCATACTGTGAAAAACTTGTTAAGTCAACTATCAATATGAGTTTGAATACATGTACTTGTGCACATGTGAGGATATTTTCCCTTAGGTAAAATATCTTATTTGTTAACAAACCTTATAATAGTATATATCTGTGATGTAGACAGATACCCCAGATAAGAGTTGAATTCTTAATCCAACTGTATAAGAGGGACTTTGAATTCCTTTGGGGTAACCCATGCTTTGAATACAAATAATACAACACAATCATGTCATCCTTCTTGGGCTTGGAAAGATATGCTTTTAGCGTGGTAAGAAATTGTAATTTCTTGTATTTATTCACGAGTTGTATTTTGCACTTTTCAAACCTATTTTCCAATATAAATGTTACAATACTTACCCTTCAAGAATATAAACATCAAAATGATGCTGACCGACAATGAAGACTTATCATAAAATGACGGCTTGAGCTGTTATGTTTGGTTTAGGCTTCCGCCCTATTCCTCAGCTAAACATCTTATAATTAGGTAAGAAGGGCATACTCAAAAAAATAATTTATGAGCACTCTCCTGCAGAGTATCCAATCAATTGGAAGTAACTTTGGATGTATCCAAAAACAGAAGTAATGAAATATCTGTTGTTGGTAAGGCCTTTGCCTTCATTTCCTCATGAGAGATTGTCTCAATTACATGTAGAAAAAAATGTAACTAGAAGGGGTGGGCAGGGTCTTCTGGAGCCCCCCTGGCACTTAGACCTCTTTAGATCCATTGTGCCAACCCACATTTAACCTGCCCACCTCCCGCAGACATGGGGACAAGAACACCACGGTAGAGGTATGTATAGGGGTCACCCAACCAACCTCCATCCCGGCCCAACGTTGCTTAACTTTGGTGATCTTACGGGAAACAGTGTATCAACTTGGCTAGGCCCTGGCCCCCATTCCATGTAGAGTAAGACATCAATTTCTCCCAGGACACACCCCTTAGGAAAAAATACTATTAAAATTTAGTAGTTTTAAATAGTTAACTATTAAAATTTAGTAGTTTTTAATAGTTAACTATTAAGAATTTAGTAGTTGTCAATAGTTAACTACTCACAATCCAATAGTAAACTATTAAGAATTTCCCAGAACTACTAAAATGCTAATACAGTAGAACCTCTATTTTACGAAGTTGAAGGGACCCAAAAATTTGAGCTTTGTAAATCAGAGGGTTTGTAAATTGGAGGTTATCTTCCACTAACTCCTCTGTCTCCGGAACTGATGTGTCACCAAAACCAGCTGATCTCCAACAGTAGGAAATAGTTTTTGCGGTGACACTCCCATGCTCTGGCAACACCTCGCACAGCATGGAGCAATGTCCATGGAGGCACATCATGCACATAAGAGGCTTGATCTGCGACAAATGTACGCCTACTAAAACTCTGCTGACAAGAATGCGAGTATACTTTCAATGCAATTAACCACTATGCTGCACTTAACTTGTCAAATAGTTATGTTACGGTTGAAATCAAACAAATTACTATAACAAATAATAGTCATCTGCTCATTCAGGAAAAAAAAACAGATATTATGTGAAATTCTCTGTGTGCAGTGTATTTGCAAGATATTGAAAGGATTTAAAAATTAGACCTCAATTGTATTGATTCGCTGTATAGCATAGGCGTTATTCCTAAGGCTAGTAGACTCACTTTAGTAAAAGAGAATGAAACAGCCATGAATTAAAAAAAAACAGGTGAATATTTTTCTACAAATTTATAATGGTATGAACTTGGCTGTGCAACTGTATTAAGTACTTGTGGCTGGTTGGTAAATCTCAAAATAAGGGGAATAAGAGAATTAACTCATCCTGCAGAGTATTTTAAGCATATGCAGTTATGCATTAATTAACCAAAAGGGGTATATTTAGTGCTAGTCGATTTGTGTTTAAAGAAGCCATTTTAACATGGAAAAGCCAGGGATACATTTTAACTAGGAAATTTCAAAACAAAGTTCCTACTCAGAAAGAAGACAAAATTTGCAATTTACCACATAAAAACTTTATTCCGACCCGGGTTTCGTTGGCACTGCAACATCGTCAGGTGAAAAGTAACATCCATAGCGCGCTTATATATAATATGCGGGGATGTGAGGAGTGGGGAAGTGGTAGGCGGGAGAAGGGGGGGGGACGAGCGGTGGAAAGCCTATTGGTGGGCAGAGGAAGGACACGTGAATGGGAGGGCAAGGGTGTGAGGGTATGAGGCGGAGCTGAGGGAAGGGGGGTCATAAACACATCAACTGGCGGAAACACAGAATTTTGAAAAGTCTCATAGTGGAAAGGGCTTTCCACACTTCGATTCCTGGAAGCATTGTCACGGCTTCAACTAAGGTGCCACGTGGTGCGACTTGTTGTCACTGGGGAAACAAAGGGTCGAGGTCCCGGGGCTGGAAGGGACCTCATCACTGACCATGGTCAATCTGTTGCTGCATATGGTCCCCGTATGGGCGGAATCCGGAGTGGGCGCCGAGGTGGTGGAGGGTGGCTGGGGTGGCAGAGGCCGATTAGGTCTCGAAGCGTGAAACGTAGTATACAAAACAGGGGGGCGTAGCGTAGTGGCGTAGGGGGGTCACTGTGGGAAACTGATGGAGAGAAGGGGAGAACTGGTGTTGAACAAATGGTCGTTGAGGAGGGAAATCTTCTTCCTCTGTCGTTCTATTATCTCAATCTGTTCTAGGGCGTCCAACTTCCTTCCTTTGGTTTGAAAATGGAGCACTTTCGCCTCGAAATCACAATTGTGGTTCTTTTCTAATAAGTGTTTCGCCACCATTGAGTAGGAGTTGCCTTGGATCGTGCATTGTCTGTGTTCCTTCGATCTTGTTTTTAAATCTCTACCCGTCTGGCCGATGTAGCTGGCACCACAGTCACAAGTGATCTCATACACTCCGCTCTTTCTGGACTTGTCTATGATGTCTTTGTTCCTGCAGAGAATTTTCTTCAGGGAGGTGGGGGTGTAGTATGGTATCCTGTATCGGTCTTTGGGAATATGGTTAGCTATTCTGAGTGAAAGTTGATTTAGGAATGGAATTTTTCCCCACCTACGACCATTTGGCTGATCTGTCGAGAGGGAGGTGCTAGAATAAATTGCTTGTTTACGTAGTTCCTACTGACCCAGTATATTTCAGTGAAAAGACCAGAAAATGCCTTTTTTGAAGAAAGTGTATCGTTTGAAATACATTTAATAATATTTCGCAGCGAATTTAAGTCAATTTTAGAACTTCACTCGAGTAAATTTGAAATTCCCTCTTTTTTACATGCATTGTACAGTGCTGACATCTAGCGGTGACTTGCAAGAACTATTTACTCGCGGCTACAGAAAGCGATCGCGAATTCTTAACTAACGACGCAAAACACTTCAAATGAAAAATTAAATAATCCAATTGCATCAATATTTGAATATAAGTAATTTATTATTGCAAAATTAGTATTTTTTAATGAAACTAAGCTCCACGACAGCTGCAGCAAAGAACTTCCAACGGGAATACCATTTTCAAGTGAAAGGCTGAAGCAAGTTCTGAATTGGGGTTGCGGCGGCTACCTTAAAGCTAATTTTAAATAATTCCAGAGAAAATATGGATCCTTTGTGACGATGAGTTAGGTATTCACAATACACAAAATGATAGAAAAGGAATAGAAATTACCATGCACTAATCCGATTATTTTATGAACTGGGGCACTGTTTTCGAGAAGTAGGCGTCGTGCCATGCGTCTTTGAACATTTTTTCCTTGGATCATATAATTAGGATTGAATTGCGATTTGGATGATCAGTCTCTGGGATTTTTGCTACAGTTTAAGCACTTCAAAAAGCACTATGCTGTATCGATTTTTCCACATTTTCCCATATGAAATACTTGGACCGAGGGCCCTCTCAACATGACCTATCTGGCTTCAGCTGCTCCTGTCGCGGTATACAGCGATCCTTATTCCATTGTACAGAGTTCAGTGCTACAAAATCCTTTCAAAAACTTCGTAAAACAGAGGTCAATCACTCCTAGGGACCGGCCTCTCACTTCGTAAATCAATAAAATCGAGGTTTTGTAAAATAGAGGTCATTTTACATGGTTTTCCTATATACAAAGATCGGGACCGGCGGAATGGTTCGTAAATTGGTGTCATTTCGTAAATTAGAGGTTCGTAAAAACGAGGTTCTACTGTAGTTACTACTGAAAAGCCAAAGAGTAACTACTAAGAATAATATTCAACTACTAAGAATCCAATAGTAAACTATTAAGAATTCCCCCAAACTACTAAAATGTTAGTAGTTACTACTGAAAGGCCCAATAGAACTACTAAGAATTATATTCAACTACTAAGAATC
Organism: Platycnemis pennipes; assembly: GCA_933228895.1. Lineage (NCBI taxonomy): Eukaryota > Metazoa > Arthropoda > Insecta > Odonata > Platycnemididae > Platycnemis > Platycnemis pennipes. The sequence goes on from OW121848.1 coordinate 121,985,777, forward strand.
CAATAGTAAACTATTAAGAATTCCCCCAAACTACTAAAATGTTAGTAGTTACTACTGAAAGGCCCAATAGAACTACTAAGGATTATATTCAACTACTAAGAATCCAATAGTAAACTATTAAGAATTCCCCTAAACTACTAAAATGTTAGTAGTTAATACTGAGAAGCCCTGAATAGTCATATTTGCAATGCATTAATTATCTTTAGGGGGATCGGGTTGGTGTGGTGGCTAGAATACTGGCCTCCCAACCCGAGGACCCAGGTTCGATTCCCGGCAGTGGCGGATTTTTCAATGGTTTTAGTTTCCCCACTTGAGTGCCTAGTCCGTCGGACGTTAAGCCGTGATCCCCTTGGCGGTTTTCGTTAAGAGTAGGCTAATACCGGGTTTCTCTCCACCCTTCCTCCGTTCCCTGAAAACTCCTGCCATTACCCAATTACCCACCTGTCCTAAATGGCACAAATGACCTCAGCAGTCGGTCGCCTCCCCTGAATATGTTATCATTAATAATAAATGCCTACTTAGTGGGTATTAACACATGTATTAGGTAGATAAGAATCATAGTATGATTTGCTCGATTGCACTGGTGAGATATTTCTTGTGTGCCCCACCCCCTTCCTATACCATATATCTTGGACTCATCCCATACTGAAGGATTCTTTCAGTTTGCACTGTGATTACTACTCAAAACACTCTCTTTTAAAAAAACTTTAATTTCTACAAGACAGATATTGTATGCCACCGCGAGAAGTTTATATAATGCCGCGAGTAAATCCAAGGCGAGGCTTGCCAACTATGCAATGTCAAATATCTGCTCCTTACGTGAAAATCGGAGATTTTTGTGTAGACCGGAGAAGTACTTGTCATCCAAAATTTCCTTCCTCAGTAATGTGCTGCCCATCTTATTTCAGTTGACCCAAAAGTAATTCCCCAAATTCCCAGTTGACCCAAAAGTAATGAATAGGTAGTTTAATTATTATCAGGGCTATATTTATGCAAATTTGTCAGAGTTACTATGCTAGCATATCTATGTTACATACATATTTTATCACATATATAGTGTCAGCAACACAATAAATTTAGGAGGTGATGATAAAAGTTTGGTATTTGAGCCTTAAAAATCTAAATGTTTAATGTTCATATGCATGCCATGAGTAAATGTATTTTATACTTCGGTAGATACCAATTGGTAATGCCCTTAAGGGCATAGCATTAATGAAAAAAAGGATATAAGTTAATACTAATGGTTTTTTAATGACTACAGTTTTGTTTATTCAGAGCAAATACATGTCCTCTTTAAAATTTTATTACCATAGGCAGTAAACATTGACTGATCCACAAGCATCGAAAGAGCATTATGAATAAAGAGAAATTGAAGTCTTTGATTATTCATGAATAAGCCATTGAGATGCGAGAGCAATTTTGGAACACTTATAAATTATTTTGGGGACATTCACTTGACATGAAATAATGGTTAAGGGAGCAATCATGGTTCGCTTAAAAATGGCTGCAGAACATCTCAGAATGGTTGCAGGAGCATTCACTCAGCATTTCAGAACCGTTGCAGGAATATTCATTGAAAGCTTCAGAATGGTTGCAGGAATGTTCATTGAATGCTTCAGAATGGTTGCAGGAATGTTCATTGAACACTTCAGAATGGTTGCAGGAATGCTCACTTAACGTTCATTTTGAACGTTATAATAACATATCAAGTAGTGACATTTTGAATGTTCAGGGAGCCATTATTTGAATGTTATTGCAATGGATTGATGAACGTTATTTTAACATTGCAGAAACATTTCTGTGCAGCAGGGGTCAGTAAGCATTTGTTCCTCAGGATAAGATCTAATGTTTAGGGGACCTCTATTTGAATTTCCCTACATTATCTTTAATGATGCTTTTTCTGTTTCACTCCCTATAACTCTAGGATTTGAAAACATCTGAGGCACTACTTCATCACGTTTGAGCAGGTCAATTATCTTTCCCGTCCGCACTGGGAAAGCTGATATTTTTTTTTAAACTACATATATATTTTTAAAACTGAATCAGAAACAATTTAACTCAAACATGATGCATAGAATTTACTGCCAATCATTCCAAATGCTTTTAACTTCTGGCAATATTGTATACCATTACTCTAAAGTTTTTGCTGCTTTAATAATTCTGAGTTTGACACCTTTCCAGTATAATTCCCATCTTCACTCATGATTTTGCCAAATAGAAATTGGTAATATATCTATCTATTCCTCCTAATTACACCCCCCCCCCCATTCTTCTTTCACATTTTCTTCACTTTCACAAATTTTATCATCAGAATAATCAGTTTTCCAGCTGAGGGCTGCCATAGTGCCAAGAGTATCAAAATGTTGTAAGCATCAGCTTTAGAGTCGCATCTCTCCTCATATATGGGTAAATGTTCCAAAAAGAAAATTCTTACTGCCTAAATTACAATTTTTATTTTTACCAACACCTTAATAAAAATCTAGGTAATAGGTGCAACCATCAATTTATTCATCCATATGCATTCTGAGATAAAAAACTTTGCAACAAACAAAACAGGAGTCTACAGAGTATTAGTAATTTACAAAGTCTCTTGGTATTTATCACATTATATTATGAAATCCAAATTTTATCACTTATGAAGCACCATCAATTGCCACCTCTGAAGGTCCAATAACCCTTCCATGAGGACCTGCCTGCACAAATGCTTCTAGCCTTGACATCTGCGATTCAGAAAGACTGTTGGAGGTGGTTACAGACCCAAGCAAGGCCTTTGACACAGCATATTTGGACTCTCTCACTTTGCCGTCTTCACCATTATAGCCTGTTAGGAACTCTAAAAGGCCTGCAATAAATACAATAACTGATTGTAAGAGCTCTACCTCATCAGAGAGGAAAAGGTAAATGTTTGCAATGCCTCCACACAGGTAAAATACTTTCAGCATACATGTTAATTTTAATTGCCGATTCAGCAGAATAATTAGCAATTAAAATGTAAAAACACTTGCACTCACAAAGCATTCATATAATCTACATAAATTTATAATATAGCCTTATATTTTCCCATTTATTTATATCACATTTATTTATATCACATTATAATTACAATTTTCATGAATATCATTATTTTACCTATTGTGTACTTAATGAAATTGCAGTCATTTTGATGAAATATGGTAATTTTTGCATTACTACGTCAAAATTACTACGTAGAGTGAGAATCAGAGAAATTAGATATGACACAATGGCATTTTCCTTAAGTAATAAACCTGGATAGCTACTTCTCATTTCAATGATAACTTTTTGGTAGCATGCCATTTCTGTTTCCAATATATTTTCTACAGAAGAATATTGTAAACCTACAGGGTTAACACCATAGGTTGGCAGTATGCGAGGCCGACAATAGGGGTTATCGGTAGAACGCTGAAGGTCGACAGTACACTCGGCCAAATAATGGGTTAGAGTAAACAAACATGAGAATGGGCAAGAATATAGGACTGAGTAGAGCGTCAGTAGTGTTACGCGACCACGAGCATGGGCAGTCGACAGAAGGACGCGAGGAACATGGAAAGTAAAGTGAACTGAGACGTACACGTCGGAAAAATAGGCTCTTGGGAGGAATCGTCGCCGGAACAAAGCCGATCCCATTGCAGAGATCCGAGAATAAGACTTCACAAAGCACGAAGCTAGACCAAGGAAGCATTGGAGGAAAATACCGCACGGAAAGGCACGCCATGGCCCGACGTCGCAGAGAGACAACAAGTCGCTGTAGTAACGATAAGTGAAAGGAACTGAAACATTTCTTAAGACATTATTCAAAGAAATTTAGCCCAGAGAGTAACACCATTTAAGGATTTGTTTATATTACATGGTCAATATAAGTGTACTTATATATTGTGTAAATTGGGCCCAGTATTCTATTTGAAAAGATTAAATTTCATTTATTGTGCATGAATAAGATGAATAGTCTTTTTGCTTGATATTCCCTCATCTGACCATTATTTATTGCAAGTCACTGAAGTGTTGACATATGTATATGTATGTGGTTTATATATGTGTGTGTGGAAGGTGAAATATTACTGAGCTACCGGGATGACGGACAAAGTAAGGTAACTGAACTGGGACGGAAGGAGCAGGGTCACATTGGTATGTTTAAGCTTGTTATAGGTAATAAGTGTAACAAACGCGAAGAGTAGAAAATATTACAATATATTTCTTCAGATTTGAACTTGGCCATGCTCCACTCTAAAGAAAGTGCTATCAAAGCACTTAAGTAGAAAATTTGTTTTGAGATATTTGAGGGAAATGAATGAAAAGTGTAATTTTTATGGGAAAAAGAGGAAAGTGAAACTATGAGACAAAATTTTTATGATTACATTCAACCGTTCAATTCCTGAGATTTTTGCAAGATAAGAGCAAGAACCAGCCCTGAAAAATTTATGTGTGTGCTGGCAAAGTGTGAACTGGCAAACAGGTGATTCCTTAATGGTTGGACAGAGAACCTTTAATGGTGGGTGCACCCTACTGAACACACGGGATCTCCCATGGGGAGCTCTAGCACAAGGACAGACAAGTGGACAATTAATTATCAAAAACATAACTTTTTATACTTTTCATTTCACATATAGTGATGCCAATATTAATGTTCCTTGAAATTAGCTGATTCATTTAACACCAAACAGCATATGTTTCCATCAATTTTCAACCACTGAGATTTCCATCAGTTTTTAGATGTTGGTAGAGTATGTACGTATACTCAAAATCTGAAGAAATTGATTGAAAAATCTGCACTTGTGACTGTGAACTGTTGAATGGAAACAACTCAAGTTTGATTTTAGAAATTAAATCAACGTTTACCACTTCCCAATCCTTGCATAGTTTTAGCTGGCATTAAAATGAAATTAGTGAAATTATTTCTTACTCATTCACTTCCTATTGAGTAAAAGGTTGCTAAAATCAATTATTTACAAAATGTGAGATTAATATATGTATGTATTTTGCACATGAGTACATGAAATAATAATTTTTAGGTCAAACTTAAGTTAATTACATACAACAGTACACAGTCATAAGTATCTTCACGAAATTGATAGAAAGGTAAGCCTTAATGGTGTAGAACAATAAATGTTATTACTATTATTTTATCGGCACACACACACAATGAATTTGCTTTTTCCCACTACGATAGATCCGAATAAAAAAACCATGCATTGAAGGGTGGTAAATAAGTAGACCGAGAATCACACACATTCCTTTTAAATCTTCTATGAGTATGTTAACGCTGCTAAATTTTGATTCATGACGAGTTTTGCAATGTTGTTTAACGTATAAAACAACAGTTCTGCTGGGATTCCATTTGGTGTCTTCAGGTCAGAAACTGCTGTCTTACACCAAAAATAATGTAGGGAAACCCATCATGATACAAAATTCAACAGATCAATATGCAGAAATATACATACGAATATTCTACGTTAAGCCATGTTTACAAGCTTTTTGTATATGCATGTGGATATAAATGCCCATTTGCTGCCTATTAAAGTCTATTCGCAATTAATGCCTATAATTGTGTAAGTTGAAACACAATAAATTTTGTTGTGGTATTTGTTGTTTTGGTGGTGATTGTTTGTAATTTCATGCTAACTGCAAGGAATATTTTTCTCGATCCACATCCAGCAATCTTCCATAAAGTCTCAAGAATACCATCTTATTCGAGAAAGCTTTAATTTATACTGCCTAGCATTGAAAGAATATCAGTTGTGTACATTCATATTGGTCATTTGTATTTTTATCCATAAAATGAATATAGAAGGAATGTTATAAGGGAAAAAATCACCGCAGTATTAGTATTATTGCATTAGTTCTCACTATTATTTTGATGGAAGTAAAAAAGCAGGATATTGCATGCTTGTAAATATATGAGTCTATAATCAGTAACTCATACAGCTAGTTGTACACCGCAGTATTGGTAGATAGGCGGGTAACATTTATAATGCCATAGGCTCTCGGAGTTGACAATTAAGTGTCAAGAATCAACTTACCTCCTAACCAGATAAAAATATTTTTTATACAATTTAAAAACGTTTTTAGCACTTATAAATTCACATGAATTTCTTATGGATTTCTCAGTTTGACCTGGATTGTCTCATGAATTTCTTCAGGATTTCTCACAGAGTTGGTATGACATTTGTGTTGTTGTGATAACTTTGTAAGAAAAGTGTCTTATTTTTTTCCATTTCTCATAAGTCGTCGGACAGATTTCTAAGGAAAATTATTCCACTAACATAAGGCAGTAATAACTCAATAACACATAATTCAAGACATCACCTTTCTCTTTAGAGCACAAGATAAAATCACGATGGTCACATCAGAATAACTGTAGAAATTATCAACCATTTCCTAATACATACTAATAAACATTTTAACAACAACATTACACATTATGTTATTACATTTTATATGCTACAATACATGAAAAGCTAACGGTATCAAAAATAATAATATTTTTACTGGACCAAATTATCTGCAAATACAAGGAGAGACTCACCAAAAATGCTTGTAAAAACATAAAATGGAGTAACATATAAAACATATTCTTGGATGAAATGTGAGTAATTTGTTTGTATCACAGGTAGGGATGGTTGGATTGGATCCATCAGATCAAAAGATCCGAAGACCTAAATTAGATCCAAAGACACAGTTTTAAATTTTCACATCGTAGCGATCGAAGCACCCCATGACTGGAATTTAGGTATGTAGATATTTACAAGGAGAGCTTTTGTAACTAAGGTCACGATATTTGATGAACATTTTTCCATGCAACTAGAAGCAAAATAAAGAAATATGTGTTTTGATTTTTTCCAAGCCCACCTACATTCGCAGGGCTCATCAATGCGCAGGTGGACATCGAGAGCTAGAGTACTGCAGGTCACAAAGTTTGATCCTTATCGCAGTTTAATTATTTCTTTCAGTCATTAGGTACATCAAATTTTATCATCTTCAATTTCTAACCCTTGCCTCTGAATACTCACATTTATATAGTTTTATTGTTTAAATTAAATTTAAAAATATGTCATTCAAACATAAGGGATGGTTGGACAGGATCTGTTGGATCAAAAGATCCATGGATTTTTCATTTCATTTGCTACTGAAATCAGATCTGAAGATAGGATAAATTTGGATCCAGTGTGAATATCTTCAAATTTTGTGGCTTATGATACCCCCTGCAAATGGAATGCAGGTATGGTAGATACTTGTAATAACTCAAACTTGTAATAACTTATAAGGAGAGGTTGTTTTTTCAGTGCCACCAGAACAAAATAAATAAATACACGTATTGGCTTATTTCTCCATAGGCCTAGATGAGTGAGAAAAAAATAAAGCAGAATGTCAGACGGGTAGCCTACATTCGTGACTCGCATGAACCGATGATGGCATAGTTGTTAAAAATGGGAGTTATAGTGTACTGCGGGTCGATAGTTCGATCCTTAACATGGTTTTAGATTTTTTCTTACAGTGAAATCGAAAATTTTATCATCTTTAATTTCTTACTAGACCCAAAGGAGTTTTGAAAAGTATCATTTCGTTCCCAAGGATGAAGTTTCTTCCAAGGTCTAAACAAACCTCACCTATGAATTTCAAATTGTGGAGGACCTGAACAAAATGTGGACTTTCCATTTTCATTTCAATATTGGATCAAAATGAAACATTCATTTCGTTTCAAACGTCTAAGCATTTTGTACAAAAATAAATAAATTTTTTAGCTCACCACTCTCAACTTTTGCAACTCTTCACAACTTTTTACCTCAAAGTATTATCTCCCAAGGTTTAGCATCAGCTTGATTTTCTAGATTCCTTTTCAGGGAAAATTGAAGTGGACCAAATTTTGCAAAAATTGATCAATTTTCACCCAATGTTAATTGTTAATGTGTGCGATCCAAGACAAACGACACTGGAAACCAAATTTAACAACCAATGAGAATCGCCATGCCAAGTTTCAAAGTCCGGGTTGAAAAAAAATTGAATTTTAAAAGTAGAAGTGTTTTTTTTTTCAATTCCAGTCCTCTGTGCATACAGTCCATATAGTATTCCTAGGACAAGGCAAGTAGGCACTTAAAAAATACATATAACCAGAAATTTCATGTCATTTACAAAATAAACAAATTAAACAAAAATAATAAATATGCATAAGTGAAAGTGATAGGAAAAATATTTTGTTAAAGAACTAAAATCATGGAAACATTACGTTAACTCAAAGATTTATTGTTGATGCTGCATTTGTAAATCTAGTTTAAGCGATCAAGTACAAAAAGTCAGTATCCAAGTACAAGGTTGGAAATTAAGGATGACAACATTTTTTATTCAATGGCTGAAAGAAAAATTATAAATATTGATAAGGATCGAACTTCATGGTGTGAAGTACACTAGCCCTCTCCGCTATTGTCAGCTACCCAATGACATCCTACTCTTTTTCTCGCGAACCCGTACCAATGGAGAAATAAAGCCAAGCCACACATTTCTTTATTTTGCTTTGCTTCTACTTTCATGAGGAAGGTTCATCTCATTTCATGATCTGAGTTACACAACCTCAACCTTTGAGTATAAAACTCACATATTTAATTTTAAAGGTTATGTTTACTAAGACATTGCAAAATTACTAGCTTAGCAGCTTGAAATATTCCTGAATTACTGATAATCTTTTCGTCTTTAAAATCCCCAGATATTCTACAATGGAATCTCCTGACTGCATTAAACATTTTTTTGTTTCTAAAATAAAGAATTTGAAAACATTCAAGGATTTGATTTATGATAGCAACCCACAATGGGGTATTTAATGTAAACCCATTGTTCACTGAATTAATTTTAGGTTTTTGATTTTGTTCATTATTTAATATGAGTATTTTATATTATATTATTCTGGTCACATGACACACTCGGAAGTCTTTTTTCTGTAATTGTATGTAATCCTTTCTGGATAGAGGGGCAGTACAATATGATATCACTAAGATCTTATGATTAAAATATTACTAAAAATGAACTTATAATGACCCTAAACCAAGACAAAGATCCAAAACCAAGGTAATGATGTGGTACTGGATCTGAAAAAAAAACCTGGATCCACCCATCACTAATCACAACATATACCTAATTAGGTATTTATATGAATGACCAAGGTGGCAGTCTTCTTTGAATACAGCACATCTTTGAAGCACTATAACTTGGGATGGAAGAAGCTCGACGGACATCAAGCGAAGAATATCACAAGCTAAGGAGGCATTTATGAAGAAGAGACAACTACTATGCTCAAAGAACCTACGGCTGCAAACAAGGAAGCACTTCATCAAAACATTCGTATGGAGCCACTCTATGGATCAGAGACATGGAATATTGGGAAAGTACACCTTTCTCTCAATCAATGATTACAAAAAAATCATTACAAAAATATATTTTAACAATTAAAATGTACCTGAAGCCTCCTTGTTTGATGAATTTAACACGGCAAGACTTCAATCGTGTTGTAAGCAAGTAGGTAGCTACAGTTGGTAGCCAAAACAGTGCATTCGAATTAATTATTGTAACATTATGTGCAGTCATTCATGTTCAAAGCAATCAGCAAAGTTCGTAGCCTCACTTGAAAAACCAGTGACTGATATTACATTACTTTTTTGGTCATGCATTAAATATTAGTCAGTAGGAATTTGTGTGCATTTGTTATTTACTTGAATGGCAATTCATGTGGCTACCTACTAATTAAAATAACTTTTTTGCTTTTCAACCTGGTAGTATTCTATATACGGAGTGAAGTGAGTGACACTACAAGGATAACATACTAAATAGTGCTGAAGAGTATAGGAAGAACCTGGCCTAAAGATTTCCTTGGTGGGAGGAAAATGGAAATATTCATAGAATTGGTAATTGCGGACATCTCGTGGCTAAGTAGTTAATGCTTTATCCACAATACTTTTGGACCGGGTGGCCTACATTACTGATTTATAATTCTTTTCTACCAATGAAACTTATAAGATTAGTCACGAATTACAGTATTTGTAGATTCTATGCATTTCATCACCTTTAGTACCTTGGGAGTACGCATTGTGAATTGGAGAATAGAAAAGATATTGTCACAGCATTTGATTTGTGCATCATTTATAATTGATAATGTTTTGCTATTGAAATTCTAAAAATGAGTCATGTGTATCTTTACTAATGTGTAGCAATGAAGTGCTAATACAAAAGTGCTTTCTATATTATGGTAATGGGATATTTTTTATTCTTACAGATGCTCTTAGGTATAATAAGTGTGAAGGTGTGTCTTCAAAAGACATGGAATATAAGGAATTGGATCAGCTATACATGGGTAGAAAAGGAGATTTAACTGCAATATGAGAGAGTGTAATCTGTTAATGTACTTTTCATTTTGCTGATTGCTGTTTTATATTATTCTCATATATTTTATATTATTCTGATCTCTTTTAGTAGCCAATAAAATGCTGGGAAGTTTTCCGGGAAGTGTGCTACGTCAGGATGAGTTTCCAATCAGGGAGGCTTTTTTCAACCATGGAATGTGGAGAATAGTTTCCGACCTAACAAAACTGAACTAAATCAAATACAATTTGGTTATGTCTACTGGATAGTTAATTATGCAACAGGTTTCATTGAAACGTATTCCACAATGAATTATCCGGTGGACATAACCAAGAATTGTATTTAATTTTAGTGATGGCCGGATCGGATCCGTCGGATCCAAAGATCCGCGGATCTCTCATTTTTTCGGTTCCGGATTCGGATCCAAAGACACGGAGTAAAATCGGATCCGGATCGTAGATTTTAAATTTTCGCGGCTTAGCGATCGAAGAGCCCCGTGAATGGAATGTAGTTGCGGTAGATATTGACACGAAGAGGATGTGTAACTCAGGTCATGAAATTAGATGAAAATGTTCCCGTGCAACTAGAAGCAAAATAAAGAAATATGACTTTTTTCCCCATTATCCCGGGATCGCGAGAAAAACAATACGTAAGATGTCACGCGGGTAGCCTACATTTGCCGGGATCAGGCGTACAACGAGAGCTAGTGTACTGTGCGAAGTTCGATCCCTATCGCAGTTTAATTTTTTCTTTCAGTCGTTGCATCGAAAATGTTATCCTCTTCAATTTCAAACCATTAAATCTGAATACTCACTCTATCATACTTTTGTTGTTTAAATTAGATTTAAAAATGAACCATTAATAAATTAAGGATGGTCGGGGTCGGATCCACGGGTCTTTCATTTCATTCGCTACTGAAATCATATCCGAAGGCAGTAAAAATTCAGATCCAGAACGGAGATTTTAAAATTTCGCGGCCTCGTGATCGATGCGTCCCGCGAATGGAATGTACGTATGGTAGAAACTGACAAGGAGAGGTTGTGTAACTCGGTCACGAAATGAGAAGAAGAGTTGTCCGTGCCACAAAAACAAAATAAAAAAATATTCGTCGTGACTTTTTTCTTCATAGGCCCGGATGCGCGAGAAGAAAAATAAAGCCGAATGTCACGCGGGTTGCCTACATTCGCCATATTCCCGTGAACATATGATAGCGTAGTTGTTAAACATGAGGGCTAGTGTACTGCCGGTCTCGAGTTCGATTCTTAACACTGCCTGATGCAAGTGCACAGGGTGATGCAAGTAGGCAGCTAAAAAAAGTAGATTATCAGAAATTTCATGTCAATTTATAAGTCAAAATAATAATAAAATTTGGCATTAGTGAAATGATTGGAAAAAATTTTTAATGCAGAATTAAATCGTGGAATCATTACGTTAACTTTACCATGTATTTTTCAGTGACGCATTTGTAAATGTAGTTTAAACGATAGGAGTACAAAAATGTTAGTATCCACACAAAGGTTGGAACTGAAGGATGATAAAGTTTTTGATTCAGTGGCTGAAAGAAAAATTTTAAACAGCGATAAGAATCGAACTTCATTACCCTGCAGTCACTACCCCACTCTGCTATTGTGGGCTTGCCTGATTTTGGAGAATACATGCTCCCCACATGTCATTCTACATTTTTCTTGAAAACCCGAGCCAATGGAGAAAAAATCCGAGACTTTTTTAAATTTTGCTTCTAGTAGCATGAAAAAAGGCTAATCTCATTTATTGATCCGAGTTACACCTCTCCTTATGAGTATAAAATTCTATAGATTCATTTTAAAGGTTATTATTAATGAGACAGTGCAAAATTACTAGTTGAACAGCTTGAAATATTCTATAATGATTTTTTCGTCTTAAAAATGGAATTCCCAGATATTTCATAAATGGGATCTCTTGGCCGCATTAAAATTTTTTTGTTTCTAAAAAAGAATATGAAAGTACTCAAGGATTTGATTAATAATTGGAAAATAATTCCTTTATTAATAAAAATGAACTTATGTTTCTTTTAACTGCACTCTAAAGATTAATTGTACTGGTTTCAAAAATATATTGTTTGATGAGTATGTGATAAGGAAGTTGATCTTTATATTAGAAGTAATAAGATATAGTTATTGCATCCGTAAATCTTGTTCCAGGAAAATATTATCCACATAGATTTGAAAGTTGATTTTTTCTACAGTAAATTTACTTGTTTTTGGTAATTCTATTGTTGCTGTATTTATATATTTTTAAAAAATCTAGGTTTTGAAAAGGAATGACATTCAGAATCGAGTATCTAAAACTAAGGATCCGAAACCGAGATAAAGATCCGAAACCCAGGCAAGGACCCGTTCCGGATCCGACAAAAAACCTGGATCGATCCATCACTATTTAATTTAGTTCATTAATTGATTCTACATAGATTCCATGATAATTTTCAATGAGGATTCCATGTGGAAATTTTCCATGGATTCTACATGGATTCCATGACAATTTTCCATGTGGAAATTTTCCATGGATTCTACATGGATTCCATGACAATTTTCCATGTGGATTCCATGTGGAAATTTTCCATGGATTCTACATGGATTCCATGACAATTTTCCATGTGGATTCCATGTCGAAATTTTCCATGGATTCCATGACAATTTTCCAAGTGGATTCTACATGGAATTCACATGGATCCATGGAATTTAGAGGAAATTTAGGCGGCCGGGTTGATCATCTGCATCCCCACTCGGATTTATTGTTATTAATTACCATTTCAATGATTTCATCATCTATGATATGTTGTGTGGTGAGAATATTGTGGCCACTAACTATCCTTTCATCTAAATTTACTGATTCCATTTCCTTTAATTCAGGGTTATGGATGATGTTTTGGGTGAAACATAAGAATATAAACAATAATTTTATCAAATTATGCCTAGTGGCCAATCAAAAATGCACACCCCATTGAAAGTGGCCGATCTGTAAATTAGTCATAGTCCGCCTCGGCGATGTCTTCAAATTTATACGTTTACTTCAAGTTCCACAATAATTCCAGTGTACACGAAGTATCAGAAATTAATATGTTTAAATTATTCTGATTCTCGAAATAGGAAAGTTAACGTTAAGAATGGTATCTCAGTATTAATATAAGAATAATATCTCGACAGGTTATGAAACAATATTCCGGTTAAAAATTTTTTGGCATTTTCCACTAAGTACCAGGTAGTTGGTCATGGCAAAATTGCCGGATTATAGGTGCTCCCAGATTAGGGGTTCCCGGATTAAGGGTGCTCAACTGTAATAATTAATTTTTTCTTCAATTAATACTGAATTTGACCATACACGAGTATTATCGGGTTCTTAGCGGACATAGAGCCGATTTTACTACACCCTTCTGACACGTGTATGAACTGTTTTTACACATTGTAAAAACTAGTTATTATTCGTATCTACACCAACTCTGAACACTTTGTACTGTATGGGTTATTATGCACAATAATCAAAATCAAGCATTAATATTCTCAATATTCAAACGGAACTTAAAACATAATGCAATACCAAAAATAGATAAAAAAAACATGCTGCAAGAGATAAACAATTATTTCAATCACAATTTCATGATATCAATAAAAACACTGGGCACTTTTACACTCAAAAAATTTTGTTTACAGTCATATTTACAGTGGAATCCCGGTATAACGAGTGCTCATAATCCCTCGGAAATCACTCGCTAAATCGAGCGCTCGTTATATCCGAAGGTGTTGAAAAAACCCACTTATTTCTCATAGTCGTTCGTATTTACAGTTTTTCTTTTGTTTCCATGGTATTTGACGAAGGTAAACAGCAAAAAAGTCATTTCAGGCACAATCTGGTAGAATATCAACATATTTCATGAAAGAAACAGAACATTTTCCATTATATAAAACATTAATTCCCCTAGTTTCGGAGTTTTTCTTCCAGTTCTTCTATTTTTCGATCGCCGAAGAAAGCTGTAAAGACAGCGTAACTAGTCGGAATTAAAATATTAGGTAAACTGTGGAAGTTTTTGGATAACTTTGCGAATATGTCATGACGATAATATCAGCTTTGTCGAGTTTTCGAATGTTAACCGGAACGTCCATCAGTTGATTTTGAGTTTTTAAAATTGACGATATATCGTTGCTCGATAAATATAGTCTTATCGTGCCCCGATATCTTATCGTGCCCCGATTATCAATATCGCCCATGCCTAGATCTGACTCCCTCTCCTACTCTCATCTTGCTCGTCGTCCGCCCACTCCCCTCCCACTGATGACTGGGCCTGACAAAAGAAGAACGTAAAATGGGAGCGCGCTGAGCGTACTGAAGGCCGTAAATCGCTAATGTTTGGACATAATTGGCTTTAGGTGTTGTAGATATGGAACACATCTTGTATTTTCAGTTAAATTCGCAGATAATACAAAATTTATTTTTGCTAGGCGGTGTATCGCCCTCGAGAGACATCTGTCATAATACCGAGCATATACCGTGGAAGGAACTTTTTGGCCTCGCTATATCCGCTTTATTTTACATGTAAAACATAGGCCTTTTGGCGGTACAAAGACAATCACTCGCTACAGTAGAAACTCGAAATTACGAAGTCGACGGGACCGGAAAAATCGGCACTTCGTAATATCAAATTTCGTATCAACGAGTATCTTTCAAAAAACATCGCGATGAAGCTCTTTGTCGTTTCCTTTAATTAAGATGAACTCTCGCGACGTACTTGCATGATTTACGAAGTTATAATTCATAAAAGTATACTTAAATGTGTGTTCATGCCCACAAGGTGCAAACAGTTTAACGCAACTAATTTGTCGGAGGTTGATTCTTCCCATTTTCGGGATTTCCACCACATTGTTCCATCTTTTCACGGCGGAAATCCCGAAACTCGGAAGAATTAAACTCCCATCTAAGCCCCGCGGAAATTTACATCGCGACAACTAACTTGCCGTTCTTTATTTCCTATGAATGTTTAGGCAATGAAGCGTCTTTTGCCCAATTTTTTGTGCAGTTCGGAATAAGCCTATGAAGCTTCATAGCGTATTTTTCTATATTATTTCCTAACTGGAGAACTCTTTAACTGAAGCGTGAGCGTTGTTTAATCATTAGTAATACTGATTGATGCATACAATAAGGAAGTGTGCGACTGGCGCAATCATTGGCACCCGATATTGAAATTAGAGGAATAATATTTCGTTAGAAGATGGTCCTTTCTCCGCGTCAGGCATAATATATGTATCTACCGACGTTAAGCTAAGACAGTGAAAATAAGATTCTCTCGCGGATGCTATGCGATGGATACACGTTATGTACTTTGTATAAATAATGCTAAGCCCATTAATTTCCCGAAATAACCATCGTTTTTCTCCCTTGGATTCAGCTTATTTGTGCGTGGTTATTTCCGAGATGATAGAGATGAATGAAGAGCTTATAGAAGAGTCCAGCTGTGTACCTCCTTTCAGAAGTAGGGTGTACAAGCCACGCACTTCAACGGTGAAGGTTGATAGTTCCTTTTACACTTCATCGGCTACTAACGATGCTTACATTACAAATCAATAATTTTCGTTTTTCACTCTACTACACGAAAGCTTCAGTTGTGGTTCTATTCAGATGAGGTCTCCCTGCATGCTCTTCATTCATCATATCTCAGAATTCTTTTAAACATTCGCTATTGAATTGAAATGTGGGATATTTTTGCTAATCGTTTTTCCTTTGCTTACGATCAAGCAAGGAGACTTGCGTCCAAGCATTGCAGCTCCAGGTCAGGCCACGCATCAAGCTGGAAGCTGCCTTCGTTCCCTCCTTTCCCCCTCGCTTCGGGTGGGGGTTACTCCATTCGCCCGCTCACAAAAACAGCTGCGAGGCCCATGGTCTCGTAGTATCTTACGTCTGTCGTGAGGGTGATCCACCTGGGATTCAAGGCCAAGGGCTGCGCGTGAAGAGTAAATCTCGAATGAATCATCAGCTTTACGCCGAATAGTCGCATCTTATCTTCCTCCTCCCTTACCTCAATTTGCTGCGTCGGCGGAGAGGGAAGACATGACTCTGGCGAGTGGAGCTTTTACCATGAATCAAGATATGCCCGCAAAACAATATTTACGCTGAGTTAGACCCATCGGCGTGCACAGATTCCTTGAGATTGGGGAGGGAACTTCTGGAAGGGCATAAGAGCTGGTATGGGGGGCCTGAAAAGTCAGCGTGGGGCATCTCATGCTAGCCTAGCGTTGAGGGGGTGGGACGGAGGGGCACTCGAAGGGGCCTGATATCTCGGAGGGCGGGCACGGGGGGCTTGGGTGTGAGGGGGATGGCTCGTGCCCACCCATAGAGAGGGAGGGGAGACACGGAGGGTCACTTGAAGGGGCCTGATATCTCGGAGGGCGGGCACGGGGGGCTTGGGTGTGAGGGGGATGGCTCGTGCCCACCCATAGAGAGGGAGGGGAGACACGGAGGGTCACTTGAAGGGAAATATAGCCAGTGTGGGAGGGATAGGTTAGCCGCAAGTGAGAGAGAAAGGTGATGGGGGAGAGTATGCCGAGGTTTTGGAGCAAAGGAGGAGAGTTGGGTGAATTTTCCTGGTGGGGACTGCCTAGTGATCTCTCTTTTCGGATATTTCTTCGATCGCTATGTTGGAGTGAGTATGAAGAGCCTTGCTCGATGACTACATCAAAACACTCAATGAGGACGGTAAATTAAACATGAGTCCTTCGATGATAACTATTGCCAGCCGGAATAATTATGCCATCGAGCAAGGTTGAGTGTAATCAGTCTGAAATAGTGAGAAGAAAAAAAGCTTCCTTAGGTTATATTCACGACTGAATCTACCGCTCGAACAACATAGCACCATCTCCGATACATGTCATAGTTATTGCAAACGCGCAGCAAACGATTTCTATACCAGGAATATTCATCATGGATTTATGTTTGGGAAAACTGGTAACAAAAAATGCCAGGGATCATGAGAGGAAAATGCTGGTTGTAGCAATTAGTCTCTCGCCGGCGAGTATATCCGTACACGACTACTTTACATTTTTTTACTCGTTGGCAACTCTCTGGACTCGTGGTAACAAAGCAAAACGATTTTTGTCCGATTGGTTTCATATTTTATGAGCTACGATGCCTACGATTCAAAGTCGTCCTTAAGGTCTGGTTTCACTGTGGCGTCCAGCGGCCACGTCCAACTGTCGCGGTTGGACGTCGCGGCTAGACGACGCGGCCGGGTGGTTTCATTCCGGCGTCTAGGTACATCCTGTTTCCGCGGCTGGGCGATGTGGAAGAATCTGTATTTAGTTAAATTACAAATTTACGTTTTCTTTACTCGTTGGCAACTCTGTGGACTCGTGGTTACAAAGCCGAACGCATTTTATGTCAGATTGGTTTCATATTTTATGAGCTACGATGCCTACGATTCAAAGTCGTCCTTACTATTGTAGCATTGAAAAATGAGATATCGTTCAGGTAATACATTCAGTACATAATGTATTCGGCGACGATGATTAATTATATGTTTAAATCTGACAAGGAGCGCCGGAAAACGTTACTGTGATCCATCATTATTCGTATAAACGAGTAACTTTTTCACGTCGGGACCAAGATCCGAGGTTCGTAATTTTAAAACTTCGTTATTTCGTAATATCGCGTACTGTTACATACATTTAGATACCCTTTTGGTCGGGACCGAAGATTTTGCTTCGTAAAATCAAAATTTCGTAATTTCGAAGTTCGTATTTTCGAGTTTCTACTGTATAACGCGATTCTCGCAATAAGCCGTACTCACTATACCGGGCTTCTACTGTATTTTGGTTAACATAAAGTACCCTTGGTTTTATTGATTTTGTTATGATGTATAGGATGAGACCGTCAACTAACATCACATGCAAATATTTATCAATCAAGTATCTAAATATCAATTACCGGGACACGTAGCAATCAATCTCTGACCCCATGGAAGAACAGCAAGACACAGAAATACTTGAAGCCCAGCAAGCTGTAATTCTGCAAATGGCTGCCGGCAAATGGAAGTAATCAACTCAGCTGATGCCCACTGAGTAGAGCCCACTTTTGTAGGACACATGCCATCAAACCATCGCTGAGTGATTGCTAATAGCTCCTTGTCCCGCTCTTCTTCCTAAAGCATTAATACATGAAAAATAGTCATACTAGACTGAGATTGGGAGAAGTGATGGAATTCTTACTGCTTTCCTCATTTCCCCAAAAAAATAAAATTCAGGAAAAAATATCCTAATAGTGAATAAATGAGTATAAAAAATATTTATGAGAGATACCAAAAGGGGGGAAATGAGCTACCACTGATGGGGAGAACCACAAATGGTCATTTATATTTTCAGGCCCAGAGAACCTAAAGAAATGGTACCCAATAAACTTTTAATTATGTGAGATGGAGAGGAAATAACTTTTCTGCATGCTCCAAATCCCAGTTACTCCACTTTTCAGATAAAAAATGCAGACTTTCATGCAGAATGCAGAAAATGCAAATGCATTGCATTAGAAGGATACACATCTTTTTAATTCAATGGCCAAGTTTTAAAATGTGCACCTAGAATTATCATGAAAAAATTGCATTCAACGAGCATTGATTTCAGAGACAGTTGGAAACTGGCTCATCAATCAAAAACTCTGGCCCAACCCAAATGTTATGGAACCAACTTTTGTATCCCGTGGATGAAAAGGTCCTTCCAATTCCTCCTCCTTGAAATCATCACTTTTACACTCTTAGAGCCACTAAACAGGGCTTTCTTTGTACCTTGGTGCTACTGGATCTATAACATTTTTATTGAAAGCCAGAATTTTATCCTACTCCATGATAACCACTTAATAGGAGGATACTCTTACAGGTTACATATCTCCCCCGGCCTGAAATACCTTGCAGAGTACAAAATCTTGTTTAATCCTGGCCTAGGGTAGCTCATTCTGCAGCGAAGAGAATTTTCAATATCAATAAAAAAATACTTCAATACTACTAACTGCTTCTGAAATTCTTTCCATCCTTGATTGGTTAAACCATTACTTAGTACTAGGCAGAGTAGGCTGATTCCTTAATAGTTTTTCAGCTAGATATGCAACATGCACTATCAAGAACACCGGCAAATCCAACCAACCTTTTTTGTATAATTGTAATATCATATACTGTAAAGGCCATTTCACTTCATGCTTGTCTTTGTACAATAGATTAATAAAGGGATATGGTTAAATGTGCATTATGTATAGTAAAAATTCCCATGGAAAAATTCCAAAAGCATGATTAACTGTGTGAAAATAGCCCTAATTCTATTTCCATGCACTCATCCATGCAATGTCCATGACATCAAACTGCCTCATGCTAAACAATTTATTGCTGCATGTAAAACCCTGCTCATCTATCACCAATGTCATTTTCACAACCTAAACATATGTTTTAGTTATGCCTAGGTTTGTGTTCAATAGAAAGAACTGTTTACACTTCAGTGTTATTGTTCAAAGGTCTCCATTCAATTTAAAATTAGCATCAATCAAATCCACATACTATGATGAATGAAAATGAAGTAATACACAAGATAGCATCACCATACCCATTACAAATACATTATGCATAATTAATTTATTACAATATGTACCTTCATTATATGTCAGGAGAAATACACTATGAATGCACTACTGGATTTCGTAAATAATTTCCCATAGGCCATTTCTCTTATTCCAAATTATATAATTTTTCGAGAAAAACTTTTTTGGATATTTTGGTACAGTAAACTCCTCATTTTCCATGCTAATGACTGGTAAAGGTTGCATGGATAATTGGGAAACACAGATAATCCACTGTTTGGTTTTTTCCAGATTCATTTCTCTATAATGCACTGCCAAAATAAATAAACTCCCTAAGAAAATAACACAATCTGCCAAAGAATAGATCTTTGCTGAACATAATAGAATTTTATGACAAAAAAAATTCCAGTAGAGCTGTCCCAGCCATAATTAAATGTTCTCAAGCCTCAGGTGGCAGCACGAAGCCTGGCATAAGACATCAAACCAGTCGGCAGGGCTGTAGTAAATGTCACGATTGGAGGAAAATAACAAAAGTTTACCTATCTTCGAGACCATTGCCGATAAACTTAATAGATTGGTGATGCACGGATAATCCACAGCCTGGATAACGTGCACACGGATAAAAACTATCCAAGGTAGCAAAATCATTTTTGGACTCACAAAACATGCATAGTAAAAAGGCATCCATGTTATATCTTAACAAAAAATTTTCAGAGAGAATTTTATGCTAGTCCAAGAATAATGAAATGCATGTTTTTATGCAATTTTTTATTTTTAAATAGAAAATATTTTATTAAGCAAAATATCAGTTGAAGCAAAATAACCAAAATGTAATTTGAAAAATTTTAAAGGAAAATAATCTGAAAGCAATAAAATGCAATTTCTTGAGGATTATGTTGATATCATGGCTAGATAGGTGGCTTCCCATACAGGTTCAGGTTTGTATCCTAGGAGTGGTATAGATTTTTCCCTCCTCAGTTAAGTCTCTACCGGGAATGCTGAGTGGAGAGCATTTTATGTGCAGAGCTCCATCGGTTAGATGGGATATAAAATTGTAAACAGCTTGGCACCTTCTGTTAGGAGTGAGCTCATGTTAACACCAGGTTTCTGCTCACCCATCCTCCATTCTCATTAGCATCCTACCTATACCCAATTAACCACTAAGTTTTAGTGGCACAAATGATTTGCCAGTCACCTTACTTAATAGCAGCAATGTCAAAATATGTTATTTCTTCTGGAGCATTTAATAAATGGAAAAATGAAGTACAGTCAAGCCTGTTTATAACGAAGTTGAAGAGACTGAATACTTACTTCGTAACAACCGAACTTCGTTATATGTGGATCAGTTTTTCAGAGCCTCTCTTTGACACGGAATAGCCTTCACTTCGTTATAAACAGGTTTGATATAAGTGGGCCTGATTGTATTAAGACTGTATCAATGACTTGTATGAAGTGACCCCGATTACACTAAAAATAGGATATTGTCATAGATCAATCCCCTGATATTATTTATCATCCAAGTAAAAAAATCCACTTATAAATACATTTGTACATATTTTTACCTTCAGTGTCATCAGGCTTGCAAGACTGTTAAGTGCTCTAACCCTATGAGGAATGGGAAGGACAACCATCAATTCTCCAAGACGACGCATGAACTTGGCCATCTGCAGTCCTATAAAAAAATAGTAAGATATTCTGACAACAACTTTCTCACTGCAAGCAATAAAAAGAGCAGTGAAATTAAAGATCATCCCATTTACATAATTAAGATAAATCTTCTGGAGAAGAGAATGTTTAACTATCCAGATTAATAATAATAATAGTTTATTAATACAGAGACACATTTACAAATGCATAGGACAAGTCCCGGGCAAGAGCCTTTCTGGACACCCCCATCTAAAATCCTCTCGATTCAATTTCCTGCATGTCAGAACTTTGTAGGAAATCGCAGGTGGCCCAGGGAAAGGAACTGGCCCCCCTAACTTGAATGTGTGAATTTCACACGCCAATGGCTTAGCATGGAGTGAACTCTACTCTCACCTATCAAAACCAACCTTTGGGTTGAATCACTGAGTGAGGACAAGTCAGAAGAATGCAATTACAAATAATGTATCAAATAATGCTGCAATTACAGGCTATCAACATACTCGTGGACAAAATATAAAAAGTTCTTAATAGATATTTGGAACGGTTAACTTCTTTCTATAAATAAGAAAGACTAGTCTTGGTTTCTTCCAAACATGTTATTTAATAAAACAACTTGGTACAACTACTTTCACCTTCTTGGGCATCATCATTTACAAAGATGAACACCTGGCCTACCGTTTATCAAGTAGTCTGGTAGCGAAAAAAGTGTCCGAACTTTGGAGACACACCTATTCCAATCATTCCGGAACGTGGTGTGATTAAAATGATTATACGGTACCATAGGACGTACTACAACTTAAGAAAAAATGCAAGCAAGCCTACAAAAGGTGCCAAATCCACAAAAAAATAAATATATTTTTAAATGAATCCCAGAAACTATGTGATATTTGTGCATGTCAGTGCTGAAGAATTAACAAGTGTAAATTTAGAAAGAGGATAAAGTTCTCCCAAATGAAGCGGCATTTTTGAGGGATCAAAGGACAAAACGAAAGATGGTATCCGGTGGATTGGATGCCTTAGAAACTCGACGATTAAAGAAAATACTCAGAAGAGGATCGTCGGAGAGCGTCTTGAAGAGGCAAAAAGTGAGCATCAAGAATTTTTTTTGCTACATCTCGAGAAAACTCAACCGACAAGGAACCAACCGACTTGGACCTCAGCATTCCTCATACGATTAGGAATGAAAATCAACCTGGAACTCCTTCGGGGCAAAGACATCTTCATTTGCCAACTGTGGTGGAGGTATGTGCAAGTACCGGTGACGTGTCCTTCAGAGCAGCAGCAATGATCGTCAGTGCAACTGTATCCGATGCAAAGCTCAAAACTCCGGAAGACACGTGAAAGGTAGTGGACCAGCATTACTTACAAAGACAGAAAAAGAAGATGCTAGATTCAGTAGAAGCAAGGACAGATAAATCAAAAAATGCAATGGAAGGTCTGTATTTTGACGGCAGAAAGAATGAAACAATTAAACTGGAGAAAATAGGCAAGAGGACATATCAATCTAAGGTTATGGAGGAGCATGTCTTATTTTTTGAATAGTCAGGCTCCCAATTTTTCAGTTTTGTCTCCCCCACAGGAGGATCTGCAAGAAACATCATATTAGCAATTCTTGATTTTTTGGCGAAAGAAAATATTGAACTTTAAAATTTTAAAGTGATTGGATGCGATGGCACCAAAGTAAATACAGGTCAGGAAGGAAGCATCATCCGTTTGCTGGAAGCAAAACTCCGACGTCCCTTACAGTGATCTATTTGCCAATTACACTTGATTGACTTAACACAGCGGCAGTTGGTAGAAACATTAGACAGCACTAAGGGTCGAAATTTGTTTTCAAGACCTATTGTCTCCACCCTTCACGACTGCCACACTCTTGATATCATACGTTTCGAGCCAGTTCCAACAAAATTGTCCCACGATGAAGACTTGAGATTGCTGAGCAGTGACCAGCAGTATCTTCGGGAAATTTCTAATGCTGTGTCCAAAGGATTTCGCTCAGAAAATTTGGCCAAGTAAACTCCAAAAAACATGGCTCATTCTCGTTAGCTCACTATGGCCAGCTGACAACTGAGGCTATATGTGTGACTGAAAATTCATGCGCTAATTTATAAAATCTAGTGTCATTTTAAAGTATTACGCACCTGCCTGATTTTCAGTGAAAAAAACCATTGTGTACACGACGGTGCTGTAAATTTATGGAAATTATTAAATTGATCAAGATATCTACCAGTAGATCTTAAAAGAGTCATTGATCCTGTTATTCAGAGAAGAGGTTTTTTTGGGCACTCAGAAAATTTACTCCTCCCAATGATTGCTGACAATGGAGAGAAAGTGTGATGAGATGCGTGGAAAATAATCTAAGAGGCATGAAGAAATACGCGGGCGACGAAAATCCAAGAACTTTTGAGTTAACAGATTTTAAATTTGATGTAGAAGACCACAAGCTGCTGATAATATGGGACGAGAACACCAACTCGTGCTCTATCGCATCTCACGACTGAAGAAATTCGAGAATTACCTGAGTAATGCTCAACTGAGGAACGAAATTGTCCTTGTTACACGCAAGTGCTTGAAATATTTGTAAAAGAGCTTCATTGGCATCCGCAACAACGAGAGATAATAAGAACCACTAAAAATACTAGAAAGCAGAACCAAAATGCCAACCTTCAAAACCTAGTATCAGTTCATGTTGTGATAGAGTAAGTTTTACATTCATCTGCTTGACTTCAAAAATAAAAAATCGATAATGACCTTTAGTGTTCAATGAAAATAAAGTTTTAAGACGAATACTTGCACACAGATAAGATGACTGGTACTACGAAATGACCACTTTCTTATTTTTTCGATATCATATAATCTGATAAAGGAAATGCATTCCTCTATTCTATGAGTGGGTGTGTGGGCAGGGGAGTTCATAGTGCAGGTACCTCAACGTGGTGAGCTCTGGTAACTACTTTAATTATTTTCCATTCTTCCTCCATACTGAAAAATAATAGTAAAAGTAGGCTAAAAATCGGGGAGTGTTTCTTTACTCCCTTAATGATGACGGTGTGTTATATTACTTTCATTCAATTCTTCCGCAATTGTTATTCCCTGGAAATAGTTTAATTATCCAATATTAATGAGACCAACGACGGAAGATGCATCCGTGATGAGTTTTGCTGCATTCGCGGCGACCGGGCAGGAGGTGCGAGCCAGCAGGAGATGCGCTAGCGGCCTTTGGAGCATAGTGCCGTGATGCTGCGTGGGCGGTGCATAATTACATGCGGCCGCGCACTCAAAATAGACAATTTGTGGCTTAATGGCTGCATATACGTACAAATGGACGAAATTTTTGCCCTAAAGGACCGCAGCTGGGCAAAATCCACACTGCTATAAAAACTTGACTTTTTCCATTTTCAGCCCCCCTCCCCATAAATGGCCATGGCGCGAGGGTCAAGGGTTGACCTAGAGGCCCCAAATTTTGCTGGCCTCATTTTGAGTCACTTTAACTTTTTCCAGAGGGCCAAGTTTCTCCGCGAAAAATCAATTTTTCCAA
This sequence comes from Platycnemis pennipes, assembly GCA_933228895.1. Taxonomy (NCBI): domain Eukaryota; kingdom Metazoa; phylum Arthropoda; class Insecta; order Odonata; family Platycnemididae; genus Platycnemis; species Platycnemis pennipes. The sequence goes on from OW121848.1 coordinate 122,010,897, forward strand.
TCCGCCCTAATGTACACACATGTAGTAATTATTGGCGTATTCACTATTCTCATTCTCGTGATTATAGAGTCTTACATCACATACCCACAATTAACCAACTCAGATTTGACATGGTGGAATTTCTCTCTCATTGGAGAAATAAAGGCTCAACTAAATAACTTCCTCTGATTTAATTGAGACGACCCATGTTTCAATCAAGCCAGTGAAATTAAGTTGATTAAGTTTTATTCCTTCCAGCATTGTAAACAGTTAAACGAAAAATGAAAATGTCAGTAACTTAGTTCAATTGTTATCGTCAAAACCTCATGGTTGGGTTGTATAACAGGTGTTACAATTAGTTCTCCACTTGCCGCAGCCTCACTAGTTGAGCCATAAAAATCCAATAGTTGCGGGGGCCTGGTTATCACCTAATCCACTATATTCCCACAGTTTCAACCTTGATTTGGATTTGGTAAACAAAACAGGAGCAAAAATCCAATTGGACACATTTTTACAGGTGGATAATTAGAAAGAAATATAAACAAGGTCCTATTGACAACAGTAGCACAGGAATTGAAGAGGTTGGCATAATTTGACTTGATACATAATCAACTCCTTTAATAAGTAGACTGGAAATTTAACTGTTACATTGCCAAATACCTAACAGCCAAGCAAAAAAAACAATGCTTTTCATGACAATTTAGTTTATTTTTTAACACAGAGGGGAGCTATAGAATTGAAAACTTACTTAGCACATACTCACAAACATACCATGAAGGCTGTACAATGCTTGCTTTCCTTTAGCACTCATGCCAACATAACCAACAGTCTCCATGGCTACCCCAATGATGGAAATGTCTGCACTGTTAAGTGCATCAAATAATGAGTTGGGAAATGCTGGATGGGATGACAATACCTCATGAGGTCGAATATGGCCAATCCCTCCAAAGAATTTTAGCAATTCTGAAACAATAAGGAAACACTTTATTTTAAACTATGAAAAATATTCAATAACACCATCCAAACATGCCACACAGAATGGGGTAAGTTCAGACACACAAAATATTTACGTTTTTGTCTAGAGTAATCACTTTGGTGACATAGATTTTAGACATAATTTATTACTTAAATATGTTCTTATATTAAAAAATATTAATTTATTAATATTTTCGTAATGCTAAAAGACTGGAATATGCTCTTTTTCTTGCTTTTATGGGTGAACCTTTGAAATAAAAAAACAAATGGAAAAATATTATGAGCGTTGCATTGATAGATGTGACCTAACATTTTGTTATTTTACATTGTAATTCTAAACATTAAATGTTGAAAGTGAATGTGCTTTGTTGTTAAACACCAAAGAAATTTTTGAGTGGTTAATATTTCTTTTATTTTTTAACCTCTACATTAGACCGACAAGAGCATAAAATTTTGCAGGTTTGATTAAACTTTAAGAAAACGGGAATACAATAATAATTTTAGTCTAGAACTTAATTGAAATGAATGGATTTTCAGGAAAAGAGTCAAGAATAACAACGTTACTTTCAGCCTCATCAACAGATGCACTTTTCTTCCCACATAATGTGTATTGCCCACATGATTTTTCTTAGTAAAACTGAATGGTAAATGGCAATGACTAAATGCATTAAAAATGCCAAACATTAGTTACGTTAATTCTCATTGTTGTCTTTATTCTTTTGTGCTTTACTATTATGTTTTAATGCTATATTCTTTTTTAAAGTGAAAAAAAGCCTAAAACTCCTTACTCCAATTTAGTTAATAAGGTAATTCCTTGTCATCTTTTGTTTTAAGATTTCAAAACAAACCCATAACTTGTAGCTCATTATATTTATAGCTACGATATTAATATTTTGTAGCTTATTGCAAGATGTAAATATTCAAAAACTGCAATTGGAGTACCTTTCATAATCGACAATCGAGAATCGAAAACACAGGAATCGGGATCGGGTTTGGGATCGAAAAAAACTGGAATCAACCCATCCTTAATTTTAACCATGGAAAAAGGAGGAGGAGGATGATACACGTGCTACAGCATCTGTGGCATCATGTGCTTGGGAATTGAACTGGTCGGCAACCTTGACTGGTTCACTTCGAGAGCGGGCTAGTTAGCACTAAGGGTTAGGGAACTCGGAACTCCCAGAAGGGACCACCAAAGAGACGTATGCTTAGGTCAGCTATGGCTTTGGTGAGTAAGAACTGGACTCAGACCACTCACACGAACGGTACCTAGATATGTGTAAGCTCTGATGCATGCATATGAGACATGGAAGTAAAAAGAATATGATGCAAAGTTTTCTGATCAGCATAGCCTCAGATTACTCACAACAAGCGTAATACATTGCGATCATGACTTAAAACACGTACTGCTACACAAACATAAAAGGTAGGTATATAAAAAGGGGACTAATTGCTCGTCTGAGATTAAGATTCACCATTCTAAGTTCTGCGAATTAATGGAGGGTATTCAATGTATGTAATTGACAGACATTATTCTAACATAAATAGTAGTTGAAATGTTTTGGAGAAATAAATTTAATAATCTATTGGACGATAAACAAAATTGTCTGAAAACGAGTACTTCAATGGAATAGGTGCAAAAGAAATTGAAAGCATGGTACTGAAACCAAGGGAAAAACTACAAGGAAAATGATAATGACCAGATTACCTGACACTTTCGATTACTTGATCAAGTTTTCTCCAACATTATCACATATATTCGGTGCTCTACTGTACACTGTGGCTTTGCACAATAAGTACTCATAACCAGAAATTGAGAAAAAAATAAATAAATACAATTGGAACAGTTAGAGTAAATCAATAAACATATCTAATGAGTTCAAAACTTTGAATTGAAGCTATGAATGTGAAGAAAAGAGAAAAAGGAGAAGTAAAAGAGATATACTATACAGGCCAACAAACAGCGGGACAAAAGAGAAGTGTTGTGGATTTCACCTGCATTGAAAAGGCAATAAAATGAAAAAATATCTACTAATTGGAATGAAATCTTCAGACAATACAATAAAATCATTATAAAAAAGAAAAAGGTAAAAAATGTATCCAAGGAAAAAATATTTCTTTTTGCGATATACAAACAAAGTAAAGTATTTCAAATTGTTTATAAATAAGTCAAAATTATTACTTTATGATATTGGTAACCAGGGATAAAAATAATTTCCAAATGAAAATTCACAATGTTAAATAGGGATTTTTAAAAAATTGTGTTCATTCCGAAGGTTGGTTTTGAATAGGGATTAATATTAATGATAGGGAGTACCTGCCTAATAACATAAGAGGCAGGAAGGAAATTCTGATCGGATACATCCAATACCAAGAAAAAAGGCTCCAATTGGAGTGAAATTTCATTTATCTCAGGATAGATAGCCATTAAATACCACTTAAATGTTTCCCCAGCTGCCCTTAACCAGAACACAGGTTACCAGGTGGTGAAAACAGGGAAGAGTTGAAAACTATTTTACTAAAAAGCTCAGAAATAATTACCAGGGAGAAGGAGAGAACCAGCCAGAGGATCTTCATTTGCTTGTGCCAAAGTTCTCGCCAATGTGTCTGCAACACCCACATCATCAATGTAGCGGGCACCATAATCAGGAGTTGCAAGTTTTCCAAGCAATTGTAAAGCATTAGCTTGTGTAAGGAGGTCAACACTAGAGCCAGCTTGGGCTTCTCCAACTGCTTCTTTCAGCATTGGCGAAAGAAAACCTGTGTCAACAACAGTTGACAAACCCTCAGGTGAACTAGATGCAATGTCTACCAGCACCTACATAAGAGACAAAGATAACTGTATAATTTAGGTTTAACCGCTTCCGTGATGTGCCCGAGAATACTCGGGCACCGACCGCGTGCAAATTCTGACGTACCCAAGTATACTTGGGCAAGCGCGAAAAGTCCGTCTCTTTCCCCTCACGCCCGAATATTCTCGACAGCTGCTGGTAGGTCGTTATTCTGCCATGAGAGGAACAGTTTAGGGTCCATAGCTTATTCCAGCCATGTGACGCGTTACTCAAAGGGGTAATCAAGGTCATATACGTATTAGTATTTTACCGATTATTTTCAGCGATTACAACGGTATGAAACTGATTATAAATGTTTATATATTATTTCTTTCACGTTTTCTCCAATTTTAATAGTAATTACTACCTTTATTACATCACATTTCAACTTTATTTTTATGCATGCGAACTTTATGAATCATTAAAATTTTTTATGGCTAAGATTTGATGATGGCTTAGATGTTATTTGATGGCACTTGATGTGATATGAATTCATTTTTTCTAAATTATATATTATATCACCATGTGTTATACTAATACTTATACCCCATCCAAGTTTGTGCACATTCAATCAGGAATTGTCTTCTTTTGATATATTTTCTAATAATTTTAGAACAATGACCAATGTATATATTTGCCTTCTTTCTGATGTTGTATAAACAGAGTCTCGCATCAAAAATGAAACCACTCCATTAGTATCTCCTTTTGCATTGATATTTCTTTGCTTATAGCAACTCAGTCGCATTTTATGTATTATACAGTAAAACCTCTTCACATTAAAATGGAAGGGACCAATTATTCGGTCATTTTGATAAATAGAGGTTCATTATAAAGAGGTTTCAGCAAAATGAACACACATTCTGTCTCATGGAATGTTTTGGCAATGATATGTGCTGCTGTCTCTTTTATTACCATATTTAAACATATAAGTAAATGCTGTTATTATTTTGCCTAGTTTTAACGTTTATAAAAATAAAAACAAGGGAACTAAAACTTACTTAAGCACTATTCACCGAAAAAATTTTAAATTCTGTTTCTTTCATTTTTTTCAAATTCTTTTGAAATTATATTTTCTAACTTATTTAACGATAATGGATTCTCACTGCTGCAGTCTTCCATACAAAAATCTACACCTAAAGCATCCTGCACCTCTTTTTTGATTGTCACTGACATTCACTCCTCACCATCACCCACTTCTTTCATATTTAGGTACATTGGTATTCCTCTCCAATTTCTTCTCCGATTCTCCCACCTGCATCCTCTCAATTTGAGGTGCATGTGAGAAATGTGTAGTCAACATTTATTAAGTCATTATTAATTTCATGCCACTCTGTTGGCTCATCCGCATACATAATGTCTTCCTTGCTGCTGTACCCCATCAGGATGTCGATCGGCGGCCCAATTTCAAATTCCCGTATGTTTCCCATATTTCCCGGACGATTATTTGCTAAATTCCCGTATAGGAGAAGTCCGTGTAATTTGAACCAGCGTGTAATTCGGACCAATAGCTTTACTTTGTATTCATTAAGGGTAGCAGCATGTTTAGGGTGTAGACGTGTGGGTGTATTTTTGGAATGTCTTCTCTCCAAATTTCAACAATCAAGCCCAGGTGATTGAGGCACAAAGGCTAAGTGAGCGAAATCGTGAAATTCCCTTCCCCCACACAAAGCATAAACAACGAAGACACACTCTAGACAAATACACCCATTGGAATGGCTCTGACTCCTAAGGTGACAGCGAAATATAAAGTTACTTTTGCTAGTTCAAATACAGAAATTACTCCACTCTTATCATAATTCGTGTAGAAAAGTGCAAATAATTCTTTTTAATGTCTAAGGATAATATCTAAGGATGTTTCTGTGAAATTCAGTCTCATTTTATTTTGATCCTCATAGTGTATTTCGGACCACCGAAGAGTGTGTATTTTGGACCGGTCCAAATTACACTGATAGTTACAAAATAATTCGCCATATGCATTTTCTAGTACAACAGGTAAAATAAAGTGATTAAACTTTCTATCTTATTAAATTAGACTTTCGAACCGGATAAGTCACATTATCACGCTGCATTTTTCGACAAAATCGTGCGACGCGAAACCTACTACTGTGGCAAGGGCGACAGACGTTGTGTGTGTGCTGTTTCCACACTTGCCGAGTCAGCCTGACGTGCGCTGAAATGACAACCTTGCGCTCAGTGGGTTACGAAATCTTCATGGGCTAAACACTGCGACTCCCGCACTGCTAAGGTCCCACCAACCGAAAATATGGGGATCTTCTGGATCTGTTCATTACAGAGAATTTCTTGAAATTTCCCGGACACTATGCGAATTTCCCGTATATTTCCAGGGTAATGTTAATTTCCCGTATCGATCGACATCCTGCCCATAAATCCAGCCTTCTTAAAACTTCCCAATAACCTGCAACTATAATAAGTGCATGTAAGACAGCCTGTGCATGGCATGCATTATATTCCACCAACAGTTCTTACATCATTTTTCTCATTAACTGTTTGCTACATGCACACCACCCAGTAATTTCTCTTCACAATTCCTTGATAAAGGGGTTGCAATTTCCTGGTGGTATTTGGAGAAAAATATTTTGATGCATCATAACACAATCCTCTCAATTTTATGTCCTGTACACTGGTCAATAAAAAGGACTATTTTCCAGTTGCTCATTTCCATCTTTGAGCATTTATAAAGCCTCTAGGCTTTATATATTTCTCAATAACAATTGGCTCCAATTTCTCAGAGCCATCAAAATTGACACAGAAAAGCACTGTGAATTTTTCCTTGCTTTTTTACCCCTTCATGGCATGATTGGCTTCTAAATGGCAGAGTAATGTCAGGAAGCAAGTTAGAAAAAACTCCTGCCTCATCAGCATTAAAATGTCTTGTGGTTTATACTCCACTGAAATCATCTGAAAAGTTTTTTCTTCACTCTTCTACCACTGTATCACTTACAGTAGCTTCTTCCACACACATCTTCAATGTTTTGAGATTGTTTTGAGATGTTTTGACCGTACTTTAAACTTTTGTATCCATCCTTTTGATTCTTGAAAATTTTCAATTCCTGTGTTTAATGCTACTTCTCTCGCCTTTGCCGTAGAATAGATCCAGATATGGGAATATTTCATCAACCAATCAAATATGCGCTCATCTAACTGTTCACTTTTCACTGCCGAAGACTTTTTCATTCATAACCCTTAATAAGTTGCTTCTTCATTTTCTGAATATTTTTTTAAAAACTGGATATCAGGATGGATGGTGGTATTCTAAACGCCTAAGCAATGTCTATTTTTCGCTTCCCCTCATCAATGGCTTGGAAAATTACTAATTTAGTTTCAGTTGTTTCCTGCTGCCTCTTTTTTTTTAAGATTTGTACTGTGCATCATGGACCTAAAATTTAAGATGTAATTTACATTCGTGTGCATTTTTACTGGAAAATGATATTGTCCCTTATAATTCTTACTGTTTTTTTCTCGTGGAAATAAAAAAATACTTTTTGAAAGTGAAAATGGTCAAAAGTCTGACATTTTGGTAAAATTTAACAAATTTTAAATGGTATCCTTGTGTAGGCTTCCGCGGGTTTTCTTACTTGAAGATGCTTGTCTTTCGGGATTCCCTCCGCGTTGGTCCATGGTTGCTCGGACGACAGTTTCGCCGGCGTTGCAGTCGGCTTCTTCAGGTCAGTGAAGTGACCTGACTTGACTACACTTCACTGACCTGAAGAAGCCGACTGCAACACCGGCGAAACTGTCGTCCGAGCAACCATGGACCAACGCGGAGGGAATCCCGAAAGACAAGCATCTTCAATTTTAAATGGTGCGAAGGTTTCCGCGGCATCGTTCAGATGTTCTCTGCATATCGGGTTCTGCGTCCGCGTATGTTGACTGGGGGTGACAACAGTTTCGCTAGCCGTCCTGCTAGCGTCTTCAGGTCGAAGGTGAGAAAAGCTGCTTTTTAGCCGTCTTATATAGGGCTGGTAGAGTCCGTGCTGCGCTGTGGTTGGGGTGAAAACTGTTGTCACCCCCAGTCAACATACGAGGACGCAGAACCTGATATGCAGAGAACATCCAAATTTTAAATGGTTGAAAAAATAATTAAAAAAAGGTTTAACAGCACTATTATTCATGCATATTAATTCAAATATGAATAAAGAACAATAATCTAAAATAAAAAAATGTGATGTTTTTTTGATCATACCTATACTCAAAATTAATGAGTCTGGGAAGCGGAAACAATGACAAAGTCCTTTAACCGTTTCAACAAAAGCAAGTAAGCATGCAGCTAGTTTTAAAACAAACCAACAAACAGTTTTAAGGCTGAGGCATAGAAAATAATAAAATATGTACAAAATACAGTTGACAAAATCAAATTAAATGTCATATATAGCCATTTCCTCTGCTATACAAAATAACCTTTTACAGTTTTCACTTTTTTCACAGAGCGTACCTATTAAAAATCTAATGGCTGTTCATTCTTAAAACTACTTTGCACTTTTCCACAATTTTATTACTACCTGACAGGTTTCTATGTGCTGATGATGAACATCATCATCAGAGTCCTGAACAATTTTGACATGTTTATAATATTATCATCAGAGATTAACCTCAGGAAGCAAGGTGGTGGTAAAATTTTGGAAAAGTAGTTTTCATACACACTGTCATACACAAAGTCATCTGAGGGATTCAAGAAGTAGACAAGGGACAACATTAATACATTTATAGCCTTTAGGTAAAACAAATATTTTCTCAATTTGAAACTGAGCACATTTCTAAAAACAGGTAATTAGGTACTTACCTCATAAAACCGATACCTGACAACATCGTTGCGTTGAGACTGCTCCCTTATGGCATCCAGCAAGACTGATCCAGTAGAAAAGAGAATGAGCCCACGAGGGGTATAACCAAGGGTGCATAATAATTTGACAGCAGCTCTTCCTGCTGAAGCTTCATCTTGTTCTTCCTCATCATCAACTGCACTTCGTTTTTCTCCAGTCTTCGGGCTCCCTACTGGACCACCTCCAATGGTTTCAATAATGGTAAGGATGACATCTTCTTGGCAGATACGCTCAGCCAGTTGTGGACTGTGATGAACAACCCGGCTGAGCTAGGGATAAATTTTACATACACAAGAGGTAATTTTCATCTTTTGATAAACAAGAAAACTATTTCTTAAGGCTGCTTCACATGATATAATTTTTTTTATGCACTATTCCTTGTACAAATGCTTGTATAAACTGAATGAAATTTTATGTTTGCCTGAATGGAATTACAATTGGTTCTATTTTCCATTCAGTCATTCGCAGAAGTGTTCACATAATTTGCCACTTTACATGGTACAATTTCCTCATACAAGCGTCTCTACAAAAAATTGTATCGTGTAAAGCGGCCTTTATGACTACTACAAAGAAAGTTTCCATAAATATTAATACACCCTTTGCCAAAAACTGATAAAATTATAATTAGGTAACTGACTAACAGTCAGAGAATGTTATGATGGATGATGTTATTTCCCATTTTATGAATGCCTCCTTCCATACTTTATATTAATATTTAGATCATCAAATTCCTGTCTTCATTTTTTCCCATTCGAAATACTCTTCCTTTCTTTCCCTCTTGTGCCCAGAATTCTTTTTTCACAGCAACCATCAGTACCTAATTGCCAATTGTAGTCAGGTCAGTTATTCCATTCAACTAACCTTCCACATAATTAACCACAAATGTCTATATATTCCGATTCTACACTGAAATTTGGTGAACGAATCGTCCTTACACAATTTGCGTTAAGGGACGACAACGCCCAGTAAGTTCCTACGAAGAGTAGTCACGTGTGGTTGCCAACACAAGTCTACACAGTTACCTGCATAATAATTAGAAAAAATCTCGTAGGGCACTTTCAATAACATTCATTTCCGAAAAATATTATCATGGTATTTCACGACTCTCAAGTAGTATTGAATGCATTTTGCTGTAGTGATCAACAAGAGCATTATGTATATGGTAGGTATGATTACTTAGGTACCATGCTTATTTTTACCAAGAAGGAGATATCAGAAAAAGTATGAATAAATTCTTCTCTGTTCTTCATGGGTCTTCAACTGGGTTAGGCTCACCCTTTGCCGATATTTCGATAGACGACTTGCTGATCATCTACAGGGCAATAAAACCCTGTCCTCAGATGTTCTCCTTAAGATGATTGAAGAGTCGTTCATCGAATTGTCCGCTGAGTTGGAAAGCCAAACCCAGAAGAACACCCGTGACGAATTCATCCAGAATACACGCCCCAAAAACACCAGAACTTTTTTTCAAAAATTAGTAAAGCCTCTTTGGTAGGTACTTATGTATCCTGGATCTTTACGTTTCCTTATTGTGGAATTCAATACGGTCTTCCGTCAATGAGTGATTATACCTAAAAACATGAACAATATTACGTACCTCCTTCAATACCAAAGCTCGAAGTTTAGGAGAAGGATGGCTCAGTGCCCTCGTGATAACTTTTTCGTACGCATTCAAGAGGCAAGTTGGCTCAAAGGTGGACAGCAGAGGATTTAAAACGTCACACGCCTCGTTAATCTGGTTCCTTGCCAAAAAAGGAAAATGTGAAATCTCACCATTTGCCGTAATGTCTTTTTAAACACATAATTCTTTGATAACAACTAATGTACCTGTCAGAAGAATTCAGGCAATCAAATATCAGATCCAGTTGCAAAGCCTGAGCAATCGGCTTCAATTGTGATGAGTTAAGGGAAAACACAGCGGTCTTTAACTCCGAGAGTACTTCATTTCTACTCGATTCATTGGAAAGTTCAGCTATTTTTGTTAAAAACCATTCCTTAGTAAGAGCCATTGATGAAAAGTGATGATATTTAAAATTCGACTGTATGAAAAATTCATGTAGCAAGGTAAGATCAAGTAAGAATGATGCGCTTCTTTCATGGAAATATATATGACTTAAGACTGATTAACAATGAGATTAAATGAAATTTAGGATCAGTTAACATCAGATATATTGTTATCAACTGTATAGCTTGGCTGACAATATCTAAAATTTAAATATGGTTTACGAGATGAAGGTGCTCGAAGTAAATTCATACCAAAATTCTCATACAAGCAAAACATTAGCATGTGAAAGTGGCGGGTGGCGTTGAGTGGTGAGGACGCAGGAACCGTTTCCAACACATTACACCACATTTTGCGTATTAGTTTTTGCTGTGGTTTTGTTAATACCAAGTGTCGTGCAGGGTTTCAGAATTCATCTATTTGTTCATTTATATTTTTCCTGCGTTAGGTGCTGTTGAAGAATGGGCAGTGTGGGAATAAATTAGTCTATTAATAAGATGAGTGAAGAGACAAGGGGTCTTCGTGGGATTTTTAAGAATTCCATAATTTTTTAGTGTTCTGCGGCCTGAGGATTCCGTGTGGTATCGTGAAGGGCCGGGTAAAGTGGAAGGTATTTCGAGGTTTGGAATTCATATTGGGATTGGTCGTCTTGACACTTAAAATGTTTGTAAATTCGTTTCATTTTTCATTATCATTGCGAAACTGATAAGGAGAATGTTATTGTATACCCCGCGATACCATTTCCGGGAAACTTTCCGTTTCAAGGACATTAACTGGAAGAAGCAGATGATGAGTAACTACTGCTTGCATTTGTAAGTCACGGGTCTCAGGCTGGATTGTCGCCACGTAAAATTCTACGAGTGGTACTTAAATTATGAACTAATTGTGTGACCCATATAATCATCCTTCAAAATGAAACTGCTCTTTACTGTTGCCGTCTTAATCACAACTTGGAATTCATTTGTATTGGGTGAGTAAGCATGGCTTTAGAAATCCAAATTCATTCATTATTTTAGTCTAATGTCATTTTATGTTGTTTGGTTTGGTTTCGGACTTTTGCGTCTCAAAGATTACTTCGAACTCTTCGGGGAAAGTGTCCTGTAAAAGTCGATACCCTTTTTTGTGTGATAAGCCTCGCAACTCACTTGTAGCAAATGTCAGGTCATATCCTGAAGTTCAGTGTGATACTTGCAGCGGTATATCCTTCTAAAGGAAAGTATTACAACGTGAAGAATTTGCTACGAGAAATGAAAAGTATTGGCAAATGGGTGGAAATGAAAATGAGTATTGACATTTAATGAGATCACTTAGACGGGTCTGTCATCTTAAATTCATGTAAGACATTGACTGATTTCTTGGGTTCCAGTATAAACATCTTTTTTTTTTATGCTGAATTTTGTAGTAGTCCAATGGCAATGCTACACCTTGGCATTTTCAGGATTCAGTGTGTGTAGGCCTAATTTTGCATCGAAGTCTTCTTATTTGCGTCACTGAACAACTATTCGTATTACTCTACCATAATTCACATTTTCGGATAAGAGTTTCGAGGCCCATATTTCAGCAAGGAAGTATCTGTGCTATGTGCCTCCATGCATTTAGAAACAGCACTTGTTCCACCCCTCACTGAATTCCTCCTCATTTTCACAATAGCTTGTTGTGAGAACTAGTAACTGTGAGTACATGGTGGTTTGGAAAAACTCATTCGTGTCAATACTGCCTTTAGAGAGTCAAACCCTATTTATACACAATTTATGTGTATATTTTTACGAGAATTTGTCTGAGAAAATGCAGTGTATTCCAGTTGCATCAATGAATCAATTTTTAACGCCGTTTTTCACATGTTGAGCACCGATTAGTCAGGACCTAATCTTTGTTTCCAGTTGAACAAGTTAATTGGTTAGTACCGTTAAGAGTATAATTATTCTCTCATGGGCTTTTGCTGCCTAAAGTCATAACAGAGGTTGCATGCATTGGTAAGGACATTATCTATGTCATCACTGTTTCTGTTATCCAGCTGCCCATGATGTGGAAGAAGCTCTTAGAAACCTAACTTCCGGAGGCATGTTAAAGGCAAATAGGAGATATAAAGCATCTACCACATCCCATCTGAATATGGGCATGGTTGTGTTGGAAAAACGAGCCGAACCAAATAAATGTCTGAAAGAATATGAAAGGTGCATCCGGTTGTCCTACCCAGAGCAATCTGCGGTAGCCACCATAGCCTTGATGTTGGTCCTAGAATGACTTTGGCAATGCACAGATAACTTAGTGGATAATGAATGGGGAAGGAATTGAAAGGAGGCTTTGAATTCCTACTAGAAAAGAATAAATTTTACTGGGACAGTGGTTTTCAGCTTAGTGGTACCCTGAAACCAGCCTTGAAAGGATTTAGGGGAAACAGCAAAGTTCTCGTACAATCACAACCCTTTTGATCAAATGCACAGATATAATCAAACGATGTAGATATAACTCCTTGGAATATTTCCTTGTCTGGATGTATAAACATACTTGGTGATTTCAATATCATTTATTGAATACTAGGAGCATACAACTGGTTTTGGCAGCTATGCCTTCATTGGAATGGTCCCACTAGACCCCACCTACTTACTAATGTCTTCCCAGTCTTCCTTGCCTTTTGTACGACCTCTTATAGAGATAGTATGTGTATTAAAGCATAAGTGACAGAAATTGAATATGTATTACATCAAAGCGGCATCATTCAGTCTTCCCAAGGCAATCAAAGAGACGTAGTAATGCAAATTGCTTCCCCAGGGAGTTAATTTTATTGCCAAAAATAGTTTGAATTTATCATCTATGTAAACAAAATTTAACAAATTTAAAAAATGCATTCCATTATTTATCTCAGTACTTACTCAAACTCAAGCCTTAGCTTAAAGCCACAGAGTGCATCTACCAGGTTGAAGATGGTGGGTAGACCTATAGAAGTAGAGGTATGCTGCAAAATAAGCCAGTGTACTTGTCGAATAAGCAGCCTTGGGCAAAAAGTGAAGGTACTCTGAGGTGGTATTAGTCTAATTTTGGGTAAGATAGCCCTTTAACTGATATAGAAACCTGTGAAGATGCCGTGACTTGGTGACGGGAGGCCACCAACAATTATGCTTCCAGTCACCTTGAGGAGAGGGCCACAGTTCTTCTTCTTAAGAGTGGAGGTGGAGACCACAGTGGTCGGTATGGTGACACTCATTTCACTACAGATGTGTTAACCTTTACCTTAACAGCTGTAGTACTGCAATGTGGAAGGCAAGGGGGAACCACCTCATTATTATCCTGAGGAGTCAGAGCTGCTCCACCCTTTTCTTTTTATCAAGACGTGATGGAACCCTCTCGAGTAAAACATGCCAGAGATAAAATAGTCCCCCATTTGGGTCTCCAGGTAGGGACTACCTGAGAAATTACATGAGCCAAGTGTGATAGACATTTTAGGGTAGGAATGCAAGATCACTTCAGACCTGCGGATGACTAGAACCTGAAGATGGAAATGCGAAGAGTGAACCTCGACATAGTAGGAATCAGTGAAATGAGATGGCTCGAAGAAGGAGACTTCTGGTATAGAATTTACATGATTATTCACAGAAGATCACTAAGTGGTAATGCTGGAGTAAGCTTTCTGCAGTGAGAGGATTATAATGGCGAGGATTGAGACCAATCCTATGTGTACCATTGTGGTGCAAGCTTACATGACTACGTTGGACAACAAAAATATGTAAGTGGAAGACGTCTATGAGGATATCATGGATGTAATAAAGCAGGTAAGAGGAGAGGAAAACTTAATTATTTTAAGAGTTGTGAACGCTGTCGTTTGCAAAGGTCGAGACGGAAGAATAACTGGAAAATATGGCTTGAGAAATCGAAATGAGAAAGAAGAAATACTGATATAATTCTGCAAACAACACAAGTTGATGGTGGCAAACACATTGTTTAAAAACCACCAACGGAGAAGATATGCCTGGAAAATGCCCGGGGACAAGAAGATTTCAAATTGACTGCATTTTAGTGAAGAAGAGACTCAGACACCAGGTTGAGAACTGTAAAAGCTACCCGGGTGCAGATATTGTCAGTGACCACAACTTAATCAAATTATGAAATGCCATTAAAATTGAAGAAATCAATGAAGAAGGTATGGCAAGTAGGGAAACTAAAGGAGCCTCAACAACTACTGGCCTTTCGGAAGGCAGTGTAAAACAAGATAGATGGTCTGATTGTGAAATCGGTGGAAAAGTGATTAGGAGAAAGTCAAAATTGGGCTACATAAAGCAGCAAAAGAAATTCTGGGGAGAAGAAAAGTTGTCAACCACCTGGAGGATATTCTGCTATTCTAAAAGACCTTATTTGCAGGTGATTTTTTCATAAAAATTAAATTAGGATCCTAAAACTGAATACCGTAATAGTCATGGGTCTTGTCATCAGATATTGGAATAAGAAATTGGATCTGAGGTTTCCGCAGGGTTTCTCAACTCAGGTAACGGCTTTCGGGCGTTCCCAGTATTGGAATAAGAATATGCATCCCAATTCTTCCACTGGCATGAGGCACTTTATAGTTTTAATTCTTGGTATTTTGCTCTTTCCTTAGGCCAGAATCCCCAAAGCAAACAGGCGTGGGGGTATGTTGATGTCCGACCTGGAGCTCACATCTTCTGGTGGCTCCACTATGCTAATGGTGAGTATGTGATTCTGTTTTAATTTTTTAATTGTGATATGCTGTTTTATTTTAAAATCCTGTCATATTTCAAGAGGAAGGATGATGGAAGGAGGTGGAAAATATATGACTGTACTAATTAAAAATTGCCATTGCTTAATCAGCGTTGGCTGTTTCTAGACAGCATGGTAGTCCAGTTGGTAGAGTGGGTTAGCCTGCTGACCGGAGGCTCCAGGTTAGAATCCCATGAGAAGTGGGATTTGAACATGTCCAGTCAGACCCAAGCTCTGTTATTTTGTGGGTGCCAGACCTTTGTGGTGCGCAGGGAAAGAACTGTCCCCCCTACCCCTTACTCTAAAGTGTAAATTTCACATACTGTTGGGCTTTTTTTGTGAGCTCTACCCTCAACAGCCAGACTAATCTTTAGGCTGGGCACAACTTTTTAAAACTAAATGAGGGAATTTGTTTGGGGGGCATCCACTGCTGTGATGATATCAAATTGTAATTTTCCTCTTTACTTTAATGATACCTTAAGGCTGGTGTATAGAAAAAATTAGCACGAAATTAACTTAAGCACTTAAAATGAAATTAACTTTTTATCTATGCCCATGGGGCGTTTATGGAAAAAATTACCGTGGGCTGGATGCCATCTATCCAATTTTTTAAAGAACTAATCACCAATACTCAGCGCTTAGCATATTCTTCAGTATTCACTGACAGAAAGATTCTGGAAATCTACAACAAAAAGCTACAACTCAATAAATTTAAAAATTTAATTCTGGTTTAAAATTTCAAATATATAGGGTCAT
Source organism: Platycnemis pennipes (assembly GCA_933228895.1). Taxonomy (NCBI): domain Eukaryota; kingdom Metazoa; phylum Arthropoda; class Insecta; order Odonata; family Platycnemididae; genus Platycnemis; species Platycnemis pennipes. The sequence goes on from OW121848.1 coordinate 122,026,991, forward strand.
TCCATATGAAATCAACCAACACTTTTTTAGATTTTCATGAAATTTGCTACAGTTGTTCAAAGCATAGTAAGGAAGAAGTGTGATTTTTCTTGTATATTTGGGATGATCGGATACGGATTTATGAGGGGGATCAAAATTTGACCTTTCGGTGGCCTCTTCGTGCATTACTTCAGTTTACTGGCAATAAGTCAGCTTTTATCAGAGCTACAGAGTTGGGGTTGGGTTCATTGAAACGGTAATTAAATTTCCTATTAAACGGATTGACTTTCAAATATTAACGATTTTAAATGAAATCACAGGGTGGACCTACATCTTGGTTTGGTCAAAGGTCAAAAGGTCAAATATACCATCTTCGATTTTTTAAAACTTGGTATTATTAAACTGCACATATATGGGTACAAGTGCACAAAATTTGGAGATGGCTAAAAATTTGGTTTTCGAGATATGTAGTGAACAAGAATTTTCTTCAAGGTGGACACCAATCCACTTTTTTGCCTGCAATTCAAAGAAATAGACCACCAATTAGTTTTGCTTGGCTCATCATTTTGCAGTGGCATATACAAGTAAGAACTGGTTCCTCTGTAATATTACCTTAATCTCATTTCATTGCGAATGATCTAGTAGCTGCTTCACTGTTTTCTTTTGTGATCTTGTATGTGCGTCCAGACATCCCTCCAAGCTGGACACTCACTCTTGTCTTCACATGGCTTAGAGGAAGCATGAGGTCATCGTCTTTTGGGGGAATGCGAAGGATGGAGATGGCCCATGGGGATAGAGAAATCGAACTCGAAGTTATTCAAGCATTATCTTCTCTAAAACAAATGCGAGCCACCATGGTATGAACAACTGTACCAAATTTCACAAAAATCGAAGAAGGTCGCAAAAAAAAATTTAATTTTGGTTGATTTTATATGGAATGACCCTATAGTAAAATAACTGTACTGCCAATTGTGGCCTGTTTGTTGCATTAACTTTTATATGCGTTAAGTGAGCAGAAAGTATTAGTACCTTCAAGTTCTGTCCTGTTCTGAATTAGCAACAAACTATAGTATCAAAGTTCAAATAAATTGGAAATTTACAGAAAAGATTAAACTGGGCAATATTAACCTCAGATCTGACATCTGTGGTATTACTATGATGAGATAAACATTTTGTGTGCAATTGACATACAATTCAGTAAGGATCTACTAGCAGTATTGTATGTTGATACCGCTGAGTTTGTGATGCTATCTCGTAGAAACGAAAAACCAATTTTAATGCAATTTGGTAATACTGGAATACTGGTAATTATTATTTCTCTACTTGTCTCTATTCTTCAAACCAACATCATTAGGCTGCAATTCACTCAAGTTTTAGTTGACTCACCAGTTTCGTAGTAGGGTTTTACTAATTTCATAATAACTTTTGTATATTATGAAATAAAAAATATGGTAATTACCATTAATTAGTAGAGATTTCAATTTAAAATGATGACATAGAACAGAATGACAAGCACACAATGCTGGGTCAATAGATTTTGTCCCAAAATATATTTTTTTTTTTCAAATAAAATTTAGCAGAAGTTCCACTGAGGTAACAAGAAAATTTTGATCGACATAAATAAATGTAGATATGAACATTCTATATGACACATTTCACTGCATTGAATTCTGTTTCATCGTTTGGAAGATGCAGCTTTTCAAACTTACGAGTCTTGGTGCAGTCTTGATGGAAAATAGTACACTAACTCACAGTGATCAGCTCTCATTAACTCTTACCTTGGGAGACAAGAAACATTGTGTGATCTTGTATAAATGAGTGATGAATTTGTTACAGAGTAAAAGTGAAGCTCCTATCAGGTGGCAACTGTTGACAATGTTTACGAACTTTCTACGATTTTGAATCTTGACTAGTGGTGACTGTAAATGGTTGACGTTATTTATGTTGAAGAGACAACAGTTTTGCTGGATTTCCATTCCTTGAAACTGTTATCTTTCTTCTATACATTATGTAGTGAAACTCATCTCCAGGCTCATATCTCCTCCGTCCTCTTGCAGCACTTACGATGTAGATATCAACATGCAAAATGTAGGTATCTCTGTATCGTGGTATATTCGACATATTCAAACTTTATATTTTAGCATAATTATTCAATATGTCACAAATGGTATATTTTCTAGTTTTTAAGGAATTTGAGTATTTGCAGGTAGTATTTGTGCATCTCTAGTTTTTAGTTATTTTCCTGAACGTCCGAGGAGAAATTATTAACAACAAAATGATAACAATGATGAATTCAGGGGTCAAGGGCAAAAATGGACCACCAGCCTCCTTGAGGCATGCTAGTAATGGCTTCATCCGGCTGGTGGCCGTTGGCTTATGGAGCAAACCACTCTACTTGCGGGTATGCTGGGTTCAGAAGAATTCAAAATGCCACCCACAACTGGCCCTTCTGAGATTAAGGCCCATGTAAAGTTGGGAGTGGCAAACCAACGAAAACATCTAAAAAGAGTTCTCTCATGGAGTGGATGAAGATCGTGAGGGGAGACCTTCTAGCTTGGCATGCTGTCAGTGATCTAAGTCACAGAGTGTGCATGTTGAGGATGCACTCTTAGTGGTGTGAAATGCATCCAGAACCATCTGTTGCAGCAGATCTGTGCAACTGAGCCAACCGCCTGGAAAAATGTATGACACTCCCAACTTCAAGGTCAGAGTAGTTAATCACTGGCTATGGTTCTATCTCCTGCTAAGCTAGATGAACTGCCAAGGCTCCCTTTGATCTTTTGTTGAAGGGAGATGAGCAGAAGGCCTACTCTGATCTCCTCATGTGGTTGGAAAGCACCATAAATTACGATGAGGCATCTATCAGTCAAAGGAATATCCATCATAAAATTTCTCTGTGGTACCAACAGCTGTTGCAGTTGAATGGTATCATAGATATGGTCTTTACGGAAACATACAGCCACTGGTAAATTATGTAGTATATACTGCCGCCAAACCGTTAGCCTCATCCCAAGTGCCTGCCACCTGGGAGAAGAAAGCAGCAAATGGGCTTAAAAAACTAAAAGCCAAAATCACATGGGCCAGACAGCAGGTGTTAAGATTTCAGTGTGTGATGGACTACCTTTCCTCTGGTCAGGCTTTTACACAGAAGGTCATGCACATTGCTCACATATCTGGAGAGACATAACACAATGTGCAAAAGCATGCTGCTTATTCTTAAGCAGCACAGGATGGATGGAGTTAGGGCACTTAGAATTGTGAAGAATAAGTTGGTCAGGATGACAAATGCCAGGAAGGAGAACTTCATCTTCTTCTTTGAACTATCCTCTCCTCCAACCTCCTTCACATATTCTCGAAACACCACCATCTGTCCTGGAGGTGGAATGTTTCTGGAAGGAGATCTACAAGACCACGAAGCCATCCAACAAATGTACTTCAGCCATAGCCCTTTTTGAATAGTGGTGACCATGGAGTAGATATAGATGGTCCCATCTCAGTCAATAAAGTGATGTGAAGAAGTTCTTCTCTAGCAAGAAGTATATCACTGCTCTTGGAATGGAGGCAGTGAATAATATCTGGTGAAAGAAGTTCACTTCTACACACTAATACCTTGCCAGAATCTTCACATCCTTCCATCAGGATTGGAACCAGTTCCATCCTGGCTGAATGAGGGGTGTACATTAGGGCGGATCGGAAAAATCGATTTTTCGCGGAGAAACTTGGCCCTCTGGAAAAAGTTGTCAAAGTGACTCAAAATGAGGCCAGAAAAATTTGGGAACTCTAGGTCAACCCTAGACCCTCGCGCCGTGGCCATTTATGGGGATGGGGGCTGAAAATGGAAAAAGTCATGTTTTTACATCGGTTCCCCAGGGAATTTGTCGAGTTGCGGCTCTTTAGGGCAAAAATTTCGTCCATTTGTACGTATCTGCAGCCGTTAAGCCACAAATCGTCTATTTTGAGTGCGCGGCCGCGCGTAATATGCACCGCCCACGCAGCATCGCGGCGCTACACTCCGAAGGCCGCTCGCGCCTCCTGCCCGGTCGCCGCGAACGCAGCAAAACTCATCACGGATGCGTCTTCCGTCGTTGATCTCATTAATATTAGATAATTAAACAATTTCCAGGTAATAACAATTACGGAGGAACTGTATGAAAGTAATGTAACCCTACACACTATAACCTTTTTTCCTGTCCCGTCCACATAAACGAATTGACAGTACTAACTTTTAAAGAAGTGATAAAATATTTTTTTTATGTTCGCGACGTATTGATACAAAAGCGCAGGAAGGGAGCCTACGGTTTATCAAGTAGTCTGGTGGCGTAAAATGTGTCCGAACTTTGGAGACGCACCTCTATTCCAATCATTCCGAAACATGGTGTGATTAAAATGATTATACGGTACCATACGACGTACTACGGCTTAAGAAAAAATGCAAGCAAGCCTACGAAAGGTGCCAAATCGATAACAAATTAATATATTTTTAAATGAATCCCAGAAACTACGTGATATTTGTGCGTTTCAGTGCTAAAGAATTAACGAGTGTAAATTTAGAAAGAGGATAAAGTTCTCCCAAATGAGGCGGCATTTTTGAGGGAGCAAAGGACAAAACGGAAGATGGTATCCGGTGAATTGGATGCCTCAGTAATTCGACGATTAAAGAAAAACCTCAGAAGAGGATCGTCGGAGAGCGTCGACTCAAAATCTTTCATTCTTGAAGAGGTAAAAAGTGAGCATCAAGAATTTTTTTCCGCCACATCTCGAGAAAACTCAACCGACGAGGAACCAACCGACTTGGACCTCAACGTTCCTAATACGATTAGGAATGAAAATCAACCTGGACCTCCTTCGGGGCAAAGGCGTCTTCAACTGTCAACTGTGGCGGGGGTATGTGCTAGTTTTGGTGACTTGTCCCTCAGAGCAGCAGCAATGATCGTCAGCGCAACTGTATCCGACGCAAAGCTCAAAACTCCGGAAGACACGTGAAAGGTAGTGGACCGGCATTACTTACGAAGACAGAAAAAGAAGATGCTAGATTCAGTAAAAGCAAAGACAGATAAATAAAAAAATACAATTGAAGGTCTGTATATTTGACGGCAGAGAGGATGAAACAAACTGCAGAAAATAGGCAGGAGGACTTACCCATCTAAGGTTAGGGAGGGACATGTCGTGTTAGTTGGAGCCTGGCTCCCAATTTTTCGGTTTTGTCTCTCCCACAGGAGGATTTGCAAGAAACATCATATCTGCATTTTCTTGATTTTTTGCGAAAGAAAATGCAGAGGCAGAAAAGCTTCATTGGCATCCCCAACAACAACAGACAATAGGAAATACTGAAAATACTAGAAAGCAGAATCAAAATGCCAACCTTCAAAACCTAGTCTCAGTTCATGCTGTGATAGAGTAATTTTTACATTTATCTGCTCGACTTCATAAATAAAAAAAATCGATAATGACCTTTAGTGTTCAATGAAAATAATTTTAAAGACGAATACTTGCACACAGAGAAACCGACTGGTACTAAAAATGATCATTTTCTTATTTTTTCGATAGCATATAATCTGATAAAGGAAATGCGTTCCTCTATTCTATGAGTGGGTGTGTGGGCGGGTGAGTTCATAGTGCAGGTACCTCAACGTGGTGAGCTCTGGTAACTACTTTAATTATTTTTGCATTCTTTCTCCATACTGAAAATTAATAGTAAAAGTTGGCTAAAAATCGAGGAGTGTTTCTTAAATCCCTGAATGATGACGGTGTGTTATATTTCTTTCATACAGTTCTTCCGTAATTGTTATTACCTGGAAATTGTTTAATTATCTTATATTAATGAGATCAACGACGGAAGACGCATCCGTGATGAGTTTTGCTGCGTTCGCGGCGACCGGGCAGGAGGCGCGAGCCGGCAGGAGACGCTCGAGCGGCCTTCGGAGCGTAGCGCCGCGACGCTGCGTGGGCGGTGCATATTAGGCGCGGGCGCACACTCAAAATATACGATTTGTGGCTTAACGGCTGCAGATACGTATAAATGGACGAAATTTTTGCCCTAAAGGGCCGCAACTCGACAAATTCCATGGGGAACCGATTTAAAAACATGACTTTTTCCATTTTCAGCCCCCATCCCCATAAATGGCCACGGCGCGAGGGTCTAGGGTTGACCTAGAGTTCCCAAATTTTTCTGGCCTCATTTTGAGTCACTTTGACAACTTTTTCCAGAGGGCCAAGTTTCTCCGCGAAAAATCGATTTTTCCGATCCGCCCTAGTGTACATTTTTAACACTGAAAAAGGGAGACTTGTTTGATCCAAAAAACTACTGCCCCATAACCTGTCCCAACACTGTATATTAGCCTTCACTTCTATCCTGAATGACCTTATCCTCCGACACATCCAACCGGTGTGGAAGGAAGTGTACGTACAGAGAGGTTTGAAGAAGGGCATCGTGGAATGCAAGGACAACCTGCTCAATGATAGATGTGTGAGCCAGGATGCTTGTCAGTATAAGTGTATTCTATCAATGGCCTGGGGGACTACAGGTAGGTTTTCAATACCACCTTGCATGAGCTGTATATCCATGCTGAGGTGCATGAAAGTCCACCCAGAGGTTGTCTTTTGCAACAAATTCCTGTAGCCATTGTGGAAGATATGCTTCGCCATTCCTTCTGGCTAGAAGACCATTACACAGATTTGGTTACATACCACTATTGTTTGTCAAGGCAATAGCCTTAGCCTGCTCCTGTTTTATTCTCCTCTCTCTCTCCTCCCACTATTCGTTCAGTTGAGGCTTGGAAGGGGATATGCGCAGTACCCCTTCGAATAGGAAGCATAAGGTAAGCTCGTTGATAGAAACTCCATCCATCACCTTGATGATGATGAGGAGTGTGATTATCTTTGTGTCCCCTAGCTCCAGATGCAGGAGGTGAGAGCAGTGAAGGAAAGACTCACCACTAAATACAGGCAGACTCTAAGGCAACTTTAGTTCTGACCTGTCTGGCAAGAATAAGGTTCTAGCGACCAATATGTTTGCGATTCCGACTCTGATCTACACCTTTAGCTCATGAAGTGGAACATTAATGAGCTGCAAAACCTTGACAGGGAGAAGTGGAAAATGATGACTATCAATCGAAGTCTTCTGTTGTCAGATTGTACCTTCCAAGAAAACTAGGTGGTAGAGGGCTAATAAGTCTGGAGGGTCTTCATGACAGAGTAGCCCTTGATACGGCTTGCCATGGGTTCCACAGCATGGACCATCTAATGCTCCTCGTGAAGAAGCATGAGAGTGTCAGTTCAGGGGCTTTCCTATTCCAGGTGGCAAAATGGGCTGCAGACTTTATTTTGGACTTGGACCTGACCTTCAGTGGCAATGCAAGCGACACTTCAATCTTGTTCCTGAAGGCAGACTTGATAAACCTTGAAATAAAGAAATTGGAGCAAAATACCCTGCTTTGCAAGCACACCTATAAGCCCATGGATGGAAGTTTCTACCAAAAGTTGGTAACGCATGTGCTATCGCAGGAGCTCACTTTTGCCTTCCTACATTCCACTGGTCTGTAGTCCAAAAATGAGGGATTTGTGCTTGTGTGCCAAGATGGTGTCGTCAACACTCTCGTTTACTGTCACCTCATCTTAGGGGATAATGTGACGGACATGAGATGCAGAGCATGCCGAGGCCAGCTTTAGATGTTAGTTCATCTACTCTCCAGTTGTTGCTTTTATGCGAAGAACACATACATACATTTGCAAAACTCAGCTCTGCGAGTGTGATATTACCACCTTAGACACCATTATGGCATCGATGCGAATCCTGCCTTACCTCCAAGGTGATATTAAGTCCATCATGGAGAACGATAGATGTAAGATTGGTGGAATTATTCCTTCCCCACAACCAGGCAGTTGATGGCAATGATGTCTGATCTTCTCCTTGACAATCTCTCGCATGTCCTGTTTGTTGAGTTTTAAGTTTATCGAGTTTTCAGTGCGAGCCAAAATGAACATGGCTGCAAAGGAGATGGAGAAAAGGTTAAAATATCTATACTGCTGTTTGAACTACGGCAAATGTATGTGGCCTACTCTGTGAAACTGGTACTCCTCATGGTGGGTGTACTTGTGGGTCTCAAGAGCTCACTGATCGACAACATCAAGTGTGCCCAGTCTGCAGGGCATGAGCAGATGGACTTGCGGGAGCAATGCAGAAGGCCATCCTTCTCGGGTGTCTCCGTCTGCTTTGTGTGCATGACCCAAATGCAGGGTATGGTGGCAGATGTGGCTACCCACATGCGCAACCCCTTTTGAGTCTCCGGCCACTCTGAAAGCAATTAAACGTGATTTTAGCCAGTGAATTGGGGTGAAAGTTACTAAAAATAACTAAAGATAATGAATTGAAACAAAAGTAATTAACAGTAAGTATATGCTACTGTAGAATGCACTGCAGTGTACAAGTTTCTTATGGTCCTTATTATTAACTTTCCTGTGTTGTGTGCATACATATATCTTTTCCAATCGACATTTTTTAGAAATATTTTCTGCCTATATTTTTATGTTTGATGATTGATATATTATTTTTCAGCTGAGAAACCTCTTTCAAGACCCTTGGTCCTTTGGCTACAAGGAGGCCCTGGGACATCTTCAACAGGGTTTGGAAACTTTGCTGAAATTGGTCCCTTAACTGTTGATGGCCAGAGTAGGAATACATCCTGGGTAATTCCAAAAATAATGTATGCTAGTTTGACAGAGGAAAATCGTTTATAGTTAATATTCTTGTGTATAGTTTGAACCCCAATTTTGCTGCAAATATTATTTTTTCCCAAAATATCACCTGGAAAATGATCCCTCGACTGCACAGTTTAAATTTTCTTGCAGAATCTAAGGTCAGACCTATAAGAGTAGTATTACTTTCATAATTATCACAATAACATCAGGTGGATTAGAAAAAGTGGTGCTATTGTGAGAATATCATATTGCGAAAGAAAGGCAGTTTTTCTGAGACCATCTCAAATGTTATATTAATAATTATTTGCCATTACACCCAAATGTTGTAAATTTTTCCCTGCATGTTCAGTAATAGTTAGCCTATAGTGCTTTAAGAAGAAAATTTTGAAACAATGTATTTTGTTTTAGTTATAAGCTTTTATTTAACAGTGTTCCATTTTTGGAACACTAGGCAAATCCACTACTATTATGCGTGCATTCAGGCGCACTGAAATATTCACTTTAATTTTAAATCAAGTACGCAATTAGATGTTATGTGACTGAGGGAAACAATGCTATGTCTTGGCTATAATCAGTTTCCATTTCAGTGAATGAATAATACATCGATAACCAACTGATCACTTGTGAACAGAGAGATGAAAACATATGAAAGTCACCCTGTGCACTCTTCCATTCGGGACCAAGCCCCCTGGGCCATATTGACTTCATGAACACTTATCAATGAGCGAAGTGCGGCTGCTTGCACCCAATATTCTTCTCCTTTTCTTTTTAGCAGAAAGTTTATTGTAAGTGTTCGGGCTACGCACTTGTCCTGCACAGAGCGGCACGCCGCCCTCCCCACTCCTGCCGTATCGGCGACTAGAGGGTTTTTCCCGGGTAATGCTTATTCCTTTCCCTCTCCGTGTCTAACAAAGGGACTTTAAGCCTTTTCTTTAAGGCATTGAAATCCTCGGCACCACTGTCGGCCAAGAGTGCAGTGACCCTTTCTCTTGGTCCTTGGGCCATAGCGTGGGTGACGCCAGGGGCGCTTGGGTTTTTCAGTAGTAGTATGTTGAGTGCGATCTCGTGAAGTGGAAGTGTCTTGAGTCCCGTCCGTTAGAAAGTGAAGGGTGACTGCGCCTTTAGCTAAAAGTACCAGGATGTCGAGATATTTGACAGTGCATGAAATAACTGATCTATTAGAGACAGAAGATTACATAGAAGTACGTGATATCGTCATTGAACCCCCTGATAACGCAACAGAACCTGTGTCTGACGAGGACTCCGGGGATGAAGATGGTGGAACAATTAATAATCTTCCCGGTTCATTGCTACGCGCTCCTGCTCATCTCATTCATGGTTCTTCTGACAAGAACTTTGACCATGCTGACCTTTTGCTGATACCGGATGGTGATACTACTGAAAATGACGGTGCATCGGCTTCTGCTTCGCCTCAACCTCTTCTTGCTCAAAGAAAAAAGGTAACCAAAGTTGTGCGTAAATGGAAGAAAGCCGATCTGACTGCCCAGCCAGGAGCAGGTAGAGTTTCAGAAGAACAAATCGCGAAAATGAAAACCCCTACAGAATATTTAGAACTCTTTCTGGATATTGAAGTGATTGATATGATTGTCAAATATTCCAATTTATATGCTGCAAGTAAGGGCGTAAACCTTGAACTGACTGTTGGTGAGTGTCGGTGTTTTTTGGGAATAATTTTCCTGAGTGGTTACGTCTCTGTTCCGAGACGGCGTATGTTTTGGGAGCAAAGACCAGATTCGCATATTTCTCTAGTTAGTGGTGCAATGAGACGTGACCGATTTGAAACAATATTTTCAAATTTGCATGTTGCTGACAATTCTAACTTGAACCACATTGACAAGTTTTCCAAGCTGCGACCTCTCATAGAGCAACTGAATGACAGATGTATGAAATTTGTACCAAATGAAATATACTTCAGCTTTGATGAGGCCATGATTCCCTATTTCGGTCGTCACGGGTGCAAACAGTTCATTCGTGGTAAGCCTATTCGGTTTGGGTATAAATTCTGGTGTGGTGCAACGCGTCTAGGCTACATTTGCTAGTTTCAGCCTTATCAAGGAAAAAACCCGAACACTCAATACCAAAAATATGGTGTAGGTGCTTCAGTTGTTTTGCAATTTACTGAGGCACTCACAACGCAGCATCCTGGTAAATACCATTTTGTGTTCGACAACTTTTTCACAAGCATTGCACTCCTTGATAAACTTCATTCAATGGGCCATCAAGCAACAGGCACAGCGAGAAAAGATCGCGTAGACAAACCTCCTTTACTATCTTATGCTACCCTAAAGAAAAAAGATAGGGGCACATTTGATTACCGAATTGATGGAAAAGGCAATATTGTTTGTAGATGGAATGATAACAGTGTTGTGACTGTTGCATCTTCTGGTGTCCGTGTCAATCCTTTGCAACAGGTCAGTCGTTATTCTCAAAAGCAGAAAAAAAAGATACAAGTTACTCAGCCAAATTTAATCAAGGTCTATAATCAGTATATGGGAGGAGTGGACCAAGCTGATGAAAATATTGACTAGTATCGAGCATCAGTCCGTGGAAAGAAATGGTACTCGAGCCCTCTGTTATTCTGCTTTGAGCTGGCTTTACAAAATGCTTGGCAATTGCATAAAATAAACGATGTGAAGCCAATGGATCTTCTTGAATTTCGTCGCCGTGTGGCCTGTCACTATATAGAGACATATGGCAATACTGCTGAGCCTGGTAGGAAAGGGAGACCATCTATGAAGCGTAACCTTGACTCACGTCATGACGGCATGAATCATACGATTGTAAAGCAAGGAAAGCAAACTCGCTGTGTCCAATGTCACAAAAATACCACTTTTCAATGTAAAAAATGCAATGTATCCTTGCATGTTAAGTGTTCACCTGGATATCACTCCTAATAGTGAGTTAATAAATGTCTGAATCAAATGATTTGCTTGTTATCATTGAGTACGTCATGGTAGTGGATTTGCCTAGTGTTCCATTTTTGGAACACCTCGTAATTAATAATTGGCAAGAGATATATTGTTTTTTCTTTCGGATATTGTTTTCATACGTATTTTTATCTATTATATGTAAAAATCAGGGTAAAATTCGCATTTTTCAAACCTTCGGCATAAATGGGTTAAGAATGACTTTGAACGTTAAATTCTTCTCTTGAAAAAACTGTGATAACTATAGTTATGTACCATATTGTTATATTTAATCTTTTAGTCATTTTCTGTAATATAAGGCAGTTTCTCCCATTTTTATAATGTAGGCAATTTTGATATACTACTGGATTTACATTGGTACTTAAATGAAATTGTTAAGCAATGTGAATAAATTTTGGTGATTTGTAGTTTCTTATAATTCGTTTCTATGGATATTAATTAGGGCAACAGTGATATACAGTTGTTATCATCCCTGCGAAATATTGGTGTGGTGCTAAATTTAAAAAAATTGAAATAAAAGAGGTTTCATTCCTGAAAAATATTACCTCAGAGTTGTTAAACAACTGCATTCACCTGAGTTTACCTGCACCTCTCTAAAACAAACATGTTGGAAACCAATGCAGACTATACATCACATAGTCATGCCACAGAAATCTTCATGTCAACTAGGTAAACTTGTCAATATTCTTGCTGGTTTCCTTTTTGGCTCTCATAGATGCCTCCACCATTTCCACTTTTCTAATTCAGAACTACTGCCACAGATGTTGACACCAACAACATTGGGTGGCCAATGCAAGTATCCCCAAAAGACTATCCCAGACAGCACAGATTTGGTATTACAAAAGAGGGCTATTTGTATTACAATTGTATTACAGCTGTAATACAGTGTCAAATGTCCTATAATACAATTGTATTACATTTGTATTACAGAAGCAAAATACAAGGGATTTAAAAATTGTAATATGTTTGTAATTTAGATCCAAATACATGAAATTTACAAATTGTCAGTTGAAGGCCTAAAAACGAAATCAAGACTGCACAAATTAGTTTAAATGCAGTTTTACTGTTTTTAACATGTGCTGTGTTTAGACTCCTTTATTATTGTAAAAACGTTAATTAATGGCTCACGTGAGCGTTTTTGTTTGGTTATAGAATCATTTCCAGGTGGTGCTAAAAGGTATTTATGTAGTTTAAAAAAATGAACAAATGGTTCAAGTAATGTTAATACAGCGATAGAGAATACTACCAACTTAACATTATCTAGTACCTCAGTATTCATAACTTCGCCTTAACACTTCACAATAATATTGTAAATCCTGCCTACGATTGTGTACCTACTGAATGATGCCACCTTATTGATGATGAAACAGTAAGATGGCTACTTATATAGGACTCTTCGTTGGCATCAATGTACTTGTGATTAGTAACTTTAAGACTACTGCTGCGGTGATTTCTGTCCTTGTAACGTTTCTCCGATATCCATTTTACGGATAAAAATAAGTACGGCCGATATACATATGCATGATTCATAGTCTTTTCATGCTAGGCGAGATAAATTAGACTTTTATTGCTTCAGTAGCTATCACTTAGAACCTATTGACAGGGGATAGTGTAATTTAAATGGTACTGCTACGGATGAACTGGACTTGGCGACTAATTTTAATGAATAATGTACATTGTATTTGTCCATATGTATTTCTGTGTATTTCATGGAATTTATGCATGGAAGATACATTACTTTTCCATATGTATCCTAAACGTGCTGTAGGGGATATTAGTGACTAAAATACAATTGTTTTATGTATTATATTACTGTTGTAATTTAGATGTCAATTACAACTTTTTTACAAAAAATGTAATGCATTAACCCTGTAATTTAGTTGGAAATGCAGGACTTTCAAGTGAAAAAATATCTGCTCTTTTACAATACATTTCTTTTATTCAAAAGAGAACTGTGGTCAAACATAGTTATTGTCATGTACAACAAAACTGGAATCTCCTCAATGCCTCTTATTATCGTGAACTACCACCAAATAAATAACAGCATAACAGCAACCATATTCAAAACTATCGATATAAAAAATATCTACAAAATAATCAAGTTTGCGAGCTTGCTGGAAAATATACAAGTGTTACACATAACATTTGTCTTTATGACTTGGGCATTTTTTAAAGATACGTGAATTCAGTTCACACATGTAGAAGTGAAGGCGTTAGAAGTAAACACTATGTGGAACCCTCATGCACATTTACCGGGTTCGCAGTTAAAGGGTGCACAATTCGTAGGTCTGGTCACGCAATGAATAAACTGTGCAAGTTCATGTACTAAAGTATGTCTCATCATCATGCAACATGTCCCATCAGAATATCATCGTGAAACCATACGTAACAACTTCTATGAATGAGTGGGTGCTTGTCAATACAATAGAACCAGTTATAATTTTGTCCATCCACATGAACATGGAATCACACAAGTTCATACAATGTGTAACCAGGCCTAACAAACCATGACTTAACTTGTAGCAACCCCACTCCACAAATCAATTAAAATTATTACGCACAGAGGCATTGAGGAAAAATGCATCACATTCTTACCAAGATCTAAATTGTAACAATTATGTTCAGAAGCATTTACACTTGCCATTACCTCTCACAAACAGTATAACTCGTTTAGAACTTAAGTACACACACGATTAAAAACTTGCTAATGTTGCTGACCGTGGGTCGGTGGATTCATAATAAACAACAAAAACAACATGATCTATATTTGTTTCTATATTCATGAATACGATAAACAAACATAATAAATTGGCGATACTAGCGGTGTCCTGCTCTAAAGAAACACACCAAGCTTTTACATGTGCGCGAACAATAATTTGTTTTAGTTTATGTATTACAAGTGTAATAAATTGGCTCTATGAATTGTATATTTTGGTATTTTTACATCCTGTTACAATCATATTACCATTGGCCACATATGCACTTTCGCATACACACGTACAAGACGTTAGTATTTTTTCTGTATTACAAATGTAATTAAAAATTTTTATGAATTGTATATTCTTGGTATTTTGATGCCTTTTTACAATCATATTATGTAATTTGGGGGTAGTTGTGCATTGTTGGGGGTGATGTATTTATGCGCCAAAACTTATACATATCAAAGTTTCTTTTGTTTCTGATGGGACCAGGAGGTTTGCAACCCCGTGATATTGAAAATTTTGTAACAGTGTCTTTCACCATATGTTTAGATATTTCTTTGATTGGGAGCAATGATTTGGGGGTATCAGGTTGGGTTGGTGGCTAGAGTACTGGCCTCCCATCCCGAGGGCCCGGGTTCGATTCCCGGCAATAGGGGATTTTTCCGTGGCAAACCGGTCCCTACTTGAGTGCTTAGTGGAGGGCATTTCAGGTTCAGTACTCCATCTGCTGGTTGGGATGCTAAGATGTGGTACCCTTGGCACCTTTCATTAAGAGTCGGCTAATGCCGATACTGGGTTTCTCTCCACCCTTCCTCTGTTTCCTGAAAACCCCTACAATTACCCAATTACGTATCCACTTAGCCTAAATGGCACAAATGACCTCAGCTGTCGGTCGCCTCTCCTGAATGACCAGCAATGATTTTATTTTGTTATGGCGAAACTTCGTAATAAGGTTGTTTGTAATAACGAGAGTCTACTGTAAATCATAATACTCAATAGGTACCTTATTAAGAGTAATTTCATTTTATGTGCTTCTTATTACTGAAGAATTTACTCTTTGTGCAAGGTTGTTTTTGCATGATTATTTTTTTAACTTCTTACCAATTAGGTTTTATTTTGCAATGGAATCGAATAATACTTACAGTATAGACAATATCTATGTCTAAAAATATCTATGTGGCACTCGAGAGTCTGAGATTGCCAAACAATCTTAACATGAGTCAATAATAATTTGCAGTCCATTAGGAGTAAATTTACCAAGCACGCAACACACAGCCTCTTGAAAATGGTGGCTGTAAGAGTGAAAGCCTGGAATGGAGTCATAAGCCTGGAAGACAACCACTAATATTGGAGGTGACATTCCTGCGATGTTTATGTTTTAAATGGTTTTCCCACCATATTTTATCATGTTTTTTGTTAACTCTTTCTCAAAGTTGTAGTAGCAGTAATGAAAGATTTTGAAAGGTTATGCTGAATATTTTTAATGGACCCACACTCATAATGGATATAATCACTTGTTATCTGGTTATTGACTTTTAAAATGTAAAAAAAAGTTTTAGAATGGATCTGTGCTGTGTGGGATCATACTTGATATATGGCCTTTCTAAGATAAAAGAACTTATTACTTTAATATTTTTGCTGGAGTACTTTGCCAAAACATGTTTTCTAAATCTGCTTTCCTCTAAAGCAGTACTGCAAATGCATTGAATATGAGTTTCTACCTTAAGTCTGAAGTTATTGTGACTCCTAAATATTTAAATTTGGTTGTGTGCTTAGAGCCACCCAGCCAATTGAATAGGCTTGGAGTGAATGAGTTTTAATGAAAGAGATTACTGGAAGGGAGATTTCTCTCAACTAAAGTATGTCTCTGTACATTTCTTTAGATTTAATTCTCGTTCACAATCAAGATGCCAAAAATGAAATTTCTATTTTCACTTGAAAGACTTCCATAGTATGCTTTTGTTTTGACATCGTCTCTGTTGGTTTTATATTGTCTTGTCTTTGTCTGGATAGGCTAGAAGTAACCTTTGTACTTGTATGAGTTGTGTTGTATACATTTTATTTTTAATATCTATTTGATTCATGGCTGAGTGAAGGATTCTCTGGTCTTCCACCGGGTCTAATGCCTAGATCTCTGGCATGGTCCATGGTGTTCAAATTATAATAATCATCATTAACCCTTTCGCTGCTGTGAATGTACCTAGTACGATTGCACGGTAGGCTGCTGTGAATGTACTTTTTCGTTCTCACAGTAGCGCTTTCACTTTTCCGCCGCATGTAACGATTAAGTTTCCGGAGAGTGTGTTGCAGCAAAAGGGTTAAACATAGGATTTCTATGTTTTTTAATGGCCTTACAAAACATTTTATTGTTTTTAGGTCAAGGAAGTCAATGTCCTCTTTGTTGACAGCCCAGTTGGCACGGGATTTAGTTATGTTGATGGCAACCAGACATCTTTAATGTGCAAAAATAACACTCAGGTAGGGTGTTTCCTTTTGATTAAAATCTTGCTGAATATTCTGTGTTATGTTCCTGCTCTGATTTCCTGTATTTGAACCAAATTCATTTTTGTTATTATTTTATACGGAACTGAATCGCGATATTCTAATCATAATTTCATTGTAATCATTTCAAAAGTATTCAAAGCAAAATGTATTTACTTTCTAAATATTGAAGCATTTTTGATTCAGTTTCATTTGTTTTATAAGTCACTGTAAATTCAAACTCTATGATCTGTTGAAGGCAAGGCTTTGTGAGTAGCTAATTTATTTACATTTGAAGAGCATACTTTTTATGTGTCATAGTAGTTGTTAATACTATGATTAGATTGATGGTCTCCCCAAGGTTTTACATTTTTCAGTTTAACATCTCTTCCTTTATTGTTGCAGGTTGCCTCAGATTTATCATCTTTTATGATGGGCTTCATGATGAAATTGCCAGATTTTTCTTCTGTTCCTTTTTACATTTTTTCTGAGTCGTATGGTGGAAAGATGGCAGTTGAATTTGCACGATTTTTATATAAGGTAAGATTTTTATATAAGGTACTTTTAAGGTCTGGTTGCACAATACAATTTTTCATGCAAATATTGTGTGAAGTTATGTCTCCTTTCTTGTCCAGATTATTGTACTGTCGTCTGTTCAAGGTTATGAATGAGTGGTTACATGGTGAAAGATTTTGTACAACTTTTTATGCAATTTCCTGGTATGCATTATGCTATTTCTTTTGTTTTTCTTTTACAATATGCAAAATATGTCTTAAATATTCATCGGCAATCAGGAAGCTGACAATATTTATCTGAAATTGCAATTTCAGTTGTCTGAGGTAGTTTAACCTGGGTACATATTCTGGTGAATGACAAAAAATATGTATTCGGTATTTATTAGACTCCTGGGATTTCCATTTCTGATGTGAGACTTGGCTTGTAGCACTGAGTTTTTCGTGCTTTGTTTAAACTTCTCTATTTGTTTAAATTTGCAGTTGTAGTGAAAGTTGACTTATTTGTGCAAAATACATGGAAGCAGTTTTTGGCAACTGGAGTAAACTTTTGGTCAATGAGAATACAGTAGTCTTGATTTTACGTAACATCAAATTATGTAAAATCAAGATATTAGCGGATTTTGAAAAATATGATAAGATTTCACAACGTATGAGAACACAATGACATTGAAACTATTTTCACTACAAAGAGATCATTATTGCATACATATTACACTGTAGAAATTAAAACTATTTTAATTATGGTGGAGAGATAATTATATTTTAAATCAAAACATGAAATAGAATTTCAGAACAAAATCATATCAAGTGTGTACATAATAAGAAAATCATTCCTGTGGAAGAAAATGAATTGAACTGAGAGATAACATTTGAAATTAAGGTGGTTTAAAAAATGTATCCAAGATAGTTAAATAGAAAAGTACATCACTCAATGAAAGTTAAATAGCATTGCCTAGCAAACAAATAAATCACCTGGGCAAAATGAAAATGAAGAAAAACACCTCTGAAAGTAAAATTTCTAGGGATGTGCGAGTACCCAAAAATTCGAGTCGAGTCGAGTAGTTGGTACTCGACTCGAGTACTTCGAGTACTTTTACAAAAGTCGAGTCGGGTCGAGTAGTTTTTGTCGATGGAGCCGCCAAGGCCAATAGGTTCAGAAATCTGCTGACAGGAAGCGATATCATAAAAATCGAGTAAATCCCTGGTTACACGATAGATAACACGTACAAACATGTACTTGCGTATGTTCATTTACATTTGCGTGAATGGTTTCATGTACGTTTACGTGAACGGATTCATGTACGTTTGCATGAACGAATGGATGAATCGGTGGTTACACGGTGCATGAAACCGCATATGTACTGTATTCCTCCAAATATAGCCCCTCCCTTTTTGGTCGAAACGGTACATGAAACCGCAAATGTACCGTATTCCTCCGAATATAGTGCCCCCCCCCTCCCCTTTTTGGCCGAAATCTTCGCGGAAAAAGCCTGAGGGCACTATATTCGAGCTCAAAGCACCTAATGTCCATTGTAAAATTCCATCCCCTGAGTTTGAAGGTTTATATCACAAAAATGAGTTGTTCAATTTTAAAATAAAGTATATCGAACTAAATCTTGTTTATTTATAAGTTTAATAATGTCAAAAATATATTTCTAGTTGGTTATATTAATTAATTTTTCGACCGAGACAGATAAAAACACCGGATATTATTCAAGTTCCGGGAAGCAAGTTTGACGCCCACTTGAAGATGCACATGAAAAGCCACTTCTCTTTTCTTCGCATAAGATATGGAACATGTATTTATCTTAGACTAAACAAAGTTTAAAATAATTACTCGGTTACTAATTACATTACGAATAATATGTAAAAATGCTATCTCTGCTTGCGGAAGTCGGAAATTTAGTTCATTTTGATGGTATGCTTCGTGTTTGAAAACTAAGCACGTGTAAAATGACTTAACAAATTGGGAGAATTAGATATGCTTTCAATGTGTATATATTTATTTCGGAAAGCGAGCTCCACGCGACAGGACTTTAGGCCTGGAAAGATAAGCTGCTCGAGGTTGTCAAGTTGTAAGCTACCGTAGGTACCGCGCACACCAAATACCACGCAAGAAAATTTCTCTAGTATGCACAGGAAAAATATCCTTGCCTATGCTTGAATAAAAGTTTATAAGTTGCAGTATTCACCAAAATAAAATCAGCGATAAGAGAGACAGCTTTTGTCCCCACATTTCTCGGCTTCTCGACGAAAGAAACAAATTGCATTTAAAATTATCTTCAACTCCGTCTCCAAGATCTTTGCACGAGGAGGCATAATGACGGTATGCTTCCAAATATACTGTCAGTTCTTAAACTGAAACTGACTTGCATTCTTAAAGGCGATACTTTTTTCCGCTATTGTCGAGTTTTCATGACTCATTCACAGCGATAGGCGATCTGCTTGCAGCAGAAGATTCCACGTGCACGCTACCTTTCTCTTTCAGGCATGCTCTGGACAGTTGAGCGTGCTTTTATAGCCGAAAATAAATATATATCGACATCAAATAATCAACGAATTCTACTGAGATTTCATAAGTGGATTCATATTAATGACTCGAGAGCAAGAGAAAGGTCCAAACAGTGATTTTGGGAACGGAAAGCATGCGGGACGGAAAATAACGCTGTCTGACAAATTCATCAATAAAAAAAATATTGATGAACGTAATAGTATGAAACTTCGTATAACTATTAGCAAAGCCCTTAGCTACATAATGTGAAAAGGAAAGTTTGATATCTCGATCTGTGTTGTTCTTACGATGCCCAAATTCGATGGATTCATCCGGTACCAAAAAAAAATTTGCTAAAAATCCATTCTTAAACACGTGCTTCAGTAAAAAAAATTGTAAAAATATTTTTTTACTACCAGTACCCGTAGAAATAAACAAGCTTTAATTTGATATACTTTAATTTAAAATCGCTTTAGCCATCTTGGATCTGGTCTTCAAACTCATGGGTGAAGGAAATTTTGTAACGGATGGTAGGCATCCTATTAAGGGCATTACGGATGATATAGGTATCGTATAAAGCTTATAAGTTTTACTATTCCATTTTTTTATTTCCTATTTAGTATTATTAATTACATCATTAATTGTCAAGTTCCTTGTCATTTCTTAAGATAGATTTTTAATAAATATGTAGCATAGATAATTATCTACATATAATAAATTTGTGTTCAAATATATTTCCTTAGAAATCGAAAACTTTAATCCACAGGACTCTATACAAAATTCATATACCTGCTCACATTCATCCGTGAATGAAAATTCATTGTTCAAACATTATTAACTTGCATTAATGGATATTGGAAATAACCCGTGCTGATATTGGGTGTTCATGCATCGTGCAAATGGGGGTGATTGACACAGGTCATTTTTATGATTCTAAGTTCTATCATGTTTAGGCAGAAATCATCGATTTTGAAGAGATGGTGCCAATATTGGAAGAGGAAGAAAAGTGTATGTTAAAAAACTGACTATGTAATCAATGGCCAATCATAAATTTGAGGTGCGAGCTTATCAAATATTTACTGCACAAATAAGACATATTGTATAAAATTCACTGTACTGTTGGACTAACCCTGGCATACACGACATCGCTGAGAAAGCGTTTAGCTCTGAAAAGAAATACATACGTAGGAATGTGAAATACAAGGAATGCTCTTCTAATTCGGCTTATGTATTCCTTAAGAAAAAATATTTTGCTTCCTGGCTAACTTTCATTACAAGTTAATAGGGCATGTCACTCATATAGGCCTCATATTATGCTTAAGTACACTCTAGGTACCATACTGCAAGCTAATTTACACATTTTTGAGTAATCCTAGGAATGAAGGTAATTTTCTTATTTCGAGAGCTACTGGAAAATTTCCATTAGGTCTTTTGGCCTGCGCTACGTGCCATATTAATTTGACTGTTTATAATTATGCATTAGGTAGGTATACCTGCCGATTTGATAGTCGGATTGCTAGCTAACTTTAATTGGGATGACTTAAGTAAGAACTGGGTCTCTTCACTCATGTACAATAATGTACAAACTCGACTCGACTTGATACTCGCGAGTACTTTACAACTCGACTCGAGATCAAAAAGTACTACTCGCACATCCCTAAAAATTTCATTCATAGAATTATGCCTTTTAAAATAATTTGTGATGTTTTTTTGTACTTTTAACCATTCCATTTTTGAGTGGATTACTTTTTCAATTTCTCTTAAATTATGTTTAAAATCATCATCAACTTCGTAAAGTAATGAGAAATGATGTAAGATATTTAATGCCTGGAGGATGTCTAATTTTTTGGGTTTAGTGATGACCTCATCACTTTCATCTTCTTCATTGTCACTCAGTATTTCATTTAAACATCAATTGTGTTTCTGATAAATCATGAGAGCCCACCAAAATCTATCCACAAAATCACTACACGTCACACCAATGCATAGAAATGTCGTCAACTTGTAAAACGTTTTCGCACCTGTTAGAAAGCTGCCAGTTCATCGGTTCTGATGAGGAAGATTCATTATTCTCATATTGAATATCGTCTGTGAGAAGGGATAACTGATAAATCCAAGTGACATTATGAACGGTAAAATTTTGTATTCTGCTGTTTCAAAGCAAACTTAACCGTGTTCACACGTAAATTTTTCAATTGAGGCATAAGGTAGATTTTTCCACACAAGGGAACTAATGCCATGTTCATGGGCATGTCAACACTCCCCCACTAGTGGAGGCCACCTGGGTCGAAGCGAAGCTGGGCGGGGGTAGACAATTACAGATAAGGTGGAGTGATCTTCTAGGGTTTTCCTCTCTTCTCTTTCTCGCTGAATGAGTCACACCTGGATGAATTTCGTCGTGACCGGAATAAGAGATGAAGAACTCTTCTTGGTTGAGGGGGGGTCTTTTGTGGAAAACCAGTTTTGATGTGTCAATTATGTAGACCCGACTGAAGGATCGACCCTAAAAATGACAACTTTATCGTTCCCCACCCCACTCTTGGTTTGACCCTTCCGTGGCCTGCGGGCTGGTGTAATCTCCAATCTTTCATCTTAGCATGGTAGATGCCTTTACTTTTTCTCCGTGGTCAAGCATTTGTTTACATACTCGGTGGATATATAACAATAACAATAAGTATTACGATATTTGTAGCATGCTGGGAAAATATAAGCTCCGAGTTACATTTATTAAGTTTTTTCTGTGCTTTTCCACTTTTAAAACGGAACTCTATTACAAGCAAAATTGTCGAGTGTTCATTTGACAAGAAGTTTGTTAATAATAATAGTAAAGTTCCTTTTAAAATTTAAGACTGCAGAACGAAACATTCGGAATGAACTGCTGGGCCTGTATTCTCATAGTAGGCGGCAAATATTTTTAGTAAATGAGTAAACGAATAGTTGGCTGAGTGGGGATGGTACTGAGAAAATGGTCGTTATCACCTCTGCCCAGTGATCGAGGAAAGGGTCCAGCTTCCCTGACTTGTGATACAAGATAGACGAGAAGTGTATCTGTGCAATTCCTTCCAAGAGTGAGTTCCGTATGGAGGAATACAAGGATATGCTCAAGGTACTAATGACAAGGGAGAGAGGTCTAAGTGCCTCAGGGCCTCCTTGGAGGAACACCACAGCAACAATCTAATCTAATGACAAGGGAAGCATTTTTCATTGCAAGGCTCCGGAACGAAAGGGTACTTATAAACAGCACAGGTAGCATCTACGATAACATCAGTTGTATTTATCATTTATTAAAAACCGTAATTTCTTTGTCTTGAATTGCACTGTGTTCGCTATCATTTTCATATTCCTTGGTTCTTCAATTCAATTTATTTAAAATTTTGGCTAACCCAAACCGTGTATCGAATTCTGCTTAAAGCTCTAGATTGGAAAAGTACAGACAGCACAACCTAAACAGTCCTATCTACCTAGACATGGGGATGGTAGTGAGTGTACATGTTCATACCGGAAAAATTTGTTGCCAAGCATTTAAGCAAGTTTTATCCATCTGATGCCATCAGTTGTGATGTTTTATGTAATACTACAATGTCACATATCTTCCCAATTGCCTTGGTTGATGGCGTCGGTTGAGGACAAACATTGTCCGTACTTTATTCCGCTTAACAACGGACGCGTGTCAAGACACGTGTGCTTAGGCGACCCCAAAGCGAGCTTCATCTCATCACTCGGATCAGCTGACAGGGTTGCTATCTCAAGGTCATAAAGCAGCTTTGTGCGAGCATACCGGGAATCCGGCGCAATTATCATAGCGTAAACAAGTAAACACCTTGAACCTATAACTTTTCGTGCTGAAAGATGGAAAAATAAAATAATAATATATACATATACCATTAAAATGGAATGTATTGATTCATTACAGTTGAATTTCACAGTAGTACGGCATTATATTGAAGATTTCCTTTAAAGATGTGCAAGAATCTGCCGGATTTTGTTTAAGTTTCTTTTAAGTTCTGTTGTTTCATTTCGTAAAATCGAATTGATATCTCCACTGGGGACCAAAATAGCATTACTTAAAATCGTTACATTGAATTTACATAAAATCAAATAATGCTTCCGTAAGAATACTACAGGAGTCGTCCGGTACCGCTCATTGACTTTTGTAAAATTAAATTTTACGTAAAATCAGGTTACGTAAAATCGACATTCTACTGAATGCCATGGTACAATTGGTGGTATTATTACCCTCATCTGCGAATATATGCCTCTATCTGAAAAAAATGTGCGTGGAGGTGTAAACTCATTCATAGTTTAGTTTTTATGGGAATGATATATTGTGTTTAAAACCCTTTTATGACGATGCAAAAATTCTTCTCTACCACGATCACAATGGTTAGCAGGTTTTTGTTACCTCTTTAGCATGTTGGAGAGGACCAAACCAAATTTATCCCAGGTAAATAACCAATTTATAGGTTAACATGATGCTGAATATCTCTCAAAGGTTAAATTATTGCATAAAAAAAGATATTTATCGCTTGAAATAATATTTGTACATGTATATTGTGGTAAAAAAAAATGTTTATGAAGAAGTGAAATATGTATCTCCCACAAGCCATATTGTGCAAAAATAAATCAGGTCAGCTCTATACTTTAAGAAATAATGCATAATATCGCTCTAATTCAGAGAATCGATGTTTCTTATTATATATTTACTTTATATTGCTAAAGTATGCATGGAAACTGAAAATTGTCCTTTTCCCACTACATATTTGCATTTTCCTGCAATTTAAACTTTTTTCTAAAGGTCCCTAGAAAAGTGTAAATAAGGGGTTTTACTGTATTGTATTTAATACAAGTAGTGAATTGTGGAGTGTTATTTTTAAAAGTGTTATTGCACTGGTTGACTCACAGTAGAGATTCTAAAAAGAAGATGTTGGGTTTGTTGCATGCCTCTAAGTCTAATACTAATGCAGGTTTCATAAATTGAATAGAATAAAATGAAGGAACAAAGTTAAACATTTGGAAACTTGAGGACATGAAAATAGCATGACTCATACTCAGTCAAAATTCCCTTTCAAATTGTCGTGACAAACAGCCCAAGCTACCCTCCGCACTACCCTCCTCTACTCTCAAGAAATCTTAGAAAGTATTTGCATTTGGGCTAAAATATTTTGGGTTTTTTTCTTAACTGAGGTTAAATATAGTGTGGGAGAAAAATTATGAAAATTGGCGATGGTGAGTGTTGGGACCCTCTGAATTGGGTTGAGTAGAAACCCATCTACTCATTGGCTTCCTGTGAATTTTACCCAACCAGGAAATTGGATCTGGAGACCATGTATTCTCCTACTATATTACTATAGCCTATTAGTTATCCTAGTAGTTGATAATCTCTCACTCTCAAATGCAGTAATCAGGCCATATCACAATAGATAGTACCTGCAGTGAAAAACCATCCCTCCTACATCTTTTACTCCCATAAATTAGAAGTGACATATTTCCTATATTTTCCAGTCATTACCATTTATTTTCAACAGTTAATGGATTCAGGAAAGCTGAAAATAGCCTTTGTTGGAGTTGCTTTGGGAGATCCATGGATATCTCCGTTGGATTCTGTCCTATCATGGGCACCATATATGTTGGAAATGGTAAATAAATTTTAATTTTACTTTCTCATTTTAGACTTTCCCTAATTCACCGACACATTTTTATGCCAAAATGAATATGGGGGATAATTACTTTAAGAATTATTTTGGTAAATAACTAAGTGAACCCAGTAAATTTTATTTAAATATTGATAAAATTTCTCCTTTATCTGTTGATCGTATTTCCAATCTGTCTGTGATGATTTTAACTCTAGAAACGCCGTATTTTCCCCATACCCTAAAGTGCTGGCAGCTGTCATTTTGACCGGTAGGTGTTTTCTCTTGTTTTTGTGATGTATATGGACAAATTTACACATATATTCAATTTTGAAGTGATCTTGTCTTATTATAAAATAATATTTATTTTTTTAAATTAATGAATAAGATCATTGAACAATTTATTTTGTTTCCCTTTTACACAAACTTTGCAATTCAATGATATATAAATGATAGTGGTAGTAGAGCACATAAATATTGTTAAGTAATTATACATCCAGTATAAACTATCAGGAAAATTTTATAATGTAAATAACATCATTAAACCGTCATAGCAATGGTGTACCAGTTCCACCATGCTAAACATTATTTTTCGTAACACAGAACATATGTAATAAGTTTTTCACTTCTTGCTGTGAATTTTTCGCACATATATTTTTGATATCTTGAACATTTTCCATAATTTTGTTTCCTTTGCATTTTTGTGCCTGATATTGATGTCTTTTATAATTTTTGTACCTGAAATGAAATATGCTGGCCATGAATGTGACTCGCTGCGTAGTTCTTCAGCTAACTTCATAATGAATTTATGGCTGCTGACGTTTGTGAAGTGACCTCTTTCTAAATCACCCATGCGTTAATTGCAGCTAAATCTAGGATATTGTATAAAATTTGCTCGGGCAATCGCGAGATCCAGTGCTCATAGTGTATTTCCTTCATATTTTGTGGAGTTGTAGAAACTGACTCTGGTAATCCTTTTTCTGTATTATCTATTTCAATGCTGGGATGCATGGTACTCCGCACCAATACATTTTTATGTTTTTTTACCTTGGTATACTGTCATTGTAATGTCTTCATATTAAGACCCGTGGTATCATGCAACTTAGCCTTTGAACTCCCAAATTCTTCAGGTACTCCTTGTCTGGTTCTATCATTGTGCTGACAATGCTAGTGCTATTTTTCTGAACACTATGGACCAAGTACTTCAAGAATATAATATGAGCATCAATAAGAAGACAACTAAAATCCTATAATGCGGAAGAGAGAAGCTGAGGGCAGATATCACATTCAAGGAGTGAAATTAGTAAAAGTGGAGAATTTAACCTACCTTGGCAGCAGTATAAGGTGGGATGGAAGAAGCTTGACTAGCATCAAGCGAAAAATAGCAAACTGCTCATGAAGAAGAAACAATTACCTTGCTCAACGAACCTATGGCTGCAAGCAAGGGAGCACTTAATCAAAACATTTGTATGGAGTATGGCACTATATGGATCAGAGACACGGAACATCGTGAAAGCAGACCTGCAGACCAAAGAAGAAATCAGAAAACCTTTGAAACATGGTACTGGAGGAGAATGCTGAAGATTAAATGGACAGATAACATGAGGAACAAAGAGGTGTGCCGCAGAGTAGATGAAGAAAGGACAATATGGAGAACCCTACGGCAAAGAAAACGAGATGGATTGGACATACTTTGAGACAAACTGGATTAGTTAGAAATGTAATGAAAGGGAAAATTGAAGGGAAGGTCCCAAGAGGAAGGCCAAGGAAGAAGTATTTATGGAAAACAAAGAAGGACGTGAAAAAGAAAACCTATCAGGGTATGAGGGAATTAACACTGAAATAAGCAGAATGGAAGGCTGTGGTAACAGTGGTGCCAGATTTTTTGACCCTCAACCCGCCACCAGTTCGCCCAACCCACCCAATCCTTCTCTTTTCTCACCACACTCCAAGATTTAATGTATAAGGGAGGTTTAATTTCAATATAATAATAAGTATATAATATGGTAAAAAGTTCAATTCATATTTCTTTTGTCACATCAAAGGAACAAATAGTAAAAGGTAACATGAAGAGGAAAATTAAGAGCAAACATGAAACATTAAGAGCAAAATTGACCAAAATATTAACTATTGCAAGAGGTAATTCATTTAGTGTTTTGTAAATCAATTATTCGTATATTTAATGAAAAATAAACATGGGACATTTTTATGGTCGAATACTTTATTTGAATACCGACTTTTACCTCATTGAATTTTCCTTTTAACGTGAGGAATAACTTCATTGTTAGTTCTAATGTTGCAATGCGCCATTGGAAAAATATTTTTTTCATCGAAAATTGTTGCTTTTAGTACAGGAAATGAAGAGCATTCTATTAATTCTAAACATATTTTAGAAGTGCTTAAATTAATGCATATCAAATAACCCAGTATTCTCGTCATCTTTACTTTCTTCTTTTCCTTCTTTAAATAATGTATGAAATACTAGTAGAACTCGTTGACACTTATTTACTTCTGATTTATTGATTGCGCTCCGCAACTCCAGCCTACCTACTAGCGATATTTTTCGCGGAAATCTGCCGACCGTGGGACCGATTGCACTCAAACTGCCACCCAATCAGTTAAGGAATAATACTCTGTGTGCTTGCTCTTCAATCTGACTTAATATGTACATAATACCCTGCGAGCTACCTCAAGGGTGTTTGGCAGGGGGAAACGGTCATACTACATATTGTTAATGGTCAAACTTTTTTTTTATTGTAACGTTTTCGTGAGTTCTACTGAATCTATCGGTATAAAATAGAGAAGTTAGGGATATTTTTAGGTACCTGCCCAATTTCTGGGAAGAATGACCCAACCAGCCCAAGTTGGCGGGAACCCGCCAAATGAAATTTTCACCAGCCAGCAGAGCCTCTCAACCCGCCCAATTGGCGGGAACCCACCCAGTCTGGCATCACAGGTGTTAGCAATCCTAGGATTGAAATACTGATGATGATGAATGTTCGAGATATGGTGAAAAGTCAACTATTTATTCAAAATTTCTTTCCGGCTCTTTCCTCAAGTAATTCTGCACTTGGTACTGCGTTGAAGGCATTGCAGTAAATACATAGAGAAACCTGACAAGTTTATGAATTGAGAATTTTTTAGTAGCTTTGAACATCTGAGATATTATATCAACCAGCATTCTGTAGTCTGGCACTTGTCAGGTCTCAAGGCTGCTTGAGGTTAAACTGTATTTTGAAACCAAACATTTCGGTTGAAACTTTGGGGTTGAACTATGATCTAGTATTTTTAAGTTCCTTGTGTAGACTTCCAGGTGAAATATTGATGCAGAATTCTAGATTCAGAATCAAGAAAAACTTGATTTAACCTATGCGTACTATATTCAGGTATATTTTGCTATTTTTAATATTTCGTTTGTGAAGTGTAATAGCTTGGGTAACTAATCTTATCAGTTAATTATTTTAATATTTCAGGGCATAGTTGACTCGAGTGGCTACAAAAAAGTGGAAAAATCAGCCAACCTCACCCAGGCTGCTGTATTATCTGCAAATTGGACCTATGCAACCAAGATGTGGGCATATACAGAAGATACTGCAAAAGAGTACTCTAACAATGTTGACATGTATAACATTCTTTACCCAACCAAGCCCTCAACAAACATTTCAGTGAGATCTTCTGACTACTTAGGTATGAAAGAAAATTTACCTTAATTTTTGTATTACAGCCAGAGTCAGAAGAATAATCTAAGGATGGACACTTCCATTAAAGTGGTTTGGATGATTGCATTGATAGGTTATGGCTGTGAGAAAATTTTTCTTTGATTTTTAATATTAGGTTGTATCATTCCTCTTTTGCTAGGGTTCATGTAGGGGAAGAACGAGTTATCATCTTTTAGAGAAAACTACTATAGAACTATATATAGTGATTATAATCATTGTAAGATTTTCTTTAGTCACTACCCTAAGAGCACCAAGTTTGCAGTATACCTAGTATAAACCCAATTTTATTGTCTGCATCTGGTATAGAGCAAACTGTAGGGTTTGCTGTGTACCAGATGTAGAAGTCTTTGCTCTTCTTTACAGCTGTGTGTGGACTAAATTAGGGTCAGATGTCCACAATTTTTAGTCTAGAGGTAATTTTTGATACAGGTTTGCCGTAAATTAGATGTAAATGTAAAATATTTTTCAACGTGAACCTAAACCATATATAAACATATTTATATACATTTTGACGAACAGTTCCAAATTTTGAAATTTTTTTATTATCTTACTGACTAGACCAGTGTTGAGAAATCAGTTTGTTTTCTTCATTCCTGAGGGGCTGTGGTATCAATGAGATGAAGCCCATGGATTTTGTACTTTACTATGGTGTGAATAAATTACTATTATCATTATTAGTTTTTAACCCGTTGGAGCCATTAATAATAATAATATATTTATTGGTTCCCAAAAGACATGTCTTATCCAATAATGGAACAGGTCACAAATATCAGTCCAAAGAATCAAAAATAGATGTACAATCAAATCATCATACAAATACCAACATCAATTTATCATAATAATATACAAGATTTGCATTTACATTGCATTATTCATGGTAAATTCTTTATGGTTGAATTATTTTATAATTATATTTTTTATTCATCAAACTTATGAATTAACTTGTTTTAAAATGGGTTCTTCCTTTCATCGTAGGAGCCCTCTATCAGCGACATGTGGCTGAGGTTGAAGATGATGTATTGACTAAACTAATGAATGGCGTTGTTAGGGAGAACTTGAGAGTTATTCCAGAAAATGTGACCTGGGGTTCTCAAAGGAAGGCTGTTTTTGACTCACTTGCAGATGACTTTATGAAGCCTGTTACTGATATAGGTAATAGAATAGAATAATAATAATAATCTTTATTTATCAGGTCAATGTGATTAAACATTACAGATCTCATCAAAATTAACAGCTCAAAAATGGACATAAACATTAAAACTAGTGATGGCCGGATCGGATCCGTCGGATCCAAAGATCCGCGGATCTTTCATTTTTTCGGTTCCGGATCCGGATCCAAAGACACGGAGCAAAATCGGATCCGGATCCTAGATTTAAAATTTTCGCGGCTTAGCGATCGAAGCGCCCCGTGAATGGAATGTAGGTGCGGTAGATATTGACAAGAAGAGGATGTGTAACTCAAGTCACGAAATTAGGTAAAAATGTTCCCGTGCAACTAGAAGCAAGATAAAGAAATATGACTTTTTCACCATTACCCCGGCATCGCGAGAAAAAAAATACGTAGGATGTCACGCGGGTAGCCTACATTCGCCGGGATCAGGCGGACAACGAGAGCTAGTGTACTGTGCGAAGTTCGATCCATATCGCAGTTTAATTTTTTCTTTCAGTCATTGCATCTAAAATGTTATCATCTTCAATTTCAAACCATTAAATCTGAATACTCACTTTATTATACTTTTGTTGTTTAAATTAGATTTACAAATGTACCATTAATAAATTAAGGATGGTCGGGTCGGATCCACGGGTCTTTCATTTCATTCGTTACTGAAATCATATCCGAAGACAGTAAAAATTCAGATCCGGATCGGAGATTTTAAAATTTCGCGGCTTAGTGATCGATGAGCCCAACGAATGGAATGTACGTATGGTAGAAACTGACAAGGAGAGGGTGTGTAACTCGGTCACGAAATGAAAGAAGATATTTTTCGTGCCACAAAAACAAAATAAAAAAATACTCGTCGTGACTTTTTTCTCCATACGCCCGGATGCGCGAGAAAAAAAATAAAGACGAATGTCACGCGGGTCGCCTACATTCTCCAGATTCCCGTGAACCTATAATATCGTAGTTGTTAAAAATGAGGGCTAGTGTACTGCCGGTCGCGAGTTCAATCCTTAACACTGCCTAGGAATATAGTCTATGCTGTATTCCTAGGGTGATGCAAGTAGGCAGTTAAAAAAAGTGGATTATCAGAAATGTCATGTCAATTTATAAGTCAAAAAAATAAAAAAAATTTAGGTAGTGTAATGAAAGTTAGTGAAATGATTGGAAAAATTTTTTATTGCAGAATTAAATCGTGGAATCATTACGTTAACTTTCCCATTTATTTTTAGCAACGCAGTTATAAATCTAGTTTAAACGATAGAAGTACAAAAAAGTCAGTATCCACACACAAAGGTTGGAAATGAAGGATGATAAATTTTTTGATTCAATGGCTGAAAGAAAAATTTTAAACAGCGATAAGAATTTAACTTCATTACCTGCAGTCCACTACCCCACTCTGCTATTGTCGGCTTACCTGATTTTGGAGAATACATGCTCCCCAAATGTCATTCTACTTTTTTCTTGCAAACCCGAGCCAATGGAGAAAAAAATCCGATACTTTTTTAATTTTTGCTTCTAGCAGCATGAAAAACGGCTAATCTCAATTCAAGATCAGAGTTACACAACCTCTCCTTAGGAGTGTAAAGTTCTCAAATTTCATTTTAAAGGTTATTATTAATGAGACATTGCAAAATTACTAGTTCAGCAGCTTGAAATATTCTATAATAATTTTTTAGTCTGAAAAATGGAATCCCCGGATATTCCATAAATGGAATCTCTTGGCCGCATTAAAATATTTTGTGTTTCTAAAAAAGAATTTGAAAGCATTCAAGGATTTGATTAATAATTGGAAAATAATTCCTTTATTAATGAAAATAAACTTACAATTTTTCTTTTAACTGCACTCTAAAGAATAGTTGTACAGGTTTCAATGAGTAATGAGCATGATGAGTATGTGATAAGGAAGTTGATCTTTATATTAGAAGTAATAAGATATAGTTATTGCATCTGTAAATCTTGATCCAGGAAAATATTATCCACATGGATGATAGGAATTTGATTTTTTCGACAATAAATTCACTTTTTTTGGTATTTCTATTGTTGCTGTATTTATATATTTTTAAAAAATCTATGTTTTGAAAATCGGAATCGAGTATGTGAAACTAAGGATCCGAAACCGAGATAAAGATCCGAAACCCAGGCAAGGATCCGGATCCGACAAAAAACCTGGATCCGTCCATCACTAATTAAAACAACTCAAAAAAAGAAAAGAAAAAAGACTTTTCCTAAGGCAATCGACATATACCTAGTGTGAAACACATACATGACATAGAAAAATTAAAAATGCATTTCATAACATTGCTATCACAATATGCACAATAGAGATAATTTTATTGATTTTCAAATGCTTATTTAATTCCAGCCTGAATTAAATTGTTAATTTAAAATATATTTGAACTTCTTGTAACTGAATAAGATTACATTATAGTACCCATTTTATTTCTCAACATGTGTTAATAGGATAGCCAACCAATCTCAAGACCCAGGCCAGTTTGTGGAATGAGTTTACATTTCCATTTTAGAATCATTATATATCTAAAAGCAGTACATACCACTATAGATGTCATTCATAAAAACAATAGGATAAAAGATAATAAAATATGTAAACTATGTACTTATAAAGGTACATGCCTCAGAATATTATATCAGTATGTCACACTGGATTTTCGCTCCCAAGAAATGCATTTTGAAAAACTTATTAAAAACTTAAAAAAAATCAGTTGAATTCAGTAGGTTTGATATCAACCAATCCTAATTTACATTCAATGAGTTCTGCTTTATTTGGAAGTTTGTTATAAAACAGTTATTTTTTTGACACTTGGTGTGCATGATGTCTATAGTGCAAGTTTATCCGATATCATGTCGGTATACTCTACTTCTCAGTTTGAATTTCAGGCTACAGAAGTCCCATTGGTTCGGTGAAGTTAGTTGGGACACTGGAAGCATTTGAGGTTGAGGAGGTGTGAAAGGGAAGTCACAAAAGATAAGGACTTGTCTTCTCCCTTTCACTCCTCCCTAACCTCTCATGCTTTTACTCTCTCAAGTTCACTCACCCAATTGGATTCTGGAACTATCTACCCAGCTAATCCTCCCTCCCTAGTCTACTCCCCTTCCTCCCTTAC
The DNA here is from genome assembly GCA_933228895.1 of Platycnemis pennipes. Lineage (NCBI taxonomy): Eukaryota > Metazoa > Arthropoda > Insecta > Odonata > Platycnemididae > Platycnemis > Platycnemis pennipes. The sequence continues at coordinate 122,060,437 of OW121848.1, forward strand.
CCCCCCTCCCCCTCTGGGTTTTGCTCCATCACTGCCAAATAGTAAAACATGGTTGCCACTATGAAACTGTTTACCAGCTACCAAGATTATTTAATGAAAGCAGCCATTGATCCCCCCCCCCATTTTCTATTTTGCTATTTTCCCTCCAGGCAGACGAATTAAAGGTATGAGAGCATTCTTAAAGAGCATCTAGGGATTTTTCTAGCATAGGTTAGTCATAAATCGACCAATGTGAACGTGTCCTCGCAAGTTAGCAAGAGATTTTGAGACAGTGTTGCTACAAGAAAGGCGAAGAAATACCCTCAGGCATAACTTTGTGGAATTGAATCATCATGAAAATAAAAATGACTTGGTATATTCATTGGTTAATAAAAGTGTGGAATATACCAAGTCATTTTTATTTTCATACAAGAAAGGCATTAGAATTTTGACATAGTAGTGTGAAATTTGTGCAATATAGAACCATCAAAACTCAAGGAAACTAGGAAATGTATATCTCATCATCATTGGTCAACAATCCTAGGATTGGTTTGACGCAGCTTTCCACTCGATTCTTCTATCGGCCAACCTCTTCATTATGACGTAATTCTTCTCTTTTACATTCTTCAAAACCTGTTCCATGTATCTCATATTTTCCAATCTTCCCGTTCACCTTTCCCTCGACGATAGTCTTCATCAGGCCATCGTGTCTCAAGATATGACCGATTAAGTTATCCCTTCTTCTTTTTAGAGTTGTCAGCAGACTTCTCTTTTCTCCTACTCTTCTTAGCACTTCCTCGTTACTTACTCAGTCGATCCATTTAATCTTCAGCATTCTTCTGTAGCACCACATTTCAAATGCTTCTACCCTCTTTTTCTCTGCTGCTGTCATCGTCCATGATTCACTGCCATAAAGAAAAATGCTCCAGATGTATGTTCTGATGAACTGTTTCCTTACTTCTATGCTTGTATTTCCTGCTGTAAGTAGATTCTTCTTTTGAAAGAATGCCCTCTTTGCCTGGGCTATTCTACTCACTATTTCTTTCTTGCTTCGTCCATCGTTGGTTACTCTGCTTCCCAGGTAACAGAACTCTTTCACCTCTTCCAGTTTCTGTTTTCCTAGTTTAGCGTTGGTTTTGGCCTCTTCTCTTTTGCTGCACACCAATATCTTAGTCTTCTTCTTATTTATCTCCAGCTGATATCTGGCCATAGTCCTTTCCATGGTTGTTAGTATCTTATTCAGCTCCTTCTCTGTCTCTGCTATGAGAGCTATGTCATCAGCGAATCATAGCATACTGATTGTTTCTCCGTGGATGTTCACTCCAGAACACTTCTCCTTGACTTCATTTATGGCTCTCTCGATGTAAACATTAAAAATTACGGGAGACAGTGCACAGCCTTGTCTCTAATGTATATCTATGGAATATTAATTAACTCGTTGAGGACTGGCCATTTAATTCCAATCTCTTCGCGTAGGGTCGGGTATTTAAAGGGGTTTTAACCTAAATGACATTGATGCATGAAAATTGGTCTAGTATGCTTAATTTTTAATGTGTTTTAATAAAATTTGAAACGTTACACTCACCAGATATTTTAGTATTTCTTTTTGGTATAATATTAGGTGAAACATGACCCTTTATGCAGAGGAACCTTGCAGAATCCACAGATGTACTGAATTTCCTTCCTAAGTTTATTTGCAGAACAAACTCAACGCATCCGTGATGGATATATCTTCTTCCCATACCCCACTATCCTCTCTAGTGTGTGTTTCACCATTCCCCCGCTAGCCTTGCCGGGTTATCTCGACAAGGCGCTCTCTGAGTCGGCCCTCCTCTATCGCCCTCCGTGTTGTCATCGCTGGAAGATGCACTCCTTCTCTCCTCACACTTAGCCCAACCTTTGCTTTTTTGTGGTATTTCTCCCGTCCACCTGTTTCATTTTCCTTCGCTCATACTCGAGTCATGAATTGTGGAAATAATCCTCACCTCACTCTTGTCCTTCCACGCAAGCAACAAAACTTCCCCCCTTTTACAGAACGTGTATTCACCTTTCTTCATACTATTAATTTCATTTCCAAAATCATTGGGAAATCCCCTGTTGGCACGAAGGGTTCCACAAACACGTTTTTTTACTAGAAGATTTTTTGCTATTTGTACGCTGTTATAATAATTGTCTTGGAACACATGATGCCAACAGTGTAAATACGGATCTAGAAGAGTCAATATGGTTTCCTCTAATTTCTTCCCCTCAGCTGTGTATATTTCTATGTTGCAAATATACTCAGTTACACTCTCACACACCATTCACACCAATAATCCGTACTTCACCAATTTCCCTGGATTATATGTTCTAAACCTCAATCTTCCCTTCCAAGGTATTACTCCTTCATCGAGAGAGAGATCATATTTAGGCATGTAAACTGCTTTGAATTTTTCTAAGAAATATGCTAGAATTGGTCTGATTTTATATAATCTATCGGAAGATTCAGAATTTGATTTGTTATCACTGAAATGCCAAGAATTCCAAATTTGTTCAAATCTGTTCCTGCTGAGCAAATTACAAAATTAGGAGCATTGATAAATTCATCTGTGCTCCAATATTCCGAAATTGAATCTTTCCTAATTTTTCCCATCTAAATAATTATTGCTAAGAAATCTCTCCCACCATTACATTTTTCCATTTCCCAGTTTTCTACAAGTACTTGTATCTGCCTTCATTCTGCATGTGATACAAGTTGTTCTCATTGCACATCATTTCAAGAAGATCATTCCCAAAAAATAATTTTGCTACTTCTAAAACACATTCACAATTATCAGGTGCAATCATGATTCCTGTCACTCCCTGAAAATCTTCCAATCTTCTTGGGATGTCAATTTTATTCCTAGTCATAGAGGCATCCTTCACTAAGCTACCATCGCTGTCACTTACTTCAGAATCACTATCATCAGTGTAAACTAACTGTGCAACCTTTCTTTTAGATTGTGTTCCACTAATATCATAACCAATTTCACTATCTGAGCTAAAAGCAGTCATCCACAAAATCATCTGGCATGTCCGATAATACGTCATCACAAAATTCTTCGTATATATCCTTCTCTGTCATTCCACAAGATGCACCACCACTAGTTGACGCCATTATTATAGAATTCTAATAAGGGCTTATTATTTCTGGAGTAACTTCTCGGGAAACAAGATATACAGGAATTATTGCTGGAAATTATTGAAATCTGCTTGGGCTTTAATGTATGTATGCACTTTCATAGGGTAAAAGCACAGCTAATTTCAACTAAGGAAATTATTCTCCAGTTGACAATGTGACTTGAGATCTCTAAAGAAAAGAGCACTGAACACAAGAACGTACCAGAGGAGACTAATATGCCTTCTAAGAGAAACACATAAGCATAACAAAGATAAGCATTGTGGCGATCTGATCCTTTTCTACCAAGGACTGAAAGATAGAGTGAACACTGAAAGGCATCTCGTAGATCCTTGGCCCTCTGCAGCTAATGTGTTTATGTTGAACAATGTAGACAGGATGCCTTGTGGGAAACCAGATCATAGAGAGTTTGAAAGCCAGCCATGAATACGGACAGATCCAGATGGCGTATTCATTAACCTCTTTAGGCCACTATACATTAGGCGATTGTAGAATTACCAAAGAATAGATTTGGTATTAGCACTGACTGAAGAAAAACAATCCGATTTTAACTCTTCCTTATTTGGTAAATGTATATAATTTATGATTTCAGAACACTGGAAAGATTACAGAGTTAGAGTATTGGAAAAATAATATTTAATTGAGTTTTTTTCATGCGGTGATGCTCAGTGAACTTTTATTCATGCATGTTATGACTCGCTGAAAATGATTAACCCTTTGAGTAGTGAGTTTTTTTAATGCTACCGGACCCCCAGGAGTGAGTTTTTTTTTCAAAAAAGTATTTTTTTCCTATTAAAGTTTTATTGACCTAAAATAATGTTTTTTTGGTTACTTATCTGTAAAAACGACTAGAATATAGTTTTTTGATGAATAACTTTTACAAATTAGCAATTAGCCAAGGTCATTAACAATTAGCAATGTTATCTTACACATTTTTAGAAAAAAAAATTTTGGTGTCTCACTCTGTTTACTCGTACCGTCCATCTGGAAATAAAGAAATAATATAGAAACTCAAATATGTATGTACTTGCATATTATGATTGTACTAAAACAATTTTTCATTACGTTTTATTACGTTTAAAAATTTTTCAAACTGTGGTATTCCTCAAACCCATATTTTCATTATTCCTAACCACACAGTGGCTTGGTAATACTTTGCCCAGTAGTATAATCACTTTTTCCAGTTTGAATCATCAAGTCCTCATGAATTGTAGTTAGCATGTTGACCTCTCTTTTGTCCCGCCATCGTTGAGCTAGCATGACTGTGGTATGTCTTGAGACACCTTCGCCCTTTTTTATGTTCTTAGGAAATTCTGGCATTCCCTTACGCTTTTTTCTAACGGTACCACAAGCACCTGTTCTGTTTCTATGTAAATATTCAAACAAACTAGGACTTGTATACCAATTGTCAAGGTAGACATTATGGTTTTTTCCTATGTAGAGTGTAAGTAATGTCTTCACCACAGAACCTGATATTCCAACACATTCATCATACTCAATCTCAGTTTCCTTCCCTGTATAAACAATGTGGTCAAGGACAAATCCTGTTTCACAGTCACAAAGGAGGAACATCTTTATTTCAAATCTATGCCGTTTGGATGGAATATACTGTTTCCATTGAAGGCACCCTTTCCAAGCCACCATGCTTTCATCGATGCACAAATTTCTAAATGGATAAAGAATGGATTGATATTTTCATCTGAAGTGGTCTACAACTGCCCTAATTTTATATAGCCGATCACCTTGGGGTTGAGTATTGTTGACACGAAAGTGCAACAGTCTTAGCGTCAGCTGAAAGCTATTCAATGACATAATTTTCCAAAGATTGGTGTTTCAATCAAAGAATTTTTTGACCAGTAGTCTTTCAGTCTGTTCTTTTTTATGTGCCCCATCAACATAACAAGAGCTAGGAAAACATAAAAATCATATACAGTGATACCTTTCCGCTTGTGTAATTTCGAATTTTCTTTTACAACTGTATTTTCAAGAATAAATGTATGATATTTATTCATTTCAATCGCAATTTTGCTCAGAAAACCTTCATCGACAATCTCTTTGAAAATTGATATTTCCAGTCTATTCCCACCGTTGTCATTATCAGTAACCTCCAGTTTTTGAGAAAAACATTCTGAAATACCTGACTTTGATTCATCAAAGAAAGGAGAAATTGTCGGAAGAAACTTTCCTACAGGCATCCACTTCCTCAGCACAGGTGTTTTATCCGGTTCCAAACGAGACCTCTTTACTTTTGTTGCTGGCCCAGGATCAGATGTCATGTCATCGGATGAACTATCTGTTATTCCACCACTGTTATCATAATCACTGCCAGATGAATATTCATCATCAGACTCTTCATTTGTCAAGATATTATGAATATCATCCGGAGATAACCCTCCTGACTGTTTACGTTTAGACATCTTTCCTGATACGAGCTGAACATTTTTGACGAATAAATGATGTATATTTCGTAGAAATTACAAACAAATATAAAAACAACAATTGTACCTAAATTAACAATGTAAGATCCTGAATATTTCGCCAGAAGAAAAAAACAGTAAATGCAATCAGTTCTGTCAACAGAACTAGGGCAGCTACATATGGTAACAGGTACTCAGAGTGAACGTAGTTACTAGTGATATAGAATAGGTGGTCGCACTCTTCAGAGATACATCATAGTGATCACTGGGCTTACCAGTCTCGAGGATAGATGGCAACACAATCTACAATGATTCTGAAAGAAAGGCGTGCATTCTTGCCTTAACTGCTCTAGCGCAAAGGTTGAAGACGTAAATGTACGGTCGTACTCCGGGTGGCCGGGTGGCGCAAGGACGTACATGAACGTTCGTACTGCTCAAAGGGTTAATGTTCATTTTAGAAATACTTAAAAAATAAAAATTTTAATGGAAAAAAAACTATTCTAAATGATTGAAAGAACATTCTTAAATACACCAGAAGCAAACGGGAAAATAAGTAACTGATATTAAAATAATCAGAATAAGTTTTGTTCTCACCTGCGAAAACACCGAAATCGCCGTGACCAGTCCTCAGCGTTCGGCACGCAAAACACGGAGATTTCCGTGATCGGTCTGCAACATGTTAAAAAAGACTAATGAAGTTGAAGTAAGTACAATTAGTAAGAAACTAGTAGCCAAAATATTTGGTGTTTTCTCTATTGATGCTCTCCACAATTCTCTGTGAAAAAATCATATTAAAGGGCAGAAGGAATGTCACTCAAAGGAAAGACGCTGTGTGTTGCTAAATTTTCTGATAATGTAAGAGAAACAATTGCACTTTTCCACAAATTGGATTTTTGCGTACAATGCGTTTCGGCTCACAGAGCCATCATCAGGTACAAGACAAAGTTATAAGAGAGTACATTGCATGTATATGTCTTTTCCGAGGAGGGGGGGGGGGGTAGTGGGAGGAGGAGGGGAAGGAGGTGGTAGTGGCTGGGAAAAAATCAGGAAAAACCAAGAGAGGAAGGGGGGGGGAGGGGGTGGGGGGCGGACTAACCCGTGAGAGAAAGGCCAAGAAACAGCAAGGGGTGAAAAAATGTGGGTAAAGGGGGGAAGAAGGTAGGGAATAGGCATGTCATTAGAACGTAGGGAAGCGGCGCTAGGGAAAGGAGGGGGAAAGAGTGCACCTGTGGGTAATTAGGAAAGGGGGTATGAATAGGAAGGAATAACGTGAGTACCGCCCGGCTCAAGGGTGGAGTGCCTGGGTGAATGGATGGGAAAAAACCCTCAAAGGGAGGGGGGGGGGGGGGAAGTCGTTGGGGGAGGGTGAATAGGAGTTTGGCTGTTTCTTTTGGGAAGGGGAATTTTGAGGAGAGGAGAATGGGTAACAAACACTTGTTCATTTAAAAGAACATCCACATCTGGTTGTATGATTTCCAAGGATTCTAAAACGTCCAATCTTGTGCCTTGACTTTCGAGGTGGAGAATTTCAGGTTGAAAGCTGCAGGAATGAGACGTTTCTATCAGGTGCTTGGCTAAAAGTGACGTTTCATCATTGTTTTTCCAGCACCTTTTGTGTTCCTTAGTCCTGATGTTGAAGTTTCTACCTGTCTGGCCGACGTAATATTTATTACAAGAGTCACAATGTATTTTATAAATGCCAGATTGAAGGAGGGGGTCTATTTTGTCTTTATTGCTGCTTAGAATTTTTCCCAGCGTTAAAGGATTATGCATGGAAACATTGAATTTATCTTTTGGAAATTTACGAGCGAGCTTATTGGACAGATCGCCCACAAACAATAATCGACACCATTTTCTAGGCTTATCACATACGGGCGAAAGAGAGCATAGCTGTGAAATAGCTTTGGTTTTTAATTTTTTATTTAAAATTTTTGTTACAGTGTTCACTCTGTAGCCATTAGAAACTGCAATTGATTTTATGGTGGCCAGTTCAGTGTTGAAATTGGTTATTGATAAGGGTAAATTTACAAGACGATGTAGCATTGAGTGGAAAGCCGTTTGACGTTTTAGAATCCTTGGAAATCATACAATCAGGTGTGGATGTTCTTTTAAATGAACAAGTGTTTGTTACCCATTCTCCTCTCCTCAAAATTCCCCTTCCCAAAAGAAACAGCCAAACTCCTATTCACCCTCCCCCAAACGGACTTCCCCCCCCCCCTCCCTTTGAGGGTTTTTTCCCATCCATTCACCCAGGCACTCCACCCTTGAGCCGGGCGGTACTCACGTTATTCCTTCCTATTCATACCCCCTTTCCTAATTACCCACAGGTGCACTCTTTCCCCCTCCTTTCCCTAGCGCCGCTTCCCTACGTTCTAATGACATGCCTATCCCCTACCTTCTTCCCCCCCTTACCCACATTTTTTCACCCCTTGCTGTTTCTTGGCCTTTCTCTCACGGGTTAGTCCGTCCCCCCCCCCTCCCCCCCCCCCCTTCCTCTCTTGGTTTTTCCTGACTTTTTCCCAGCCACTACCTCCTCCTTCCCCTCCTCCTCTGGTCTCCTCCCACTACCCCTCCCCCCCCTCCTCGGAAAAGACATATATATGCAATGTACTCTCTTATAACTTTGTCTTGTACCTGATGATGGCTCTGTGAGCCGAAACGCATTGTACGCAATAAACCAATTTGTGGAAAAGTGCAATTGTTTCTCTTACATTATGAAGAACTTCCACGATATCTCCCCTGAATCTGTTGAAATTTTCTGATATTGATAATGGAGTGTATACCTTTCTTTAAAATGTCCTATAGAAAACCTACCTATTAGTTTTACTGCAGAAAGCCGAAACAATTTCCTTTGAAAAAATGCTGAGGATTTCAAAGTTTCCTCAGGTTGGCTGACAAAGTTTAAACAACATTTCAACATTACCTACCTGAAGATTAGTGGTGAAGAAGATGATGTCGACAGTGTTGCTGTTACTGAATAGCATATGGGAAATGATGATCTTATCGATGAATATAGACACAAAAATTGTTTGAGTTTGGTGAGATGGGGTCTTCTGTTGTTCTCTTCTCGAAACCACTTTACTGTTGAAAGGAGAGCGATGCCATGGAGGAAGGAAAAGCAAAATAAAAGAGTGAAGATGGGACTTTGCGTAAAATAGACTGCCACTGACAAGTTAAGACCAAATTTTATTGGGAAGCATCAGTCTCGAGCCGCTAAAATGTTCCGCAGGAAAACCTTCCTGTTTTATATGATTTAACAAGAACAGTTTGTTGTATGACCAGGGAAATTCACCATGAAACTCAGTCTTGTGCAAAGAAGGATTGTGGGAAAAAATAGTAAGATTCTTCTGTTCCTGGACAACACAAGCTCCCAAAAACATCTTGGCAGCCTGCATTTTCCCAATGTACGCATTGTCTTTCTTCCTTCGCACACAACTAATAAAGCTCAACAATTGAATAAAGGGATTATTTAAAACTTCAATGTCATAGTACAGTAGTAGTACTATTACAGTACTACTGTACTGCTAGTATGTTACTGCTGGATCAGTATGCATGCATTTTCTTTATGCCTTTTAGTCATTCAAGATGCATATATTATTGTTCTCTGGGCTGAGCTTGAAGCCACCGAGTGCATCTACTGGGTTGCAGATGGTGGGTGGATCTCAAGATATAGAAGTTAGGTGCAAGATAAGGAAGTTTATTCATCAAATAAGCAGTCGTGTACAAAAAGCGACGGGATTCCGAAGGTATATTGGTCTATCCCTGGGTAAGATAGGCCTTTAAATAATACAGAACCTGTGAAGATGCTGTGACTTGGCAATGGGAGGCCACTAACAATTATGCCCATCACCCAGAGGAGAGGGCAGCAGCTCTTCTTCATATGAGGAAGGTGGAGACCACAGTGGTTGATACAGCAACATTCATTTCACCACAGACTCGGTAACATTTACTGAAACAGCTGCAGTACTGCAATGTGTAAGGCAAGGGGAAACCACCACATTATTATCCCAAGGAGTCACAGCTACTACACCCTTTCTTTTTACCGTGATAGAAAAATCAAAAGGAGAGCTGCATCAAACCAATCATGGGATTGTTGACTGATGATGATGGTATTATTGTTCGTTCCATTCCTGATTGACATTAATTTTCTTTATATTTGTGGGAAGGAATGTATAAAATGAATTAGGAAATTCCAAAACAGTCTGTGTTGCAAGTAAATAGTGCTCCACATTTAAAAAAATGGTCATGATCCCAAAAAAGATGACTCTCATGCTGATAAACAGGCTGATGTGATGAAAATGTGAGCCGTGTATATGCGCTGCTTCTCACTAGCTGATGGATAAGCATAAAAAACATTCCAAAAAATACATTGCTATAGGAACTGTTTACAGTACTACAGTTATGTGTGAGCAAGGTGTGTGTATGAAATTTATTCTGCACTCATTGACACCCAAGCAAAAAGAGAAGTGTTTTGGAAGAACTTTGCTGTAGTCGTCGATTTTTCCAAGGTATTCCCAAGTCTCTACACCTGGTCCTGTATGTGTGTAGCGATAGGAGGGATGAAAGTAGACAAGTAACATGATAATAATTTATTTTTGCATAATTACATATTTTATTCTCTAGTAGTCCCAGAACTTATTGAATGGACTGTGTATTAAACAAATACCAATGTCCATGTTTTGATTTAAGTAAATACTAATGTTTTAATTAGGTAAAAATTGACTGAATGTATCCTTAAATGATTCATTTCTAGGACTCCTAGTCAAACATAGTACCTAGTCGGTAGGTTCCACTTGGCCAAGTTTTCAAAGAATTTTTCCTCTGTGAATGTTTGACAGATAACACTGGCAAAATTTATCCCTGAATTTTCTAAAAAAAAGTGTATATAATGTACACTCTTGAGGGGTTAATTAACAAAGTAGCTTACCTTACCATCACCTATTTATTGTTTTTGAGTTCTTACACTAAAAAATTAAACTACATTTGATATTTTTCCACATTTTTAAGCAGAAAAAAGTGTTTAAATAGCATGTGATGGGAAATTTAAGCTTTGCTAGCTGATAAGCTACTGAATGTTGATGAGGTCTAGAAACAGATAAATTTTACTCTCCCTGATAAAATGTGATAATTTTCCATTGAAACCATGGACTTGAAAAGTTTTAAGGTAAATTTGATGATGTTTGATGATTGAATTAATTGTAAATTAGAGGATGTTGAGGTGTTCAGAAAAAAATATATGCATTTCTTCCTTTGCAGTGGAAACTCTGCTGAACACAACAAAGCTTACTGTGACATTGTACACTGGGCAACTAGATCTTATTGTGGCAACACCAGGTAATGTGCACTTAGATTATTTGACTCTGTAGTAGGTTAAACAGGGTTCCTCCAAATTTAATCTTAACAGTGTGAAGGCATTAAGGGTATTGGTTAATTTAACATAATGGTGATTGATTCAATTTGCCTTCTGGAAATTTCAGTTTTGTCAGTGGAAATTTCATTTAGAGGAAAAGTCCCATTAAGATTTTCAAATCCAGGCCAGGCCTCTCTCTTCTGGTACACTTACTTCCTGTACAATGAGAAATTTACCTGGGATGAAATGTTCACAATTTTTTTTCTGTTTATATCTCCATTGATCTAGGTTTCCAGGTAGCAAACATAATCCTATATTATTGTTTCTCCATCTCATTGATTGAGCCTTTTTTCCCTTGACAACAATTTGGTTGTTATCCCTCAAACCATGATGTGAAAAGAGAACCATGACGTCAGTCTCTCAGACTGGTCAGGCACTTGGCCAGAAATTTGCTTCGGGAGGGGGGGCTAAGTCTAGCATAGTGTCACTTGAAACAAATCAGCCTCACCCGTTCGGTGCCAGCATGTTACAAATCTCTACCTTAAGGTTTCAGTACTTTTCAAGAACAGACGTTCAATGCATACATATGTATCAGATTGAATATGACAATTATTAACCACACACATGCATTAAACTAGTGATCACGTTGGTTGGGTCGATTCCATCCTATGCTCAGCCTCTCTCACTTAACTTTTGTCATGCGATAACAAAACAACCATCACTCCAGGATTTGCTCTTACAAAGCTCACGTTGACACTGGACAACTAGAATTTCTATGTCTGTACTTTCGGGCATAGCCACGAGCCGCTAAATTGACAAGTCCCACTTATGTACACGCGCCTCTGGATGATTCCCGAAAGCTTAGGCAGGTCTTACTTTGAATTTAGTGACAACCCGTCTTCCCTGTTTTCCTCTATTGCATTGGCAATTCATTGCTTGCCAAATTTCTGCCATTCGATTCGATATTATTATTAAGCCACCTCATACATTACGTGATAGGCTTGTTTAGTTTAGTCATGAATGTGTTCGGTCCGTTATTCCTTATGATAGTAAATGGTGTTCCCTTATTTGGTCTGTTGGTATATTTTAAAATGTTCACATTGGTTATTTTTTTTGTCTCTTAAGCTATGTTAGGCCATTTTAAATTAGAACTTTCTTCCTTCTTTCCACAAAAACATGTAATTTTTCATTTTAAGGCCTTCTTAGGATTCCTTTCATTGTTGCTCATTCCGTTGTAAAATTATAAAGTAGACCTAAGTGAAAATTCTTGGAAATTTAGCATTTTGTTAATTGTGTAATAAAATGTCCCACAGAAAAGTATTAGCTGTTCAAAATCTAGGTTAACACGCGGAGGCCCGGATTTTTTTACCTCCTAGAAAGCCCGCACGGGTCATTTTGACCCGAAGTTACTCTTTTGCCCGTTTGGGAGTTTTTCTTTCTATTCTAAGGTTAACCATTATCAATAGAAGTTATAACACTGCTAATGCCAACAATTATAATATAATTAATATTTTTGAACATTTTATTGAACATCATTAGAATAATTGATATCACAATCAATGCATATGATACGATGCGGTATATTTACCACACACCGGCCTCTTGTAGCTGTAGCACGAATCCATTGTCTTCTTTTCGATTCTCTTGCTCATAGATATAGAATTTCCACTTTCTTCTTTTGATATAGAATTAGATATAGATATAGAATTTCCACTTTCTTCTTTTTTCACGAGGGGAATTTGAATCTACAATATTGAGCGAAATATTGCGCTATACCCTCGACTGTTTGTAATCCTCGCATAGTTCAGAGGCCATTGTAGCAGAAATTTGTGCCGAGACATTTCTATCCCTGTAATTTCATGGTAAAGCAGCCTTGAGTTTATGGCTGAGAGAGCCAAAATATTGTAAAACATTGATACTGGCCAAAGGCGTGTACGAGCTCGCAGAGTGTACTTAGGCGCCATTTGATCTAAACAGTCAACGCCACATTTCGTAGCATCATAAAATAGCACTGTCTCTGGAAGTTTATTTTGCCCTGTGGAAATGGAAACATAGGGGTGCATTGTACTCCATACCAGTACATTCTTTTTCTTCCTACACTGATATGCAGTAAGCGTCATGTCATCAGACTTTAGAACGGTAGTGGAATACATAAAGGTATGCAGCGTTTCTCGAAAGAAGAACAGCAGTTCACGAGAAACGCTTGTCCAAAGGACAAATATTCTTTCCAAGACGGGTCAGCTAGATGAGGTCAAAAATAGAAAAAACCACAAAAGTAAGACAATCTAACTAATCAAACACTGTATTTAAACAACCAAAGACAAAGTACAAACCAACAAAATTGAAATACTCTTCACAATTTCGGGAAAAGCTAATAACTTGCACCAAAAAGTCCATTGCGCTAAGGAGAATCGACAATCACCAACTCTCCTCTCACCTAGCCTCGAAATCGTCTCTTTTGCCGTCTCGACTGGAACAGAGGGCGTGAGAGGGGAGGTATTCTCTGGGGTCAGGAGGGGGTATATTCTGGAAGGTCAAAGTGCAATGGGGTTTAACGTGGAATTCCATTGGTGCAAATTGAGGGGAGGAAAAGGTGGCATGATGTGAAGGGGGCGAGGTGGCAGCTTAGGATTGGGTCATCCGGGACTCTTTTTTCACTACGGCGGGGGAACACCAAAATAACGGCTCGTACGATGGCCTAACTTCTGGTCTTCTTGCGTGCTTTGGGGGCTATATAAGTGAGAGCGGATGTGGTGAGGTGATTGGTGCGGCCGTGATTGGTGCGGGGGTGAATTGGTGCAGGCGTGAATCGATGCAGGCGAGAATCGATGCATTTTGGAATCGTAGGCGTTGTTGGCGTCGTTGGCTCCGCCTGTCGTTAGCTACGCCTGTCGAGCAAGTCCTGCGGCTAAGTCCGGAGGGTAATTAGCCCGCCGAGGGGTAATGTCCAACGAGGGGGGGGTACCAATAAATGCCACAGGTATTGCATGACACATGTATTTACTATTAGCATCAGCTAGAACCCAGAATTTTTTTACGAATTTTGTCCGGTTTCTTTGGCATATATTGAATGAAGAGACATGTGCAGAGCGAATACCAGCGTATACCAGAGCGAATTGGTCAATTTTTACCCTTTCCAGCCCATTACTTTTACGGTCAAATCTGAAGTAAGTCATAATTTCTTTGAACCTTATTTCCTTAGGCATAGTATTGCTAAAAAACGAAAGACCCCACATAATATTTCAGAGTGAATCTAAATTGAACGCTCGACTACCATATGCCCAAAAGGCAATGCAATGAACGATTCTAGTTCTGAAAGTGAAACTGACGAGTTTTCATTGCTGGTTATTCTACGGGCCTCGTCTTGCATGAATGTCAGTGCGTGCTTTAGCATTACATCAGAAAAAAGCAAACGCTAAGCGCTAAGGGCACAACCATTCTCCACACCTCATTTTCCATGAGGCGTTAGACCTGAAATTGCACTCGCTATATTTTGAACCGCCCTCCGACCGGGAGCTTCTACTCCAATTTCAGGCACCGCACACTTGACCATTCCATTTTTTGATATAACAGTCTCATCCACCTTAGGGAGAGCCAAATTACGCAATCCTGAATTTTTTCCATCACCTTCTTGATGTCCACCTGCACACACAGCACCTTCAACCACAGTTGATACAGTCTCATCTTCATCAGTATCCTCAGACTCTAAATTCACTGGTCCACTTATTCCCTGTCCACAGGTCCGACTTCGTCGACTGCTACACGGCCTGCATCTCAAGGAATGAGCCAGTTGTCATTTTTCTATATCGTCCTCTATTCGCTTCTAGTAAAATAAAATACAGCAACAATTATATTATGATACAAAAATCATACTAATGGCATTGATGAGTGCCCACAATATCTACAGTAATTTATTTCAATCAGCTCTTGTGACACAAAAAAAATACAATACCAACCTTATACCACCTCAGGTTGATCATCCGTGAAGTCTTCTTCAGCATCAGAATCACTGTCTCCTTCCATGTCACGTGGTAGATAATCCTGATTACCATCACTCAATTCAGAGTCTCACCGACGTCTGATTCATTTTCTGAAATTTATTGCATTATGTTCAAAATCTTTCTCGGAGATATAGCACAGCGTCGTTTCGTGGTGGCAATGTTTCCCTCTCCAATATCAGGTGTTTTTCACGGATGACAGTCTCATCTCTCCTTTCCCCTCCCCCTTCACCTGACACCATGTCTTATCACCCCCTCCTTCCCACCTCCCTATATAGAAACTTGTGCATACGTGACATACATCGGCAATTAGAATACTTAAGAATGTAATAAGTGTAAAACAATGTAGAAATACCATCAATTGTAAAAATGGTAGGTGAAACTAAGGCTATTAACTCTTCGGGTCAAAATGACCCGGACGGGCCTTCACTGTAATATTTTAAAATCGGACTGAAAATGTTATGGTATATAGATACAATTTTACTCAGAGCTGAATAACGTCTTTCCATGAAAAGTCACGGTTAGTTTTCCCATTATTTCAAAATTTATGAACGTAGTGGCACTTTAAAAGACCCGTAGGGTCAAATTGACCCGTACGGGCCTCCATGTGTTAAAGGGTTAAAAATGAAATTATTCTAACTTGTTATCTACTACGGCCGACAGATAGATGACAACCATCCTCAGTCTATTCTATCACTCAATCAGTCAATCACTCTACTCAGTCATAGCAATATTGTGAGAAGTATTTACCTGGCAATAAAATGCCTGCATCATGTTTGTATTATGTATTTGAAGAATAATTTAAATGCTGGGTTGACTTAGTTTCATGTTGAAGCGCACTGTGAAGGAAGAAGCTAGGGGATCGGGTTGGTGTGGTGGCTAGAGTACTGGCCTCCCATCCCGAGGGTCCAGGTTCAATTCCCGGCAGCGGCAGATTTTGCAGTGGCAAACCGGTCCCTACTTGAGTACCTAGTGGAGGGCATTTCAGGTTCAGTACTCCGTCCACTGGATGGGATGCTAGCCATGGTCCCCTTGGCGCCTGTCGTTAAGAGTAGGCTAATGCCAACACTGGGTTTCTGTCCACCCTTCCTCTGTCTCCTGAAAACTCCTACCATTTACCAATTACCCACCTATCCTAATTGGTGCAAATGACCTTAGCTGTCGGTCGCCTCCCCTGAATAACATAACATAACACAGGAAGAAGCTAGACGAAGTACATCATCACCAACAACAAGTAGTCAACACAATACTGCGCAGTGAAACCTTTCAGCTGTTATCACATTACACGATCCTGGCAGAACTAGCTCCACTATGACCTCTCCCACACTGACTTCTTCATGTAGATAGCGTGAGTCTCCATCGCAAGATTAGACAATGATCGCAGACCAAGAGCATCACATCAGCATGGACCATGAAATCCCCTCCCCACAATTTTTCACTACATAATCATGTGGAATAATGGGAGTTCGGTATGGCCAAAGGAAAAAAAATCTTTCCATATTTTCTACACTTGTCTTCAAATAGAGTAGAGCAAAAAATTCTGATTTTATATCTGAATTCAGCAATACCTATGTTTAAATATTCAGAATCATATGACTTTCTGGCCCTGATTTATCACTGAACTCCTAACGATATATACAGATTTTTTGGCTATGTCTAGATCGGATATTTTCCCTACTTGGGCAAGTAAAAGACATGACAGCTCAGGGTTGCTCTTCAAGGTTTAAAATAGCTGTAAATTATATAATAGCAATTATCTTATTGTAAATAATGATAGAGATTGATATTGCTGAAATAATATGCCAAAAAAGAAAATATGCAGTCTTATCTTTCGAGAAGTTACACTAATCGTGACATTAGTCATCTAGACCATGATTTTCAGAAAAAATTGAAAAACATATTTTTCCAAACAAAAAACTTTCGTCACTTTGCTACAAAGTTCTTCATGAAAAGTTGTGAAGATGCTAAAAGGCAGAATGGTGTGTATGAAAGAGAAGGGGGTTTTAAGTAATGATTGAGGAAGTTTAGCGGTCTGTGAGACTGATGTCACAGTTTGAGGGCAAAAATTTTTCCTCTCAGGTTGTATTTATTTAAGTAATTGATCACATACAGCATTTCTGCCAATTTACAGTGACGCAGTAACAAATATGAAATATAAACCTAAACAATCAATCAAAACCAAGGGTACTGGGTGTAGTGAAGAACACAAATACAAGATACATACATGGAAAGGGAGGTAAAGGAGAGAGGTTTATTTATTCATAGGGGAATGGGACATAGCAAGATTAATAAATGAGTTTAAAGACAGAAAAAAATGGATCAATATTATCCGGCAAAGAATTCAGTAGTGAGGTGGTGGAGTGAGCACTTGACAAGGGATATGCATATGGAGTAAGGAATGCGTGCATGTAGACCAACTAGGGACTCTGAAATTAATGGAGGAGAGCAATTCAGGACAATCAGTATGTGAGTTTAGAATATTGTAAATTTTAAATCTTTTTTAATCCTTTGATGACAGAGATCATGGATTGACAGAGAAGATAGTATCAAGCAAGTAGGCATGTTGTGGAAGTGGGTAACTGTGTTTTACAATTCTGGCAAAGAAGCTAGTTATTTAAGAGAGGTGAGATTGGTAGGAGCTGCGATAGACCATATGGATGAGCAGTATCCTGTGATTGGAAGAGTAAATGCTTTGAAGTATGATTTGAGAGCTTTAGGATCAGTTATTTCCGTGTAGAGGTAGACCTTCTAGAGAAATGAATGTGATCTGCTCTTATTAAATGAATGTGATCTGAGAAGTTATGTTTACTGTCTGTTAAGATACCTAAATCCTTCACAGCCTAAACACGTTGAAGAGGCTCAGAGTTAATGGAATAGTAAAATATAATAGGGGATTTTTTTTAGAGAGATAGATATGGAGTTGCATTTCCTGGAATTTGAGTTGAGCTTCCAGGTATTGCACCATTTAGCAGTCAAGTCTAAGGCATTCTGAAGGACTTTGCAGTCAGAGGTAGTGTGAATTTGTTTGAAAATTGTACAGTTATCACATTGAGTTACAGCTTGGGAGGGAGAAACAATGGTGGCTAGGTCATCAATGAAGAGGTTAAATAGATATGGCCCCAGGACACTACCTTGAGAAACACCAGATGTTACCGGGGACCAGTGAGAAGAGGTGCCTGAAAGAATAACCTGCTGAGTTCTATTGCTAAGAAAGGATTTGACGAGATCAAGAAAACTGCCGTGTATGTTGAACCATTGACTAAGCTTGTGAAAGAGGGTATGGTCGAAAGAGTCAAAGACTTTGGAGAAATCAAGACATATGGCATTGAAGATTGATTTCAGGGGCATAATATCCCCAGGAAAGAGAATTCTTCACAGTTTCCCACCTTATGAGTACATTGAATGACAGGTTTTGAGGCTTAGGCTTTGCATCATTCTAGACACTTGAGCCTGATTCAAAGCATTGAAATGTCATGTAGTGTAGGACAAAACTGAGAAAACTCATAAAGTAGAAAACTGTGAAGAATTCTTTCCCTTTTATGATGTTAAGTTACACCACATCATCCCTGAAACATTATCATTCATTTGTATATTTTTGTCTTGTATTATTTTTAATGATGTAATTAAGAATCCATTGTTTTTTTAAATATAACTTCTTCATTCATTGAAATCCCACCCAGGTCAATTGGGACTATGAATTAATTGATCATATTTGTGTTTGGGAAGCTTTTTTTTAATACATACCAGAGTTCTCTCGGGGTAAATGTTAACCTTGACTTAGATTCAAACCTGGATCCTCTGAATTTGCACCAATGCAATGCAATTTGAATTTTTTCATTTGAGGTTATTATATAGACAACAACCAGGATGAGCCTATAAATTTTCATCTCAGCTAAGCATTACTTTATTTATGTTTCTGTTTATTCCTTACTGTTAGTTATGTCATTAGTATCTCAAAACTTTTCACAGAATAACCATAAAAGGAAGTGTTACATATGCTTGTAAAATAAATACAGGAGGCATGTACATAAAACTCCCAAAGTTTATTCCATTTTAATTTACAAGTTGGAATGGAATTCCCTAAAACAGGGCTCCAGATATAATCCAGGTTGTGTTGGACAGTCAGGGTAGATGGTGGAAACATTCTTCCTCACCCCTTATTGGTACCAAATCCTACATCTTTTGCATTGGACTCTTTTGTCGGGAGTCTGGGAGGGCAGGTGGGTCCTCTTCTGTCCCTTGAGAGACTTTGTGTAGTGCGTGTTATTGACGGCTTGTTGTTATAAATCAAGGATGCCATGACACTATCATAGAATCCAAGTATATTCATTGATTTACAGCCATACTTTCTAAATAAGCAATAAGAATTATTCATTGTTAGTTGATGGACATGCAAACCTAGTTTCATATACCACCGTAGGGACTTTCGCTCTAAGGGGTAGTATGCCAAAAGTTGGTCTATTCTACCAATTCCACTCTTAAATTGATTATACACATCTACAATCATTGGTTTTTGTCATAATTTACCACTTCCTGTTTTAATAGTTACAAAATTTGCATTATGTTCTGAAGATATTAATAATATATGTCTCCTGTCACACCATTTCATAACGCATATGCCCTCAGAATCCACAGAGAATGAGTCTCCTTTCTTCAGTTTTTTATTTACCACATCAAGAGGGTTATTTTTCCTATTTCCTTGAAGCGTCCCTGTGACGTATGTTTTCATTTGTAAAAGTTCTTTACACAAGCATACTGAATTATAAAAATTGTCTATATAGACTGCATGCCCAGAATTGAGATATTTTTCTAGCAATAATTTCTCCACTTTTTCTGAATGGCCACGACCACCAATGATGTTGTCTTGTGCACCAGTGTAGACACAAAAATTTAGTACCAATCCTGAAGGTTCAGTCAACATATACAATTTCAAACCATACTTATGCCTTTTACTTTTTATATATTGCCTGAAAATTAGGTGTCCTCTCCAAAGAACCATCGATTCATCTAAACTCAAATTTTTCCCAGGATAACAAATTTCACTCATGTTTTTTACAAATAAATAGGGTGAATTTTATAGGGTGGGTGAGATGGTTTTGGTTCAAACTCCTTCGGATTCTGGAAAAAATGCATTGCCCTCGGTATAATCAAAAAATGATCCTGTGATATATTTTGGTAGAATACGGGAAAATCGTAAAAATTTGACCTTTTCCAATAGTGCGGGATGCCGTTTAGTGGTACATTCCCCATAAGGTAAAGCAAACCCAGAAATACTTTAAATTCATTTCTAGTCACATTCTTCCATTCAGAAATTCTTGTACAAGGTAATGGACATTTTGAAAGCATTTCCAGTGCATTTGTCTCTCTTATAATCAAATCAAAAAACTCATCATTTGCTATCAAAGAAAAGTAACTAAATGGATTCTAACCTGGATTAGCTACTTTTAGTTCAGGGTTCCCAGTGAAGGGAATACGTGAAACATTTTGTCTGTTTTCCGACCAAACTAATTGTGAAGACGCGACAGTAGTCTCTAATGTGAATGTTTGCAGGTGAGGAATGATCACTTCATTACCTGCTTCTGCCCAACTATTGTCTGAGTCAAAGCTCTCTTCCTCACTACTATGTGACATAATGTCTTTTTCATCGGTATCAAGGATAATGTCTTCTGACAAACATCGCACTTACAGATCTCCGTGCAATTCGCCTTTGTGACGTTTTGGCCCAGTACGTGATGTCGATGCAATGGAATCATCTGTCTAAATATTGCATGATGTAAAGATAAAGAACATTTAGTTTTATCCCGTATATTGTGGTGATTATTCTAGAGAATTAATGGCTCAAAATGCCAATTACACTTAGTTTTACTTACTGCTGCAGAAGTTAAATTCCAATTTGACTGCCATTTCCTTTTCCTAGCTTGTGTCAGACGTGATAAGGAAAATTCGGGACCATTGGTCATCTAATCTTGAAGATCCACTAAACATTTAAATTTTCCCAATTATATTACATAATACTTTTTAACAACCCAAAATCTTCCACAACACAAATTGGCCCAAGCATTTTCAAACAAATACTTGCTGTAAGAGAGGCAATAGAACTTCGAACTTCTTGATAATTAGTTCTTACAGTCCAATCAATGGCGAATATCAATGTGAAAAAAAAATCGTATGCACCATGAAAACAACCATCACCAAT
Source organism: Platycnemis pennipes (assembly GCA_933228895.1). Lineage (NCBI taxonomy): Eukaryota > Metazoa > Arthropoda > Insecta > Odonata > Platycnemididae > Platycnemis > Platycnemis pennipes. Next base: position 122,081,534 of record OW121848.1, read on the forward strand.
TTTTTTTTTCATGGGTGTTTTCAAGTCTGTTTCCGCACTAAATGGCGCTTTAGACTAGGAGGTAAGGTGTAAGGATAGGAACGGAAGGGATGGGGGCTTCTCGACCTCCATCACCAATTTGGGAATGGAACTTTAGATAATAAAGAGTAAAAAGGATGCACATTAAAGGGTAACTCTTAAAGTTATATTAGTAAAAAAAAAGATAAAAACTCGGAACTAACTTGTGAAATTATTTCTCCACGAAGAACTAAAAATGAACCGAATTTCAAACTAATTGTTCTAGGTAAATGTTTAGGTTACAGGTAAAGCCAGTATATAATAAAAAATAACTCTGTTGTAGGCAAAGTGTGCCATCTAACATTTGAAGTATGATTTATTCTTGCCTCACATGGTGGGTCATCCGCCCCTGAAAAGCGCACAGCCATGAGTCACATGTGCGAGTCTTCCGCACTGAAAGTGTTAAAAAGTATAGAGCTGAAAAGATTGTGTTCCCAAAAGATCTGACATTTCCAGGGATTTTTCCCTGGCAAAATCAATGAGTTTGATAAAAACTCGTTGATACCGCTAACGCCTAGGGTTGAATATATGCAACCATATGAGATGGGAGTGAAATTTTAAATAATAAAGCTAAGTAGTGGAAAAAGGCAAATGTAGGTCATAAGAAAATATAGTTTATAACCAATTTACAAGTATAAATTACTCAGAAAATGCATGAGAAAAAAATTGAAATCTTACTTACAAAAAGTGAATATCCATCGTGAAAGAGAACTATGAGGCACTACACGTATGACTAAGCCATAGCCAAATACTCAACTAAAATAAAACCATCGTCATGGATTTGCGATTTTTCATGTATTGACACAATGTACTGAAGCTAAGAAATGGCCTCAGCAAGGAGTAAAAGGAGGAGGTCTTCATTTGTAACATTGGTTGCGTATACGTAACCATGGGCACTTGGGAGGGTTGTTAATGAATGGAATGAATAACTAAAAATAACTGAGATAAGGAGCTTGTTAAATGGCAATGTCGTAACATAGATATTTGCCCAAAAAGCTTCCTCAACAATGGTTGGAAATTTGTATCAGAACGGAGTTCAACATCATCAAAAATGTTTTCAAGATCTTTGGAAGAAAATGGAAAAAAAAAAAAATTTTTGAGCACACCTCTTTTGAGTTCAAATGAGCCTGTTACTCTAAAAATAGCCTTACTCATCCATGATGGGCACTAATCTCATGTCAATTTACCCCTTACTGAGGAAGCTGTAAAAAAAATTGGCCATCTTCAAGTTATCTAGTTACCTCAGTATAGTAGTCATCTTACAGCCTTTAAGGCCGCTTTACATGATACAATTTTTTGTGCAAACACTTGTATAAACTGAACGAAGTTGTATGTTTGTCTGAATGGAATTAGAACAGGTTCTATTTTCCGTACAGTCATTCAGACATTCGCACAAGCATTCATACTATTGCTGCTTAACACAATATAATTTCCTCATACAAGCATTTGTACAAAAAATTGTATCATGTAAAGCGGCCTTTACACCTAGCTGTCATGAAGCCACTAAAAATAACTGAGATAAGGAGCTTGTTAATGGCAATGTCGTAACATAGATATTTGCCCAAAAAGCTTCCTCGACAATGGTTGGAAATTTGAATCAGAACTGAGTTCAATATCATCAAAAATGTTTTCAAGAAAGCTGGCACTTAACTGCAATGTCATTCCAAATGAAATGTCCAAAGATGGACAATATTTTAGAATTAGCAGTCAAAACAGTGGTGAAGTACCATCATTGGATGCAGAAGAAGCTAAAGTAATTAATGATGATGCACGAGAAGACAAATAATGATAACTTAGGTTTAAAAAATTGGGTATGAACAAAGTATTGAAAATGTATTAATTAAAATATCCAGACCTGCATTAAAGATTGCCATGTTTTGAATGGCATGAGTAATAGCTGGGGTCACACTTGCCTTAAAACTGGGTCAAGTGCCCCATTGAGACAACGTTTTCTGAAGTGCAATTCTTTTCTCTTATTTTCTTTATCTATCTGGAAATGACCATATACATCTATGAAGCTCAGTTCCAATGTCATGTTGCCAAAGCTTCAATTTTACATAAACATTTGAAATATTGTGAGTGGAGAGTAAACTCAAACGTTGAATTCAAGGATGTGTAACTTCCCAGTTCACCTTGCATTAAACAGAGCCAGATCCTGAATCTGCCTTACTGTGTCCTGCAGTTTCTGCCTCCTCTGACAACTTTATCCCTGCTATCCCCATTTGGGCAAAGGTTTTCATTTACTTCCTTATCCTTATAATCCTGCAGTAATTTCTGAATAATAATCAATTTTGTAACCTATGCAGTTGTGTTTATCCTTTTGGGCTAGTAGAGTGAGCGTCTTGGTAGGCTCTTTCCTTGATTCTGTACTTTGTGGGACCTTTCCTCTCTCTTATGATGAGTACATGAAATCACACCCAATCCAATTAAATGTATGCTAATTCTTTCTTTCTCAGGTACCTTGAGGTGGGTTGAGAAGCTGCGGTGGGCTGGATCAAAGAGGTGGCTTGAAGCAAGCAGAAAACCTTTGGTCATTAATGGTTACACTCAAGGCTATTGTAAAAAAATGAAGAATTTCAGCTTCTACTGGATTAATAGGGCAGGTCATATGGTAAGGTCTATTTTAATATAATCTTTTGAAGTTACTATATTTAATGGGATAAAAGATGCAGCTTTTTTTTTTACAAAATTATGGCTCAAAAATCACATATGGGTCTTGTAGGCAAAGATTTTGCCTATATGATAAATGTGAGGAATTTTTCACCTGCAATTACTATTATTGTGTCTACACCACGATCATCACTAAGGTGTATATGAATGTTCTTGCATCAAACATATTGAAGGAGGTATGGGTGAGATAATGAAATGCTTATGGGAGCTCACAGAAACTACTAGGGTGGTGAGATGAGATACTGTTACTTTGGGGATTTTGAAATATGTTGAATAGCCTTAAGACTTCAATCTCTCCATTTTCTTTCTTTCCTCTCTGGTGTTATATTTTTGTATTACTGTTACCCAATCACATTGTTTACATCATAAAAACCCTTTCAAAATTCCAGATATTCATATTTTTTAGTTGTATCAAAAACAATCTTCAATGAATTTATTATCATTAATAATTCATTTAATGACTTTGGTGAAAGTTGAATGTCATGTTGGTATTAATGTTTTAATCAAATTCTTACCTAATACTGCTGTTCAAGAGGATTATGTACAAAATGCAAATAGAGTTATCTAATGAAAGGTTAAAAAATGTGCCCACTGCACCTAATCCCACAATGGGAAGAATTTAAGGAGAGAATTCATGTGAAGTCCTAGTGTGAACCATTGATATTTCCTACTTTAAATTTAAAGTAATATTAATTGATAGATAGGCAGCAGTTAATAACTTGATAATGAGTTGGAATGAAGAAAGTAGTGGTTGAATGAAAACTTTTTCATTTAAGATTAAAAAAAGATATTTAACATTTTCCATTACATGTTGATAGAGGGCACAATGGTGAAAAATGTATTTCATTGGATGACACAGTTATATTGAATAATTAAACATTCATCCGGTGTGGGATGGGTCAATATTGATTGCTAACTTAAGGCTTTTAATGTGTTGAGTTTGTCATGGAAATTATGTTTTTAAGGAAGATGCTATTTTATTTTAAAGATTAATATCTATTATTAAGGGTTTATGTAGTTAACGTGTAATTAATGATCATGTAATCTCTTTAGGTTCCAAAGGATAATCCATCTGCTGCTGTAGCTCTTTTGAAGGCAGTGACAATGTTAAAGTGATACCCTAAGCACATGCAATCAAAGTTCTTTGATGCACAATGCTCTTATACTTTTTGCTGTGTTGCGTGTTATTCAATGCATATGTTCACTTTTGAGAGTGCAGTTCAAATGCTGTCCATATTTTTGCTCATTTTTTATTGTCATCATTAGTCAAATTTCTGTTTGTGTTTAGGTTGGTATCACTTGTTATACACGCATCTCATTCTGGTTGTTGGTAATTTAATTCCATCAACAATTTATCTCATAATTGCATCCTACTTTTCACATAAAAGAGGGCGTAAGTTTTTCAATAATATGTAATATATGTAAAGAAAATAAATTTTATTTGTAAATAGTTTTCATGTACTTTATTTCCATGCTTCATTCAGTATTTACCAGTAAATATATCCTTTGATGGCCCTGACTTACAGGCAGGCATAGGTTAATTCTGGCAGATTCAGTAGAATGAAGACAAAAGAAAATCAAATAATTCATTCATATGAAAGAAACTAATTTTTATTAATGTCACTTGCAATATAGTATCATAAAAAAATCATGAAACTTAATTCATTCCAATGTCTTTGTAAGCACTGTTCATCCAATCGAAGTCACTACACAGAGGACAATTCCCATCACTTCACAAGATTTCACCAGTTCTTAAAAATAATCATCCCAATGCATCACACTGGAAAACTTTCTAGTATAAGGATGCCTTAACTCAAAGATATTTTTGGAGTGACTTCCTTTTCAACTGCCAAACCCTTCATTTCTCATTCTTTGAAGTTATCAGTTAAGATTGATGGCAATCATTTATCACACAACTGCCAAACAAAATAAATCCAAATGTTTAGAGATAGCCCAATGTAATTCTTGGAATCACTTCAATACATCCAAAATATGCACATCTCTAAAACAAAAAAGAACTCCTTCCACGTAACATGACTCTCCTAATTATGCACCAGTAAATGATGCAATTTGGGGCATTCTAACACAGCTTTATCTTAAATAGTCTGTCCCTTGCAGATTTCACAGGAAAAAAACACCTTTCTGAATAAATTTTTCTTACATCAACACAGAAGAAATCTTTACTTTAATCTGCTGATGATATAGATGCTGATTAAAATCCAGGATACAAATTTGTGTCCCCATGGAATCAAATCTGCCTTCACTGGTCAGTTGGTGCCATGGCCCTAGCCTGGGCTCTTACTCTCTTTTCATACTCAAGCCTGTTTTGACTGAAATAAATGGATGTATGATGTTTTAACTGAAGTAATGAATATGCATTAAAATTTATTCTCCTCCCAGCTTCAATTTGACAATAACAACATCTCACTTCAACATCGAAAAGCTAGGTCAACCATACATAATACAGGCAAGACGTCAAGCCAATTATCCAAAAAAAAAAAAAGTTTGTATTTTGTTTTCCATAAAAGCTAAAGAAATAAAGCTCATCTACACAAGAGCAAAAAGTATTTTCAAGTATGTTTCAATTGAAAAACAACATGGAATAGTAACAGAGTAATGTACTCAGAATCCTCAAAATGTACAAAAATTACACTCACCAATAGATTGTATATGCCTCAGCCTGGGCTGGATCTTTAATATTTGGCTCATTCAAGAGATCTTGAATGCCAAGGAGAATTTGCTTGATGGTAATGGCTGGTCTCCAGTCTTTCTCCTCATCCAGCAATGACAGACACACTGTTCCTATTATAATTACAAAGATACAAGTTATTCCGGCATGTAAGACGCTATATAGGCAAACAAAACTAATTCATTATGTCAACACCATCTAATATTCTAAATTTATTCATTCAAAAATTAATTTGGCAACATGAAAGGAGATCAATTACACATCATCCAAGAGTAATAGTTTCTCTTGGATTCTTGTTAGCATGTTTTTGTAGGGACCTGACACCCTGAATCAGGGTGGCTACTGATAACCAATTTTCAAATTCCCTGACTTTTCCCTGATGTCTTCACCAATTTCCCTGACCGATCGCCAAAAGGTCTCCTATTATCAGAATATTTTATTTCTGCTGAATTAAATTTTCGTCAAAACTCAGAAAATATTAAAAGCTGAAATCAATACATTAAAAGCTATAAGAATGAAAATATATATGGAACCTCCGCCCTAATGATATAATACATTAACCCATTGGGTTTTACTTTGCCTTAAGGTAATTTATCTACTATTTTTTAATTTTTTGCCTTAAGGTAAAGAGCCGGTGATTCGCCGGTCACGTGATGGAATTCAATGTTCTAATGCTATTCTTTTTTCCTGATTTTATGTACCAAAAGTCCTTTTTTTTTATTTGTTGAAAATAAATTGTGAAATATTTAATTAGTAAATAATTTTAATTTCCAAAAAATTTTTTTTTTAATTCCGTGAAATTTTTCAGAAAATTAAATAGAGTTTAAAGGGCAGAAAATCCATGGAAAATTAAGAGGCGAATGGGTTAATCCTTCACAAGTCAAGCCCTCACACAAATTGTACACACATTTAATACATTTTTCACGGCAGTGTATCGTATTTCCATGGCCGTGTATGTTTCCTTTGGTAAAATTACAAATTGACAATGTGTAATTTTTCAAGGAAGAGGTGGCGTGTCGTGATAGTTCTGGGATGTTCAAGAATACTGAAAAGCAGCGGCGTCGGAAGTGGGGGGCATTTGCACCCCCCCCACCCCCCTCCAGAATTTGCCCCGGGCCCTTGAGAAATGAGTCTTCATTAATAAAAATTAAATTTCACTGGTTTCTAGCTTGCCTTTTCCCTATGGACACATATTCTACCACCTTCATATGCACTTTGAGTGGAATTCTAGTCTCTACCCCATCCTATCCGCAAAAAAATGCAGGCCCTTTCAAGGTTGGCCTCCCAGCGAAAATGTTCCGACACCCCTGCTGAAAAGGCATCGGAGGGAAAGTTAATGGCCGATTACCTGGCGGACTCCAGCACAGGTATCACTAACCTACACGAAAAATATAAACCAAAGCCAAGTTCTTGGACTAGATCAAAATCGGATGGCACGGGTTTTAGAAGTGAATATCAACTTGATTAACGTGGTCATAACCCCTTGATTGTAAGAGGGAACCAAAATTGTTAAAACATTTTTATAAACAAACAAAATGTAATCGCACCACTGCGAGCGAAAACAGGAGGCAATTAGCAACGACAGCGTCATATTAAGGAATGTCATATTTGAGGAGGTTTGTGACCTGACTAAATTGCTTCGAGAGGGAGCTATGGGGGTCATTCAATAATTACGTCGAGCGTGACAGGTGGGGAGGGGAGGAGAACTCTTATTATGGTCTCGCGAAGGGGGGTGTGGAAATCGAAGACGATCTCACGTAAGATTTTATTTACGTGTGTGATCGTATTTGTATTACTGTTTTAATAATCATCATCTTGTATTTTTAGAACTGCAAGCACGTATTTACTACAAGCTAGTGTGCTACAACTAGGTACCTCTCGACCTGAGTCTCGGAAGTTAAAAAAAAAACGAGAGGTAAAATCTTCCGAAAAACATAGCCTCGGATTCCTTGTGATGAGCAGAATACATGGTGATCATGAATTTTAACATTACTATTATCCGTTTCAAATATCTTTGCGACTGAGAGGCAGGCCTTAAATTTTTGGGGGTGAGCGAAGTGAAAATCACTAGTCTCTGAGCGAACTATGATGCAGTAGGCGTGGCCTAGCCTCTCGAACATTCAGTCGCTCTCAGTCCTCCGTAGTGTGAACTTCGTGAATCTGCTTGCTGTGTTGCCAAACCTCCGCTGCCTTTGATCGGTGCATCGTGGTGTCATTTCCTAGGTCCCTTTACCATATTTCCCAATCAACCCATTAATCGTTTATCATACCCACTTTTTCCTTTATACCATAACCCATATTCCTTTCCTGTTATTCCCCGTATTCCTATTATTCCCCTTCCCCATAATACCCATTACGGAAACCAATTATCATTGGTTTTCTTCCCAATCCACGGGAGTAATTATTTGCTGTTTGGTGTTTTTGAGGGCATCATGGATCAGAAGAAGGTGAAACTTCTTCTCCACAGCCTAGCGAAGAAAATAGTACACAATGTACCTACTAAGGTTTTTTCAGCGGGAGAAAGAGTTGGGTCATCCAATGATTTCACTTGATAAAGTGCAAGAGAGAACAGCGGAGGATTGTGGATTGAATATCAGAAAGATTCAGGCCATCGCACGAAAAGGTAAATACGTGATATATAGTGTTCTTGCACTTCTTTTGCTTTGCTTAATTACTGTTAATAATAATATTATCAAAATATTTTACAGGAAGGGATTCTGTTAATGCCAATAATGGATTGCCCGCCTTCAAATCACCGTACAATGGAAGAACGGCAAGGGGCAAAATGCAGGAATCCGAATAGTATGAAGGCAGCTGTATGTCCCTGTGGAGGGTCGTGAGGGGAATTGGTTTCCACTACAAGAGGACCGTGGATGGCCGCAAATTCTTAATGGGCAGGGGCGATATCGTCGCAGCTAGAATAACATTTTTAAGGAAGATGAGCAACCTCCGGAAGAATGATGGAAAGCCTATATTTTACCTAGATGAAACGTGGGTAAATCAAAATGATTCACTAGGCACATCATGAATAGGCCCTAATGAAGGAGGAGGCCTAAAGGTTCCCGTAAAAGGGGTCCCGGCTGATAATTTGCCACGTAGGCTCGGCAGAAACTGGATTCCTTCACGAGTGCAAAATGGTTTTTAGAATTACCGGGAAGAAAGGCACAGATTACCGCATCGGAATGAATGCCGAAATTTTTACAAAATGGTAATTATGACATTATTTACAACTTCTGAGTATTTGTTATTGTGAGTATTTGTTATCAATTTATCCAAAGACATGCTCTAAATTCACAATAGTACTTATTATTTCTCTTGTTTTTACAGGTTCAAAGATTTTCTTAGTGTCCTCAAGGGGTGGGACATAAATAGAGCCATAACAGTAATGGATAACGCAAGTTACCATTCTGTGGTAATCGATAACCCTCCACCCTCATCCACCAGGAAGGCATATATCCAGAATTGGCTCATGAGCAAAAATTTGCCATACACCAGCGACCAGACAAGAGTGGAATTGCTGGCTATAGTGCAAGTGTCGAAAGGTGCCAAAGTGTATGAGTTGGAACAGATGGCTGCGGCAGCGGGGCACACAGTGGTACGTCTTCCACCATACCATTTCCAGTACAACCCGATTGAGCTTGTATGGGTGCAGGTGAAGAGGCGTATCGCAGAGGAAAACAAATCATTCAAGATGAATGAACTTGAAATCATCACAAATCAGGTAAATACATTTCTAAGCTTCTAGATTAAAATGCTGTTTTGGAGGCGTCGACGAGAAATACAATGCTTTTTCTTAACAGGTACTGGACGATATAAGCAGCAAGACCTGGGCTGTAGGTGTACGTCATGTGGAAAAATTACAAATAGAAGATTTTGATAAGGAAATTTCATGCGATGAAATTCTGGAGCCGATTGTCATTCAGTTACAAGAGAGAGATGGTGACGGGGTGACGCGAGGGTGACGATGACGAAGATGGCAGCGAAGCTGAAGGAGACGAAGTTGCGTTGGCCACTCCATGAGAGGGGTAATGAAGCAATAATATTGCTTGTGTTAAAACTGGCGAACACATTTTTTATGGAAATTAAAAAATACTAATCGTAAAAACATTTTTGTTACAATTTCTTTGGAAAAAAACTATTTTAGGACTTGAATAATATCAAAAAAAGGGTTGTATTCGTTATTCTATTCCAACTTTAATCCTACTCCTGCTGCTACCTCATGAGTAATAACATTCCCCTTTCAGCATTCAGGTATGCTTTTCTCAAAATTCCCCCGGTGAATCATCCAGTTGCTTTCATTCCACTACCTGCCTGTTTTGAAGGAATTTGCATTCCATTCTTTGTCTCAAGGTATTGTTTATGTTCTCGGCACTCCACCTGTGAATCGACCAAGTCATTAGGTCCACCTTTTTCCATAATGACCCACTACCATACCATGTTGCTACCATACCCTGGCCTTTCCCACTGTGCGTCCCGTGGATTTCACGGCTCCCCTCTCGAAGACCGTTCCCCACCCCCCCGGCAGCAGAGACTCATATTTATGTTATCAGAATTTACGTTTTCCCGAAGTTTACAACGTTTATATCAGGTCCCATTCCATTTTCTATATCTCCAACGCATGTAAAACCCTGTATTTACACGGTGACTTTTCTGTTTGCCCGCTGTCTGCATTAGATGTGGGTAAGAATGCGATAGATTAAAAAAATAAAATTCCCTTTATGACATTTAGCCATACATACCAGTCTATATAAAACACTGTTTTACCAGCAGTAATATGCTCATTTTTACGGGAGAATTTGTACTTAGCAGCGTTTCAGGGCAGTAATTAGCGCCACTAGTGACGGAAGGATGAAACATCACTTGCGATCATTTCAAAGATCGCGATAGACACTCCCCATCCTTTTTTGGGGAAAAGATTCCTACTATGAAATTAATGCGTATAGGATGCAATTTATAATTTATGAACACTTGCAAGAGTATATTTAAGCTATACCAAAGTTCATATTGTATAGAATGAAAATGAATTTTTAACCAGACATTGTGAAATGTTAAAAATACATTAACTGGTGGACGATAACAGGGGATCATTCATCCGTCCATCGCGCTGTATTAATTCAACAGTTTTACTACATGCTACTAAAAACAAAACTTATTGAAACTAATTTGAAACGCGTGAAAACAGAATTAAATGAATAACATTATTTTGTTGAGAATTTTTTTGCCGTTGGATAACTGCTTGCGCTGGCTGACCAGCGAGGTAGCTCAACATTCTCATTTGTTGTTTAGGTTATCCTTAATTACTCTGGAACATAAACTTTATTTTGCTTGGAAATGTGAAATGGATGCGAATTATAATATTTCAAGGTAACTCGAGGGTTTTCGGGTTTCTTCCTACGGTAATGCCAGTAGGCAGTTAAAAAAAGTAGATAATAAAAAATTTCAGGTCAATTTATAATTAAAAAAATAATAAAATCTGGCGTTAGTAAAATGATTGGAAAAAATTTTATTGCAGAATCAAATCGTAGATTCATTATGTTAACTTTACAATGTATTTCTGAGTGATACATTCGTAAATCTAGTTTAAACGATATAAGTACAAAAAACATTCTAACTACAATGTCCCTACAAACAGAAATTCTTGGATGACCACTGAGATATTTCAGGAGTTGGAGTTGAAGCTCGAATGGGAGGTCAAAAAAGAAAATTCTATTGTTTGTTGATCGCTGCACGGACCACAAATTGGAAGCTATAAATGTAAGAAATGTGATAGTGGTTTTCTTCCCGCCTAACTGCTCAAGTCGGCTGCAGCAGACCAGGGAGTCATATCCCACGTAAAGAGGGTGTGCCGACGACAATTGGCGCAGTATTAACTTAGAAGGATGTAGAGTACCCAACTTTTCTCAGATGGAACATTCTCCAGGCTATGCAGCGTCTGTGGCTTTGTTGGGATACCATTCTGCTCGCTACAATAAGACATTACTTCGCTAGGGCAGGGTGTAATTAAATTGAATCTAATCGTGAAGTGAATGCAAGCCAGGGGGATGGAGATTGGGAGGAACTAATGGGCAAGCTAAGCATTCAAGATGTTTCATTTGATGACGTCGTTAATATCGACGAAGTGTAGTGCCGTGCTCTGATGAAAGTGAGGCGAGTGAAAAAGAGAACGGAGAGCAAAGAGGATAATGAAGATCCGGAGAGGGAGTTTGTGAAACACAAGTCCCGAGAAGTCATTCCAGCACTGGACACGACTGAGAAATTCTTGCTAACTGCTAAAGAATGTAACAAGGATGCTATTAGACCATTCCGGGAAGTGGAGAATGCTGTTCTTCGTAAGAGAAGAAATAATTTAAAGCTAGTGACCATTAACTCTTCCTTCGAATAATTTTTGTGTATAGTAATACAAATGCAAATATAAAAAGATTTTTTCAAGTAACTCGTTCGAATTTTTTGACTCTCCTGAGTCTAATTCACCGGACTGCTACAGAAGAAAACGCGATTTTAAGATGTGTATATAAGCTCAAATTTTCAAGGAAGTACGATGATAACATAAAGAAAAAATCGAAGGACCACGAACTGACCGCGAGAACCTTAACGACATTGCTCACTGAAATAGCACAATAGCAGAAGTACCTACCATAGAGAAAAAAATCATTCGCCTTGACCAGGACTCGAGCCCGGATAACCTGATTTATGGCCATGCGCTTTAATCAATTAGGGTACCGCAGTTTTCGCAGTCTGCAGTTTACCGCAGTAAACAGTTTTCCCTCTGGAATTTTAGTAGCCTTTAAAGGAACAAGATGTACTCGAACTGCTTGGCATATGTCAGAAAGCAGTCGATGCCATGCGCCGTCCGAAATCTACAATAAATTTACTTGTTTTTTGGTAATTCTATTGTTTCTGTATTTATATATTTATTAAAAATCTAGGATTAGAAAAGGAATGAAATTCAGAATCGAGTATCTGAAACTAAGGATCCAAAACCAGGATAAAGATCCGAAACCCAGGCAAGGATCAGGTTCCGGATCCGACAAAAAACCTGGATTCATCCATCACTAATTATGACCACGTTAATCAAATTTTTATTCGCTTCTAAAAGCCGCTCGTGCCATCTGATTTTGATCAAGTCCAAGACTTGGCTTTGGTTTGTATTTATCGTGCAGCCTAGTGATACCTGTGCCGGAGTCCGCCAGTAAATTAGCCATTAACTTTCCCGTCGATGCCTTTTCAGTAATCTTCGACTCCCCAGAACTACCACAACATGCCACCTCTTCCTTGAAGAATTAGACATTGTCAATTTGCAATTTTACTGAAGGAAATACACACGGCCATGGAATATGATGCGCGGCTGCGAAAAATGTATTAAAAGTGTGTACAATTTGTATGAGGGCTTAACTTGTGACGGTTTAATATACATTTTTTCATTAGGGTGGAGGTTCAATGATTTTTTCATTCTTATAGCTTTTAATGTATTCATTTCTGCTTCTAACATTTTCTATGTTTTGACAAAAATTTAATTCAGCAGAAAAAATATTCCGATCATAGGAGACCTTTTGGAGATCGGTCAGGGAAATTGGTTAAGCCATCAGGGAAAAATCAGGGAATTTGAAAATTGATTAACAGTAGCCACCCTGACAGACAAGAAGAACACTTTGCAGACACAACGTGGTGAAGATGTTTGTGGGTGTAACCAAGACAAAAGACATCCTGAACTCCTAGGATCACCTCCCAGAAGACAAGTTTGGGGGAGTATACTGGGTGAAGTGCAGCTGTGGCCACACCTTGAGACCCCTGAAATGCCGACACCAGTATTGGAAGTATTGGAGGTCTGTGAAAAACAGACAATTCCAATTATCAGCCATCACAGAACAACAGTGGAACAAGCCCACACACAACATGGAGATCGACAAAACCAAATTACTGACAAAAGAGAGCTGCTATTTTCCGAGAATTATAATAGAATTGCCTAGCATTTTTCACACTTGGTATATTAGTTTCCTTGTGCTTGCTAGCACATGAAACCTAATATACACATCGAATGGACTAATTACTACACATACCACCTGACGTAGGATCTATATTGTCCAGAAAAAATTGATTGACACAGAAGAAGATGCAAAAATAATGTATCTTCAGATACCCTGTGTTGAGGCCACAATCATAATGTCATATTAATGTCTCTAGGGATGCTAAAGGCTGCAGTTCCACAAGTCATCCTTATAAGGAATGGGCCTAGGAGAGGAATTGACAGGAAAAGGCAAAATTTGCCCTTACTATGGCAAATTGCACATGAATAAAAATGGAAAAAATAGACAGGATGAGCAGGGAAAAGGGAATCCCATGCCGATGCTAAGGAATACAGCATTAGAATAAGTTTGTCCACTACATGCACTTCTAATGCATAAAAAATTTAACTTTTAGACCTCATTAAGATAATGCTAGTAGTTTTAAAAAGATTTTTAACATGAATAACGAGAAGATTGCAAGATAAGATAATTTATGTTTAAGAAATATGACCAATACACTAGAACTAGCATCCATGGATTCAGTTGTCATGTCTAACATGGATGCAGGGTTCTGGTATAATAACAATCCTATTTCACTACCTGATAAGAAACTCAACATTCCTTAAAATCTATCAACCTGGGACAATGACAAGGAAAATACTGTGTTGCAAAAATAGGGTAGTTTCCTTCATTAAAGAAAACAGACTTCGTTGATTGCGATTTGTGCCCTGCCATAAATGTATTTAATTTACACAAAAAGTTTGTATTGAGAAATCCCAGTTTACTAGAGAATTAAATGTTAATTTTAACGCCATTTGAAAAGGCTCTGAAATGGCGGGGTGCGCTGCCTTCTTGCTGACGTAACAGGGAGGTAGTTTACGTTGCGAGGCATAGGAAAATTCGTCTCCTGAACTTACCGTTGTATTTCAGGGCCCCTCAGCTCTAGTGAATATTTATTAGTATTAACCTATAAAAACTATCAAAGTTGGAAAAGCATTCTCAGTTAAACATAGTATTATTAGTCATTTTATAAGCTCAAGGACGTCCTGCTCGCTGTGTCTTCTGCTACGACCGCTACGACGAAGCATGGCGTGAAGGTCGTGCGGCGATGGGCGAACTACATGGTATGCTTGTGAAAGGAATACTAACTAATTTTAATTGAATCAACTGTGTAAGTAATGTTCAATAAATAAATAAAAGTTAATTATAATTAATTAACGGAATAAATATGCCTCCAATACTTGTTCATAAGCTTTAACGGAGTGCAGCGTCCATTTGGAAGCGTCCGCAGCACCACCTGATGGCAGGTAGAGGAAATAGTTTGACGTCAAACGTAGGATTAACCGGCATGTAGGGATGTGCGAGTACTCGAAAATTCGAGTCGAGTCGAGTAGTTGGTACTCGACTCGAGCACTCTAGTATTTTTACGAAAGTAGAGTCGAGTCGAGTAGTTTTTGTCGACGGAGCCGCCAAGGCCAATAGGTTCAGAAATCTGCCGACAGGAAGCGGTATCATCAAAATCGAGTAAATCTCTGGTTACACGATAGATAACACGTACGAACAATTACTTACGTACGTTCATTTACATTTGCGTGAATGGTTTCATGTACGTTTACGTGAACGGATTCATGTACATTTGCGTGAACGAATGGATGAATCGGTGGTTACACGGTCCATGAAACCGCATATGTACCGTATTCCTCCGAATATAGCCTCCCCCCCCCTTTTTTGGCCGAAATCTTCGCGGAAAAAGTCTGGGGGGGACTACATTCGAGCTCAAAGCAGACATAAAAACGCCGGATATATTTCAAGTTCCGGGAAGCAAGTTTGACGCCCACTTAAAGATACACATGAAAAGTCACTTCTCTTTTCTTCGCATAAGATATGGAACGTATATTTATCTTAGACTAAACAAAGTTTAAAATAGAGTACTGTTACTAATTACGTTACGAATAATATTTAAAAATGCGCTATCCCAGCTTGCGGAAGTCGGAAATTTAGTTCATTTTGATGGTATTCTTCGTGTTTGAAAACTAAGTACGTGTGAAATGACTTAACAAATTGGGAGAATTAGATATGCTTTCAACGTGTATATATTTATTTCGGAAAGCGAGCTCCACGCGACAGGACTTTTGGCCTGGAGAGATAAGCTGCTCGAGGTTGTCAAGTTGTAAGCTACCGTAGGAACCGCGCGCACCAAACACCACGCGAGAAAATTTCCCCAGTATGCACAGGAAAAATATCCTTGCCTTTGCGTGAATAAAAGTTTATAAGTTGCAGTATTCACCAAAATAAAATCAGCGATAAGAGAGATAGCTTCTGTCCCCACATTTCTCGGCTTCTCGACGAAAGAAACAAATTGCATTTTAAATTATCTTCAACTCCGTCTCCAAAATCTTTGCGCGAGGAGGCATAATTACGGTATGCTTCCAAAGATACCGTCAGTTAAACTGACACTGACTTGCATTCTTAAAGGCGATATTTTTTTCCGCTATTTAAGACTCATTCACAGCGATAGGCGATCTGCTTGCCGCAGAAGATTCCATGTGCGCGCTACCTTTCTCTTTCAGGCATGCTCTGGACGAGCGTGCTTTTATAGCCGAAAATAAATATTGTCGTATCCCAGCGTCTTCGCGGGATATTGGCGACAATTAAATAGAAGGACCCGATGAGTCGAGCGGTTGCCTCAAAGGGTTAAGTGCGGATACGCGAGAATCAGACGGGAAAGGTAATGGAATATACCAATGAAAGGATCGGCTCCCAAACAATAACAAGAGTTTTAATAGAACGGAACACAAACGGTACAACGTGCGCCCGGCGCACATACAAGGAGAGAGAGCGGGCCCAGCCCAACGTCTCTCTAGCTTCCGAGTCCCAGACTGACGATAATCTGTCCTTTAGGTCCTTCCGTTGATAAGCCGGAGCGTCTCCCTTTAGTCATCGGGCACACTCATCTGCATACCTCGGTGCGCCCCCCCTCACACTTCACTTAGTCACCGATATTGATAAGTGCGTCATGTGGAAGGAGGCATCCCTTACTCATCGATGCCTCATACAACACTTTCCCCCTTCACCAGAGAGAAACACATGGAATTGCTGTTTCTCTCGTCAATTGGGCACTCGCACTAGCTTCTCTCGGTAGGACACTTTTGTTTTCAGAATCACAAAAAAACACAATATACAATTAAAGTTCACACATGATACACCTAACTTTTACATACTCGGAAATGGCGTATCTATAATTACCAATATACTCTTGTATACACTATACAATATTTCTACAACTATTAATAACATACTTTTCATCTTCTACCAGACTTATTTGATACACTTGCAAAATGGTTGGGTCGGGAATCAGTCTCGGAGTGCTCTATTGGTGATAGTTCCATTACGTCAGCATTAAGAACAGCTTCAGCCGTACTGCTAGAGGATGGCAATTGTTCATTAGACAAATGAAATTTGCTAACAATTTTTGGTTTGAAAATGAGACATACATCTCTGCAATCATTTCCGTTCCCGTTTGCCCTATGTTTGCAACCTTTTCCACAACAACATTTTGTTACACAATATAATACAATGAGAAAAACAATTAAACAAATACATATATATGCCAACACAGAGAGATGAGAGTGAGTACGTAAATGAGTGCTCTCTTGCCGTGTCTGTTGAATTAGCTTTTCTGTATCATCAACCTTCATACTTGCAATTTTTAAATCCTCCACATGTCTGGCTAATCCCCTTAAAGGCAATTGTTCTTGCAATTTCGCCCAGGTAGTTCCCTGCTCCTCCATACAACAATCAAAATTCAGGGTTAGAGGAGGGATGAAATCCCGGTTAGTGTAATTAGTCAGTACTAACATTTCTCCCTGAAGGATTGTCCTTAAACCGTACCCTTTGCAAAAACCCAAAAAGGTCAGTTTCCCCGTCCCATGTATTGCAATGTCATAGGGATCCTTTTCATTACAAAGAACAGTTACACTTTCAGGATGGGGTGCAACAAATATCCATTCATTCGAACCAGAAGGTATCCACAATGTTTGATTCAGTTCTGTAACTTTCCTTTCGCAAAGTGAAGGGATTTCATTAATGGGCTGCAGCATAGCAGCTTCGCAATCCACATGGATCTGTAATAGCTGTAATGGGTATAATTGTTTACAAATTCTCCAATTTGGAGTTAGCTCCTTACATTTTTGAAATTCATCTTGGGATAACTTAACAAAATACCTTTTCATTTTATCAACTAACAAATATGGCTGGCTAGGCTGAATAAAAATGAACTTATTGGCAGTGCCTTTCATAATGGTCGGCAAAGGTAAAACATGGTACACATCAAATGTAATATCATTAGTTAGTGGAAGATATAATACATAACCCAACAAATTTTTAGATAAAAACACATCTAATCGTAACAATTTTAAAATTGCATTGGTGTGAACCACACTTGGGGGAAAAGGAAGGGATAGGCCCTTAGGTAGATTAGGCGGCTCCTTCCTGAATACATTAATCACCTCCTCAGGACTAATTATCTGAGGTTGCCACTCTCCCTTAGGCGCATTTACAACAGCGTCCAAGATGATCTTGTAGCAATGAATCACACCATCTAATGCATGAATAAATGTCGTCAAGTGTTCATTAGCGGTTAACACCAGTGAAACGTAGGCACTTTGGTTCTTCACTCCCCCAGTGAACTCGTGTAATGTCTCTCTCCTTTCTCCTGCGGTCATTTGATTTCCACCCGTTTCCTCCCCGCATATTTCTTCTACGTCTGCGTGGTGAGAATCTACGGCACATCTCCTGCTGAGGGCATCAGCGTTAGTGTTCATTGTGCCCTTCTTGTATACTACTTCGTAATCATACTCTTCTAATTTAATTCGCCATCGCATCAACCACGAACCAGGGTCCTTGACATTCATTAGCCACGTTAAAGGCTTGTGGTCGCTAACCACCGTGAATTTTCGGCCATACAAATACGGTCGGAAATATCGCGTCCCCCACACAATGGCTAAAAGCTCCTTCTCAGTGGTGGAATAATTTATCTCGGCTTTATTGAGAGCGCGGCTTGCGTAAGCAATTGGTAAGTCTTTTCCTATCACCCCTTGTGATAGGACTGCTCCCAGGGCCTTATTACTGGCATCCGTTGTAAGGATGAAAGGACGCGTGAAATCAGGGTATTGGAGAATAGGTTCCTTCACTAAACTTTTCTTGAGGCTGCGAAAAGCTTCTTCTTCATTGTCTTCCCATGCATAACACACTCCAATTTTTAACAATTCGTGTGAGGGTGCGGCAATACGGTAAAACCTTGGAATACACCGGCGATAGTAGCCGCACAATCCTAGGAAACCCTTCAATTCCTTGGTGATGGTTGGCCTTGGAAATTCCTCCACCCTCTTAGTTTTCTCAGGATCCGGCTTCACACCTTCGTCTGATATTGTGTGCCCCAGATAGTTCACCTCTCTTCTCAAAAACTCACATTTATCAGGCTGCAACTTGAGTAGATATCCTCGTAATATCTTGAATACCTCCTTCAGTTTTTCATTGTGTGACTTAAGGTCGTTTCCAAATGCAACGATATCATCCAGGTCATCCAACAGAACAAAACATCGCAGTCCTTGCGGGCCAGTCATTTGTAATACTTTCTGTGAATTGAGAAATTTCACTTTCTTTCCATGGATAAGACTCCAACAACCTGTGAGGTGAATCCAACTGGCAGTTTCATGCAATTCACAGAATTTAATTGTCATTTCTGCGTATTTCTCCATTCTGTCTATAGGCAGCTTCATAACTTTCAGCACAAGCTTATCAAAATTTTGAGGTGTCAACTTATTCATTATTCCTCGCATTGCAGCATAAATTTCCACTCCAGCACTCATCTTGAGTTTTCCAGCATCAAGTGTGATGTTCTTGGAGCTCTTTGAAGGATCTACGGACCATCCATCCTTTGACTTTCCACGATCATCCTTCCGGCTCGAACCACCACCCATGCTCCCCCTCGATGTTATAAGGTAGAGTGCGAACTGGCTCGCCAAGTTCTCTTCCTGAATCTCCATTGCAATTTGAGCTAATTTGTTGGGATTAGATTCATCCCTACGTAATACCCACTTGTTGTGCTTCAAATCAATCACATCCTGGAGCATAAATCTTACTCTTGAAGAGGTTTTCCTTTCTTGCACAATATTTTTCATTTTATTAAAGAAGTCACTCAAGTTGGTCGAGTTTGCATTAGGCTTTTTCTCAAGGGCCTCTTCCAGAACTTCTCCATCAGTAGTCAACAATTCACAAAGGCATTCTAAATATTCCTCGTCCCTCGCTTCCAAAAGCTCCCTTATGCAAGTCACCATTATGCACTGGTTAATCATCCCCAATTTGTACAATTCACCAATAAACCTGGTTACGCCAACTGATTTCCTCCTCATTCGCAACTCATCTTCTTCAATCTGAAGCCTCAGTTCTTTCCTCTTCTCTTCCGAGGTTTCCATGTCAATTTCCTTCTGCTTCTCTGTGAGGCTACGGTCGGTGGCCTTACTTTTCTCAAACTCAGTTTGGCACCGCTTAAGAAGTATCTTCCTGAAATCACTGTTAGATTCCTCACTACTATTCTGTGCCTGTCTGGCAATATTTTGGTTGTTTAAGTAGTTACAGAGCTCAGCATATGCTACAGAGAAGTTAAGCTCATCCATTGCCTTGTCAACTACTAAATCTATAACTCCTTTCAATTTCTCCATTGGTACTTGGTGGTAACCGCTGGCCAGTTCTAAGGCGTTAAAATATTTCGCCTTACCAAGTTGATCTAGAATTCCCGTAATATTTGGTAACGGAAACGCGTCGCCCACGGTAACGTCATATAGCTTGCGGTAATCCACCACAAGTCTCCATTTTCGGCGCCCCGACGCATCACTTTTCTTCGGGACGACTAGAATCGGGGAGTTCCAAGCACTCCTACTAGGCTCTATTATGTTATTCCTCAACATCTCTTGAATCTGTGTCCTTACCTCTTCTTTGTGAGCCTCGGGGATTCGGTATGGGCGTGTGTTGATGGCGTTACTGTTGTCTCTTGTAGGGGTGGGGATTTCGTGTGAAACGGCGGGTGTACTCGTCAGTTTATCCCCCGGTAGAAAGAACACATCATCATAAGATTCACAAATCTCGAGGAACTCTTCCATTTCTGCCTTACTTAGTGGGCCTGTACGTATCTGCTCCTTGAGTAATTCCCTGCGTGTGGTCATTCCTTCCTCCCTATGTGACACCTTAGCCGGCATTTCAGTCTATATCTCCTCTAACTGTTTTGAGGATACCTCACATTCTACTTCTTTCTCGGTGGTGTTGATTCTGCTGGCTATGCATTCCCCAGAGACTCCAATGGTGAAAACTTCCGCCAAGTACACCCCCTCTTGCAATTTCTCCTTCCCCAGAATTCCTTCCCCGAAGGATGAAGTTGGAATCTTCACCACACACTCAGAACGGGCGGGAATCGTCACCTTCCTACTCATTTCAACCTTTACTCCTTGTCGCTGATCCATTTCTATCATGAGTCCCCTCATGTGCACTCTTCTTTGCTTCACATACACCACGGCGCCCAACTCCTTGAGCATATCCCTTCCCATGATTCCATCATAGTTTAGCGATAGCCGCGAGTCACTTACTATCTGAAAATCCAAGGTGGCTTCCTTCCCCTGGAACGCTACCTTTAATTCCACTCTTCCTTCGGTGTATATGAGGCCATCTGTTATTCCCCTCAAAGCTAGTTTCTCCTCTGGGAAATAATTAGTGCCTTTCCTTAAAACATCTCCTTTTATTAAACTTATATCAGCCCCCGTGTCCAACAGTAAGCATACCTCACCCTTTTCACTTTCAGTGCATTGGAAAGTGATTGAATCTCCATCGTCATTCCCACTGGATTTGTCCTTATTTATTTGCCTGATGGCGGGTGGCTTGCAACCCCTTTTGTCGTTTCTTTCGACGTTATTTCCTCTCGCTAATTGTGTCGAACGAGGGGACCACTCCCCCAACTTACTATGGCAATCCCTAGCGAAATGTCCAATTTTTCCACATCGGAAGCATTTGCTCCCTCCGGCAGACTTGTTCAACCTTTTGTCTTCAGAGTAATTTGGGTGTCGCGCTTGGGTTCTATTCTCCACTTTTCCACGGTCAGTTATTCCTTCCATAAGTTTTATTTCCCTAGTGTGAACGGACTTAGGACCCTTGAGGAAACAATTTAATGCTATGTGGCCCGATTTCCCACAGTTTTCACACGTGAGGGGATTTCTGAGCAATCCCCTCTCCTTGAGTGACAAAATAGCACTCTCCTCTTCCAGCGCTATTTCAACGGCTGTAGGCAGCCTTATTGACTCTCCCTTGCTTCTCACAATTGTCTGTATGCGCTCGTTTGCCAAACCTTGGATGAAACATGCCTTGGCCAAATGATCAACCAAATTTACAGCCCCCCTAATTTCCTCCCGCGTTGACACCCTCATAGCGGCCTCACGGAGGTCGGATTGCATGGAATCCATTCGGCTCCCCCAACTAGCAACACTCTCCTTAGGGCCCTGCTTCGAGCTGAACATCGTACAAGCGTAAAAATCCAAGGTGCGCCTCGTGGTGTAATTCTCCTCCAATATTGCCCTAACTAATGGCCACGAGTTGGTGTTATCCCTAGCTGAAATCTTGGAGCGCGCTTCGCCCGTAATCTTTGCCTTCATGAACTTCAGCAGCCTATCGTGCACAGCAGGGTCAACGAGGTCAAAAACTACGTCGACATTCTCTATAAATTCCCGAAGCTTACTTTTATTGCCACTAAAAGGTTCACTTATTATTTTCATTGCTTCGGCAATGCCGCAGTAATTGCCGTGGCTACTTAATTCTTCGTTGTCTGACATTCTCACGAGGTTGTCACCCACAACTGCCCAAAATAGAATCAATGGGAGAGGTAAGGAAAAGGAAACAAGTGTGGTTCACTTACAAAGTCAGCAAATCTGAAATTCCCTCTCGTCGGCTGCACTCTGCTGGTGGGTTTCCCTCGGCGTTTCCTCGGTTCTTGGCAGCACTCTGCTGGTGGTTTTCCCTCGGCGTTTCCTCAGCTTTTCCTCCTTTCTTGGCTGCACTCTGCTGATGGTTTTCCCTCGGCGTTTCCTCAGCTTTTCCTCCTTTCTCCGGGACGGACAATTACGATATATCCCACCCAATCAACCGAAATGATTCGCGACTCAATTACCCCACACACCTGACACCAGAAATTTATGTCGTATCCCAGCGTCTTCGCGGGATATTGGCGACAATTAAATAGAAGGACCCGATGAGTCGAGCGGTTGCCTCAAAGGGTTAAGTGCGGATACGCGAGAATCAGACGGGAAAGGTAATGGAATATACCAATGAAAGGATCGGCTCCCAAACAATAACAAGAGTTTTAATAGAACGGAACACAAACGGTACAACGTGCGCCCGGCGCACATACAAGGAGAGAGAGCGGGCCCAGCCCAACGTCTCTCTAGCTTCCGAGTCCCAGACTGACGATAATCTGTCCTTTAGGTCCTTCCGTTGATAAGCCGGAGCGTCTCCCTTTAGTCATCGGGCACACTCATCTGCATACCTCGGTGCGCCCCCCCTCACACTTCACTTAGTCACCGATATTGATAAGTGCGTCATGTGGAAGGAGGCATCCCTTACTCATCGATGCCTCATACAACAATATATATCGATATCAAATAATCAACGAATTCTACTGAGATTTTATAAGTGGATTCATATCAATGACTCGAGAGCAAGAGAAAGGTCCAAACGGTGATTTTCAGAACGGAAAGCGTGCGGGACGGAAAATAACGCAGTCTGACAAATTCATCGATAACAAAAATATTGATGAACGTAATAGTATGAAACTTCGTAGAACTATTAAAAAAGCCCTTAGCTACATTATGTGAAAAGGAAAGTTTGATATCTCGACCTGTGTTGTTCTTACGATGCCCGAATTCGATGGATCCATCCGGTACCAAAAAAAATTCGCTAAAAATCCGTTCTTAAACACGTACTTCAGTAAAAAAAAATTGTAAAACTATTTTAATACTACCAGTAAACGTAGAAATAAGCAAGCTTTAATTTGATATACCTTAATTTAAAATCGCTTTAGCCATCTTGGAGATATTGGTCTTCAAACTCACGGGTGAAGGAAATTTTGTAACGGATGGCAGGCATCCTATTAAGGGCATTACGGATGATATAGGTATCATATAAAACTTATAAGTTTTACTAATCCATTTTTTTATTTCCTATTTAGGATTATTAATTACATCATTAATTGCCAAGTTCCTAGTCATATCTTAAGATAGATAATTATAAACATCTATAGATAATTATCTATAATAAATTTTTGTTCAAATATATTTCCTTAGAAATCGAAAACTTTAATCCAAAGGACTACACAACATTCATTTTCCTGCTCACATTCATCTGTGAATGAAAATTCATTGTTCAAACAGTATTAATTTGCATTAATGGATATTGGAAATAACCACCATTGGGTGTTCATGCATCGTGCAAATGGGGGTGATTGACAAAGGTCATTTTTATGATTCTAAGTTCTATCATGTTTAGGCAGAAATCATCGATTTTGAAGAGATGGTGTCAATAATTGGAAGAGGAAGAAAAGTATATGTTAAAAAACTAACTATGTAATTAACGGCCAATCATAAATTTGAGGTGCAAGCTTATCAAATATTTAATGCACAAACAAGGCATTTTGTATGAAATTCACTGTACTGTTGGACTAACGCCGGCATACAAGACATCGCTGAGAAAGCGTATAGCTCTGAAAAGAAATACATAGGAATGTGAAATACAAGTAATGCTCTTCTAATTAGGCTTATGTATTCCTTAAGAAAAAATATTTTGCTTCCTGGCTTACTTTCATTACAAGTTAATAGGGCATGTCACTCATGTAGGTCTCATATTATGCCTAAGTACACTCTAGGTACCATACTGCAAGCTAATTTACACATTTTTGAGTAATCCTAGGAATGAAGGTAATTTTCTTATTTTGAGAGCTACCGGAAAATTTCCATTAGGTCTTTTGGCCTGCGCTACGAGCCATATTAATTTGACTATTTTTTAATTATGCATTAGGTAGATAGACCTGCCGATTTGATAGTCGGATTGCAGACTAACTTTAATTGTGATGACTTCAGTAAGAACTGGGTCTCTTCACTCATGTACAATAATGTACAAACTCGACTCGACTCGATACTCGCGAGTACTTTACAACTCGACTCGATACTCGACTCGAGGTCAAAAAGTACTACTCGCACATCCCTACCGGCATGCAATAGTTAGCCGTCGCGTTTTCGCGCCACTGATTTTTTTCACTTTTTAATTAATGAGGAAAAATACTTAACGTCATTTAAAAATCGAACGGCTTAAAACACGTACTCCAGAGGTTATAAACTTTCGATCAAGACAATAAAAAAATAATAGGAAACTACCCAATTGCAATGCCTACAAGTGCATTAATCTGACGTTTCCAACCTATGCACATGGATACTAAAAAAATAACCCATTTACCTCACGATAAATACAAATAACAAGAACTGGTAAGATAAATTTTCAGGCAATGGATTGTAGCTCATGCAATGAACACATCACTTACCAGAGGGGTAGACATTAGGATGAAAAAGAGGTGGCTCAAATTTACATTTAGGAGGAGTCGATGGATAATCATCTTTGAATATCATGCGTAGTTTGTAAAGTCCTCCTTCCCAAGGCGTCTGAAAGAAACAACCATCAATAAGGACAAGAGGAATTTTGTAAAGGACTGAATAATAAGCAACTGTGTTCAATTCAATACATTGGAGAATAAAATGGTAGCAAATGTGTCTGAAAAACATAGATGAATAACAATCAGAAAATCATAAAAGTTACTGAGAAATAAAAATCTAAACTGCAGATTAGACTTATTATTAAAACCAATTCATATATTACCGAGAGAAGCTGATCCAGGAAGTACCTAAAAATGGACTCACAGAGCATTTCAAATTCCCCAAAATGAATCCATACTTAAGAAAATGTTATTAACTTGTAACAATCACAACAAGTGCTAAGTAGTTGGAAATAGGAAATAACTGATCCAATCAATGCCTACGACTAGGGATCCTGAAATTTCACAATTTTTTTTAACATGTTCACTGCGGTGTGACCCACCGGTGGGTCACGCAAATGCATGTAGCCTTCCTCTAATCTCAGGAAAAGGCTGAGTGTTGCCGCTTCAACCATCATCCCTCGGCAGCGGCCAGAAGCTCGGAAGGACTGTGACCCACTGGTGGGTCACACCGCCCATGCAAAAGGCTAGGTGTGACCCACCAATGGGCCACGCCGCACTCTGAGGGGTAGGGCTTTTTTCAGCCCTGCAGTGAATGTGAGAGCTAAGTGGTAATTTTGATGTTTAAAGCCTTAATAAGTTAAAATTTGCCACTTTAACACTAGCGAAATTCGCCGAAATTTCGCACGAAAGTTCACATTTAATAAACCTATCATACAATATTTTGTGAAAAAAACATGAAATGCTCTTAAGTTTTATTTTGATATCAATACATAGACGCGTAATGAAAGACGTACCATATGGTGAAAAACGTTTGCTGACTCACGGTGTGAAATAAATACATAATTATTATTTACGTGACCATGCCACTATCATCAGTCTGATGATGCGCATGCGATAGTGGCGGGGTAGGGGCAATCGCTTTCAACGTGCTGCCGAAATGACTTGCGTAGTATTTTTCCCAAAAGATTCTTCAGAAAAGTTGCAATTAAGATAATTGCACTTGTGAAAGATGATTTTAGTAAGTCTACACATAGCATTAATGGGACCATCAACTACGCTGGACAAGAATATCTTAAATGTCTTTGCTGTTGGGCAAAAAGACTTCGTGAAATGGACGTAATAATTTCATTCAAAAAGCACTCAACCTAAGCTGTGACTGAGGGGTCACAATTACTCCTCGGATAGACAAAACGAGTTATTTAAGGATAAACTATTGAATTCACTGACTGATGTTGAGTATATGTTGCCGACAAGTCTGGGCAGGCATATATTTCAGATTCTCGGTATTTCTGAATAAACTAATGTCACCAAACGTTTATAGTTTGATCAGAGCTACTGTTGATCAGAAAAAGTATCTCTGTAGACCATAATACTGAAAACTGTCAGCATATTTGATTGCCAAAAGGAGTTTGAAAGCAATATATATAGGTTTATATATACTTGACGCAACTTTAAATATGCAGAAAAGCAGCACCAAGGAAATTGGCCATGGTCAACCTACACAACACCGTTCTCATGCTATGTGGCCTTTGAGTCACCTTAGTAATGGCCTGTATTTAGCATACATCTTGCAATTTCTAAAATATAAAGATTTTTAAACACACAAAATATATAAAATTAAAACCATATCTAAGCTTACACTTCACCAAATAGCATGCTTATCACAATAAAAATACAGCAGGAACTCAAATATTAAGTACTGCATTCGTGTGAATCTAAAACAACTTTTTTTCACTTTCGGACTTCTGAAATACGCGTGTTTGTCTTACAATCGGAAGCAAGATCCACAAATTCAATTAGATTGCATTATGCAGAGATCTTTACTTATTAGAGAGATTCAGTAATGATTTGCTGTCGCGGTTTGAACTGCAAGATATACGGAGTATTGAATTCTAAGCAATATAACAAATGTGTCTTAGTTTTTCACCAATTAGAAGCAATGTAATGAATTTATCTTAGCTTTATTAGAGAGATTAGAGGGAATCAGTTCCAACCTGCCGACATGGTAGGTATAAACTGCAACAATTTCATTGTACTGGATTCAAATCCATGTGACGAATGCCTCTTATTTCTCCACAGATTAGAAATTCATTGCAAGCTACTATGGCGGCACAAATTGAAACCGCGTCGGCATATTGCATTTGGGGCAACAAATTTTTAAAATAAAATATTTTCCCAGGTGGAGTTCCAATAAAAGGGGTGCATTAGATTCATGCAAATACAGTAACTCAGGTCCTTTATTAAAAACTCTAAAATCACTATGCACCATTACCTAGTTTCACTTTGCTTTGATATGGCTGTATCAATTGGCCAGTGAACAAGACAGGCTAACATATAAAATAACTAAACCTGCCTCAAGGCTTATGGAACTCAGGTCCTTCATTAAAAAAACTAAAATGCTAGGTTTCCACACTAGCTTTGGAAGAAGTTAATATGAAGTTGAGGGAAATTTACTTCACCAGAATGACTAATTGTCAGACATCAGCAATGCACCCCGATGTCACCACTAAAAACATTTTTGCACTGGTAAAATCTTGTAGGGGTGACAATGACCCATGCACAATTACTAAGGCATCACCTGTTTTAAAACTGGTGTTTTAATATTTGATATAAGAAGCAGGCTTTCTAAACACAACCATGGAAGCAAAAATTTCAGGCAGCCCAGAGTTGACTAGGATTTGACTACCCTACTTCAAGATACTCCAGGCATTAACAATATGAGTTAGCTATGAAGAATGGCCCTCCCATTCTGAAAGAGGAAATTCAGCCAGCAGTGCCCTCCATCATAATTATTTAATGAGGTAGGATGCAGTTTGGAAGAGTATCATAGATCGGGTAAAGAAGTGATAACCTTCTATCTCCCAGACAGTGATCTTGACAGGTCTTGGTAGTGGTTGGTTGGATGAGCTGTTGAGAATTTGGTTATAGGGGGTGATGCAAAAAGCCATCAGTTTACTGTTACTGAATGTTATCCTTGGGGTGGTGGGATTTGGAACACAAGCTTTAGGGATGATCTTTCGAAGTCCCCTCAACTGTCATGTGACAAAGAGATGAGGACTAAAGATGTTTTTATTGATTTGAACCAACAAAGATAACCCATATGTAACTCCTTATTCTGTTCACAGCAAGCTGATGATCATACTATATATTATATCCTTTCCAGAGTAGAACAGAGGGGCAGAAGGAAAAATGTAACATGCCCTTTCTGTGGATGGTGGCACAAGAATGAGTGTCGTGAGCAAAATCTACCCATCTATTTTGCAAGAAAAGGTTGAGGACATAGCCTTGAAAAAAAAAATTGAAGACTTTAAATGTTCAAGTGGCTGGTTGGGCAAGTTCAAATCCAGATTCAATATTGTTTCCCTTAACATACGTGGAGAAAAAGGCGCAGTGGATAAACAAATAGTGGATAAATGGCACACAGATAATGATGCCACATCATGTAACGTCCTGAATTTTGAATTTATTCCTATAAATACCAGAAATAGGGTATATACGTTATATTAACTCTCTTCCGGAAGAGGCTGTGGATGAAGTCGCAGAGGAGAGAAGAGGTTTGGCACTCGATTTGCAAACATACCAAAAACAAGCTGGTGGATCACTGCTCGCAACCCCCAGTGATTATATGACAATGGACGATGATCTTCAGCCTTATGACGATGCAACACCAGAACCTGTGTCAAAAGAACCAGTGGCAGCGACCAATCACAATAGTAGTGACAAAGATGAAAGTGAAGAAATAATTCCACCACAGAAAAATGAAGTCATTCTCGTCCTCCAGACGTTAAGAAAATTGTGAGAGCTTGTAAACGACATGGATTCACAATTTAGTATCCACTTATCGAAATTAGAGGCCATGGTGGAAACGGCAATAGAGAAGAACTAAAAACAGAAACGAATCAGACTTTTTTGTATAGTAAGATATCTGGCCCATAGAAAAACTATTTTTTCCACAATAAACAACTTTTAAAAATGCATATTTGGCTCTATTTACCCCTACATTATTTTTCAGGCTAATTAGTGTACTCTTTTAGTGCCACTTAGTTATGAAGAGAAGCAATCTTAAACTCTAACCAGGAACTTTCCCTCAGCCTTCTAGTCCCCTCCCTTTATTCTTTCCTAGGAAATACACATTCTTCCAAAAATTCCTCCTCACTCCCTCCTACAGCCTTCTTTCCCCTCCCCTTTTCCTGTGTTTACTCCGTCCTACAGCCTTCCCATTTCGTTCACTCTTCCTGGACACCCAACATACTCAACCCCCTAAGCTTTGCCCATTATCCCTCCTCTTGTGGTGGTGCTTACGTGAGTGATAAAAAAAACACTTTCCCCCAACTCAGCAACAGGCAAGACTCAAGGCCCCTTACCCACCCATCTTTCTCCTACCATTTCCATGTCCCAACTTCTCCGCCCAGGCAACCCTCCACCATAGTATGTCCCTACTTGGACCTTTCATGGACTATGCATTTTTGGTTGAGAAACGCATGGCTTCCTAATCCCTGAATGAGGAGCATGTTTCCAGCTGGAGAAGTATATTTCATTTTCGGGGGAATGAAAAGAGAAACTAGGTTTTCCACACTGATTTTCTTTGCTACGATCCCTTAGGGTGAAGTGTTGAGTCCAGTTGCGTGAATTGTGATTTACACAAAATTTAATGGGCCAATTCCCATCACTGAAAGCGAAGGCATTTCCTGGGCAGCAGTACTCGTAAACTTGAGGGATGTAAAGTATTGTTCCAGGCAAATTGGTGGAATAGTGTAGAATTCACAATAGAAGACATTGCAACGTTTCCATTAAGAACTTTATTTGTCAGAAACTACTTATCACTTAACATTTTCGAGTGTACAGAAATGGGTGTTACCAGCATTTATATTGTGAGTGTGGACAGGGTGAGTGAGGGTGGGTGATGCCATTAGGAAATTTGGGCGGGTTGTGTTAGTGGGGGTAAGGATATTGACGGCTGGGGAGTTTGGGTTTATGCTGCATGGGAGAGAAAAGCGTCTGGTTGGGGAGAGGGAAGGTCCCAGTTGTGGGCGTATCTTTATCTGTCTTGTTGAGTGAAGGGGAGAGGGGGAAAGTGTGGAGGGGGTGGGTGGATGGCATCATGGAACGTCTGTGACGTTCCTTCTTCTTCGAGGCAACCCTGGAGGGCACGTGCCAGTGGCTGATTGGAACCCCTTTGGGTGCTGAGTGGAATGGGGTAGGTCAGGGAGGGTCCTTTGTTTACGGAAAATCTTTTAAACTCAATTGATGGTTGGCGAGTTCACCTTATGGAATGAATTCATGATGAATAAAGTTGGTTATATTCCACAAAAAATGTTTATTAACCGACTGGTTTCGACCGTCTCAGGTCACCCTCAGGGGTTTAAGCAATCTTTTTACAGGCTAAACACTACCAGATCACAGAGTATAAACAACTTCCTCATCTTCAGGCTCAAGTTTAAGCCTTAGATTTAGTTAATCAGAACTAAAAAGGTGAATTAGAAATATGAGAGTTTAATTCAGACAAGTGTGATAGCAACTGCTTGATGGACAGATTGACTCTGGAGTAACTATCAATACTCACAGATTTTTTTCCTGGAATGGCACATTCCCATGTCATAAGGTGAAGATTACCATCAGGACCCTTGGTAGGACGAGCCACAAATCCCTATAAAGAAAGATAGTACACATATTGTATAATTGGCGGAAAATACATTACAAACACAGTATTCTGTTGTTTCATGATATCACGCTCAAGAAATTACCACTGGCCAGGTTTGAAGTCACTCTCCTATGCAGTACAATGGCAATTCACATTCAAAATAAAAGAATTAGAGGGGAGATGAAGAGAAAACTGCTCCACTTATTAGATTTGATAACACTGAAAAGTTCAATGCAAAACAAAAAGGACTTATGAGGGCAGCAGAGCAGAAAAAACATGCTATGTAGGGGAGTGAACCCAGTGACTGGTTTAGTGTCATCAAAAAAATGATGCAAATGACATAATAAAACCGACATTTCTCCATGGTCTCGAAAAAACATGTTTTTAGCAGACACTAATCCACTGAAGTCTCTTCTTCTGAGAACAAGTATTGGAAGGACCTATGCTGTCACCTTTGAGCAGAATAGGAAGATTTACGAAACAAGCCTCTGTAGTGCAGCACCACACAAAGCTTAAATTTACTATTTAGAATTTGCAGTGTCGAAATGACACTTCATAGAGAACTGTGCTGGAAACAAAATCTGCAGCAAAAGGGTTGAAATATTCCCTCCCAGCCAGTGGAATTCTTATTGGCATTCATTTGCATGTAAGAGAGCAGAGGGGGTGAAGAAAGGGGGAGGGAAGATTATTAGGATTAAGGAGAACAGATCAACCCTACTGTCACTCGGTTAAAGTCCCTTAAAAAAGGTTCTGGTAGGCAGGGAAGCACATTTCTGCTACAACTTAGGACAGGAATAATAAATGAAACAAAGGGTAAATGGATTAGAATAATAGAAAAAGAAGATCAGTTCCCAATTAATTAGCCTGATTAAGAGATTCTGATGGAAATTCATGGATTGTAAAAAAGAAAAAATTGTCCCTAGGGAAAAAAGCAGACTTACCTGCTAATATGCATATAACAAGATTCCCACAGAGAAAAAAGTATCTACTAACCAGGACTTAAACCCAGATCCCACAGTTTGTGACCAAGGGCTTTAAGGTACTAAGATATCCAACTGCTCTGTGGATTCCTAGGGACTTTATAGCAGCCATTGTTCAGACTATACATACATTATCACAAAACAGCTAGAAACACTAGGGCAAATAAGGTACTGAGAATTTTCCATCAAATTTTAAACCATGTTTTGAAATTACAATCACCGATCAGTCAATGAATCAGGTATGGAAGCACTAAAAACAGGCCATTTATGAGCAAATGGAAAATAATTATTAAATTGATGCATCAAATTTTAGCAGTAGAGCAATAAAAAATGATGGAATCATCAGAAATTTTCTCTCCAAAATGGCATTGTAATATCTTTATGTGCATTATAGTTTTTTAATATTTAAAAATCTCAGGGTTCCAACTGTTCATACAATACAATATGTTTAAATTCCACCACATTTTCCTGATACCTCCTCATTCACTCAACAAATAATGCCATCCTCAGGAGTCACTACATATTTCCCATAGAAATACATTCATCCTTTTTAGGGATGGGGCAGATAGGGTAGTGGAGCCAATGGCTAAAAGGAAAGACTTCAATGGAAGAGGAGGGGGATTAGGGAAAGAGAAATAAGGGTACACTTATCGACTTCCACAATATTATTCAGTCCAATAGTCCATTACTGGGGGGAAGAGTGGGGGTTGGACACCATTCCTCCGTACCGCAGAGTACCACATCGCTGGTCCTTTTCGGACTCACGAAGGGGGTTGGGGTAGAAAGCACTTGCTTGCTCATGTTGCATCATGACAGGTAGATTTGCTGCCCTTTATGTAGATTCAAAAAGGTTTATAGAGAAAGTGCACACAGAGGGATGCAGCCTTACTTTGGCCCTTCAAATAGACCATCTTAAGGACATCCCAAATCCTGCATTACTCTTAAATTTTCTCAGTCTCTGCCACAAAAAAGTCTTAATGAACCTGACCTTTTCTGCGCTCGTCTGTGCTAATGACTATACTCAATCTGATCTTATGATGGGCTTTGGCAGAAAGGAATCACACAAATCAGTGCATTCATAAAAAAATTAATTTTTATAGCACTTTATCCCAAGTATTTGTCAATAGTCAATTGTGAACAAATGCTATTGATAGGTTCATGGATTATTGCTGTCCTTAATAGCACTTTTGTTAGAGCCTCTCAAATATTTTCCTTTGCATCTAATAGGTACATATTTTCTAAACGAACTACACGAAAATCTTAAATCGCGGCGCTCAGCCGTTCAGCTAATGCTATCTTTTTCATCCTCCGCGCGAACATAACTTTCTCACCACTAACGATCCTCCGACGTTCCATTACATCTCTACAGATGCTCCAATTGCTTCTGAAACACTTGCCAATAATTCAGTCGACCAAATTTCCAATCTCTCAAACCACGTGCAAATCTGTTAATAAACGTCAACATTTCCACTAAAAACTTCATGTTAAACGCAGACATTTTCGGAGGCTATTAAATGTACTTCGTGATGGCGTAAACGTTAACAAGAATAATCACAAACGTACAGATCGACGTAAAATAAAAAATCTAGGTGCAATAAATCCTTCGATTTTTGTTTCCCTTTTCTCTCTACTCTGAAATACATCAAATAACATCGTCAACTATTGATACGAAAGGAAATAGCCAGTGGGGATAAAAACATGTTAGAATGACCTCACAGTGCATATATAGTACTGATCAGTTGCTGAAGAGATAGCAAAATATTATGGTTTAACCTTGGCGGGAAACACTTAACTGTTACAACATGTCAGCAATAACCTTGGCGAAAGTTCAAGAGACCTTTCATGACAACTACTCCCACAAGTCATGTACAGACGAGCATTTTCTAATAATTACGACCAAGATTGCGAACAATAACATGAATACAGAGTATTCACTAAAAACAAGGCCACAGACAATTCCTTCAGCAATGAATAGGCATTTGACTGTCAGAATTAGCGGGTCTATGACCATAATATATAACACTCGCCAAAGCAGCCAAATAAGAATTATATGAAATCTGCTTCGTAAGTCACATTTCAGATCAATTCAACGCAAGACAAGCGAAAACTTACGAATGGATGATCCTTTCTCCAAGCCTTTCTCTCCTCGGCAAGTCTTGCGACTGCAATCCCAGACATAATTGGGCCTGTTTTCAATATAGTAAAGAGGACATTATAGTTAATTCCAACATAATAAAATGAAAAGGCTGAGAATTGCATTGCTATAATAATTATTCGACGCTAATGTCAAAAGAGTTAATCACTAAGAGCAAACTAATTTAGCTAATCATACAATTTCTAATAGAATATAAACACTTACCCAACCTTTATGTAACCAATAAAATACTACGAGCAAGTACTCAAACGGACTACTGTCCGATGCAGACGGATAAAAGTTTCTCCGCAGGCTGCGTAAATCCCAAAACAACTTTCAACAACAGATGGAATTGTGGGTATAGAAAGTTATTTGAACCTTCAATTGTTACATGTTTTGGGCTGCGGTCCGTTTCACGCTCCAAGCGCTTCGAAGCGCCACCGCTCCAAAGGCCGGTCCGTTTCATTCCTTCGCTTTTAAGCGCTTCAAGCGCGACTGTGAAACGGACCGGCTTGGAAGTGTGGCGGGCGTTCAATTGATGGTTGCTAGGGGGGCGTGTTTGTAAATAAAAAGAATTTCGTGGAGGTTAAATCAAATAACTGATAATGGAGGGGATTGTACCCGTAGTGGAGAATATTTTTTTTAATGACTCAGAAGACAGTTATGTTTCAACGGAGACCTCGGAGAGTGAAGAGGATACGGATGTAATGATTGAGGCAGAAATCCGTACAATCTATGCTGCAATAATGTTAGCGGAAACGAGGCTGTGTTATTATTCCCCAGGCTGTTTGTGATCATCGAGCCATATTCACGCATTGCGTGGCTGGAAATGCTGCCTCCGTACACGATGCTAGAGTGCTAAAACACTCACGTATATTCCATTATTTGAGGAATCCGGATGCATACTTTCCTAATGATTCTCATATCATTGGTGATTCTGCCTACGGCATACATGAGCACTTAATGACACCCTTCAGAGACAACGGCCACCTAACAGACAAAAAAATTACAATAAAAAGTTGTCTGCGGCAAGGCAAGTTATAGAACGTGTTTTTGGACTACTCAAAGGACGATTTCGTAGTCTTAGGGATAAATTACCTTTAGTGGACATGGAGAAAATACCCGAGTTCATCCTGGCATGCTGCGTACTCCATAATATATGCATGGAAAAAAGAGATGAACTGCCAGAGGAGGATGTTGCTGGACCAGAATTGGAAAGAGTGCCCATTAACATCAACGATCAGCGGATCAGGGAGCGAGGAAAAATCAAGAGAAAGAGAATAAAGAACAAACTTGCTTAATTTTTTTATTGGAAAAGACATTAAAAAACTCAATACTTAAACAAATATAAATAAACTATATATTCAATTATTTCTCTCCAAATTTTTTTTAACAATTCTATCGACTCCCTCTGTAATTTCATTTTTTCTTCATTATTTCTTCTCCTCTCCTCATCCCTTCTATTTTCCCTCTCCTCCTTAGCCTTCCTCATTTCTTCTCTCTCTCACACGCTCTGCTTTCTCAATTTCCCTTTCTTTCTTAATATCCTCTATAAAGTTTTATAAAATGGTTTCCACCCTCCTTTTCTTTGGAACCGCTAGAGAAAAAGAAAGTACGGGTTTATATAAGAAAATGTTTTCAAACCGTTATGCTACATTATATATTTAATAATTGTTACTTAGACTTCCGTCACTAATTATTTCACCAAAGATTTTAATTTAAAACGTATCACATTTCTGTAATATCTTTTCATATTTTACTAATCACTAATTTTCACCTGTGATAATAGTAAAGATAATTTTTGGTAGGGGATTACCTTCTTCCGCTTCGTTGTCAGGAATTTCTTCAACCACAACTCGTTCATTTCTATTATGAATTTGGCCATTTACAAGACCTCTTACGTTATCTGAATGGAAAATTAATTGAAATTATTTTGGAATTGTGGTAAGTGTAAAGTATTTTGAAAGACTCTTTACTAATCTTAATTTCATATTTTAGAATACTCACCATTTAAGGCCCGGTTGTACTCTTCTGGGTTCAATAGAAATATAAAATCTTCATTCAACCAGTCGGCGTGTACAGTAATTTCCATTTTATTTTCCATTGCTACAAATGTTCTTCTTCCCTTCGCAAATTATTTATGTTTATTTATTTGTAAGTTCGCGTAGCAACACATGAAATTGGCGCTAGTTCTCGAATATATCGAACTATTTATTGTTATCGCTCCAAACGCTCCACATCCAGCGTGGAGCGTTTGGAGCGGTCTTAATAGTAAATTTATGCTCACTCAGGGGCCCCGTTTCCTGAGCTTCGAAGCGATTTGAAGCGTGAAACGGACCGAGCTGAGGAGCTTCGGAGCGCTTGGAGCGTGAAACGGACCGCAGCCTTGCTTTCATGCAAGTAGTCCACACCGCACACACGAGGGTGCTCTGTCAAATAAAGACGGTAAAGACTACGCTACTCACTAAGGAGACCAATCCTGAATTTCAGTAGCTAGAAAATATTAAGTCCGCCTGATAGCACTACAGCTCCCTAGTTTAAAACATAGTTCACATTTTAGAAACTCATTACTGCCAGTGTTCATGCTCCTTAGAAATTTTTTATTGTAGACAAAAGTGTAAACTTCCGCTTGTGAAGACCCGGAATCGCAGTGGAGTAGAAATGTGAGTGAAGTTTACAAATTCTATAACTCTGTTGGAAGTATACCGCTAATGTATGTTATTCTAACCCTCTACTGTTCTTTGGACAGCCACAGCGGAAGCGCTTCTTTAAAAAAATAGTATTTAATACAGATTACTCTTTTTAGGGCTCGACCAAAGGCTACCAGTGACTCCGACTCGGACAGCTCTGATAAGGAAAACAAGAAAGATCGAGGCCGTGAGAAAAAGAAAAGAAGTGTTTCTTCAAGCAGTGGAAGTAGCAGTCGAAGGCAAGACAGTGTCGCTTTGTATTATAATTATGGCAGTTATCATCTACATTTGTGAAACCTTTATTAATATACTTGTGGACCACCGCCATTTATTTTACGGTTGCCTCTATCTTATCGTAATTAACGGATTGTGGCGTTTATTCTATATTCGTGTACTCTTGTGGTACCTTCTTTATGACTGATTCAATACAATACTCTGAGTAAATTGACCAGTATGTTACGTCTAAGGTAGATCGTATGAGCCTGAATGTTTGGATTATTTACGTACTGTGCTGGCTGGACCATTTTATGACGTAATTGGTGGACTGCATTGAAGGCTTATTTCAATCGTCCCTGGCAGTAGTGTAATCCTGTCTGTATATTTTTGATATGATATACTCCTTGATCTTCGGTCCTTGAGGATTATATAATGCTACAATATTTTAATTCAATCTGAAAAGGTCATTCCATCATAATTGAAATTAATGGGTAAATTGAACTCAATTTTAGAAAACTCTTATTGGCAGTAGGATTTGTTTATTAAAACTTAGCTTATAAAGAATTATATATTTACTAGTCATCCATTCATGCATGCATTCTGCTGAATAAAGGATGGTTTTGATGGGCGTATAACAAAACTTAAATTATCCAGTGAAAGCCTATTTATTTTCTTCTTAAATTTTTTACTAATTCTACTTTGTGTTTAATATTCCCATGTAATGTTTTCCATCTCAAAATTCTCCCTTTTATCGTGATATCCAACTTTTACTGCACTAAATCATCGGCATTGTGCGTTGGATCTTACTTCAGGTACCTATCTGTACTAGCTGCTTATTTCCTGTTCTATAGGGTGAAAGCTTTTCCATTAGTTTTTGTCCTTATTTCCTTTTTCCTATATTCACAGTATTTATATTTGAAACATTATATTATCCTTTGGAAAGAGTGCTGTGTCCTCAAGTTGAAACTTATACTTTTTAATGGCATCTTTTGACTTGGTTCATTCCATTAGTTTAATTCTCCGTCTCTTACAAAGCCCGCACAAGGCTGATTTCAGCATTAAACTCTTAAGGAGCTTCATTTTCATCATTACTCACCAATGCTGAGATTGGTTTGATGCAGCTCTCCTCTGACTTCTTCTATCGGCTAGTATCTTCATATTTACATATTTCTCCTCTTTCACATCCTTCATCACTTGTTCCATTGATCACACACGAGGCCTTCCTTTGTCATTCTTCCCATCCACTTGTCCTTCAACGATTGTGTTCATCATACCATCGTTGGCCAATTAAATCGTCCTGTCTTTTTAACATTTTAGGCGGACTTCTCTTTTCTTCCATTGCAGCGTTTCCCAAATGGAAAAATGAATTTGCGAGAAATGTTCATCCAAGGGATAAAATTCTTTCGAAGCTTGGTGAGCAAGATGAGATCAAATAGCACAAGAAACAAAAGTATATGAATCTAACTATACCACACAATGTATTTCAACAAATAGACATTTGTCTTTGCTGCTTTGGCTTTGCTGCGGCATTGTGCTTTGAAGCAAGTACAAACCTACAGTTGAAATATTCTTCCCATTCAGGGAAATCCGTAACAACTTGGAACAATAAAGAGTGGCAACAAGGATACCCTTGAAAACGACGAAGTCTCACAAAACTCACTCAAGACCGACTCACCTCAGCAAGTGAGCTCCTTGCCATCTAAACTTTAACAGAGGGTGTGAGAGGGATGTTTTATTCTGGCATAAGAAGTGGGTGTTTTCACAATGGTCAAAGGTGGAATGGGGTTTAACGTGGAGCATCAGGAACTCTTTTCTGACTCCGGCAGGAGCACACCAAATGATGGCTTGTACGATGGCCAAACTTTGAGCCTTCATCCGCATTCAGGGGGCTATTTAAATTACAATCGCACTGGTGGGGGAAAGGAGCAGACGAAATGGTGCAGCCCGGCCGTGCAAGTCCTTTGGCAAAGTCCGGAGGGTAATTAGTCTGCCAAGGTGTCCAATGAGGGGAGGAGGGGGGGTACGAAAAATACCACACCACTCTTCTTTAGACTTCTTCGTTTGTCACTCAGTCGATCCATTTTATCTTCATCATTCTTCTGTAGCACCACATTTTTGAATGCTTCCACCCTTTTTTTTCCGCTGCTGTCATATTCCATGCCTCACTGCCATGAAGATATGTGCTCCAAATAAGGACCTTACTATAAAAAATTCAAGGCTGGGAACTTCCTACAATAACCCTTAATGTTACACTCACTGTTATACCTTGGACTGTGGTGATATGTGCACAATTATTTTTTTTGTGAACCTGAAAACACAAATGATCTTTTACATGGGGTATACTAATAACAATTACACACGTACAAGGAATTTACCCCGCTGCCACCAGGGCTGGCAAATGGTGACTTATGACTTTGTATGTGTACAGCGGTTCATCGCAACCAAGCTTCTGTAATGATTTTGAAATCCACAGGGAAGTAGGGCGCTTTGGTAACACCCCCTGTGGGTAGGGGGATTGAGAATACTCCCGCAGGATCCCTGCTTGTCGTAAGAGGCGATTAAAAGGGCGAGGAGATAACCCCGAAAACAAACCCCGAGCCAGCCAGGGTTGAGCCCAGACAGTCTTGAGAGTCAAATGTCTGAGTGCGGCCACACCACCTGGCCTGCGATCCACCCGCATGTTTGCCGTGTGATGAGACCCGTAAGGGGGATCCTGGAGGGTGAGGAACATGGTTCCCAGCCGGGTATCTGATGCCTGGTATGGACTACGGGCGAATACCCCTCTTTGGCCCCGGATCCACTGTGAATGGGCGGCCGGGAGCTAGCTCCAATTGTTCAGTGGTGAGTGCCAGGGAGGTGGGGGTCTGCATAGGGCGGTCGGAGATGTATGAGATTTTGTGGGCCTGTGCATTGAAGATCCGATGCCAGTGACTGCATCAAGGGACCTGTTATGGGATATTGGTTTGTTGATGACCTTAATCAGTGCCCAACTATGAAGTGAATAAATGGTTCTTTCTCGCTTATGTTTGCTTCCACTAATGCTCCTCCTTAACCTCTGTCTTTTCACAGTATCATACCTTGTTCATTAGCCATTTTAATTTGTCTCATTTTTTATCCCATTTTCTAGTTATAATTCTGTATTATGGTTTTCCTCCCCCTGCCCCCCCTGCCTTTCTAATGATTGTCTGCATGTTCTCCTTTATTTTACTAATTCAGATAAGTCTGATTTTATATCAGCAATTGGTATTTTGCCAGACATAGGGTTCACATTAACTGCACTTCTGTATTATTCCCTTTTTGGAATGAAGTAACCCATGTTTTTTTCCATATTGAATGAATGCCTATTACTCTATTGGTACTTCTTCCTCTCTTTGTCATGTTGTCACTATACAGGTATATGTTTTTTACTTGGTCTTCATGGGAACATAGCAACTATGTTCATCATTGATTTTTAATTGAATATCAACTGATAGTTGGTTTTTTGCTTTTCAGCTCTTCCGATAGTAGCTCCCGTTCATCGAGTGGATCATCTTCATCATCCTCATCAGCATCCTCTTCTCGCTCTTCTTCCTCATCATCTTCATCGGGGTCATCTTCAACCTCTTCACCTCGTCATGCTCGTACCAGGAACTCCAAGAAAAGGTATTGTATTTTTAATTTGATTAAAATCTTGGTGGGATTGTGGGAAAAATGTTTTCACAGGCGTCGGCACAGATACTGTGACATTCGATCGGTAAGTTCAGTCATGCATATCACTCATGGAAGCGTTTTTCTCCCTACATATTTCAGAATGATTACCAAACATTATTCCACGGACTCATTCTTCAGGCTGACAATAGATATCTTTGAATCAGGTTCCATTTACCATCCTCATTGAGCATTTCGATGTAGCCATTGAGGAAGGAGATATTCTTTGTAACTAAACATTGCCCTCCCCTTGTTCCATAAGCAACATTAGGGAAAATCAGGGAAAATACGATTTTGCTTGGTTCATACGATCACTTAGTTTGTCGTGATGTCTAAATGATGTTGGATCTGGGGGCATGCATAATCTACAGTACAAAACATCCTACTGAAAAAATATCCTACTCTGCTGCGATCCTCCGGAGTGTCAAGGCTGATCTGATAAGACTTTTGTAGCTTAATCCTTATTATAAAATAGACCACAATTTTTAGGTGTATCGAATCTTTAAATTATGCCTGAAATTTAGTGAAAGAATAGAAGGTGACCTGATTTGAATAGAGCCAGAACTGAAGCTTTCGCAGAGTATAGTGATAAACGTAAATTATGGGTTTATGTTACCATCATTAGTCGCTGAAGAAGTGCAAAGGAAATTATCATGCCTTCACCGTTGAAGTGCGTGGTTTGTACAATCTAGTTTTGGAAGGAGGT
This sequence comes from Platycnemis pennipes, assembly GCA_933228895.1. Lineage (NCBI taxonomy): Eukaryota > Metazoa > Arthropoda > Insecta > Odonata > Platycnemididae > Platycnemis > Platycnemis pennipes. The sequence continues at coordinate 122,122,807 of OW121848.1, forward strand.
AAACATAAAGATGAACTCCTTTTTAAGCTCTTCTATCAGAGCCTTCATCTCGGAAATAACCACGCAAAGATGGTCATTTTATCTGTGATGGTCATCTGTTATTTTGCAAAATTAACAGGCATGTCATTAATTGTATAAAATACATGATTGAAATAGCATCCGTATGAGAATCTTTTCACTGTTTTAGCTTAATTTGGGTCTAATCTATAATTCCTTATGCAGTGCATATGATTTTCTTTTAGCGGAAATTTATTCCTCGAAATTCTATATCCAGAGCAGATATACCGTATTTGCTCGTGTAAGCCGCGCACATTTTTTCTCGAAACGCCGGTGAAAAAATGGGGGTGCACGGCTTACACGAATCCTCCAGATTTTCGTGTAAGCCGCGCACCATTTTTCCTCAAATTCCTTTTCAAAGTTGTTTTTTTTCTCCTAAGTTTCGCATTTTGTGAACATATCGACGTTAATTGGTAAGTATGGTCTAGTAGTAAATCGTATATTGTAAAGTATTCTGAAATTTTGAAGTAATTAGTAATAAAAATCTGCGTTTGACAAAGTCTAACCGTACAACGGTACTTGTCAAAACGCTAGATCAGAAACACCACTTGACAAAGCAATAGATTTATCACGTATAGATCGTACGTATGACAACACATTGTAGCACGGATATGTATTTAAATCTACATTGTATCCTATAAGCTGCCGCAAGGGGGGCGGCGTCTTTGTCTTTTCAAACTCTTAGGCGGAGTTGGTTTCGGTATCACGCATCTGTAGCAACATTTTTACGCAATAGATAGCTAGCTCCTATTGCTTACACATTAAAGCTACGTAACAAAGACACGACAGAATTTGTATCATAGTGACAAGAGTCGTATGCTCAGAGATTATACCTTTTTACTATCCGTGCTTTCTGCTCCGTGCGTAAGAGTAGTAAACGAGTTCGATTCGATCATTTACCATTTTAAAATAATTTGCTATTATCACCCTAAAAATGATTTCTGATGTCAAATTGCGATCGTTTCCTGTGAGTAATAGTAAAAATAGGAAATCAAGCTTCAGGAAGGAAATACGGTGTGTCTCAACCTAGCAGTGACAAAAACTAAACATGAGAAGTCACAATATGAATATTCATTAGTGATTTATGATCATATTTCCGCAAAAGTGTTTTTCTTTAGTTTTATAAGAATTACAATTGGTATTACACTGACATTAGTTTTTCCGTGTGCTCCCAAGACTTTCCGGTGTTGTTAAATCGTCCCAGTCCACAGCTACTGCGTAGAGAGCAGACGAGGCCACCGCTATCAGCTACGGATGGCATTCTGCTTTTATTTGTTGATGTGCCAACGAGTTTCCGTAATAATAGAGTAATCACGGGTTGAAATTGTATGCATTTCTGCAATTATTTCAGCTGGTTGTTATATTGAACAGATGCCATATTTATAGCGGGATGATGTGATCATATGTAACTGTGATTACTGTGAGATGCTACGAGAAAAAGATGCACAGTAAAAGAGGCCGTGGAGTTGTGCATCGATGCACGACGCGATGACGATCGTGACGATATTAACACGTAATTCAATCAATTAATGAGAAAGACGTACACATAATTTACGCACAACATTTCTATTAACGTGCATTCATGTTATGACAAAATGATGCAGACTCAAGGGCAAAAATATAACATTTTGATGGAAATAATGTTTTTCCTCTCGAGCTTGTCTGAAAATAGGGGTGGGTGGGATACACGAGGGCGCGGCGAGTAAATATGGTATGTAGTTGCAAGTGATCCCGCAAATCGCACACTCCATAGTGTATGAATACATCAATAATGGCTTAAATATATAAATACTTCGCCCATGCATATGTTACGGGTTTTTCAGTAGAGATAAAATTAATATTAAAAAATTGAGTAATGAAGCTTCGTAGGCCTAGTCCAAATTGCATGAAAATTTTGCAAAGATGCTTGATTTCCTCTGACTCAATGGGAAAAAGGAACATATTTGCTCTGTTCAACTCAATGAACCGTGTTGACATGAATACACATTTATAGATACGTTAATGAATTATAACTTCGTTTATCATGTAACTGCGTTGTGGGAGTGCATATATTTCAGGAAACAAAAAATTATATTTAAATACCGTATTTACCAGATTCTAAGATGACCTTTTTTGACTAATTTTCAATGCTATGCTATGCTATGAATGTGCATATGTATGACTCTGTGATTCATAGGGATCCATTCCATGAGAATCCATTGGTATAATTAATTAAATAAACAATCACTCACTCAGTGATTCAACCCGAAGGTTGGTCTTGATAGGTGAGAGTAGATCTCACCCCGTACTAGGCCCATGGCGTGTGAAATTCACACTTTTAGGGTAGGGGGGCCAGTTCCTTTCCCAGGACCACCTGTGATTTCGTACAAAGTTCTGACACACGAGGATTTTTAGATGGGAAGTCCAGAAAGGGTCTTGTCTGGGATTGGAGCCTGGGACCCTCTGACCAGTAGCTCAGTGCTCTACCCACCAGGCCACCATGACCCCGAAATAAACAGTACTATAGGTGAAATTTTATTACAATGACGGGTATGATAATTTTTCCAGTATTAATTATTATCTATGGTCACAGTGATGTATTTCAAACAAGCACATCGGGCACCTACAAAAACAAATTCACTTCCGGCGGTTTTAACTCTTATCTGTAGTTTTGAATTCATGACTGAATTGTACCTTACATACGTAACAGTTAAAAATAACCTTTCATGTAGAAATACGAGTGCGAAGGGAAAGTTAATCAAATATATAAGATGTAATTATGAAATTTTTTACAAAAATATGAAAAAGCAAATTTTAAGCTACTTGTTGTAAAAGTAGGTGCCTGAGGCAAATGCGAAGATGGAGATCTGCAAAACATAAAATGCTAGATGCCAAATCTACCAGGAAGTCACTTAGAGGTCCCAAAGCAGGCCGATTCCCTAACATCGAAGAAGAAATGGTGGAGTTCGTACCAGGGATATGATCTGGTAAAAAAGGCACCTTTAAGCTCATTATTCAATGGTTTCGGACCACACACACTAAAAGGCACGTAACTGGAAAGGCACGAAATGAAAAGTCCGAAACTATATTTGGTCCAAAATGCACAGCATGAAATGACTAATGATCTGAAAAGGCACGGCATGAAATGACACCTGAATCAAAAAGTCACGATTACCGGAACACAATTGTGTGCCTAGTTTCAGACCTTACCCTTCGAACTTTGAAGCCGGGAATCTGGAATCAGTGCAGTTAGGTTCATGGAATTATCACCGTTGTGGGGTTTTCTTAGAGTGGAGGTATGGTAGAGCCCGGAAAACCCGGCCGAGTAGACTATGTTAATAGTGGGAATGGTGGTCTGGAAGAGCAATTCTTGGCATTCATTTTCTTAAAGACAGGAAAACCTGAATGACCCACACTGAAAACCTGAATGACCCACACTATCCGCAAGTTCTAATCCGTTGTATTCTTTTCTTCTGGAAAGATACCATGCAAATGTTATCTGAGTCCATCAAACGTCATCTGAGAGCCAGGGTGAGGACGACCGGGTACAGTTAAAAGAATTGTTCTAAGGGCATCAGAGTACAAGCACACGTGTGGTTTAAAGGGGGGTGCGAGGAAAGGGATGGGAAGGCAATAATAGAGGCGAGCCGTAAGACACAGGGAACTTCTGGGAACATGCATGGCAGAGGGCGGCGTGAGAAATACAGGATGGGCATCTCAAAAAGAAAAGCCCCCTTGCCCTGAGCCTCTGACCATAAAACGAAAGTAAGGGAAAGGGTGAGGGACAAATTACAAAGATTTATTAGCACCCAATAATCTATTGCACTTCGACAATAAAATGTCATCAATAAGTTTGGCGCTGGCACTATCTTAATGTCGGCAAGGTCTGTCGCAAATGCAAAAAAAGGCACTCGACACTGACTTGTGTCGTCGGCACCATGAGCACTGTGGATGCTAAAGCTGAAAGTTGCAGGTGGGATTGTTTCCGCTCTTCCTAGAACCTCAGAATGTTGAAGAATTCCGAAAGTTTTGGAGAACTTGTACATAATATGAGTGACATCAATTGACTGATGACCTCTTTGAAGCCCGACGCTAATTGTGGTTTCCCGGCTGCTTAGCAGGGATTCTAATTCATACTCGGCTTGAGACAGTGTTTTCCCAGGCGTCATTTCATGCGTTCAGTCATCAGGGCTGTGTGGAATCGTGGGTCAAGGGAAATGGCCACAACGAAGGCAGGTTCTGAGGTGCAGGGGTGCAATTTGTTTAGATCTGTATTCCTTAAGATTTCCTTTTCTTTTTCTAACTTGCCTCTCTCCAATCCAATTAAAAGGGTTTCATTCGCATGAAACCTAAAAATACGTCTCTGTAGAGTAGGTGAATGTTTTCCCTGTAACATAAACAAATTAAAGATTAATCTAACAATAAGTTTTGTAGCATGTCAAACTTCATGAGATAAATTCCTGAATTCGAAACAACATATCATTCATCTATCTTAGAAGTTACATTCCTCATGATAAGGCGATAAATTAAGAATAAGATAAGATGATCTTGGATAAAAATGGCTGCTTTTGAAGCTACCCTAGCTAAAATGCAATTATTTTTATTCAGCTTTAACCTATAGCTCATATTCAATTAAATAAGCTCGCTGAGGCGACACGAAAGCACGAGAGAGATAAAGACACAGAGATCATCACAGAAGACATTGTAATCATCAGGTCATATTCTTGTTTTAAAGTGACGAATGGAAAATTTACTACTTTTTACAAAACAGTTATCGTGGATTTCACATTGAACCATGTTCACACAAATGGCCACTAATTCGAAAATAATCCATAAGTATTTAGAAGAACTTAGTAATTTGCTATTTTTGGCACATAAATAAGCCGTCGTAACCACCACACAACAGTCAACGGAGAAAGAAGAAATATTTCTAGAGATTGTGCTACCGTAGCGTGCATATTACAGCTGTGATTGATGCTCAATTTTTGGAACAAATTCATGTAATTAGTAAAGAGCCTTTTCTTATTGCATGTGTCGACAATATATAAGTAAGACCCATTTTAAAAAATAAACGGCATTATTTTGGCAAATATAGGCATCGTCAGCGTATTCCTCTGTACCATAGTTTATATACACCAAAGATACACAAAAACACCCTCTGCATGATTAACACACTTAATACATGAATGAAATATGTACTTGGAGAAATCTAAGGATGCTGTTATTCGTTCAAAACAGGACAGAATGAAGAAGCGCTGGTTACTGGTAATTGAGCGTGGCCACACTACTTGCTTTGCTAATCTACCGCAGTAACCAAAGTGATTTTCTGGTATGTGAAAATCAAGCCAATCTTGTGCTGATCTCAAATAATGGATCAAAAGGACACCTCCCATACTTCTGGTGTTAAACAATGAGATTCATTACAGTTTCTTATAATGAGTGAAGTTATTGGGTTGAGGAATACATAATCACTAAAAAAAAAGATAAATCTTTTCTATATTAAATTTTCTGGTTGTAGCTGTATCCAAAAAGATATTCTATAAATTGCATTATGCCTTGCTTCATATTAATGTCTTGTTTTGCAGCTATCCTTAACATTTTTCATATTTAATCCATTTCAAGTGTATTTTTGATTGCTTAGGACATAGGTATCCCTATTGTGTCAGTAAATTATTGAAATGGGGTCCAAAGTGAAATTTTAGGTATTCTGGCTATTGCAAACAGAAACTCTAGGGATAACCTTTTTTCCATCTTATCTTTTGGGATACCATCTGATAATCCTAGCATTTCAATCTCTAATTACTTAGCTGTATTATTTTAGCCAATGGGGACTGCAAATCGTATAAGTGTTTTTCATTAATTATGTTGCTTATGGCTATTGCAGTCATTATTTTCAGCTGGAGGACTTTGGTTAGTTGTCAAGATAATTTTGTGAGAGTGGGTTTATTCATTATAGTGCTATTATAGCTGCTAGTAGTGAGTTAGGGAATACCTTAACAAGTTGGAGCATTCTTTCTTAGCTGATCCACTACATTTTAGGTTACTAACTCAATTGCTTCTTTGTCTACAATTAGGGGTGCTAGTGGAAGTCGAAGCCGATCAAGAAGTGCAGAGGGCCGTAAAGGTGGAAGCGGAGCTGCTGTGGCAGTTCCTGTTCCAGCATCAGGTGGTACAGGAAGTACTGCTGCTAGGGTGAAAGAAGAGAGGGTGGATGAAAAACGCAAAAGGACTTCAGAGAAGACCACCAAAGCACAGAAAACCCGGAGTTCGTAAGTTCAAATTTTCAGATATTGTTGCTAGTATTGAATGTAAAACTATAGGATATTCTAAAATTAATACTTTGGCAGTAATTTTGTTAAATGGCTTCATACCAAAAGCATTTACTACAGTATGTTAATATTAATTTAGAAGTTCCTTGAATGTTAAAAACACTACTCAACATTTATATTCAGTACTATGTAATTACTTTGTTTTAAATTTCTATCAAATGATTCCAGATTGCCTCATAAAAATCCTCAAAAGTCTGTAGTACTGATAATTAGAGCGACAGATGCGTAAAGAAATTAGTAGACATAAATCAAATTGTGGAATTCACAAGTTTAGTTCATGTAAATGTTGAGAATGTTCATCTCTGAAGCTTTTAGTCAGAGAAATTTAGGAATTCTAGGCATAGGTATTGAAATTTTGAAGCCAGATTTTTTTTTTAATGCTCATTTTTATTTATTGTGAAACAATGTTCAATAATGCTACACGCTGTATTTGAAGGACCAATGGAAAAGCACAAGAAACTTCATGTGAGGCATCTCATCATGCTTAATGTGTCACTGTCAGTAATAGCTAAGGGAGGTTCTTTTGGAAGGTATGCATGAAATCTTCATGGGCATAGCCTAGTAGGCATTCTTACTATTGGATGTTGTAAATAATGAGGTAATACCATTCAAAAATAAAATAGTAATTTATTCCTTTCCTATTGCAAACCTTAGACAGATTGCAGCATGTAAATCACTGACTTTGCATTGATGTAGAATATAAATATGCTCAGTGCTGCAATTCTTGTGGTATAAAGCCTTAATGTCTTGGATGATACTGTCTCAAATAATGAATATGACTGCGTTGCCCTCCACTGTGCTGAATTTTCAATAGCAATTTCATCTCAAAGTACCTATAGGGTTGAGGAATGATTTTTTAAAATATTGGTATTCAAATGATTTCTGATGAGAAAATACAAGTTGAAATTGTGTAACCTATGCTAAGATTATGCTATTTCCTGTGGTCAAAATAAAGGGAAATAACAGTCCTTCATGCTGGCCACTGTCAGGATTCTCAGCTTGATGCCAATATTTTCTACTGTACTTATTTGCTGTCTTTACTTTAACTCCAGAATATGACTGAGTTTATTTATATATTTAACATACCAAGATGCATGCATCTAGTACAAAATATGGGCAGGAAAAATTATTCATACAGCATAATTAACAATTATTTGACAAATTGATAAAAAATGCCAATTACAATCAATCAAATAAACAAATAGATGTCATTAAAAACATCAACAGTTACCATAGAATTATTTTCAGATTACAAAGGACAATAACATTTTTGAAGTAGTGTTTAACTGTTCGTAAACTGGAATTAAAGTCAATATTGAAGAATAGAGAGTTAGCCTCCCTTACCATCCAGGACATAGAGCTGTGACACATTGAAAGAAATCTGTGTAAAAATTCCCTATTACCAGTGAATGAGTGAGAAATTCTAATGGGTAATTGTTTACCCATAGATGTAAAGTCAAAATTAGTGTAATGTAGTTTTATATTTGCTTTATTTTTATTTTTGCATTTCCGGTACAAATAAGGTGTTAAACAAAAGTTACAATCTTTTTATTGTTCCTACCAAGGACACAAAAAAGTTCCTAAAATATGAACATCAAACTTAGTTGTTTTTCTTCAATATGAGTACAGTAGGACCTCATTAACTGGAAACTTGATATATCGAATTTTTTTAAAATTCCCTTGAAATCCCCGTAAATAACAATGCTAAAAAGACCTCCATAGGTCGACGATTGTAAATAATTAACCTCGATAAATCGAGTTATGATGATTTGTGATCATTGGTACAAAACCTCTATAATTCGAAGTTTCCTACTAGCGAGCCTCTGTGAGTCGAATACCTTTTTAAGTCTAAGTTCTCTTGGCGCAACCTTACTACCCTCTACCAGTCCTACAGCTTGTTTTGTGTGAGTTGGACGTCATTTCGTCAGTAAAACTACAATGTAAAACCTTGACAAATGAAGAAAAAAGAGTAATAAAGGGAGCTATATCCGGGATCAAGAAAAATGGTGAAATCGCAAAGGAGTTTGCATTCCAGCTAATACACTATCAACGATTTTAAAAAGTCGGGAAAAGTATGAGGCTGAAATGGATTGTCGAAGATAAAAAGGTGTAAAAATGCTGAATTTAAAAACGTGGAAGAGTGTATTTTAACCCACGGTAGCACGCGCTTTTCTTGTAATGCGGTAGCATGCGAAGTGGGGAAAAGACCGACGGGTTGTGCATGGCTAAATAAACACTAATAAGTACTTCAAAGAACAATTATTTCACAATTTCGGTTGAAAACATGTTTAACAAACGAATGATATTCATTTTTAAGCCATGAACGTAGAGAACATAAGAGAATATTTTCTGATTACAAGACAAACATTACTATTTACAACTCAAAATCAGTCATCATCTCATAGGCATTTTGGTAACATGATATGCAGTTGAATACACAGTGTTTTCACGGCAAATGGGCTTTTTACAGGTATTGCATGCTGTCTTTGTTTTTCTATTTTTCTTAGAAGGGCAGTAAGCACATTGGCCATCAGCATGGTGGCTCACTCTCAGGTATACCCAATATTTCCCCCAACCGGAGTCGCAGAGATAATTGGATATTTTGCTGTTTCTCCTTTTTCGGCATGTAATCTCTGGTCAAAAGTTTAACAAGATTATTCAAATACTCCCTAAGACAAACAGATTTACCTGAGTTTGTTTTGTAAATAACAATGCTATTGATTGCACCAATGTTCAACAAGGTAAAAAAAAGTATTAGAGGCCATCGGCATGATATGCGAGAGACACTATAAGTGGACTGTGAACGATTTGAAATGTCCACACTGCCCTTTGTGGGGTTGGAGGATCCACAATGTCATCTCGATGCATTGTTAATCAGAGCAATACAACTTTGTTAGCTTTAGGTTTGTATGACGCTAGCATCATTTCTTTTTGAAAACTAAAAATACTGTTTCCAACTACTTTATCTTTCGACTAAAATAGCGATAAAAATGGGTGCAATCTCACCCTTTATTTTCTTATCATTCCTGCTTTTGTTAGACCATTTTTTAGAAGATCGGGTAATAACGGGTAGGACATGAACCAGTTATCAAGTGTGACATTTCTTCCAGTGTTTTAAATATACTGAACCAGTCTTTTTACCACGAGTCTGGCTTGTAATCAATTTTATCTGGGCCCTGATTTTGTTTACTAACGTACACTTCCATATTGCCGGTGTAAAATGTTTTTGCATCACAACAGGCTAATATTTCAATCCCATACTTAGACGGCTTGTTCGGCATGTAAACACGGAAACTGATTCTACCCCAGATTTTGGAAGCATCTCATCAACTGTAACTGCTTCACTCATACTGTAATTATTCCGGCAATTACTGGCAAAAGTTTCGAAAATGACCCTAATTGGGGAAAATTTCTTTTTTCTTCAATTCATTTCTTTCGTGAATGTTATCAAATCTCAACATTCTTAGCAAAAATTTGAACCCATTTACACCCATTACAAGTCTTACAAATATTTAGTTCCTGTTCCATCTGCTCTCCATAGATCAAAAATATTTTTATGGGTCGACTTTTGCACCCCAGCTAAATACAGTAATCACAAAAGGGCCTTCAGTCCATTTACATCCGTTTCCCTTGCATCTCTTTGATGCAGAAAACTACCCTGCACACTTCGAATTTTTGTCTTTGTGAAGGATACAATATCTGATAATACATCATCTGGAAAAAAATGTGCCAAGAACCCAAAATATCCCATACATTTCGTGCATTACCCAGAGGTCCAGGTATAAGTTTCAGCTAATTGTATATCTCAATCCTGGATCTTTGGTTTGCTGGCTTCACAGCAGACCACTCTGTCACTCCATTTTTTCCCATGAAGGAAGAATCTCATGTTGCAGGCGATTGCTCATCTTCACTTTCCTCAGAAAATGATTCGTGGCCCGAACGGTAAATAGTGTTGTCACATTCCTCATCGTCACTCTCACTCAAATCGGCATATTTCCCTTCACTCTCACTGTCAAGCATTTTCAGTATGTTATGTATTTCAAGCACACTCATGGTCGGGAAGGGTATGCTTGGCTTTTTGATTCCTTATTGATAAAAAGAGAGCTGCTATGGCATATTTATGAACACATTTCAATAGAAATGAAACTGCAGTTGTGACATTCACCAGCTCTACGAATGTAAATTTACAATAACTTAGAGTTATAATTACTTTCGCAAGGTGCACTGATACAATTGCACATAAGCTACGATCACCAAATGGAACTAGGTATGCTTCCCTCATGAGTTCTTTTAAGACTGAATTGGAGGGAAATATGTTACCCTAGCGTCGAAACCAATTGTTCTTCTCACCCATTCCTAAGTCATCATCTCCTGCGACAAGGTAACAGGCAAATAAATGTAGCGAAATAACAATGTAAACTGCGAGATTGATCGAGTCAAGTCTCAAAAACTACATAACCAGACATTGTAACGTGATAGCTCGTGCAGGTGGGGATTCGACCAATACGAAATAAAATGTGACACAGATTCTTATTCATTTTACGGACTGTAACTTGAAAAGTGCTCAGAAATAGTAGATTATAAGAAGTGTCGAACAGAGGAGGCTGCAGTGTGCTGAGTAGGAATTTTCTTTTTGATCGGGCAGGGAATCCCCGTCCACACGTGCCATCGCGGTTTAACGTGCTTAAAGCAGTGAATTATTTATATCCTTCAAATTTTACTATTCATCTTGGTTTCGATTATTTTTCCTGTTAACAGAAATAATGGGAGTACTTATGTTTTCTGATACATTTGTTAATTTGTGCATATGTTTTCCTAAATATTGCCAGGGCTGATGTTATGCGAATAATTAAAATTGATTCCATGCAACAAGTTTTGATTTCATTTTATGATTCCTGACTTCATGGATACATACAATTTTGAGTGAATGCATCAATAATTCTCGGCAATAGTGTTTCACAGTAGTTACCTCAGTTCGCTCTAGATCCTTCAGATGGCAGCACTAGTACAACACACGATGTGCGTCGCATCCGACGAAGGCATTTGCTTATGTAAATAAATACTAGCTGCGACTAATTTTCGAGAGATAACTGAATGTGAATTTTAGGAATGTCTAGGAAGAGGTAATTGTGCAAGAAATATTTACGATCTTCGAATAATGCTGTATATCTGCGAATCATTATGGCAACTTTCATAACCTATGGAGGTACACTCTGGTTAAAACTCAAATACTTCAGCAAAGCATAATTAATGATTTGGAAGATTTAATTCACAAAATAAACGATAAATATGCGATTGTGCATAAAAACGGCCCTTCTACCTGTTTCTAATAGCATGGTAACGAAAGAAAAACAGAAAGTAAGAACAACTGTGGGAATTAAGAGGTTTAATTCTTCACCCTCAGAAATAACGAGCACTCGCCATTGCGAGTGATTTCCCAGCCATTGGGAGCACTCGTTATACAATAAAATAACTTTACTACCAATTATGGACCATTGAATACATTAACTTTTATAAGGATGTTTAATTGGGCAGAAAGCTTTAACCCTCTGGTATGCGTGCCAAATTCACTCCCAGGTGTGGGCACGCCGCGGCAATTTTACCACAAATATAAATTGCACTCCTATAGATAAGGAAAAGGTAATTTACTAATAAAAAAGGCTGATTAAGGTTTTACAGTTGCATATTTTATTGTTTGACACTGAATGTACGTTTCTAATCATCTTCATTCATATCTAGGTTCTGTTAGATATGGTTTACCATGTTGGTGACTGCCATTTTGAAAAATCAAAGTAATAATATGGTACACAGATTGATTCTATGGTTCTCTCTAAAATTTATGAGAGAGATAATCGAAAACATAAGGAAAAGGCCAAAAAAATAACTCACATGACCAATTAAAAAAACACAGACGGCTATATTGGTGTAAAATCGACTAAAATTTATGAGAGAGATAATCGAAAACATAAGGAAAAGGTCAAAAAAAATAACTCACATGACCAATTAAAAAAAACACAGACGGCTATATTGGTGTAGGCACGTCCAACTCTCTTAGATGTCACACAGCTACTGAAGCATTCGGTGGATAACTGATCCAGATATCGAAAATATTGTTTCATATCATGAAAAATGAATACCTGTAGACACAGGCATTAAATACAAATGGTACCAAACGGAGAGCTCAGAAACTAAATTAAGCAGCAATTTGCCGTGGGCGCCCCCCCCCCCCCTCCTCGAAGGTTAATACACCACCTACTTTTGGCTAATTATGAATTAACCACAAACTAGTGTCAAAGTTCAAGTAAATTAAATTTTTAAAATTAAAGATTGAAGTTGGAAATATTAACCTGAGATCTGATACAATGAACTATGGTATTACTATGACCAGGTAAACATTTTGCATACAATTGACACACATTTCTATAAGGGTCTGTCAGTATATCAGAATCCCTGAGTTTTTGTGAATTCTCTCTTCAAAAAGAGAAAACCAACTTTAAAGCTGTTGGTAATACTGGTAATTATTATTTCTCTCCTTCTCTATACTCTCTGTGCGGAAAAACTTGTGACTGCTATGTTCCCACTAAGTTACAGTCAAGTAACCAGTTTCATAATAAAGTTTAACGAATTTCATAATGACTTTTGACTATTTGAAATGAATAAAAATTTGTTATTGGCTTTATTTAGTTGTAATTTTAATTAAACATGAGGACACCTAACAATGAAAATCATGCAATACTTGGTCACCAGATTTTAAGTCACAAAATCAATTCAAACCAATTAAAATTTTACAAAAGTTATCTAAGCCGACAAAAAAATTATTTCCATAAATACATGTAGAAATTAACATTCTATGAAATACATTTTACTGCATCAAATTGCTTTCCTCTTTCGGAAGGTGTAACTTTTCAAGCTCGGGCCTCTCAGCGTATTCCCAATTATGTCTCGATGGAAAATAGTGACAATGGCTCGTAGTGATAGGCATAGAGTAGAGGCTTACGTAAAATCCATTAGCTATTTGCGAAAGTACGATATGGAAGAAGAGGCACATTGTGTGACCTCTTATAAATTAATTATCAATATGTCGCAGGAGTAAGCGTAGCTCATATGTAGCCCAGTTGCTGCTCGACTGTGTCGATGCATCAACTATGTTTACGAACTTTCTTTGATTTTGATTGTGACTCGCAGTTACTAGTTTTGATGCGTTATTTGTCATGAAAAGACAAGATTGCCGAATTTACTTTAGTTAAAACTGTTGTCTTTCTACCATAAATTACGAGGGCGAAACCCATCAACATATTTGTATCTCTGCCATTTGTTTTTTTCAAAAAAGCATCACGTTATGTTTGGTTTAATAGACCTATATTTTTTAGTTTATATATTTTGTCAAAGCTTTGCCACCTCTGAATGCAACCAAAATTTGCAATTTTTTGCAAAGATCCGTCCAAAACTTTATTAAATCATGTTGTATCATTTTATGGCGGCATTTTCGTGTAATGTTGTACTATGGCAATAAAGTGATTTCCCTGGATCCCTACTTATGAATATTAGCTCCAACAACTTAGGAGTGTATATTATATTATTTAAAGTTCTATATAAAAATAAAATATCAGTTTCAACTGGTTGGCAGGACAAAGTTCTAAATTCCAGTGCATCATTAATGTCTCTATAGGTTTTCAATGATTAACACCATATTTATTGGTTCTCATCCTAGTAAAAAAAAACTTGACATACTTTTATAGCCTGTTTATGAGGCAATCGTAATGTGGACTCCACTCCACAGGCCCATATTCAAGAATGGGAAGTACTAATGTTAAGAATAATGGTCCTAACACGAGTGGAATTTTTAAGTCTTTGGTGAATCTATACGTGAAACTAAGAGTTTATAAGGGGTTTTTTTAACAATCATTTCAATGTATATATCAAAGTTTAAATTTGGGGCCAATATAATGCCAAGATCTTTTACAGTGGCAATCGTATGGAGTGTTATCTTATTTCATTAGCAACATCAGCAATTATCATAGTATTATTTTTAGATTACAAAAGAGTGAGATTTTTGCAGTGTGTGTTTTAATGATACTTTGGGTTTTAAGATGGATAGGCGTAGAGTCTGATAGATTTAATCCCCTGCTCACCTTTTTTTCCAGCCGTTCTGCATCACCTCGCAGTGGTCGGCGTAATCAAGGTGAAAGGCCCTCTCGTGGTGGTGCCAGTTCTCAGAGGGGTGAAGGGCGAGAGCACCGCAGGACAGAGCGATCCCCAACCCCGAGGCCCTGCAAAATCCATGTTGGAAGGTTGACTCGCAATGTAACGAAGGATCATGTCGCTGAGATATTCTCTGCTTATGGACAAGTCCGCACAGTTGAATTCCCTCCAGATCGTCTGCATCCCCACACCGGAAGAGGGTTTGCATATGTTGAGTTTGCCACCCCAGATGAAGCAGAAGAAGCCATGCGTCATATGGATGGAGGTATAGTGATAAATGACTTGGATAAATGTCAGTATTGCACTAAGAACATTAAATAAATGGTCAATTATATTAATATAGTCAAAGCATTAGTTTTAATGATTATTGTTTCCAAGTTTTTAATGTGTACTTGAACTGTATTTGCCAGAATCCACGACCCAGGAAAGTACAGCAGATATATTAATTTGACTCTAACAATACCCCTTATTTCTGAATTCCACTGGGGAAATGAATTAATTTTTAATAGCAAACTACATCAGGAATCAGAAAATAAAGTAGTTTCTCAAAAATTTAACTTAAATTTGTAGTTCTCTTAGATAGACTAGCACAATTAATCAAGATAAATCTAAATTTGAGCACCACTGTGTATTTACTATTCCTTCAAATGCTGGAAAACAACAGAAATGACTCCTCAAGGAATTTTTAAATGTAACTTTTGTGGGATCAACTATGATTGTTAGCTGAGAATTGGTCAATGGATAGACAAAGCATTGATGATTCGAACTACGGAAACTTCCTTCTTTATAATAACGTAGGTATTGAACACATTTATAAACACTATCACTGATGTCTTAATAATGATAAAAATTGTCTTAAAGAAACAAAATGCTGTAATCAATGTAATACAGTCAAGCCCGTTTGTAACGAAGTTGAGGGGACTGAATAATTACTTCGTAATAACTGAACTTCGTTAAATGTGGACCAGTTTTTCAGAGCCCTATTTTGGTGGTCACCTCTGTAATGTTACGGCTTGTGTACTTGATGGTACGGGTAGATTGAAATACGCTTAATATATAACTCAAAGTTGAATTTTGTCCCGTGACACCTCAACGTTGTGTTTATTTCGAAACGATTCCTTTCACAGCACCATTCGATGGTTAGTTAGTGCCTCTTTCAAAGTCATTGTGATTTTTGTATCACTTTGAGTTTCAGTGACTTGAGTGTTGCCATGCTATTTTGAACATTTGCTTATGGTTATGGTGCGCTACGAGCCAACAGTTGTTTACCCCCAATCAAATATCCCTTAAGTACATTCGCATCTCAGCCATCCCTAGCTATTTTTTCAAGCCATTTGCACCATAAATAATACCTTCCCTTCTCTTCCTTCCGAGCCTCCATCCAGGCTCTGGTTAGATGACTGTAGGGCTAAGGGATTCTGGGTTCGTTGCCGACCTTGACGTAATGCTCGACCCCTACCTTTCTCCACCCTCTTTCTCTACCCTCTCCCAAGCCCCTTCTCTATTGGAAGCCACATGAGAAGTTAGGGCATGGGAAAGCGATGAGTGAAATGTGATACTTTTTTCACAGTCGTAACGAATGCACTGTCGCAAGGAACTTCCAGCGGGGAAGGATGATGTTGTTGCAGTTCATCATCAGAGCAAAGCCTTGAGGGAAATGGGGTGAGAGCAGGCTGGTAAATTTAAAGATCTACGGCTAAAATTATGGTGACCTGGAAAATATTCCTTATATGATATTACTGGAAACATGCCCGAAAATATTTCTTTTCCACATGATCACATCTGAAGTTTAACTTAAATCTATCAATCCAATGAAATTACCTCGGATGAGCAAATTAGATGGAGTACTCAGCAGCATACTCATATCAGCTAAGGATTGGCTATCGTGCCATCCACGGCATCAAGGTCACTGAGTCATCAACTGAGGGCGAGGGGAAACAGATGGAAGTTCAAGCGCGAGCTTATGCAGTCTTTCATGATGCGGTGGCTGACAACCAAAGACTGAAGGCAGTGCCACAGGAAGAGCTAAAGGCAGAAAGTTGTCTGATGGCAGGTCAAAACAGAAAGTCAGAGGGGTGGAAAACCCTGATGCCATCATGCTTTGCATGCCAATCGCTGTCATATTATTGTACACAACTTCCTCGCCTTGTATTAGAACATTATCATATGGCTATGAATGACCAGAATTACCCCTCTCTTCCTTCCTTTCCCCTTTCCTTCCTGTCTTCTTTTTTCGCAAGACCTTAATGTAAATCTTTAGCCATGGGCATTGTCCTTTCCAGCCTAGCAACCTTGACCCCCACCTCTCACTCAACCCTTATACCTGTCATCGGACCACCCTGACTCAACTGTAATCACAGAGCTGCAAAGGCTTCCGTGGTCTGTGTTCATGGGAGCCAGAGTAAGTGGTGGGCAGGCATATTTATGGATGAAAATTATCGGATGTACACCCTCGTTTGAGTTTAGCTTGCAGGTAATACTAAAAATATGTTAACAAGAACTGGGGGGTACTGCAGAAAGAAATGGGTTACCTGTTTACCATAAAAACTTCATTAAATATGGACCACT
Organism: Platycnemis pennipes; assembly: GCA_933228895.1. Classification (NCBI taxonomy): domain Eukaryota; kingdom Metazoa; phylum Arthropoda; class Insecta; order Odonata; family Platycnemididae; genus Platycnemis; species Platycnemis pennipes. The sequence continues at coordinate 122,139,942 of OW121848.1, forward strand.
GGTAAATAAATGTTTGTTAAAAGTGGGATTTTAACATGATAATATGGCAATTTTTGACAGGGAATAGCCTTCACTTGTTTATAACTGGAACTTCGTTAAAAACAGGTTTGATATAAGTGGGCTTGACTATATTATTAGCAGGCCCACAATTCATGCAACCAGTACGACGATCACTGTAAATGGATTGCATGTAATCTCCAGAGTGATTAAAATGACTTCTACCACACATTTATCGAGGTCTTGAAATCCCTTGCCCCCAATTTCCCTAAGTTCTCAGCATTATCAGGAAGCTCTTGGAAGTTGAAAACAGCATCAGGTCAAAGTTTTCCAGCAAATTTCACATCATAATTCTTCCCAGGATTCTTTTATATTTTTTAATGGCCATAAATTTTACTTTTTTCCAGTAGTTGCTCACCGAAAGTGATGGAATTCCCTTCAATATTGACGAAATTTGTGCAGGTGCTGAACAATGTAAATGCAGCATTAACTCTGATCTAAGGGCTGCAAAAGAGTTGTAGTATTAGGTGGCAAGAACTCATTCTTGATTTCACTGTTCAAATAGCTATAATATCGAATGCTTAAATATTAATGATAGGTCCATTCAAATGAGCACTTTTTTTACATGATCTTCCACCCAAATGTTCATAAGTTTTCCATTTTCTCCACTTGTGTGTTTCACCTACTGACATATGAGGTACTAGCTGTTGAACTGGAAATAACACTGAAATTAATTATTTCTATGGTCTTCCCTATATTCCTTATAGTTGATTGCTTGACACAGTAGTGTCAATGTGGCTGAATTTCTTTCTTGAAGTCTATTTATTAATGTGAATTTATCCTCCTAAGGTAATACCCTTTTCCTTTTCAACCTAGAGTCATTAGCAGCACTTTTACCTGGTCTTTTTGGACCCATTTCGATTAATGAACAAGAATGAAAGCATATGAGCATGATACACAATGAGTCACTAGTGTAGAATGAGTCATACCCCTTTGCATTTTCCACTTCATCTCGGGACAAAAATAAGGAAAATGACTAGGGGTACCCTATGGAGGGTGTCTATTTTGCATTTTTGGCATGAATAAAAGAGTACAATAAGTCTCTGTAAATGCTAACCTTCAAGCATTCTTCTCCTCAATCCTTCTTCCCTCGGGATAAGTATTATAGGAAGGAAAAGGAGTGGTGTGCCCTGTGGAAGACTGTGCTTACTTCGTATTTCCCCGATTAATATTACGTCAAAACATTGTTCCACCCCAGTATACATCTCTTCAATCAATCCCGTCCTGTGATACGAAGGATGGTAAGAAGAACGGGATCCCTTCTTTGAATAAGGAGGAGGATAAGCAGAATGTGATTACTGCAGTAGGGTAAAGAGAGCAGGGAGATTGTGCTTACTTTGCATTTCCCGAATAATTGCTGGTTAAAACGGTGGATCATGACAGATGCTGACTTTCCATCATGCAAATTGTCAATGGTAAATATTCATCTCTGTGTGCCTCTGCTGTGATTTTCTTTACATCATGTCAAAGTTAGATCCTAGTGTAGTAATGTACTACGCAGTATGTACAGTCAAGCCCATTTATAACGAAGTTGAAGGGGCCGAATATTTACTTCATTATAACCAAACTTCGTTATACGTGGACCAGTTTTTCAGAGTCTCTCTTTCAAGGGGAATAGCCTTCACTTCTTTATAACCAGAACTTCGTTATAAACGGGTTTGATGTAAGGTGGCTTGACTGTATAACCAACCAGATAGGTACACCAAACAGTATTATGTGTTCCGCCAAACAATCAGTTTAACACCAATTGCTACAATAAAATAGATAAGACTAATGAAAATGGTTAAGCATCATATTGAAATACTGACACACTCAAATATGATGACCCTTTCTTCTTCATTGAATAGGAAATTTAAATGGAGTTAGAGAGAGGGTTAAAATAAAAAAAATGTCATGGTGGTGGTATAAGGTTAGTTTTTATGTGAAATTAAGTAAAACCTCCATGGAGATTAAAATCATTTGCTAAGATCAGTGAGTCATTTCTATTCAGTTTTTATCTTACCAGGGATAAATGGTACAAAAAGCCTCCTATCAATTCAGTGTAACCAAATGCGGCGAAGCTTGGAGGCTTTTTGGAAATTCTAAGATAGATTCTGCATTGTGGGAAGCTGTGTTCAGGGAAGTTTCACTGTACATTGACATTATGAATGCATGTCTGAAGGTTGCCTCCTTGATGGCCTCTTGTAATCACTCACAGTTCGCTTCTTTCAAAGGAACTTTAATAGCTATACTAATGTTCATTTGAAAATCTCATTGACATGGACAAGTTTTTATATATTTAATTCATTTTATAGTAGCATACCATTAACTTGCATCACCATTAAGACTTGGAACGTATATTGAGGTAGAATAGAGTACATACTACAGTACGACTCTACCTAAAAGAAAACAAAAGTCTACATCAACGTTTACCTAAGCATCATTGTGTATTGGTAGCACAACCCTCTAGTGGGTTTAGCATAGCCATACTGTGATCCGTGCAGTATTGAACATGTTTAAATAATCCTATTTTACATTGTTGTGCATATGATTTCAGGTCAAATTGATGGTCAGGAAATTACTGCTGCTCCCGTTCTTCAACTGAAGCCTCGTCCCGCACCCCCAAGAAGAATCAGCCCTCCACCATCATTTGCACCAATGAGAAGAGGCCCACCACATCAGGGAGGTGGCCGTGGATGGGGCTCAGGAGGAATGCGTGGACCACCCTCACCTCCTAGGTAATCGGATACATATCTATGCTATCTGTACTATAATTTTAGAACCAGCCAACAATAGATAAACAATAGTATCTGACGTCCCCACTTTACATAGCGTCGCTTTCCATCATTTCACTCGTGTGTCATGCAAAAATGAAATCATTGATTCTCTAGTCCATTATCTTGATCTGAATTTGCAACACCTTGATGCTGTATGACTATGAGATTTCATGTAGAAAATGTTTAATGAATTAGAATGGAATGAAAGTATTATTTTAATTCTTTGAACTGGCATCTTGCATTTATGCCTTTATTGTGGAATAGTTTCGCTTATATAAATGGCCTCAGAGAACACCAATGAAAATTGTGCGAGTATTTAAGCATATTTATAAAATCTATGCTTACCTGACTGGAAAATTGTATTTTCTTTCTTTTGTTCCATTGTTTATTGAAGTTTTGTGCAACATAACATGACAGGAAAGAGGGGATGTTTTTCTTATTTTGAATTTATTGATTTCAATACTTGTGTGAAATAGAAAGTACTGAACACCTTGTAATAATAAAAAGTTTTATTGTCTAGCAGAACTTCATATTTGCTAAATAACCATTTATGAATCAATAATGTGTGCATTATATATGATAAAATACAAGGGATACAGTCTAAACAATAGAACAGTGTATATTATGACTGGGAAATAAGGTGATGAACGTAATGCATTTGATAAAATTACTGGTGTCAAGGCCTTGGGGAATCATTCCATAATTATTTAAAATTCCTATATCTCCTACGTATGTAGAACCCTGTATTTACAGCACGAATTTTCCATTTTCCTGCTGTTTGCATTAGATGTGGTTTACAATGCGATAGATTAAAAAAACAAAATTCCCTTTGTGACATTTAGCAATACATACCAGTCTATATAAAATACTTTTTTACCTCGTTTCATGTGCATACACTTCAATAACATGAGAGAGAGAGCAGTAATGTTCTCCATTTTAGGGAAGAATCTGAGAAAATTGATAGTTTCTGGCATCACTTTATGGAATTTACTTGTCATTCATATTGAAGAATTTGAGCATAACGGGGCAGTACACAATGCCACTAGTGACGGGAAGATTTAATTTTAAAGGAATTTAATTTTAAGCCTTAATTTTAATAGAATGTCATCATCAGCTCACATATGCATTGAAACTCAAGCAAGCAATAATTGTAAAATAAAAAATGTGCCATTTTCACAGTGGCCTTTATTCTTTTTACAGTGCTATATTTATTTACATTTTTATGCATTTATCTCTAAGAGTTAATAATTGTAATCAAATTTATTTAAGAGGGTTGAGAAAATGAAAATGGTCACCTAGTTGCTAAATCTGTGCTTCAATAAAATGTAGTCTATTTGGAATCATCTTCTGTTTCCTTGCCTTTTCCCCGGGTATCTTCTTTGGTTGTGATTTATAATGATGTGTTGGCTACCACTAACTTGTGGTGTGTGCAAAACTTTTTAGTATTTCTCCTCTTTTGTTTCGGTTTCCCAATCCATATTTTCCAGTTATTATTTCACATTGACTTTCTCCGACAACATTTTTCCAATCTCCTAATATAATTAGATTTTCTTCTCCTCTTACCTGTTTTATAACTTCCATGACATCTTCAAAAATCATTTTATCCTTTCATTGTGCTGCAGGAAGCTCTTCGCATGCATTCCCCCACTCTGTTTGAGTATTATCCCTACTCCAGAATTATCATCTTATGATCCCGTAAGTATAATCCTGTAAAGTCTCCTTCTTTGGGAGTCTTCATTTCACAGATTCTAGTACTTTGAGGCCCATTCTTTTCATTTCCACTGTCAGGTTCTTCAATCTTCTGCAGGTCTGAAGCTATCTCATGTTCCATGTTCCTTACCGAAAATGTTTATCACACTTATCTGATGTCCTCTCTTGGATAGTCCCCACCTTGAGTTCAGAACAGGGAACTGTGTGAACCTATGGAATGTGTGATTGAGAGGGTTCCATCACATCTTGATAAAAAGAAAAAAGTGGAGTAGCTGCGACTACTCCTTGGGATAATAATATGGTGGTTTCCCCTTGCCTTCCACATCCCATTACTACAGCTGTTAAAGAAAATATTATCACGCCTGTAGTGAAATGAGTGTTGCTGTACCGACCACAGTGTCTCCACCTTCACTGGTATGAAAAATCACTCTGCTGCCCTCTCCTCCAAGTTTTGAGATGCATAATTTTTGGTGGCCTCCCATCACCAAGTCACGGCATCTTCACAGGTTTCTGTATTATTTAAAGGCCTACCTTATCCAGGAATAGATCAATACCCCATTGGAATGCCGTCGCTTTTTGTGCACAACTGCTTTTTCGACTAGTAAACTCTTATCTCACAGTTAACCTCTGTATCCAAAGGTTGACACGTTCAAGTTTTATAATGTGCAAAATTGTTGCAATCAAGGTCACATACAAACAGTTCCAAATTTAATCCATTGTTCATGTTTAGTTATGCATAATATCTTCTGCTGTAATGACTTGCAGCACCGGCTGGGTGATCTTTTTGATAATAATGCCCTCCTGCCTCACCATATTCATTAATTAAGCAAAGTTTTGCTTTCAGATCTAAGGACTTACGTTTCCCAGCCATGAAGTTCACTCCTGGAGTGAACTGATAGCAGGAGAATTACAAAAAAGCAATGAAAAGCACACAAACCATCAAGAAATCACACGCACGCATATGTGTATGCCTGTAATGTTAGAAATGTGCTCTAGACCATTGGGTGGGACATTTGGCAGAAAAATTTGTTATTTTAATGTAAAGGTCATGAGCACAAGCTTGTTTACTCGCAATATGCTGTTTATTACTCCCAATATCAAACAAAGTCTGTAAAAGCAACTTTTTGCTCTCGTTATTGCAGCACAAGCTTGTTTACTCGCAATGTGCTGTTTATTACTCCCAATATCAAACAAAGTCTGTAAAAGCCTATGAGCACAAACTTGTTTACTCGCAATGTGCTGTTTATTACTCCCAATATCAAACAAAGTCTGTAAAAGCAACTTTTTGCGCTCGTTATTGCAGCACAAGCTTGTTTACTCGCAATGTGCTGTTTATTACTCCCAATTTCAAACAAAGTCTGTAAAAGCAACTTTTTGCTCTCGTTATTGCAGCACAAGCTTGTTTACTCGCAATGTGCTGTTTATTACTCCCAATATCAAACGAAGTCTGTAAAAGCAACTTTTTGCTCTTGTTATTGCAGATTTATTTTACATACAAATCATAGGGTAATAAATGTCCAGAGGCCATCCCTTGCTATAATGTGCTTCTCGTTGTATAGGGCTTTCACTGTACATGAATTTTTATCTAGCTGAGGCAGTTACACAAGCCTTATGCTGTGAAAAAATAATTCTCTACAGTGATTTACTTTGCCGTTTAAGAAATTACATCAGCAAAAACAAATCACTGATAATATAAACATACAGTCCAATTACACGTATCTCTGTGACAGAAACTTTAATTGCATATTTATAATTACCATAAATATTTAATTAAAGATTTTTCTTGCATTGAATTTTTTTAAACTTGAATTGCTGTGATAAGGGGAAAGGAAATTATGCAATTCTATTTTGTTGGATGGCATAGTTTCTTTGCCAGACCATCGTTCATAGTGAAGGCATTTCAGCAAGTCAAGCCTCGTATCGTGAACTTCTTAATGGTTGTATTTTAAATGGATTCAGATTTCATAGTGAGGAAATTATTTTCAAGTGAAGGGAAAATAATATATATTGACGAAGCATCTAATTACTGTAGTGATTATGTTAAATTTTGTCATTTTCTTTTCGAGAATACTAAAAAATGTGGGGTCTTAGTAAACTCTACCAAATTCAATAAATCAATGGAAAGAATGCATTTTTAATTGTACTTTCCATGTTCATTTTTTTCATAAACATGACGTCTTTAACATCCCTGTATAATCATCTATTTCTTAGATATCGACGACGTTCTCCACCTATGGTTGGTCCTCCTCCCAGAAGCCGACGTTCTCCTCCGCCTAGAGTTAGGAGGCCGAGATCTAGATCACGTTCTCCTGCTCGGAGACGAAGGTAATGATGGTGTTCCATTGATGTTTTTCTTAGCTTTGTTAATTTTATTAGTCAGTAATTTTCTAAATGAACTAACTTATTTACCCTAGTCATTTTTTTTCCTGGCTATTCAAATTAGCTTTTCAAGGTTGTTAATATCTTCACTTCCTACTTTTATATCTCAATCTGTAACCAAGCTGCTTGCTGCTCATCTTCTAACTATGTCATTACTATAAATTTGTGATGGATATGAATTACTTTTCATATTGACCTTTAATGTAGAGATAATGTATTTGATCTGCAGTAATTCTATTACTAACCCTTTTCCATGACCCAAGGATCGAAGTGGTAGAATTTATTGTTTCTACCTGGCTAATGTTTACCATTCACTCCAGGTGTACATGCTTTGAACTGTCAAGTCTTTGTGACCCTTAACAACCCATTTTTCATTTAATTTGCAGTTTTTTTCTAATTAAAATTCGTCAAACTATGAATACTCCATTAATTTATATGCTTATATTACACAGCACTTTTTACATGTTAAAAGTCCACTAGAAAATGGTAAATGATTACTGAGTGCATTACTTTTGAGGTTCAGTACCAAAGTGTTACAGGGTATGGTGTTGTGTTAAGCTACGTTTTCATGTGGCTGTTTTTGCGTTGACGCACACTGCGCCACAAATCCAGAAGTGAGCACGCCAACGCAGCCTGCGTTGCCGTCCGAATTGGTTATCTTTCAACTTTCTGCATTGATGCAGCTGCGTCAGAGCGAGGAACAATGCATTCTACCTGTCATTTGTTCGTTACATGATTCTTTCGCTGGATTATCACGTATACCACGGTTTACCGCCGTCATATGTTTTGGTGCGTTGCTGCTGGCGCTGCCGGTGACATGAAAACAGGGTATTTTCCTGCCGCACAACGCAGCGTCAACGCAACGCAAAAACGGCCACATGAAAACTTAGCTTAAAGCTTACTACATTTAACCTAAATGGTGGAAACATTTAAGTACTGACAGCAAATGAACAGCATATTCACACAGCTGTGAATTCATGAATTCTAATGCTTGAAGAATACAATGAATTTCAATTTTTTTTTTTCAATTTTTTAAAACTGGGCTCGATTTTATTGTATAAAGTTTTAATTTTGAGATGGTCAGATCAAGCTATTATTGTCCTTATGTGGGCATCTTGCTTTGGAATTCTTTATAATGCTTATATGTAGGGATGGGTCGGTTCGGTTCTTCGGTTCTGGGTTCCACCGGTTCTTGAGCTTAGAACCGGAACCGGAATCGAGGCCAAAAATAATCGGTACCGAAATAATTGGTGCGAAAACCAGTTTGAACCTGCTCACACACTGAAAGTCGAGGCTTAAGATTAAAACCTGGTGAAATAGTTTCCTTACATGCTTCAAAGTCGCGAATTATTGTAATTCAGTCTCGGAAATGATTATTTATTACCTTATCTTACCATTGAGCAATGCAAAGTAAGTGGTAAATTAAGAACCGGAACCGAGAATCGGAACCGAGAACCGACGTTAAGAACCGAACCGGAACCGAGAACCGACGTTAAGAACCGAACCGGAACCGAAAAAAAGTGGAACCGACCCATCCCTACTTATATGACAGTTCCACAGAGATAAAACTAAGAATCACTGTTTCCATGTTGCAAGTGGAATATGAAGGTAATCTAATCCTACCTGTTTAAAGGAAAATGAATTAATACATGATGCCTCAAATTATTTCATCCAGAAGAACATTTCATGCTTCCATGAACATATTCTTTCTTACAAACTTTCTCTTTTTGGTACTCCCACTCACATTTTTGTAAAGACGTGGTGTTGATGAATCCTCAGGGAGTATTTTGTAACTTGGGTAATATCCAACACTGGTGATGAACGTCACCAAAATACTTCACTCGCCCTTATCATTTCTGGTTCTGTAACTAAGTGGTGAAATATTTTCACCCAGTGATGAGGATGCTATGAAAAACTGTGCAGTTGTGTAATTGCAATATGAGATTAGCCAATAAATAGTCTGGTGAATCGCATGGCATCAAGGCTGGCTAGCAATGCACAAATTAAATGCTTATAGTCACAAGCATGCATGTTTACGCTTGTAATGTTTTCTTGTGTGATAATATGATATTCTAATAACCTAGCTAGGTGATTATTAATATTAGGGTTAAAATTACGAAGTGAACCATAGATTACTTTATTTAACTGAATATAAAAAAAACAATCACACTAGTCTATCATAATGGGCAAGGGCCTAGCCGTGTTGATACACCGGTTCCCGTCAGATTACCGAAGTTAAGCAACGTTAGGCCCGGACGGAGGTTGGATTGGTAGCCCCTCTCCATACCTCTACTGTGGTGCTCCTGTCCCCTGTCTGCAAGTGGCGGGCAGGTTAAATGTGGGTTGGCACAATGGATCTAAAGAGGTCTAAGTGCCAGGGGGGCTCCAGAAGGCCCCCGCCCACCCCTCCAATTTACATTTTATTTTTAGTCTATCATAATTCTGATGATAAAATTTTTCACTGTCCTATCCTCAACATCCATAATATCAATCATGTGCAGTGTACATGGTGTCTTTTAAATTGTCTGCGAAGAATGAATAATGTGTGGGAACGTTATTTGCATTATAAATATAACATCATGGTGCAGAATGATAGAAAGTGAGCTGCTAAAAACAGCATGAATATATCGTAAGGAACTGAAAAATTTCTTGGTCATTTAAATGATTTGTAGTAATGTAACAAACATAATTACCCATCAATAACAAGATATGTGAAATTAATTAGTCCTATTTCACTGTCAACAATTATGTATTTTGGTGCCCATATTATCTTCTATTCATATAAATAATTTTGACTTTTCTCAGTAAATCGAAGATGTTTTTACTGTTCTGCCATTGTTTTAGCTATGTTATAAACAGTCATTTCAATGCTGTATCCACCTTCCTTTTTACTCCTGAAATTTTGATAGCTTGGCACGCATCTTCTTACTTAAGCCAAAATTTATGAATTGAGTTGTATGACAAATACACTGTTGTAATTTATTATTACTATATTCACATGCCTTTGTTTTCATTGTAATTTCATCAGTCATTAATGATTGCACAATAGTGTTTCTCGCAAATGAAATGTCGGAAACTCAATACATGTAGGGGTGGATGAGTTAAGGGCTGCTATTGATTAGGGGTGATATGATATCACCTTGTTTGGGGTGAAGAACATCATCTCGTCGTGTTACAGAATCAGAAGAGAGGTGATAGGTGGTGTCTCACCACCGGTGATATGAGTTACAGGATACTGGCCCTTGTCTTCCATCTTTGAGTGCACGGAGTGATTTTTGACCCATTGTTACATTTTAAATTTAACAATGCTTTACTCATTTTTATGTGTGAGAGTCCATAATATTCAATCTCAATGATGTGAATTGAGGGAAAATTAGTCAAGAAAAATAAAATCAGCTTTGGGAATTGAAGGAATGGCAATAAAAACATTAATGCTATGGAAGATTGAATAAAACTTGGAACACCATGAAAATTAAAACTCCATTACAAATATTGCGTGATACAGTGGTGCATATAAAAATATATCATTGTACTAGTGGGTGAAAAGTATACCAAATGGAAAATTTTGCATTTTAAATGTTTCGCTTTTTCAGATATTGGTTTATTTTATTATTATTTATAATATAACCAAACCTAATGTATTTTAATTGCTCAAGGTATCGTGTTTCATGATAAACCACTTCATTACTTTATGAAGAGAATTGAAGTCTTGTCACATTAGCATTGAGAAACAAAGTAAGGTTTATCTAAGGAATTCTGCGTTTTTGTCTTGCATTTATACATTGACATTTTCCTTGCCACTTGAATCATAATGACCTAAACATGCCCAGATTAGCTTGTGTCATCTATGTCACTGTTGGAAGAGTGATTCACTTTTCCACCACTCATTGTACACAGTAAGCCATGATTATGGCAATTCCGTCCATAGCTGAATACATGTGGAATGTTTTGGAATTGAACTGAAACAAATGTTAGAAATCAAGAAATCACTTTGGCCCAGTAGGAGAAATCGATGAGAACAGAGTGACATGGAATGTGTTAACAAGTCCTTGTGATTTCCTATGACTTAAATATTTGCAATAGAGCTCATTGTAATGTTGCACAGGTTTTAGTTTTAGTGTATTGGTTTTCCTTGGTTTTTGTTCTATATCATCAAGCTCGTCTGTTTATCTAATGAAATAATGATGCAAAACTGTATGTCTTACACGATTTGACACAAAAGAAGTATTAGTGCTGAGTTCTTTCCAAATGAATTCCATGCCCACAAGTGGGGTAAACTACACCTTTTGTCACATTCACCACATAAAATTTATGAAAAAGTCAACCAGGTGTACAGCATAGCAAGTCATAGTGTGTGTCTAAAATAGGTAGCTGTTGTATTAGATACAATATGTGATAGGAGTGTGCCATATGTATACAATAATAGGTATTTGAACACCCAAGTGTATACATGGGTAGCTGTTCACTACATACCATGAGTACCAGGGCAACCACTTGAGCACTTTAGTTGAAAGTCTATTAACTGGTTAAATATGCCTGAATACAAGAACACAGAAAATATCTGAATGAATACCACAGTTTTCATTGCACCAGTAGCATACACGCATCGATTCCATCGCTATCACTACCCTCAGTAAGATAATCCTGAAGGAACCAGTTGAATGCCAAGGTTTTATGGTATTGCCAAGGTACCCATGTCTTCATTTAGGTTCTTATATAGCTATAATTAAATACATAAGACCTACTCCTTTTCTGTGATAGAGAACAAGCTGAAACAATGCCAGTTTATACATTATTACTGACCTAAACGCGGCTACACAGAGACCTCTTGATTCAATGCTTTCAGTAACCTTTTACCATGATGCCTTCTTCCACAACATAAACATAATGAAATATTGCTGATGAAAATCGTTCATATTTAATCTATGGCTTTCAAAATATTTCCTTTAATTATAAATCTTGAGGCACAAAAGAAATGAACCTGGAAAACCTTGACCATTTTAATTTGGCTCACGAGGTTAATTAGTCATGAGTCCTTTAGCGAGGAATTTTTTTACTTATTGTTACCTAAAATACACGTAGGTGTACCAGTACGTTTATTGTCATTTGAACATCAGTATAAGCACTTACATGTTTTGGAACATTACTATCATTTATGTGTTTTACCATTTCATAGCTTAGACAGCTCTTTGGTGCTATCGAGGATAGTTTGAAAAGACTATTGTTCTTTTAACTACTAGTGAAGTTGTTAAACTACCAGTGAAGTGAAACCAAGTTGTGGGGTCTGAAGAAGTTAATATGAAAATTGAACTTGTCAAGAAATGTCTACACCTCTAAAAACAACTTTGTATGGTGTGTGGTTTACATGCCATGTGAAATTTTAGTGTCATACTGGTCCACAACCAAAAGAAATATCCGATGAAATCCATGGGAAACCAATATCCTTCAAAGAGAGGCTTTTGTATTATTTATAGAAATTTCAGTGTTAAATTTATTAAAGAAAAGAAATATTAATGATCATACCCATGCTTTTTCATAAGTCTGTGGAGGGCTTCTACAAAATTGTTGGAACTAAAATTACTGCTTCATACTGAAATGCTTAACAAGGCTCACGAGAGAGAACCATAAACTTCTTTAATGACAAAATTGTGGGGGAAAATGTAAATATTACACCATTACACTATCATAAAGTTAGGGATCAACCATATTGTTTTCAGATGTAGTTCAGGGTTCTTAAGATCGTATTAAGAACCCTGATTAAGATAAGTTTGTGTTACAGAGTGACAAGAAACTAGTTAATTTATTCAGTTAAATTAAGCAGTTTTTAGACTTTAAGTGGTTATCTTGTTACTTAACTGGTCTTTGAGAAAGTTATTTATTGTAAGTATTTATTTATTCACAGTACTTATCTTTGTGTTATCGTATACTATTATCCCATAACACCCATCAGGACAGAATGAATCAGGACAGAATGACCTGATGCTAGTAGTAATACTTAAGTGGTTAGTAGTAATTGTGCATGATACATTTATGCATGCTTATCTCATAATGACAAAAAACTGAGAATTCACTAGGCTTCTAAAATCGGGTCATATTGAGTTGATGTGAGTAGTAATGCAACTTTTTTGCCACGCAAGTAGTTAAGGGTTAACAAGTAGCGGACTTCAGATTTTTTCCTCTTTTTACTAAAATGTTTCAGAGGAATATTTGAAGCAACCAATAATGGATCCTGTTAAGTATCATTTCACTATAGAACATTGTAATCATTTAAACAACCATGTTGAGGTCAATGCTATGATGCTGATATAATCGTAATTTTTATTTTAAAACTCAGGTACAGTCGCTCTTCATCCAGCAGTTCCCGTTGATGTATGCCTACATTCCTGATATTCAGTGTGATGTTGGATAACCTAATACTGCCATAGGACTTTTGGACATGTCGCCATATAAAAATGGAAGAATGGAGATGCATTTTTTGTGATCGCATGGTCATTATGGTTAATTATATTGCTCTGTTCACAGTCATGCATAATCTTGTGTGATAATTAATTTCTATTAGGACCGAAGTGTCAGTGGAATACTTAAATTGTACTCATATGCTGTGAGATAATGTACTCCTTTGATTAATTGAAATAAACGAGGTGAGGAAGTTACTGAAAAGTTTCCCTTTTCATCAACATCCTGTTCTTTTCCATGTGTATGATTGCTCCCACTACGCATTAAGGTAACAACTCTACAATATGTACAGGACCAAGGCTTTGGTGTTTACTTGCTTCGCATAGAGATGCTGATACATCATGAAAATGGTAATATATGATACAAGCAGCATAATTATTTACATAGGTAAGTAACCTTGCCGCAAAGGAATAGGTAAATGCGCAATTTGAATTCTATTAGCACCAGTGATGTAAGGAAAACTCATCAAGACAAGAATTGTGGATGTGAAGAAGCTGAATACCTCGTTCATAAACTCAATGATCAACAAACGTTGAAAAGGTCTCAGAATAACAAGGTAGTCCGCTTTTAAGCATCTTCCTAAGCTGCCATCTTTTTAGTTCCAAGTGCAGCACGTAATTGACAAATTCAAAACATCTATTTTTTTATAATTTTGATTGTCTTTAAAAATTTCTTTATCACGCCAGGTTGGCAGGCACATCTATGTATGGCTCAGTTTCAACTCAATAACAAAAGGATTCTAGCCCTTGAAAAATATAGTCACGGTGAATTAAAGTAATTATGTTCCCGGGCACAGCGGTTAATTACTTTAAAGGTGCGAATGGGACATACACCACACACTGAGCATCAGATCACCTGGTTAAAATTCACTCGTCGTGTAAGCTATTTGCAAACCAATTACAATGGGAATCACATTCACTTCAAAAAACTCATATCACCGAGTGCATTATCTCCGAAGGTGAATGGGCTTCTCTGATCTGCTACGGAGGTGATTAGCACCTGTTCACTATCTCGTCACACACTCAATTAATAACAACTGCCTCACTGGTGCAATTTCATAAAATCAATATTACTGAGGCACACACTATGGAATTCGACTACAGCAGGCCAACAATATGACTAACGCCTGTCATATGAAACTTGCCAACAGCAATTTCCAGTCAGCACCATGCAGCTGAATGCCACCTCCTTCATCGCACCGAAACTTATTAGCCATTGATTCAACATTTGTGAAAGAGACTGAACAACAACTCATAACATTTCCACATAGAACGTCCGTTTGATAATCTCGCGGCGTATGAAGTTCTGTACAATGACACTAAAGTAGAAATTGACGAAATAAAAAGAGTTTTTCATTTCCAAAATACGATAGATGCGTCAGAAACCCTTGGAAGACAATTACTCTTCCAGTTTAATATAAAAATGTGATTAAATTTTCGAAAATAATTTCTCAATAAAATTTGTTTTGCATGGCGGATGAACATTCTCCAGTCTCGATCTCGACTTCGATGGAACAAGTTCGCCATCTTGAATGTGAGCAAAGTTACAGCTGTGTTGGATATTTCCAAATAAAATTTGGTTTCTTTGTGGTGTACCCATTCATAAATAATAAGGATATGCACGAACAATTTTCACACTTATCTGCTTAGCCATGGCTGCTACGAGAAAGCTACAAGGTGAGAAAATTTCTTAGTTACGAAGGATATTCTGCTGGATTACAAACCTGTTTACTATTGATACGCTTTATATTCCTTTCGTTTAAAACTCCTAGTAAAGTCCCTTGCGTGTATGTGATTTCTTGGATATCAATTCTCTCGCCTAAATCTTAATTGTGGCCGTCGTAGTATGCTATTTTGTTGAATTTAGTGCCATTTTTAATTCCTTAGGCAAGATTCAAAATTCTCGACTTGGATCTTCCTTTCGTGACTTAAATTGCATAATTTAGGATTAATTACTCAGATAACTCATTGATTTATGCAACATTTCGTGTAGTTGTACCATAATTTTTAATTTAAACAATTCGGTTTGAAAATTACCCCCTATATTTATTGTTTTGGTTGTGCGCTCGCCTTGTTTTGCATTGCCAAACACAAGGCCGTCAGTGCAAAGATTCTGAATTGCAGTCAGTGTATACTCTTAGTGTCCTTAACTCCTCTGAATACTGGACAGATTATTTATTTCCCACTTAAATGGTTTTATCGATTTAGGATGTATCCTCATTTAGGTCCTACATTCAGGGTCTCCAAATTTTGTAGTGATTTCATCGATGAACGTCCGAAGTTCTGTTAATCGGCAATGCCGTGAATAGTATTTTGCCTAATTATCAGTTACTTCTATTCGTGCAAATTCTGGTAGTAATTGCGAAATTTTCTCACATACGTCGTTTATCAATTGTGAGACGACGTAGAAGTGATTTTGGGACACAACTCTCATTTGGAGGTAGAGTTGACAGTATATCAATTTCTGTTTACTGTTTCTATGTCAAGTTGAACCTGTGGACAAGGGAGAATTTGTTGGTTGAATGATGCCATAACTTCTCTTTAGTTGACAGGAAAGTCCCTCGTCAGCAGTGATCATATTTAACTTGCGTGGATGAATATATTGTGTATTGGGTCTTTGTTGTCACTGAACAGTTTCCGAAAAGTTTTTCCTTTCAGTATTTAACGCAAATCAGATTTCTTTGCTTGCTAATTGCTGTTCTTCAAATGTGTCACATTAATAATTACTATTCACGTTAATGTGGACAGGGGTTGTGGAGCTCAGATGCTTTTTTCGCGGAATTTTGATTGGTAGAATATCAGGAGACATCCCGATTTGAGGTATGTTGAGCATGGAGAAATGAATAAGTGAAGGGAATATAGTACATACCACTAAATGAAATGATGATCGTACGGTGTAGAAAAGTAATAACCCTATTTCCAAAATCCTTGGCTTTTGTTCATCGAATATCGGAAAATCAAACCTCGATTTTGGCAGCTTTCAGTCCCCTTTTATTGTTCTAAAATATTTCAAAGTTTATGTAAACAATGCTGTTGTGCATGTTTATGCTCTAGAGCCAAGTTCATATCAAACACCTGAATTTTGAGCACAGAACATCTATCTAAGTTTTTGGTAAAGCTTACTCGTTGCCACAATTGGCATATTTTCAAATTGGCCTTATTATGTCAGCACGAAGCCTACGCTGACATTCGCAGGTGCGCCATTTGTTTTGAGTGTTGAGTGTATAGAGACTGATCAATGTTCGTAATGTTTGCGTAAATATTCTGCCGTGTTGTTCGACAGAAAGGTTAATCGAAAATTGAGTCATTATTTTATCGTCGCTGTCTTGGAATGTTCTGGATTGGATCACGGAGTTTATCTCGGGAGCTTTGTTTGCCAGCCAGGAACGCGAATCTGTCAGTTGTAGGTTGTTTGCCTCTCGACCCTTACTCCAAATAGTTCACCGTATTACCCCACCTTTATGCACTGACTACAAATAATGAGCAGAGGGTAAGCATGGGTGTAAAATGTTACATATGCCTGAAACCTATCGCTTATGCATGGTATTTATCTGAAAGATTGTGCAAATGCACCGTGATTAGTTGAATATGAACGCATCGTTTGACGTGTTAATGAACAGCTTTACACTTGTATGCCCACCATTCTGGATATAATTTTTTTAAAAGAAGTAATGTCCACGAGTCTCGTTCCATAGCATCACAGCAGCATTGTTTTTTTCATATCCACTCATAGTAACTTATTTGAGGAGATATATCACCAATTCCCACATTATTTTCTGGGCCATCGAATCCGAGTGTCATGTTGTGTTCAACTATTTTACTTAGTGACAATTTTGACAAATATCGTGTTAAGCATTTTTGGGCACATTTAAAGGAACTGAATCACCGGGGGCAGGAGAATGTGTTTGTGGCGAGGGTTTTCTAGAGAGTGAATCGGTCCTGGAGAGTGTTAAAAAATATTCCATCAAAGAATGCTATTCTGTCCCCTTTGTTCCAGCAATAACATTTTGTATGAACTTTTCTCTCACCAGTTATGTGTATGCAGGTCATGATTATGTGTTATTCTGGAAAGGTTAGTGTGCCCTTCCCTAGATTAGTGCCTCTTCATATCTAAGGAAAAATGTTGGCAGAGGATATTTCTATTATTATTATATACACCGGAGTGCATCAGATGACCTCTTGGGACCTCACTTGGCTACCTTTTCAGTTAAAATTCGCTGTTCTAACATTTTGGTTGTCAAATTTCTTTTATATCCTAATATTTCATAAATTCATGTAGATATGTCTTTAAGAGGGGTAACCAGGATTTAGCTGCAAATTCTACTCATAGACTTCACTTGGCAATATGTAAATGGAATTAATTTCATTGTGATTTTATGTGATTGATTTAAAGAAATCAATTTCGTAAAATTTATTAGTAACTTCATCATACATTTCTGTCAGTTGGGTCATTCCATATGAAAACAACCAACTTATTTTTTGACCTTATTGGATTTTCATGAAATTTGCTACAGTTGTTAATACCATAGTAAATAACAAATTTAATTTTTTTCTGTATTTTTGAGATGATCGGATAGCGATTTATGAGGGGGTCAAAATTAGGGGGTCAAAATTTGACCTTTTGGTGGCCTTTTCGCGCATTACTTAAGTTTACTGGGAATAAGTCAGCTCCTTTCTAAGCTGCAGTGTTGGGATTGGACTCACTGAAAATGTAATGAAATTTCCTATTTAAATATTGACTTTCAAATACTCATGCTTTTAAATGGGATCACAGCATGGACCTACATCTAGGTTTGGTCAAAGGTCAAAAGGCTAAATACACCACATTCAATTATTTTAAAACTTGGTGTTATTAAACTGCACACATATGGTCACAAACACAAAAAATTTTGGGATGGCTAAAAATTTGGTTTTCGATATATGTGGTTATAAGTGAACAAGAATTTTCTTCTAGGTGAATGGCAGTCCTTCTCTTTTTGCCTGCTATTCAAAGAAATAGACCACCAGTTAGTTTTGCTTGGTTCATCATTTTGCAGTTGCACATACAAGTAAGAACTGGTTCCTCTGTAATCTTACCTTGATCACATTTCATTCCCAGCGATCTAGTAGCCGCTTCACTGTCCTCTTTTGTGATCTTGTATGTGCGTCCAGACATCCCTCCAAGCTGAACACTCACTCTTGTCTGCACATGGCTTAGAGGAAGCACGAGGTCGTTGTCTTTTGGGGGTATGCGAAGGATGGTGATGTCCCATGGGGATAGAGAAATCAATCTCTAAGTTCTCCAGGCATTATCTTCTCTATGCGAGCCACCAGTGTCCATCATATTGCACGGTGACATATTCACCAATGCCCTCAATAGTTAGAACAGGTTCTGTTCCATCTTCATTCACATCTGACTCAAAATCATCCTCATCAGACTCATCTTCTGTGTCGATTGTGTCTTCTTCCCCTGGTATCAGCAGGACATCTTTGCTTTCAGCAGACAAAAAGTATTGCTTCATTCGTAGCATTGTTGTGGATATTGGTTCAAAGCAGCGAAACTTCATGTTCAGGCAATTGGCTGAATAACTTTAAACCTCTCACTAAGAGGTTGATGTGTTGCTTCCATCTCTTCTACAGACATGAACCGAAATGTCGAGGAGCTCAAATTAGCTTCAGCCCAATCAAATGGGTCCTTAGGGGTTCTTATTTGTCTATCGTATGGCCTCTGCAATCTAGCCCTGGCAGCCAACCTCTTTACACAACCACCTACACCACCACATGGCCCTTTCCTATGTGAGGTGGCAACAAAGTGCCATGTAGCAGACACCCCAAAGTCGGATTGGTGCAAGCGCAGGTTAAAGTTATTTTTATTCTTGTACTGTGCAGAACTACCATCAGAAAAATAAATAATTTTCTTTAGTTCTGAAACTTTTTTGCATAGAAGGGGTATTGTCTGCTTCTGAAATGATTGGATTGCAACAGTTTTGTATGTGAGCCAGTCAGATATGAATATAAATCTTAAATGTTCCAGCTTGCCACCTTTTAAGTAATAATACACACGCAGATGGAGTGTAGCCTGACTATTATTCCAATGATAACCCTGAAGAGCAAAACTGTAGTTTTCTGCGAAGTCTCCGCTGACTATAACTCTACCAGGCTGAAATGATCCTTCGCTTCCTGGAGGAAGGTCCTTCCTGGTGGCTTGTTGTGTGGCGATGAAATAATGGTCACGTAACACAAGCAGTTTACTGACAAAGGTGTTGACGAAGGCTTTGGAAGGCTGATGAACTGATTCTAAATTGCATCGGTCTGTAATTAGCCATTGCTTATAGACTCTTTCATCGATAAACAAATCATCAAAAGCTGTCTCTAATAGTGCTTTGATATTGTAAATACCGGGGCAATCGGAACACATCCCCAAGAAGCATTCAGAACGAGGTGGATTGCACATGATCATGTTTAGAGCATCATGGTATGTAGCCTATGGAATTCCATTTATCGTTAATGAAGGCAATTTAGCTCCTTCGATCATTAATTTTAAAATCTGGTGAACCATACATGCATAAATTGCATGGGTACCCGATGCACCAGGCAGAATGCAATATTTGGGTCACGTTTCAGCGAACTTAGAGAATCCAATTTTAATATCTGGGTTCTTCTCGTTTAAGAGTGCATAGATTTCTTTTAAGTTTGACAACACCAATTGCTTTTGTTCATGTATTTTCTTACCATTTTTTCTGACTGACACGGTCTTACTCTCCAGGCCTACACTGACTGACATCATTTACGTAGAAAGCAAAGACTATTTTAGCTGTTTCTACAGGCAACAATGGGCCAGGCTTAGGCGTGGGTGGAGTAAGATTTCCATTCTTTTCAACAGCCTTCTTAACATTTCTAATCATGTAGTTGGATATGACAGGGAATTGCACCCTCAATCTCCTCGAGCTCCATTTTTTTGGCAGCATGGACAAAAGCATAAATCATTCCTGTCTCATACAGTCTGGGTGGTTATACCTCTCTTTCAGCTGGGTCATCATGGTCTGGTATTCAGTTGACATGTTGTTGCACACATTGCTTTCATTAGATGAAGATGAAAAATCTTGAATTATCGATTATCCTGAAGAAATAATCTTCATTTTTTCATTCTGTTGGTCTTTATTTTGTGTAACTTCCTTTTGGGTAATTCTTTCCCTGTAACTTGTTACAGTGGATGGGAGATTCACCAAGTAAAAACAGCTATTTGTTTAAGATGTTGGTACATGATGGGAGGAAGTGGTCATGTGCATCTTTGGACTGAACATCACTAGGCCAGTTATACAATCAGAAAATAGAACCACTTTTGTTTCTCAGTTCCAGAATTCATTCCTTCCTGAAGGGCCATATAAAACAGCATGCTACAATAGAGCTAGTTTATCTGTGAAATAATTAGCATAAAAATCACGTATCTGAAAAAGTAACAAAAAAGCATCTCCAAATTTTGTGTCCTTGTACCTAAATGTATGTAGATTGATATTAACAAGTTTAAAAAAATTGAAGATGGAGTTTTTGACCTTTGACCTAACCTAGATGTAGGTCCACACTGTGATGCCATTTAAAATTATGAGTATTTGAACATCAATCTTTTTTATATTGAATTTAATTACCTTTTCAATGAGTCCAACCCCAACTCTCTAGTTCCTATAGGAGCTGACTTATTGCCAGTAAACTAAAGTAATGCGTGAAAAGGCCACCAAAAGGAAAAATTTTGGACCCCTCATAAATCCCTATCCGATCATCCAAAAAATACAAAAAAAATCACATTTGTTACTTACTATGGTATAAACAACTGTACCAAATATCACATTAATTGAAGAAGGTTGCCAAAAAAAATATTTAATTTTGGTTGATTTCATATGGAAAGACCCAGTTATTTTTTTTAAGCTATCCTTTTCTGAAATTTGGGATACAATTTTATCTTCGAGAAGTTGGCTGAACCAGCCTATTGAAAAGCAATGTGCCTATGGAGGCATTTGTGATATATGTTCAGGATAGCCGTTGCTATTTTGGAAAGTGGTTGGTTTCATTGATGTGAAGTGAAAAAGATAGTTGGTAATTAAGGTTGAATGCAGTATTGCTTGAATATACTTGTACAGAGAATGAGGGCGTGGGTGCATGACTCAATGTAAAAAATACCCCGAATCATACATTGCGTTAAGGCTGCTTTACATGATACAATTTTTTGTACAATTTCTTGTACAAATGCTGTATACACTGAACAAAATTGTATGTTTGTCTGAATGGAATTAGAATAGGTTCTATTTTCCGTACAGTCATTCAGACATTCGCACTAGCGTTCACACAATTAACCATTTTACACGGTACAATTTCCTGATACAAGCGTTTGTACTAGAAATTGTACAAAAAATTGTAATGTGTAAAGAAGTAATTAGTGGTCACATAGCTCTAGATGAATAGAGAGAATGAATCGTTAACCAATGGTAATTTCCATTTCCTTGGAGTAGAAGTGAGAATGTCTCATTGCTAATGAAAGATCGTTATTTGTGGATTTGTGTCTTCTTTACCATTGTCTAATTGAAGTAGCTAAGGAAATCGTATGAAGTGATGGAGAAGACATTTACCAATAGATTATATATAAATATTTACCCATCTTTTAATATTGCTGTATATGCTGTAATTTTAGGTTCCTCTGTTATTTTAGGTTCCTCTGTTACCACAATAAGCCCCTTGAAATGTTAGAGGGAGAAAAATGCCATTGTGTCTTAACTGGCTAAAGCCCCTAGCTGGGAAATCAGGGGGATCTTGTACAAATCCCAGTTAAGATAGCTGAATCTCTGGAAATCATGCTGTTAAAATAGACAAGTAGTCCTAAAATGTCATGAGATCATTTCCGGAAAGTATCTAGACTGGAAGCATTGATTGTCCAATGTGAGCTTTATGTTGACAAAATGTTTCATTGACTGGTGTTTTGAGTTTTCAGGGTTATTTCGCAGGGCAAATATCTAAATTGTATGAACTTCAAGACTGAAGTTACTTTAATAAAATATAATAAGTCACCTTGTAATGCTTATTCAATAATGGTCATGTTATTTGGCTGAAAAGTAAATTGTTTGTGAAAACTTTTTTTTCACCAACCCACGTAGGTTTGTTAACTGAAAACGCACAAAAATGAAGTTCTTAAGCATTGTATATATCACTGGGTGTAATGCTGCCCTAGGGTATTTTCGATCGTGGTGGTTTTTGTTGAGAATCTATTGGTAATGTTAGGACAAAAACAATCTGAGACCATGATCAAGTGAATTACTTGTTGCTCTTCATTCTAACATTAAAATTCATAAACATCAAAGTTCAATTTCTTACATGTCACTGCTAATGATAGTTCTAAAGTTACCTTAACCTTTGTGACAAGTACTATATAGGTATATGTTAGAAATCCTAGAATTTGAAACAAGATGGAGCTGTGCACATAGGTTTGTCAGCTTTGTGGTATTGTATTTACGGCAGTCCATCTCAACATTTAGCTTCACAATAAGCCCCTTGAAATGTTAGAGGGAGAAAAATGCCATTGTGTCTTAACTGGCTAAAGCCCCTAGCTGGGAAATCAGGGGGATCTTGTACAAATCCCAGTTAAGATAGCTGAATCTCTGGAAATCATGCTGTTAAAATAGACAAGTAGTCCTAAAATGTCATGAGATCATTTCCGGAAAGTATCTAGACTGGAAGTATTGTTCCTAAAGATGCCCAAGACAAGGAACATTTATTGTATTGGCAAATTCAGGAGGAAAGAAATTAAAAATTTCTCTGGGCATACAAGTGTGCTCCCGACACTTTTCAGCCACTGCCTTATAAATCATAATGCCTGGTAAGTGTTTCTTAAGTAGTCAGCTGTTCCAACCAATGTTTCCGCCTCTTAAAATTTAATAATATTTATTGAGGAGCATGGTAGTAATTTTTCACATCAGTAAAATATAAGTGTTCTTGGTAGTTTTTTGTTTCCCAGAATTCCAAAGATAATCTTGGTATTGATTACCTTTCAAATTTCCAAATAGAGCGCTTGTACTTT
This sequence comes from Platycnemis pennipes, assembly GCA_933228895.1. Lineage (NCBI taxonomy): Eukaryota > Metazoa > Arthropoda > Insecta > Odonata > Platycnemididae > Platycnemis > Platycnemis pennipes. The sequence goes on from OW121848.1 coordinate 122,163,341, forward strand.
CCACAAAGTCCACACTCAATAACAATTTTTACGAAGACTTCGAATAATGTATACATGAAGATATGGATAAAATTACCTTCCCTGCTTGTTGATAGCTTTAAGCTAATTGAAATGTATTTTTCTTGTTTTCCCCAACGAAGTACATTAGCCTTGCACCTTCTCTCTTTTTTGGCAAGGAACTCTGGTATCTTCACTAAATTCTTCTCTGTTTCAGTTGTCCATAACTCAGTATAGTATTATGCTGCGAAAAGACCTTATCCTTCTCATTTTAGTTGGCAGTTTCTGAAATCTCCAACGAACTTGGAGATTTCAGAATTTCTCCACACATTTTATGTCAAATATTTTCAAACTTTGTCTATCTTTGACTACTGTAACCATTTTAATCGGACTTCCTCCATCATGAACAAATTAGGCGAAAAGAAAGACTAGAGAAAACAGTTGCTGATGAAATGGTGTATGTAGTCATAAGAATGAAATTATATTGTCTTGCTACATTTCCTGCAGTTCCCTGGCTATTCTCTGATTATTTTAATACTTGGCAAGGCATTACCTAAATCTATGAAAATTATTATAGGTCTTGAATGTGAAATGGGCTGGTATGAAATGTTGAGTAACTTTCTGGTAATAGTGGATCATATATGATTACTATTCATCCCTTTTGTTATAATTAGAGCCAGCCAGGAAAATACTTTAGTGTAAGTTACAGGGTGAGTTCAGATGGCGTTTGCCACCGAAGTGGAAAGAAGATCCTAGTGTGCTAGACTGCTCGGATGACCGACTGAAAGTTTTTACTCAATAAATTTAGTTTCAATTTCTCTACTAAGTTTGCAGTTGCAGCTTAACGATGGCCAGAAACCCCAACAATTTAACTAGATGCTCATGTCAGTATTTCTCCTTAAGTGATCTATTAGTGAGAGAAGCCATGAGTATACATGAGTGTGTCAAAATATGATAGACTCTAATAGAATTTAAGAAGACTGGTTAAGCGATAGATCTCCAATAATCCATAACATTTAGATGACGAATTGCTATGAAAATGTGAGCTAGCATTTTTCATCTTATACTTGTATTGACCAGTATTTATGCTACCTATCCTCAATTTTCTACTCCAGCCATATGCATACATTTGTCATGTCTAGATTGAACTACCAGTCTTAAGCGTAAGGTTAAGGACCATGATGTTCCAGTTTCCTAAGTGAAATATACCTTACTGCATTTTTCATATCCATATATACGTCTGCTTTGCCATTGATATAAAGTCAGGAAAATTTCAAAAATTGGGACAGGAAATCAGGGAAAAGTCAGGGAAATTAAAAATGGAAAGTTGGTATGAACCCTGCTTTTGCGAGATCTCTCGCTTTCAGTAGGTAACTATCTGAGAGTTCAGTCAACTCTTGGAAAGTCTCCCACTTTTGTTTAAATTGGCGAGTACTCTCAATAGAAGTACTCTTACTGATTGCCTTTATGCTTAAATCATTCTTGTCGTAGACTCGAAATATTGCTTTCCTTAACTAATCTGCCATATTTTAATTCATTAATAAGTATAAATAATTTTAAAACTTTGAAACACTTGCATTGTACTATTGGAGAGGGGGATAATTTTAGTGTTGTAAGGTAGGAATAAAGGTGCAGTGTAGGATGAAAATCAAGCACGGAGGAAGAAATGTTTGATTAGAAAAAGAAGGTCAGAGGTGACAGGCAGATTGAGTGACTGAGAAATTAATTGTCTTAAAAAAATTGTTGTTTTATTTGTCCATTTCTGTGTGTGGTGTGCAATGGAGGTACGTACAAAATTTCACCCTCATTGGACTACGTCTTGGGAGGAGCTAGGTGCAAAATTTGTGGAGTTTTAAACTTTATTCCTATTCCATGATTTGAAGTCATAAAATGATTTGCCCTTATTTGCCAAACGTTTTTGTTGAAAAGTTTTTCATTTATTGGTTTTTAAGTTTTTTTGTCCACATATGCATTCATATATTTTTGTTCTTGCTTTTTTATCTGGTGAACTTGCATTGAATTTTTCTTGTTAAGATATGTACTTATACTTGTTTAACAGTATAACCCCATAACACTGGCCTTGCTAATGTTATTTTGCACAAATCTGAAAAGCATTTTAAATTTCCCTCAGGTGAGATAGACCGCTGCCTTAAGAAGGTAAGCGAGGGCGTTGATACATTTCAAGACACTTGGAAAAAGGTACAGCATGCCACCAACTCAAACCAGAAGGAAAAATACGAAGCTGATCTGAAGAAGGAAATAAAGAAACTCCAACGACTGAGGGACCAGATAAAAACTTGGCTGGCTTCTCAGGACATCAAAGATAAGTCATCTCTTGTTGAGCATCGCAAACTCATTGAAACGGTAAGAAATTTAGTATCAGAATTATGAGTATGTGTCAAGTTAGTGCTGAATACCACCATTCTTTCAATAATAGAAAAAACTACATCCAAAAATCCATTGTATGTAACTAACAAGGATATTCTTAGGTGTAACTTACTTGGAAACATTTTTAGCTCAATGGCTTTAATCCTTTGTGCTGTTGAAGTTAGGGTCTATAGAAAAAGCCACTTGGTCGGTCATTCTTTAGTTCTGGGGGAACAAATTTTGAATCCTTAGACTGAGTATTTGCCAATAGACGAAAAAGTGGACATAATAAACCAGTGTGTGTCAAGTTTAGGCTATGATGCAAGGCAAGTTGTCTCTCCCCTGAGAATACCAGCACAAATATGACCAGTTTGATCAGTTTCTTATGGGAAAAGGAAACAAACTCAAATCACTGACTCAATGAAGGAGTTAAGGGCAAAGGTTAGTTTATTGTATTATGTTCCAGATGATGCTACCAGCATATATTGATAAATGCTATTGACATTACTGGTGAAAAAAGTGAAGATAAAGTTTGCTACTACATAAAATAATGCAAATTTGTATGTTATTTAATTCTGAGGCAGACTCAATGACAACATATTTGTGAAAAGTTTGAGTTTCATATGCTTGTTACTGAAGGTTACTGTTATTTCAAGTTGTATTCATTAATAATTATAATGAGTCTCCGGCAATTATGACGGCAACAAAACCTGATGCTAACCTGAGACTCAAGAGTTGGAAGTTACATTACACTAACTTAATAATAATATTTTTTTATTAACACTGTAGGGATATAAATTAGGTTCTGATTGCATATGAAAAACTGTAAAAACTGGGAATATTATCTCATAAAAGTTGAAAATAAATCAAATGGATGCATTGTTTAACCGTTGCATGAGAGCTTGAGAGCGATTATGAAATTCAGAAAAAAATAATGTTTAATAATTGGCAGACATTTAGAGGTTTGCATTTAAATACAAAATTTCTAGAAAATGAAGCGTCAAGCTATACATGAAATAGATATTTATAGTAAGGTAAAAAAGATGTTATTTCAGATGTGAGTTAAACTTCTACTCTATAGCATTCAATTCGCTGCCATTACCACCGTATGATAATGTCCAAGTTATGACTTATTACCACAAAAACACCTACCACTGTTGCCATCTTGTTGCTGCTTATGCACGAGAACTGTTAGAATAGGAAATTTTAAGTAAAAATTTTGGGGTTGACATATACATGAGTACAAATGGTAATAGTTTCATGGTGTACAGAGGTCTAATGCCTTAATGGGTTTTGACCTGGTGTAATATTCCATCACTTCTCTTGTGAGTTAGATGTATGGTTATGCTATGTCAAATGAAAAATATTTATATCAACTCCCAGATTCTTGAAAGAAGGATTGGGAATTACAGTATCATCAAGTTCAGTGTTAATATTGTTTTCAAAATTTATAATTAATCTAGACTAGTGATTTAGTTTTGCATTGTTGGTAAGCACCCATCATCATCAATACATTACAATACATTCTTAATGTGAATGGAATGCTTATTTTGACTTCCTTTAAATCACTCTAGAGATAGTGTTTCCTGTGTTAATAAATGCTGTTGAGTGGCAAAATGTGATTTGGGGAACCATGTAATAGATGGTGGTCTTTTCATTAACATTGACAAATATTTGTGAAAATGTTATTATATTGTTTATTTTAAAACTATATTCTAGCAAATGGAGCGATTCAAGGTAGTGGAGCGTGAGACCAAAACAAAGGCATATTCCAAAGAGGGGCTTGGTCAGTCACATAAAGTGGATCCAGCCCAGAGAGAAAGGGAGGACATGTCAATGTGGTTAGCAGCTTCAATTGATTCCCTCAATCTCCAGGTAAAGAACTTTGCATTTCACTCATCAGTGATATTTTTTCTGCATGCATAGAATCTTGTATAAATTCTGGCTGTTGTGCAACTGTTGGCATAATTTATTTCACTTGAATAATGAAGTGATACCTTCATTCTCTATGCAAAGTACCCTCAAGAAGAGAAGTCCTAAAAGGGTTCACCTGGAAGAAAGAAATTGTAGAGTTCTCTTGAGAATGTAGGCTCATTGGTTATTCTTACCTGGGGTGGTATAAGTTGCTCTGAGCCCCATGATCCTTGTGTAAATAGAAGTGTGTTGGACTAGAAGTGTGTTGAGCCTGGAAATTATATGATCAGACTTCAAATAGCTAATGTCAGAAAAAAGTTAATTATATTACTCTACGGGGTTGTGGTGGCCTAGTGGGTAGAGCGCTGAACTACCGACCAGAGGGTCCTGGGTTAAAATCCCAGGCATGAGCCTTTCTGGACACCCCCACCTAAAATCCTGTTTTCTGTGTGTCAGAACTTCGTAGGAAATCGCAGGTGGCCCACCTGGCCCCCCTACCCTGAATGTGTGAATTTCACACGCCAATGGCTTAGTATGGGGTCAGCTCTACCCTCACCTATCAAAAGCCAACCTTTGGGTTGTTCACAAGTATAAGAAAAATATTATTCTACATCTCAATTGTTTTCATTACTGTTTAGTTGTAGCATGCTTTTCTCACCTATCTGTTTTAATTTTTGATGCCAAATGCAATAGTAATTGATTAAATTTGTAACTTAACTGCTGATGTGCCTGAAAAAAAAGTGCGAGATGTGATTTTATTATCTTCATTAGTAACTATGTATGATTATGTCTCACAGATCTATGACTTGTTTTGAAGGAAATACATGTAGACCATTGATTATTTGGTATGTTTGGTTTTTACAGCATGCTAAATTATCAATTTTTCCAGAATAGCAATGGTTAGCATCACTGCCATTTTATGGTACAGTTGAGCACCCTTAATCCAGGAACACCCATAAACCGGCAATTTTGCCATGACCAACTACCTGGTACTTCCAAGAAAATGCCGAAACATTTTTTACAGAAACTTTGCTTCATAAAATCCTGTGATATTAACCCATTCTTAACATTAATTTTCCCATTCCAAGAATCAGAATAATTTAAACATATTAATTTCTGGTACTTTGTGTACACTGGAATTATTCTGTAACTTGAAGTAAACATGTAAATTTGAGGACATCGCCGAGACGGACGACAACTAATTTACAGATTGGCCTCTTTCAATGGCACGTGCATTTTTGATTGACCAATAGGCGTAATTTGATAAAATTATTTGTTATCTGCTTATGTTTTTCCCAAATCGTGTCTCATCTATACAGTTGTGGCTACAGCAGAGGAGTGAGGCATCAGTACAAAACATTAACGATCACAGAAAAGGTGCAAGTTGTGAAAAAGCTTGACGCCGTTGCATCAGCAAAGCGTTTGTCTGAAACATACTGCGTGGGATCTTCAACAATATAGCACATATTGAAGTTGAAAGAGAAAATCCTCAAAATTTTACTGCTAAAGTGACATGAAGAAATGAATGACAGAAAGAAAAACTATGAAAAAGGAAAGTGCTGATGTAGATTGCGTGGTTTCTATTGCGTCAAAGTGAAGGCCTTAGTCAGTATTTCTGGCCAAATGTTAATGGAGTAGGATAGACTATTTCATAAACAAACGTGATCAATCTAAAAGATGCGATGTGGGAAATTTCTGCTACTAAAAATCTGCAGAAGGCAATAAGTTTCAAATTTTATTATTGATTTCGTTAAATTTGAAATCCATACTAATATATAAAAATGTAATGGTGTCTGTCTGTTCAATCTCTCAATCACGCAAAAACTACTAGATGGATTGAGCTGTAATTTGGTATGTAGATAGGAAATGTGTCTGGGCAGAACATAGGCTATGTTAAAATACCCTCAGGGTTCCCAAAAGCCCCTGAATGGGCCCTTAGATGGATCCTGGTGGTCCCTGGCATTGAGTTTGGTGCAGTGGTCTCATTTTTTTCTTATTTAAAGTACTTCCATTCAAGACAGAGGGCTGGAATTTTTTTTATCGGATGGCTGAATAAATGAAGTTTCTAATTTGTTTCAATCAATTTTCTATTACGCTTAGTATTTGTCTTAAAATCATATTTATAGCTGAAAAATCTCAAATTTTTCTCTAGAATCAACAATAGCATATTTCCTTAACACTCAGAGATTGGTCTGAATGTCCTTGATTTTCAAAGGACATTCAAGCCTCTAGCATTTAAATATCATGTTTTTCTGCAGGCCCAGGATAACACGTAGAAATAAACTCTATATAAGAGGGGCCCAGAGTCCCAAGGGTCCCATGTTTGATGTTTCTTAAGGTTTGAAAAAGAAGTTAAAAAAGAGAAACAAATAACGGTCACCACCTCGTGGCATTTCTCGGGTAATGTTAAGAGCCGTTAAAAAATTTTTCTTCCCAGTACAAGAGACAGGCCACATAGAATATGTATAGAGGTACTTTGTGCTCTCGCCGCAAGTGTTTATCAACATTTAAAGAAAAAGTTTTTATTTAAAAAAGAAACAAAAAAATACACCAAGAAAAATTAGAAACTAAATCGATCAACTCCTCATGGTGTTTCCCAGGTTACGCTAAGAACCTCATAAATTTCATTTTAACCATAACAACGGATGGGTAACCCCCTATAAATTTGGTTCAAATATTGACTCATCTGCTTTGAAACTTCAATTTGTTTAACACATTCACTGCTGGGCTGATTAAAACCCTACCCCTCACAGTGCGGCGTGGCCCACCGGTGGGTCACTCCCAGCCTTCCGCATGGGCGGTGTGACCCACCAGTGGGTCACAGTCCTTCCGAGCGTCTGGCCGCTGCCGAGGGATGGTGGTTGAAGTGGCAACACTCAGCCTTTTTCTGAGATTAGAGGAAGGCTACATGCATTTGCGTGACCCACCGGTGGGTCACGCCGCAGTGAATGTGGTAAAGATTGCGGAAATTATAAAGACTTCACTAGATTAAGATCCTGATTAAGATACTCAACCCACATATCAACGTTAACAACATAGGTCACCAACTCCTCAAATGACCACGCTAACAGTATTCTTCAGACTGGTTTTCTTACAAAATAAGTTCAATGTTTTTCACTCCCGTTGAATTTCAACGGGTAGCTTCCGCTAGTTTTAAAATAAAGGAGTTATCTTTTTAATTTTATTGGGGATGCCATTTTACCAATGCAGACATCAGAATTAGTAGAATATTTAACCCTTTTACTGCCAGTGGGCCGATATATCGGCCCTCTATGGATGTGTGAAAACTGCCAAGGGCCGATATATCGGCCGACCTACATTACATATTTGTAATATTATTTTTCTCTCGGATCAGAGACAGCAAGAATGATTTTTTCATCCTCATAAAAATTGAAATATATCATCAACATTGAGAAAAATACGTAATTTATATATTAAAATTAAGTGCTTCAAATATACATAAAATTCATAATGTTACGATATCCATGAAAATGGGCTTGGCAGCTTTTGCACAGTCTACCTTACAGGGGCTGGCAGTAAAAGGGTTAATATACAATGTCAAAATCTAGTATTCGAAATTCGAGAATTTTGAGCTATGATTTAATATTCGAATTCATTATTCGAGTTCGAGAAATTTGCTATTCAACCCATCTCTAATTTACATACAAATATTGTATGTGGTTTCATAATTAATATGGGAACTTCAGAATGATGTTAATTTGGTTTAACCTAGCATATAATGTTCAATTGGATGTAAAGTGTATGCTTCTTTCAGAGAGGAGAAGAATTAGAGATATATAAAATCCATATCAACTGTGATATGACAACTTTACGAAATTATTCCAGGTATCTAAAAAAATTGCTTTATATCTTTGTAAATTTTTGTAGCCTGTGCTTGACTGCAAGCTTACTTTACATCATCTTGCAAGGCTCAAGATAGCTATAAATGCTCCCATCTTGAGCATATGTTCATGGCTGCATAATAGAAGATTATCTAACCTATTATTCAGTGGCATATGTTTGGGTTTGTGTTCTCAAACTGCTAGACATATTATGCCATAAAGCAGTCGAAATCGTGCATATGGCGCCACTGTCCAAGAGGTTAAGGCCGAACTTAAAACATTAAGATGTTCACCATGTAAAAAATTGAAGGACCGCAAACTGGCCGCAAGAACCTTAACGGTGTTACTTGCTGTAATTGCACAATAGCAAAATTCCACAGAGAAAAAATCATTGGCCTTGACCTGGATTCGAACTCGGATCCCTGTCAAGGCGAATGATTTTTTTCTCAGTGGAATTTTGCTATTATACAAATACAAGCAAAATTAGCTGATGGCATAACAATAACGAAAAATCACTTACATTATCAACAAATAAATAGATGAATTAAGAAAGTCGACGAACAGAATGATCAGAGGGACATTCAGCACCATATGTCAGCAACCACGTCTAGCAGCAGTGGGACTTACGGGAGTTCTGATTGTAATTTTGTCCAGAGTGAAAGATGTTGCAGACCAGTGAGTTCCAAAAAATCAATGGTCTACTTATAATGCATTTTTTTTCAAAATAGTATGGATTGCAGCATAACATTTAATTCAAACTATGTGATATTGCCCATGAGAGCTAACTAGAAGTTTGCACATTATTTTTTTGTTGTTTGTGAGAATTTTGTATGCATGGCTCAGCAATTGTTGGCATCAACCAGCAATTGTTACCAACTGTTAATCTCCAGCAACTGTTAATTATGAGTAGTTCAACTTCATTAAAGCCATACCCTTTGCTGGACAAAATGTTCCACCTCACACAGTGGTGATAAATTCATTTTATTTCTCAGGTGGACCAGTTTGAAAGTGAGATAGAATCTCTGTTAGCAGCCAAGAAGAAACGGCAAGACAGGGAAAAGGCTGAGCGAATGGAAGAACTTAAGGGAAAACTTGAAAAACACAGGCACCACATACGGAAGCTTGAAACACTCTTAAGGATGTTGGATAATATGTCTGTGGAAGTTGGGCAGGTACTGTCCTGTAATATTGTTATTATACATATTAAGTATCATGAAAAGAATCAGTTGTAGTCTATTAGCAATTGTGTAGGATCAAATGGGAAATAGGTAGATCCATTAATGTTGCTATTTTCATTAAAAACCACACTCAGCTTATTACTTAACTCAGAATGCTTATTTTTTTAAATAGTGATATGCTCATTTTAAATTGTGTGTATGGGTAAATTTTGCACAGTGGCTAGCTATTGAAAATACTTTAGTTGAAATCACTAAGGGTTCCTTATATTCTTCACCTGTTTTAGAGTAATATTTAGCTCTTCTTCATCCATCACCCTTTAAATTTGACTAGCCCATAAGGGCAGCCTATTTTTGCATTTTCACTGTAAAGGTACACACATTTGATTAAACATACATGACTCCAGATCTACTAAATATTTTTAATGAAACTTTTGGTGCTTGCAGGTTTTATACTAATCAGCTATGGTATGATATTCTTCATAATATGACCCTCAATGGAGTGGAACACATCAGAATTAACAAATATACCAGGTCTCATTTCTCCTTTTTTTTTAGCTGCACCCATCCTGCAAGGTCTTTGTGGATTTTTCTTTCTACTAGCACTAACTATTATCTCTAGCACCAGTTATTTCTCCATATTCTATGAAAGCCTTCATGGTGGGTCTGTCTTAGGTGCCCTGTAGGTGTGATATGGTGTGTTCTTCTCTGGTGTGTCTGAAACAATCTTTTCTAAACATGTGTCACTTTTAAAGCTGCTTGGAACTTTTCGTTTGCTGTTTTCTTCCTGTTGAGTTTCCTGGGAGGTCTTCATTATTTGGTAAATGTCATGCCTCCCATATTTACTGGAACCTGTTTCTACTCATTGCACTAAAAAATAGTTGTCTCGATTAGAAGTTCCAGTAATCATATATTATGTCTTTAAGCATCTGACCCATAAGAAGAATCACCCCTAAAAATTTCTTCATTACAGTGATTGTTAAACTTCAAACTTTTAGACTAATCTTTTTGTAATGGAAATTTTAGCATGATATCTACTTGATTCCTCCTCCATAATTGTGGATGGGTTATCGCAATAGGTTCTAAGTATGTATAAACATACTATATCACTTATGATTTCTGGGTTGTATGGAACAATCTTCTCACCTTTTGTTCCAGCAAATACTTCTGACTGGAGTAATTTCATATTCGAACCATAATGAAACATTGTCAGTTGTCATCATTACTCACTGTAAATCCATCACCTTCAGAATCACCAGCATGCTGCGACAGTATAAAACGTAATGTTTATTTTATTACTATTTTTTCTTCATCAGTGCCAGTGAAGATTTAGGAATTTCTTTCGTCACAACTTGCATCACTTTCTATACTACTTGGAACATCTGAAAAATTATCTGCCTATATTTCATTTATAATTTTGATTTAGCTGATTCTTCTGCTTTGTAGCCTTGATTTCTGAATGGACCATAATATATGTTCAACACTAAAGAGGTCAGGAAAAATATTCCTCTGAAAACTCTTGCGCTAGCAATCAGAAAGGTTTCTGGAATATACATGATCATAAACTAGGTATGATTAGTTGCAAATAAATCTAGAGAGGACAGTCAACAAAGGATCTGTTTGAACATGTAAAAATGTATGCTTGGTTAATTGAGCATTGGTGATTGAAACACTTATTATTGTGTGAGCGGACCAAAATGTGTGAATTTACAATAGCTGTCATGAATTGATATCCTATTTCAAGCCATGTCAAATTAAGAAAAGTTACTCGATGAGTGAGTCTTCTCTGTTAATTAGTGACTAGTCCATACCATCACTGATTACAAGCTTTACATTTTGCTAAAATCTGAGCAATGAAAGCTTGATCACATTGTTTTTGTGAGCAAAAAAAATTAAAAATATCTAATGTATCATCTTCTGTTTTATACAGATACAGAGGATCAAGGATGATGTGGAGTATTACATCGAGTCTTCACAAGATCCAGATTTTGAAGAGAATGAGTATATCTATGATGATATCATAGGCCTCGATGAAATTGAGTTGTCTGGGGTGAGCACATTTACATACTTCCAGTGTTCTTTGGATATTTGGTGTGTATTTGCTCTTTGGTATTTTATAGCGCAGTAGAAGTCCACTATGCCAATTAGTGAGAGTATCGCCTTAGCAAGTGATTTTTTTGATCGTCGTTTGTCCACGGATAATAGTGTATGGAGTTTGACCGTTTATAATTAGTGATAACTTCTGTCATACAGCCATAAGGAGTTGATTTTGCCAGAATTTTCCTGTTACATAACTCTCCCATCTCAGTGCCCTGTGAAAGAGGAGATAGAAAAAGTTAGTTACGACTATATGGCAAATCACTAAATTAAATTTGCTCAGGTGCAGTGCCAGTTTTCGCTACCTTGGTCATCTGTTTTCTATATTTTAATGCCTTGAGAAATTATTTTTCATCAAATTTCCATGATTTTTTTCTCAGTTGATTAACTCTGACCTACTTTTTATATCTCATTGGTGAAGAAATTTAGTTGTTTTTCTTTGAAGTATATGGTTTTCAGCATTTCCTGATGGGTTCTTACGGTAATAGTTCATATTTGCTATATATAGTTGCTATGATACATGATGATAGGGAAGCATAAAAAATCATGTTATAACAGGTGAATTCGTAACTTTTATCAGCACTAATTATAGTGGACTTTTACTGTCTATTCTTTAGTTACTTGATTTAAATTGATATTGACATGGATTCATTTAAATGGTGTCGATTTTAAAATGTTATTCTATTTGTTATATTATCCAGCTACAATTATTGTCTAATAAGGCTCTCTTGGCAGTAATGACTAAATATAATTGGGAGGCAGTCTTCTGATACAAAACTTAAATCAGCATAACTCATTAGACTTCTTACAATAGCAGTTGCCAAACATTTTCTCATGGACTATTAAATATATAGGAAATTATGATTCCTACACTTCTGAAATGGAAGCTATGATTGGGTAATAAATGAAGTATGTCTCGTCATCTTTTTCATTAGGTAACCAAAATTTTTAGTGTCTGCTGACCATTGGTTGGCAATCGTTGTGTGAACTCTTATTTCTGAATGCTCATGCTTGATTTAATGGTTTCATACTTGTCACCACTGTTTTATTTAGTTGGAGTCTTTAGACTGATGACCGATAATCATGACCATTTAGTACTTGTAGTACCACCTATTCTAGCTATATCAGTGACAAGTGTGCCAGGATTAGAACAAAAAATGTAACACATCCAATGAAGTTGTTTTTTAGGTATACAGTAAAACCTCCCGTTAGCGAATTCACTCATGAGCACCTCAGATTAACAAGCAAATGAAGTTGGTTCCACCCATACTTCTATTGAAAAGCATGCATTTTGACTCCCTTGCAACAAGCTCCCACTTAACGAGAACCTCCCAATGGTGAGGTGGAGAGCCAGTCCTGTGAACACTTGTTAACAGCTTTAGGATGAAATTTTTCTCATTAAACACAGTTTTTTTTTAAATATGTGACTTGGAATGCTGGTATTTACTCTTACAACCTGTGTTCCTTGATTTCCTAAGCATCTATTAAAAATTCAGTGCATCTTTCGTGGAATTTTATGTATTGGCTTATGACAGTTTTTTGCAAATTTTCATGCCATAACCAATTAAGTCTTGAACCAGTACGTATGTCATTATCATTGTTTCCTTTCATTTCTGTCATGATATTCTGTTGCTTTTTATAAGTTTGCTGCAATTAGAAGTAGTCACAAAGACTGGATTAGCATTGCTGCAGGAGGTTGAACATGTAGCAAGAATTTGCTGCACACAGAACTTCAGAAATTGAAAAATGTAATGCAAATTATTTTTGTAGACATACAGGAAATGGATATACTGCGTAGAAGCTGGACATGCATATGTTAAGCTAAATATCATATGTTCTGCTTCAACTGGCTACTTAAAGAGTTCATACAGGTGACTTTAAAAGCACACCTACATTGGCCCTTGTACATGTAAGAGTGTAGTCGGTAAAAATTATGTTTCTGGTGTCTTTGCATGCACAAATTGAGATCCATTGAACTGATAGTAGAAGAAAGGAGTAACTTGCCACCTCAAAAATTTCAGGGGTTGTGGCATCAGTTGATCCCGAGATTGACGAAAATTGGAGGGAAAGGTTGCCTAAATTGATATTCGGTAATACAAATCGAAAGACATTTTTAATGCTGATGGAGAAGGATTTTTCTAACATCCCATCCCAGACCACAAACTGAACGTGAAGGGAGAACATTGCCACGGGGGAGTAGGAGTAAAGAGAGATTTACTGGGTTATTGTGTGCCAACAGTGATGGGTCAGTGAAATTACCTCTGCTTGTAATTGGTAAATTCAATAAACTTCGTTGTTTAAAAAATGTGCGAATACTACCATGTCTCTATTACCATAACAGAAATTCTTGAATCATTGAAAGAACAAAAAAAACAGTTCATGTAATCCAAAGAATGTCCAAAGACAAGCATCGGTCTGTGTAGAAGTTAGGAAAGTAGTCGAAATATGCTGAAAGAAATCTTCAAGATTCATTCTTCAAGAAATTCATTCAAGAATGTCCTAAACAAAGCAGGGGTCAGTGCCAGAAAAAAGACCCAGGAAAGTCAATTGATATCATCAATATAATTCACAGTGGAATTATTTCCAAAGAGTAAGTTCAACCATTATGCAAATAATCAAAAAGAGCAAGAGGAAATATAGATAAACTCTGTGTAGCAAGCTCCATAGAATACTGAAGCATAGGGTAGAAAGATGCATTGAGAAAAAAATAATGGCAAAGAAAGAAAATATCTTGCAGCTGTGGGTACTGTGACCCTTAAGCACAATCAGAAAGATAAGTGAGAAAGAAGGATCCACTATTACATGTGGCAATAAAGGGAGACTCCAAGGCCTATAGGTCTGAGAGAGAAGGGATTGGGGGAACTCCTTGGCCAGCATGGTCAGCTAAAATGAAAAAAGAAAACAAAAAATACGATTCTCAAGACAGTCAATAGGACCTCTAAGAATGATTTGGTAATTGAAAGAGTGAAAATGACTTCAGCAGCAAAGCTAACACTCGCCAAGCGGTTATACACATTTTTCACATTGAGGGCACGAAAGCTGCGGGGTGAGTATGCGCTCCCACAAGATGGTGGACAAGCTAGATGCTGGGTGTGTATGCATGCCTATTGCAGCAAAAAGGTTAATTATGAGTGAATGGGTCTTCATCCCAGAGTTCTTCATCTCCACCGACATTTCAATGGACGACTCTCATCATCATCATTACCTTGAAGATGATAAGTGAGTCATTCATTGAAGAATCAGTGGAGATAGAGAGCCTAACCTGGATGAAGATCCATGAAAAAATCTCTCAAAATGACAGGTCGAGAAATCAAATGAATTTTCATTCTGTTTTAATGAGTTAAAATGGTTTTACTGTGAGCCTACTTGAGAACTGATCTATTGGCCTGTTGTACTTGCAGCCAAAGGAAAAAAAAGGTTAATGTATAATGGCCCACAGCACTAAAAGAGTGAAAGTTCTGTCACAAGATCGAATTCCATTCTCAGGCCTTATGAAATGAATGTTATTGGTTTCCAGGTGACATTGCCTGCATCTTCTGTGACAGATGGCAGCAATGATAATGGCACAGCAGGATCTCCTTCATCAACGGCATCTGTAGGGGACTCCCCTGGGGGCCCATTGAGCAACAATGGTTTGCCTTCTGGGGACCCCTCGTCGCCCCCTCCCCCACCTCCTCCACCCCCTCCGCCCATGCACAACAGTTCCTCGTCATCTTCATCCTCGTCTTCGTCCTCATCTTCGTCGTCGTCATCCTCATCGTCATCTTCGTCCTCATCGTCTTCGTCGTCAGCCCCTAACCCGCACCTTCCACATGTTTCCCATCAGCATCTCAACCACTCCGTCGAAGGCTCTGGAGCTCTCGCAGGTGGGGAGAGGATAGGAGAGGAGAGGCCAAAGAGGAAGGGTGGTTCAGCTGGAGGTGCTCTGGACTCTGAATCAAAGGTAAGGCCAGATTCATTTGGGGCCTATGGTTGATGAGGTTGCAATAGAAACGGGGCTAGTTGGATATGGTGACTCAAGCCTTAGCTTCTCTATCAGTTGATTACCAAACTGCCGTGGTGCTTAATCCTTTAGGTGAATATTTAATCTAAGGGGTATATATCATCTGTAGTTATGTATTTTTTGATAATACTTAGTCTTCAAAATGCAAATGAGTTACGTTTTTCTGTGCTGGTGAAATGCACATTTATTCAGTTGGCTTTTAAATTATAGGATTTCTTAGGATGTTTTGAATTCCCATGATAGCAAGATGTCTGAAGAGAAAAAATATTCCAACTAGGCTGGCATTAAATCCTTGCAAAGTGGATGATTTTCTCTATGTGGAAATCTTGCTGTCATGCATATCAAAGGGTAAATCTGTTTTTACAGGTTTTACTCAGATGGTTCATCAACCTTGAAATTTCCATGATTCTAATGCATATCCTATTTTTTCTGGCAAATGGAAATAATTAATTTTTCTCCTGGAACCTCAGGATTTCACTTTCCTGTTATCTGATACTGTTACTTCGTAGTTTTCAATTATCACCATTTCAATCCATTTTTTCGTTGATTTAAATATCCATTATCAACAGCAGGCCTCACATCCTGTGCCCTGGTTACATTTTTCTTCCAGTTAAGTACATGGAGTTAATCATGTTTTTAGCTCTCCAGTTGGTTGCTTCTCGGTGAGCTCCCATTCATGGTGGTGGAGCTAACCATCTTCTCTCTTAATGGTGGTGGTTGTTTTCACAATTTTGATGTTCTCTCACATTGTCTTAATAATGTGAGAAACTATCTATTATATTATCCAAAAACCAAGTCCTGTGCCTTCAAACTGAAGACCGTAGTTGGAGCACCGCTGAAGCTGTTGTCGCCTAAAGCAAATAAAATCTAACTATGTCAGGGGGGTGAACACTAGAAGAGCCATGCTGAATTCTTTCTGTTATAACATGTATACTGCTGCGAAATTAGATCATTGGCTGGCTTTCAGAAATGTTTGGGTCTGGGAAAAAAGGTTGAAAGTATTGCTGTCGAACCCTACAAAAAAATTATGAATATGTATCAGACTTGTGTCCAAATTGACTTTTGGCCAGACTGTTAGACCCGAATGTGGCAGTAAGACAATGACTGTCTGTAATGTGATTTGATATCTTTAGCAATTATTGACTTATCTCTCACTCAATGATCCAATCCAAAGGTTGGTCTTTGATAGGTGCGAGTAGAGCTCACCCCGTACTAAGCCAATGGCGTGTGAAATTCACACATTCAGGGTAGGGGGGCCAGTTCCTTTCCCTTGTATTGACTCATACTAACTGAAAATTTCTTTTGTAGTTTATCCACAGGTTTTAATTCTCTTATTTGTATTACAGCCAGTCAAGCCGATGGCAGTCAGAGCAACAAACAGTAGCAGCAATTTAGCAAGTTTGGTGCCAGCAAAAGGCTTGACCTCAAAAGGTATATCAGGTTAGTTGTATAGTATAAATCTGTGAATCCAATGTAGATAATGATGATCATTCACTCAGAAATGGACTCTGCATTTGGTGTGCATCCAATTTTCCTCATGTGTGTTAATTTCACCTCTGATGAAGCAGTATATTTGAAATCCTTCTCCATCTCTGTACAGTAAACCCCCGTAAGTTCGAACCCTCTTAATTCGAAATATAGAATAATTCGAAGTCGATAAGTCGTTGTGATTTTGGTATCGCTTTCTTGAGCAATCGTTACTTAAAAGAGCTTCCAAGCAATTTTGAACATTTGTTTGTGCTTATGGTCCACTGTTGGTTGGTATGGTATGGCCCGAAATTCATGGTGAAATAGTGTTTCCAACCACTTTTTTGGAATATGTCCCATTTCGACGATAACATCACCGCCACTTCTGAAGAATGCTATACTGATGAAGGCACTTCTGGTAAAAAAGCGGACATCGATGGCTCTGAACGCGGGGAGGAAGTGAGTGATTCAGATGGGGAGGAAAGAAGCAATTAAAAAAGTACTCGATTAAATCATAAGATATTTGCTGTGATTTCAAATGTGGAAATGGCATTGCATTAAAGACTGAGTGCCGATGGCAGTGTAGTGAAAGCCATGGGCATTGTATGTAAACACGTTCTCGAACTACACGAAAACAAAAGTAAAAAAACTACTTTGGATTCATTTTTTTTAGCAAGTAATGCCTTTTTCAAATACGTTTACAAGTCATGATGTAAGTTTTGCAACTAATTTATATCCATGTCTCTCAGTAATATAAAGCCTTTATTTCTCTGTAATGAAATTAAATGAATTCAGCGTTTCAGTTGCCTTTTCCACCCCTCAGCAACGCAGGTAACGTTATTATGTTTTAACTACCTCAGGGAAGGGAGGTCAATCATTTATCAGCATGGGCAATCATTAACAATTGGTTAAAAATACTCGGGTAATATGATGAACAAAAATTTTAATGTAGGATTTTTTTAGAGAATTTCAAATTGAACAATATGGTATCTTGGTGGAATTGTTTACCGAAATCATATTTCTTTCGGGTATGCTGAAATTTTTCATGGCCTTCACCTGCTGTAGGCATGGTGGAGTAATAGTTTCCAGATGGTGTGTTGTCTTTTACCCATTTTCCCTGAATAAGCACTTTTATCATTTGGTAGCCGCTCCTCCCATCTCGCTTCGCGTGCATCCCCAGATTCCTTTGTTTGCCCAGAATTGCTGACGAGTTATGGTACTCGCAATCAGCTTTGTTTGCACTTTTCTCATCTACTCTTGTCCCATATCCCCAAACTTGAATGTGAATCACAATATAAGGAAGGAAGACGATATGGGGACTACGTTAGGGTGGTGTGTGTCCGACACTGCTTCAGCGATTTTTTTCTAGGGTTCCCTTGAGCTACTTTGGGAGGGTTAAGGGATTCTTGGTACGTCGCCGACCTTGACGTGATGCTCCACCCCTACCGTCATCTCCCCTCTCCCCAACCCCTCCACCATTGGATGCCACCTAAGGAGATAGGGCATGGGAAAGCGATGAGTGAAATGTGATAATTTTGGTTCGGGGTCATAATTGATAAGGGATTTCAAGTTTGGAAGGAAGATGGTGCAGCAGTTCATCATAGAAGTCTTTGGGGAAATGAGATGTGTGCAGGTCGGTAAAGTTAAAGGTCTACGGCGAAAATTTTGGTGACCTGGAAAATACACCGTTGTGATATTACTTGACACATGCCCGAAAACATTCATTTTATTTTTATTTTCCACGTGATTGCGTCTGATAGTGCATCCTTCTCCACCGTAAACTTGGATCTGATAAACACGAAGAATTTTGGCAATTAACTCCTCATTTTAGTTCTTTTACTTCTTCTTCTTTGTCTTTTACTCGAAAAATATAGCAGTATGGTGATTATCTTGCAAATACGGTATATTTTTCATTAATTTTCGGAAAGTACGTTTAGTTTGAACCCAGATAATTTGAAGCCCAATTTTTTTGGTCCCTTGAATTTCGAATTAACGAGGTTTTACTGTATACAGTGGACTCTTTTTAGCATGTTCAATTAGAGACCCAAAATTCTAAACGTGGTATCAACGAAAATCGACTGAATAGGTTATGCCTTTCTGTATAAGTTGAAGACATTTGTTAGACACATAACTTTCAGGGAACAAAATGCTGGACTGCTTATCTCCATTTAGATATGCTTAATACGTGGATTTTTGTCTACTTTTCAGAGGAGGTTAAGCTTTTCAACTGACATTTTTATTTTCACCTCTTGCTTTTCCATGGCTACCGTATAAACCTGTGTACCATGCACACCCATGTAAGATGAGCATCCCGCTTTTATAACCGTAGAAATAAAAAAAATTCATGTTATGGGGTTGTTATTTTGGTTGTGCGGACCTGAGAACTTTCGTCCAGTACAAAAGACTTCCGTTGCATAGTATGGCACCGGTAATAGTGGTGTACTACTTAACACATGAAGTGAATACAGCCATTGTTCCTCTTTCGAGCCGCATATAAATTTTACAAGTTTCAATTAGGTATGAATGATATGGAGGAAGTTCTTGTCAAATGCCATTGCATAACAAGTAATTTTTAAGTGTAAGCTACGTAAAATTGATAGAAACTTTTTGCAGAGGAAACACGTAAAAGGATAAAACCTGCATCAAAATCCATCCCTTGTGTATTCAGACAGCTGTTGTTCTAAGATGGGATAACTGGCAGATTTTCTCCTAAAGGCTCTTCTGTTCCTATTTGTATAGAGTACTGCAACCATGCTCTTTCTCCAATTGCATATACACGATTCCGGCACCATACTTTCATCTTGCAGTGAAATTTCCTACTTATTCAGTCTTTAATCACTTTTAGGTTTTCACTTACCATAAAAGTCACAACTTTTTGCATTTATTCATTTTAGAAACGACACAGGGATGAATCCCGACATTCATATGAAACTCGAAAGTTAACAATGTTGCCTCTGGGAAACATGCACGTATGAAGCCAGCACGATTTATACACATGTCTACTGGTGTAAGGGTGTTTCAGAGGATGTTGGGTCGGGTGGAAGGTAGTGATAGCCTTTAACGGCAAGCAAACAAATATTAAACTTCCCCTACTGACTCATGAGCTTCTAGGGGTCCAGCTGTGCTGGGAATTGGGAAGGTGCTTGTGCTTGGGAAGGGCAGAGAGATAGCAACTCGTGTAAGATGTGCACTCTTCTTCAATTATGATATCTGGGGGAAAAGGTTCGCATGGTACTATGGTTTTTACAGTAATTCTAAACACCTGTCTCACTTTTTCATGTCTCAAAGTATTGTTGCTTACTTGGTTTTGATGTCCAGTTGCAATTTTATGTTGTCGTAAATCTTTTCCTATTATCGATTACAGAGCTTATTACTTTTGACTGGAACTGGCTTCAAAGTGACTCATTTTAAATTGATGCTCTACATATCTTGACATATTTTTCTTTCGTGAACAATCTTGTTTGTGAGTAAGTCTTTTTTGTATCATTTTCTTTATTCAGTTTAAATTATGAACTCAAACTCTGCCTATATGTGCCTTGTGTTGTTTTTTCTTGTGCTGCAGCTCTGGATAATCTATTGGACATTTTTTGTCTTCATCCTCTTCTACTCGGTGAATTCTGTTGAATCTTTAGGGTCTTTGTATCACAATTTGAACTGCTAGAGTGATCTATACATGAATATTTCTTCAAGTAGATCTTTGTTCTATATTCTTCACAATATCTTTTCACACCGAACTCATTATAAGGCTCATCGTGTATTTATATATGGTAAAACCAATTGTGCTATCTTTGAACTGGGCAAACGAATCTTTATCTTGGAATTTAATGCATCTATTCAGGACCTTTCTAAGAAAATTTTTACATTATGTGTACTGCTAATGCATGATTTTTGCACCATTATTTTCCATATTGTGCAAAACTTTTTTTGTAGTGGTAATGATCTCCTGTCAGTTCCTTAAAAAATTGCATCTTTCATTTGTCCATTTTCTTGAGTTAGCACTTTGACAATCCCTTTGATATCAAGCCATTCTCAGTACTCATGTGTATCATATCTCCCTCTTCTTAGGCAATTTTGCTGCTATTGTTGGTTCTTCTTCAGCATCCAATAATGGGGGTAATTCTGTGTCAGCAGTTGGAGGGACATCCATTATTAGTTTAGTAGGGCCTATCCTCCAGGGCAAGGGACAAATTGGTAAGAACATTTTAAAACTCATCATTGTTCTTTGCAATGCCACCTTTTTGCTTATTAGAAAACAGAAAAGTGAGTTACATGCTATTGCCTAAAGGTATTTAAGTTAGAAAACTGGTGGAGAGAAACTAAGTTGTGAAAATGTGCAAATTCTGTCTTTGGTGAAATGTACAGTTGTAATGAATGTTTTCTTGTGAGATTGGGAGCTGAAGTTTTACTGGACAAGAATGATGACATCAATGCAGTAGTAGTAAATCATTTGTCCAAAGTAGTTCTTTTCCAGCTGAATGGATATTCCCACTCAATTCCTTGAGACATTTTTAAGGTCAATGATATGTTTAATGGAAACAGTTTTGCTCTCAATTTTAAGATGGGAGTTGAAAGTTAGACATTTTTTTATCTGTTACATAGTTTTCCCCTGTAACATTAGTTCTGTGATGGATTTGTTTAAGTTTGAGTAGGACCTTGCATGAATATTAGCTTTATGTTAATTTTTATTTGCTCATAATATTTGTGCTTCCAGAAAATTTGCCGTAACATTTCCTTGGTATTTGCCTGCTTCCTGAGAAAAATAAGTCTTTGCCACAGTAATGATAAGTGTTTTTGTTCCTTAACTCTTTTAGTGCCAGAAATATCTAGTCCCTTATCCTAGACACTGTGCTAAAGTTGCCTAGGCATTTTTGCGGATTTTTCAGTTGTTCAGGAGAAAATTATTTGATGTAGCCCATATAAAAACACAGGCAAATAAAATCCAGTAGTTGAATTTAGAAGCAGTAGTAGTTTTGGATGTTTATTGGGTGCGTCGACGGCTGAGGTCATTTTGCACCACCCTAAATCTAAATTTATACTGTCCTAAGTTTAATGTCAGGAAGAGTGAAGATTTGTTTGGATTTTATTTCACTCTTGCCTTCTACAAACGTGGTCACAGCTTAATTGGAAGGCAGAATAGTGTACAGAGTAAGAGTGATGAACTGCCAGGAAACCTAAAATTTACTCATCAGCCAATAATTGACCTTTTGCTCTGTGACTGACTTGGCTTTTGTATCCAGACCATGCTAAAAAGCAGTTTCCTATGTTTCAAGTATGCATTAGTTCATGCTTATAGATTGCTTGGACTATTTTATTTTTCTTAGTTTGGTGGTAGCCCAATATAACGAATACAGCTTATAACAAGATGCTCAGATAGCAAGGGAAGGCCCAGGGACAATTTATTACCCAATGATTTGTATGTAAAATAAATTGGAAATAATGAGGGAAACAAGTTGCTTTCATTGGGGTCATTCAATAGTACTGGTAATAAACAGCACATTGCATATCCTCAACCTTGTGCTCATTAGATCTATCCTTTGCATTAAAAATAAAAAAATTTCCTCCTCATGTTTAAGTGTGCATTTACATCATTCCGGGTGTACCCATATGTGCACATGTGGATTTCTTGATAATTCATGACCTTCTTTTTACTTTTTTGTTATTTTCCCATTTCTATTACCGTTCATTTCAAGAGCCAACTTCATGGCTGGGAATGTAAGTTATTAGATCTGAAAGCAAAACTTTTGTTCAATTAACAAATAAGAAAGAGATGAGTCAAGAGGGCATTTTTATCAAAATAATAGTCATGCACCTGGCATTAGAAGTCCTTACGGTGGATGATATTATGCATAACACAATGATATTCAATTTGTAACTTACAATTGTTTGTGTGTAGCCTCATTTACAACAAACACAATTACAATTGAATATCAAGAGAATATACCACAAGAGGTATGGCCATGTTTCTGGTTTTCGAAGTTTTTGCCACTAATAGTCATTCATTCAGTATCACCGTCTCATTCAGTATCTCCATTGCCTGTATAGAGTTTTAAGTGTTCTCCTATGTGTTGGCACAAAATGCTCTTTTAAAATCTCTATCTCTATTACTCAATACATATTACCTGTGTGTATTATTATTTTAGTATTTGTTCTTTTAGTTTCTTTGGTATAGTCATAATATTGTAACATCTCTTCTTTAGTTTCCATGAACTGTTTAAAGGGTCTTATTGACAGAAATATATGGACTTTTCTTGTGCTATGAAAAGTTCAAAAGACTATGAATATGTTACATCTTCTCTCCACCAGTGAAGAGGTACTCCAAAAGAAATGAGGTATAATCTATGTAACGAATTGGTAATTTTAAATTGATTGATTTAATAATGTGTCATATTGTCACCTTTAAAGTTCAATATTTAAATCTTGAAGTTGTTGATACTTCAAATGTTGCAAAAAGATTATTTTGCTTCCCATCATTTACTGTAGAAACTCCATATTACAAAATCTTACTAATCGCACTAACATCACTTCCTCATTCTACGTAATGGAAATGGCTGGATTTTGAACTGCTGAATGACCTTCTGGTATATGTAGCTTGCAATACTTTACCATTTACAGATTTCTTTTTGTGCACATTACCCTCAAATACACCAAATTGTCTTCTTGCATCACAAATACAGTTCGGCTTGATGTATGAAAAATGACTTAAAATTTGCATTTTAAGACCCTTTCGATAACTTGCCCTTTGCACTCACATGCCACATGTATGTTACAATCATTTTATAACATGATTTGTCATTTTAAATCCATAGATCAACTATGAATTCACAGTTTATTGATGAATATAAAAGTGCTGAAAGTGAAACTGCCAAATGATTTCAACATTCGTTTATTATTTTCTTAGTATCATATATTGTGTGCTAGATTGAAATACTGTGGCCATGGATGATCATTATTAGTTGAAGTATTTATCACTCCTGCGATCATGATATTTCAATAATTATAATTGTTTTTGCTTTGTTATCTGGCATTCTTATGAATAATTAATTATATGTTACACATTCATCGTACAGCATTGCTTAAACATGCAGGTATACTTCATATTCAAATTTTAGACAAGTTGTGACATTTTCAGTTTAAACTTATTCAAAAAAGGTCGTCTTATGCTTGGTAAATACAGTATGTGAAATACATATATGCTAAGTGTTAACTTTTTATGCGGTGAATTTGTACAAAAAGAGGTCTCACAGAAATCCTCATATAGCTTAAACATTTCCAATTGAAAATTTCCATGCATGCAGCTGAAAATTCTGGGTAGAGAATAGAATAAAATCATGCTGTAATGATCTGGAAAATGAATAATTTGGGGATATTTTGCTAACTGCAAGTTTATTATTTTTACTACCAAGGGACATCTTTTTGTCATGCATAGCAAAAGTTTTGATGTCAACGTATCTGAATATGTGAAGGAGAATTGAGCTCTGCCTTCATGTCTTAGCATATTGAACATTTGATAATGAATTAGATTTCTTTCTTTTCAATGTGAATTATTTCAAGTTCACTGCCTTTTTTCATAATGATGAAATATTTCATTCAAATTGGGACTGAAGCCATATTTTGTTATTTCTTAGTTGCAAAAATTTTGTGATATTGCACATTGTCCCATGCATGTGAGATATATTTTTGGTCTGGACTGGCAGCTCTGCTTTGTAATAATGACATGTTGTAATATCAAGTTTCTACTGTAATTTCTATGGGTCGTAACCCTCATTTTATGCCTCTTGCCTTTCTTTATTTGCTACCTGTTATACCTGATCAGCAATCAAAAATTTAATTTAGGTCTGGCTTAAAAAGAAAATTAATTGCCAATAAATGCTTGTTTGTTTTGCACTATAATAGGCCAAAGCTCTACTAATTGTCTTATTCATTAATTAGATATCTCCTGTGCTGGATCAAGTAGGAAAGCTGTGTTGTTTGTGTCCTCCTAGTATATTGTGTTATCCATTGAGCCGACTTTGAATATCTTCACTCATAATTTGCCCTTCTTTACAGCCCATGTGATATCTGAGAATGGTCCACAAAGTGGGCAAGGAGGCAAGGTGTCAACGAGTGGCTCCATTTCCTCCGATCATCACATATTAGGCCATCACCACCACCTGCACCCTCCTCCCCCTCACTTGCACCCATCTCCCTCGTCCACCCCGCCCACCCCCCCACAAGCCCCCACGCCTCCCTCATCTTCATCCTCCATGCCTCTCTCTTCGTCACCCGTGCCCTCGTCTACGTCTCAATCTTCACATCTTCAAGCACACCATCTACACTCTGTGCCAAATCAGAGGCATCAAACAGGGTCCAATGTGTTGAACGGGCCCATCAGCAACAAGGTAAACTTGAGAACATAATTTGTTTGTATTTATGCCTGCTTCTGTGGATATGTGTATGGAATGTTTTATCTCATTGTGTGGCAGATCACTGTGATGCCTCTCTTTGTAGTTTCGTGATGATTAGCCACTGAGAGTATTTTTTTGGGGTTTGATGCAGGTGATAGCCCATCAAATTTGCCATCTGCTGTACTGTTCTTTTCTGGGTTCTAATCTTAAGCCTGGTTCACATGGTATGT
Source organism: Platycnemis pennipes (assembly GCA_933228895.1). Lineage (NCBI taxonomy): Eukaryota > Metazoa > Arthropoda > Insecta > Odonata > Platycnemididae > Platycnemis > Platycnemis pennipes. The sequence goes on from OW121848.1 coordinate 122,188,817, forward strand.
TTTCCCGGGGTAGATATTTTGCATGGAGCCCTGATGGGTGCCATGCATGTTGGAAATTCCGACTGCTGCTGGCTTCCCTGATAGCTAGCTAGCTTGGTTAAGTCCAGTGCTAATTTTCTTATGACTTTTGTTAATGGCTGTCGGTGCCATCTAGTCATCGTTAAGATTTATACTACGTATTCAAGTAAAGATTCTGCCATGGAGGAACCAATCTGCCATGGTTCTGTTCCCCTATTCTGCTTTTATATACATTTTCTAAGCAATATTTACCAAAACAGTGAGTTAAAAAATATGCATTTGGTATCAGTAAATGGTGCTTATGAAGACATACAGAGAAAAACGTAGCTAATATGCAGTTCGCTTATCAAAGTATCATGATAAACTTATCCATGTATCAATGAATCTGTGGCATTGTGAATGTGAAGCATCAAGCATTGAATTCTTCTCTTGACATCTTGTATGTTTTACTTGTTGACAAATGAAAACAAAAAAGTAAATATAATAAAATATGTTTAAACCACTGCTGCATGAACAAGTCCAAAGATACCTACCCTAGCATTATACCGTACTACTTCCGTTTTCACCCATATGGGGTACAAAAGAGGGGGGAGGGAGGGGGGGTAATCTGTCAGGCATGATCTAGGCATGGCAACAATGTACCTTTTATTTTGAAATGGGAGACTGAAAGCAAGGATGACAGCATGATTGCAACCTATGTGTGAACTGACACCATCATTGAAGCCTCCTTCGTCACCCATTAAATACAGTTGAACACCTTTAATTCGGAAACACCCATAATCTGGCAATTTTGTCATGACCACTTACAAGGTACTTAGTCAAAACTGCCGAAACATTGTTTACCGAAACATTGCTCCATAATCTGTCGAGATATTATCCCATTATTAACGTTAATTTTTCCCATTCAGAGAATCGGAATAATTTAAGCATATTAATTTCTGGTACTTCGTGAACACTGGAATTATTCTGCAACTTGAAGTAAAGATATAAATTTGAAGACATCACCAGGATGGATTACGACTAATTTACAAATCGGCCACTTTCAATGGTGCGTGCAATTTTGAACGACCACTAGATGTAATTTGATAAAATTATTTGTTATCTGCCTATGTTTCTCCCAAATCATGTCTCATCTATACAATTGCGGCAACAGCAGAGGAGTGAGGCATCAGTACAAAACGTTAACGATCACAGAAAAGGTGCAAATTGTGAAAAAGCTTGACGCAGTTGCATCAGTAAAGCTTTTATATGAAGCATACAGTGTGGGATCTTCAACAATATAGCACATTAAGGAGCTGAAAGAGAAAATCCTCAAAATTTTACAGTTAAAGTAACGCGAAGAAATGGATGACAGAGAGAAAAACTATGAAAAAATATTTGAGTGCTGATTTTGATCAGACGTGATCAATCTAAAAGACGTGATGTGGGGAATTTCGCGTGCATGGAATAGCATTTCACAGTCAGTTCTAAAACACGCTTGGTGTAACTTGTGGCCTGCTTAAGGTTTGATGTATACAAAATAAGTGGGGATTTTAAAAAAAATATGTTTCCGAGGATAAAAATATGATGATGGGGTTTGCAAACAGCATCCGTAACTCTGAATTAAAGGAAATGGAATTGGTAAATTTAGAGGAAAGGATAGTTAGCGGCCACGGTACTCTCACCACACAACATTTCACAGACAATGACATCACTGAAATGGTAATCAATGACACATTCGAGTGGGGATGAAGATGATGAGCCTGACATTGTTGAAGGAAGACTACTATTGATGATTGTCTTTAAACTATCATCCAGTCTGATCACCCGCGACATGGTGATGGGCGGCCGTGTGGACGACACCCACTCATTTACATCGAGCTGAATAAGCTGATAACAAACCAAGAGTGGTAGGAAATATGTTGCGTGAAGCAATGCATAAGAAATATCAAATTCTATATACCCTTTTTTGACAATATTATACTTTTAAATGTGCAGCAATATGACACACACGATGCTTAGATTCCGTTATTTTCACTCACTGCACAACTTCGAAACTTTTAAGTAATAACTTTGTAAATTAAGAAACCATTTCTTTCTGATTATTCTCAGTGACTTTTTTTTAAATAATGCTCAGTAAATGGCAAACGAATATATTTTGTTATAAATAATTGACTCCTTTCAATGAAAACATCCGGACGTCAAAAATACACGTTGCCAAGCATGACCCATAGTCACTCAAGGAGAACCGAAAATACGAGATGGCCATCTATCTTACGTGATGATGAGTTGGCGTGGGCCATTTTTGGATTTTCCGTGCAAGAAAGAGGACAAACAGTCACTTATCTCTCCGTGCACCTGGAAAACGGTCAGCATGTCTACTACAACGACCACTATGTACACCATAGGTCACCAACTCCTCAAATGACCGCGCTAACAGTATTCTTCAGACAGTGGTTTTCTTACAAAATAAGTTCAATATTTTTCACACCCGTTGAATTTCAACGGGTAGCTTCCGCTAGTCATGTAATAAAAGTAATTTTACCCTGTATGCCTTGTATGAAAATTGGTATGTATTCAGAAAATTTTTATGCCCAAATGGTGCTAGTCATACATGGTATACCTTAAATAATATTTTAGGAATCAGGGTAATTTCCTAGTCATGGGCTGGATTTGCAAGAAAAAATATCATTTAGAAGTATGTCATCTTCCTCTAACAACCTAATTTGTCATTTTTCATGTTTATGCTAATGGCATAGCTTACATGAAAAACATTACTTCGGGGAATGATTTGATGTCCGTTAATAAATAATGAACTCTGGATTATATACTCTTGAGTGTTCATTATTTATTTATGGCTATGGCATAAATGAAGCCGAAGTATTCAGATGTCCAATTTTTATAATCAGATCAGGGTGGCGATCATCAGGGAAAACTGGGAAAACCTGGAATTGTCAGGGAATTTTGTAAATCTGGAAAAGTCAGGGAATTCTCGTAACAGTCAGGGAGAAATTGGGATAGGAAATTCTCGTTATTTTTCTACCATTACGTTTACCGGGTCTTTCCCGCCCTTTATTTAACCAAAACATTTCACCAACTAAAACTAATGTCCGTCGCCGCATAGAAGTGCATAGAATAAGCCCCGTCAATTCGTTGAACTTTCAGTTGTGAATCTTAGTTATTTAGTTGTGTATCAGTCATACAATGTATCCCTTTTGTATATCCTTAATGCGATATTTTCCTAGTAGTGTTAAAATTCATGATCACCGTGTATTCCGCTCATCACAAGGAATCCGAGCCTATGTTTTTTTTAACTTCCAAGACTCAGGTCGAGAGGTAGTTGTAGCACACTAGCTTGTAGTAAATACGTGTTTGCAGTTCTAAAAATATGAGAAGATGATTATTAAAACGGTAATATAAGTATTATCACACAAGTAAACAAAATCTTACGTGAGATCTTCGATTTCTATAACCCCCTTCGTGAGACCATTAAATTGGCCATTAACTTTCCCTTCGATGCCTTTTCAGTAATCTTCAACTTCCCAGAACTACCACGACACGCCACCTCTTCCTTGAAGAGTTAGAAATCGTCAATTTTTAATTTTACCGAAGGAAACGTACACGCCACATAAATACGATACACGGCTGCGAAAAATGTATTAAAAGTGTGTACAAATTGTGTGAGGGCTTAACTTGTGAGGGTTTAATATATTTTTTCATTAGGGCGGAGGTTCCATATATTTTTTCATTCTTATAGCTTTTAATGTATTGATTTCAGCTTTTAACTTTTTCTGAGTTTTGACAAATATTTAATTCAGCGGAAAAAAAATATTCTGATAGTAGGAGACCTTTTGGCAATCGGTCAGGGAAATTGGTAAAGCCATCAGGGAAAAGTCAGGGAATTTGAAAATTGGTCATCAGTAGCCACCCTGCAGATGTTACAACCAAGGGTACTATTATGACATGTCATTCCAGTGATGGATTATGTTTAGGGATGATCAGACTGAATCTGTTGAATCCAAAGATCCACAGATCTTTCATTTCAATAGCCACTGAAATCAGATCAAGAGGTGGTGTAAATTCAAAACTGGATTGGAAATTTTTAATTTTTGCAGCTTAAAAATTGAAGTGCCATGCGAAAGGAATGTAGGTATGAAATATACTGACAAGGAGAGGTTATGTAACTTGGATTGCGTAATAAGATGAACATTTTTCCACACAAATAAAAGAAAAATAAAGAAATATGTGTCATGGCTTTTTTCTCCATAGGCCTGATTTCGTGAGAAAGAAATAAAGTAGAATGTCTTGTAGGTAGCTTAAATTCGCTGGACTCAAGATCTGGACTCAATGGTGTCCTCAAGAACATTTGCTAGGCTGATAGGTAATACATGCTATTTCTGAATGCTACTCATATTCTTATCTTTGTGAAAACATCTATGAAGGACATTTTCAATCAATAGACTGAAAATAACCATAGTGATGTTTACGACTGCTTAACACATTAGCCTACTATCCTCGGCGGTGTATTCCTGATTGCTATCTGGCAGAAGTGAACGCCAAAAAGTTCTCAATGGATTCTAACTCTGGATAGTTTGTTGATTTCCAATACAGTGGAACTTGGTTAGTATATTCCTCTTTAGCACGTTTTCCTCCTTTGTATGGTGATTTCCCTCCGTCCCGGTACTATCATAACAAAATACAGGAAAAATAATTTGGTTAGTACGTTTTTAAAAATGGCGCTTTCCTGGTTAGTACGTTCAATTACTTGCCATAAAGTAACCTGCAAGACGTTTTCTAGTATCTTTTTAAGTTGTGTAAACCACCAAATTTACATGTTAATTTATTATCATCAACCCTTGACCGTCTTATGTTCATCTGTATGCATTTCTCAATTTTCATGACGTGGTGAAAAACAATACATGGTCATTCACCGGGAGTGTCTGAATATGGGTCGCGATTATTTCAAAGCGATATTCTCAGCCTCATAATATCATGGTTTGCAATTCGGAATTCATGTGATATCCGTACATATTGTATCGTTTTGGCAATGTCAAACCCATTTTATTAATTTTAAATGTGCAAGGAGGCGATCTTATGAGAACTTATGAAAGTAATCGCAATTATGACGACTTTACCTCAGATTGCAATTACCCTAATAGCTATTATTTACTTTCCTGGTTAGCACGTTCATTTTTTGTGGTCCCTTCAAAAATGTACAAACCAAGTTCTACTGTATATGAGTAACTTTTTTGAATTCGATGTAGTTTTCAATTATTTTCCTGCATTAAGACAAAAATTTGACTAAAAATAGGGTCCTCCATTTTTTTCAATATCTATGGTAAATGTTACTATTGAATAATGAAACTTATGCATGATTGAAAGCAAAGAACTCTTCTGCAGCATGGTATAATTTTTTAACCCAAAGTGTTATTTCACAAGGTTCAGCAGCAGCTGATTTTCTAGATGTTCAGGGAAAATTAAAGTAAACAGTTTTTTGCAAAAATGTATCAATTTTGACCCTATGTAAATTGCCAATGTGTGAAAACCAGGAAAAATGGCATGTAAAACCAAATGCACCAATTAGTGGAGAATCACCATGCAAAGTTGTAAAGTCTGAGTTGAAAAAAATTACTCTTCAACTTAAGGCCAGCTTTGTTTTATTTCAGTCCATTTTGCGATGGCTAGCCTTCCTGTAACCCACTAATGGTACTTGACAACAGACAGTGGTGTTTTCAAGCCTGCATTGCTTTAAAAGTACCTACTGGAGTCGTGGGCTGTATTCCAGGGTAAGGCAGGGTTTCCAACATTGTGAGTAATTCAGAAAATCGCTAATGGAACTTTACAATGAGTAGGTCGCAGCTAGGAATGGCTGTCAATGCCAAACTAATATTTTTCATTTCAATGCGTCATTGAAACAAAAATAAAGTCCTGCATTTTATTCCATTCCATTACAATCTGAAACGCATCAGAGAATTTTGTTTAGACCTTAGACAAAACGATACTTTTTGAACTCCTTTGCTCCTAGTTAAGTTTTAGCCTTAAAAGCAGGGTGGGAATATTCACTTCCAACACTCCAGAAGTTAACTAAGAAGTATCTGTGTGTCCCCTCAGCTGCTGTCACCAGCAAAAGGCTCTTCAGTACTGCTGGGTTCATCGACAATACCTAGTTGTAATCAACTGGATTCTAACAACATTAAAAGGCTGATGTATTTGAAAGAATTAAAGGATATTATTTAAGGCAGCACTACACAATGGAACAAGTTCATGTTAACCCATCATACCCTGAATTTATGTTCAGCTTTTTATTTTCTTAATTCTGATGTATTTTATTAGTTTTGACATACAATGCTCTTGGAGTCTTTTTTTCTGTAATTGTACATGAACCTTTATGCATGAGGGTGATGCCACTTGGCATGACTATAATATACTATCTTACATTTCAGAAAATAGTTAAGTACTAATGAAAACAAATTTGTAATGTATCTTTTTGCTGCAGCCTGATACAGGTTTTAAAAAATGTTGTTTGTTGAATATCTGATAATGGAAAAGAACTTTACATAAGAAGTATTAACGTATATTGCATCTGTAAATCTTGATACTGGTAAATAATTTGCACACAGATGATAGTTTATTTTTTTTCTACAATAATTTTATTTGTTTTTTTGTAAATACTTCTGTTACTGTTTTTCTGTAAATATTAAAAAAAAAACAGGATTGTTAAAGGAATAAAATTAAGAATCTGGGAAACTAGGTAAGGATCCGGCTCTGGATCCAGATCTGAAAAAACCTGGATCCGCCTATCTGTAATTATAGTTTTCAGTTTGATGCATCCACCAGATATTAATTGGACTCCTGTCCTGTAGTGGGCAAGGGTCTAGCCATATTTCTACACTGGTTACCATCAGATCACCGAAGTTAAGCAACGTTGGGCCCGGAAGGAGGTTGGATGGGTGGCCCCCCTCCATACCTCTACCGTGGTGCTCTTGTCCCCTGTCTGCAAGTAGCGGGCAGGTTTAATGTGGGTTGGCACAATGGATCTAAAGAGGTCTAAGTGCTAGGGAGCTCCAGAAGATCCCCACCCACCCCTCCAATTTATATTTACCTGTCCTATAGTATTCAATTTGTCATTTGCAGTTAAACGAATTAATGTAAGTAAATTGAGATGTTGTATGTTCAGAAATGTAATCAGGATTCACTTACTGCTTCTTTATAGGTTGTCTCAGAAGGTATGTCATCTCTGAAGTCCATGGCACAGCAGGTGATTGACATGGCTGGGCTTGAATTACCTTCAACTGAATCTTCAGAAGGTAAGTGTATCAATCTGTGGTGATGGTTGAAGTATGGATAGGTAACAAATCGAATAGTTTGTTTCGTGGAGTTTCGTTTCGTTTAGTGGAATTTATTCATCACTGAAGATAAAACAATATAACAGTATTTCCACAAGGAAAAAATCCACCTCGACTGGGACTCAAACCCCTGATTTATGGCCAGGTACTCTGTACAGAGGGCCAGGTACTCTGTACTCTGTACAAGGGGTCCAGGTTCAAGTCCCGGTCAAGGTGGATTTTTCCATGCAGAAATTCTGCTATTGTGCAGTTAGTGACTACACTAAGCTATTTGTGGCTAGTTTGCAATCCTTGAAACAGTAAAACATGGTGAATACCAATAAAAAATTTATTCACAGCTCGCCCTTGGTTAATACCTTGTATTGAGGCAGAGATGACTAGGTGAGAAAACCTGGGTCATGGTGTGCATAAATTTCTTGTGAATTAGTGGGTATTTAAATATATCTGAAGTGAATTTTCAATGCTAAATTATTTTTTACAAATTATAGATAACAATAATCATGGCAATAAGTTTTTTATTAATCAAACATGATTTTATCAAACACGTTCACGAACTACGCGAAAAGAAAAGTAAAGAAACTACTTTGGATTCATCTTTTTTTTATTAAGAAATGACTTTTTCAAATGTGTTTAAAGGTCATGATTAGAGCCACGAATTTTTCGCAAAACGATTTTTTCGCGAAATGACGCGAAATATGAAGATTATTTGGGAAAACGTGAAATACATTCTCCTGAGCGAAAATCCTGAGCGAAAATAATGCGATTTTTTAGAATTTTTACGGGTTATTTTGCGAAAACGTTGAATATATAGTAAAACCTCTACCTATGGAACATCTTTTCATCGTAAAATCCTCATCGCCGGCCAAAATTCAAGCATGTAACAGAGGGAAACATCTTTGTATCGAACTACATTATTTTCGACAAACCTCCGCACTTTGTACTAAGTAAGAGTGAACCCCCCGAGACCGCGAAACTAGCTCCACCGAATGGAATATTCGGTGATAATTTTCGTTCTTGCTCCCACACTTGTTTTCTCATTTCTCCACGAAATATTACTGCTTCCGACTATTAAAATCGATCATTTTAGCCGCTGATGGAAACCTCCCATTTGAATTCATTCAAATTCCCGTACAATATTAATCATCAGACGCGTTTTACATGTACCTACGCATCCAATGATTTTATATATCTTAGGGTTCTTTGACCTTAAATTGTGAATCAAACCATCAAAGGAGTTATTTTAATCCTAATCCCTCTTGTAATCTCATCTTTATTCGTCCGAGCACCTAAATTTCATATAGTCGCCAAGCGATATTCGTTTGTTTTGTTTTTCTCGTTCTCGCAGCGCGATTTCGAACATTATCCATGAAGCCGGCACGAATGATACATTAGTGATTACATTGTAGTCAGTACATTTCATCGTAGTCCCCGTGGAAGCCGGGTTCACATGGGAGTGGAATAGACGGAACGGATTGTGATTGGCTAGATGCTTTTCTGCTTTCGGCCTGTTCCGTCTATTCCGCTCCCATGTGAACTTGGCTTGAGACTTTTGCTTTCTAGAGATTATTGCAGTTTGTCCACATGCAATATTATTTGTTATTTACGTGAGACTTAATTTAATAGCTAATCAGAGATCGATAGCAGAAGTATTTCTATGATGCGTAAATTGCCCTAAGGAAAATGCCGAAATAGTAACTGTGTTTGACCGCGAAAATCAGTTTCGTAGAGAAGGTTTCTATGTTTTTGATAAACAGAAGAAAATATTAATGTGCAAGTACTGCAACTTCCGAATTACTAAATTAAACCGAAACTAAATTAAACTCACTCAAATACATTAAAATGAAAATAACTTTTCTCCAGAACAGTCATCAATATGGTAATGCAATGTATCACCAAATGGCGTTTGAGAAATCTCGGATGAATCAATATTTTTTATACACCGAAATTTAGGGCCATTTCCCATTTTTTATCCCGAAATGGGTCATTTTTAATGACGAAATTTGAGAGTTTTATTTGCCATAAATTCTTGCCTCTAGTCATGATGTAAGTTTTGCATCTAATTTATATCCATGTCTCTCAGTAATATCAAACCTTTATTTCACTGTAATAAAATTTAATGAATTCAGCGCTTCAGTCGCCTTTCACCTCCCAACGACGAAGGTAACGTTATTTTGTTTTAACTACCACAGGGAAATGAGGTCAATTGTTTTTTGGCATGGTGCGTCATTAACGATTGTTTAAAAATACTCAGGTAATATGATGAACAAAAATTTTAATGTAGCATTTTTTTAGAGAATTTCAAATTGAACAATATGGTATCTTGGTGGAATTGTTTACAAAAATCATATTTCTTTCGAGCATGCTGAAATTTTTCATGGCCTTCACCTGCTGTAGGCATGGTGGAGTAATAGTTTCTGGATGTTGTGATGTCTTTTACCCATTTTCCCTGCGTAAGCATTTTTATCGTTTGGTAGACGCTCCTCCCATCTCGCTTCTGGTGCATCCCCAGATTCCTTTGTTTGCCCAGAATTGCTGACAAGGTATGGTTCTCACAATCAGCTTTGTTTAAGCTTTTCCCATCTACTCTTGTCCCATCTCCCCAAACTCGAATGTGAATCACAAGGTAAGGAAGGCAGATGATATGGGGACTACTTTAGGGTGGTGTGTGTCCGACACTGCTTCAGCGATTTTTTTCTAGGGTTCCCTTGAGCTTCTTTGGGAGGGTTAAGGGATTCTTGGTACGTCGCTGACCTTGACGTGATGCTCCAGCCCTACCATCATCTCCCCTCTCCCAAACCCCTCCACCATTGGATGCCTCCTGAGAAGATAGGGCGTTGGAAAGCGATGAATAAAATGTGATACTTTTGGTTCGGGGTCGTAACTGACAAGGGATTTTGAGTGGGGAAGGAAGATGATTCAGCAGTTCATCATTGTAGAAGTCTTTGGGGAAATGAGATGAGTGCAGGCCGGTAAATTTAAAGGTCTACGGCGAAAATTTTGGTGACCTGGAAAATACACCTTATGTGATATTACTGGACACATGCCCGAAAACTTCATTTTATTTTAATTTTTTTTGTGATTGCATCTAATAGTGCATACTTCTCCAACTTAAACTTGAATCTGATAAACACGAAGAATTTCGGCAATTAACTCCTCATTTTATTGCATATTCTTTGCGCTTTGCTCGAAAATATAGCAGTACGGTGATTATCTTGGAAATATGGTATATTTTTCGTTAATTTCAGGAAAGTACGTTTAGTTTGAACCCGGATAATTCAAAGTCCAATTTTTTTGTCCCTTGAATTTCGAATTAACGAGGTTTTACTGTATACAGTGGACTCTTTTTAGCATGTTTATGTAAGGACCCAATATTCTAGCAGTATGGTGATTATCTTGGAAATAGGATATATTTAGTTAATTTTCAGAAAGTACATTTAGTACAAACCTGGATAATTCAAAATCAAATTTTTTTTCTCTTGAATTTTGATTTAACGAGGTTTTTCTGTATTTATTCTTTATCCTTAGTGGTGCAAATTAACTTTTGATTCCCTTCCCTTATAACAAGAATAAACAATGTAACTTTTTCGTTCTTTTCTTAGGTGGTGTCAGCGTGAACCCATCTGGAGGTGCTAATTTAAACATTCCCCCTACGACCTGCCCTACTTCTGCTCCCAACTCATCCGTGCCTCAGTCAACTCCCAATGTCCCATCGGCCCCGTCACCCTCACCTTCCTCTGCACAACAGCAGGGACCAGTACCACAAAATGTGCAGCAGCAACCACTGCCTATCCTTCAGCAACACCAGGTAAAGATATATAATTGTATCTGTAATCAGTCAAGTACAGGTCATGAATGTCATAACACATCTGAGTATTATATAATTTTTAGAAGAAATCACCTTTAATGCATCCATTCATGGGATGCATTTTTCACAATTTTAACAGTATTAGCTGGTGAATCAGTGAAGTGCTAGGGGTATTTTAGGCATAAAATATCATAGTTGTGTTTGATGTTCCATAAAAACTTGATATCTTAATGGTTTTAAAGTGTAGGGTGCTATTGCACTCTTGCATCAGTTTATTTATTTATTTATTTTATTTAATGTTTTCATAATAAAACAAAGGAAAACAACTTTACAGTTATTTACAATTACAATTATCAATTTAATTCTTCCAAAAAACAAAATATAAATGGTACATATATACAATGCAAAATATCATATCATGTTCTTAATAAAATTTGTCTTGGCGATAAATACATTTTTATTCCATGATAAATCTAAGTATTCACAAAAAGCATTGTGTTCTTTACACATTCTTATTAGCGGTGAGTTGCAAACATATGTGGATTTAGCAAATGGTATAAAAAAGGTTCGCTTGCACCTTTGTTGAAATCGTGGGACATGAAATTTTAACTTATGAAGAATAGCCCTGTTTTGCCATACTTTATTAATTCAATTAAAAACTAATTACCCATGCTCTTCCTTCTTACATGCAGCGTTGCAAGCCCATAGACATTTAGCAGGTTTTTATATGATATATAATTTTTGTACACTGGATATACTCTATATTCCCTGTAGAAAAGAATTCTTAGGAATTATTTTTGTGTCTTTTCCAGCAGGTCTATATATTTCTTTGCATACAGCGACCAGACAACAGCTCCATATTCAAGTTTAGACCTAATTAAAGTATTATATAACATTAACATTGTTTTACTATTCTGAAAAGCAGTTGTAATCCTTATTATGAAACCCAATGTTCGATACACAGATGTCACTAAGTTTTCAATATGAGGTATAAAGGTAAATTTTTTATCAAAAATTACTCCTAAGTCTTTACACTTACTTTCTTTCTTATGATCAGTTGCCATCATCATCATCATCAGTTATCATCAGTTATCATCATCATATTTAAAGAATTAGTTTTTGACAGTTCCTTCAATCTGAGTGAGTTTTTTTGCTAGCAGATTTAATCGAAAATTTAATGCATTAGTTACAGCATAAATTTGGTGATGATGTGGACACAATGTTTGTAGTATGCATGCTTCAATATCATAAGTGTCAAAAATAATCATATAAGCCGTCATCCTTAGCTGATCAGTTACTAATCTGCTGTTGCAGACCTCTCTCTGCCTCTGGTTTTACTTTTAACTTTTGTATTACTAAAGGTCTCCAGTGGAGTCCAGAGGGGGACATCCCCATCATCAACAGTGCAGCAGCAGCAGGTGCTACCCCCTCGGCAGCAACAGCAACAGCCCCTACCTCCTCCTCCCACACATGAGGCCCATATACCTCCCTTGTTGGGGGTTGCCCCTTTGGGTCCAGTTCCCCTCCAAAAAGAGCATCGATGTCAATTTCAAATGCTGGAGGTTGCCTTCTTCCACATGCCACACCCGTCAGACTCGGAACGCCTTAGGCCATATCTGCCTAGAAATCCATGTATTACTCACCAATATTACCCTCAGGTAAAATTATTTTAAATTTATTGACTTACATCATGCTTAAAGGATGAATGATTAATTCCTGGTCATGTTTAATCTTGCTGTGACAGCCCCAGGGTATAGACTTTTGATTTAAGCATGTTATCATACTCTGTTTTTGTTAGCCTTACTCTTATGTAAATTCCTTTTTTTGTGTACTTGTATGGATCTTGTGCGTGATGTCTATTGTGTCAAAAAAACTCCTACTTTTTCAAAATACAAACAGTGTGGTTGTGTTAAGTCAATCTTGTAAAATGCTTCTTGTTTTAATACTGAGGTGGTTCCTAAATTGGATAATAATTAACTAAGTAGTCATAAACCATGCCCAAATATTTTAGGAAATTGGAATCAGCGATGTCCAGTTAGCTATTGAATGTACTGACAAATCTTATCAGCTTAAAAGCTCACATTAGAAACAACAGTGGCGATAAAAGTTCTCTTCCTTGAGTAAAAATGACAACTCCTACATCATGGTACAGTCCAGCCCGTTTATAACGAAGTTGAGGGGGCCGAATATTTACCGTACCGTTCGTAATAACCGAACTTCGTTATATGTGGACCAGTTTTTCTGAGTTTCTCTTTGACGGGGAATAGCCTTCACTTCGTTATAACTGAAACTTTGTCATAAACGGGTTTTAAATAAGTGGGCTTGACTGTATCAGCTTTTTATTGTATTGTATAATCTTACTGAATTAACTCCTCTTGTTTCCCAACATTTTTAGGATTGGCATGTTATTTAATATGATTTTGCACCTCAAAAAGAGAGGGAGAAGATTAGTGGAACTTTCTAATATGTAGCCCATCATGGTGTCGCATAAGAATATATTAGTTGCTCTCTTCACTGTAAGCAACAATAGAAAATGACTAAATTCAACGACTATGCCTGTAAATGAATTCAGATGCACTTCAAGATAGCTTCCTCACCACAAATTCAGCATTTAGGAATATTGATTAAATAACCAAAAACACCCTATGTAATTCCTCATGCAATATAATTTATTTAGTTAAATTTTATAGTACCTAAATTTATTTACTTAATGCAAATAAATTATATTGTATGCAGGATTACATGATGTTTTTTTTGCTTATTTTATCATGAAGCAGTTCCACTATGTCACACTGGAAACCTTTTCGTATTTTTAGGAATATATTTAGCAAATTCGGACACAGCTTTAGTTTTCTTAGGTATAAAGTTAATGTTGGAATACCTCTGATTAAAGTGATGGAGCAATCACATATAACCGATAAATTGTAAATGGTAATTTTTGATTTAGGCTTTTATTTGAACCAAGTCAAAACAGGTGTCTTTAGTTAGTTATGTTAACGTTTGTGTTGAAATGAAAATTTATGATTTCATAAATAGTAGACCAGTGATTAACTCCAATAGTCTTAATAAAAGGCATACAAAGGGACTTATTCAGTTCATATTTCCTCTCTGTGTGTAATTTTGTTTGTGATAACTTTAATTTTGTGTTCATTGTTACAGGGTCCTCTCCATCATTCGGACACTGTGGAATTCTTCCAACGATTATCCACCGAAACGTTGTTCTTTGTGTTTTACTACATGGAGGGCACAAAAGCGCAATACCTAGCTGCAAAAGCCCTTAAAAAGCAGTCATGGCGCTTCCACACAAAATATATGATGTGGTTCCAAAGGCATGAAGAACCCAAGCTAATCAATGAGGAATATGAACAGGTATGATATTTTCTTTCCTGTTAATTATATCAGAACATGATTTCACTATGTTTTAAGGTTTTATTTCTCCCTTAAATATGCAACTCCTTTTTATTTCATAATGCATTATTAATTCATTTGGTATTCTTTTTTTTAGAAATGTAGAAATTTATTGCTCCGTAACAATATGCATTGTTGTGTGTGGCTTGCTTTTTTTATGCATATACAATATTTTCCCACTTATATGTTTTACCACTGTTTTAACCAAATATATTTGAACGGGGAATTATACTTAAAATTATATCTTTAATGGTGCAGTAAACCAGAAAAATTAAACTTTTAAGTTGTTGGATCAGCTTTCACTCAAAGCTACCCACCTCCATGTTTTTAAATCATCATCTTACTGTCCAGTAGTGTCAGCTAAGTGAATGAAGTTTGGAAACGTGCCCAAGAATTTCGATCGAGTGCAGCTTTGTGGAAGCACATTAAATTTGGCAGTGTCATATAAATGGTGTATAGTACCTTAGTGCATAAGCACAAGTGTGTTCACTCTTGAGAGGTATTCATTAACATATCTAAACAGTAGTACTGGAGGAATATTTGGCTCAAAGCCATATGCCGTGACAGTTAAAAAAAAGTGACTACAGCATTGTAAAGTTGCAAAGATCATTGCTCTGGACCCTGGTCAGAACCCGGGTCCGGGGGTCCTGGGTTCAAATCCGGGCTAGAGCCTTTCTGGATACCTCCACCTGAAATCATTGCAATTCAATTTTCTGCATGTGAGAACGTCATAGGAAATCGCAGGTGGTCCAGTGAAAGGAACTGGGATTCCTTTTCAGATCATCAAGGAATTCAGATCAATTGAAGCCTTCATTACGCAAATTTCTAGCATTAGAAAATGTTCGCTCATGTCTACTAAAGTGTTCTGTCGAGTTCTTACGTCAATAACAAGAGCTTTTTCCTCACCAAATTTTTCAGTTTCACATTTTTGAAGGAATGTGTCATTTTTTGAGGGTATTTAAAGATAAGAACAGTTTTCCTTTATTTTCTGAATCAAAATGTTAATGTTTTGTTCTGATTATTTACACGTGTCTCCATCTTCAAATGGTTCATCCCTGTCTGTTTCATCACTCAATGGAAAAGTCTTCACCACTGAATTCACTTTCTTCACAGTCTACTTCTTTTTTTTACTTTGAATTTATTTTTTATTTCACTTACTCTACCCTAAGATTTGTACAAAACATTAATGACTCTAAGGTGGATACCATGGGCAAAACAAAGGTGATGATTTGCTGGTATAAACCTACCAACCTTTGCCATTACACTTGCACCATCAGTAGTGAATTTGAAAAAAAAAGCCCTTTTCTAAAGAAATTTCTTGCTCTCTCAATTTCATTTTTATGCGTTCAATACACTCCTCTGCGGGTATCTTTCCATTAATTCTGATAATCACCAAGTTCCAGACCTTTGATTGTGTTTTAGACGAGGGAACGTTAATATTAATAAATGCGTTCAATACACTCCTCTGCGGGTATCTTTCCATTAATTCTGATAATCACCAAGTTCCAGACCTTTGATTGTCTTTTAGATGAGGGAACGTCAATATTAAAACAGTAAAACCCGTATTTACGCTGTTATAGGGACCGCTAGAAAAAAGTGTAGATTGCGGGAAAATGCAAAAAGTGGGAAAAGGAAAATTTTCAGTTTCAATTCATACTTTAACAATGTAAAGTAAATATATAAACAAGAAACGCTGATAAACTGAATTAGAGCAATATTAGTAATTATTACTTAAAGTATTGAAGTGTTGTGATTTATTTTTGTACAATATATTTCTACCAATGTTTTAACCAACCTTTGGAGGGTGTCAAATCCATAATTACCAAACTTGTACATTATGCATTGCCTTTTCTCTTATGATGAAGCCATTCATGGTGATATTAGACGATCTAGAACTTAGAAACCACTTTTTATGTTGGTACTTCTTCATACCATGATTTCTTGACATTTTGTCTTTTTCAATAGGTGTCTGCACTAGTTAGCATGTTTTTGAATCACATCGTGATTTTTCATAATTGCATCCATTGTAGAGATCGGTAATCTTAGATATTTTGCTATATCATTGCGAATTGCATCATGAGAATCCATAATTTTTATTTACGCCAAAATGGAAAATATTGTAGTTGTTGCAAAGATTTCCGTGGTGATTAGAAGATTACACTAGGGTTTCCGTTTTTTTCCCACGTTGGTTCATCTCACTGTATGACAGTTTCGCCGGCATTCCAGATGGCATGTTCAGGTCCAAAGTATAGGAAATATATATTACATACGAAAATATATAGAATGAAGATATAGGAAATGTAATGGGACGAGATCTTCGGACCTGAAGATGGCATCTAGAATGTTGACGAAACTGTCGTTCAGAGGAAGAAACCCGAAAACCCTCGAGTTACCTTGAAATATTGTAATTGGTATCCATTTCACATTTCCAAGTAAGATAAAATTTGCGTTACGGAGTAATTAAGGATAACATAAACAACACATGAGAATACTGAGCTACCTCGCTTGTCGGCCAGCGCAAGCAGGTATCTCAAGAGCCAAAAAATTCTCAACAAAATAATTTTTTTCATTTAATGCTGTTTTCATGTGATAAAACTAGTTTCAACAAGTTTTGTTTTGCAGTAACATGTAGTAAAACTGTTTTGTTTTATTAACAGAATTAATGCAGTTTGATGGTCGTACAAATGATC
This sequence comes from Platycnemis pennipes, assembly GCA_933228895.1. Taxonomy (NCBI): domain Eukaryota; kingdom Metazoa; phylum Arthropoda; class Insecta; order Odonata; family Platycnemididae; genus Platycnemis; species Platycnemis pennipes. The sequence goes on from OW121848.1 coordinate 122,206,063, forward strand.
CCCTGTTGTCGCCCACCAGTTCAGTTCATGTGTTTTTAACATCTCATAATTTCTTGGTAAAAATTCATTTTCATTCTTCACTTATACACTTCGGTACTGCTTAAATATACTCCCGCAGGTGTTCCTAAATTATAAATTGCGTCTTATATGCATTCATTTCATAGTAGGAATCTTTTCCCGGCAAAAGTATAGCGAGTGTCTCTCGCGATCGCTGAAACAATCGCGAGTGATGTTTCATCTTTCCTTCACTAGTGGCGCTGTGTACTGCCCCAATACGCCACTAAGGGCCAGTTTCACCAACGAAGATAATCTTTTTAACTCGGTTAATTTTGGGATTAACCGAGTTAATGTGACTTCTCTGTTTCACCAGTACCATTAACTCGGTTTTGGTGCATTATCTCGGTTAATATTTTTACCGGCCGTTTTCGCGAGGTGAAAGGATATTATCCGAGTTAATACTGTAAAAGCAACATGGCGCGCAGGCGATTTTGTCAGCTACTTTTAGATATTAGTCGAGACATTTGAGTTCAATTATCGTTATTTAAGGCAATTACTAGGTTGATTAAGGAACGCGCAATTTAGTTGAACCTAAAACTTGAGATTTGATTTATCCCGAGTTAATAAACGCTACGAAAAGCACTTAGCAACAATTCAGGTGAGGTCTTCTCGGGATTTCCACCGGGTTAAATATTTATATAACACCAACTTCACTCACCCTGAAGACGATGGACAAGTCGTCCGTGGAAACGGTGTTATATAAAGGATAAATAAAAGCAGATGGCATGTATCTAACCTCTAAAACTCTTATCTTATTTAAATGTAAATAGTACACTTCTCACAATAGACACTGCTACACACTTCAACCATAATTAAACATATTTTATAACCCTCATGAATTCTTGCTGAGTAATCAGGGAACGTTATAGCCGCATACGGTCATGGAAACGATTTGCCCGTCGCTATAAAATCTTAGCGTGACAGCCAGCCTGAATCGGATTGTAAAATATCAATATAATTATAAACATGTATACCTAAGGTTGATCAAGTATCTCTTGTCAACGAAATTGCTTCTCTCGTCGTCGTGTCCGATCTTTCATAATCACGTCTGGCGAGATTTAATGCAGTACGAAATTGCTCCAGCGTCTTTCTTAATAAATGACGGTAGGCCTCACATTGTATAAAAAGTTTATTTTGAATCACGCCTAACATACCTCGACCACTATTTCTCCTCTCTCGTAGCTTTCTCCGGAAGACTTGTGGCTGCCACCGTTGTATGGACACTAGCAGTAGATGCGAAAATTAAACCATACCGATTCATTATTAATAGCTCTACTTCACTTCCGATGGCCTCAAACCTCAGTATCTAGAAAGCTTTGTATAATGAATATTATAATTACTAAATATACACCATTCTTTATTTCACCTATCACGCATCACTTCTAAATAAGGCAGAAGACACAAACGTAAACAAACCATCGATACCGCTGCGTTGGTCGGAAATCTCCCGTGAATCGATATGTGCTATCGATACGCCTACACATACTTTCTGCACGTAACAGGGTTTCAAGGAATTAATTAAAAAGATCATTCGCCGTGTTAAACGCCCTAAGCAGAAGCAATTTCAGGTCATCACTTAAATTCATTCGCATGATAATTCACCTTGACACCAATGACAACGACGAAGGAAATGCTAAGTTTTAAGTGATCGAAAGGTACCTATTTACTGCAGTTACTGTTCGTTTTCGAGACGCTATAAATAAGGCAATGTAATTTAAGTTCATTCCAGTATTTTATTTCTCTATCTCCCAAACGTAACAGTGAAGACAATAAGTGATATCTTAGGGGAAATGTTTAGTAGAATTAGGAAAAGCGGGGTTTGAAATATCTTATAAACATATAGACGATTTTTGAAAGTGATTATAGATGTTTTCTAGATACACGTAGAAGATAATATAGATGTTTCGTGGACGTTTAGTTAATATTTTGTCCTTCATGGGTACATTGGAAATGCCTTTAGTTACAATAAGCACGAAGTTAAATCAGCTGCATTACAAATCGGTTAGGCGCTTTTATTTGTTTGCAGACGTCAGGAGTATGAGAAATTTACCAACCTAAACATTCTCAGAGAAATCTCGGTTTACAAAAACCGAGATAATATAACAGTGGTGGAACGCAAGCAAGAGATTATCGAGATAATAATATTAACGGAGATAATGTAAACTGCGATAATGGGAAATTTTACCGTCGTTGGTGAAACTGGCCCTAAGTTCAAAATCTTCCATAAAACAGAGCAAATTGCTGTTCTCTCTCTTGTTTTTGAAATGTATATGCATGAAACGAGGTAAAAGTGTTTTATATAGACTGGTGTTGTAAACCTAGCCCCCTCGGTTCCGGTCACCTTACCTTGTTAATCGTCCGACTAGCTCATTTCTGCTTTACCTCACACACACACTCTCATATACATATACTACGTACATACATCAATACACTTCATTCAATGGTCAGTTAAGAACAAATTAAACAAAACACTATTTATATTATTCATGCATAAAACATATATATATTTGATTCCTTTGAATTGAGAGATTGGGCCCAATTTACAAAGTTCATATGTATACTTATTATAGCCAATAGTCTAAAAGAAATAATTGGATGTTATTAGGCAATGAGCTTAGTTTCCTTAATTAAATTCTGAAAATGTTCCAATTGATTCCCACTTATCGTGGCTAACGCGTCTCGTCCTCCCTCGGTGACACTGGGCTGGAGTGTGCCTTCCCGTATGGTATTCTCGCCGACGCCTCCTCGATCCCGCTCCTTACTCTGCTGAAGTCCTTTTCTCGGGCGCCTGCCATAGGATCAGCATTACTCCACTGATGGGTCCTTCTCAAGGGTTCCCGGGCCTATTCTCCTGACGAGTACGTCTCGTTCACCTTCACTTCCGACTCTCCCCGTGCCCTTTCACTACTGTTCCGTGTCGCGTCCTCCTGACTATTCCCGTTCGCGGTCGCGTCACCATCCACGCTCTTGTTACTTCCATTCTTACGCTCGTTTTTCCTAACCTATTATTTGGCGGAGTGTACTGCCAACCCCCCAGCGTTTAACCGATAATCCCTATTGTTGTCCGCGCCGTGGGTACTGCCAACCCGTGGCGTTTATCCTGTAGGTTTACAGTGTGTATGGCTAAATGTCAGGAATTTTGTTTTTTTAATCTATCGCATTCTTGCCTGCATCTAACGCAAACAGCGGGAAAACGGAAAAGTCGTGGTGTAAATACAGGGTTCTACATACGTTGGAGATATAGGAAATGGGATGTGACCCTATAAAAACGTTGAAAATTGCGGGAAAATGTAAATTCCGATAATGTAAATACGAGGTTCTACTGTATATGTTCTGTTATGTGGTGAAGTCCGCGTCGAAAGTTAGTCAAAATGTTTTTGGAATATAGACCATCTTTTTCGATCCTCACAATCACTATGTCTTTTACACGTGCACCATAATATAATAATCTAAGTATCTTGTACTATTAGGAGATTTGAGGATATCTGAAAAACCCCGACATTTCACAGCTTCACATCAATCGTCAGATGTACAGAAAACACAGAATGGAAAGCCATTGTGAATGGTCATTCCAGCCAGAACTGCACTAATGGAGTTGTCGGAATTAGTGGGAAAAAATCTGTTATCTTCTCTCAAGGCCCGAGTGTGCCTTCACTTCCTTTTCTTCTGATTTTACTTTGAGGACATTCATCATTTACACTTTGAAATTTACTACAAATCACTATAACTATGAAACGTATATCATTCTGCTAATCTTCTTGGGTCTTTTCAAGTCTGTTTCTGCACTAATAGGTGCTTCAGACCAGGAGGAAAGGTACGAGGATAGGAATGGAAGGGATGGGACATGATACCTATGCTAATCAACAAATTTCTGATTAAGATTTTGTACTCCTGAATATATTTGTGCATGTATCTCAATTTCTTAATAAAACAACTTTTGATAAATAAAAAAATAGGAGGAAATGCTATCAACACTGCTGTTTACACATGCACATGTATGTGGAAACAGCACTGTTGATACCTTTTCTTCTGCTATGAGAAATAACGAAGAGGAAGTCACGGCTATTTATTGGGGAGACATGTCACCCTCCCTTTCCGTCCTTAGCCTTATTTGGTATTGTTTCTTGTAGGCAATTTCCCCATTCACATCGAAAGGCAATGACTCAGCCTGGATCATGGGTGTTTTGGAGGACTTTCCCTAAAGTGGCAGACAAGAGAGTCCCTTCCATGTGGCGATGAGTTTAATGCCGTCGTTACGGTTGAAGTTTCTTGGACATTTTCCTATTTCAACTGCCTCCCGTATCAATCTTGGTAGCAGCGAGGTTCTTTTGTTATTACCCATGCTTTTTATTATGAACTATGCCTGGATCTCCGGAGGATGTGTGTTTTTCGACGGCAGACTCTTTTATGCATTCTTCTTTATCCCGTGGATGATTGCTCTCCAGTGCCCCTTCAGCCTGCATGATACAGAGTGCCCTGGCATGAAACAGAGTACCATCATGCCAACAGGGTTCTTGAAGAATGTATTCTGTCCATGCCTTCGATTATGATCACATGATCATAGATGAATGGGATGTAGGAAGTTTGTACATTTGCAGGGTTGAAGAAGGCTCATAGCAGTAGTGGGCAAGTTAACTTTGTGGAATATCAACTCCACTCAAAAAGAAAAGAATTTTTTTTATATTCCTACTATTATTATTATTCATTCAACTCAAAGACTCTCCTCTTGATCATTAACTTGAAGTTGAACCTGTTGAGTGAATAATAATAATCATGTGGAAAATAGCAAATTTTATTTTATTTTTGAAGATGGACATTGTTGAAAATGTAACCATCACCAGAAAAATTCAATGTCCATTTAGATCTACATTTATTATTGATAAAGAGTTGTAGTTGGGACAGGCTTTCATTATGCTTGGAGAAAGATATGTTAAAAATTCATTCCATGTTCAAAAGATAAAGGTGGCGCACATAATAATCAGTGAATAAAGAATAGCCTTGAGAAAGAAATAAGGCATTAAATTCTTAGGTCTCCTTTTTATCCTTTACAAAAGGGATAGCCTTCAATAGGAGCACAATTTAGGAGGGTCATAGAAATTGTTACAGTGTGATATAGGAGGGATAAAAAAATTAGAAAAGCAGTGTAATGTTATGCATGGAAGATGAATCTACAAATGTACATGTTGATAGATTTCCTTCATTATTTTATCAAACATAACATTTTAACTGCCTATGTTCTAGTTTCTGCGGTCTTTAATCCTTGTCTTAATGACATTAGAAATTAAGACCTAGGAGGTTTTTCCTTAAATGTTTTCAGGGAAAGTGCCTTACTTGCAGGATAATATGTTAATGTCAGCGTAATTAAAAAATTCCTTTGATGGCATGAGCCAAAGTTCTATAATTTTATGTCCCATCCAATGGATGGAGTACTGCACTTCTGCTCTCTATAAACCTCTCAGGTAGTGTCTTAAATACCATTAAAAGTTTCTGCTACCGTAAAGATTCAAACTCAGGGCTTCCAGTTTAAAGTCAATATTGTAGCCACCATGCCACACCAACCCTTGCCTTTTTCCTTGGGAAACACAAGTGATGAAGGAATAAAGTAATCTTGTACGTGGGATCTCTCTATAGCTTTTAGTATTTGCATTTCCTGATATAGTTCAATCATGTATTCTTATGAATGATTATGCATATTATTGCTCATAAACATCATTGGAGTGGCCTTTCACAAGTGAAACTGCTTTGAATCTCTTGTTTTTACCTGTTGGTAACTATATTTTCTTGCAGTTAGTTGAATGTTGTTCAGTCATCTCTTATCCGTGCATAACATGCTAATTTACTATTCAAATTCAATCTTTTCTGAGCTAATCACATTCATTTTTTACTGATCATTCGTGCTTTATTAAGTACAATTCATATTTTGTTCTTTGGATTGAAATCTATATTTTGTCTCAATTACATGCTATAAGTAGTATTAGCGATTTTTTTAAAAATCACACATTATGATAAAGTTGGAATGTAGCCTCTGTAGGAAACAAATGAACTTCTTTTTGACACCATTATATTTAATGCCGAGTTTTGAAAATGCTGTATGTGGGCTATATGCTTAATGTTATTCATTAGGTATTAGCTGTAGAAAACAAAAGATTTTTACAATAGGGTAGTTTCCTATTATTTTTTTATTGTCTTGATCAGAAGTTTATAACCTCTGGAGTACGTGTTTTAAGCCGTTCGATTTTTAAATGACGCTAAGTATTTTTCCTCATTAATTAAAAAGTGAAAAAAATTAATGGTGCGAAAACGCGACGGCAAACTATTGCATGCCGGTTAATCCTACGTGTGACGCAAAACTATTTCCTCTACCCGCCACCAGGTGGTGCTGCGGACGCTTCCAAGTAAACGCTGCAGTCCGTTAAAGCTTATTAGCTAGTAACGGAGGTGTATTTATTCCGTTAATTTATTATAATTAACTTTTATTTATTTATTCAATATTATTTATACAGTTGATTCATTTAAAATTATTTAGTATTCCTTTCACAAGCATACCGTGAAGTAAGCCCATCGCCGCACGACCTTCACGCCATGCTTCGCTGTAGCAGAACACTCCACGATCAGGATGTCCTTGATCCTATAAAATGACTATTAATACAATGTTTAGCAGAGAAGTCTTTTCGAGTGTTGATAGTTTTCACAGGCTATTACTAATACATATTCACTAGAGCTGAGGGGCCCTGAAATACAATGGTAAGTTCAGGAGACGAATTTTCCTATGCTTCGCTACGTAAACTATCTACCTGTTACGTCAGCAAGAAGGCACGCACCCTGCCATTTCAGAGCCTTTTCAAATGGCCTTAAAATTAACATTAAATTCTCTAGTAAATTGGGATTTCTCAATGCAAACTTTTTGCATAAATTAAATACATTTATGGCAGGGCACAGATCGCAATTAATGAAGTCTAATTTCTTTGATGAAGGAAACTACCCTATTCATGATTTACATGAGCTATAAATTTTTTTAAGCATAATCAATAAATTAGTAATGTCACTTTTAGATATAATATTTATGCTGTTACCTTTGAGTTCGGATGGACGTTGTTCAGTTCAGGTTGACAAATAATGGTTAAAGTCAGTGAAATTATTTGCTTTATCAGAGACAAACATTTTTTTCCAATTCATTTGGGCTGCACTATTTTTTCTCAAGTTTACTGTGAAGTGTAATTGAGGGGTGTAGCCAATTCAGCTTCTTAGATCACCTCCAAAAGATGGATCCTATAATTTATCACAACATGAACTCCATCATTCTGAATTACAGTTGTGTGCATTAACGATTCCTCTGTGCAGAGGACAGGAAGGCAAACCAGACCTTATTTACAGGCATCGCATGGCTTGCAGGCCATGTATAATAAACCTGTATTGTACCAAGAATTTCTGGTTCTGGTGGTAAATTCCATTAAGTATGTGGGAATATATCTTTTTACGTTATTTTCATGATGGGAGAAATTTTTTTCATAGTATCAATATGGAATTAGGTAGTGAACCAATGTTTTAAAGCAAAAAATCCATGCCTAATTTTAATGAATTTATTTCCACCAATGTGAGTCAGATATCCTGCTTTGTTCCTTCAGTTCCAATTTGCATTTTTGTTACCTTGTGTAAAATAACCATGCGCTTGAAAATTGTGATGCAGTGTTCTCATCTCTTCATCTTTACTGATTACCAGTGTGCCTCAAGAATTATGCTTTTCTTTGGAGATCCCAGGCTCAAATGGGGGCGTTTACTCGGAACCGAAATCGCAATTTTGTACACGAAATTGTGAAATGGAAACGAAAAAATAAATTTAGTGAAAACATTAATCTTCTAACCACAACCATTCACTCATAAATCAAAAATTAAATAAGCAAAAGGTGACGCCCACCGAAAAAGCTGCTGTGATAACATTGACGTCATTTTCCTCACGTCCTTGACTGCTCTTATGGGAAGAGAAGGGAGTGGAGGGGGGTTCTCGGAAGGTCTGCTCTCACAGATGCTGTCGTAACTGCTCCGATTGGCAGAGTCTGCTGTGTCCCCCCCCCCCCCCCCCCCCCCACCTTGCGATAAGGCGAAGTAGCTTCGCGGGCTCAGTTGTGATTGGACGAAGTCGATTATCGTCAGAGGTTGCACCACGCCCACTTTTCCGAAAGGGTTAAAAACATCAGATTTTCGGAGCCTATAACTCGAGAAATAATTGACGGATTAAAAAACGGAAAAATACGAGTCTTTTTATTTTACAAACTCTATCATATTCGGCAATAAAAAAAAATGGTAAACGACCCCATTCTGGAGGAGAGAAACCATTGGACTCACCCAGATCCCAGATAAACCCAGGCTTTGGGTTTGCCTAGATAAATAGGTGCTGAGATCACAAATAGTACAGGGGAAGGAGATGGCCCTCCTACTGCTATGCTAAGTTGGACTGAGGGCGGTATTTGCCCTCTTCAAAAGATAATCGTGTTTCAGGTTTAGCGTAGTGGTTCGTAGTCTGTGCGGGAAGTTTACACGCCTCGTCCACGGACGGGAATCGATGCATATCACCGTTCTCGTCACGCCCCTCTTAGCATCCTCGTCGCTGGAATTACAAACCTGCTGTTGTCGGATTTTATTGCCAGCTATTATTGGTTTATTAGTTTTCGCGCCCGGAGCAGTGAAGCGTTTCAAAATGAAGACAAATCATATGGCATTAATCGAGGTCGTCTCGATGTGCTTGCGGCATTGGTTCGTGTCTGCGGTTGTCACTTGACCGGAATGAGAGTGGGATGCAACTAAACCTTAGTATTCTACTCATCACGAACTCGTTTTTTCATTTATCGTTACAAACACTGCGCAGAGTGTTTTCTACTTAAATATCGCTCCTTGTCGTTACATTTCGTTCCTTGCGCATTTCGAAAGAAGTTACTTGGTATTGTAAACTCACCGTCAGTGCTAATGCTGGCGATCGGGAAATTTTTCGAAGGTTTTGACGGAGTGGGAACGAAATTGAGAGTATGAGCAAGGGTGTCAAAATATATGCATGGTCCTTTTAACGCGAGGCTTGCGATTCGCGCCGAGGTATACAGCTTCGCTCCGATGCCACGATGTGATGATTCTTTGAGAAGAAGAGTGAAAGTTTTACACCGAGTTTTTTCTGCCACCGCTTGCCTCTGACTGCGTCATTTTTCCATTAAGTGTCATTATATCTGTGCGTGGTTATTTTTTATCATTATGTTTTTTTAAAGGATCATTATTTCAGCCCGGTGGGAACCACTTCGCGTTGTTGATGACGACATCGGAAGCTACCACTAGTAGATATAAACGCGTGACTTTCAGAAGTCATATCTTTAAGATGTGGCAACGGAAATCAGTGCCATTAAGTGCAGCAGAAAAGATGTTCATTTCTACGTTAATCGTCGTTTGTGATACATTATTTGGTTTCTAAACTAATTTCTACCTGCATAAACCGTATTATATGCCAACCGCAGTAGTGGCAACTTTCAATATGCCTAGGTGAATCTAAACAGCCTCTTGAAAAAAGTAGTTAGTAGTTATTAACAAGTTTTCTTGCTCACGTTACGCAGACATATTGAAGATAAAAATATTTGCTACCCAATTTTGGATCAAATCATTCGTTTTAAAGTTTGCGAAAGGTCAGATTTCGACGCTAATGCGTTAGAGGTGAATAAAAACTACCCTTTTTCATGAAACAGTTTAAACGCCTTAAACTTATAAATCTCAAGTTTAAAAAGAAGAGAACTGGTAATAATCAAAGTAAACCGTAGCATTGAAGTCGGGAAATTAGCGAACTTGGTTAGACTACATTAGCTAAAGATGCAACAAAAAGAAAAATGGGTTGACTCGGAATTAATTAAACGCAGCAATAGGTACAAATATGTTCGTCTTTTGTGTGGAATTATTTTGGTTCCTGTTGCAAATACGTCGTCAGTTACTTTTTTTAGTGACTAGTTTCCCTCCATCATTACCTGTATCATTATAACTACTTTAGAATTCTTAAGCGATGTGATCACTCGGTGATGAGGAGCTTCTTTGGATTTATCTTATGTGTGAAATATATAATTTGATTCATGTGTTTTATAAAATTCGAGATGATCAATTGCTAAATATGTGGTATTGATGCGGTAGGTAGGTTCCGGACTTATAAAAATGTTAGTTGTAAACAAAGCAGGAATGAGAACGGTTTTCTAGAGAAATTGGTCCCCGGGGATTTAGTTACGGTCATGGACTATAATAGGAATCTGAGGTTACCTCAATTTTCAGAATGAGAGAAACGAAATTTACGAAATAATGTTATCACGATCTCTTCGTCCAGGCGTATTGGTCTAGGTATTGAAGAGAAGAGAATTTTCATCGCTGCCCTGGAAGGAATACAAATAATACAAGCAGTCAAAATTGCCCTAGGAAATTGATGGAACCAACTATTATGGCATGCTAATCTTGAGGCGTAATATTATATTTGATACTAATGATTCGATGCGTAAACCATTATTGCCAGCGATAGGGAAAACTGATGGTGCCTGAGGATTCAAGGAGACTGGGATTTTTTCCAAGACTATCGTGACTTGTTTAAAGCAAATAAGTCACACCTTTATTCAAAATGTAGTGCTCGTAAATTAACTTCTCAGACGATCTGCCGAAAAATTGATAATTTCCGGTTTCACTTTACTGGTCACGTTTTCGTCATTTAATTTTAAAAATAAAGCACAACTTCTGGGAACTGGAATTTCGAATAAAACACGCCGACCCCTGTCAATGACGTCAGCGCATTACGTGGGTTCCACTTTTCGAGTTTCACTCGTTCGCCTCCAGAACCATTCTAGCTGATTTCCTCGTAAAAAAAAAGTGCGCGTCCTCAGGCTGGAGGCGGTTTTCTTCCGCACTGAGAAGCGGCCAACTGCCGTATATTCGAGCGTCTCGCTCTCTCCTGTGGGCTACGTTTTCGATCGTCGTCAATTTTTACGGTGTATTTTCTTTCCTTTTCATATTGCTCGCGATATTCGAAAATGGCGCTAGCAATGTAAACGTAGTTGTCTTGGATGGAAAAAATGCACTGAGTTCAGTTTGTAGGTGGGGCAAGAAAGGTTATTTTGCGCTCATGCATATGGATTTATTCTTTGGTTATTAACCGTTACTACTCCCTGGTCCGCTTAACTATAGCTGTGGAAAATCTGACGAAATGTACGCTATATCAATGCCTCCATAATTTATGCTGCTCGGCCACCCGCCGTACAAACACGATCGCAATCATTTACTTATAACTTCAGGAAGTAAAATTTAACTCATGTTAAGTATTTTCCCCGTCGTATTAGGCTCGCATTCTTATTATTTATTAATCCATTTCGTTTTTGGAGAGCACAATTTTTTTGTTCTACCAAGTTTCCAACATGTTTCTTGTTATTTTAGGCCGTTTTTTACCAGCATTTTCACACCTTGAGGTCGTGAAAACCCATTAAGTGACATCTATTGGACCACTTTTAGTATTAATGTCTCTATTGAGTAATAAGTTGTTTTTGGTAAGTTCTTTATGTGCCATTTACATTATATTATGTAGATTAATTTATCAAGTGACTTTTCAAGTGACACCTCATTTACATATTCCAAAAAAATAAATGGATGGTGAAGTAATATTTTTGTTTATGATGAAAGCATTAGTTTCTCAAACTGCCGGAGCTTCTAGGAAGTAAAACTTATGGCACAATGATGGCTGACTGAAGTTGATGGTTAATTTATTCTTTTGTTTGATAACTAGTACATAGCTAGTTGCACTCAGTCAGCCAGTTATAACAAATAAGTGCAGATCATGAATCTTTAAAATCAGTTATTAAACAAAAAAAATTATTAATAAATATTAAATTTAAAAAATGCAGGGAACCATCGTTGATTCTGTTTGACAGGTAGAACCATTGTTCAAAATCTTATGTCATCCTTTGGAGGCAGTGCATTTCAACCTGATTTGGTTTGAAAGCAGGGGGAAATATGTGTATCCTGAAAATATGACTGGGAAATCCAAGATGAATGGTTTCTTGGTGTGGGTTCATACATGGTAATGTCTCACATTTGAAATTCATGGCAGGTATATTCACAGGTTCCTAGTTTGCATTATATGTTTGGTTCAGGATTGTTATACTCTGAGCTCTGCTCTACTTTATTGCAAGATAACCAATTTTTGGTCACTTATGTAGGCATTGCTGTGTCATATATCTGTTGTGTATGTGTGTGTCGTAAATGCCAGAACAAGAGGTCTTTCCATTGAATAATAGTTACCCATTGTCCTGATGCCAGAGCTTGTGGTTGTAGGCTCTTGAAATGTCAGTGCATATCATTTTTTGTACCATTTTTTGACAGAAGCGGTTGTGCCTGTAATATTTAATGTGTACATACTGTTTTCAATATTGGTACTTGTGAATTATACAGTTCATGTTTCACTTCCTTTTTTTAGGGCACATACATCTACTTTGATTATGAGATGTGGGGACAGAGGAAAAAGGAAGGCTTTACATTTGAGTACAAGTACTTAGAAGATAGGGAACTCAACTGAAACATTGAAGCCAACCGGCGTGTGGCATCTGGCAACTGAGGAAAACTAGTCCACGTCGTTCCGAGAGTCCTGTGCTTTTGAGGAAGTGTTTTTTTTATGCTGTGAGCAAGGGGTGGAGTAATAAAGGCAGAGCTTGGAGTTCAATTCCTATCGCATTTACGCGACCAAGGTTCTTTCTCTCTCTCTATCGATGAAGATGATGGCTGTGAAGGAAGTGTCCTTGTGGGTTGGAAGAGGTCATTGGTTTTTCAGCATTTTCTTTTTTTTTTTTTAAGGATTGCCATTGGAAATTTTGGTGGTTCTGGGTGACTTTGACCTACTTGCTTACCTCTTGAAAAGTGTTGTCTCACAATCTCATGTTTTTGCCGTTATATGTAAGAGCATTTGGGACACCCTTTAAGTGGGCTTCAAATTGATTATTTTTGGGTCCACTTGGGAGGTATTTTACCCACAAGGCCATTTTGGGATGTTGGTAGGGCTGGAAGTTTTTGTGGAAATAACCAAGGCCAGCGGGTGTTGTAAGCCTGGTGTTGGTGCTCAAAAAGTTATTGTTGCAAGTCTAAAATTTTTAGTAAAAGCTATGTGGCAGACAGTGTATTAAATTGGGCCTTACATGTACGGTATCTAATAATAGCAGGTTAATGGTTTCTATGAGCCAATTTGTTTGATTAAATTATTTTCAAAATTGCTGTGGGTTTTTAAAGAATTTTACTGTCGTTAATTGTAACCTGTCATCTTGAAAAAAAAAATGTTCTGCCACATTTCCGTGCTAAAATTTACTCTTACCAATTCATTATACTTGTGAAAATAATTTTACTGCTCCTCTGCCCTCAGACCTCAGGCCTTACATTGTATTTAAATGATTTTTGTGCCCATTTTCCCCTTTTTATGTTTACATTTGTTACCGTACAATTTGTGTCAACTTTGTGAATAAGTCTTGCCTGTCACCGTCCTTCATAAACCTGAGAGAAAATACCCTTGTGAGATATAAAAGCCAAAAGAGGTATCTGCCCATGGACATGGAAAAAGTGTATATAATTTTTATTAATAAAATTACCTCTTGACTAAGAGGAAAAAGCTAGAAAGTGGGAGACAATGGTTCAAGTTGATTAGAAAGGTTCCTGATATTGTGAATACAGTGTAATGTAAGAAAGGAAAGATGTTGAGATCAATCTTTGAGAGGAATTATTAAAGAAAATTGTGAAGTACAAAAAAATGAGGGAAAAATATAAAGATTTTCTCGATTAATTTTCGTTTTATTAGGTTTGTCGATTCATAAAAAACTTAACTCCGACTGAAACCAGTCCTGCTCGCTGGCGGCCTCAAGTGGTCAGCGTGTGAACTGAGGAAATTACGTGCACGTTGCCATGTAAACAAAGTTCTCGTAACCAACGACGCGACGGATGGTGTGAGCTTTCGCTCTTGTCCGGTATGACGGAAGCTGCGGAGCCCAAGAAAGAGGAATCGGAAGGAAAGAAGGTGGTTCATACGTATCCTCTAGTTCGAGTGAGTAATAGTGTGTGCTAACGTTTTGAAGCTCGTAATGGATCGTAGTTTTAAATTTATTTCATTGCGTGACCTACTTCTCCCGCGTAATGTGTTTACTCTCCCTTTCATTTGTGTCTAATCGAAATGCAAGTGAAATTGTGTGTTCCAAATTAATTGGCTTAGAATGAGAATATGTGTGGAGATGATAATTGTTCATTAATTGCAGCACTGTGATATGGTCGAAGAAATGAAGACCGAAGCAATGGAATTGTGTGTTACAGCCTGCGAGAAACATTCATCTAATAATGAGGTTAGCAGGGAATACTTTTGCGACTTCTAAAACAGTATAACGTCATGATTTATTGCTTGTATATGTGAATTTTTCAGAACGCCGCCCGTATGATAAAAGAGGCCATGGACCGCAAATTTGGACCGTCTTGGCATGTTGTGGTTGGCGAGGGATACGGATTTGAAATATCCTACGAATGTAGACACTTAATTTACATGTTTTTTGGTGGAAATATGGCAATATGTGCGTGGAAGTGTTCCTAGTATTTCGCCCGTTGGGAACTTAATCCTGATCGCATTTCGGCTTTTTAAAGACAGCGGCGTCGTGATTACGTAAAGTGAAAGTATATTTATATTTTTAGTATTATTTTTTGCCAAAAATGCACGAGGGTATTCCCTGCGTCTTTTCGCCGTCCACTTTGGGAAATATATTTTGGTATAATGTAAAGTTTATGAAGAAAGTGTTAAGGAGTGGCTTGTGTTTTTATAGTATATGCCGATTCTATCGAAGCGTCTAGTCCGCTGCGACTGTGTTATTCTACTTCCGCACTCTACAGTTTTGTGCACATTTTTAGTTGCCAGGGTCATTATTCTCGACCAAATCCGATCTCAAATGGTGCTGTACAAAATCAGGGTAGCCTACCATGCACAATGCTTCATATCATGCGCAAGTAGTATTTTTACTTCATTGTCCCATTTTTTGCATGCATTTTAAGTTTATTTGAATCGCTGACCATGATGAATTTTGTTTTGTAATTTATTTTGTGTTTATATACATTTGATATTATACCCAAATTTTTATGAAATTATTCATGTTTTTCTCAAAATAAAAACAATTTTTTTTGTCTGTGGTGCTGAATTATTCATGTGGCTCAACTTAATATAATGATTACTTGAAGATTCTGAATGATTATTATCACACTGGGGATAGGGGAGCCGCATTTATTGATGATAATGGATATTACTTTAAACAAAAACCATACTCTCAAACTATGCTAAAACTGAAGAAACCATGCATGTACTGTTTATACTTCACCTAAAGTATGTCTGCTGCTCTAATACACCACCTTGAAACACACCATAATTGACATGTGGAAACCCCAAGGAAGTCCTAACGTGTGGGAGCATGTTGGGGGAATACTTTTTTATTAGATTAGAAGTGAATTGTTCTTTAAAGCTAAGACTTAATGCATCCATATTGTTTTAGCTTGTAGGCATGAGCCTGTTTTTACCCCTTCGAGTGCTGACCAGTTTCCTAAGAACTATGCTAAATTCACTAGACATTTTTGCTGTGGTTAAGGAAAAAATATTTAATGCAGCATATTTAAAACATTTGCAAATAAACATGTAAATTTGAATTACAGACATTTGCCAAAAATCAGTAAACTACTAGCATCTAATGATGTCACTGCAGGAGTGGTGTGATAACTCTTTTGTCGAGGGTTAACGTTGAGTCATCTCTTCTTTTACCATCCTACAAAATCCAATCTTACGGTGGGTCCATTCCAGGAAGTTTTTCACTGCCATCTACTACTTTCTGATGATTCGAAAATTCTTAACAATAGTATGATACCACATGTGGCAGCTCTCCTGTCAATGCCTTTATCATCTTTTAATTCACTCATGGTCACTTCATAACAAAAACTTATGCCTAAACTATCCTTCTTGATAGTAACATGGGTGCTGGGGGTAAGAATTTCACATTTTTCACGGGTTATAAATTTGATTTCCAGTTACTTCAACTTTAGTTACAGCTTGGGTCACAAAATTTTCAATTGTCTAATTTGCCTCACCTTCTTGTGCTGTTGATCCTTGCAAGTCTTAGAAGGCTCTGTGGCATGGAAAATTCCAGAATGTTCTTGAGAAGATTCTCAGAAATTGAGGTGATTGCCTACTATCTTTTTTGCAAACTTTAGAATTTTTTTTTCAAAATTTATTTTCTTGAAGGTAGAATTTTGTCTTTTGGTTTGTTTCATGAAAAAGCATATACGATAATAGACTAGTTGTTTCATATTCCCATGTGATGTCCTATAAAAAAAGTTAAATTCAGAGCGATTGGCAATTGCTGTTTGTTAAGCATGAAGCTACCCTACCATTATAAAGTTTTTCAAATTTTAGCTGCAACAAAAGTGTTACACCATCAAAATATTTGAATTTGAATAAATATTTTGATGATTTAACACATTTGCCGCAGTTAAAATTTGAAAACCTTTTTAATGTGCAGTAGCTTAGTAGAGTACTGAGTCCTAAATTCACAGATTAAAATAAATAGCTTCATACCTAACAAATAGCAATTGCCAATACCCAACACGAGAAGAGTGATGTCAAATGGTGTCATCTGCAGCGAATGTTAAGAAAACGCAATAATATAGATATGGGCAGTTTTATCACTTTTTGCCCCTGGAGAATTTCAGAGAATTGGGGAGAAACTCAATTGCAAATGTAGTGATTAAACATCTGAGAAAGTGTAAATTGAATTTCACACCTTGCATGCCGACCATTGGTTGTTTTCCGTGATGAATAGCTTTCATCAAAAAAGAGATATATTGAAAAAATTACTTCATGGCTGACAAAGAAATTCTTTCTTCTTGAAGGAACATTGCAATCCCCTTTAAATTCATTGAAGAGCCAGTGCCTGCCTTAAGGCACCAACAATAGGTGCAGAAAGGAGTTATCTGCAAGGAAGTTTACAATTGAAGGCATGAAACGGATGTGGTTAAAATGGTAACTCCATAAGTGGTACACAAAAATATCTCCTATGTGCAACTTTCCTTGGGAGAGATTGCTTGCTCTGAGTGGATCACTGTAAGTGACACTAAAGAGCTGACAGAAAAAGATAGTATAAATCCAACATTGCAATGGAAACATTCCATCTCTTCATGCAGAAAGTTACTTGTAACTTCTTTGGTGCTACCAGACCAGGTGAATCCAAGTTCCGGAATATTTTTTGACTCAAAATCCCCTGCCCCTCTGTTGGTCTAACAAAATCAATTCCTTATTCTGGCATCACTCCAAATGCACCCCAAAATTTTTCCTAAATACATCCATTGACTTTGCTAATAATTTATTCAAAACAAATGTTGCCCCCCCCAAATTGTATAATGATATACAGTTGAGCATCTTTAATCCGGCACAGTCGGGACCGAAGTGATGCCGGATTAGGGATTTTGCCGGACTATGGGTCATGCATGGCAACTGGTCTATTTCTGACGTCTGGGATGTTTTCATTGAAAGAAGTCAATTACTTATAACAAAATATATTCGTTTGTCATTTACTGCACATTATTCTAAAAAGAGTTACTGAGAATAATCAGAAAGAAATGGTTTCTTAATACACAAAGTTATTATTTAAAATTATCGAAGTTGCGGAGTGAGTGAAAATAACGGAATCTAAGCATTGTGCATATAGCTGCACATGTAAAAGTTTCATATTATTATTGGAAAAGGGTATAAAAATTGATATTTCTTATGCTCTGCTTTGCGTAACATAATTTCCTACCGCGCTCGATTTGTTATCAGCTGACTCAGCGCGGTGCCAACACGTGGGTGTCGTGTGTACCTACGGCCGCCCATCACTACGTCACCGCAGGTGACCGGACTGGATTATTCTTTAAAGACCATCATCAATAGTAGTCTTCCTTCAACAATTTCAGGCTGATCATCGTCATCCCCACTCGGATTTATTGTTATTAATTACCATTTCAATGATTTCATCATCTATGATATGTTGTGTGGTGAGAATATCGTGGCCGCTAACTATCCTTTCGTCTTAATTTATCAATTCAATTTCCATCAATTCAGGGTTATGGATGATGTTTGCAAACTCCATCATCATATTTCTATCCTCAGAAACATGAAATATTTTAAATCCCCAATTATTTCGTCTATATCAAACCTTAAAGCAGTCCACAATTTAAACCACGCGTGTTTTTAGAATGGACGGTGAAATGCTATTGCCTGCACGTGAAATTTCCCGAATCACATCTTTTGGATTGATCACGTCTGTTTCTAAAAGAGTTTATCCTGCTCCATTAGCATTTGGCCAGAAATACTAACTAAGCCCTTCACTTCCACGCAATCGAAACCACGCTATCTAAATCAGCACTTAAATCTTCTTTCATAGTTTTTCTCTCTGTTATTTACTTCTTTGTGTCACTTTAACAGTAAAATTTTGATGATTTTTCTCTTTCAGCTTCTTAATGTGCTATATTGTTCAAGATCCCACGTAGTATGTTCAGTCAAACGCTTTACTGATGCAACGGCATCAAGCTTTTTCACAACTTGCACTTTTTCTGAGATGTTTAAAGTTTTGTGCTGTTGCTACAACTGTATGGATAAGACATGTTTTGCGTGAAATATAAGAATATAACCAATAATTTTATCATATTACGTCTAGTGGTCAATCAAAAATGCGCGCGCCATTGAAAGTGGCCGATCTGTAAATTAGTCGTATTCCGTCTCGGCGATGTCGTCAAATTTATATGTTTACTTCAAGTTCCAGAATAATTCCAGTGTAGGCGAAGTACCAGATATTAATATAAGAATAATATCTCGGCAGGTTATGAAGCAATGCTCCGGTTAAAAATGTTTCGGCATTTTCCACTAAGTACCAGATAGTTGGTCATGGCAAAATTGCCGGATTATAGGTGCTCCCGGATTAGGGGTGCTCAACTGTAATAAAATTAAACTAAACCTTATTAAGTGTGTACCCACATCTGTAGCTCTCCACCAGCCTAAACCACTCTCCTTGTGGCAACTAGTGCATGAGCAGGAATGATTATTTGTCTAGTAGATGTACAGCAGAAAAGTTTTTCTTGGACTAGAAAATATTACCATAAACTCGAGGGCCTGGTGATCTCTGTTCTCACCCCTTCTTGCTGAATCTACATGTTGTTCAGAAAAAAGGTGGATCTCCTCACCCAACCCAGAAAAACATACTTCATGAACATAGATATGTAGGCAGTGTGTTCTGTGAATGGGTAAGGACATCAAGACAACTGCCACATTTAATAGCTGTACTCAATCCATCAGGTAATCACATCAACTTCAATAGTAGGGTGAGAGCGAAGGCAGTCAAATTTACTAGGGGCCATGACTAAGTCATACGTTCCCACTTCTGATCCCAACTTCACAGAAAATTGTTGCATTTCAGAGTATGAAACAATTCTTTGCTAAATCCCAATTTGTACAAAAATACCTTGCCAACATATCTACCACAAAGATACATATACGGACCCCCCTCAATTACAGTGGCAGACATTCTCTTTCCTAAGACAATTTCATTCAGAAATTTTTCTTACCTGGGTACGACAGATACATACTGGAAGGCCTAATTGGATCTAATAGAGGTAAGTCAGACATGCTAGGGCAAAGCAGCAAACTCCTCTGCTCACTAAAAATTAGGAGCCACATACATAAGCTAGACAAGTAGGATTTCTGGTATCCATTTGAAAGAACATTGACCTGTTGCATTGGATTACGACTCCATTTTATAAACATCTGTGAAACACATTCATGGGTAATGTCAAAGGGTTACATTATCAAGACAAGAGACCAAAGTAATTCACCTTAAAAGAACTGCAATGCTGTTTGAATTAGAAAAGTTAATATCTCCATAATCCTTCCCCCTCTCCTCCATTTCCCTGCTTTGATCCCCTCATATTCAGTGTCCAATGCCTGTTGTAAACCTCCACTGAAGAGCCTTCTAATTCACAATATTTCTTTTTTCAAGGAAGGAAACTGTTTCCATGCATTAAAAAAAATGTGGGAGAACACAGCATCTTTCCAGTGCCATAACATTTTCATCAATTTTTGCTGGTGCTAACCTTTGGTAGTGGCAAGGAAATGAATGTCTTGTTTAATTACAAGTAGTAACTCTAAAACTGCATATTGCCTCATGATGCTAAATAAAGTTACGCTCTCAGTGACTGCTATTGCAAAAGTTATGCGCTATCATTTACGCCAAGAAGCATATCAAGGAACTTTTACCAAAACATAACCAGAATGAAACACCTAATATTCTTGATACGCGGAGCCCACCAATAAAATAAAACCTATGGATTTTAATCCTAGGCAAGCCATATTGACAGGCTCCTCTTAGAAGCATAGAGGTTGAATGAAGTTGCATGATGTACCTAATTCATTTTTTCAGTAATTTGCAGCCCTGATTTAATTCCCTTCCTTTTTCATTCCCAAGAAGGTTAAACTACTGATGCAATCTAGGCAGCAGCTCATTTCATTCCTTTTTACTAACATGGTACAAAGAAGAATTAAAAAAAAACACATTACTTTCATGGTGGTTGTATTAAAAGTTCACTTCATTATGTAAAACTGCATATCTACAGATTATCAACTCCTCTTACACGTGTCTAAAAAGAAAGTAATGAAAAGCAAGAGGCTGCAAAAATATATAACTTAGACAAAACTGTGATGACTTAAAATATTTGTTCCTGCAGAATAATGGTGTCTTCATAAATGCAATAACTGGTGCTTACAGAGATGGGTAGATCATCCGATATCTGGCTGCCATTGGTTTCTTCTAATGAGTTGTTCGGTGAAGCCATTCCATGCATAAGAATGGCAGCTTCAAGGTATATTATGCTCACTCTGAAATATAGGAACCATAAATATTTATGCTGTTATTCAATCTTGAATTACTTCTTACTCTCAATGACATCCTTGCTAACCCATGCAATCACATTTACTTAAGATATAAGTACAATTTTTGTTAAAGGCATTTACAATTTTTCCTGCTCAAGGGGAATGGTGAAATTCAGGAGTAAACATGCATAAAGGAGAACCTCGATATCTAAGAGAAAATCTAAATATGATGATCATTAAATCTTTCCTTAAACTAGCAAGTTGGTTTTTTTTTTAATTTACCACAAAGTTTAAAAACAATACTTACTTTGGTACTAGCAAAACAGTTGTAAACCTAGGGGAGGTGTGTTGGAATTCTTCGAGATTAATTCTGGTACGGAATGAATAATC
The DNA here is from genome assembly GCA_933228895.1 of Platycnemis pennipes. NCBI lineage: Eukaryota > Metazoa > Arthropoda > Insecta > Odonata > Platycnemididae > Platycnemis > Platycnemis pennipes. Next base: position 122,227,451 of record OW121848.1, read on the forward strand.
CCGAATGAAACGTCAAGTCATAGGGATAAGTCCTTAATTACGTACTGAAATTAATCTCAGATTATTCTAGCACAACCCACCAAACACTATGTTTCCATTGAATTACACCCTCTGTTGCTCTTCCTACATAGCTACTCAAAATAAGCCAGATGAACTCCCAAACTTCTCGATTCTTCAGCAAAAATGACCAGCTTCTAAGAGTTGTGACCCTAGGTTTGCACAGCAACGAATATATACGTTAAATTAAAAGAGTCATAAACCAACACAATTCCAAATTTCTCCTACATATGAGTGTACTTTCAAGAGACCAGAGACAAGGAGAATAGTCAAATCTGGACTAAACAAAAGTTTCCATCAACCTATCTTTTATTAGAGGGATCGCATCTACAATATAAACTTAGAAGATTGATGCATAGTTTAAAGTGAGAAGATATTTGCACTATGTACCAGGAGACAAGGTTTCATTCCCAAGATTAATATGGATTTGAAATTGGATCTAACTTTTAGGTGAATTTTCCACTTTTTTTCGAGCCACAAAAAAATCATGGACATAGAGACCATAGATAATGGCTTTCTGAATAGTGAACAATAATCTGTATGGTAAACTGTTATTGAATTGTCAATTTTCACTTAAGAGGAAGCAAAACAGTTTTAAAGCTCGTTACATAGTGAAGCAAAATTTTTTCTACAAGCGCAGTATGCTTTTGTCAGAAATTTCACGAAACCTACCTCCAACCAGCTTTCCCCTACTGCTTGTTGTTCAGGTCAGGAGGGCTGTCCCATCGCAAATGAACTTCTGGTGTTATTTCAAGCAGAGTCACATGAACTGCTTGAAACTTCTCATCCTTAGGAGGGATTGGACACAGGCGAAATCTTACTCTATCTCCAACTTGTGGCACCAATTCCCCTTCGATGCTGTTATGAAAAGAGAGAAAAAATTGTTGATTTGGAGTAGATTCTGTATTTTCATCATAAAAAGTATTATGATTTCAGTAAACGTCAATTCTTGGATACGATTTGGGCCAAATGAATAGCATAGTAACCTAGAAAGGTAACATTTTAGACATAAACCAGTGTCGAATGTGTGAAGCATCTAAACCATGTCATAGGCCATCCCTGGAGTGAAGGAAAGTAACCGTGGGAAAGGAACTACATAGATCTATAATTGGATGAGCAAATGGCAGCCAGGTCAGTAACACAGGCCTGGCATCCCACCGGCAACAGATTCAATTCCAACACAGGCCATGGATATTGTTCGTCCTATGATCACAATATTAGGCATGCTTCAGGAAAATTCATGGGTATCCCCGGGAAAGTAAAGAAATACCAATTTTTACTGAGCCAATGTAATTAAACATTTTGTGAATCGTTTACATGGTTTTTATGCACCAACACTACCCTCTGACTGTTAATGAGAGGATTCATTTCCTATATAAGGATACTATCCTCAAAAGTAGTCACATAAACTGCTTTTCCACTTCACGTAAACTCTGTTATTAATACATCTGCATAACACCACATAGAAAAACTACAGTTCCAGTTTTTCTCAGCTAAAGATTCCTTTTCAGAAGATTAGCTCATGATATAAAAAATGCAATACTGCAAGTCTCACATAATTTCTTAAATTGGGCACCACCAAAATTATAAGCTTTTAATGAGAGAAAACTATTATTTCAGGCAGCAGTACACTAAAATACTCTAAGAATTTACCTTCAAACTAAAACCATGGACTACATAAACTGAATCAGTCACCACTTAATAGCATCAATCATCCCCATTCCACCACTCAAAGCACCACATTTCTCAGCCCCAATACTAAATAACATTAATGTTTGTGTTGAAGTTTTATATCCTGCCAAAATGTCCACTTTTATAGGTGATTTCATGCATTAATGCTGAATAAACTATACCCCTGTCAACCCCACAGCAAGGAGTGTTTTAATTGAAAATGGAAGTTGAATGGAAATTGATGGTTTACTCAGAACCGAAATCGGAATTTTGTACACGAAATCAGGTGAAAACAAGTGAATTTTAATAAAAAAATTAATCTTCTAACCAGAGCCATTCACTCATAAATTAAAATAATCAGAAGGCGATGCTCTCCCAACAAGCTGATTTGAGACTTCCTATGTCATCCATCTCCCATCCTTGACTGCTTTTAGGGAAAGGGAGTGGAGGGGGGGTGTTGGAAGGTCTGCTTGCAGAGATTCTGTCGCAACCAATTCCATTGGCAGAGTCAGCTGTGTGTCCCTGATAGTGATAAGATGAAGTAGCTTTGTGGGCTCAGTTGTGATTGCACGGAGGAGATGACATACTAAGTCGCATTAGTCGTCAAAAACATCAGGTTTTCTCCGCTTGTAACTCGAGAACTAATTGACGGATCGAAACATGGGAAAATACAGGTCTTTTTATTTTACAACCTATCAGATTCGGCAATAAAAAAATATGATAAATGACCCCATTTAACCCTCAGTATCATTTGTTCTCAAGGCAAGACCATATTAGCTAGTTGCACAACTGGGCGATTGTAATTAATGTGTCCTATTCTTCAGCTGAGAGTAGGTTGCTGATTTGTCGATAAAATCATGACCAACAATGGCCAGTGTTATACAGGCTTTAGACCATGGACCTCCAGCATAATAGCTTTAAGAAGTGTTCCCAAAATTCACCTGATAGTGGGAGCGAATAGGCAGAGGGAGATGATGCTTATCCGCACTCATTATACTTCGATCAAGTCACCTTATCCTACTATTTTTAAGTAGAGTTGGTGATTTGTTAATCGAAATCTTTTTCTGTTGCTCTTGTATGAAGTAATAGTCAGATATCCTTGATTAATATCAGACTAGTATACATGAGATTTGACCACTTTTTATTCTGCAATGAGTCACATGATTAGGTATTTAGCCAAAATATCAACCCCCAGTAGTCTACTCCATTAACTTCCGTGTTACCAGCTATGACTACATATTCACCTTACTAATTATAAACAGATACATAGGACTCAGGTTGGTGCGGTAGCTAAAACAATGGCCTCCTATCCAGTGGACTAGGGTTAAAATCCTGGCATTGGCAGAGATTATTCTTTGGTGTATCAGTTTCTTCTTGAGTGCTAAGTAGAGAAAACTTTTAAGTTCAATACTTCATCAATTGAATGGGATGCGAAAGCATTGGCTTCTTGGTGCCTTTTGTAAGAGCAGGCTTTCACCAAGTTTCTTTACACCCTGCCTCCGTTTTCTAAGAAATTCCCGCCTTCCACCCAATTACCTACCTATAAAAATGATACTAATGGCCAATGTCAGTGACCTCCCCGGAAAAACCGACCAGATTTGTTAATGTCACACATTTCAAGCTTTACTGTGCCAATCAATTGTGATTCCTCAACATCTAATTTACCAGTCTCAACTTTAACTGAGCCTAAGGGCATTGGCATTTATTTCTCTATTGTCTTATTCCTTTTGTTAGAGTTGTAATCTAATACATAAATATGGGTTGGCAACATATGTTGTTATTTATGTCAGTAACTACTTATCTATATTGTTGTTGTCAACTCTCTGTCAGTCGTTCAATTTGAAAAATGGAATTTGGATGTGTCTGTGACTCGTTATTAAAACATCTCAGTTTAAAGCCGATATCTCAAGATATTATTTAACCTCTAAACAGGTTATGGGCCCAGGCGACCGAAAAAGACCAGTTGTGCTTAAATAGTACTGGAACATTACGCGAGTGCATTTTTTTTTCGTATTGTATCGTTAAAGCAAAAAAATGGCTGAGGCGTCAGTTGGAACTGGTTTGCCATCCTTGGAAAAATTGGATGAACGGGACAATTACAATATTTGGAAATTCCAAATGAAGATGTATTTAGTGCATGAAGGTTTGTGGAGTTGCGTTGAAGGCTACGCCGCAGATGACACATCCAAATTAATTCAGGACAGTCGGTGGGGCCAAAATGGCGAGTCCGCGTTATGGGCAAAAAGTAAAGGGGTTTCCGGGCGACAATCTGGTAAAGCAGTGCAAGTGGCTAGAAACGGGAAATTTGGTCACATTAGAGCCAAATGCAGGAGCAGATGGAACTACGAGACACACAGTAGTGGTTCATCGCATGGGTCCAGGAATGCACAAGGACCATCAGCTGTACCGAGTACGGCGATGAAAAAGGAGAGAACTCTTCTCTCTGTGGCAGCCTTGGGAGCCAAACACATCGCGAGTGAAGCTGACTGGCTCATTGACTCCGGAGCTACGGCCCATATGACAGGAAGAAAGGACTGGTTGCAGAATTTTAATGATTTATATATATACCTATTAGATTAAGTGAGGGTGTTAGAGTTGTAATCTAATACATAAATATGGGTTGGCAACATATGTTGCTATTTATGTCAGTAACTATTTATCTATATTGTTGTTGTCAACTCTCTGTCAGTCGTTCAATTTGAAAAATGGAATTTGGATGTGTCTGTGACTCGTTATTAAAACATCTCAGTTTAAAGCCGATATCTCAAGATATTATTTAACCTCTAACACCTTTGAACCTTCTCTTCGCAATGAACTTAAGTTAGACTACTCTTAATTTCCACCCAAACCTACTCTTCCACGCATGAACTTCTGGAAGAAAAAGCGACAACAACCTCAATATTATGATGTTGGCAGAATAGACACGTGTATGGCAAGTGAATTAAAATATTTGGGCATCACTCTCACCTCAAATCTATCACATGGGAATCATATTCAAAATGTTTGTGGCAAAGTGCTGAAGAGACTAGGGTATGTGGAACATATTGTGGAGGAGTGTCCAAATGGAAAGCTAAAAGAAAATGTTGTCTTGCACTTGTAAGACCTCACCCGGAACACACATCAGGTATTTGGGATCTAATGAAACAAGATTTAATCCAAGAAATGAAAGCGATATGAAGGACAGCAGATTTTTGTAGCGATTTCAAATGTACAATTGGGTAGTGTCACTCAGCCATTGGCAGTTTGGTTGGGAAAGCCTAGAGACTGGAAGGTTGTTCACAAGATTAAAGTTACTTAAAAATGCAAATTACACAAATTCAAATTTGACACTGCAAACATATTTCTTCCCCAGACTACATCGGCAGGACAGAAAGAAGTGACAAATTAATAGAAATTAACTGTCAGACCAAGCGATACAAGAATTAGTTTTTCCCCACGCACAATACACAACTACTATGCTAACCTAGTATAATTCTTTCAAACGATACCTCATTATCGATAGCTTTTCTCTCAGCAACACTCAACTTCACCCTCGCTGCTGATTGTACGGTAAAATGTAATGCATATTGACTTTCATCAGAAATCAGCTTAGTATGAGTAAGTATTTAATTCAACATCACTGGGCATTACTATGCATAAATGCTTCATAATGAATAACAAAAGGTGTTGGAAATGTATTTCCACACAATTTTTTTCCAACAAAACATAAGTCACCGGAAATAAATTCTAAGATAAAAACTTAGCCACCACCTACTAATTAATAACATTTTTCAAATCACTGACTGCAGCCGAAATAATGAAGGGCCTTATGGCTACAGTTATCTTTGGGTGTACTAAACATTATAACAATGGGGCAGTATGCACCAGAAACATAATTGGAAATATTTTTGCAGCATTATATGAAATGACGCCACTAACAAGTGTTCAATGCAAAGGTCAGGTTGGTGAGGATTGAGTAACAAGGTCCAAAACAATGAGAGAAATTAATACATTATTAGCTCTACAAGGGGTTTGATTATGATGCACTACCAAGTGAGGGGGGTCCAGCCGACAGTTATGTTGAAGGAATTACCCACATAGCAAATTCGGTTGGAATCCAACTGGAATTCACCAGTGTGCAAGTGTAAATCCAGCTGGATTAATCCAGTTTAAAGCTGGAATTCAGCTGGGTTCCAGCAGTGCTTTTGACATGATTCCAGCTGGATAACAGGTTGTATTCCAACAGGAATCCTGCTGGATTTCAAGCTAATATTCCAGGCTCTCAACCAGCTGCATACTCCAGCAGAATACAGACTTGACTGGATTCCAGGTGATTTGACCAGCTGGATTCATCCAGCCGAAATCCAGGCTGGAATCCAGCTGACTTGCTATCTGGGTACTAATTGTAAGTTAATTATTTGTTTAAATAACTATGATGATATACATAACAATAAATAAGGTATTTATATACCAATATGCATTTTATCATCTAAAAGAATTAATTGGCAACATAACATAATTTAGGTGGGTGCTTGTAGAACGTTATGAAGCATTATGGGGGAGAAAGGGGAGTGAAAGACATGGAAATATCAGCAATAGCAATACATAATAGCCCCTCAGGGAGGGAGGCCACTTTATTATCCAGAGTAATCTGTTTACCGAAAAAATCCTGTTCAGTTATGAATGAAGAAATTAAATTGATAGATATGGAACTAATAGTCAAGTGTCCAAAGGCCTCCCCTGGATTTGAACCAGGTGTGGAATCTCAGATCTATCTTTCGCATTATCAAAATATTTATCGTTAACGCTTACCCCTAGAGTAGCGCAGGGTTAACAATAACAGTCTATAAAATTCACTCCGCCGTAATAAGCATAACCACCGTAATAGTAAAAAGCAATTTAAGTGCTGTGCGAAAAATGAAGAAAGGAGATCACGTTTTCTCTGGCATAAGTTAAATTAAAAAATAACAATAACACTAGTGCACGGGTTATGAAAATCCATGATCGCAGGTCAGAAACATCCAGATGGCATACCATTTCTCTATTCACCATGTTATCTACTGTCAGATGTGAAAGTAGCCTTTAAGATTACTTTTAATTGATGTTACATGAAGGGCAACTTACTCTGAGACATGAACAAAGATGTCTTCGTTGCTTGTATCACGGGTAATGAAACCATGCCCCTTGGATCGGCTGAAGGCTTTCACAGTACCCATTTCTTCAGGACTTTGTAATGCTCTTTCACAACTGTAATAGAGACACAGGCATCATTAACATTATAATTCTCATTCATGTATTGCCGGACAGTATACAACCCAAAATTGCGAAGATTGTCCCTATCATCTTTCAATATTTTCATTACACGTTACTATCAATAATGATTCTAACAACAAATAAATAATATCAGTTTTGATTAGAAATGAAATCCACAATAACACATACGTGGACAAAGATCTAGTGCGCCTAGTTATTATAGGGCTAGGCACACGAAGTCCATAATGTCCTGGTGAATCAGGTGATAGAAGGTGAGGATTGCGTAATGGGCTACAGTTTCCTTCCATCATTGGTGACCTTGGAGGAGGGGTAGTTGACTCGCGCTCTTCCCCTGACATGTTTTCCAATTGAGGTAGTTTCAAACTATTCTGGAATTGAAATAGGAAAACATAAATGTAGGTCATAAGGCTAAAGGTTAATTACTTAAACAAAGGGCATATTATGGGATCCAAGACAGTATATAAGTGTATTTTCAGCAAAGCTGATCCCAATCAGAATGAAACAGGATAAATTAATGCTTAGATTGGTAGACGGCCTTTCTGGGTAACCACAAAAGATATACATGATTGTCATGCTAAAAACTGCACTCAAAATTTCTTTGTATATCAATTTCGAGTCATCTGTGAACGTAAAAAGAGAAAGTGGAGTGCCTTCCAAAAATGAAAACTAACGCTTGGATAGATATAAAATGCATCACCCCAACGAAAACTAAAGGCCGAGAATAGCTAAGCTATAATATTTGGGGAAGTATTCAATCCTCAAGCAGCGATTCTCGACCCTGAATTCATAGTAGTTCAACACATTGGCACCAAAGAAACATAGTCTACATTAGAACTTTGTGTACACCGCTTACACAACTGAGTGTGTAATAACTAAAAGAGACTAAAAAGACATTTTCATCCCGATAAAAATACAACGAGAGCTTTCGACAAAAGCTAGACAGAATTTTCCCTACAGGTCGAGAATACGTGCTACTACTATGAGGTGCGTCCAAAATGTTAAGCACACAAGCAAGGTCAACCGTGATACAAATTTCAGGACTGGTTTAAAAGGCTGCATGGACCGAGTAAACAGATCCCAGGAGTTCTTGAATAAGAGTACAATTTGAAAGATACGGACCGGTAAGATTTGTCCCACTCGATATCAACTACCAAGCCTAACGTGAAAATTAACGTAAGGTCTTTAATAGGCAACTGTCATTTTGAAAAACTACGTCTACTCATAATGCGTCGGTGGTGATGTTGACTCTTGATAGATAACGGAGAAATAATCCTCATGCGTTCATTTGTAACCATAGACATTCCACCGTTTTCCCGGAAATTCTCATACGTTAGATGTCATAATAGAAAAAAAGTCTCATAAAAGCCAAGAACATTAGGAAGGTTGAAGGAGCAAAGACATGATTATCATGGACAACATTAACGGTACCATTTAATGAGTAAAATCACTTTTCTGACCATGTGCTCATGACGTTATGTACTTCCTGTCACACTAACGGCGAAAATACTTATTTCCAACGCATGAGAAACGAGAGTTCGATGAAATTAAAATTTCAAGTATCTTATCATGAATGGCCACGCTAAAAGTGAAAGTGAAATTTGAAAATCCACGGGTAGCAATATCTTTGCTACCATAAACTCTAACATTACATTTTCAAGCGACTGAAATACCTTATTTAACAACTAAGACATCCCTAACTACTGCCTCACGGCAACAGTTCACTACTTGAAACTGACAGGAATAAGATTTGGCCGCACCAAAGTACACACACAGGCGTATTAAAAAAACTGTGACGAGATACAAAAAGGGAGGGAAAACTCGAGAGATGCATGAGATTGCGTATAATTACCCAATTCCTAATGAGATAGTAAACAAACTTGCCCTTGCTTCAAAGTCGTGTGATGATTTTCGACGCTCACGTGTTGAATAAATTTTTTAATTTTTTTCCAGCACAGGAAAGCGATTCCGCGCGAAGCCGAGCCAACCGTTGCAGAATGCTGCGTTGCTGCTTCGCAGAGTTGGCAATAGGGCAATAGGACCAATCGGACCAATAGAACGGCGTAAAAACAGGACGGATGGTGGCGCGAGTGTGATTTTGGCATAACATACTTGAATTTATTCGAATGCATTTGTCTGGCGAACTAGCAAAATATTTCGAATCATCTTTATATCACTCATAAAAGTCCTGTATTAACTGTTCGATGGTGGTTTTATTGTTTATGACGTTTACTTGAATATCTCATGATAAGGTATGCCGGGTATTTTGAGACTTATTGGAACTTGTTTATTCTATATTTCATGGCAAAGAGGAATGACAAATTAAAGATAAATAATTCACTCTTTGAATACCAAAATTTAAAATATCCAATTGATATCTTTCTTAAGTTAATATATTTATCTTGAATAGTATTAATCTAGCTGTCGTGTTGATGAAAGCATAAATTTGTCTTTTCATGAAGTATAAGAAGTAGGACTTTAGCCCTTTCAGTGCTATATGAACGCATGTATGCTTAGATACGCAGTGGCATAGCTAGAGTTTCTGCTGCCCGGGTCAGCCCTTGAGCCCCCGGCCGAACAAAAAAACATTTGGACAGTGGCACACTTTAGGTTTTATATATGTTGTGTATTTTGAGTACCATTGTGATATTGCTTTCACATGCCCAAATGTAGTATGCTTTAAATACACACCAAGCATACTTGCACGAGTAACAGTGTCTTACAAAAATGCAAAAATAACAATAAGTGAAAGGTATAAAAAATGAAGACCATCTTTATTTCTGAAATGAAAACCATCTTTATTTCTGAAATGAAAACTACAACTCTATACAAAGTAACTTTTCTTGCATTTTTATGGTAAATTTTTAAATGATAAGGACAAAATTCATTTCATCTGTCAATTGTTGCCCCACAAGCAGTATGCCAAGATTTCTGTTAGTGTTTCTACCTGGGACAGGATCCTGTCCCAGGTAGAAACACTAACAGAGATTGTGAGGAAAATCTGCAAGGTTATTACTACATTTAGAACGGATCAGTTCAAAGTAATATTCAAAAGTAAACTTGGGTACTCGCGAGTTCCCAAGGTTATGTTTTCAGCAATAAAATGGTGAAGTATTTTTTTCTCAATGAGGAACTCCTCTACCAATGTCATCGCGATCTATTTGACCATTATATTTATCATCCAAAAAATGCAACGGTGTAAGAAAGGCATGTTTCTCAGCAAGTTCATGAAGCAGCTGAAAATAATTAAGTTCATTCTTGGATCACTCTGTCCAGTGAAGAAAATATTTCTGTCCTTAGTTCAATGTCTTATGGCAATTCAGTGTCCAGTGATTCTTAACCAAATATTTGTTTCTTCTTTTTGGGTTGATACTGATGCTCCATGACTATCCACAGATCATTGGAAATGTCTTTGATGTAAATAACTCCATTACTCACTGCCTTGTCCCTGTTTTCAGCTATAAGTATTTTTAACACCTTGAGTTTTGTATCACATTTTTGTTTGTTAATTCCTTTGGTTTGGAGATAAGTCATTTTGTCGTTAATTTATAGAAGGACGGGTCCTACAGGCCAAGAAAGCACAAAAAGGAAAATGTTTGCAACGCTCCAAGTAGAACACCAGTATCTGCCCCAGAAGCTGTATTTCTTCACTATAGTTAACATTACTAGGGCACTTAAGATTTTTAAGAAATGTTTCTATGCAACACATCTTCTCCCATCACACTCAACTGATTTTATATTATGCGCTTGACACTTTGGCCAGTGACTGAAGTTAGAACTTCCCAGTGATGTGTTGAAAAAATACAAACATCCATTCATCCAAATAAGGTAACAGAAATCACACCAACAGAGGCTGCATGAACATCTGCCAAATTCAGTAAGTACACTCACATGGTTTGTGCAAATGACACATTCTGCTTTTTGATGAATTTCCTTGATGTGTTTCTGAATACCAGTTGGCAGACCATTCATCACTGCAGCATTATCATATGCTTGCCCTCTACAATTTTGAACATCAATTCCGTCTTTCTCTAATTTTTACAAAATCATCATTGAAATATCCTCGGCAGTTTTACCCTTTGTTTAAATGAAATCGACAAATGATTCCACAACCTTCACTTCATCTCCATCAATCATAGTGTAAAACGTGGCTCGTTTGATCCTTATAATAATAATAAATTTATTCACGGGCATTGCCCTTTCTTCACAATACATTACAAGAATGTATACATAAGTACATGAATACAAAAAAAGATCCAGAGAAGAAAAAGAAAGAAAAAAATGTTTACAGATCATATCATTCATAAATACATATTGCCCTCTTAAATTTCCTCAAGGACGAATGAAAAATATCAAACTTACACTAATTTTCATTATACTCCCTCATCATCCTGTTTAATGGGGAGTAGTATCCATAGTTTCTTTTACAATACCCTATACTGAAGAGTCTGTTGCACCTGGTCAATTTTACTGGAATATTAGAGTCTATGTTGCGATTAATGAAATAGGCAGTGGATATTAATGGACTTCGTCCAGGAGCTAAAAAAGAACGCACCGACACAAGTAACCATTACCGGAAGACGACAGTCTTTTATTTTTACCAGGTCACAGTACAAATATAGAAAAGAAGCAAGCGCGCCAAAGTCAAATACAGCTCGATTACATACAAAAAACAACACCCTCACTTAATCGAGATTCAAATTTAATATATTCATCCCCTCAACACATTTCTGATGTTTGACCTTAACCAGTCCTTTGGTCAATACATCTGCCACCATTTTATTACTAGGACAATATTTAACAATCACCTTGCCATCCTCGACTAATTTTTTCACAAAATGATACTTAATGTCTATGTGCTTTGATCGCTCCTTAATATCTAGCGAGTTGGCATTCTTCACCGCAGACTGATTGTCATTTAATAACACCAAATTTCCACATAACTCATCAATAGCGCTCAACTCGGTGCTATTCAAAACAGTTTTTTTGTTCACCATGCACACATGTTCTAGAATGTTCTGGAGCACAATTGCCTTTTTGGCACACAAATCGAGGCTAATATACTCTGCTTCAGCAGTTGAAGTGGCAACACAGTTTTGTTTTCTGCTAGCCCAGGCCACTGCACCTTTGGCAAACTTAATGACGTAACCAGAACAAGAAACTCTGTCTTCTTTGTCACTAGCCCAGTCAGCATCCACAAACCCTTCCATTGGCCTTCCACTCCTTTTGTACACAATGCCATAGTCAATCGTTGCCTTCAGGTAACGCAGAACCCTTTTTGCATACTCCCAATGCTGCACAGTGTAGCAGTTGTTATATCTACTTAATTTACCAACAGTGAATGCAATGTCAGGTCTAGTGCAAACCATTGCATACATTAAACTTCCAATTAGCATTTGGTACGGTACATGAGGAAGTTTCTCTGGATCACCCTTTTGTAAATTGTTTAAATTAACCTCTACAGGTGTTGAAATGGGATCACAGTCATACATTTTGAAGCGAGTCAACATGCCCTTCACATACTCTTTCTGATCAATAGATATTTGATCTCCATTTCTCTTAATTCTCATTCCAAGTACATTTTTTGCTTCACCAAGGTCTCTTAATTCAAAATGCTTTTTCAGGGCATTTAACAAATTTGCTGCAACATTGCTTTGACCAAAAAACAAAAAATCATCAACATATACAGCAAGAATACACAGAGAATCATTATTACCCTTTACATAAACACATGGTTCTGTCAAAAAATTTTTAAATCCCATGTCCATTAAGACCATTTTACACTTGTCGTACCACGACTTTGAGGCTTGTTTCAGTCCATAGATTGCTCTTTTAAGGAGACACACTTTGTTCTCAGACCCTGGTTGGACAAAACCCTCTGGCTGTTTCATATAAATAGTTTCCTTAAGCTCGCCATTTAGAAAGGCAGCTGTCACATCAAAGTGGTGTATCTTTAAATCAAGCTCTACTGCTAATGCAATCAAAAGCCTAATAGTCGCATAACTCACCACAGGAGAAAATGTCTCCTTGTAGTCTTGCCCATACTTCTGGCTACAACCCTTGGCAACTAGCCTAGCTCTGTATCGCACAGTCTCCCCATTTTCATCCTTCTTTTCCCTAAACACCCACTTACAATTTACAGTGGATCTCCCTTTAGGAAGGTCAACTAATTCAAAGACTTCATTTTGAATCAATGAATCCCATTCAGCTTCCATGGCCTTTGACCACTTATCCCTATTTCTAGAGAGTGCCTCTCCAACAGTTTGGGGATCCATACAGCTATTGACAGGGTCAGAAGAATCTCCACCCATGGTTGTCAGATACAGAACAAAATCGGGATACTGCGTGGGTTTGCTAACTCTCTGAGACTTACGCAGTTCACCTCCATCTCTGACTCCTTCAAAGCCCGATCTACCCTCACTAGACCCAATGTCTGCATTAGTTGTTTGACACTCATCTTGACCCTCACTGGACGTGCTAGGGTCTACACCATCATACCCATTTGGTTGTAGTGAAACAACATCAATACTTGCACCTTTAGGTTCCATCACTGAGGTACTTAGGGGCATTATCACAACATTTCCAGAAACTTGGGTTTCTGTTTCCTTTGAGGACCTGAAAACATTTTCAAAAAATACAACATTTCGAGATTTTTTTACCCTGTATGCCTTATCGGGGTCCACTAAAAGATAACCCTTAGATTCTTCACAATACCCTACAAAATAATGCCTTTTTGAGGTGGGATCAAATTTCTTCCTAAACTGTTTCGGAACATGCTCGTACACTGCACATCCAAAAACCTTCAGGTGACTCAAGTCAACCCGCTTGCCCGACCATTTCTCCTCTGGTAAAGCATTAACCAAAGCCTTAGTGGGGGACCTATTCTTCAGATAGACTGATGCCCTACATGCCTCTACCCAGAGACCCTTAGGCAAGTTAGCCCCTTGAAGCATACAACGAGCCTTCTCAACAATTGTCCTATTTGCCCGCTCTGCCAGACCATTTTGCTCAGGCGAATGTGGAATGGTGGTTTCATGCCTGATTCCCCAGTTTTTAAGTTCATTCAGCATTGCGTGATTTACATATTCAGATCCATTGTCAGTACGCAAACACTTGATTTTTTCATTGGTCTCATTTTCAACCCTCATTTTGAAGAATTTAAATGCTTCACACACAGAATCTTTACTCTTTAAAAAACAAATAAACGTTTTTCTAGTGAAGTCATCAATGAAGGTTAAAAAATACCTATCACCGTGAATTGAGGGAGGGTCCATTGGTCCACACAAGTCAGAATGAATTAATTCTAGCACTTTTGATGTCTTTTCTAGCCGAGGACTGCTAACAGGAAATGGTGTCCTACATTGCTTACCCTCCACACAGGTCACACATGGCTCAAACTGATCATTTTTACCCAATTTCATGCCATCAGCCAACCTTTCCAAGAGAGACATATTCTTATGCCCTAAATGGCCTAGCCTTTTATGCCATAATTCAAGGGGGTTTTCATTTAGCAATGACATAGCAAAGCATTTATCAATAGGTTCATTTTCCGTTACCTTCCTCCCTTCATTTACATCTAAGGTGTACACACCTCCTTCAACTGACCCCGTAGCAATTAAATCTCCCTTAACACTAAGGTTCACTGATTTATAAATGTTACAACCCTTTTCAGTGAATAAAACAGAAGCCCCATTCTTTGTCATGCAACTCACTGACAACAAATTGGCAGACAAATCAGGTACATGAAATACATTAGAAATTGTTTGCACTCCACCTTGACTAAGTCTTGCTTGAGTAACCCCTTTGCCTGCTACACCAATCTTATGATTGTTGGCTACAGTAATTTGCAAATCTGTACCAGCATTACAATCAAAATCATACAGCCAATCTCTGCGTCTCGTCATGTGAGCAGATGAGCAGGAGTCTATATACCACTTTTCGGGTCGAACTTCACAAGACATGGCTGTAAGCCAAGCAACATTGTTCTCCCTACCATTAGAATTTGAAGATTTAGGATAAGCCATAACATTTCCATTACTACTTACATTCTTATCAGGGCAATCACGGGCCATATGCCCATATTCGTGGCAATTATGACATCTGACCTTCTTAATGTCAAATCCCGTTTTCCTTCGACTACCTGCGGTGGACTTCTCCCCACCAGATGACGGAAAGGCGCCCTTGTGCTTAGTGACAAAGGCAACAGCTGACGCCTTCATGTCAGTTGACATCCTGTAACCCTCTTGCAGCAGCTTCTGCTTCACTGTCTCCACCTTGAGTTTATCGGTCGCCGTGTTTTCCACAGCCATCCGGAATGGCCGGTAGTCCTCCGTCAGACCTCTCAGCATCAGGACTGCGATGAGCTCGTCGTCGATCTGCTTCCCCATGCTCTTCAACTTGGTGTCAATCTCAGTGAACTTATTCACGTATTCTTCCATGTCACCGAAGTTCTCTAACTTAACATCGAACAACTGGTCAATGAGTGCTATATGCCGGTTGACACTTTTATTTTCGTAAGTGGCCTTCAGGTGCATCCACATATCATAGGCCGTCTGCTTTCCCATCACCTCCATCTTAGGGCCAGACTCGAGAAGCATATAAATCTTAGCTCTCGCTTTCTGAGCTAGCTTCTTTTCTACCCCCGAGGCACTTGCAGACAATGGTTCACTTACTAAGTCCCACATATCCTCATGGATGAGGTACATCTCCATATCCATGGCCCAAGTCTCGTAATTCGCTGCACCACGCAACTTCTCCATCTGTGGCAACGAACTCGCACCGTAGTGTATGTTCGTGATGGATGTTGCACTTTCTTCGCCCATTTTCGACGCACAAACTAAAAATACTTAAGTTTGCCACAACGTGGTCTCGCGACATAGGCTTAAAAAAGTTATTAAAAAAAGCGCGCACGAATATTTGGGGAAAAAAAACGTACCCACAGACTTTAGTCCAATTTTTGGCGACTGCCTGGGCCCATAACCTGTTGCGATTAATGAAATAGGCAGTGGATATTAATGGACTTCGTCCAGGAGCTAAAAAAGAACGCACCGACACAAGTAACCATTACCGGAAGACGACAGTCTTTTATTTTTACCAGGTCACAGTACAAATATAGAAAAGAAGCAAGCGCGCCAAAGTCAAATACAGCTCGATTACATACAAAAAACAACAGTCTATTAAGTCAAGCAATGGCGTACAATCAAAATGGTTTCTGCAAATCTTAAATAATACCATCAGGCTCATTTCAAGGCGCCTTTGACATAATGTTGACATTTCCAGCGCATTCATTATGTCACTGTATGACACATCAAGAGACCTATCACCAAATTTGTAGTTAACTAACCTCAAGAGCTTGTCCTGTACTTTTTCTATGGCATCTATACTGTTTTTGTAGTGAGGGTTCCAAACTGGAGCATTAAACTCAAGTATGGGTCGAACAATTCCATAATACAAAATTTTCAGAACTTGTTCACTACAGAAATCATTGGACACACGATATACAAAACCAAGCATTTTAAGACTCCTGAATACAATGTTATCAATATGTGCATTGAAATACAGTGACGACTCATAAATGACACCAAGGTCCTTCATCACTTTTACCTGAGAGATATGTTCATTATCAATACTATAAGATGTAAAGATCAGGTGCTGTCAAATATCATATATGATACTAAGTACTTTTCTATATAGAAAAGTACTTGGCCTTTTTACTTGATTGATGATTTTCTTTTATGTTTTCTCTCAAAATTTCTATACATTCGTTCTGAATAGTAGGAGACAAATTGGAAGTAGCAATTTTTTTTCCCAGTTTGGTTCTTAGAAGATGTTCACGTAGCACTGGATCCTATTTCGCCAACAAATGCGCTAGCTCTAAAAAATTTCCTTTGCTTTCTGTTGCTTCGAGTTCAACATCAGGCTCGTTTTTCTCACAATTGACCTCTTCTCGGTGGTCTTGCAAACCTAAGTTCTGTTTGGCTAGAAATCTAATAATGTTCAGCAATCTTGGAAGGATTTTCTTCCACTTCTTCACTTGGCTTTCAACAGCTTCTTGTTCTTTTTTTATCAATTGTTGCTGCAGGAGTAATCCTAATTTTCAATTTTTTCCATTGTGAGAAATTCCAAACGTGATATACACTTGATTCATGTTTGGATATTCTTGTATTCAGTTTCCACTATATGTTGAATCTGTCCTCAGAATTAAATTTCGAGTTACTTCTATCTGAAAACAGTTTGGCACAAAAGCAGTAAAGAGGTTCCTTGGAAGGGGAGGTCACCATCCAAGATCACAATATTTTTTCGTCACTTGGTAATGTTTTAAAAAGCCACTCTCAAGTTAGTTTTCCCAGTGAGAACAAGTTGGTGGATTCCACGCGGGTTCCACGTGGAAATGTGCGTGGAAATTCTAGGTGGAATCCACGTGAATATGGTCACCAGATCCACAAAATTTCCACCAAGATGCCAAATTTCCACGTGGGATCCACATTGATTCCACGTGGATTCCGCATGAAATCCACGTGGATTCCACCATAATTCTTTAACCTACTATTTCCACGTGGGATCCACATTGATTCCACGTGGATTCCGCATGAAATCCACGTGGATTCCACCATAATTCTTTAACCTACTAATTTCCACGTGGGATCCACATAATTTCCACGTGGGTCCCACATCATTTCCACGTGGGTCCCACATAATTTCCACATCATTCCCAAATAAATTTCCACGTAGGTCCCACGCCATTGCAACGTGCAATCCACCTCTGCTCAACACATTTCCACATGGTATTCAAATATATCATACATACTTCACAAGACAGATACTACTGTAACATAATTAAAGTTAATGGACACTTAACAGCACATTCAAATGTTAACATAGTAGTTACTTAATACCTCAATTCTCTTGAGTGGTGTATAATAAAAATTGATAAACTGGAATAAAGGGGCAATTATTCAAGGGAGGATGAATATAAATATGAACTTGAAATTTAAACCCTTAATTGAAACACTTAAAATTTGACCATTTCAACTGAATTGCTTAGTTCAATTAGCCCAATAAATACCTTTAAAATGTTATACTGATTGTGAAATGAATACTACCTCTTTGACGTTAAAAATAACATTTTATTGGCCAATAAAATACTTGAAAAAAGAGCAATCAGGAAAATAAAACAGAAATTAATTTACACTCGCATATTCCATTTATAGCCATTTTCTTGCCCACGTATGCACCGCTGCTCCATTTTGTATTTTCCAAGTCTTTAAAAGGCACACCTTCCCACAAATAATGCCAAGAACATCTGTAGAAATAAAAAAAAGTATGTGATATTCATGGTATAGAAAGCACTTAGGTAAAACCTATTAAATCTTTTTACCTTGGGGTAGGTATAAGCATTAATGGCAATTATAGACTTTTGCCTGGACAATGCTTTTGCCTGGGTTATATTACTTTAATAGTAATGTGTATTACGTAAGTAGATACTAAATGTTATAAAGGTCCGAGGATCTACAAACATTGCATTTCATGAGTAATCTCAAGATTTTCCTTAGTATTGTCATATTTATAAATCACAAAATTAGGCCAACAAGTCCAAAACTACTTAGATTTCAGGAATAACTACTTACCCACAATGATATCAACTCAACAAGAATGTGATATGTACAGGTTCGTCCATAAATATCCACTTTAGTGCGATTACAATAGTTTATTTTGTGGTGTCACTCAGTTCACTGCAACATGTTGTTTTCTTTCGCGCTGAAAAGCATATAAGTTATGTTGACAAGTAGATCAAAATAACATTCATGTAATAACTAATGTTGCGAACTTAAACAGTTTCTGACTAATTAAAGAATTACTCAGGAATCAAACCGATTCAAAGAGTTGCTTGCCTCAAAAGGCTCTATTGCTATTGCCCCGAATGGAAACACAAAGCCTCTTAATTCTATGCACCGGGAAAACATCAACTCTTTCTTCTTAACTGATTGGCTTGCACATATTCACGATTAGAAAGTAACGTAATATCGTGCACTTTTTTTTAATAAGTTTAGTTACCAAAGGCAGCACGTCGCGAATGCTTGAAATACATTTTAAGCGTAAAAGGAGTTCAGTAAGCAAATTTATTAAAAAGAGAATGAATGAAACTTACCAATTGATGCTCCGATAATAGCGGTGCGGTGTATTATATCACTGATTGACGATTCAACCGATGAATTCATCAGTAAAATACTAATAATACTAATATAATTAATAATACAATTATCACCAACCACACGACCTGTGTATTATAATCTTTGCACACGACCGTCTCACGCCGTTCAATGTGAAATAATGCGTCAATTGATGTTTCGTTGTTTCCCAGCATTCAACTCTAACCTACGTGCTTCGAATTTCAAAAGCAGAAAAGGGTTGCATTTATCGGAAAATCTTTAACATGGCATTAGTCTACTTTACAGCAATGTTTTTAATACCAGGAAAGGGAGAAAAATTATTGCGGTGGAGTAAATATTTCTTAAGGCCGCTTTACAAGGTACAATTTCTTGTACAAACATTTGTATAAACTGAACGAAATTGTATGTTTTTCTGAATGGAATTAGAACAGGTCCTATTTTCCATTCAGACATTCGCACAAGCGTTCACACAATTTGCCGCTTTACAGGGTACAATTTCCTCATACAAGCGTTTTTACAAAAAGTTGTTTCATGTAAAGCAACCTTTAAAAATGCATTGTATTGCGATGAACACCACAGAGTTATGGTGGTCAGACACAAGTCAAGGTATTTACCAAGACAATAATTATTCTCATTTGACAAAAACACAGTTCCTTCAATAATTATTGATAGTATAATGAATCCTGTGGTATTTCAATGGAATAGTAAACAATCAACTTATTTCCTGAAATCTAGTAAACTTTTAAGATATATAAACAGTATGAAAATATGCTAGGGTTGGTTTTTATTTAACGGTGTGTAACATGGGATATTTAAATTCCGGGCCATAGTAATTTTTTAAGTTCACAAATTTTCACTTCTAAGTCATCAATTAGATATTATTTTACTGTTAACATAATATCCATTCAAACTTTCCCCCGAAACAGCCAGGATCTTTCTGGCGCAGTTCCCCTTATTCCCAGAGAGAACTTCCCAACAGAGTGTATGCATAATTCATCATAATATTCATTCCTTATGTATGGACATTGAAGAAATACTTTTTTTTGTAGACTATGAAAAATAGAATGCAAGAGAAGGTCAAAAGTGATTTGACAACATTGTACTTGGTATTATTATGTCATGTGACAAAAAATTCAAGAAAACCAGGGATTAATTCCAAAATATTTATTCAAAGAGGGATCTTTACCCCTAAGCACACTATTGGAGATGGATATTCAAATAAAGGTGAGATATGTTTACACAGTTAGAGGAATTTCTATTTCCACATATTATCCACTGAATTTCCACGGTGGGTAATAAGTGGAAATTGAGAAAATTTCCACCTCCACCAAATATCCACTGAATTTCCACAGTGGATAATAGGTGGAAATAGAGAAAATTTCTACCTCCACCAAATATCCACAAACTCAGGTGGAATCCACGTGGATTCCACGTGGATCCACGAACCTGTTCTCACTGGGTTCTAGTTTGTCCTTTGGTTGACCCAACTTGATGAATTTATTCACCAAAATCAGAATCTAGATTTTGAACCACAAATGCACCTTCACGTACCAGAAAGATCCTTGTGTCATTGCTAATCATGCTTAGCTATAGACCCACATCTTTTACACCTACTGTTTCCACATCTGGTCCTGGAGTATTTTCATGTTCTTCATAACTCGAGTGAGTTGAAGTTGAATCCATTGAATTTAACGATCATTTGGTTTTGTAAACTTCTCCATTTTCAGTATTAGTAGTAGTTTGGGCCAATATTGTTTTCACAGTGCCAAAGTTTACTGACTTTTGACCTGTGCATTTGTTAGTATCATTGGGAATGGTGATGGTCCATTATTATTTTGAATAAAATAAGAATCTGATGCCTTTTTATTATGTTGCCATTGAATACAATGGCACTGTTTAAATTAGAATGTTTTGATCTATTAGGGTCCAGTTAAAGTTAATGACAGAGGCTTTCCAGCCTGCAATGTCTGTCAAACATAAATTTCCTTGTTCTAAATATACTTAGTACTAAAAATATGTTCTGTAATTTAATAATGTGATCATTTGGTGTTAATATTTTATCACATATTTTATAGATTATAAATGGAGAAGTTTGACTTAAGTATTAATATAAAGTTTTTATAAATTTCTGACTGTAAATTTATTTTTCCATCAAAAAAGCCCTGAGGGATCTATGATCAATAATCAGAGTATTTGCCTACATATTCCTACTTTTTATGTTCCTAACTCCAGCTTTTCCCATGCCTTCAGAAGCATTATCATTCTCTTATATCTATTGTGTTTTCCATGTAGCAGTACCTGGCATTGTAGCTCTTAGTTGCATGTTTTGTGATCTTCAACCCCTGCCACACACCCTAATGGTGGTTTTCAGGGTATTGCATAGATTTATATCACTAAAGAGCAACAATGATTGTTAAAACCCATTTTTTGCCCTTGACTATATGTTGATTATGTATGTGCATCCAGTTTTATGCTGTTATTCTGTCACTTGGTACAATGTACTGAGAACATATTTCACAGTCAGTATAAAAGCCACCATCCAGGGATTAGATGATGGATATTATTTGCACAATCAGCCACTGTTCCTTTCCATCCCCGTTTCATCATGTCTTTTCACTTCTTCACTCTGGAATTCCTGGTTATTCTTTATAGATCCTGCCAAAAATCTTTTTGTACAACTTGTGTGAAATACTGGTACAAAATTTGATACATGTGGTGCAAAGTGTGTGATTGTTGTGTGCTTTTAGTGCACATTTATTGTGTTATGGAAAATTTTAGCGTACAGATTTCAGGTTCATTGTGTACATCATATACATATTGTGTGCAGTTACAGATTGTACAGTTTGGTACAGATTATGGACAGAGGTTATTACAAAATAAAAAAACTAGGAATATAGGAAATTGGATAAAATAGGAAATTAAATTACCCATTGCTTTGCATAATAATATGTTATTTAAATAACTAATAATAATTTTGCCACCAAATACATAACTAATGTGCTAATTGTATAAATGTTTAGTTCTAGTTTAAGGGCTTGCAATGGTCTTTTGATTAATGGACTTTCCTCATCCATAGAAGATATACTGCAAACAGAACAAAAGTCAAAATTAAGGGACTTAGCTTTTGAATGCGTTTAGAAATAGGCAAAGGCGTTATGGTTCATCCTGAAAAAGCACAACCCTCCCTGGGATTTTTTAAATTTAGTTTCCACTGAGAATTTCAGTACAGCAGTGGTTTAATTTGTGACTGATAGCCCCAAGAAACTTTGGTACATTCTGTATACAGTTCAGGTTCGTGTAAAACTCTGGTGTCATTCTTTACCAATAGCGTCAAGAAACTGTGAAAATTTGGTACATTGTGTATACAGTTCTGGATCATGCACAACTGTGGTGAATGTTAGGTGATTTTTGTGTGCTAGTCTGGCACAGTACACAACTGTACCGCAAAAGTGTACACTAAGATTTTAGCCAGGGGAATCATGGCGAAATAGATAAATGTGTTCCTGCATATCAACTCTTATCTTCTGCAGTTCCATTCATCCCCAGATTGTGTAGTTAGCATCATGGTACTCCTACCACAGTATTGTAGGTCATGTATTGTGGAAAATGTTGAATACCCAACGATGTACCAATGTCAGGGCCTTCGGTTAGTCAGATGATTCATTATTTACTGGGGGATTTGGGTGACCACCAGGAAGTTTCAATTACACTCTGCAGTAAATCATTTTTTATTACAAAATAATATGCCTATCAGTTTAAGAAAATGAAACATTCCATATCCTAGTAGGCTATTAAATTCTCTCTGGACTTGGAAAAATTAATGCTTTCACCCATTTAATTTTTATTGCAAATTAGCCATTGTCCCTGATAGCTTATGGAATAGTTTATAGCTTATGGGAATATTACACATCAAGATTTTTAAAGGGTAATTTTCATTGGGAGGTAATCAATAGGAGAATACATTTGTATTATTAAGGACAGATGGGTCTTAAAGACTGTGTTAGGATTTTTGAAGAACATAGGTAGATTGGATTTCAATTGGCACCAGCTTACTACTTCATTTTACTTACTAAAATTAAAATATTTTTAGATCCTGCATATGTGTGAATTCTGTATTGTGTTTATCTCTGGATATTGATTTCAGTCTGGTATGCATAAAAAAAGTTTATCGTGGAACATTTCATTAAGGTTGAAATATTTGTTTTTTTTCTCCATAAATTACGAACTGGTTGTGGTGGTTACCACAGTCTTGATTAAATGCATATAGCCAACACTCGAGGAGCCTATAACCTATTGATTCCCCATCATTGAATGATCATATGCAACAAATTTTGTACAGTCCGTTCTATACTGCCGGTATACAGGCCTATATACACTATCTATAGATAGTGGAACAATCTTAACTTAAAACTAGAAACATCTCATCACAGAAAACTTTTAAAAGAATGGTATATCTCACACTGCTAAAGACACAAATTGGTAAAACATTAGCCAATTAGAGCAGTAATATAAAACATACACAATGAGCAGGAATGTTCCATAAACACATATAACTTCTTATAAAACTATTGTGGTTGGTAAAAACCATAGGTCCTATTGTTATGATAAAGTATATGTATTTTAATACTATTTGTAATACATATAACTTGTAACCAGTAGCGTACAAATGCTACCTTGGTGCTTGGGGCTAAAGAGATAGTAGCCGCCCCCAGTAGAAAAATATTATTTTTTCTAAAACTAAAAAAAGATGTTTTTCAATTTTGGCACCCCTCCTCCTTTACGGTGCCCAGGGTGGCAGCCTCGTTCACCCCTTCCCCCCTCCCCCCTTTGGTATGCTACTGCCTGTAACAAACTATCACTCAGTTTTCACACCCCCTTCTTGTTGGTGTTTTCCTGTCGTAGTTTTGTTCTCTAAGGATATGAGTATTTAATCAATACATCTTTCCCATAGTGTACAATGCCACTATATTCTATTTTCCATTACCTCATTTGTAGTTAGACTTATTATTGTTGACTTTCAAATATTGTAAATGTCAAAATGTTTTCTGTCCTCATTAATGTTTCAACCATTCACATAAATATGTGATTATTCTTTTTAAAATATTTTAATTATAATTGATGATGGGTTAGGTGGAAGTAGGGACTATATAGCCTCAATCTCACCCCAAATAATATCAGTTAATTATTTTTAACTTGTAGTTGGTTCGGGGAATTGACTGGCAGCAAAAGTCACTTGTGCCTTTTACAATAGGTGGGTATTGGGTCGTTTACCATATTTTTTTAATTGCTGAATCTGACAGAGCTTTTAAAACAAAAAGACACATAATTTTCCATTTTTTTAAATCTGTCAATTATGTTGAGTTATAAACGGTAAAAAACTGGTGTTTTTACCCCTTACGGAAAAGTGGTTGTGCATACGACCTCTTATGTCATCAACTTCGTCCAATCACAACTGAGCCCGCAAAGCTACTTCGCCTTATCACAATGCGGGACACACAGCTGACTCTACCAATGGAAGTGGTTGTGACAGTATCTGTGAAAGCAGACTTTTGGACACTCTCCTCTACTCCCCTCCCTTACCCTAAAAGCAGTCAAGGATGGGAGGTGGATGACATAATAAGTCTCAAAGCAGCTTCTTCGATGGGAGTCACCTTTTGCTTATTTAAATTTTTGATAGGCTCTGGCTAGAATATAAATTTTTCACTTAAATTCTTTTTTAGTTTCCATCTAATGATTTCGTGTACAAAATTGCAATTTCGGTTCCAAGTAAA
This sequence comes from Platycnemis pennipes, assembly GCA_933228895.1. Classification (NCBI taxonomy): domain Eukaryota; kingdom Metazoa; phylum Arthropoda; class Insecta; order Odonata; family Platycnemididae; genus Platycnemis; species Platycnemis pennipes. The sequence goes on from OW121848.1 coordinate 122,252,370, forward strand.
CGCCCTCGTTGCATATGGGTTTAAATATTTCAAGGGATGGAGGAAGGGCGGAATTAAACCCAACCTGGCATTGACATTAGCGTACTCTTGATGACAGGTATCGAAGGGTCCAGGGTTTAATGCCCCATTTAATGGATTGAGCACTGAAGTTGAAGTGCCCTCAGCGTAGCATCTAAGTGGGGATTGTATGCCATTGAAAAATTTGCCTCGACTGGGATTTATGCACAGGCCGTCAGGGTGGGAAGTCAGTGCTCTAGCCACTACACCAACACAATCCCCCATTTTTAACTTTTTAAGGAAGCTACATACACACCTCAGAGTAATTAAATGAATTCTCTTCTATGTAATTTCCCAATAACAGAGCATTCTTCTGCTGAGATGTATACTGTAGGTTTTGTCTAATTCTTCAATGTTGAGTCTTCTAAAGAGTGGCCTGCAGTATCCTTAGGGACCAGCATTTGTTAACAATCGAACACCCTTTTTCTGGAATAAAAGTACTTTTTTTTATCAATCTAACACCTTTTTCTGGAATAAAAGTACTTTTTTTAACATCTGATGCATGTCTCCATAATCTCAGACCACAAGTAAGATGGGAGTGGAAGAAGGCTTAGTAGGCAGAGCCAAGATATTCTTTGCTTATGAATAGTGTAAGTTTTCTCAGTAAAATTAAAGCCTTGGAGAGCTTTTTGGTGACAGAAAAATGTGAGAGTTCCAATATAGTTTTGAGTCTAGCTGGAACCCAAGTAGTTTTACTGGCTCATTTTCCTTTAAACTAGGTTTAAGGCTGCATACGAGAGATTAAATTTTACCATGAATCATTAATAGATTGTTAGCAGTGAACCAGTCATAATGACAGAAGACATGTCCATTGCCTGACTGGTGTCAGTGCTGTTACTCAAAAATGAGGTGTCATCTGTATATAGGATTTAGTCAGCAGACATGTTAATAGACAATTCATTTATCAATATAAGAAACAAGAGTGGACCTAGGACAGAGCCCTAAGGAACACCTTATTTAACAGTTAAAAATTCAGAATGATAGTCGATAACCTGAACCCATTGTTTATGTTCGGTCATGTAGGAAGTCATGAATTTAAGTTCTGAACCATAGAACCCATATTATTGTAGCTTTTGTTTGACTATTCCTTGGGCTCCACAATCAAATGTGGAGGAAAGGCCACATAGAGTGAGTGACAAGCAGAGGTTATCTTCAAATGCTTTGAATGCCTTTTTTATTACATAGTCTGCAGCTTGAGTGGTTGATTTCCCAGTGCAGAAACCATACTGGGCATGTGTAAATAGATTTAAACTTTCAAAATGTTCCTTATTTAACCTGATTTAAACATTTTAAAAAATTGAGGCATGAATTTATGCAACATAAGAAGCTCATTCTGCACACCAGTCCCTTGAAAATGACAACGTTGATATTGATTGGGAATAATATTGTAGTTGGTGGATTTGTACAAAGTGTCTACTTTTTATCCATCATTGTTGCGTACCTTAATTTTTCAAAAAGGATGATATGGGAGCATGGAGATACTGCTATATTAGTTTCATCAGCATGGGTACATGGCAAGCATATGTTTAAAACAAAATGTGCTTTACTGGTTAAATGATTGTATTTTTTCAGACAAGAAAGAACTTGCCATGAGTAGTTTTTCAAATAGAATATGAAAAAGATAGAGATATGAGAAAGAACACTTTTAATTTTTCATAAGTTAACTCTCACAGTCATTATAATTTAGCTGTTACTGCTATAGAAAACAGGTGGTACATAAAATGAAGGCTGACTGGTGCTATGAGTTAATTAATTTTACTCTAGAAAATAGTTACTAATGTCTTTTTTCAATTTTTTCTAGGTTTCTTTGGAGGCTAATGCAAATTAAAAGATGCTTTTTATTTACGGAAACAGTCCTCACTTTGATGGTAAGTACCCATGACATTCTCATGCACTTCACCTTGATAATTTCAAAATAAATCCGGTAGAACTTGATGACAGTAGGTAATTGATCATTTGGAACTCAGTGTATTTCAGGGTAGGATAGCTTATAACTTTATGTATAATTCAACAGGTAACGCCGCTAAAGTTTTTGCGGCCAGTTCGCAGACTTTCAATTTTATGTATATGCTTTAATACTGCCAATGTTACTTCAATTGGGTATAGTGTCTTTAACATGTAAAGTGTATGGTATGCCCCTCCAGGAATCATGAAACCTACCAAAAAATATTAACTTTTCTTCTTTTTCCTCTTCAGCATATGGGTTAATAACTTCCTCAAACTAAGCCTAAAATTACCCCTTACTATACTTCTATGTGGTGAATATTATGGCTCCAGGGGGGTAGATTAGAATGCTGCAAGAGATCTGTTTCATGATGATTTAGTAGAAGTGTCTTTTGTTAGTTGACACAGCCTGTCAGAGATGTGTTTTCATGGTCTTTATATCTTTGAAATTTATGCATCATATTTTTTCCTTTGTTTGCTATTCATACAAGTTGATGATGACAAATGAGTAGTTTCATGTTTTCCTCAATACTCGTATATCGTGAGGAGACTGTGAGGGAGAGGAAATCATATGGATTGAGTTATGGCATGCCTATCGTCATGCAAAGGACTGGGTGAAGTTTCACCCATTGCCTGCTCATCCATCAACCCATAATCCCAATTCATATCCTAGTGGTTCTTAGGCTATAGCTCCATACATCCTTCTTGTGGAATTGCCAGTTTATATGTGATGCAGATGCCATGCTCTGCCCATCGACTCTCCAAACTTTCCTGTTGGGGAGTTGAAGATCATTTTTTAAAATTAATTTTACAATTTAGGTGAGGCACCATATGTCATGAAACCTAGGAGCTCAACTCCTTAGGGACAAATTGATTTTTCTGAGCACGCACTCCTGTATCTTTTGACTTCTAACCGTCTAAAGTGGGTACTCCCCTTCGAATCCGAGATTTGCCCAATATCTCCGGTCCTCTGGATGGTCGCCTCGAACCTATCGGAGCGTAAGTAACAGCGGTCGATTTCGCGGCGTTGGCAGGCCTGCGCCACCCCTCCAACATCCCTAACCCGCTCACTCTCAACAGAGCAGCTGTGACGTAGAACGTCCTTTACCGTAATAATCCGACCGAGAGGGAGAAGGGGAGAGAGTGTCGCGAGGGGGGGAGAGCGGGGAGGAGGAGCGGAGGGGAGGCCTGCGCGGAGAGATACTCTCATCTTCGTGGAGTGATTAGTCCCGCATATATAGGGCGGACCCCGGTTGCGGAGCGGACGCAGTCCTGGCTCGGATAGGCCACGATACGGGTGTCTCGGTCATGATAACCGCATAAATGATTCATTATTTATATTCGTCACTCCAAGCTCCCCTTCCCCACGCCTGAGTCGCAAAGTTCAAAATTTTTTTCATTCGCCTCGTTTTATGAACGGATTATCCAAGTCCCGTGTCACCACCATTTTTTTATGCCTTGTTTTTTTTACTCCTACTTTCACTGAATCCGAGGATATAATTTCCAGAAGAGACGACTGTGCACCCATCGCAACGAACCGATAAAGAAAGCACGTAAACCCGAAACGCCCCGAGTTGCAAGGGAATATCGCATTCCGAGGCGATACGCTGTCGCTCTCCGTCGCGAGAGTTTCATCCCCCGGGAGCGCTCTCCGGTCGACGGGCGATCCTTCGCGGAAGGAGAACCCTTCCAGTTCCACGCTCGGCAGGGTTTGTTGTCGAGGCGCTCCGTCTCCCTCTTCTCCTGCGCGAGCAAAACCCGACGCACTTGCCCAACTCTACCTCCCGCCCCGGTTCACACGCCACCTACTATCACGGTTCTCCCCATCTCCCGTCCACCCTTAAAGAGTATCTACGTCTCTCTTCCTCTCTCCTGCTCGTCCCGAAAGCCATCGCGCGCCGATCGTACCCACCGGCCTCGCTCGGGAGTAGGAAGGAAGGAGGCGCTTAAAAAGAGCGGAGCGAGGGGGAAAAAGAGAGGAGGGAAGAAGACACGGCTGCCTGCCAGTTACGCAATTCGGACGTAACCTCGCTCATCTGACGCTGTGACGGCGGAGCCGCGACCCACCAAAACCGTACTCCCAAGCTAGTGGACCGAACTCGCCCCCCTTTGGAGGTCGCCCGGTGGAGGAGGAGGAGGAAAGGTAAGCAAGGAAAGGAGAGGTGAAAGGCCACGCCCCTTTATTTCTTTCCCACCCGAGATGTTTGCGGCCGTTTTGGGGGAAATCCTTCCTCCCTTCCCATCCCGCATTTATCCGCCCGAGTCTCCCCGTTCTTCGCGGGCGCGTGCTTGTTTATTTCTCCTGTGATGTCCCATGTTTTGGTTCGCCCACCGGCTCCCTCACGTGCGAATGCCTGGAATAGCGGTGCCGGTTGTCCGAAGCGGGCTCTTCTCCCCGTGCAGGACGCGTTACTCTGCGGGAAGTGGCGTGTCCCGTCTTTTACTTTCTGTCTTTTAAAGTTCGCGCTAACTGAAGGGGAGGAGGGATGGATCCCGGCCTTTTAATTCTGCGAGATGGTCTCATCGTTGTCGGGGGAGGCGATGCCCTCGTTGTCTCTCGCCTCCTCCTCCTCCTTCCGCGCGAGCACGTGGCACCGCGACTTCTCCCGAGTATGACTTGCAAACAGGCTTTAGGAGATGCCTCACACCCATCTTGACACTTGAGATGCTCCTCTTCAGAGAGGTGGGATCGCAGTCGTTGGCTGTACGATCTACTACTGGCGGTGGACCAGCTGAAACTCGCCGTTTCCTCTCCATTCAAAAAGCGTGTCGAAAACTCAGTCCGGATTACAGCTATAAGCGTATCGGGGAAAATTTTAGTCTACGGACGCTCAACGGAGAAAGAACAGCCGAGCTTGGAGAGATGGATGTTGTATTGTTGAAGACTGGAAGCACGGTTTAAATCGATCTGCAGCTTGTGCCGGTGGGGGAGAGGGGGTAAGGGGACCGGAGGTGACCTTTGCGGTGGGTGGGTAATGTGCCCGACTCCGCCTATGAGGATGACGGTTTGTCAATAAAGGAAGTTTCCAGGGAAAAACTACGAGCAGCGGCTGTAAACTACTTTATTAGAGAGCGCGAAAACCGGAAGGTTTGCACTTCTCGGGGGGTTTTAACAGTTCTTGCTAAGCAAATATATTTCGCTGCTTGGTTTTTGGAATGTTTTCAGTGTCTCAGCTGTTGAGAGTAAGAAGAATTCTGTTACCCTAGGGCATAGGACTGTAATATATCATGACTTGTGAACAACAAAATCGGAGTTATCTAAATTTCGATAGTCTATGCTTCGAATGTACTAGGGGTATTTAGAAGTCCCAAAAAGCCAACATATGTTGCAGCATTACTGTTTAGGCGTCCCCACAATGCCATCCCCAAAATTTGAATGATTGATTAAAATTATCGTATGATTTTGCATTGTCATGATTTGGATGTCAGCGTACTAATGGGCGGAATTTAAGCCCACCGCGATGTTGCACTCAGTTGAGGTTTATGGCGAACACTCCTGAGAGAGCAATTAGCATTGTATTTATGATCTCTCGAGCTCGTACCTCTGCTGATAGCATAAAGGAAGTTTTGTATTACACTATCGAAAACTTGTTTGTTCTGGGACAAATTGCGCCTCACGTTTTTAGTTGATAACGTAGGCCGTCATACACAATGAACCATATTTCATCATGTTTAGGGCTTCTTGTGTGAAAGCAATACTCGATGAATGGGAAGTGCTACATGGTCTCCGAAATTAGAGATTGATATGCAGTCTCTTATCAACGACATATTGCAGTATGTCATCGTCACTTTTATGATGATAATGGAACTGGCGGGATAAGAACTGTGAAGTTTAGAACAGATACCGAGCTTGCTGTGCAGTCAATACGTGGATCCCGCCACGAGTCTTTTTTTTAAAGGTATTCCGTAGGAGTATTTTTCTGTAGAAAATGAGTTAGTAAACTGGTATCAGTCAGGGTACTCCCTCAAAACTTAGCTATGTTTCTCTTACAGAGTTCTGTGATGCTCTTGAACATTGTCCTTACATTTTTTACATTTTGTGTCTAGTTTGGTCTTCCCAATTGTTCCGAAGTAGTTCATCAAGAGCTTATTGATTTATCAGTTTTCCAGTGAAATATTTAATCTGTTTTGTAACTTTTCTCTTTGGGATCACAGATTCATGGACTTTGTGACATGGATAAAGGAAATTTCCTTTTTTTGTATCTTAGGGTAAGGATGCAATTACTATTTTTTTAAATATTTAAAATGAACACAAACTCATGGTTCGGAGAATAGAGTATGGACTTCAAATTTGTATGGCAGGTAATAATTAGTCATTCTTCCTGAATATTTGCCAAGTTGTAACACTCTTGTCAATCCTAATATTTAATTCCATAGCCATAAACATCATCGCATATTGTCAACTGAATTTGAACTGAATATTGGCCTTCTTCGTTCCTAATCCATTAGTGAAATAAGGAAGGGGTAATAATGTTTTGCCATTTATTTTTTCTCCAGGGATTCGACCCTGCTGACTGTAGCTAGCATGCTGTTATCAATTGAGTTCGCATGGTATCAGAGAGGAAGATACAGGGCAGAAAAGCACATGCCACATCTTAGCAATGTCAGAATCAAACAAATGCTCTATTTTCGCTGGTAACTTCCCTGGGTTATGGGAAATTTCTCTTCCATCACTCTGTGTACTGAAGTGTTTTCATATTATTGTTCAAACGTATTATGGAAGGCATTCATGGCAAATCTATTCAAGTCAGACAGGTTGACTATGAAAAATGTAGCTTCTTGCCATGGAAGAGTGACGAGTGTCATTATCTAAGAATGCTACTTTCGAAGAATTGAAAATATTGCTATTTTAGTAGTATTTTTAATCACTTTGATGATTGTGATGGATTTAATGTCTCATGTTGAAACGTTTATTTGGAGGTATTTTTATTTGCGATATAATATTTTAATGCGATCCTCTCTCTGGCTAATTGTAGCTATTTTATTATTGATGCATAGGTTCACATTATGGACAGTGTCCTTAAGTGCAACTCTTTGATTTTTCTGGAATACTATATCTTTCGTGGCGTGAATAATTCGTCTCCCATTTTAATGTGGAAGCTTCGGCAATGGGTGAAGTTGCACTGCTGTTTCTAGCTCTCTGTGGGATTCCAACTAAATTAATATATTGAGTTTGCTGATTGAAATTAACATGAATACAATTAATGTTTTTTTTTGGTCTGGTTAGTGCGCTAAGCGAGGAGGTAAATTGAGCAAGTAGTGACATATAGATGTCGAGACGAATGGTGTCAATGTAAATAGTTAAGGCTACAGAATAACCGTGTGGAGAGCAGCGTCAAACTAATCTTAAGATTGACGAATGGTGAGGACGAGAGCTGGATTTATTTTTCCGAACCAGTGAAGTTAGTTACCGCAAGATTTGGTGTTACTATGGGATTAGTTTGTATCTCCTTTATTTCCTCCTCGCTTCGAAATCGCTCCAGAACGGGAGAACCGAAACGAATCACGCGACATGACGAGCCACCTCTGGGATGCGGATCTGTGCGTCAAAATGCGGAAGCGGCTCGGTTACTGGGGTTCTTAAAGCGACGTCCACGGGAACTGAACGCCGTTCTGCGCCGCGGTTATGAAACCCCCTCGGGAGTAATTTTAAATTGCTCGGGTAATGTAATCGAAGGTTGCGCGCGAGGGAGACCGATGGCGCATCGCATGCTCTAGCGTTATCTAGTGTACACAAGCCCACAAGTGGCGAGGAATACTCTGGCGACAGAAGGGTTTCGCCAAGCGTTGCTCAATGCAGTCGCTCGTTGGTCTGTGAACGCGCAGCAAGATGTGGTGGTAGGGAATCTTCCTTTTATAAAAGATGTGAGCCCTTCAGCTCCGTTATAGGGAGAGGAGAAAGTGAAATTATATTAAAGGCGTCGTCAGAGTGAAGGCATCCGCGCAATGCACTGGGATTTATCAATCGGGGGTACCGGTCCGTCGCTTTGAGCCCGCATGGGATTCATTGAGGCCGCTGACGGTATTGATCCGCCCTCTCACGCACCGTAAAGGTGAGAGTTGACGCAGGACATCCCGCGTGCTTTATCTTTCCTGAACTTTTATGGGTGCGGGCGAAGGAGCATATGGTGTCCCCGGAGGCAAATGCAAGCTGGTGCATTCGGTTATTTTTATTTTGGGACATCAAAATTGAGCGTAAATAGATCATTGCCAAAATGAGATTATTGAATTGATCACCACTGCGCTGAGTGTGTCCCGTTGTTCCGTATGCATCATCACTTCTATTGGGAAAGAGATAGACCTTCCCTGACCATTCGGAATATTAATTAATTTTTTTCGCATTCATGTTTTCATATTTTTGTACCGATTCTGGACATTGCCCTATCGGGTGGTGTGGTAGTCGGGCCTTGTTCGGAATCTGTCTCTTCAGTTGACCGTGCCATCCAACCGTATGACGTAACGCCTTAGCTATTGGACGGACATAAAAGAGGGGAGAGACTAATGTATGTACACCTCTGCTTTTCTTTCGAGCCCGTGGTCACCGTGCTATTTCATTTGAGATAGTGTGCTTTTCCTCCCCCCCGATGTCGGAGACGTGGATCTGTGTTAGCTATCGTGTGCACTATGCTTACTGCCATTAACTTGAAACTTCCCCAAAACCCCGTCGTGGGGATCAGCAGACAATAATGACGTAATTTGTAGGATTATATGAATATAGTTCTATTTTCACGTGACTCATCAGCGAAGGAAATTGGATTTTAACACTGGATATTAGGAATATTCGTGTATTTACCCACAACTTTAAGATAGGAGATGTAGCAGCATACGGCGACGTTGAGGCAGTGAAGTTACGTAGAATAAATTGCATGCTCAGTTGTCATAATTATTAACCTTCCGAAAAAATTCCATCAGAAAATTAGTTGCCATCGAAGAATTTTTCATTCAGAAGAAATATTTTCTCCCGGGAGATAACTTTTTATTTCCACAGCCGGAAACAAAGTATGAGTGCCCCATCAACGCTCGGATTAAGTGGTAATCGCTTTTCCCGAAATAAAATGACCATTGCGTTGGGTAATGAAAGTTCGACCGTTCAAATTTCCTCTCGAGGTATGGCTTATCGGGTGGTGATGACTTTTCCGTCGATTCTGAAGCGTCAGTGGTCAGCAGAGGCCGTATTCATGAAGGGCTCTACTTCGCCGAACCTCGACAATGTCGATGTATTGACATCGCGGCCTAGATAGGTCCCAAATTTTGGTGTGCGAGATATTTTAACTGTTGATAATGATTGGACGATGATGATGACACTACGTAGTCGCGGTTAAAAAATTTCCAACAGTGAACGAATCAGGCAAGGGGGCAGGTTTGGGGGAGACGTCGCTTGATACTGATTGAGTCCGGCATTTTCACTCCATACGAGACAAGATTTTTCTTGACTACCAGATGTGCAAGGGGACTGTCGAGATCGTTCGTTACGGGAATCGTTTTACATATATTTTTATGATTTCTTCGCGCTTGTGTATTTCTTTTGGAAAAGGTGTGGTTATATAGTGGTCCTAACCCCAGAGAGCGTTGACCCATATAATGCTCTAATTCGGACATTCCTTTTGATGAAAATTAACGAAGGATGAAAGGCTGGACTCGGAACTTGAGAGCGTTCTTCCCCGCTATCGTAGCCAGAAGAGGAAATGTATCTATGGGTATTCATGAAAGTTAATTGACCGTTTGACAGCGACCTCAAAGTCAGGAAAAAGCATGACGTTTTCATCTCTCGTTTATGGTAGTAAACAAGCTTGAGTAAAAAAGACGGGAGTCATTGAAACACTTGTTTCGGCTGCATAGAAAAGGCGGTACAAGCAGAAAAGCTACCGAAACATTTCAACTACCCTCATATACTTTTTGTGAGGTTATAAACATCAACGCACGCTGTTTATAGCTGAGAAGTGTGGTTAATGTTTGTGAAAGTCTCACGTTTCACAGTCACTTCAAGTTAGGATTGAAAGAGTGATTTTAGCACATAACAAAAGTTTCGCGTCGCTGTGTTTTTTTATATTTTCGTTCTCCCGACAGTTCTGCTCGTTATGCAGTGTCGTGATTATCAAATGACTTGATTAATAATACATAAATTAAATCTCCTTTAAGGTAAACCTAGCAATATAAAAGCCAGTACTCTACAGTACTTACTGCCATGTGTTGATGCGTCTTCCTCGACAATTCTCGATTTTTTAATGCAGCATTTGGATATTGTGCAGGAAGTTACGTCAATTTTTTTTCCTTTTCAAGCCTTGACAATGACAACTTCCTGAATTAAGTCCCTTACTCTTTTCTCAGTGGAAATGGGTCGTGGAAGCGAGAAACTATGCACTGTAAAAGTTAGTAATATTCATATGTGGCAGTATCAAAAATAGCAGTTTTTTGTGGCTAGTTGGAGCTTTTGTTTGTCTTTTCACCCCGTGAATAGACTCTCGTTTGAAAGGACTCCCGTTGGACCACGGAAAAAAGGCCAACTCCTCGCGTAGGATCGCGTATTATAATAAATGCACCCGTCCTACTTTTCGGGGGATCCTGATTTTCCTCTTCCATTTGTTTCAAAGTCGGGGGCAGACCGGCGAACGGAAATACAGTCGTCACCATTTAATGATAATGGCTTTCCCGACCTAACTGTTACTGCGCTTCAATTTTTTCCTTCCTCATTAGCTTGCTTGGATTTGAGAATCCAACCTACTACTCTTTCCCGCTTGTAGTTTTTATAGTAGTTATAGTATTGGCTCGTAGGTGCTCCAACGGATAAGGTCATATCGCTACATTTAACCTAAGATTTTAATTCTAAGACAAGCACAGCATCCATGTTGTGGGCGGGACTGTAACTCGGGAACTTTGGATAGCCAGGACAGTGCGTTACTGACCTGGTTACCACGGCCGGCGCAATTTTTGTACCTTGCACCCGTTCAAAATGTAGGTCTCAAAAACTTCTGCCCATCTTCTGTCTTCGAGCTCTAGCTAGTACTCCTCGCAATGTGACATCCCATCGTTGTAATTCAGTGTTGTATTTAATGCTTTTTACATGCTCCGATTCATAATATGGTGTTGATCATTTAAGTCAGGGTTTTCAGGGATAAGCCAGGGAAAGCTTTTTTATTTGCGGACCCAAAGTTATAGATGACGAACGCTAGCGACACCTATAAGTATTGTATTGTAAATACGTTGGGGTCCATGTTGTAGTAATATCAAGAGATAATTTCTCACTCTATTATGACTCCGTCAAAATGGGATCGATGTCCTTGGGTTGGGAACCCTTTCTATGGAGCAGTATTGACGCTGTCACGAACGTGACATCCATGCCTGAGCGGGATTCGAATCCTCGACTTTATCGCTGCCAGATTTCCGCGGTCGGAATGAAACTTGTCGCACGGGTGTTTACTTCGTTGTCGGAAGAGAGATTTTTCAGAAAACCAATCTATATCGAATAAAGCCATTGGAAAAATGCATTGTTTTTAACCGTTATAAAGTTGATCAATTATGTGGTGTTTGATGTAACTTTGAAGCGGTTCTCTGTTCTCATCTGTGTTTTCAAGTCTGTTTTCGCACTAATAGGCGCTTCAAATCGGGAGGGAAGGTACAGGGATGGGAATGGAAGGGAAAGGAGGAAGGGTGGAGAGAAATTCCGGTGGTAGCATAATCCTACACTTAACGAACAGGCGCCGAATGGACCACGGCTTAACGTCCCATCCGACGGTCGGAGTAATTTTGTCGATTATTCCCCACAACATTATAGTACCACAAGCTCCACCAATAAAAAATATCTTCCGCTGCCGGAATTTGAACCCTGATGAGAGGTCAGTACTCCACTACACCAATCCGGCCCCTGGGTTGCGGTTCTTTGTAGTGAAGAGGCTCTTAAGTCTTGTTTCTTAAGTCTTCATTATTCTAAGGTTACTTTTGTGGCTGCTGTTCGTTAAATTGAGTTTGAAGTAAGGCATTGAGTTTCGGTATGCGCTGCATTGAAATATCGGAAATATCTCGAGTGATTTTCCACTCTGCGACAGCACAACATATTGTGAAACACCCAGTCGGGCCACCGCGAGACTTCAGGGCTTTTCCTCATGGATCAAAACGTGACCGCATGCTATCTCCCCGGGACAATTTTTCCATCGCCTTCCGGGTCTTGGCGCTGGGAAGAAGGCGATTCCGATTCATTCATCCTCCCCGTCAGTTTTCATTCAGGCGGTATGAGTCTTATGGTGCAGTGAGATGCATTCGGACTCGGTCAAAATCGATTAGAATGAGCTACTCTACCCCTCTCTTCAAGCCAAACGCTTCCACAGATAGCGGCCCACAAGTAGGCGGACCCAGCTCACGTGGTGGAGGCGGATGTGAAGTTCAGATCTGCCTGTGGCTGGCACGTCACGTCAAGTCTACCACCGCATGGTTCCGTAAAGGTCTTACCGGAAAAAAGGAAGACACGTGGCCGGAAATGTGGCGTAAAAATGGTTTCCCTTATTTTAGAGGTATCTTTCTAAAAGGGTTGCTGGCTATTAACATTCTCGTTTTCGAGGCCCTTTTTCCGGGTGAGGGTTGGGGGTGGTAAATTCTTTCGGACTGCGGTCGGCATTGTTATGGTGGGCTGTTGGCCCCTGCAATTACACCTGAGGGGAAATACATGACCGGTGATGGCAGTTGACTGAAAAAGAATGAGGACTAAACGCTGATATCTGAAAATTTTCGTCAAGGTTTTTTTTTCGATCGTTTATGACGCCTCACCTACAAGTTGGAGTAGGAGTAAGGACCGGATTCTTATCCTTTCTAGTTTCTTTGCGTCACTCCACGGGTTGTTTATTTTCATTGCCGATATGGGTGGAAACTACTTGTTATCATCATTTTTGTGTCGAAGAAGAAGTAAGCGGAATCATTATCCTTTCTAAACGTGCTTCTGTGATCAGTTCATTGTTCGACATAGTGTTCCTATTATTTTCCGTTCTAAGGAGGATTCAGTTTGATAGGGTTTTCATTTCACACGAATACGCGAGCTATCTTATCGAAGTTAAGTTTATTCCCATATATTTGCGCTGTTCTCCTAATGTGTCTGAACTTCACAGTGTTGTTGCAGTCGGTAATTGACGTTGGTGGTTCATTATGTCACATGCGTAATGTGTGAATAGTCTTTTTTTCTTTCCAACTTGTTGTCTCCGGCGCAATTCAATGGACTAGGCACCACATATTTAAATACAAAATAATTTTTATTGCTGCTCATTTAGTGTTACGGCAAAAAATGTAGAGGAAATCTTTTTTAAATCATCGTCCATATTTGTGAGTATATTTGTCCTTTGAAAAATTAAGTTCATGGGGCCAATTGGCACCCATTTGTAATGCAGGCTGATAAATTAGGCCAGAGGGATGTCTTTTCTGACCTCCCAGGCTGTTTCATCAAACAAGTTACAACTTCTTATCGAATTAGTGACTTTCTACTTACCTATCCTAATATATGGCACATATTTTTGCCATTAAATACTTAATATCAAAGTTGGTTTATGAAAGCTTGGCGTGAAGGTCCAAATGTTCGAGTTTTTTCCGCCATTAGGGGCGCTAGTGGAATGCGTGCTTCTCGCAGGAATTTGGAGAAAAGTGTGTGCGCTTCCAGATCAGTCGATATTTTTTTAGGAACTGCGCACGATTCTCTTTTCGTCTCCAAGATACTAAGATTCCGTGCGTAGTCTGGGGAATATTTCTTTTCTACGCCATTCGGTTGACGTAGAATGCAGCGCGATGTGAACTAAATTATCCCCTCCGGCTCGCCCCCGACGTTATAGCTGCCGCACACATCAAACATACAGGGGATGTCAGTTGGCGTTTCCAATATGGGTACGTACCACTTCCAGCGACGGCGCGGCGGTGGAAGAGTGGGGCTCTGGGGAGGGGTGGGGGAGCGGGTAGGCTTAGAGCTGCAGAGAAACGAGGGCGACTCATTCTATTCAATTTGCAAGTTGTGCTGGCCTTGTAAAGTTCAGCGACCGGATGCGTTCCTGGAGTTAAGCCTTGTGTGAGTATCTCCACCGCCCTTGTTGCGATCGTTATGTGCGGGCGATCAACTGAGGGCGTAAGATGCGTGAACATTTAAAGGTAGTCTTGGGTTTTAGTTGATCCAACATCTAAGGCTATATCGAATCGCCTTACCTAAGATCTTAAGCACAACACCCATGCCCATGTCAGGGTTCGTATCCACGACCTATTTGTTCCCAGGCTATCGCATCACTGAACTGGCTACCGTATGTGAAAAATTTGGTACGTACCGTAATTTCATCGTGTGCAGGAAGATAATGCACGGAGGAAGGTATGAATGTATGAACGGCCGCGGGAAAACAGGCCCTTTTCCCTTTCTATGCTGATGTCCGTGAAACTAGTTGTGACTCTTTCTCCATATTAATTCAAAATTGACCACCCTTATACAGCGGTATGTTCTATAGCTTGAAATTGATAAGTTATCTCCATGTGGTTTCCCAACGATTATCCGAGATTGTGCTCAGCTGATATGATTAAAACGTGCAGAGGTTTTCTGTCCCAATATTTGATTTGATATCCTATCATTTTCTTTAAAGGAATTCCTGGAAATACTGTGGTAGTTCGGTGCTGAGTCACGCTCTGCTCTGTCTGTTAAGAAAGGCTAGGGACCTGAGTTTGAGAAGCTATAGCTTCCAAAGGAAAAAACCAATTTCAGTGCAGCAAAATTAATCTTGTAGAATGTTCATTTCTACGTTTATTTATATGGGTAAAACATTTTTTGCCGCCGTAGATAAACCTTTACTACATTTTATTTGAAAAAAGACCCGGTTTTCGGGCCGTCAAATCTGATGATCCAACTTTGCGTACTTGTTGTTCTGTGACCTTTGGTCTCATTAACTTCAGATTTTAACATCATAAAGCCGAATATATTTTTAACAATATAAAGGTAATAAATAGTAGGTCAACATGTTTTGCTTACTTTGTAATAGCAATAGAATTAAATATGTATTAAGGTAATCCAAATGCTGTGCTTATATCTTACCATCTAACCTAATTCGATTTTAAGTTTAATCCTGAGACATTTGCAGTACCCATGCTTGGGGCGAAATTCGAACCCACAATCTTAGGGTTGTCAGGCCGGCGCGTTACCGACATGACTACGGCGGCCGGCCCATTACCAGGAGGGGGTTGTAACTTTGAATGGTTCTTCAAAGAGCCAGGTTACATCACACCGTCTGGCCTAGCTATTCTAACATGTTTAGCCCACCCAGGGTCCGCAAAATATCCAATAGTGGAATTAGTGTTCTAGTTTAATACAAGATATTTAGATATTTCTATCGTCTTACTTACCAATCACCATGCATGTTGTTGAAGCAATTAAACCTACATCGACTTTGAGTTGAATGCAGACAACTTCGCAGCCCTACCCAGAAAGTTAACTGGAGAATTCAATCATTTCAGTTTCCCTATCGTTTTACTCTTCACTTTTATATCCTGGATTGTCGCAGAAAAGTTGAACCCGAAGATGTTATTGGTACATTACTGGCTATCAGTTTTTATTGTAGCTATTGAATAGTCGAAGGAATTCCAATAGCCTCAACCAACATTTGTCACTCTTTGTGGAATAATAACTCATATAATGCCTTAGCTTTTTCCTGACTTCAAATTAGCTTATTCCTGACTTGTTCCCGGACAGATAGACTACCTTTTTAATTCAACAATGGTTAACGCCTTTGGAGTCCACCGAATGGCCTCTAGTATTTGCTGATGAGGCTGTTCATATCTTAATAATAACTTAATTGTGAAGCACAAACAGAGGCTTGAGTTGGTGTCGCGTCTTATGATAACTTTTTTTAAAATGAATATTGATGTGGATATTGTTTATTGCAACATTTTAAGCCGTGAAATTTTTATGTGAACATCCCCTTAACATTTTTCTGGTTCATTCGAAAAGAAAATTTTAAAAATATCGTAAAATGTCTATTTTCATCGTAACTATTTGTAAATGGGATGGTGAATGCAATGTTCATGCAACAATTTTAGAGGATTATGCATGAGTATTACTCATGCATTTTCCACATGTAAGGCTAGGAATTAGAATTTTGAACAATAGTCGAAGACATGTTTAAGACCTTCACTGATAAGCACTTAATACAGAATTCCTACTTTCATAGGGTGTATTTGAAATGTTTTTAGTTGAAATCTTGATCCGCAATTTCGTGTTTTTTTAAGCCGTGAAATTTTTATGTGAACATCCCCTTAACATTTTTCTGGTTCATTCGAAAAGAAAATTTTAAAAATATCGTAAAATGTCTATTTTCATCGTAACTATTTGTAAATGGGATGGTGAATGCAATGTTCATGCAACAATTTTAGAGGATTATGCATGAGTATTACTCATGCATTTTCCACATGTAAGGCTAGGAATTAGAATTTTGAACAATAGTCGAAGACATGTTTAAGACCTTCACTGATAAGCACTTAATACAGAATTCCTACTTTCATAGGGTGTATTTGAAATGTTTTTAGTTGAAATCTTGATCCGCAATTTCGCCTGTATCAAGAAGCAATTAGTTCGTCCGCACACACAATCTGCCTCCTATTTACCTCATCTACATTCCTTTTTTTTCGTGAAAACACTCGAAAATCATCGTTTACCTTCTTTTCAGTCCAGTGAAGATTTTCGACCCTTTTCCGCAGCCCTATATAAACGGTTCTCATATATTCCTCTCATTTCCCTTAATTATATGTGTCTGGAACATGCAATGCCATGCTTCTTATCTGAGTCCCCACTTACACCGAGCAAAAGGAGGCATTGCGAAGGCCATTTATGAGCACCAGATCTTAAGGTAGTATCCTAATCGAGAAAACGCATGAAAAATATCTGTAGAATATGTAATTAACTATTCCTCTTAGAAAAAATACAATTTGGTGCCTGCTGAGAGAGGTTTATAGCGGTGGAAAACCAACTGTATGCTTTGAACCCCGATGTATGCCTTGTATTCCATCTATGGTTTGCCTGTATTCCATCCTCGTGTTTGCTGAGAACACTGGGGCAGTAATAATATTTTGCCGTTTCAATCGATCGGACTCGTGCTTTTCAAGGTGGCTACCGCGTCCTTAACGTTTTCGTGTCTCGCGACCGTTCAGGTGGCTTTTGCTGTTTTGGGAGATAAGGGTTCAAAATTATTTTCCCTGCCGTGAGCTACCTTGGTGCGCGATTTCCTGTGCCTTTACTTGAAATACAAGCGTCTTCGTAGGAATGTTTCTCCTAGTTTAAAAAGAACAGACAATGAGCGACTAAGATAAAAATCATATGGATTCATAAGAACTGTGTATTTATAGTCTCGACAACCTGGAATTAAATTCAATTGTCAGCGTTTTTCATTGTCACTATTTTACTTCGCTTTACACTTTAAGACGCTGTGGCCGCTGTTTCATCTCATTGAATGTATCAATTAACAATGACTGCCTCTGCATTTAAAGAATGAAGTTATGAATTTTTTAACGCACGAAGCATGTTAAGATAACCTACCGAATAAGTAACCCGAATGATTTTTTTACTCATAATATTTCATTTAAGAATGAGCAATGCATGCACTTCACACATTTGAGTATTTTTTTTTAACTCTCTGAGCACCTTTAAATTGCCTTGAGACTGACGGAGGCATAATGATTATTCGGCAGTTTTTACGAATGCCGTATTATCCGTCATCCTGAAAAATCCTCGTGAGTTTTTATCTTTCAAAGTCGTATGTATATATATTCCCTGTGTTAAATGGTTATTGTTCCCCAATGGCAACATCATGCAAACGCAGATATGTCAAGTGTGATGTATTTTAAAGAATTCTCCTCTGGCTAAGTACCCGAGAAATATTGTAAGGCCCGAGTTTACAACCCGAAGGCCCGGAAGGTTTTTTTCTTACTTGTCAATAAGTTTCCTCTCCGGCAAGCCTCCTCCGTTCTGTCTCAAATGCGGAATCACCTGAGCTGTTTGCGCGCCTTTAAATCCTCAAATACACTCACCAAGTTGGGATAAAGCGAACGGAACTCGACAGAATGTATGTGTGTGACTCGCCCCCATTCCGCGTGGTGTGTACTCCGTGACAGCGTTAATTTAACTACTGCCGGGTGAGGTGGGGTTAGGGGAGAGGCTGTCGCATATGCTCTTGGTGGTATTCGCGCTTGCAGCCGTGCGAGGCAGGGACCGGATTGCACGCGAAAACGAAACCTTATTCGCATGCATACACTTTCGAATCTTCGAGCGAGCCGCACCGCGGAATTCGACAGTTCGCAGCGTCGGTATGGAACTTCGTACTCTGCGAAAACACACGGAAATACGTCGCTGCACCTTGGCATTATTCTCCTCTTCTTCCCTAATTTTCTATCCCCTTTTCGCCTTCGGTCCGCGTGTGTTTTCGAAATTCCCGACGGCGTACCGTCGCACGCGCGTGTAGATGAGGAGGGCGCGAGGTCACGCGTCGTAAGATATAAGCGTTCGTTTCTCAGCCTTTGAAATGTCTCTTCTCCTTATCGCTCGAATAAATCACTGCTTTCAGTTTCTTTTGGGTAGGCTCGTAAGAGTGCATAACAATCTTACAGAATCGTTTACATTTCTTTCGGTGGTGTTTCTTTGATGCCGGATGTGATGTCATGTTCGTAGGAGTCTCAATGTTTTTTCCTCTCTCCCCTTTCCTATTATCTATCTTACTCCTTTTATTACTTATCTCCACTTCTTTCTCACTTTCTGGTTTTCTTTTTCTCTATCTTTCTCTCTCTCATTTATCAGTTGCGCGTTCACGTCTGAGTGAGAAGTTATTGTGTAGAGTAGAATAATCAAATGCATTTTGATTAAGCACCTCGCCAGAAACCGATTAGATTTATTCTACGGATACCTTCGTTTGATCAGTGGAATAGCAATGATAATGGTTTATCTGAGTGCTCTGATAAGACACGCAGCTTATTTTCCATTCATAATGACACGTATCGGGATTTCGCTGGATGATTGGGATGGAAAAGAACTGGTCTCCCATCCTTCAGGTCTGGGGTCAATTCTCGACAGGCATTTGTTGGAAAATTTAGTTGGTTGCCGTGTGGAGAGAAAGTTCAGTACTCTTTCGGTTGCATGTTACGTAAACTGGATCCCGAGGCGCTTAAAACCGTTGATGCACAATTCGATCGGCGATTGGAATTCCTATTATTTGAAATTCCCGTCGGAAGTGAACATTTACAAAAAGAAGTCCGAGCCTCAGTGACATTCACTTTAAAAAGTATTTGAGGAGTGAAACCCCGGTAGCCCTAAAAATTTTTCAATTAATTTATTTATATTGTGCGTTCGTGGACCTGCATCAATTTATTTATGCATTTCACCTTGGAAATTACATTCTCGGATCCTAGGATTAGGTTGTACATATTGGAAAAATCATAGGAAACTCAACATTTGCTCCGGGAGCTGTGGTTTTTGTAGTCGACTCAAGAATGAAAACGAAGAATAATCACTCGGGTGAAAGTTTTTATTTGGATTAATCATCAAATAGAATGTTTTAAGCTATAAATAAATTTTATATGCATATATTTTTTTAAAGCTTAACGATAGCGTAAATAGTTCGATTGCATCCTCAAACAAGTTCTTCTTTGCCTGAAACCTTATAACTTCATCGATTTTTATGTACCTGGAACATTGTTCACTGGCTTTAGCCAACTTTACAGGAAGCCCGTAAACGGAGAGAACAACAGAAAAATTTTTCTACCTGTGTTGATTGTAATATTACCTCCGTTGTCTGGAAAGTGAATGAACGCGTAAGTTTTCCATTTTGCGTTCAAGGATATTGCCAGCAGCATTGGTCGCGGTGATTAGATTGGTAAAAAGGTCGTCGTGAGTTCAAATCCCTCTCGAGCGTTAATGTCGCATTTGAATTAGGACTTACATTTAAGTTAGACGGTGCGATGTAACCTAAGCAATTGGACCTCCTTAAAACCTTAAACAAATACCGCTACCTATTTTGCGAGTCCGGCGTATGGCAAACATTATTAAAATGTTAGAAAGGAAGCTGCATTCTGCAGATGATTTCCCAACGTAAAAAACCTAATCCTACTACTTTTTCTCTGATAGAAATACGTTTGTAAAGATTTGACTCCCTCACTCTCTGTCTCCCTGCGATACTGCGCGTCTGTGCGAGGCCCTAGCGTAGGTTTTTTATCCATTCTGCTCCCATTTTTATCCCTCTCCTCATCCTGTATCGATCGGAGCGGAGATTCGATACATTTATTTCCTCCCTCCCTCCCGGAAGAAAATAGAGATGAGTTGAATTCTTTCTGGGAGATTATGTAAACGGCTCACGTGTTATCTTCCTTTTGACGTGTGAGCGGAACCCATGCCTAGAGCAGTTAGGGGAAGCCCTTTGCTTCCCTCGACCTTCTCTTTCCCCTAAAGGTCAAAATGCCGTGACGCCCGCCGTCTGTCTTGGCCTGCACTCGGCGATCAAAACGCTGGCTTTTTCAATTTCGTAAACACAGAGGTTCGTTGAAGATATTTTCCGAGGAACTTTTTAAACCGCGTTCCGTTGGGGAGGAGATTGTTTCAAAACCAAGTACAACCGGGTAATTTAAATAGGTATTGAACGATAAGTCGACTGTTGTTCGCATTCAAATAATTTCTCTTCTTCTGAGTTGTTTAGTTTTTTAGGGGGTTGACTGATACCTTAAGTCTTTTGCGCAATTTATGATAGGTTGGTAGTTGGGTAGAGGGAGGAATTGTTCTGGGAACGGAGGAAGGGTTAGATGATACCCGGCATCGAAAATACCCTGC
This sequence comes from Platycnemis pennipes, assembly GCA_933228895.1. Lineage (NCBI taxonomy): Eukaryota > Metazoa > Arthropoda > Insecta > Odonata > Platycnemididae > Platycnemis > Platycnemis pennipes. Next base: position 122,273,173 of record OW121848.1, read on the forward strand.
TATTAACGAAAGGCGCCGAGGAGTCCACGGTTTGATCCACGTCTCATCCGACGGACGGAGTGCTGAACTCGAAGTGCTTCTCACACCTCACTCTCCCGGATTCGCACCCGAGCTCTTGGGATGGGTTCAAGAGCCGGCACCCCGTGTGTTTCCGAATGGTTTAATATTACCAGTGCTGAGAAACCGAGTGATTTTGTTCTTTCGCTACTTTAGGACTACGTAGAAGATTAATAAACATGGTGTAGAATTGCGTATGCGGTGATATTGCAGATAGAATTAAATCGCCTCAATATTTGAAGATTGTAACGAGGAAAAAAGTGAAATAGGCATGATCTGCCCTTCATTCTGCGTTGAATATATTTTATTTTTGACGGTGGCATCATATTCTCCCTCCGGTGTCACATCACTAAAAATTCTTTGAAATTTATAAGTATATTTGACAAACATTCGCGGTTATCTTGCGCGCTGATTCAAATAGAGGTTTCATGTTTTTCTCCAGACTTTCTAAATATTTGATAGTCCTCGTCATCGCGTCATCGACACGCGTCATCACCGGCGTAGTGTAATAAAATATCAAAATAGACCAGACGAGTTTTGAGCAATCTTCATCGTCATAAATATTCGGTCAACAATCTCGTAATTTGAGATAGCTTATGGTGTAAGTGGGCGGATGTCAATGCCGTGAGTAATTTTTCTGTTTAATATTCGGATTATAGCGTCGTATTATGAGACTATCTAGAAAAAGTCTACCTTTAAAAAACTAACTGTTATTTTTATTTATCATTTTAACAAAGTCGGGGAAAATTCAGTCCGCCATTAAGTGAATTTTATTGCAGTGATTTTCGATTCCTCATCTGAATTCGTTCCCTCTGTGTTTTAAAGTGACAATTAATGTTAATATTTCTGGTGGGACACGGTGTGCTTGCTGATTACATCCCGTAATTTTTATTTTTGCTAATCGCCTCAAAGCTGTGTTCTTGCGTTTCTGTAGCGTTCTCGTCCTTTACTTTTTTAAATTCAAGTGAAAAATTTGTTATTTGAAGTGATTTGAATGTTTCTTCGATGTTATTTTATGGCTCATTTGGATGTGATCCTCTCTGGATTCGTCGGCGTACACTGAGATATCGCAGTATCTGTAATATCTGTAATAGGCTGCATGGTATCTACCTTGTACACACAAGACATACACATCATGTAAGTCCCAGAACCCAGCCGGCGGTGATTTATCGGGGATTTTCTGCTACTCTATGGAATCTGCACTCTTTTGGAATATGAGAGACTGAAAATTCTCATAGCAACAATAGGAGTTTACAACGAGATCAAATTTGATACGGTATTAGTCCTAGGCGTGTATTTATTCTACCGTGGCGCGTCGTTCCCTAGCTCAAATTAACTTGCGTTGGGTTGCTTTAACCTGTGATACGTAATAACTAATTATGAGTGACTAAGACTCGTAATTCTCAAGACAGCAAATAAAGTGACTTGAACTCACAGGAAATTGGCAGGATTGAATGTTTACAACTGCGCAACAGATTAATTCAGTGGGCTGTGGTTTTCCCAGTGAATCTGAAGTTCACAACATAATGTGTACAGAGTATGTTGACCTCATCTGTCGTAGGTGCGAATGTGCAAAAACAATCGTACAAAGAATCTCTCAAACTCTCAATCGTGATCACATGCACTCAACTACTGGTTAGTGGTTTATCAAGGAATTTGAAGAAACCCAGTAAGAGTGTAACACTAACGAGTCACGTTAATGTAAGTGGTTTACAAGGGAATTGATCCCGCGTCATTTCTTCCTACATTCACACTAATATATAATGGAAATAAATGTAAAATAAACAATAATACATAATGAAAATAAAAATATGCACTCGCACTACCTGCTAGTGGTTCTTTATCCAGAAGTTTCTCCTGCTTAGTATAGGAACAACACTGAAAGATTTCATTCAAATGGCTTAAGATGGAGTAGATAGCACGCCAATGACCTACTCACTATATTAACACGAAAATTTACAGTAAAACGATGTAAAATTACCAAACTCAAACACCCACACCGCTTCCAGTGGATTTTTATCCAGGAATGTATATGTATAAATAATATATGCTTGTTTGTGTGTACACAGCGCGTAGAAAATGGTAAATCATTTGATTAAACGAATTTGTTGTTTGACGGTCAAAAGAGTCACGGAGCACCAGGAACAATTGGGTACTATGGCGCAGTTAAAAGGCATCTTGTCGCAGTGCTCTTAAGTAGTATGAACAGAATCCCTAGAGGCACCCATGGGAAACTGAATAATTGAGATGCTCGCTTTATATAGTCAAAGTCCTACCAGGAAGTCGTGGATTTTGGATTTTAACCGTAAAGAGTAATTGCGTTCGTCGAAAGGCAGAGAAGCCATGAGAATGCGCATGATTGTCTAGTTGATAATTGCACGATAATAAGAAGTTTTGAAATTTTTGAACCATAAGCGTCGGATAAATGTCGATATTTTGAATTTTCTCCCTCGCTTATTCCACTGACTGACCGTGGTCAGTCGCAAACACCAAGTTCGAGGAAGCGTTAGCACCCAAACTTCCGTTTGTGCATGCAAACGCATTAGTTTTTTTTTTGCCGGTTTGCCAGATAAGTTTTGCCTATAAGTTGTGTCTTCCTTTGGGAAGAAACTGTATTAACTCCGTGACTCCGTGGAAGTGTGAAAACGAGCTTGTTATCGGATTTTGGATTCTAGCTCATCGTGCATCGGGATCGTGCGGTGCGGGCCAGGCGGAGAATTCCTTTGCCAAAATCCACCGCCTCTCCAGTTCGCCGGCAGACCTCTAGTCCGATTTTTCACACTCTTCCCGTCGCCCCGAAAACTCGTAACTTCGTCCTTTTTTCCACCAATGCCGTTATTTTTTATCACTACGAAGATGTGAATGGGGCAAAAAATTTATCGATTTCGATTTACGATCGTCGTCAATGGGAACTGATGTTTTGTTTCGTCGCCCCCGAAACTATTTCCGAACTCATTTATGTGTGACCGCTCTGCGTTCGAGGTATATTTTTCGGTTCGGCCGCTCTCTGGGCTACGATCGTGATGGGTGACAAACCCTTGTATCGCTCGTTTGGGCCGAACGCTACCTTATTTCGATAGGGAGGCATAGGACTTTGGAAAAGAATAACTTAAAGAAAAGCGATTTCATTGGCGTGCATGAATCAGTTTCACCCGTGAACAGAATTCTATTATTTATCGTATTTGAGGGCATTTCCAGATGCGATGGGAATGTTTAGACTTTTGGATTAACTCGTATATTCCTTGATATCGCCCAAATTATTAGATTCCCATTATTGGGTTATCTATAAAGTCCATCCAATAGTCTATTTTGGAACTTGACAAAGAAATAGGAGTCAGTTTTACGCATGGATATCAGACAGGTAGTATTTATTGCATTTATTTTGGACCAGCTACAGAAGGTGAAAGTAAATTGTAGTATAAGAAGTTTGATCTTGGGTTAATTTTGTTTATTTTATTTGAGCTGTTTACATGCTGTTCATTGTTCATTGCTGTACATGTTCATTTCTGTGTTTTTCATTCTGAATATTTCTTAGGAATATATTAGATAGTACCAAATATGAAGTAAGAATTAAGTTTTTAAGATCACTATTAGAATTAGGTTTTTAAGATGCTCCAATTCCTAAGTTTATATAGCTCCTTATAACCAAAGATTGATCCTAAGATAAGACAAACAGCGTCCTCCTCTAGGTGGAATTATAATCCACGACATTTTATTTTCGAGATCGGCGCACTTCAACTTACTTAGTACCAGCACAGTGAAATAAACAGGTTTTTCTGCACCTTAAGTGGCATATGAGCGGTAATGACCTACATTACGTTGGCAGATTTGACACTGCAACATCGCTTAAATTACTCATTTGTCGGCGCGCGATCCGCGTTCACTGTGATATTAAGAACCCATATGACTTTGATCTGGACGCCTGTTATCTCATGCCTTCCCTTTTAGTATCAGTTCGCATTTGACCAGTTATTAGTTACTCTGGGGAGGTGACCGACAGCTAAGATTATTTGCAACATTTAGGATAGGCCATTATTAAATGAGAAATAGGGTAGTTGGGAATTTTTCAGGTCAAGGAGAAAGGGTGGAGAGAAACTCGGTGACGGTATTAGTCCGCCCTAAACGGAATGCGGTAAGGGGTCCACGGTTTAACATCCAATCTGACAGACGGAGTACTGCACTTGAAGTCCTCTTCGTCGAATTGGACCGAGTCTCAATGATAGACCATTGAAAAACATCTGCCACTGCCAGGACTCGAAACCGGGCCTCCGGAATAGGAGGGCAGTACTGTAGCCATCACACAACCCGATCCCCGCATTATACCACAAACACGAAAGTAAAGGCTTATGCCGGACACCATCTGGCACTAACGCTCCGCGCCATCTTTCGCGATGCCAAGTACGTACATACATTGGGATGTACTTTAATTTAATTTTAACATCGGGATGTATGTAAGTACATACAAACCTGGCTTTAATTTTTTCCCGCCCGTCTCTTTATTTTTTCCCGATTTTCATCCTGCCGTGATTAACCGTCGAGCTGCATCCGCTCATATCCCACCCTCCATGCCTCCCGTAACCGTTTTCCCACCAATCTCGTAACTCCTCTTTGACCTTTATCTAAAATGCGGCCGTTCCATCGATTGGCGTTCACGTAAGAGCAGGCGGGCGGCGAGTGGCGGCGGAATCATGTGATTTGCGCCCTCCACGGAACCTTGCAGTTATTAGCGGTCGAGTGCAAATTTATTGTTGACGAACAGGCCGCGATCGCGGCTCGGAATTGTTACATGGCCTCGGGAAAATTAGCTGGACGCGAAGTTTCCACGTTGCAAGGAGTATTTTACGTGCTGTCGGGAAAGGACGATTCGGGACGTGCGGTGGACCCAAGCATTTTTCTCCCTGCATTTCACGATGATATTTCGACGAGCGGCGCTGATCCTTGCGGGCGAGGTCACCGGTCACCCGCTGAGGTACGCGGGCAACCCCATCCGAGGGTCGGTGTTCCGTATCTGCCGATGCTCAGTTCGCTGCAGGGGTCCTAAATATGGAAGGCGAAACCTATTGCGGGGTGAAAATAACCATAAAATCACGAACTTCTTATACTAAAATTTACTTTCACCTTCTGTAGCTGGTCCAAATAAATTAGATGAATACTACCTGTCTGATATCCATGCGTAAAACTGACTCCAATTTCTTTTTCAAGGTCCAAATAGACTATTGGATGGACTTTATTGGTTCCTGCGTGGGTGATGCGACGTTTTCCCTTAGGGTTGCTGGAGATCTTACAATAGAAACTGGAGGTCCTAGAAATGTTGTCGAAATGCAAATAAAATCAGCTTTGGTGCGTCGCAGTATGAAACCTCTTAATTCCTCTCGTCATTCACTCCCTCATCTCTAAGTTGGTCGTGGTTGGCAGGTCAGTTATGCACCGACTTGGTAAACTTAAGGTTGTAAGTTCGACTCTCTTCTAGGTAATGGATACTATGTGATTTCTAGGATTAACTATAGCATTGTTTAATCATAACATTAAGTAATATAGTTATTATTCTTAAAACTAAGAGAGAATTAGGCTATGTGTTACCATAAAATTGAAGGCACTTAGAGAACCATAAAACCCAATTGTACTGATATTCAGGAACTGAGTTTCGTCCTTTCTTGGTCTGTTATTCTCTCGCTGCTTTTTATTAGTTTTCTTTACTAAAACCCGCGGACGTGTGTTGGGAGTTCTATGTTTTCTTAGCTGGGTTATCTGACTTCTTCAGAGAGAGAAACAAATATTCTTTCTGGAAGTATTAGATAAAAATAAATACCCTATCCTCTCTTCATTCCTACTTGTACGCGGTTCACTTTTTTTTCTCCAGCGGCGAAAAACAACGCCACGAATGACGAGGTTAGGTAGATAAAGTATCTTGATCCGAATCGATCGCTGAGTCAAAGAAGAATTATTTTGCATGACCCAACATGCACGTCTGAAATAGTGTATCGTCATTGATCGAATATTTATTTCTGCAGTGAGCGATTCTTTTTATTCTATGAGCTGACCTATTGCTTTTAGGATGACCAAGAATTAGGTACGTATTCAGCGTCATTGCGGACATTTGCTGCAATTATTCTTCCTAATTATTGATTGTGTAATAAGTAGTCACTCTACTAGATTCTAACAGTGACTATACCAGTATTGATTTCATCAGCAGTATCATCTCGGTTTAGCTTTTCTTCAATTTTAGAATATTATTAATGATTTGAAGTACTAAATTATTTTCAATGAAACTAGAAACTATTAAAAATACATGAATCATATTATATAAATATGTAATATACCATCTTTCTTCTTCTGGCAACCTAATGTGGATATCGTATACATCACCTCGCTTTCGTCTTTTACCAAAAACACCATTTAAGAAAACGGAAGAATATCTGACAAATGCTAAATGTTATATTTTGGACCATAGTGTGAAAGTAAAAATATGAAAGGTGAGAATTACATAAATATAATTTATGTAATTCTCACCTAGGTTACCTGATAGGAAAAAAGAGTGGAAATGTGCGTGAAACCAATCTCAGGATTGATTTGGAGTGAAGGTAATGATGGGTAAAAAGTGATGCTGGAAAACCTCCAATGGCTGTCAATAAACAATCGCCCTTGAATAAATATGAGGCTTAAAGCGCCTTATAATATAGCAGATGCGTTAGTGACTTAGGGAGGCAGGGAGAAAAATGCTTGGGTCCACCGCACGTCCCGAATCGTCCTTTCCCGACAGCACGTAAAATACTCCTTGCAACGTGGAAACTTCGCGTCCAGCTAATTTTCCTGAGGCCATCTAACAATTCCGAGCCGCGATCGCGGCCCGTTCGTCAACAATAGAGATCTTATAAATGTGATAATATGTTTAACTTGTTGGTAATTGGCATTAAATTAATGTTTGAAATATACTGATTAAGGTGAAGCAGTGAGAAACGTTGATAACTCGAAAAATCGACGTTTCGATCGCTAGATCCGGTAACGAATTACCTTTACTGACACAAAAATCCATACGTAAATGCTACTTTTGGAATGGAGGAGGGGTTAATCCACAATTTGCATAGGTAAACGTGAACGAAATCAAACCTTACACGCGTCTAATCACATTTCCAGCGGCTGATTACGTAACGTATCTGGGAGTATCAAACGCTCTCTCCACGGGGAGGGTGTCGTCGAGAACATGCTTCACCGACCCGATCGCCGTATCCGCTCCCGGACTGCATTTGCTGCAGTGCGCCCGTCACGGCGTGGATAATTTGCGCGGCCGCCGAAGTCACCCACGGAACCGAGACGACAACATCCTCCGGGAGTGGAAAAGGGCCGGCTGGCTGCGGTTGCGCGGTCCCCACTGGTGGTGCGAATCGCTCGGTAGTTTTGAAAAGGCGCGTTCATTCCGTTCATTCAGTCCTATATCGCGTTCATTCCGTTTTTATTTATGTCCCATCGTCGAATAGCTCAGCGATGTTCTCATTTCGTGCTCTCCGTAATGCTGTATTGGGTTTCCTCTCCGTGCGGTGTTATTTTTGCTGATGCAGGATTTAGAGGCACTTGACTGTAAAAGGAGGTGGCCTAACTTTCAATAAATATTTCCCTGTGGTATTGAATTTGGAAATAACTATCTCTAAGTCATCCCGAAATTAATATACATATATGAGTGTGTGTGTGTGTACTTTTTACTTGGCTGCTAATTGATTTATTGATTATTTATTACTTATCCTGGGTTGCACTGGCCGAGGCCGTCTTTCTCTTCCCCCACCCAGTGATCTACAATAGGTTTTACTTCAAATATACATAGATTATGATAGTAGACCGGTATTATTGATTATTGGTCAGGTTTTAAGTCAACACTTATTGTTTAGTCAATATTGTAAAACAATCTAAGCCTGATAAGCTTTGGTCAGAAAATGAAATATCACTGATTGGTCATTTTAACGATTGAATTCTAAATCAAACGTCTGACACATTATACCCATGAAGGATTATTACTCTAATTTTTCAAGGTTTAGTACATCGCAATTTGTAAACGCTTATCTCAGCATTGCAGTTATTAGTATGTCTTCATCGTCTTTCTGTATATTTGTTTTTTTGTTATTTGTATTCCGGGCCGTGTAGAGGGCAATTTACGCTTTGAATCTGCCGCCTTAATTTAAAAGAAATATAAATATGTAGTAAGAATAGAAATATAAACAACATATATGTATTCAGAGTATTTTAATGAATTGGCCAAAAATATTATTATTTCAAAACATGCAATAGTATTAATTATACACCATTTCGAAAAAAGGACATTTTTTTAAAGATCTTGAAATTTTAGTTTCGTATTTTTTTGGAAAAGGAACTTTGAAGACCCGATATCCATATTCGTAGGTATTTTATAATTAAATAATTACGTGTAATGATAAATGTTAATTAATAGTGGGGAAGTACCAAAATTGGGGGCTCAAAGAAAATTTTTGCTTTGTAGATTAGGGATAGTTTAACACAAGAACTAAAAACAATTTGAAACCTTCAATAGATAGGTATCAGAATATTCCCTTCGTGTAAAGTGCACATATTGCACCCGTGGTATACAGGGCCTTGTTTGAATTCATTGCAATGGCATTTACAGTGGTTTGGCTGACAGATGAGTTGTTCACATTATAGCAAAATGTTCAACTTCAACTGTGTTCCACGGAATATCGGAAGAACACATGTCGATAACACATGTTTAAATGAATCCTCAGTTTAGTGTGAATAAAATGCTCAAAGTTGTTAGTACTTTTTCCCTTTGTCAGCGATTTCGTGATCCAGACTGAATTGTTAATTGCCACTTTTCCGTAAAATATATGTTATTGAAAACAGGGGAAGAAGAATTTTCGCCTCTTTTATTATTAACGTTATTCATTACGATCTTCTTTGATAAGATAATGTGGATTTGACTCGAGACCCTGGATGTTGTGATCCTGTGCATCTTCTCTGACCTTCACCTCGTTTTATTTGCATATATATTTAGTGTCGCGCATCCCATTCTTTTTCTCTTCGTGTTTCGCTTCATGCATATTTTCCCTTTGCTTTTAAAAAATAATTTTCTCGCCGACATCTAGTGTTTTTTCACTTGACCGTTTTACACGAAGCCCGACGGAGAAAGATTTTCATTTCACTTCTGGTGGACCTTTTTTTCTTCCGCTACTTCCCTTTTTCTCTGCCGTGAAAATGCTGTAAGAGGTTATTTCTACCATTCTGTATCCTTTGGTGCATGATGCAGAATATAGCGACTGCGCTCTGGGATGGAAGAGTGGTCGCAATCCCTCATTTTCCAGCGAATGCCGCTTGATCCGCCAGCGATACCTTCATGACCCACATTTTTAAATGGCCTCTGGGCGCTAGGGTATGAATCTAATTTCGGAATGCTTACATTATCTGTATTACTCTATTAATCTGTTCTGCTTTCATTTTCATGATATTTTTAGCTATAGTGCATTCATATCGAATGAATTCTTAAGGAAAGCATAGCCGTAATCGTTTTCGTTTAGATAATTTCCATTGCTATATATTTCGGGATAGACCTAGAGGTCAAAATTCCCTCAGTTTCTCTACGGTATTGATCCAAAGAAGCCCGGGTCGAATGGTTATGTAATGTCTCTTCATCTCCTTCCTCTTGCGCCTCTATTTACTAGTAGTAGTACAGTGTTTTGAGGTTTCGTTGTGTTGGCACATTAGGTAATTTTTCGACATAACTCACTGCCAGCATATTGCGCCGCGGGTCCCACGTGTGAAGTACGTAACTGGGTCTGCAGGGTAAACAGGCTAATGTATTACCACCCTAGCGAAGAGTTCGATTGTTTGTTTACTTGAACTAAAAACTTCGTGATGGCGTAGCGAAGCAATTTGCTAAATAGGCCCTTATTGGATGTTCATCCGTTCCCCCTTCCCCGTCTTGAAATAAATGAATAAAAATGAATCCCAGCTCAGCATCGCGCCTCCCCTCCCTCTCGCTTCCCAGTCGCATGTTACGTCACTCGGCTCCTCGGATCCTACCCGTCCAATGGCGGCGCCCCTTACATTTTTATTTCCCTGTCAACTGCGCTTCCCTTCCCTCCTCATCCTCATTCTCTCCTCCCGGCGTTTGTTTTCCTCGGGGGTGGACCGCGACGCGGTGACTACGACTGCGTCGGTCCCGGCCCGGTGCAAATGTTTTGTTGGTCTCACCTCACGAACACGCGCACGCGAGGTCACATGCGCCCCGTGACCCGCCCACTTGGCCCTGCCCTCCCATCCCCCCCTCGGCAAGCCACGTCCTTCCCTTCCTTCGCCTCCCGCCTTTCCTTTCTTCTCGGCCCTCGAGTGTGTCCAGACGATTCTCTCCAACACTCACAACCGCTCTCCTCCTCCCCTCCACCTCCCAGCATCATCCTCCTCTCCACCTCCCTCATCGCCCCTTTTGTCCTCCTCCTTCATCCACCCTCGCTCCTCGGGCGGATCCGCCTCGCGCGTATTTTATCATCCCCCCCAAACCGAAGGGAGAAGACAAAGAAGGAGTTGAGATTTAGGGAGCCAGAGGGGAGTAAGGGGTGCGAAGAAGAGAGAGACGACAAGGGAGAGAGAGTGGGAGAGAGTAAAGATGAGAGACGAGAGAGAAAGGAGGAAGAGGGAGGAGAAAAAGAAAGAAAGGGTGTAAGAGGGCCGAAGTGTTAGCAGGAGAGAGGCTTGGGCGAAGTGGGCGGAAAGGACAGAGTGAGAGAGAGAGAGGAGGTATAAAAAGAATAGGGGAGTAAGAGGAAGAGACTGAGGAGAGGGGGGAGGGACTAAATCAGAGAGAAAGGAAAATAGAGAGAAAAAGGTGAGAGGAAGGGCGAGAGTGAGAGAGAGGAGTGGTGGAGAACGGTGGTGTGTTTGTTTGAGCGCGTGTGTGGGTACGTGTGCGGGAGTGTGGGTGGTAAAATTCAAGGTTGAGCCCCTTTATTGAGTTAAGGGAGCCTCCAAGCAAGCGGCGCTGTATAGATCCATTTAGGGAGTGTGAGGGGGGCGCGGGAGGGGAAGGCGGGGGAGGTGTGGGAAGGCGGAGAGAGCGGAGGCGGAGGTTGGGAAGGGGGGCGGGAGAGGCTCGGATATGCTCTCGGCTCTCCCTAGGGTATGCAGGGCATGGGAGAAGGCCTCGGGGAGGGGGGAGAGGGTGAAAAAGAGGGAGAAAGGTGAAAGAGAAAGGCTGGCAGGTTAAAAATGAGCCGGAGGCGGAGGGAAGCAGTGCCGCGGGGGGTGAGCGGGAAAGGGAAAGACTCACCCCGAAGGAGAATGGGGATGGGATGGCTGTACTCTTTTTTACTTTTTAGTGTTGCATTGTTCTGAGGCGAGTCGATGATTTAATTGCTGATGCTCGCAATGGCCTTACTTTATCGTAGGACCTGGTGGACCTGGTATTCGCTCAACCAATATAACCGCTGTGCCGACGGACAGAGCTAAGTGTGGTCGCGCCTTTCTTTTCTCTCCAAAAAGCTTGCTGGAAAAAATGTGTAAGAACCAGAAAATGTTGAGCAGTGAAGGACTTGAGTGATATATTGGATTGTTTGAAGAGAAATTTCCCTACTGTTTCACTTTTTCTTACCACGGCACTTCTTTGATCGATACAAAATCACAGCTGAATGGTGAAGTACATCTGAAGAGCAATAAGAGCTTGGAAAAAACTTTTATTCGTCTCATTGTGCGCATAGAATTTCTAATAAAATGTGATTTTGATTTCAAATACCGTATAGCTAATAGCCACGCAATGGAAAGATTATCTGCCCTTATAAAGATTCGCTCATTGGTAAGGGTGGAAGGAAATCATAGATTTGCGTTGAATATTATCACTTTCAGTGTAATTTTTCTTGGATTTCTGGAGATCCTCTCTCATTTCACGACTGGTAGAGAGAGAAATAACACCTTTAGCTTCTGCAGGCTTCTCCTTCTTTCTCTTTACAACTGCCATACTTTCATCGAAAGCCAATCTTACCTGTATTCAGGTAAGCTAAGGGCTCCGGAAACATTTCTCATTGCACTAAGTGTGAGATTCATCGTTCAATTTTCAGGGTACAGTAATCGAAATCCTTCGAGAGTAACACGATTAGCGAGCTGATTAATAAAAGTGCAAGCGACTGCTGGTAGATTTGGTAAGGTAGTAGTGGGAGTGGGTGAAATATTCTCTTACCGCGAGGGACGATACCCCATGAAAGAAAGGCGATTCCTCTACTATTATCAAACCGCAGACCGGTGACTTCGTAGCTCCCTTTTAACCCTTTACCATACCGCTTCCGCTGGTATACTAGGTATCGTTTGGACTCCGGTCGAACATATGTTTTTATTGTTTCCATCGCCCGTTTCTCTTCTTATCCGTTCCCGCGGGTTTTTTCAATGCTCGAGATATTAGTTTCCAAGTATTTTTTTGTGATTAATCACCAGCGGGATGGGAAATGCGGAGGATTTATCTTTATTGAAGTGGGTATCGCGGCTGCTGGATTCTACACCGGGAATCCCCGCTCGACACAGTGTTGCGGACACGTACGGCGAGCTGCGTGTGCCGAACGCTATGGAGCAATGTCCTCTTTGTTTCCTCGACCTTCTAGAGAACGCGGTGTTTTCAAGTTTCTGTCCTTGCAATCTCACTCCCAACGTGAGCCGAATACTCGTGGAAACTCGCTACCCTCGGGCAGTGTTAAGGGCTTTCTCTCCCTCCGCCTTGAACTTCAGGACTCGTGCTGCGACGGAAAACATCACTGCAACCAACTGGTGCGCGCCCGAAAATCGTCTATTGATCCCCACCCTGGATCTCGGCGGCTAGTCGTACCCCCCCCCCCCCCCCCACCCAATCCCACTCCTCATGACAGCCGCGGAGGCCTAATGTTCTCTAAAATGGAATCCAATGCACGCCCCCACCTCTGGCCAACGTAACGGGATAGCTAGTGTAAGTGGCCACATACAATTCCATGGATTCAAACGAAACGGCGAGCTGCAGCCGGCCATTTCCTGCCTCGCCTTGTTGGTGAGTGGTGTCATTCAGACTAATTGCGGTCCTATGTTCTAATGTGGGCAGGGTAATCTTTTTTTCGACACCACGCGTTGTTTGCATCGGTAATTTACAGTATTTTTCCCGGTAAGCATGTTTTTTTAGATGAATTTTTGAGCTAAGAATTGCTCATGGTCAGCGAATCAGAAACATGTTCTACGATGGTAGGAATTGCACTCAATTCGCCGTGCTAGTCGATTTGGGTAGAGTGCAAACGTGTGAAATAGTCGGCCGCTGTAATCAGGTCGCAAACGGCGGTATGACAACCCAGAGGTCGCGGTTTCGAATCCCACCACAGGTATGGGTGTTGTATTTGTGTTAGGATTACGTTAAGTTGTACAGTGTGATGAAATCTCATCAGAAAGAGCACCTTAAAACATAATTTTACCTCTACTACGTGTGAAAAATCGCATGTTTGAGCAATATTGCTAGAATATTTGAATGAGTGCATTTGAAAAGGATCCTTGCCAATATACTAGAGTCCCCTTTGATGAATAGAATCTTCAGGTGTCCAAAGCGGTACTAAAACGTGTCCGTTTCACCAAAAATCAATGGGTATTGTAACATTGGTGAACTAAATGTCAATCAATCAATGTTTTGATTCTCTCATTATTTTTCCCATGATCACTTGAGTGAAGGTTCAGCAAACTGACAGCGACAAACCCTGGGAGTGTCCTCCAGGCAATAAAGGGGTAGGACTCATTGCGCGGACAATTGAGACGATGAATTCTACGCGGCCACCGGCCATTATTGCTCTTGGAGAGGGTATTGCGTAGCATTCCAATCGTCCAGTCTGAAGTCAAAAGATCGAAGTGATAAAATGCATTGACCTACATTGGGAGATATTGAGAAATTGCAGTCCTTCACGTCACTATGAATCAAGTTCACATGCTTATCATTTCATTTTTTATAAATGCATGGCGAATGAAGGTTAATGAAACTTATCCATATATCACCGTAATTCATCTAATATAATGGAGATGAATGGTATTCCATTTAATGATTAATAAGAAGACATTCAGACATGGTTTGTCAACACTTTATTAGCTATTGAGTATAAAAATCAACTCGGTAAAAAAATTGAGTAAAACTCAATTAAATAAATTCAATTGAGTATAAAAATCAATATCAAAATCAAAAATAAATCAAAAAATCAATTATCAATCAATAAATTACCTATTTTTAATTTACAGTGATACTAATATCATCACATTTCAACGTTTAAGAGGAAATTCTAATTTTTATTAGAGAGAAGAATACGAAAGGATATCAATCATAATCTGTTGACCCATGGGGACCTATGGTTCTCTAAATGGAATCCAGTGCATCGAATCCTCTAAGCCACATTTACTTAAAGTTGATGGAACATAATTTCGACACTTCGTCATCTTTTATGTTTTTGAATTATCGAAAAGTGTTTGATTCCGAAAAATTTCCTTTCTAATGAAAAATAGTTACTGCTGTGCGACGCTGCAAAAGAGTGGTGCGGTGACTTCAGACAGCTTGTTTATCAATTCCTTATTGTGGCATGGTCGTAGAGCATGAACACGTAGTATTGGGTTCCAGTACGTAGAAAATGACAGATTTAAAATCGAACTGTCGCAATCTCCCTACCGAGAATGAAGTCGCCCTATTCCGATCCTTATTCATGGGATGGTTAGGAAGACGGGCAAAGTTCCTCGTTGCGAGATGAACTTTTTCCTGGAGAAAAACCTGCGGTCGGTGCACTCGAAAAAAAACGCATCGCACCCTCGTTATCCCCGTCCGGATTGCAACGGTAAGTATCGATCGAAGAAACAGCGGAGTGGGAGAAATGCCGAGGAGACAGCACGAGGCTCCGAGGATTGATGGAAGGAAGACTTCGACGTGAGTGCGTGCTCCGGGAACGTGACTCTCCTCCGCCCTTGTCTCAAAGACTTAACCCCCGGGTAGCTTTGTAAGTGCGCGCTTTGTCGTTCGCTGCCGCGTTTTGTTCCCTGAGCACCAACTGTACAGACCAGTGCAGACAGTCAGGTGTAGTAGCATAGGGAAAGGAATCCATCTCTTCACGTGTGAATTGGCATCCGTGATGCGTGGACTTCATTTGACGTTGGATTAGTATTTTGTGAGCTCTAGCCTCACCAATCAGACCAAATTTAATCAACCGTATAAGGCATCACTTTGTGAAAATGAGTTATATTCATGGTGAGGAATAGACAAGGAACTAGGTACTATTTTCCCACTTATTGAACGCCGACCATGGTTTGGACAACTTAAGTGTCATTATCGAGACTATTGTTAATTCCTCCTCATGGACAGACCAAATGGTATGACATCACCAACTCGTTACGCTTTTGGGTTCGGACTGACTGAGGTCCCAGAATCGAATTCAATGGAGAAGTATTTGGGCATGACCTGATAAACCCAAGGCAAGTGGTTCTCTGTTCACCGGATCTTTCTGAGTATGTAATCAAAAGCGCCACATTTGTGAATTTTACAGTCCTAAGGGCTCAGTACTTGGTGAGCTCTTCCCGGACCAACCAGACGAGACCTTTGGGTTGAACTCTGTTCCCTGAAGCTCCTCGTATCTTAAAGTATTGACCCCAAAGGTCTGACGATCCGCGTACACGTGTCCCTCGGTATCGTTGACACTTGACCCGGCACGTTTGGGCGAGGGAGCTGATCTGTACGTGGGCGCGTCCCGCTTAGATATCCGCGCAAGGAACCCGGACCGCCAGGGAGCGGCGAGAACGCGATTAGGCTGGAAGCCCTTCCATTTCCCGAGATAGGTGGGAGGAGCTCTCGCGGTGCCGTCGAATGATGAGACGAATACATTGCCGAAAGGGAGAAATTCGAGAGGAGAGAAATAGGGAGGAGGGAGAAATTAGATTGACACCGTCTCCGACGGATTGGGTTGGCGTACGCTTGGGAAAACATTGTTGGAAAAGCACACATGCTGTTTTAGCAAATGCAAGCTTTATGAAATGATAACAGTACCGCACTAAAAATTAAAACATGTTAAAGGAATATTCCTTCATCAGCGGTTGAGGTGGAGTGGTTTTTCCATCTATGCCCATACATCCCCCTCCGATACTCAAAACTATTTGTAATTTTTGTCTCATATATATTTATTTTTTTTAATTTATCGTTCAATTTGTTTCGTTTATAATGATTAAGTGATATCATTTGATTTATTATGATTTAAAGTAAATAAATGTTGTTATTTACGTGTGTGGATAGGGCGCACGCGTCCTACTGGCATACTTTTCATGTCGTTTCAAACACTTCTTCGAGAACTCAGCTTTTAACATGATCGAGAACATTAAATGAATCAGACTTCTCATAAAGTTCTCTGCCTGATTTAGTTCAGCTTAAATTCGCATGCGCACACACTTTCTGATCATATTTTTCCGCCTGTGTATTGCCGTTGCCGATGTAGGATCGTTAAGCATGGATACGACCAAGGGAGGAAGAAGCGAAGGAGATCGACAAGGAGGGATAAAAAAAATATACGAGAACGGTAATCGGGGGGAGAGAGGTGGAAATAATGTCGCGGGCGAAATTGAAAAGGGAGGCGAAAATTGAATGCGCGGAGGAGGCTGTATTTTTTTTCATGCCTTCAAAAATTTACGAGCGCATAAATATGTATACATATTTATGCCAATGCGATGGGTGGCGAAAAATATATAAGTCTTCGGAATAAAACGAAAATAATGTGGAGGTGGGGAGGGAGAGGGGGTTGGGAGGGGAGAGCGCGAAATTGCTAAGGGAAAGGAAGAATGGAGAGGAGAGAGAGAGGGAGAAGGGTATTCTCCGAGGAGGAACTCTAGGGGAGGAGGGGTTGAGAAGATGGGTGGCGTGAAAAAGAGATGGAAAAGGTGGCCGTAGAGAAGAGGAGAGACGGGACGGGCGGTATTTTGGGAAGGGTGGGCGGCAAAGGGTTCTGGGGACGGGGGAGAAATGGATTCTCCTAGCGGGAGTGGGATGGGCGTGGGGGCATCCGTGAGGCCCAGTGTGAGTGCACTCCCTGCTCAATACAACACCTCAACCTCCCACTCCGCCCTACCCGCCAACTCCACTCCTCGGAATCCCCTAAAGCCTCCTCCTCTCGCCCCCTTTCTCTTTCCATCTCTCTCCTCATCTCCTTTTCCTTCCCTCTCTCCCCCTCCCCCTTTCCATCCTTGGCTCCCTCCCTCCACCCACCCTCCTCCACATCAGGGAGAGGCAGCCGGCCCCCAGCGGAGCGGATCCGCCCCCACCCCACTGCCTCACGACCATCCCCCATCTATCTGGGTCAGATCAATACTCTCTCGGGCGCTCTCACCTTTTAGGCGCAGAGGTCGCCGTGCGCGCAATCGATATATCGAACGGAGCGAAAGGAGAGTTCGTTGTGGAAAGGAAAGAGAGAGGGAGATGCTTATGTGTTTGTGTGTGTGTAACAAATAAATATGTGTGTGTGTGTATATATATATATATATAATATTGTCCACGATAGTGGCTTTTCTCAAGACTTGTAGTGTGTGTAGTGTGGTGTATAAATGTGTGTCTTTTATAAATACATTTACATCACGTAGACACACCACACACAAATACATTTACATGTGTGTGGAGTAGAGATGGATAGAGAGAAAAAAGAAAAAAAACTTATTGCAGTCACGGCATCCGTGATGTGCATTAGAGTCACTTCTCGTCGCCGGAACGACGTGATTAAATGTTTTTCCTTTTTATCCATAAAATGTCATCGTTCACCCTATTTTCCTTTTTTTTTAATACTCGAGAGTTTTCGCTTTTTTATATCGCCGTTATTATTAGCCCGAGGGGTAGTTAGGTGTTTTTATTTTTTCGCTGATTTTATTTAAAATGCTTCGGCGAGGATGGAAGGGAGGGGATGGAATCCCCAACTAGTCGGTCGGGATGTGGGGTGGAGCAGAGAGGGAGAGAAAGGGAGTGGGGCGGGAGGGATTATATTGCCTCGGGGCTCTCGTATGAACTTGAGTGCACCTTACGTAAGGACGTCAAGGTATTGACAAATAGGGGGACGGCCTCGCGTATTTGGGCGGGTGATTTCCGCCTAGCCCATCGCGTCACGCGAAGATTTTTTTTGCCCCCTTTCCGGGAGGATTCCTGAAAAGGAACTCGTAGCCGAATCCAGTCGAGGTCGTTAGTGCGGCCGTAAAATTCAATAGGAATTCGTATTTTCATGTTTAGATGTCTGAGCGTCAGTATTCGAATGTTTTCCGACTCAAGTTTTTCTGAAGAGTCAAAATTGGGTTTCCTGGTATCTCTGGGAACCAAGATTTTAGCCAATAAACTCCGTTTCTTCGCGTACATTTGATTTCATATTGTTTGTAGTAACATTTAATCTATTCGGTTATAGCCCTCCATGAGGAATCTGACGGAGTCTTGATCAAGACTCCGTCATTTCCGAATTTTATACACTTTCTATATTGGCGATCAAAAATAACAACACCCAAATAGCAATGCCCATTATCCGAACAGTAAGACTCGAAGAACGTGCTCCAATGACATGCCGTGAAGTTCCAAACAATTTGTAAGCACCACGAAGTTTATTAACAAAAAGCTTGGTCAATTGAAAATGAAAAAGGTAATTTCAGTAAGGCAAGGAGGAAAACTAAACTTTGTATGCGAGTACTAATTCCAAAGTTATTTTTTTCTTTCAATATTCCATGCTCGTTTCTCCCGCGGAAAATATTGTGAACTTTATGAACCCATTCATAATTGGCGATTGATGAATCATGCAACCCTAGTCTCGGGCTTCCACTTTTTAGCGCGGACAAATTCCCTTGGAAGTGTCCGCGAGGAATTGCTCACGCGAAGGACGCCATGCGCCGCCGAGAATAAACACGGCTGCGGTATATTTAGCTTTGAACTTAAAGTCTTGTTTGGATCGATGCTTTTTTGAGCAATTCTTTACATTGAGCAGAGATTTGAAGGATTCATCTCGCCGTATTCCTCTAAATTCGGCGATTCCCGACGCTGCAATATGACCTAGGCCGTTTGGATCACCCAAAATCCAATTCCGCCGCTACTCTCGGCGATTCCCTTCACGGAAACGTCGAGATAAATCGGATTTATCGAGGAATCGGGAACGAAATCTATTGATAGTGCGTAGAGTCTTGTGCCCTTGCGCCCCAGATCAAGATGAGAGCCGCTGGATGGACCGAAATACGGCGGTGCCGACGTTCGGCGAGGGAATTTATGGATCGGAAGGAAACATCGCTCGCGGACGGTGGTGAAAGTCGATTACCCGGGGGAAGGAGATGAGGAGCGGGAATCACCGATGGGCTCCAGTTCTCGTCCGTAATTAGTTTCGAATGCAGTTGAGGGTCCGGGGTTTGGGGCAATGAGGATTGAACTGCCGACGGAAATTGCCAAGTTTCTTCCGAAAGATCCCCGAGAATGACGATGGTTAATGGAGTATCCCAGCGCACTATGCGGAAAATGAGGTTTTTCTCCAGAGGTCCCGTCAGCAGCTTACGAGATTGTCATCTTGGACCCGGATTCCCCAAATTCAAAAGAATCCTCATTCAGTGGTGTCGTAAAAAAAACGAGGATTTTGTTATTCCCTCCCTCATCTTCTCTGTATACCGCGTCATATTCTTTGAAATTTAAGAGAATGTCCTCCGTTTTTGCTGCCATACTGATTAGTTCAATATATGTAGTACTTGTGAACTAAAAGAATACAAATAAGGGTTTCTTATAGAAAGGAATCAGGTTTTTGTGCCAGCGTTGAAGGTGCCCAGAAACAGAGCCATTCGCCAGCTTGATTTCCCTCGAAGGGCATGATAGCGTTAGCATAATTAATAACAAAAATAAAAGTCGCATATTTGCCGGTGATTGTTTTTTGCAACCCTGTATCGCATTGTAGTCTAGAGCTGTTGAATCCTCGCATTTTACAGTTAAAGGGGAAAAAGAAGGGCCTATTGTTGTGGGAACGAACTTATGGGTATGAATGTAAACACACCTTTGTTGCACGTATAGTACGGATATTTAAAATGCTGCGGTTCGCGATATAATCTAGTTCTTTGCTTCATCGCACAAAGTAAAAATCAAACGCATTGATGGAAACTAAAATCTTTTTTCATTTCCTATTTGCTTCCCACCGCCTTATATTGCTACGATTTTACGGCGACGTGAACATTCCATGCCAAGCAAGCAAACCTGTGTGAACAAGCGTAAAGTCTGTTGTAAACGACGTGAGAATATGCTAGCGGCCGGGAAGCTGTGGTTTTGAGTGTGTAGCGCAAAGGCATTCCGTAGCCCCAGTTTCCTTTTAATCTGGCGAGAGTGCCGAACGCTCCGCCTCCATTTCCCACCATCTGCGCTCGACCTGACTCATCCTCTTGCCGTGACTTGAGTTTAAAGTCACATCACGTGACCATGGACCTTTTAGGGCTCTGTGGTGCTTGAATTCGACCAACCAGTCTTAACGTAAGAGTAAGTCGAAGGAATCAACAAAGTGCCGCAGTAAGTGAACAACGTTGCCTTTCCATTGATCTTTTAGGTAACCTGGAACGAAGAAAGTTACATTTAATCTCGAGAAGTCTTGGTGACCTGGCGGACAAGACGGTCTGATACGGACGTGAAGGTTACGACTACAGATTTAGCTGGTACCTGCGGACCGGCTGAATCCAATAGATATGATTCTCTGGATGACAAAATTACGCTTAAATCCTCCATAGATGTACAGAAAATCCATATGGAATGTGTGGATTACTGACGCTTATTGAGTAGTGAGACCTATACTCTTCTGTAAAAATTTTTCAATATTTATTACTATGGTAATCATAGCAATATTTACTTCCAATAAGTATAAGTAAACGCGGCGCATGGATAGATAACTGTAGATTATGGAGGATATCGTTCAAATTTAATGCCTTTGACGAGTTTTAGCTAACATTTACCCCGATCCACGTCAAGTGGTGGAAGTAATCATAAGTGGGATCCTCGATCGATTGGTCAGCCCAATCCAAAATATCGGATTTTCATCCAGCAGACAGTCTGTCATCGTGTGCAGCGCCAGCGCATCTCCAAGGACGAAGCCCTCACATCAAAGAACGGAAAAAGAGCGAGGGTGATTCAGGTGAGGACGGCAACTCCACGGTCTGGAGTAAACCAACGAATATTATCGATTTGCGCTCGCGGGCAAGCCACTCTCCGGCACCGGCTGAGTTCACGCTCCGGCCAAGTATTCTCCAATGACTTTCGATTGGGATTGTTTACATTAACGGTGCCACTGCCCTCCCCTCCCCCTTCCTTCTCAACCCCCCTCCCCAACCTCCCGTTCGGTCGCAGTCACGGAACGAGCGATTCGTCGAAATAAAATTGGGGCGGAGCGCCACGGAGGCGGATTCGAGCGTGCGTCGACACCGTAGCGCCGGGATGCGCATGTCGTCCTAACATGTAGCGGATGACGCCGGCGTTCCGTCCCTCGCATCTGGTGGCGCTCGCTCGGTCAACAACCTAACCGTGGAATCCTTTGCATTATTGTATAGAGTAAGTTATTTCGCACAGAAATAACCCTGGATAGTCAAAATTACCCCTCTAGAAAATATTTGGAAGCTTATATATGTCTGTTTCTCTCTGACCCTTGGCTAGGGGTTTCCTAATTAAATGCGGTAACAGAGGTCCAGGTTGTGTATATTAATTTGTCGGCCAATAGACATCGAGAAATATGGTAGTCATTGCGTTTTTTCGACGGGCATCGGCCCATATCTCTTTCTTAAGTATTGTGGAACAATGGACGCCATATCTACCGTTATCTGTCAATCGATTGGTTACGTAATAGTCAGATTTTCCTGGACTATGTGTTGTATTACATTACGTGAAACCTGTCGTCATTCGCCAGAAGTTGTGTCAACCCGACGTAAGCTACATTCCTGGTCCCCTGCAACTCAAAAGTGTATGAGGAAGGAGGCGATTATTCATGGGACACACAATATTATGTATGTACTATGAAAGATTGAGAAATTAGGAATAATTTTTATCTCTTGGATACGTATCAATGTAGACGAACTTCGGTTTACACCCGAAAAAGTAGAACAGTCCTGGAAAACGAACTTTATTCGTGGTTTACTTTACAATTACATTTTTAACGGAGATGCTTTGAACTAGGATCATTCACTAAATCTTGACACTAGCGATAATTCACTCGATTCCGATCCTGTATCTTGTGTGAAAAGAGAGAAATTTTAATCCATCCATTTTGATCCCCCTAAATTCGTGCTAATTATCAAATATACCGTAGCATCATGCAATTAGCTTAATGCTCTTTACATCGGCAGAAATTAGAACAGCTTTGAGGTTGTAAAATGTATTTTATCTCTATTTTATTTGGCGATTTAATTATAATTCACATCCAAGGCCTTATGAAAACCTGGTATCACTGTGATTTTAAGTCATCCTACGTTTTCCCATTTGCAGAGCGGTGCCGACCCCGGAAAAAAATAAGTATTTTTTTCTGCTCCAAAAATAACTCATTGACCCTGTCGTAGTGTTCGTGAACTCCATGTGAACCAACGGACGCGGTAGCCAATTCTTTACTTGCCGACCTGGCAATCTATAGCTCGCGGCTTTGAGTCCAGCCACGGGCACTTATTTTTGGGCCTAGGATAAAAAGAAATTTGTGGCGAAGTGAACTTAATTGATAAACGTCAGTGGGTGGAACAATAGTGCGTAAAACTTGAGCCGTGACGGTACATAAAACCCAACTCTATAACCATCAATATTAAGGGTATAAACTCAGCAACCGGAGCCTTTTAAGCTTGATGCTTCGTATGAACGTGCCACCCAAATTCATGTGTAGTCGGTGGGTTTAGCCTTACTGAAATCTCAGTTCTCCTTCATTGACTGAGACGAGAGACAGGCGTGTGTGGATGCGACGCTCCATAACCGTGACTGAGGCGTAAATCACTAGCGAGCGAAGCGTGGACAGAAGTCATCACACCAACCCATTCCCACCAAGAGTCAATGGCCACTGTGACCCTTTCCACTCTCGCCCTCCGCAATAACATCACCTGCCATCCACTCTAACACGCAGCTCGTTCTAACACGTTTACGTTGGACACGGACTCTCAGGGGGTGGGCGTGTGCCATTTCGACTGGTGTCCAAGACCTCGATTCCGCCTATTTTTTTCCTCGTTCCCGGATCAGCCGTTCGCCGACCGACTCTGTCGCTGCGTGAGTTCCTCGTTCCATCGCCACTAAGGGAAGTAACTGGCCGAGCGATCGAAAACGAAATATCTCCGCGAGGAGGAAAGGGGTTTTAGCTTGAAACGCGTCGAAAAATTTCCCATCGGAGGTCGTTTCGATTGGCTTTCGAAATGACTCGTCAATAAAGTCGCAATGGAAGGAAATTTCGATACGGCAGTTTTGCGGGTAGTGCATCTTCCCCGACAGCCTCTCAAAGCCTCGCGATGGAATTCCTGTCCATTATTCCGTCCATGTTCAGCCGATTGAAATTTCTTGTGACATAGATCTAGCCACACCCATATGCGGATCGGACCCGGCGGCGTAGAGATTAGCTTGCGGGACTCCGATGCCAATGGCCTAGGTTCGATGTTCAGGGGAAAAACCCCGAATCCATGTTTGATTCTTGCTTATGTAGCACTTGATTATGGTGCAATGTCCACCGCGGCGTAGAGATTAGCTTGCGGGACTCCGATGCCAATGGCCTAGGTTCGATGTTCAGGGGAAAAACCCCGAATCCATGTTTGATTCTTGCTTATGTAGAACTTGATTATGGTGCAATGTCCACCGCATGAGATTTAAAACTGTTGACCTCTATGCGCCTTTCTTCAAAAGAGGAGGCTAAAGGTGGGAGCTGGGCATCTATCAACGATTCCCCATCTATCTTAAATCATCTCTAAATACCTTACCTTGGCCAAACACCGCACCTGTCCCTAATGGTGCAAATGACCTCGGCTCTCAGTCGCCCTCCTTCCGGACTTATGCTCCGAAGTATTCCTAGCACGCTCTGCGCTCACGCTCCGTGGTCGAGGCTTCTGGCCCTGCTCTTCTTGTCCTTTCCGTGATTTATGCGAAGGGAAGTATCTTCAGTTGCCCCTTCGTGCGTCACTCAATCCTTTGAAGGACCAACTGCGAGAATTGATCCTTTGCCAGTGTACGTAATTTCTTTATTTTTGTCGCGTTTATACTGAATTAGATCGCATTAGGGAGCTCTTTTCCTGGTTGTGATATCTAGTATGGACTGCGTGAAAAGTTTTTTTTTTCGAGTGTGTCTAACGAAGTAACATTGAGCGTGCCAATGCCAGTACACCGCATGACTTAGTTGAAGTCAATATGCGTTGCCTGTGTGACATGGAAATTATGGATTTGGAATTCGGTTTTTTTTTAAATATGAAGCTAACGTACTGTTTAATTTATCAAGGGATTCGGCCGCGGTAGCCTGGTCACTACTAGTAGTGCCAGCCTGGTAACTCAAGGGTCGCGGATCCAAATTCCGCCCCGGGCATGGATGTTGCGCATGTCTTAGGTTTATGAACCTAGTTTAGACGATGTGAATTGACCTGAGCCTTGAGTGAATGCCTAAAATCCAATACTAATTCTGCATATCTAGCGAATCGAGACCCTGTATCATCAATATTTGGGTCTGCACTGTGTATTTTAACATCCTTGAAGTATGATGTTAAAAATCGGCTTACCTAAAAAAATGCAGGTCACCCTATAACTGGATTTGTTTATTTAATTTTTAATGTGTATAAACCCGTCAACCACAGTACGTGAAGAATGGAGAAATTTCTCTCTTCCCTCCACCCCTCACTCCCTCCCTCTTAGACGATATAATTTTCTGAAACCCTATCATAGAATCATCACGCAATCCGTTTCTGTTTTCTCTAGGAAGGTGAAGCATTATTTCCGAGCGGTCTCTTAATGAACCCTCAAACACGTCAAGCCATGTTTCCTCTCTATCTCTCTCTTAACTTTCGTTAAGTAAAGGAACATGTAAAAACAATTTTTCTACGAGGATGTTTTAAAAGATTTGGAGAAGAGAGATTGCTACATATATTGCTTTTTTTTACATGTTATACACCTGCAAATTTTGATATCAGTGTGGAAACATAGTTTTTTCCATTAATGTTTGCGAAACTTATCAAGGTAATTAGTGTAATATCAGACTCTTGATTTGAAGGTTTTACTACAGAATTTACTTTAACGTTACTTTAAGCGGTCATATCTTGTTATATACGGTAGTTATTTGGGAAAACGAATTTGCTGTCGCTTTAAAACATGTCTGTGTGACAGATGAATATTTGAAAACAATATTAGCACCTGAGAAATCGCACTTCTGATGGAATATCTTTTCTGTTATTATTAAAAAGGGGTCGCTTTGTTGCGAAGTGGTTGCTATTTTTTCAACTTTTACAGCGTTTTGTTTTAGATTACCTGTGTACATATTTCCGGTGCAGTGATCATTTTATCCCCGCTCTGACCACGGTCCCCAGTTCTCTAAACCCTAATCCGCTAGCGGGGACCGCGTCGTCCGCTGGTGGAAGCGAACCCGTGACCTGCGGAATACGTCCGTTCATCTCCCGGGCCAGATTATCGACCGGGCCAACGCGATCGCCCAGGTCTCCCGCTCTCTCCCCTTCAAGTCGCCTGGAGGTCACTCGGAGCAGCAGAAACATTTCAGCGAAATCGAACACTTGTTTCTGTTCGAAATCGTACTTCGGTCGACGCCTTTCATATCCTCCAGAAGGGCTAAGGCCTGACGACTCTCTCTACCCATGCTCGCGTTTTCCTTCGGATCCCGCGAACAAATTTCGAAGGTATTTCCAAGCCAGGGACTGGTTAATGTTGGAGTAGGGTAGAGGAAGCCAAGGTTTCGCGTGACGACCGCAGCGGCAGCTTTTGCCACTCAATGCATTTTGCATAAATCCACCATGGATTTTATCAAGGCACGCCATCATGTATCCTTTCTGAATTTCATATCGCCTTCGAGATTGAGCTATTGTTGTCGAATATGTTTACAAGCCATCGTGAGAACCTGTCAGGTTTGCCGAGTTAATAACGGAGCACGATTTATTGCATAATATTTCAGTCATTACCTTGTAACACCTGGTTTTTATTTTGCTATTGTGAAAGATGAAACCGCTTGGCTCTCCAGGATAAGTTTGCGTCAAATTCATTTGTTTTGGACCTTGCGGAGTAGTAATCTCTGCCATTGCGTCCTTATTTTGATGTTTTGTTGTTCTTACTGCTTCCATTGGGTTCCGCGCGCAAAGTTCATTAAACTCTTTTAAGCATTGTGCTGAAAATAATGTTTAACCTTTTAGTACACTCATTCTGCTCCTCTCACGTTAAAGATGTTCCTGGTTATTCCTCTGTCCCGAATGCTACCACTTCCAGCCCTGAGTCATTAGCAATTCCTGAATTTTCTTCCATTCCCACAATGCGACTCGGTATTGAAACATTCTAAGGATAAACAATTTTAGCAGATATTTCAAATATTTTACCGCCTTTTTTTGTTATAATATTAGTATTATTACGTAAATAATATACTTATTGATCTATCGGATTATTCAAGTGGTATTTTTTTTAGATTATTCCTCAGGTTGATCACTATGATCTTCATCGATGGTATTACAAATGCTTTCGATTTAGGTCTACGTAGTTAAATGGAACGTCACTCAATCGCGTAGTTATTGGACTGCCTCTCACCTTAATGACCACGCGGCATTTTTTAAATCCAGTAATGGAGGTAGGTTGTGAGTCGTTCATAAGTCATGTGTCCGTCGACGAAAGAAATATTTATTTCAATTTTCCATACCTTTGATGAATTAAAACACCATAGATGAGACATTATATTAATTTACCTTGAAATGAGGAGATAGCGCGAATTGCAACAACAGGAATATTGTCTTCGTTTTCCAACATCCATCTATCTCCATAATGTTTTAATGTGCTCATAATCCCATAATGGCAACACACTCACGAATTGATGGATTTGCCCCTTGTTTAAAATAAAAAAAAATATAGTGGACTCGGGGCTGAATTTTGGTTTTTAATGCAACCACGGATATATTTTTGTAGGCTGTGGTGTAGTATATTGATGCAAAATTTAAAATCACAGAGAATTGACTTGTACTAAAATCTACTGATACTTAATCTACTGAAAACATGGGCGGTCGTAATTCCATGTAATGTTCCCGGTATCTCTTCACCTTTTCTCGGGTAAAATATAAACCAAATATGGTCGTTTATCATCTATCGCATCTTTTAGGAGTTATTTGCGGCGTGAGAAGACTCGTGGTTAGATGTTACCAATTCGTTCCCTCCAACTTTTTTAATGGAGAAGAGACCAGTAAACTAAAATTAATGTGAGTAATTAGGGCAGGGAAACTCAGGGGTAGAAAATGATTTTACGAAGAAATGCTGCCTTTGTTTTCAAATGAAAAAAGGATGAACGCAATGCATCACGTTTAACGCCGGTTCTTTGACTTGCTCGACTTCAGGACTACACACACGAAATCCAACTTCGGTTGGAATCATCGGAGAAAATACTTCCCATGCCCTGGAATAGAATCTAGACCCTCGGCCTTGGAGACCAGTGAGTATATTAGTCACCGCACTCGCGCGTCCAACCCGCTAAGTAGGTTGCTGTTAGCCAGAATACGTGCGAGGTCTGATCAAAAGGATTGATTATAAAAGAATATTATGAACATTAACAATTACTTGCAATCAATGCCATGGTATTTACTACTACTCTTCCCTTCATATTCATTTTCTGGTGTCTTTTATAGTTCAGGAAACAGTCTTTAAACTCAGTTTTCCGAATCGGAAGATACCCTGCGTCGAATTTAGAATTTTGTTTTATTTCGTCGATGGTTTGAAAACGGCTCCCTTTCCACATTGATATGAGTATGAAAACAAGTCCCCGAGTGTGGTTAGTAAAGTGGTTGGGGGAAAATAGAGTCGTTACTTTCGCGAAAAGCTCCGGGCTAAATTGGCTGATGGCTCGTATTTTGGAAGACAGCCTGTGCACTTAAATAGCTGAATTCTCTCCTGTGGTATTTACTGAAAACCTTTGGTAGGGCTATGACGGATGGGAGGAAACAAAGGAATGATATATGTCCTATGTTTTGCGCTGTTCGAGGTCTATCATCCTGCTCCAAGTACTGAGAATCCACAAAATAAAGTTAGATGTAACTATTTTAAGCGATCCCCCTATTTATTTTTTGCCAAGATGTGAAGAACTGATTATGATAAGGTTCCATGAGTCAAAATGTTCATGTAAGTTATTCAACTCCTTTTTTTATATCTGTACAGCATTACGAATGTAGAGTATTATTTTGTTTTGAATCTTGGACTATTCTGATTGATATTTATTTGCTGACCTAAATTTTCGGCCGCAATAAAAGTAGCTTTTGATAAAACAATAAGTTGCGTCATTTAAGCAACTGATTGCAGTGATTGATATGGGATTTTTTGCGGCACTTTGCGGAAATAAAAGCTACTGCTTTAATGGCGCGCAGTTTTCTTCTGCACTTATTCTCGCAATAACCGTATATTTTACGCGGAATCAAAATATAAACTTAAGTGCCTCTCTTAAAGCGCCTTATCATTTGACTGGTTTTCTTCCAGTGATCGCCCCTGAGGAAGTCATTGAGGCCGCAGGGTTTTCGGAATTGTGAAGATTTATTTTCAATTTTTAGTTGTATTTTCAATAGAAGAAATGAACTGCGACCGAACGTAAGGATGGAATCAAAGATTTCTTTTGGAAATATGCTGTGCATCCATGTTTTTTTCTGTTTATCTCGAAATGATTTACTTATTCTGCGAAATTGCCTTCGAATAAAAATATTGGAGGGATGCATGTATATCGCCAAATATTTATATATACCATTGCATTTACATTATTTCTGTCTATCCATAATGAGTGGACCATGAGAATCGGAAAAGTGGTCAGGTCTTTGGATCAAATGCCGAAAATGAATGACGCTTTGCCATCGTCTTGCATACAGATGTAGGAAGGTGGAAGTGAAATCGTCTACGTCGTGATTGAAAATCGTATTCCCGAGGGAAAGCGACATATCGAGGCGAAATATTCATTCCGGTCGGCCCCGATCACAATTTTTGGTAGAGCGGAGACGCTTGGTGTTACTAGATTCGATTCGACTCTATGTCGATTCATTCTACCGGTGTCGAGGATATCTGTTCTTCTCGCAAATGGAATGCCAAGTATTTAGACTGGATTTTTCATGCAGAGGGCATAGGTTTGAGTCCCGGTAGTGAAAGAGATTTTCATTATTAAAATAATCACTTGGTAAGATTCCACAAATTTTATTTTTCCCCGACCTAGGTTTCGATTGGTTTGACAATCATTATCAAGACCTTGATAATGATTGTCAAACCAATCGAAACCTAGGTCGGGGAAAAATAAAATTTGTGGAATCTTACCAAGTGATTATTTTAATAACTATGCGGTTCCACCAAGTGAAGCCTGAGGATTTCCTCTTTAAAAGAGATTTTCTGTTTCATGTGGGCCCTTCCATAAGTGCTTCAAAAGTATTCAGTGTCAGCCAGTTGTATGGGACGTGAGACCATAGACAGTGTCTATGAGACACTTGCGCGGCTTTCGTTTGGCGTAGGCTGATGCCGACGCCGGGTTTCTCGGTAGGAACCGATGCCTCTAAGTAGAAAACAACTCAGCCTCCTCATCCTTAACATCCTTCTACCCTTCTCGGGAAAAGTTCTACTAAACTCAACTATCGACATGGCGCAAGTAATGGCTGTCGATCAACGCCCCCGTGTATCTGCTAATATATCGTCAATCCGTTTCTGCGTTCTCCCTCACCAGTAGTATTCCCTAAACGCCAAGTCTGTGCCCTTCGTAGTAGTACATTAGTTACTTTTTCGCCTCCCCTTCTCCTTGGCATCACGCGCCATGCATCCTTCCCGTCATAGTCAATAACAAGCGCCTTGGCCCGGCTTTGTCTGGCTCCAATCTGGAATTTGAGCTTCAGCTCAGACATCGACGCGTTGTTCGCGTGCCCAGCGTAGGGGCCTCCTAAAAAATTTCACCTCGTGGAATGTTTTTGATATGATGCCATCAATTTTAATCAGCATTAATATTGTAGTCTTGTGACGGTGGGATAGTATTTGTCTAGGTCATCTACCATCTAGGCACCTTCTGCATTGAACTCGCTGTATAATCTGAAATCTTTACTTTTTCATGTGGACATGATACTTTTTTTGTTTAATTATGGAATTATGACCGTAAAGATTGGGAACGGTTGGAATGCTCTCGAGTGGCAAGCGGTTTCGGTAGCAACAACAAAGGGTTCCTCGCCAGAACTGTGCTGCTTGAGAGTGAGGGAGTTAATATTGGAATGAAGGCGAACAATTGAACCTCTCTTGTTAATTTAAAAAAAAATACGGGGGAATTTGTGCTTGCGTATTTTTATATACAATAAATTTTCGACATTTCCCCTTTAATGCTCAGTACTTGGTAATGAGGCTAAGTAGAATCAATGTAATTGAGTTACAAATGTTCCTGTATATTGGGGAATGTGGAAAAGAATGTGGGAAGAGATTGGAGTCTTGCCAGGTGTTATACTTTCGTGATAAATTAGGGGAAGGTGAGATAAAATGGAAGTGTGCTTACGTAATTAATGGATGGCTAAAAAAAATTGAACGGAAAGACGATGTGTGAAAACCCCTCGATTTGAATCCTGGTGAACTACTATATAGCTCTAGCACTACTATATAGGATAGGCGATTAATTTTATTTTTTAAATAAACTGCGATTATTTTAAAATTCTACCGAAAATTTATGGTAATAGATATCGTAATTTTCCTGTGAGAAATATGAAAATCAACTTGAAGTCCGTCTTTTTCGTGATAATCTAACCACAAGTCGAGTTAAGTAGCCCTTTCAGTTTCGTTTAATGTAACTGTGAAGGAATTTATTTTTAGCTCCAGAAAGCTATGCCCTACATATCTCCACACCTCAGGATCAAAGTAGGCATGTGCGTTATTCAAGAGGCCACTTCTTGGAGAAGGCTCAGTGAGAACTCAAGCGCGTACGATGCGGGAGAATGTGGAAAGACGACAGCTTTGATTTTGACGAGGAAAATTTCGTAAACATCGCTGGAAATCTGCGGTATTTTCGTTCGCGAGACGAACCACCCGGCTCGTAACTCTTTCAGGATTCGAGCTCTATCGTGGAATTCGTCCTTCGTCACGAGGTCAGGGACTTGCCCCTTGCAGAAGTGTGGAAATACCTTTCTACGCAGATCCTTCCCGGCGCTACGGACACAGCGACGCCGTCGCCCGGTGCCATTCCCTAAACCTCACGCCATTTTTCGTCCACTCATCCCTCCCGCCTTTCCTCCATCTCGCTCATTCCACCCCCGCCTTGCGACCTCCATTTTGTCCACATCTCTCGTCCTTTCCACCCGTTACACCCTCTTCCAGTAGCATTACGCCCTCCTTTGCCGGTCATCTCCTTTTGCGCGTCTGATTCCAGTACTTTATCTCGTGGTGTATTTTTGATCTCTAGTCGGATTCCAATTCTTTAATCTTCATGCGTCTCATAATCACAAGCGATTGGGTGTTATACCTAGTTGTTTTCTGGAACCGAGTAAATGCTTGTGTGCGCGCGCATACTATATCATTCCAGATACGTTATTTCTAGCAAAAAATAGAATTTCTCCTCAAACTTCACTCTCCGTTTAGGCGTACAAATTTCCCTATAACTATAATAAAAATAGCCCTAATACTATATACTCCTCCACTACTATGCTCCAAAACTATGTAAATAAGGCAATGCGTTTATTTCGTTTCTGTAGTACTGAACGGTGATGCTGTATAAAGTCTTCCCTCTATTTCTAATTTTCCGCTTCAAATAACGCAATTTCATAACTCTACTCTCATATCAAATGGGCATTTATGCCTTTTCATTAGGTATAGCTATTTATGTGAAAGACTGTGTAGATTTGCCTTAAATTTTTATAGTTTAGGCGAATAATGTTGATAAGTATCTTGAAGGTTGTCGTCGATACACAAAATGTAAATCGATTAACCATGGGGAAAACTATTTCATTCTGATTAAATTTATCAGTTAACGAGCATAATTCGTCAAATTTTTAAAATTATTTTTAGCCTCATTTTCTGTATTTTAAACGTTAAAATGTTTAGCCTTGTGTCGGATATTTAATTATTGTATTTCCTATATGATGTTTGGTTTAGCGTAAAATATTTAAATCAGCTCTGGAATTAATTTGAATTCTTACCTTTGGGCTGTGTGTGAAGTCTATCAAATATATTCCCTCAGGGTCACTTATTGGATTATCATTTTCCGTGGTATGTAAATTTGGGAAATAATTGCGCCTTACTAGTAATTCTCTAAAATTTAAACTTTTTGATACATTCTTAACAAATCGAATATCAAATTATCCAATAATGGCATCAATTTATACTTTATACCACTGCCCTCAAATATTAAGTCAGTTTTTATGAATCACCTCCGGGGGCAAGATTGAGAGGAAACTATATATTTATCGGGTAAAGCAATCATCGATAAAATTGTCATCACTTCCTAGCATATTGGTTCCATGAAGGGATCCCCATGTTGATAGATATAACACCTCTCAGTAGGAACGAAGCTTCCGGCTGGGGTTGAAAATGTTTCCTACGAATGGAGAAGGTTATAAAAGATGAATTTCTTAGGGGAAGCGCGCGAATTTCACGCGTTAAACAAGTCAGAAATCTATTTGACGAGCTACTTTCATGCTCCAGCAAGTGAGAAAAGCGACTTTCTGAAATGCATTTAATGTTATTCTTTCGAATACATTTATCGTTAATATTTGGAATAGGAAAGACTGCCACGG
Source organism: Platycnemis pennipes (assembly GCA_933228895.1). Taxonomy (NCBI): domain Eukaryota; kingdom Metazoa; phylum Arthropoda; class Insecta; order Odonata; family Platycnemididae; genus Platycnemis; species Platycnemis pennipes. The sequence goes on from OW121848.1 coordinate 122,306,122, forward strand.
ATTTTTACGGGCACGCATAATATGGCATCTAGGTCGAGTAGTTGAATCTTTATTTGGAAGAGGGAAGCCTGAGGTTAGGTCAAAAAATGTGCTGAGCGACTTTTAGACCGCCGTCGGATCACGAACCGCGGTGCTGGACTCAGTAGCATCACGAGCGTGCACAGTATTTATGCCAAAGCGGGCTCCACGAATAGCGTTCGTTCCTGTTGGTGACTCACTCTCTCATCATAGGCGGCCGCCAAAAAAAAAAAATCTCGCATAAACATCGCGAACATATGCGCTGAATCGTATGTTCGTGGATGTGTACGGGGACGCGAAAGTTTTCTCGTGGGAAGGCGGCGGTCTTGACACCGCGACGACTGTCCTCTTCTTCCCGGAACGCGAAACGGGTGACTGTGGGTCATCGATCCTTCCGATCCCACGACCAACCCCTCTCTCACCCAACCCCACTCACTTCTCTCGCATCCAATCTCACCTCCCTCCATTCCTCTCCCTTCTTAAATGCTGTTCCCTCCCGTCTCCCACTCCCCCTCCACCCACGCGTCTCCGTTCTCCCTGCTCTCTCTCTCCCTATCTCTCCCTGCCTCTTCCCTCTCATCTCCTCTTCCCTCTCATCTCCTCTCGCCTTTCGTCGCCTCGAGGAGCGAGCACTGCCGCGGCCCTCCGCTTCGCCTCGCCTTCCTCTCCGTCCGCCCGTCGATGGGAACCGAAATATCCGAAGCACTCCACTATCTGCACAAGACTCCACGCTCGCTCTATTTATACCGGGTGGTTTTGGAGCCGCCGTTTGGCTATGGGCGCGCGCTGCAGGGTCCTCCCCCTATGCCTCGGACACCTCTCCCACTTCCCTCGCGCCCACCCACCCCGGACACCACCGCCGCCTTTGGCTCCCTTCGCTTCTTCTTCCCCCGCGGCGTCCTGGAATGAGGCGGCGGCGGCCTTTCGTAATCGACGTCGCCAGGGCTGGCGTCAATCCGCGTCGCATGACCGATCGGGATGATCCGCGCTCCTCCCCGACACCTTCTTATCCGCTGTTGACCGCTCGGCGACCGGTGGCGCCCCACCGCGGTCGGTCGGAATCGCCTCCCCCGACTGGATGGGAGCGATTCACTTTCATTGGTCGCTCGCGTTCCGTTAACATCCACAAGTGCGAATCCCCGCACAACCGTAATCATCCTTAGGCACCCAAATACTTCACCCGAGTCCACGCAGGCTCGGAATCCGATTAATAGAGGATAAACTAATCATTCAACCTATTCTAGCATGAATGACCACTAAGTTACTAAAGAGCGAGATATATTCAATCCCTGAAACGTTGAAAGTATTTGACTTGAGGGTTTGGTCCTCAATTTCAGTGGGATTCATGTTAAATAATAGCTTATTCCTCAATGGAAGGGGACACATGAAAGAGAATAGAAAATCGTTGACATAAACGATTGAAATACAAACAGAGTTGACATGAGTTTGGTGGCGGCAAGACTTTTTCCCTAGTAGTGAAGGCTGCTCGGGTGCTGAAGAACGAGTCGTTCTCCATCCTCAGCCCTGAGTTCCAGCCCTCGTTCTTCGAAACGTCGGCAGCGATGGAAGAATTGACCCGGTGTTCACCCGAAAAGCCTTCACTACCAGCATACGCCGGGAAACCGAGCGAACTTTTTTTCCCTAGTGTTTGCGACACTTGAATTCACCTGCAGGCAGTTTTCAGCACGTTCGCTGATTGAATGCGCGTGTTATTCTCATTCTTCGTCGACGTCAGGGTTTATGCAAATCCGTTTGGGATACTAGTGGTGATCACGTTCGATAAGCTTCGGCTTATGCGTTGTTTCAGGGCACGAGGAGATGAAAAGGTTCGTAGAGGTCTTCAGCGCATTCTGCCCATCTAATCTCTCTGGCGTGGCCGCTTTATATCCCTTTCCGCGTCTTTTTTCTCTAATCTGCGGCACGTATCCCCTCTGCGGGCCGTTGAGAAAAATAGACCGTGGCGACTAGCTCGAGAATTCCACGCGCAGATGCACGGATCGCTATGGCAGCTATCACTCGCGAACTGTACCGTCGCGTCGTCTGGTGGCATGACTTATCAGGGGGTGACCGGATTAAGCGTCGAATGACATGCTCGGCCGGGCGAAGTCATCGGTTGGATGGTTTTATTTCGCGAAAATTTTGTAAGCGCTTCTCTGCCACTTGGAGCACGATCGAGAATGCTTTTCGCCGTGGGCGTTCACCTTACAGATTTGTCTCAGATGCGGCAAACTAGCTGGCTGCACGTCTCGAATGTTGTAAACGGGAAGGGATGTCCGTGCTAGTTACGACACAGGCAGTCGTTGAGTAAGCGAACGCACTGCTCGTCTCCTTTGCGCATAGATGCAGCGAAGCAGACTCAGAAAATTTGGCAGCTTAGGAGCCGATACTAGCTAAATCTTCCCCATCGATTTCGAAATTTTGGTCCATATTGAGAGATCCCCGAATGTAACTGAGCAAATTATTTTTCCCTGGTACGGTTGCTAGCTGGAATGAATAACAATCCGTGTCTCGGTTATAACTGTATGCATCAATATCTGCTCCATTGCCCAGGATCCGCCACTAGGTGTGTACATGGGTTACTACTCGTTAACTTGGCGATAAGAGAAAAAGGAGTCTAAAAGAGAATGAGATGAAATAAATATATTTATCCGTTTATCATGCGTTTGAATGCATGAGCGGCACGTATCTCCGCAGCGGGCCGTTGAGAAAACTAGACCGTGGCGACTAGCTCGAGAATTCCGCGCGCAGATGCGCGGATCGCTTATGGCAGCTATCACTCGGAAACTGTACCATCGTCTGGTGGCGTGACTTATCACGGGGTGACCGGATTAAGCGTCAAACCACATACTCGGCCGGGCGAAGTCATCGGTTGGATGGTTTTATTTCGCGAAAATTTACTATTGAGTCGCGTTCACAAAGTGCCCATAGGAAAAATAAACTCTACATCTACTCGCCAATCTGTGTACTCCTGTAATTTTAATATTTTCTTCAAGTATGCATATGTAGTGGGGAGAGTGGGGATTATATCTCCGGTGTCACCGTTGAACTCCTTTAAACACCTTTGGTCGTCGTAATGGTTCGGAATGATTCGTGGTATGAGATGAGGACCAGGCTCTTTGTAATGCAGCATTAATAATAGAATGTATAACGTGGGTCACATGGCAGCAGAAAAACAAGAGCTAGAGGAGTTTATCCACGAGATAAAGAAAAACTTGAATTCATGAAAAATATGCCTGGATTGTTCAAGTTCTGTCTGACGGAAACGAACCATTCTCAATGATTTAATGTGCCCTGATCTCACGTCGTTGGAAGAAATATCCCAAATAAGGATAAATATTTATCTTTCCATTCTCGAAAAATACGTTTTTACTCCAGTAGCAATCGATCGATGCAACAAAGAGGTGGAACAAATATTTTAGATAAACTGTCATTGTTTTTATTTATTCATTTTGAATTTCAATTCTCCAACGCCCCTCGAGTCGCGAGACAAAGAGGATGGTGTAAAGGAAAAATTAGCTGCTTACTAAATGTTATATTTTCAAAGCATTCCTCATACTTGAGTACTGATTTTTCGTTTGCCTGCATATTTCGCTATCAACTATAAATTAATTACTACAGCAGCCGTGACTACCTGAAATGTACTGCTTCCATTGGTTACTTCCTTGCCATAAACCTCCTTAGGCTGATTTCGTTATGTTCAGTTAGTTCCAGGAGGGGAGCACGTTCACATTCAGTCAACACTTGAGGAGTTTCCTCACCGATGCCAAGTTTTAATCTTCAAGTTAATCCATTACTTGCTCGGGGTATTGTAAAGTTGTTCGTCCTAGGTTGGTTTGATAATATGGAGTTGTTTCTCGCTTGGAAAAAAGTAGTTTTTCGAATATTTTGACGGTTCGTTGTCGCGGTTTTAATCGTTTGCCCAAAGGTGAAATATTGAGGCTGGACGAAACCCCACCAGCACCAGTAAACGTTCTCTTTTTATGGCGCGAGTCTAATGACATGGTTTTGTACAACACTCGGCACCGACACACGGCGAATTGAATTGGGGGTATTTTCGGCCCTAATAATAGGACTAGCCTCATTACTTATGTCGCAAAGCGTTGATGCCGCTATTGGTCGCCTGAATTGCGTTGTGATCGGTTTCAAGTGCCACCCAAAGGAATTGCGTGTCGTCAGGGTGGTCAGTGTTAGGGCGATGGACCAATTCCCTCCTGGATCACCTCTCCGATCAGACGACTGGATTTGGCCCTCTGTGTGAATGCGACTCGTTGTGTAGTTGCGCACGTCTGTGCTGAAGGCTGTGACACTTGTGTGAAACTTCAATGTTCCTTTTTGTTTGTCGTGTGGTGCAATTAAACAAAGTGTATTAGGTTTCTTGAGAACCTGAAGGGTGAGCAGCGAGTATTGGTAAATAAATAGTCGTATTCACAAGGCAAGTAAAAATTTGTATATCCACACAAACTTTATACACTGGAACGACCGGTTTCACCCGCTAGGGAATCAACATGTACCTGATGATGCCCCATCATCGGTCGTGCCAGTTCCAAGATGCCCTAGCATAATCGCCTAACCGGTCGTGCCAGTGTATAACGTTTGTGTGGAAATACAAAGTTTTACTTTCCTTTTGAATACGTTGAACTTCCACAAAGTTGGCTGAAACAGTTAATTTTATTAAATAGTCGTATTATGAAATCACATTCGTCTTACGTGAGAAGGGAGAATTTGTCTCTTTGGTATGATAGTTTTTGATTTCTCTCCAAAAGAATCTCGTCTCGTGTTTGGAAGAACTCATCTTCTTTCTTATTATGGGCAAGTAATTACTAGCATTGGTTGCCGATTGGTTTCCTTGAAGACTCTTACTCATCGTAATAATAAATAATTTTCACGCCTAACGACGAAAATTTAACTTTTCCTTTCTTCTGCAGGATTGTGTTCTTGAATGTTTTCTCCTTTTCCAGAAAAGGATCGATGAGCTTGACACTAAAAGATTACTGTTGTTTTTTTATGGTTTCTTTGATGTGATCTAGTTTTCACTTGTCGATCCTCGATACTCCATTGTTGATGACGTCATTTCTATAGGTTTTAAGTGAGATATTATTCCGAGTCTATTTACCAGCCAATGACTATTTACGTATCGTCCTTGGCCGAGTAACTTTCCATTACTAGGAGCAATTGGCTTGTTTTCACGTGGTCTCTCTCCCCTTCTCTCGCTCTCAGCTGATGTGTTCGTAGATAGGAAATTTTCTTAGAATAGAGGACAGAAAGGTGGGAGGGAATTTCGCGTTAAAAATGATTTGACCAAAAGCCTTCGAGAAGGGCTTTGTGTACAAAACCCCGCCTACTTGTCCCTGAATATGTGCGTTTTTCCGAGTGTTATGTTGCTGTTCCTCCGCTTGTAGTAAGGAAATTTGAAGCCAAGACTACGAAGTGAGTAAAAGAGGTTAATGCGTGTTATAAGACACCGTCTTACACTAGCGCGAAGGGAGTTGAATAACTTCTCTCCCCCCTCCACCACACCTTTCCGAGAGACTTGGACGAAAAAGACCTGGCTGCCGCCGCCGAAACATTCACTTCACGTGTGAAGACGATTCGGGAATCCACGCGGCCTTGTTACTGAAATAGCCGTTGACAGTTTTATTCGGAGCCATTTCATTGCAGTGCTCGCCATCAACTTCGCTTGAATCGTGTGCCGCCGTCAAGTGTGCCAGCTCAGGTCGGTCAGGCGGCGAAACTATCGCGCCTGCCGCAATCCTGACGGGAACGCCAATCAACGGTATCGTTATCGCTTCCGCAGTTAGGGGAACCGCGTTTTAAAAAGAAAACCGAAGCTTCCCGAGTTTACTCGACGGTCTCATTCGTTCACCAGTCGAGCGCGGAAAGCTTCGTTGCCACCCGGAACGTTAAGTTTTGCTTTCCCGTCATTCCGGGGCTGGTCATTTTGTCTCATTTAAAACCCATTGTAAACAGTGAGCGGTTGGTTGGGTTTCAGAACAGACAAAGCTACCGATCGCAAAATGGAGAAGGATTTATAATTGTTTCATGGAGGCAGGTTATTAGTGGCAGGTACGTCAATTTCAGCTTTTTAATCAGTAACTTCGAGGAGTAACGAATTCCGTTGCCCGTGATATTATTTTACGTAGCCATTTACTGAATTGATGCTGTGCTTCTGTGCAATGGTTTAGTTTTTTGGCAGCATAACTTAGTCCCTTATCACTCATTTATATTTGTTTAGTTATACGTCCTACTCGTTCTCTTATGTTTTTAAATTAACATTGCTCTAACTTTGTTTATTACTTATTCATATTGTAGCTCCTTCAGAACAATCCATGCCACTGAATAGTCTCACGCATTACACTCATTTTTCACATGGCAATTATAGTTCTTCACTCATGAATTATCACTTTCGATCTTCAGCATCGCCAATCGCTGCACCCAATCTTTTACATTTGAAGCTTAAATAAATTCACTGTCTCACTCAATAATGTAAACGGAGGGCATAGAACTTTGCCGTCACTACCACGACCACTCATGTGGTCTCTTCTCTCCAAGTTAGTGTATTTATGCCTACCAGCATTTCGGAACTGAAAGTGTCGCAGACACATGGTGTTAGACGTGTATTGCTGGTGGTTTGTTGGGAGCACTATCGGCGAAGCAGGTCTGCCCTAGAAAACGTCTTGCTCGCTATCGAGGGCGAGCGATCCTTGGTCAGCGCCCTGTATTCAGTGAGCAACCTCAATGGGGAATTTGTCATTTTAATGGCCAACCAGACCGCAGAATAGACCGTACCGGGGTGGCAATCCTGGAGCGTAACGATGCCTATCATGGTTGTATGGGACAGCCATAGCCCCACGGGATAGGTTTCGCATGTAATGCTGCGTAATAATTATTTCATTTATTTACCTTATATTTATTTCAAACTATTATATATATATAGCCAAGGGAGCAAGGATTTTTTCCTCTTAAGTGGTAATTTTTGCTCGTAAAACTTTGTGATACACTTATGCACGCCCAAGAGTATTCTGATTCCCCGATTTCTGTCGTTTTCATACTCATACGTGCGTGGAAATGTGTTCGACATGTTTTTTCTCAAGCTATCTAGACAGCACAGGGGATAGAGGAATCCGTGGGAGGTAGGTTGTAGTAACTACCCCGCTTCTGGTGTTAAGTGCGTACTTCTCACAAACTCGAGCTTATTACAATTATTATTGGTGATCCCTATTTTGACCTCCTAAACTGACGTTTTGGTTGAAGTGGTTATGGTTTCTGGAGGGGCGTATTGTTTTTTCTTGGGTGCATTTTCATTAACAACAGCGCAATTCATCTCTGATTTATGAGCCGTCACGGATTGTCGTAGCTTTTTTTCCTCCTATTTTTCCTCTCGTCCTCTCAAACCCACATTGTCTGGCGTGATGAATTCTGCATTGAGCCGTCCCTCTTTTGAGTGTGTAGTTCCATCATTTGCGATTTAGCCTCCTCCTTATATTTTACGTGTGACCTCTACGCATTGCAACTCAGAAAGATCTTTTCGTTTCGATTCCAGGAGTCCGCCGGCATCGATCGGTGTCCAGTTGCGGTGCCTCTTCCAACGGAGACTCGCGGACCCAGGCCGCTTCGGACACCGCTGGGTTTTTCCTGCCCCCTTCTAGTGATAGTAGGTGAGTGCGATTACTTTCCCAGTTTGAAAAGATACCTGTTGTCGTACCACCCACCCCCATTCCTTTCCCCCGGTGCATGCGATTCTATTCACCCCTCCAGCGAGCGGCCTTCCAACGTCTCCGGTTGTTCCCCATCGCTCCGTTTGTCGGCGAGCGCTAAGCGACTCCGTCCGCGTCGCCCGCCCGGCTGGAGGGGGGGCACCGCTTAATCGCAGGACGAATGGGGACAAGTTGCGCAATCGCCATGTTGCTGTTTACACCATTGCGACGCTGGTGAGGTGGGGATGGAGGTGGGTCTGGAGGTTCGGTAGGGGAGGAGTGGGTCGGTATGGAAGGGCTCTCTGCCTGTGTGTATGTATGTATGTGTGGAAGTGGCTTGAGTCGTCGAACACCCTCTCCTCAGCCTCTCCACACTTTTCACCTGTTATGGGAAAAGCAACGCGGTGCACACGCTATCCTGCGTGACAGATTTGCATTTCGCTCAATCGCGCTACGAAAATGAATCTTTCTTTCTCTCTCCTACTATCTTTAGATGGCCCACTTCCCTTTCGTATCGCTAGCCGCTGTTGTCAGGTCGGCCAATGTGTCTGATTGGCTACTTAAAGTTCGCGGGTTCGAATCCTGACTTGGGCGCGGTTGTTGAGTGAGTTTTAGGATTAAGACCCTGGGTTAGTGGTGCGACGTAACCACAACCGTTGGAGGATCTACAACCCAAATCTACTTCTAACATTTTTTTTCTGTAAACGAGCGACCACTTCTATGAAAACGTAGCGTGAAGGAAATCAGGTGTCAACGATATCTGTAAACCTTTCACCTCACTGGAATGGACATTGGAATAACTTTAGTTACGTAGCTGACTAATGCCCTCGTTGAAAACGACCCTCCTCATTCTCTGTGCTTTTGATTGTCACTTAATATGATTACGGTGGCACTATGCACTACCTTAATTATGTATCTGTGTGATCGTCCGCATTCGCTTTCCATCCGTGGTTCGGAACAACAATCCGGAGTCTGGTAATGTGATCAGACGCTCCAAGATTTGGGACTTGTTTTAATTTTTAAGTCTTTCTGATCTTTTTGTAGATTTTTCAGGGAATAGAAGGTATTAGGGTCCCCATCTCTATATCATGTATTTTCCGTTGCCTTTTTGTTAGAGTTCGTACAAAAACCTGGGTTCTTTCAGCTCTTATTTCGCAGTTTGATTAGTGCTTGTCATTCTGTGTTCGTCCTCGGATCCTTACGATTCGCATAGTATTTCTTGCGTTTCCCGTTCTTAATTTTCAATGCATTATTTTGTCGCTTACTCCAACATATACTCTAAAGCATCGGTATCTGTTGGGACACATTCTCCTGAGAGGATGAATGATATTCTAATTGAAAATTGTAACTACTCCGTAAACGGCTGTGATGAAATATTTTCTGTAAATGTTCTTCTTGCGGGGTATATCTTATTTTCGCAATGGATGAATAACTCAGTAAAGCTTGAGTTATAGTTTTTGGTGCGTCAGGTGTTGAAGTGGTGAGGCTCAATTATGACTATTGTTCCTCGCGGTTGAATTAAACTGACTCGATGCAGCATATTGTCTTCGATTTTTGGCGATGTTTTTGTGCTAAAATATCTCGCATGAAAGGATGTTAAGTAGCCATCACTTTTAAAGTCTTTCGTGAAGGGATTGGAAGAGAGGACAACGATCCAGGGGTTGAAGTGCCAGCTACTATTTACCTGGGCACTCTCCTGCACTTCAGATCTTATTCTGGTACGTTCTTTCAAATTTAAAGAAATTCTACCATTTCAACTGTGTATTTAAAATTATAATTTTCAAATTCAAATTCAAAATCTCAAATGTTGTTAACAGGATTTGGATAACTGGATTGACGAAGGGTCAAGTGAGTCGATGTCTTGTGGGAACCAAATGAATGAATGGCACTGTCGTAATTAAGTTGGGGGACCACCGTAGAGGAACCATATCCCGGGAAATCCCGTGACTGAAATTCGTCAAAATACATCTGTCGGGATTTTAAATCGACGTGTTGCCCCGAGGAATTTTTTTATCTCTCTGGTTCACGACCTCAAGCTGGCCTCCCAAATTTTTTAATATCTTCGCCTATTGACCTCTTAGGGCAACTTGGGGCAACTTCTCCGGGGTGGGACTTTATAGTCACCATATTTCATTCCGAACGATTAGCTTTGTCTGTTGTTTACAACCATCGGGAAAGCGTAGTAGCAGTAGTAGATTTTGTTTTCTACGGCTATATCGCACCGTCTGACCTAAGGTATTAATCCTAAGGCATACGCGCAACGTCTATGCCCTGGTCGGGATTCGAAACCACGTCCCGTCCTTATTAGGGTTGCGAGGCCGGCGCGTTACCGTCCTGATCACCGTGGCCGGCTCGCGAGAGCATTCCTCGTTCTGTTTTTTTAAGATTTCAATGAGCGCACGAATGCTCCGATAGGGTCTCTCCGATTGCGGTAAGGCGCGCATGGACTTCGAGGGAATTCCGGCGACGAAACGAGCGGTTGTGTAACTCTATCATCCGAACCTGGCCCAATTAAAACATTTTCATTGATAACCCGTCGTTTGACTTTTATCGATTGATATGGGCGTGTGACGATAAGGTCCGCATCGTCAAGTTCGGATCCGCATGCACTTTGCGCGAAATCGTGTGATTTCGCGATGGCGAATGTGAGAGAAAATTATCAATTTGTCCCGGCGACGCGACGCCAAGCCTCTCTTCCTAGCTACTATCAGCAACAGTGCGGTTCGGGAGAGAAATCTATGGGATGTACCAAGGAAAAGTGCGCTTAGGGAAAGTATGCATTTCTCATTTATGAAAAGCGGGGCATTAAATAAATATCGGCCCGTATCATAGATCTCTCGATGAACCATTGTGCTATAGTGCACGTCAGAGACGGGTATCGGACGAACTGAGCGTGAGAAGAACTGGGGGTTGGATGGAAGGTAGAGAAGAGGTCCTACTCGATCAAATTCTATGGTGATACTTTCTTCTCCTTACTCATCATTGCTCAGTTGGTATAAATTCTGATGAAGCTCTTGTTGTCAGCTATTCTCAGGTTCTCAGGGAAGAACGTTCCACGAATACGGATGCAGGCTTTTTAGTGATGTTCGTGTAATTGCACTGTTATTTTCTTCGTGCCAAAGTTTTTCGTAATATTTATTTGTATTTAGTCAGTACTTCCCAATAATTGCCTAATCTTGATAAACCGTTTTCTCAATCCAAATGTTGAAAAAAGACTGGCAGCCTCAGATTATGTTTACTTCCATGCTTGGTGTTATCACCTGCCACACGCCCTTGTGGTGACGTGCAGGGTACTGTGTGGATGAATATGAGAAGGCACTTTGGTCAATACCATGAGATTATTGCCACCTGTGTTGGTTACTAGTATCTCTACGGAAAGTGTTATGCCAGGCAGATTTTGTAGCTTTTCTTTCGTTTCTGCTCTTCTCCTTTGCTCCAAAATTTCAATTCGTAGCATGGGCTCATAGTTTATTGAGAATTTGTCAAAATCGTGTATTCCGTGAAAATCATATATTTACCTGATTGGACTTTCGTTCGCTACGCATGGACGATGTGGAATAATTGTTCACTTTGGTCGAAAAAAATTTGTCATGTTAGTTTAGATACACTTGTGGTTTCTGCAGCAGCACATTATATCGGCGTATGTCGCTCGTTAGGCATAAAATCAACGCCACTAACCCGATATGATAATTTGAGCAATTTGACGGTATCGTAGGTATTTCCGCGCTATAACCTATTTTAAATAAAACGAATTAAAATGGAAACACCTCGTCCCATGAATGGTAGTGGCTCGGCTTTCTTTAAAGGCTTACGATAAGCTAGGCTAAACTATTCTGTTTTCTACTCTAATTTAATCGATTTTTCCCGTGAAATGCCTCCTAAGATTCGTTTGTCGTGGTAGACGATGAATTCAGCCAAGATATCCATTTTCGTTTGGGGGTGAATACGACTATCATTGCGGAGCCGCCAGCATTTATTTCCCTCGTGTTCTTGCGGCAGGGGATGATGCCGAAGAAATGTGTCTATTCGCAAACACGCAGGGGTAAATTCCTCCCTCCCGATCGATGAATACCGCGGTTTAATATCGGGCGACTCGTTTCCTCATTGCAACGGCCGCGCACTCCGCCTCGCTAGCACCTCGTTCCGCAATGTGGCCTGCGGATCGTCTTACCCGATCGGCTTCTGATCCACGGCCATTCGTTCGGCTCTCTCGTTTCCGCCGCGCCCACATGTCCAGAAACACACGGGGAGGGAGAGAGAGAGAGAGGAGATGGCTGACTATTATAACGACCATCAAGTTTCTCTCCTTCCCGGAGAAAGGCGACTCCTTTTCAGAGAAGTGCGAGTGGGTGGTCGAGGGTCGCTTGAATTTCCTCGCCGAGGCGATGAGGAGGGAATCATTTGGGGATTTCGTTCAGCGCGTGCATCGCGGAAGTGTGTGGAGACTGCCGGGATTCGATAGGATGAACGGAGGTATCATCTTGGTCGCCGGAGGGCATCAAAATGGCGCCCTCTCTGCAGACAGCTTGTGGCGCACGTTCATTCCCTCAGGATGGTTTACGTCTTTGATGGCCTCATCCACGTCGAGCGCTACTGTCGTTTAGAGGTATTTGTGACGGAATAAATTCTACATTAGCGTTTTATCTAGAAGTGGAGGAACATGGGCCATTCTTTTAAAGTCCCGTGAATGATTTCATGGATATATGTTGTGGGGAAAGGGAAATTTTGTACCGCCCATAAGAATAGATGCAGGACTTCATTGCCAGCATTTTTTGCCTTGCAAAACTTGATTAATTGTTATAGTTCATTTTTTCGCTCTCCCCGATGGGTAGGTATCCACAGGAGTATATCTATCACGACTTATTTCCTGGAAAAAGTTCTCAAAGAAGATATGAATTATCTCAAGACGTGGTTATTTCCGACTAGTTGATGCAATACTGTTTTCCACGAGTTCCATTCTTAGAATGTCGACCATGTTTCATCATCGTATTTACGTATCGCTTTGTTTTCTTCTCCATGATTTTTCAATTCGTATTTTACGCATTTGATTATTTGTTGCTTAAGATGGGATTTCCATCGGGATCCCGTCATCTTCCATTGTGGTGCTGTATTTAAAATGTCAGAGCTTGCTTATTCTTTCCGCTGCGTATACCAATCGAATATGTGTAATGCCTAGCAAATACATCTTGTTAGTGGAGAAGTTTTAATGCAGTTTGACTTACTCAAATAATGAGTAGTAATCTTAGTTTTGGGAAATAGAATATTGTCGTGAGAGTGGATTCTTCCTCTTGGATGATACTACTTTTCACTCTGTATATACAGTTCCCGTTTTGAAGGCCTAAGTAAGGCTCATCGATTTAATTTTGAAGAAAAGAAATAGTAAACATTTATATCAAGAAGCATTGAGTCTTACTTCCACGTAGTTTGTGATAAAAACCTGTGTTTTCGTTAAAATGAAGATTTTTTTGCGTACATGAAACTATGGTACCATGCTAACATTTAAATATTTTATACCAGAATTTTCAGCTTTTTGGAGTGGGGTAGAGAGTGAGCCATTTCACCCTTTTGATTGCAGATTATGCTCAGTACGTAATCTTGGATTGGAGTGTAAAATAGACGAAATTTTCCTAATGACTACTCGATTTGATGTATTATGCTCCCCATGTTTCATTTTTGGTTGGAACTAATTCTCTGAGGATTAAGTAAATCATACACAGCTGGTGGACGTGATACACTGCACTTTTTGGGAGCGCGGGAGTGATTAAAGGAAGACGTCGTAAAAGTTTGCCAGCGAGGACAAAATTAACGGTAAATTTTTTACTCACACTGTTCACCTTTGTCACTCCTACTTTCTGGACATTTTTTTCGGGTGATTTATTCTTATTCACATTCGGAGACATCTGGGAATTTACATCACTCAAGGGTAGGAGTCAGTTGTCTTCAATGCACTTGTGGTACGATATACATAAGGGTGGTTATAGTACACATTCCGAGATTTTAACATAGAAGCCGCTTTTCTCTCGAGAATCATTCAAGGAAGTATTTTTGTTTCCGTACCCTTTGTGCTGATTTGACTCCCTGGGAATCCTTTTCCTCCCTTTCCTTTTTCACCCCTCCGTTGATCGGATATTGGGGAGTCTCCCACCCCCCTTTCCCTCGGCTTCAGTCCCCATTGCGCAATCCGGTCGATACGGAAGGATTCTCGCTTCGAGGTCTTCCGCTATTTTTAACAACTTTGCATAAAGCTTTAACTGTTAGATAAGCCTTTTCAAACCACGTGAAAACCCTCCTTCCCCCCAACACCCTTCCCTCTCCCCTGACGAGACTCTTTCCTTGTCAAGTTTCAGATTCCTTCGTCGCACGGCCGCTTCCATTCAGCCTAATCTGCTTGCTCTGCGACCTGCAGCCTCTTGCAGTCTCACTGGAGACGGCTAACCTCTTGTTCATTGGCTGGGTTTCCGAAGGAGGTCTGAGAACCCCTCTCGAACCGTCGCCTAGTTTCGCCGAGCCGTCGAAGCTTTTGTGCTCACCATTACGAGCTCTCTCTCCCTCTCTCTCTCCCTCTCTCTCTCCCTCTCTCTCTCTCTCTCACACACACACTCTTATATATTGCGGTTGTCACCAACCGAGAGAGTGAAGTTGCGGGTCAGGGAAATTGGAAGCAATGAGGGATTAAAAAATCTTAGTAAATTTGTGGTAATTGTTTTGAGTTTCTGTGTAGGATCAACGTAATGGCAGGCAAGTTGGTTTGTGGAATTTAGATATCATACTAATAAAATAAATCTTCGTTGTATTCCACATAGTTATTATTATATTCTGCTCTCGTTAATGACCTGCAGAGGTTGAAACCGGTCGAGCGGTCTATAGGTAATAGTAATTGTGTAAAATACAACAAAGTTTTGTTTTATTTGTAAGTTCTGTGTAGTAGTAGCAATCATTCAGGTAGGTGACCAACAGTACCTATATTTTAATCCGAGTTTCAGAGATTTTGGAAGAATTGAAGCCAGGTGTCGAAAGATATGTGAAAAATCCGTTCTGGCATGATGATTTATTGCCTCTAATAGGTTAAACATTTCTTAATTCTCCTGTTAGCGTATTACATGGAATCAATTGGTGTCACTACACCGTAATGGAAATGTAATTTAAGGTAAGTTATGATAAAATGTGAGAGACCTTTCGCCTTCTGACATGGATGTCCCGTGTTCAAACCTGAATTATGGTAAGATTAAATTTTAAGGTGGTCTTACTGCTGAAATTATATCGCACCGACTAACGTACCCTAATGCTAATATCAATCCTAAGGAATACTGACATTTATTACCCAGGTGGGATTCGAACACGCGATCTTATGGTCTCGAAGCCGGCCGCGTAACCGACCTGGCTACCGCTGGCCGGCTTTTCAAATCCGAGTCATTTTCTGGATACCGCCAGCTATGCCGAAGTTTCCTGATTTTGTTTTAAGTATTGGGAAACAATGATATTCCTGGGGACTGGTTCTGCCGTCTCAATAACGGATACGCGAATTTCTCGAATAGACAAGTGGGCGCTCTCCATTTCCGGCAGTCAACTTTCCTGTCGATGGCACCAAATCGTTTTTTTTCTAGTCTTCTTAAAGGAGAAATTCGCGGCCCGATGTCACCATGCGGCAAGTCGAAAAAATCAACGACAAGCATCCGAGCTCGTTGGCATTCCCGAGCGTCGGCGGTGGATGAGTGCGGGCAGCGAACATTGCCTGGCGCCCGGCGGCGCCGCCGTCCCCCGTAGTGCCCAGGTGTTCGCGCTCGTGCACACACGGGTCGCCGCATCGAGTTATTCTCTCCGCTTCCCGCGAAGAGTGCACGCCCGTCGCATGGACGAGCCTCGTCCGCGTTGCGCAACCCAGGCTCGCAGACGTCGCAGTGGCACAAGCAGCGACAACCGCTCGCGTAACCTTGGCTCGTTTCCCCCGAATTGATTGAAGCGTTTCCAAACGCTCGCCTCCCATATTTCCCTGTCTGCTGCGACAACGGTTGTGCGCGCTTGGGCTTGTGCAAATTTCCTCCTCCATCCTGCAGTGTTGCCGGGTTTTCGCCTGCTTATCGCGCTTACCCGTAACCCAGAGGAGGAAGTGTTTTCCTTTAAACGAAGCGGAACCCGGATACGATGGGATAAAATTTAAATTACTCAAGACCGGACGTAGTAAAAATTCGCGAGAAGTTTATTTGGTTGTTAATGATGAGTATCAATTCAATATCTACCGCGTCGCTTCGGTGAGCATATATGAATGTTTTGTCAACCACTCCACTCTTGTGTGTCGTTGATTTATCAATTTGCTTTTGGATACGGTTTGGATAGCCTTGGATATCAATTTTTTTTGTAAATCCTGTTAATTGTTACTATTTTATTATTGTTTTCTTGAGGCTGTGGCATATTCATAGAGGTTCACTTTGCCAACTTCAAGGCAACCCCGACTTTCGTATTAGTACTAGTTATTAAGGAGAGACATCCGACAGCTGTCGTAAATTGGTAGAATTGATAGAAGATTGAGTAAGAATGGAGAGAAACCTGGTATCGGCGTTTGTCTGCTTTTGAAGAAAGACCCTAAGGGGTCGACGGTGTAACGTCCCTTCCAACGGACGGTGCACTGAACTTATTAAGCGCTCCACTCAGGTTTAAAGTAGGGACGGGTATTCCACTGAAAAATCTCTCACACTTTCGGGGTTTGGGCCCAAAACGGTGTAATGGTAAGGTATTCGCCTCACAAACTCCACCTGCTTCCGTTTCAATTAAATATAGCGATCGATGCGTCATACTTTTTGTAATGTAATAAAGACAGGTAATGCCATAAAATTTTCCATCTCTGGCTCCTATCAGACGTCTTGCCTGTGGTATAGCGATTTACACCGTGGTAGTGAATTTTAAAATGAATTTCCGTCGCGCAATTGGATATTTAAAGGGCCCAACCCTCGGAAAAATAAAGTCCTGCCATAACTAATACCGACGTTCTAATGTAAGGATTTAAATAAGCACTGGCGTCGGGATGAACTCTTTTCCGGGCGGCCGACGAAAATAATCCACGCGTGGGTGTTGGCGTTCCAGTGAGACCACGTTGCATATCTCGCCGCAGCCTTTCTCCTTCGAAACTAAATCTAGTTAGCGTTCCGCGGGTGAGAAGGGAGGCCTCCCGCGGGAGAAAAATTACGCGACGGCCCGCTTATTCGTTTTGCGGACGAAGGAGTGGTTATTAAAGGGTTATTAAACGCCCCCTTACCCACCCCCCTTTGGAGAGAAGGGAGTGGCATGGCCCCTCGGAGTGGCATGGGGTTGTCTGGAAGTGACGGATTTTAGCGTCGATCCGAACGTCAGCTTCATTCCGGGGACGATTTAATAGTCGCAAACTCAATTCCTCGAGTCGTGGCAGGCCTCAGGGGATTGCCGCACGTCCTCCACGAATTCCTCCGGCTGGGGTCGACGTTGACGTTAAGGACTGCCGTCTCGTGCTCTTTTTTCCCCCCATATCCAAGGGATAAATGTCGCATTCCGGGGAGGGAGAGAGAGAGAGAGTCTGACGCTTCCACGACCTTCGCTCGCCCTCCCCACGACCCGAGTGGAAAGGAGAACTCTTTCGTCTTCGGGTCGGGAATCGGGCCCGGTGCGAATTTTCTGACGTTCCCTGATTCGGGGAGCATCGAAATGATGAATGCCAGACCGGCCCTAAAAGAGTGCGCGCGATTCTTGCACGTCAGTCTCCTCTCCGATGTCCCTGTGAAGAGTCGGTCCCAAGGGTGGAAGCTCGTTTCACTATGGCATTTTTAAGTGATTTTCGCGTATGCCTGCAATGATTTTGATGAGAAAAATTATGGACTCGTGAATTCTCGTCGTACCTTCATGAATTTTAGTGGTCCGATGGCGAAGAAATATATCGTAAAGTGGTCTGCAATTCCTTTTTTTCATTTTCTGGAGGATATATCTCTGCGTTACAAAACACAAGAATAAATTCAAGGATAGTGCGAATTCGTTTTCCCCCGCACAATACACGATTACTGGGTAAAGTAAGTAGGTATAACGCTTTCCAAAGAATTTTACGCAATACTTCTTTGTTAATTCTTAAACATTTTTTTTCCAGCCCACTGTCATCTTCACAGTTGACCTACCTCCCTATCTCACACTCCCTTATGGCGGCTAGGGTGGTAAAATGTAGACATACTTTTGTACGTCTACATTTTACCCCCCTACGTGTTCTTGCCAAAGTTATTTTAACGTTTCCACAAATATTCACATAAAATATCGGAATATAAGTTCGCATCACCATTCCTAATGGCATTTTTCTGTTAGAAAATATTCGAAAGCCAAAGGGTACTGGCCATTTTCAGATGCAGCCACGTGTAAATACGGATATGAAAAATGTACCGTGCTTATCATTCGTCTTGACGCTGAATTGTTAATCGGTGAGATGAAGACATAGCAATTCCTATCTTCGGTGCCCTGATCTGCCTTCTTTGTTACGTGGATTTGAAAAAATTTCGAGGAATCTTGCTGGAAATTTAAATTAAAGTATTTCATTCAACATCTGTCCTGCCTCTCATATTCACCGTATTTAATAACACCTTTAAAAAAGGTTATATTTGCAGTGTAGATGCCGCTCCTATAGATAGAGATGGATTGTAGGTATTACGTTAATTAACTGTTTTCACTCGAATTTCGTTCGCACAATTTCATCAAGCAATTAAAGGTGTTATTAAATACTGTGAATATGAGAGGCAGTACATATGTTGAGTGAAATACTTTAATTTAAATTTCTAGCAAGATTCCTCGAGTTTTTTTCAAATCCACGTAACAAAGAAGGCAGATCAGACCAATTACGTGACGCTGTTGGTGCACATTCATCATACGTTCAGTTTTGATAAAATCTCCCTTACACCCTTGTGTTAAGTTTAAAATTCGTACTTAGCAATAGATCAAGTTTATAAATTATCTTTGTATTAATGTGACGCTGTTGGTGCACAATCATTATACGTTCAGTTTTGATAAAATCTCCGTTTCACCCTTGTTTTAAGTTTGAAATTCGTGCTTAGCAATAGATCGAGTTCATAAATTATCTCAAGCCTTATGCATATCAATTGGTGGTTATGGGGTCAACTCGTTTTAAATGTGACCGACCGGACTCGGACCGGAGGGATATCTTCAGTTATTTTATTTAATTGAGCAGCCTAAGTACGAAAATTGTGCGTGTGAATGTCACAAAAGGGAGCATCGTGCTGCGCTGACACTCCTCCTCGGCAGCATCCACGTTCGGGGCGCAATATCGTTCACTCCTCTCTCGGCCGGGGCCCTGCAGCGGCCCGGACGAGCCTGCGCTGCGCTGGTGATGCCACCCCCGGACTGCGGCCGCGTGGCCGAGGGTGGGCGGTTTTGTCTCTTTAATAAGGGGGGAAGAGGGACCACGCATGCGTCGGGGGTGGTGCTCCACAACCCGCCGGGAAAAATCGGGGGAGTCCGGCTACCTGAAGACCGCGGGGGCCGCGTCAAAGTGGTGCGGAGGCCTTATGCGGACCCCGTCGCTCCCGGAGAGCGTGGTTAAAGCCGGCCTCTGATACTGGGGCGAGGGATGGTCCGGGGAAGGGCATTAAAGATTTTCCATGCGGCGCACTCATGTCATAACACGCTTTATGCTGCCATTAGGGGTTGTGGAATTGATAATACATCATGTTTCTCGAGAGGGTTAAAACATTAGCGACCTTCCTCATCGCATCCAGGCACTTACAGTGTACGGACATACATTTGCAATGAATGTCGTTAGCAACGGCCGACATATTATCTTAGCGCATTGTCTTAACATATTTTATTAACTTTTTATTAATCTCAATATGAGCTGTTGGATAAATATATTTAAATCATAGATTAAATTGAAATAAATGAGAAGGTAAAATCAAAATAAATGAACGAAGCAAATAAAAGAGAAAAGAATTTTTAGGTAACATTAAATATCACGGTAATTCTTCGGATTTTGTCGGTGCTTCGCATAATGACTTGCAATAAAGAAATACATCAAGCTAGCAGATGGGTAGTTTGCGAAATCGTGGTGTTGAAGGGGAAAGGCCACATTTGTGTACTTAACGATATATTACGCGCAAAAATATATCCAAGTGAAATTATTTTAAATTTGTCACGATACTTGATAACCCCAATTGATCAAAGTTTATCGGAGACCATTCATTATCAATGATTAATTTTTATCTGTAATTGGACGATTGTAATCAGCCACTGCCAATACTTCTTGACTGTGTTGGATTATATTGACTGTCATGCAATTGGAAAATGCAATTGAGAGTAAGCAGTGATCAAATTAGGCATTGATCACCAATTTCATATTCATTTTTGCTGGTTATTTTGATGGACAGTGGTTACTTGAGGTGTAGATATGATTTGGTTTCCCAATAGTGATAAGACATATATTTAGTTATGAAATTGCTAGACGGTAATAAATACTCAGCTAATTAGCTGATTGTCGATTAATAAGGATAAACAAGTACAGATTAAATGAAGTAGTCACCTTGTGCACTCTACTCCACTGGTGAGAAAAATGCTTAATTCTCTTCGTAAATAATTAGTACCATACTTTGATATGGAATTGATAATACATCATGTTTCTCGAGAGGGTTAAAACATTAGCGACCTTCCTCATCGCATCCAGGCACTTACAGTGTACGGACATACATTTGCAATGAATGTCGTTAGCAACGGCCGACATATTATCTTAGCGCATTGTCTTAACATATTTTATTAACTTTTTATTAATCTCAATATGAGCTGTTGGATAAATATATTTAAATCATAGATTAAATTGAAATAAATGAGAAGGTAAAATCAAAATAAATGAACGAAGCAAATAAAAGAGAAAAGAATTTTTAGGTAACATTAAATATCACGGTAATTCTTCGGATTTTGTCGGTGCTTCGCATAATGACTTGCAATAAAGAAATACATCAAGCTAGCAGATGGGTAGTTTGCGAAATCGTGGTGTTGAAGGGGAAAGGCCACATTTGTGTACTTAACGATATATTACGCGCAAAAATATATCCAAGTGAAATTATTTTAAATTTGTCACGATACTTGATAACCCCAATTGATCAAAGTTTATCGGAGACCATTCATTATCAATGATTAATTTTTATCTGTAATTGGACGATTGTAATCAGCCACTGCCAATACTTCTTGACTGTGTTGGATTATATTGACTGTCATGCAATTGGAAAATGCAATTGAGAGTAAGCAGTGATCAAATTAGGCATTGATCACCAATTTCATATTCATTTTTGCTGGTTATTTTGATGGACAGTGGTTACTTGAGGTGTAGATATGATTTGGTTTCCCAATAGTGATAAGACATATATTTAGTTATGAAATTGCTAGACGGTAATAAATACTCAGCTAATTAGCTGATTGTCGATTAATAAGGATAAACAAGTACAGATTAAATGAAGTAGTCACCTTGTGCACTCTACTCCACTGGTGAGAAAAATGCTTAATTCTCTTCGTAAATAATTAGTACCATACTGATTTACTTTCGTTTGAAATTATATTCTACGCAGGTGTGTTTTTTAAAGGTAAATAAACGTTTAAACATCACGCTGTACTCTCTGAGAAGCAAAATGAATGCTCATAGCTTAGGAATCTCAGGGCAACTGACCTAGATGGAATTCATAGCTACTTTTCAAGGGAAGACGGGTGTAGACAAATTTCTGAAATATTCGAACTAATTTATATTTTACGAACTTATAAAAAACAAAAATAGCTAAAATATTTTCAGAGCCACAGTAGCTGCTTGGGAGCATGATGAATAGAAGTCATCCCGAACAGCAGGAATGGCAGCATTCCCGGTGGCTTTGGCGGCAAGTTGGTGTTGTCACTTCATCGAATCAGTGTACCGTGAATTCTATTGTTGGCCTGCGGATTTCAATAACACTTGGCAAATGTTGGCGACGTGAAATGCCCTCTGCTGCGAATCGCTTTCGGGCCGGGAGAAATGGTCTTCGTCCAGTTGTCAACCATGCCGTAAATAAATACTCATCTCCTTTCTTTTGCCGTCGCTGTCGTCGTCAACCTTGCGGCTGGGGGACGCTGTCGCAGAGGACGTTATCTGACGAAATTGTGCGCCGCAACCGTCATCGGATCGTCGTCAAACTTGGAAGTCCCCTCTCGCCGAGGGAAATGTGAGATATCCATTTCGTCGTGTGCGAACTGTTGTCGCAAAATGATTGAATGGCGCCGTCACTTCCGATCGAAGGGATTGCGGAACAATGATGAGCGATTGGAAGGTGTCTTTCCCTTTATATATTAATCGGGTTCCTGCCGAAAAAGTATTTATCTGACGGGGAATTTTTCGGATTCCATGCAGCCCCAATTTTACTCCCCAGTAACTTAGCTTCATTTGAGCATTTTCCCTGTGATAAGTTTGATGCTATCTGGATTGCGGTCAGTGTTTTTATGCTGACATGGAGGGCACTCCCAAGCATCATCTTAAAAGGACGTAAATCTGTAAGGAAAACTTTTTTAGAAAGGTTTAAATCGACTATGCGCGATTATCATTTTGGAGCTGAGAGACTATTGATTGATTCTCTATGCAGTGTAAGGATGGGCAAGAAAAGGTTATTGAGTTTCTAAGACAACGTACTAGCCGAATGTTCTTCGAGACAGTTAATTCCTAATACTATGTTCCAGGATTATCTTCTAACTTTAAAAATATCATACTGAATTATTTTTGTCCTTGTTTTTGCCTTATATTAAAGTTTCAAGGGAGCACAAAGTAATATACCGCATTGCAGGTGTTTCACAAAATAGCTTATGGAATTTTTTTCTGTTATGGACAGTTTTAATTAGGCTCATGTTACTTGTTGTAGTAGACTTGGGGTTTTTATCTCCCTGACAGCTAAGGATATATAGCCACGTCTAAGCTAAGATTCCAGTCCTAAGACAAATATAGCATCCATAAGCTGGGCGGTATTCGAATCCGCGACCCGTGGGTTTCCAGACAGTGGCGTTACCGACCTGGCGGTGAGCGTGTTATTTATGTGATCGCTGGAAGTATTTGATGTAGTAAATGTTAACCATTGACTTATTATATTATTTGCCTGCCTTCTCCTCTTCCAATTGGTTGATTTCATGACCACTATTTGTGTATTTGTATTTCATTTGAACTAGATATGTTAATGGTTAATTATATGCACTTATTTGTAATTCGTAAAGTTGGAAACAAATATTTTCTCACCTGTTTAAATCCATATTCTATCAAACATGTACTTAGGCCTTTGAAGTGTCACACAATATCCTAGTACCCCATATTTTTATCCAATTTGTTGATTGCTCAGAACTCGTACATCAGAACTTT
The DNA here is from genome assembly GCA_933228895.1 of Platycnemis pennipes. Lineage (NCBI taxonomy): Eukaryota > Metazoa > Arthropoda > Insecta > Odonata > Platycnemididae > Platycnemis > Platycnemis pennipes. Next base: position 122,329,201 of record OW121848.1, read on the forward strand.
AATCTTCATCTGTAGGTGGATTGTGAACTGTCAGTTAAAACTCCAGATTAAAGTTGTTTTAAAGTGATTAAGGCTGTTTGCGCCCTCTTTGATGATTCAAGATTAAAGTGATTCGACATAATTCTAGGAAAAGATTTTTTCTAATTCTAACTTACGAGGGTTCGAATCTCACCTCCGGGATGGCTGTTGTGTAGACGGTGAGATATAGCTATAGCAGTTGAAGCACCTAAATACGCAAATAATTTCAACTCGAAGTCATAAGAGTTTTTTTTCTTTTCCGGTTCACTTACATTTCGTTCTAATCATACCAGATGGCCCAGTTTACTGCCGCACTCAAAACCGTGACTCGCGTCTTACTCTTATCTATCTTGATGAGAATCTCGAGTGCCAAATGATCGACATCAAATGCCACATGACATCGCCAATCTCGTTTCGATGGATACGTCACAGTCTCCTATCCGTGCCTGACCGAGTAGATTCTCGGGGAGTTTGTTGCCGTTGTTTGTTGGGAATGACGATCGATAACCAAGGTCATTTGGGCCTTTAAGAACCAGCAAGTATTAGGAAAGAGGTAGACGTTTTTTGGGTGCCAAAGGAAAGTGAAGACATCGGCGTCATCCTGCCCTTAGCGAAAGGCGCCTAACATCCCATTTCGCCCGTTCACTCTTATCGGGTGGAGTTATGAACTTGAAGAACTCTCTGCATAGGGATTCAAACCCGGGCCATCGGTGTATGAAGCCACTACTCAAGCCACCACACCAAACCGATCCTTACAAAATATCTTCCAGATTCAAAACTGTCAGGGGTGGGAATTAATTTCTTTAATCAACACAAATTTTGCGTAACATTCGAACATTCTGGCTGGCCTTGTGCAAAACTATGCGGACCACTTAGGGAACTAAAAGAGAGGATAACACGTGTGGTGGCTAGAATATTGGCTTCCCCTCAAAATGGCCCCGGTTCGATTCTCGGCAGTGGCTGAGATTTTTTTCTCTGTTGCACTGGTCTCAACAGGGTGTGGGGAGAGTATTTCCAGTATTGCATTCCGTCCGTCAGATGGGACGTTAAATGGTGGACCCCACGGCGTCTTTCGTTACAGAGTTGGAGTTAAGACTAATATCTACGCCATGTTTATCTCCATCCTTCCTCAGGTCCCCGAGAAACATCTCTCCATATCCAATGTCCCGCATGTCCTAAAACGGTGCAGATCACCTCAGCTGTCAGTCCCATCCCCCGTATACTGCCGCCTATCCTACTGACGGGCGGTCCTAAACTGGAGCATGATGCGGTAGAAAGGATCTCGGAATGCCGCACGCATTTCATTCTTGGTGCGGTGTCAGGTTTCCCAGTCGTGAATGGGGAGTTCGCGCACGGAGTGGTGCGCCCGCGGTGCGGTGCGTTATTTTTGACCGTGGGCACGCTTTCCGAGCGCGGGAGTCATCGCGTCCGATCGAGGAGATCGTCTCGCGGTACCATGCGAAGCCTCTCGCGCGCCCTAAAAGTGTGGCAATTGATTATGATCCAGACTGAAATTCCCTCCCCCCCGCCCTCCCCACCCTCTTCTCTGGAACCGCCACCCAAGCACCCCCTTTCCCTTTCATTCCCTCATTCGCCCTCTCTCTTGTATTCCTCCCACCTCCTACTTCTCTCTCTCTCTCTCTCTCTTTCCGAGCCCACCCCATCTACTCAACTAACCAGCCTCCCTCCCCCTCGGCTCATTTTTCCCTCACTCTCACCTTCCCCACCTCCCTCCCTCCCTCTCGTTCACTCTCTTTCAAGCGAGGCAGACCTCTCTCTCCCTCGCTCACTCCAGCCGCCTCACTTTGGTTCAATAGCTGTGTGGTGACGATGCTCGTGACGTCAGCCGTTCTTCCCCCTCCACCCTCCCTCCTCTCCTTTCCCTCCTCCTCCCTCTCTCTCTCCTTCCCCCCCTCCTCCTCCCTCCTCTTCCTCCTCCTCTCGCCTCCTCCCCCTATCTCTATCTGCCGCTGCGTTGATTCCATTCGAGGCATATCAACTCCGGTGCAGTGTCGCCAACCTCGCGGCAACGATTTCGGCCACGTTTCCGTCGTGTTGCGCGAATCAGCGGTCCGAAGTGTCCTCGGCGATTTGTCTCTTTACGTATCCGTCGAATCGCGTATCTTCGGACCGCCGCGATGCCAGCGGTGCGAACGTTACGCGTCAGGCATGAGTTATTGCTACGTACATTCTGGCTCGAGAGAAAATAATGTTCGAGTTTGACAGGAACGGTATGATACAAACCCCAACCAACGCATGCTCGTGAGACTAAATCGATGAAATGAGAGAAATATATTGTCAAACGGTCAGCTTCAAAAATTCAGCTCGTCGCTCCCGAGGACGACTCAAACAGTGCCAAGAACTTAACACACCACCCAACCAGTGTTCAACACAAAGGTCGGTCTGATTAGTGAGGGTAGATCTCACGAATGACAAAGACCTATGGCTTGTGAAACCCACACATCTGTGTCGGTGGACGTATTTCCAATCCCTATTTTCTCTGAGGTATCTCAGAAAATCGGTTTATTTATTTCTGAACATATCCAAAAGTCTTCTCCAGATTGGAGTCAGGGACTTCCAATTAGTAGCCTAGCCACACCCCATAGGTTATTAGACCGTATTACTCATAATTTCGTAATATCGCTCTATATCTTTACATAGTGGTAAAATTAGGCTATAATGTGTTAGAACTACTGATGTTATATCGCACAGTGTAACCTAAACTCAGTCGATAGAGAATCACAAAATCGCTTTCCTTGGTAGGATTCGAACCCACGATCTTTAGGCTGCCTGGGCACTACGGACGACCTCATATCTTTATTACTCCTTTTCCTTCTCTCCATATTTCCCAGTTTCCCCTTACCATCACGTCGGTTTGCGAAGTGTTTCTCACACATAGATTTTAAGCTATCCAGGGGGGACGAATTCCTTTCATCCTGCGCTCTAACGATGATCGAAAGACGGCTAGTGGTTTGGAGCGGACGGATAACTTTACGGAAGTCGTTCATGAAGCTTTATTGATTATTTCCTTCGCGGGAAATATCGCGCGTTTAAATGGAACGTTTTGTTTACCTTGCCGGTGCCACGAGGACTCGCCGATTCATCCTCTGGTAGTCGCCTTTCGGGCCTCTAGGATGTCACGAGCGGACAATCCTGATGAGTTCGTAGTCGACGAATTCCCGAACGAGTCGGGGCACGGATTCGATGGGCCGCGCTAGTGTTCGCCGCTCGGAAGGACGGGGTCGCATTCATTTCCCGAGCGCTCAATGTCGAGACGTCTCGCCTCTTGTGTTAGCGAGAGGTTGTTGGAGGTTGTTACCGTTGCGTCACACGCGGTCGCCGAGAACGGGGGAAACACGCGCTGCTACGGAACGGGCGATATGCGGTGATGTATGGTTCTCAGGCAATGCAATTTCTTTGTGTTTGCGAGATGGAGCATGAGATTATGCCTTCGCTATAATACCTGTTGCAGTCCTCGAGGCTGCGGGTATAGTTGCCGGATTCTGACGGAGGAATTTTTAACATCTCCGAATGAAGTTCAAGCTCCAGAGTGGAAGGCTGTCGAAGTACAGTCTTATTGATTCATACAGAGAGTACCCTGAATGCCACCTGGAGCGTGTGGCATGAGTTCAATCGCTGCTCTGTCAAACAAGCGTGGACTAGTTACATGCAGCGATGGAATGACGTCCCTTGTGCTAAAAATAATATGCATAGTAATTCTCTCATCTTGCGCACGTTGGCAAATATAAAGACATTGGTTGCAAGCATCTTCTCGTGAATTAGCTATCAATCCTTTTATTTAGCCAAACTTAGCTTAAATTTAGACCATTGGAATATATACTTAAATTATTGAATGTATTATTTTAAAGAAATCATCCGAAAAGAAGTGGTTTGGTAAGTTTGGAAAAAATGAAAGCCTCTACATTATCCTTTTCGTTACTTTGTGCAATTTAAAGTTTTATTTAGTTACTTATGAGTCGCAAATTGCGAATCCTATTGTAAAAAATGGTTGTTGTATTGTGGCTGAACTACAAATTCGCACCCCGTACAGAAAATGTATTGTTCAATTCATGGTTGATTGCCGATAGACCCACCCACACCAATCCTCTTCATTCAGATTTCACTTTAAATTTGGTTATTTGAATCAGCCCAACTTAATATTTTAAAATGTTTGTGCGGATGTCCATCCTCTATATGTCCTGTACTGTTTTTGCGCTTCTTGACGAGTTTAATCGTACACTGGCTGCTGGTGTACAACGAATATATATGGCGTTGAGTTTGCTCTCCTGTGGCGGAAATGAAGGGAGCGTATGCATAGAAACCAGCTGTGGAGGAAAATTTATACTTACGTGGTACTGTTAAACGGTCAGTCAACCATTGTTTTTGATTAATTAGGCGTTTCCTGGAATTCTTACCTTTGAGAGGTAGCCTTTGGAATGATCTTTATAGCGTTATTAGTGACTTTGTCTCCCATACAGAAATTTCGGAAAAACAAAACATTGGTAATGTGGCTTATCCATTTTATGCAGTTGGGAGTGTATATTAAATTGTTCAATTCCTTAGGAGGATATCCTTTCCGAAATACAGCGGATGTGAGTTCCGAAGCCCGGGAGCTACACGTTTTGCATGCACTTGGTTCGCGGGGTTACCGCGTTGTTATTGTGACGCCACTGCGGTATATCCCGGGCCATTTTGTGACCTAGGGCGTTCACCCTACCCTACGGCGCTCGAGCGTTTTCTGGAAATGATTTCGGTCAAATAAACATCTCTTGAAAACAGCTGACGTACGTTAGTAGAATTAACGAAAGGAAAAGTCCCTCACTGTTTTTACGTAAAAAATAGCATCGTAACAGCGTAATTGGGTCTACTGGTATTTGACTCGAGTGTAATACGCTGCTGTGTATAATTTTAGCTCTCTGTGCCACAAAATATCCTCCATAACATCAATGAAGTATTGTCGAAGGAGGCATTTTTTTTTAGTAAAAGGACGTTGCTATTGCGTAAGAATATGGTTATTAGCATGTGCTTCGAGTGACGTACACTGATGAGCATTATCTTATCCATTCGTTGGGAAATTGATTGGGGAATTTTCTGCAGATTTTGAATTTCTTTCTAGCATTTAACGATTTTTGTGTCATACAGGATTCGCAAAATAAGATACTGTACTGTTAGGTTTTAAGGTACTCCAATTGCTTTCGGGCCGTGAATTCAAAAGATGAGTCAAGTAGTGTGCAGAATATATACCCTGACAATATCTCTCATTGAATTTTAATACTGCATTTGAATTGATGTGCTGCCTAAGCAGATTAACTTCCTTGCAAATTGGAATGAGTACCAATTGTTCAGCTACATATTTTGTTGCACCTTGTCCGATGCTGTGGTAATGGGCTTCATTGCTGAAAGTAAGTCCTTCACATTGCGTTTCATGTCCATGTTTGTATCATATTTTATCTTTTGTGTTCTTGTTTTCTCCACAAATTTTATTAAAGTTGCCCAGTTCTTAGCGTAACACTACAAATTATCAGCTACAGTATTCCATCGAACCTCAGTGGGATTTCGAGACAAAATGCCGTTTTACCATTTTATAATTATAATTGTGATGGTGTTAAGTGAATGTCCCTTAAGAACTTACTTAAAACGAGTCTTATCTCTTCTGTATGCTGTAAGGCAATAAACTGTGAATGGATTCAATCGAACTAGTCTGGGCATACTGGGCAATGGAATGATGGAATATATTCCAAAATTATACGCGCTTTTTTATTGCATACGTTTACGTCAACATCACAGTTGTAGGAAAAACAATCGCTGCTGATGCCAAAATATTTAATATAAGCGTAAATTTAAAAAAAACCAAAGAAAAACACCCACCATGTTGTCGCATCACGGAACAATTAAAAGTCACATAATAAATTGTTTTCACAGAAGGGTTTAAAAATCCAGCATGAAGTAGAATCAAAAGTTTTTATTGAAATCAATCAAACCTGATTTAAATTTTTAAAAATCCTATTTGGAAAACACTTGATTTTTTGAAAAAATAGTCGTGATTTTTCTCAACCCAGATTTATAGGGATCTGTTGTTCATATCGATGGAAATTTAAATTTTCTTTAGATTTTGCATAACAATGATAAATGTCAATATATGGCCAATATAAATGGCGCACATTTAACACCACGTTGTCGCATCACATCATGTTTGTTTTTGTAATGTTTACTATTTACTTTAATTCTATATTTTATGTAGTAATTTTCATACGTACTAATATATGTACTTTGTTTTTAAACACTAGCTACACTCTTAGAAGGATTTCGCAGGCTTTTCACTCCCCCTTCTTGTGTGGGTGTTTTCCTGCAGTGGGTTTTTTCGAAAAGGTTATAGGCTTAATAATATTCGCGTTTTTTCCAAAGTTGTAAGTACTTTCATACACCATAATTTATTTGTACTTTAAAATTGACACTTTGTGTTCGTTTTTCTTTTATTCATTTAATATCTTTAATTTTTGGAATTGAATACTTTAATTTTTTAACCTCAAATTATAAATTTTTTAAGTCATGATAATCATATGTTTTACGTAATTATTTGCCTAGGGGTTAGATGGAAGGAGGGGCAGTTTTGTCTCAATCTTGTCCTAATAAAGACCTTTTATCATTATTATTATTATACTATTGCGGTCGTTTGTTCCTTTTATTTGAGTGTGCTCAAGATATAATTGCAGACATTTTGGCTAACGTTCTTTATCAAATGCGGTTTGATTTTAATATCTCCTCCCACACCACAGATGGTTGCATTGTAAAATGGTAAATAGCGGTTTTGTGTCTGTTGTTAACGCGCGACATATTTGAAATTTACGTTCATTAAACTTGCAAATGAAACTCAATGTTTGTCAGTTTGCGAAATCGATAATTTATGATCCTGGATTATGTCGCATGCGGAGTCGCGGCGTAGTGTCATACATGCTCTAAAAAATCCGGCCTGCCTAATTGAGAAACGGAGAAAGATAACTCAGTGCTCCATTTACGATCGTCAAGCGGCTAATTAGGGAAGTGTGCCTTGCCATGCGATATGCGGGCTTCGTATGGAAGTGATTAGGCAAAACCTGCGGGACCTGGTCGAATTCTCGTTGTTTCACTCGTGACACGGGTCGCGATTTCTCCTGTTATGTACACCCTCAACTATCTCAAGCCGGAAACATTTACATATTTAGGCACTCAAGCAAGGTACAATCTAGCTAGCTGATATTTATCAAAGGCATCGGAGCTCCAAAACACCAACCCACGCGCATTATTTCGAGTAAAAGCTCGCTAATCAAACCACAGAGTGTTCGTATGCCCTGACGTTATTTTTGTGTTGATTCCGGAAAATGAAATTGCCGATTGCTTTCTTTTTAAAATCACTCATACGTCCTGTTCTCTTCCAAAGCGGAAATATAAATTCTTTTGTTATATTAGGGAAGTTTCGTAATTTGGCCAGTGTTCGTGGGAAATTACTCCAAAATAAGTAGCGTTGAATTCGCAAGAACAATTATAGCATAGCTAAAAAAAACATTGCCATAATTGGGTACTTTTTTCGGACAAAATCGTTGTAGTTAGCACTGAGCTGTGTGAAAATGGATATTTTGTTGGTTTCTGTTTCGTGTAATACTAGCATATTTTAGATGCTTAGGTTGTGTGTGTTTATTTCGGACCACTTGTTCGTTGAGTCAGCAAATTATTCAGAAGCGGGTAATATTGTTTTAATGACTGAGTTACATTGAAAAAGAAAAAAGGGGGCTACAAACTAGATGCTGGTACAATTGCCTGAATGGATTTTATGAACGTCAGTCGGTTTTATAGCTTGAATTTATATAAATTCGTGAGTATTGATTGTGATTGTGAATTGTGTCTCCGCCCAAACGCTTGCTAACACTCGTTACGAAAATTGTTGCATCATCGAAGGCATTGAGTGGGAGTTATTCATTCTAATTTCTTTTGTAAAACGCAGGGTTGGAGAGTGCCACCTTTTGTGTCTCAGGGGTTGTAAGCAAGAAAGCTGCCCAGCGAGCGGACCAACATCTGAGTCGGAATGTTTGCTCAATTAGGGCCACTGAGGAGCCTATGTCGGGAAAATCACGCCGTGACACTCATGCACACGGGGCGAAATATTCAGGAGGCGGAATCAGTACCACTGCTACCCTACGCCTTCTCTATGTTGAGCAGTTAACCAGTCAACGATTCAGCAGAGTCTAGAACGCTTGTATATCTGAAAGAGAGAGAGAGAGGCCAGCTTGTGTCCCGGTCAAAATCCGATCGAGCTTTATGCGCCGAAATTCTGATCGTTGGGAGTCGTTCAAGTTCCGAGAGCTTTCGCTGTAGAGTCCCGGACCATCGTTCGCGTTCGCTCAAATATAGATCGGCCCCGTTTCCATTCACTCGCCGTGAAGTCCTAGATGTATCGATCCCCACCGCCGTGCAGGCTCTCGGAGAAAACATGCGCGTAAGAAAATGAACCAGCGCAAATTCGTACACTCCCATGTATTTTTCCTATCGACCCATAGGCCGAGGAAAGCAACTTTTCCTGTTTTCTATCATAAGGAGGAAAAATTATTGTTCTAAGGCTTCGTGATTCGTTGTTGCTTCCATTATCACTTCGTAAACTTGAGGAGGCGCGGTGCTTGTGAATTATCAATATTTTGATTTGGTTACCGCTAGCGTAGCCCAGGTTTTTGAACGAGAGTAAACAAATACCTATCACGCGAAAAAGTAATTACGAAAACCACTCGCTTTAAATGGATCGAACGAGTGAAATGAAGAATAAATCTGTTTTGTGCCTTTTTCCTAATTTTATTATCGACTAGCTTTCATGTTTTTTTTATATAGTCAAAGTAAGGTCGGAAGTATTTTAATGCACCCCTAATAACAAAACATTTCCATATATAACAAAGACTTTTTGCTAATAGAATTTTAAAAAGCGAAACTCTGTCGCAATAAACGTTTTTCTCTGTGGAAGTTACTCATTTTTCAAGTTTCTATTATGTTCCGTTTCCACTCAATCACGCCTGAAACCTCAGAATTCGACTTTTTGCTGCTTGAAAACAAACTTGGGTATTCAGGATAATTGAATCATACACGAATGCGTTCGCGGATTGGTATTTATTTCTTCTTCAACCAGTTTAGCCGCGGAAATATTACCAAAGGTATCCCTCCCCAGGTCATTCATGGCCGCGCTAGTGGCTTCATCCTTTTACCTTAGTGATTCCTTTTCGGTAAATTTCGTACTTCTTTCGTTATGTAACCTTAGTTGAAAAAAATACGCCTAGCAGCATTTGCATTACCTTGAAGCTAAATATTCTGCTAAACTGATTGAAAACGTACTCGATACCCGTTCATGGGGGCTGCAGTAACTTTTTTCATCGGGTTACTTATCGCGCATTGCGATGGATTATAGGATCAATACTCGTGGATGGTGGTGGCTCCTTTTAAGGCCGATTCCACCATGCGAGTGCCACCTTTGATGGAGCGTAGTGGCGAATGAGAGCTACCTCCTGTAGATCCTCCTAAAATTACCTTTGAGATTCTCGGACTGCGCATTGGCCCGGCATACCATTCATAGTGGTTTATTGTCATGTAATGCTAAATCGGTAGATGTGAGAAAACGACTTCCACGGCAGAGGCGGGAGCGACAATCTCAACCCATCTTACGATCATTAGTTCCCCACTTATTCTTAAGAATTTTTCGAAAATAAAGATCACAGTCGTCATAATGGTCGTAGTTGACTTCCACCTGAAAGATTTATGGCCGGTTTCACCAACAACTGTCAAAGCTTGATCGGCGATCAAGTGTTAGTGAAAAAAGAGAGGGATTTGATCGTCGATCAGAAAATGGTTCGTGAAACCGGGCCATAATGTCTTTGTTGGACTATAATAATCCGTGGCAACCTATTATACGATTTACCATTGCTTTCATTGCTTTAATCTTTAGAGATTTGTAAAAATTTTCCTGGGGTAAACAGTTTTTAAGTGGTAGATGTTAGAATTTCCTATTTTAATCCTTTCTATTAGGATTTTGATTTATTTTTTTGTACGTATGTGGCATAATCTATAATATTCGGCACAAAAAGCTCTAATCTCAAAAGATATTAGCGTGTGAAACGACAAACATATCTGAGGTAGGTAAGGCGTCAGATAACCTAAACTCACCAGTGACTGTGATTTCCTCAATCATTGTGGTGTAGTAGGAGGAGATAATGCTCCCTTGCGGTTTCTTGTGATATCTCCGTGGCTACTTCAGGGGAAATGGTAAGACTTTATTCTTGAATTCCTTCAATTTAAGGCGAAATTTTGACCATGAGCTTATATGAAGAAATGGCTTACAGGAAGCAAATAATCAGTGTCTTAACAAGCACAGAGGTTGAAATTCGATGTTTCATGATTTAATTTTTAAATCACGGGAAACAGGTCTGAACGCTGGCAGAAATTTCAGACCTGTTTCCAGGCAGTTTCCCATTCTTATAAAAGTGGATTTCGGCTATAATGCTCGGGATTAATGCCAGTCTTCATTTACTCTCTGCATGTCATACCCAGGCTTGGTTGTCAACCTTTATTTTACGATAGCCCCCAAGTAGATATTGATTATAATCTATTGCCTATAATGGCGTCAGCCCTAACGTACCATTTGGACTGTGTTCTGTTGTAGGTAGGTATGTGAAGTACTTCCATCCATAACTTTCTTTTAAGTATGCGCCTGTGAAGCATAATCATGCAAATTTCCACCGAATAACACCAATACACGATATGGAAATTGCACGACTGTTTGCGAATTCTGATATTTTTCGTCGTATTCAACAAAAAACACTACTGATAATATGTATGTTTTCCAGTATTTCATTTTCAATTCTGTTTTTCATACAGCTTACATAAAGAAAGGGGAGCCAGCTTTTAGTGGCCAGATTGTGGTTGGTAATGTGGCTCATTCTGCTTTTGAATCCAATTTCATCCTAATTTAAGCATTACCGTGGGTGCGCAGTATCCATCGGTTACCCAACGAGATGAGCGTGCATTTTTCCGAACCGTCGCAAGTCTATAAAGCCAGCACTCGAATTCAACCCCGCGAAGCACCGAGCAGAGCGATTGGTAATGAAATGACTTAATCTCTGGGAAGGGGGGGGAATTTCACTCGCGCGAAATAAAATCTAGTGCCACTCCGTAACGTCCTTTCCTTGCACTCGGAGCACGTCCAGCGCTCTCGAAACAAAGGAAAGAGTGAGACAGAGAGAGAGAGAGAGGGAGAAAAGTGAATCGATCGCGTCAGGAACGTTCTTCACGGTCGGTTGAATGCAGTTATTTCGCTCGCGTTTGCGATTCTACCTCCTCCCTCCGCCAATGACTCGGCGAAAGGCCCCACTCTCATCTTCGGGCCATCCTTTCCACCCGGGCGGCCGCGCCCCACAGCAGCGGCTCTTGTCCTCGGGCTAAAGTTTTCCGATCCGTCGAGTAATTGACGCTAACGAACTGAGGCTACCGATTGCCCGGAGGGCTTGAATCGGGCGAGATCGGCCGTCGTGACCGCCCGATTGTCGACTGCCTCCTAATAGCCATCACCTTGAAGAAGATCTCTTCGTGGATTGCGTATAAGACGGTCGCCGTCATTCACGCGACGTGTTAACACACGCGTTAGTTTCATCCACTAATCAGCGCTGTTGATGCTCCAAAATTTTATTTTTTTATTCGTTAACTCTTGCCGAATAAATCCCTCTCGTTATTTTTTTCATGTCGGGTGATGTTTTTTCATCGCAACGTAGTCAGTCTTCATTAGAGTTGCTCTCAGTGCTGCCTTCTGTATTTACTTAACAATTCTTGGTTGTTTACTTCACTTGCAGAAGTCGATAATGACTGTAAACTTATGTGAATTCGACTTTATGAATGTATAGGAGATTAAACAAATGTGTTTTAAGTTAGTTTTCCGTAATAATTACGATTCGTGGGTGGTTATGAGATTTGTCATTACATTGTAAGCATTTTACCGATTGGCCCATTTAATGAAATTCGTTAATCGGAGGGAACATGGTAAAGTGTACTCATGCATTGATATAACCAATTGTATTATCTTTAAATTGCTTCGCAAAGTACAGTTTTAGTCTTGTTTCCTGTTTGGTGGACTCAGCCACCCTTTTCGTTCATTAAGATAACTTCTAGAACTTCTACCGTGAATAGTGTTCGGAGAATCGGTATTTTCGTTCGCGGTTGAGAAGCAAGCGGGATATGATTATCGTAGAGGACAAGAATGGAATCATCCGAAGAGTGCAATGAATTTATTTACTTCTTGCTCCCATCTTTTTCCCTCGACCGGGTTCAGTCATGTGGTAGTGTTTACATTGAAGATAATATAGCTGCTGACCTCAGTTCTTCTCCAACGATCGTATAGATATGAACTGTGAGCAGAACTATCTTCACTTGAGAGACACTTGTCAATATGAGTAATGTAATATAATTAATTTAAATGATACAATTAATTAAAACGAGTAATTTAATGGAGATCTTAGTGTGTTTTGGTGAATTAAATGTGTCTTTGTTCATTATAGACAGATATGTTTCAATTTATTTGATATATCCAACTAATGCCCCACAAGTCCATCCTTCCGTAAGCATGTTTTTGGGAATTAATTGTCTTTTCTTTGTATTTTTCAATCCAAAGCTATAGTATTCTATGCATTAAAGAAAGTTATGGAACATTACTTAGCATTTTGAAATATTTTTGGCTTTTAATGGTGCTGCAATATCAACTAAATTTGAGGAATTATAAAATTGAATACATCAGTGAAACTCTGTCTTCCTCGCTTATCAATTAGTTTTCTGAAGGTGCAGAGTCTACTATCCTATGGATGATATTTCCCACACCTACTCTTCCGTGTTCGTATCCTCCGATTTAATCCAGCTTCATTTTCCACCAGCGCTGAGATTTTCGTAGGCCCACGGTCTCCTATGGTCCACTTTTCATTTGGCGCACGGCCCTGATCAATAGAGTTCCGTCGACTCCACCCGAATGTTGTCACGTGCCGCTACCTCGTCGGACACGGTACGGATTGCGCGGATTCCGAAAACAGGATCGGACGGGCCGAGCACGGAAAGAAACCGAAGAAGCCCGGGAGTCTTGAGGTGGTGGGAGTCGGAGAGTACATAAGGCGATTCTCCTCGGCGGAAATAGAATTTGGGGACGGCTTGTCCATGAAGGCGCTCGGGACAGGAGGAATGGGATACTATCCCTCTCTCTCTTTGCTTATTTTTTTTCCTCTCTCTCTCTCTCTTTCGAGTCCTTGCACCGTGATTAGAATCCTTACGTGACGGGAAGCTCGGGAGACGACGCGAGCGGACCAATGGGAGCGAAGTCGGCTTTCGTCTCCTTTGCGACGTGGACACGGCGTTTCGTCTTCGCCAAGGAACCAAAGGACGAGGTCCGAATTTCGGTCGGGAGAGGGTGGCAGAGAAATAGATGGGCGGTGCGCGGCATCGTGGCTAGGCTCCAACGAAATCGGTCCGAATTTTATGACGGGGAGGATCGCCAAGAGGGTCGCGGGTCTCATTTTCGTCGGGGTCAAATAAACACCGCGATCGCGTTCGCATTCTGCGTCGTTACGGCTATAATATTTCCGGAAACTTTCCGCGTCTTAGATTCATTTTGTCGTCCACACTGGAGTGAGAGAGGAAGTTGAGTTTTGAACCAGTTGGATATGATCTCAATCGGGTCGCTATAGAGTCACGTCAAGAGGCGATAACAACTCGATCTGGAAGACTGTGTTGCATTGTTGCGTGCGGTTTAAAGTGAGCAAGTTATCGAACTATTCCTGATTTTATCCCTTGATCCCTCGGTTCTATCAATGGGGATATATTGTTGGTTTTATAACGCGTGCCTTCACATTTTCCGACCGTGGATTGTCGTGGGGAAGGGAGGAGGTGACGCGAAAGTCCTTTCCTCCGCGGCTCAGTATCGGAAACAGGAAAGAGACCGTTATGTCGTTTTTAAAGAGAACATTTACTACCCCCATCACTCCTATTTAGAAGCTAGAACTAATGCGGGTGTTGAATTCTCGGCGAGACGTGGGAAGAATATCATTTTCAATCAACCTATTTATATTTTTAATGAGCCTTTGTTTTCTTTGAAACATGGAGAAATCGGATTGGTTCATTAAATAGGCTAGAACCGTTAGATAAGCTTGCTATGTTGAAAATCTGATGTCGAATCCCGGCTGCGGCAGTGCTCTTTCGGAAAAATACTGCTCTGTACTCAAGTACCAAATTGAGAGCCACTCAAATTCAGTGCTCGTCTGTTTAGTGCTCTTTCGTTTAGAGTAGTTTTAGGCTGACGTCGGGTTTCTCTCATTCCTTTCCCCTACCCCAACAAGTCTAACCTGTGTAGTTCCACTTACCAGTTATTGGGTCCGTTGACTTCATCTGGCATTCTTCTCTTCCAAGTATCTGATACCGTTAAAAACTTACAACTTAATACTTAAGAGTTGGCGAGACTTCTAGCGGGTCAGAGGATGCTATTGGTACGGATTTTATCTTATCCTATTTCCACATTTCTCGCGTCAACTCGTCCAAAGGCCTTATTAAAGTGATGGCGTCTCGTTCGCGATTTGCGTAACCTATTGCAGCATATTCGGGATCTTGAGAAGTAACGAACCATATTGATTTCTACCAATGACCTTGGCTCTAAATGAAATGCGGATGTATGTATCTAATTTCAGACCAAGCGAAGTTGACCTCGTATAACATCCTTTATTGAAATTGTTTAGGGGGAGTTACCGAGTGATATTGATACGAAATCGATTCGTGAACCCATGCACAGAACCAAGCATTAGCGCAAGAATTGCTGTGAAAAAATTGAAAAGAACAGATATGGTGCAATTTAACGTCAAGCATATGATGTGAAAAAACCAAAATTCATCGAACAAAATCTTTGCCGCATTCATTCCGCGCCGAATCGAGACGCACAAAATGAATGTGTATAATTTAGTTTCTAGATAATTTGAGCTTATGTTACTTTTGGTGATGAAGACGTGTAAGGGGTTTACTGAGTGTTATCAATCCAATGTCGATATGTTATCCTCCCACGCACGGTATCGAGTATCGGTGCCAATTCATTGGCCGTAATGTATTCATTAACGAACAATATTGGGCCGGAGAACTATGCGATGTACCGCCATCGATTTGATTCGAAAAGCCGATGCATCGGACGAAACCTTTGCTGATTGCCGTTCGCCCCGAATTGCGAAGCGCGAATTCGAGTGCTGCAAGGTCCCCTGCCACTCTCCCCGACACTCGCGCGTCAATGCTGTGCCTCCTTTCACCTCCGAATTAACCCCATACAGCCTCCCTCTGCCCTCCACCCGCTCCCTGAACGGAGAAACGCCGACCGCTCCCTCCCACTCTTGAGGGAGGGTGTCGTGGGGTCTTATTTATAGTCACGCGCCACCCGCTGCCACACGCGCGAATGCCTTTATTTCCCTTTCTTTCCCTCCCTCCCTTTTGGTGACATGACTAAGGCGCAGTAGCTAGCTCCACTTGGCTCCCTGCCACCCGAGCGCCTCCTATTCATCCCATTTTTCCCCGCCGCGTAACCATTAATGGGAACCCGTGGTAGGAGCGCCTGGAATATGTGTTCTGGGTGGGCGGGGGTCGGGGGTACTGTGAGGAGGGGGCGGTAAGTAAAAAAAGGAAGAATGCAGAATCCCCATTTTCCTTCCAGTTTATTCTCCTTCCGCCGGAGAAATGAAGCGGGGTTTTCATTCAAATTCATTCCGGCCGGGACGACGTTGATGAGGTGCTCGGTGCGGGATCCGGGGGCGCTGAGACCTTGACACTTTTGTGTCGTCCGGGGCGGGTTTTGGCGTTCCAATGGTTATGAGGGGTTTCTCTCTCTCTCAAGCTTAATCAAGTCTCGCCAGCCTCCTCTTATTTTTTTCGGGAGAATCCCGTACCATCCATCCACACATCCTGAGACCTTCACGATTGACTCCCGACGCCAAATTGCGACGCTTGTATTTGCGTGAATGGGGAATATTGGAGCGCTGAGCGAGGGGACGCCAAGATAAGATGTTTCTCTCTCTCAGATGCGCTCCGTGACATGGGTTTGCCGTCAAGGGGTTTCCAGGGTTAAATAACTATCCTGTTTGTGTTTGTAAATTTACCAAATCACCCCATTTCGGGAATCGCAATATGCATAGAACCACAATGGCTAATCCTCGGGAGCATTATTTGTGGATTTGATTCCCTGCTTCTGCATTTTCAATCCCTATGGTACTCATTTGCCTCACGAAAGCAACGCTGAATGATGGTTAGTGTCTGTGGCGGAGAAATACGAAAATACTATCTAATTTGACGTGTTCCCGAGTTCACATTAAATCTATGTAAAATAATCGATTCGTGGTAAGGCAAATTCATTTTTCAGCAATTGATTATTTTTTATAGGTTTAAATGGATGAAAACCACTGTTGCCATATCGCTCGAGCCACCTATGGTCGAGAGAAAAAGAAATAGTTCCCTTGAGTTACATCAAATTATGGTGCAGTTTATAGAAGAAAATTGCCAGCTTACTATTTTTATTTGTTTTTACTACGGTTTACTACCCCCTGCCACACACCCTTGTGGTGGCTTGCAGGGTATTATGTAGATGTAATGTTCAACCTGCCGCAAACATCCGCAGGATTGCCGTTATTTGGATTACATCTCTCTAACATTAGGTTTAAACAGGGGTTCCTAAATTGTGAGTCCCAACCCCATCTGGGGGGTTACGAAAGAAGTTCGAGGGGTCACAAGTGAGCAAGATATTAATCGCTTGTAGTTCCTACAACGTCGAATCGTCTGTACAGTGTACAGTCAATAGATCGGGGTTGCGAGTATTCTTCAGCTATGATTTTGAGATTCAGAGTTGAATAAAGACGACTAGAAAGCTACCATATCAGGTGACTAACGTTGACTCACAGCTAGCATCAGCGATTCATAGATAAGAGGCTGGCCAAATGGTAAGTTAATAGTTGCAGTAATTTCATTTTCCGCGTCAAACGCTTTTTTACGTCGGCCAAAAACGGTCATGTACAAATTTATTCAATAATGCGTTTTGCCTTCTACATAAATTGCTCTTTTATGCATTAACTTCCTTTTTACACTTCAAAGATCCACATTTTATCAATTATTAATCGCAATCGATTTCTAATAGCGTGCCAGATGTCATTTTATAGATTTGGCTACTGATTGGTTATGGTTTGATTCCGTGACCCGCGAAGAAGATTGAATGAAAAAGTCATCAGAAACGTTGTCTTGAAGTACCCATATCCATTTCTCTTTCTCATATTTTATCTCCATTTATTGGTTTACTTGGCAACAAACCTAGAAACTGGGATTTTCATGGAGATCTTGGGACCATTTACCACACCGGAGGTGTTTCTTGCAAGTGTCAATTTCTGTGAGGAAGGATTTAAAAAAATGTGTAGGACTCGGATTTTTACAGCTTTGTTGACTTCATTTTGAATGATAATTTGTGGTTGACAAATGATAAACATGAAGAGAATGAGGGAAGACTAGAATGCTTACAAAACAATTGTCATGCTTAAACTGTTACATGTGTCTAACCTTAGTGATTGGAACGCTTTAAAAGGTATAACCACTCTTATTAGAGGAATCCTTTAAAACCCGGACCGGAGGCTATGACAGGAATATTATTAATAAAAATAAAGCTAGGAATTTGTTTTAAAAGTAAAATAACATCAATAATAAGATATTAAATATCGATTAAATATAATGTATGTTACGGAATTTACGAATTATTTAAAATTTGAACCTCTTTCTTCAATATTCTTAGGCATGCATGGAATATTTTGTATATATCAGCCCGATAACTGAGTGATTAGAAGTTTGAATTTTCAAATTTCAGTCTCATTTACCTGCAAATAAGTATTTTGCTCTATGCAAGCCCATGTGAGCCCTTTATCCCATGTGCTCTGCTGTGACCTATTACACAGGCTTGCGAAATTGAAGTTTTGAGAAGTTTTCGCCGAGTTTTATGCTATATGGTGTGCTGATTTTGAAAATGACCTCCAGTTTTTTCCATCACGTCAGTATTTTTTGTAAAATCGATATCGATATTTTTGCTAAAATCCTATTTAAAAAGGAGTTACCTCGAACAATTTTGCCTGTACTATCTGGCAACATTGGTTTTTATCCATTTAAATCTCTGTTTAAATAATCGATTCGTGGTAAGGCAAATAGATTTTTCAGCAATTGATTATTTTTTATAGGTTTGAATGGATGAAAATCACTGTTGCCATATCGCACTTATTTACATTGAATAGACGATTGACCAAGAGGAGCAAATATTATGTCTGTGTACATGCAAGTTTGAAACAAATTTAAAACTGAGCAAAAAGGCAAAACAAAAAAGTTTCTATTTAAGTACGTATTCTTTTTCCGAAGAAACTTCTTTTTGACGTTCTTTTTTTATGTTCAATCTCAGGCCTATCTCGTATTAGCATCCAACTTTAGTCGGCGAGAATGTTCTTGTCCCATCCCCCTTGATATTTGGGCTCCATATCTTTGATGTCTTGGTGGAATCTTACACTGTGTTCTTCGCTGACTGATCCTAAATGTTTACGGAAAAAGTCCTAATGTGAGTGAAGAAAATGTATTTTGACAATGATGGAGCAACCCGATGCTTTAAATTAGTTCAGCATATTTATAACGATTCCTTTAGAGTCAGTATCCTTGTAATTACCCAGAAATTTACTGACAACATATTTGAAGGCAACCCAAGCTTCTTTTTCCTTTGTTGTCATGCTAGTCTCAAATTCTTTATCCTTCATAAGGTTGCGGATATCTGGACCAACAAAGATTCCCACTTTCAACTTGGCTTCGAATATACCTGGAAACTTTTTGCACAGGTATTTGAAACAATCGCCATCTTTTGGAAGAGCCTTAACAAACTGCTTCATTACACCTAATTTTATATCCAGAAGGGGTAACAATACTTTTTTTGGATCAATTAATCTGTTCCGAATCGTATTCTTGGCGCCTGCTTCAAGATTTTGTCTTTTCGGTCATTCTTTTTTGACCCAATGTTGAGTCTTATCACGGCTGTCCCACACGCAAATGAAGCATGGGAACTTGGTATATCCGCCTTGTTGACCAAAAAGCATTGAGATAACCGTGGTCGGCATATTTTATTTTGTTGAGGATGAGAGCCAGGTTTTCATAGCGTTCTTTTAAATGCACAGAGTCTCCAACTGGTACAGATGCATACTGGCTTCCGTGATGAAGAAGGACAGCTTTAAGGCTCCTTTTCGATGAATCAATAACCAGCCTCCACTCATCTTTATCGTAGGTGATATTAAATTTGCTCATCAATCCGGGAGCATCAGAACAATAGACCAGGTTTTCCTCTTCCTCCAAGTACTTAACAAATTCCTTTTCTCGATTCCTGTACCAATAAAAAGTTTTGACCAATTTGTTAATTTTCTTTCAATCTGGAGCCTAACAATTGATCTGCCTCTTTCGAAAGGCCTAGATCTGTAGTCATAAGAGAAGGGCTGAGGTGAATCGCCTCCAGGGGGCTAATATTCCGTATCGGAGACATGAACTTCTGGATGTTCCGAGTCCGAAGACTCTGAGGAGATGACTGGCAATTCAGTTGGAGGCAAAGGAACTGGCACATCAGGTCTATGAGGAACGGGGCATATGGCGGATGCAATGAAATCAGGATAAGAGATTAGCTTTTGATTTTTGCAGTACCCACGGACATGGCAGGAACAAAAGTAACTATCATCAGAGTGGTTTTTTTGGGCTCCCTCCATGTCATGGGAATTCAAAATCGTAATGCAGTCTTCTTTCCTTTGAGCCATAAGCGTAGATCATTGAGACACTGTACACAAACTTTATGAGGAGCCCACGATTTGTCCTGGTCTCCGAGTTTCATGCCAAAATACGCAAGATAAAGTTGTCTTACATAGTCTGTAATGTTCCCCTTGCGATTTTTAATCACGCATTACACGCCGAACATACGTAACAAAAGTCATCTGGCAAATATTCACAACACTTCAAACTCGAAAAAAATTTTGGTAAATGTTCATAAAAATACAAGTAAAATTGAATTTTTCAAGTGACGTGTTAGAAATTTTTCATTATTTTTTTAAATCAGCACCAAAAAATACATTAAGTACAGTTATCCATTTCCTTGTATTTTTTTCATCGCTGGCCTGTGTTATTAATATGTACCCAGTTCTCCTATGTATGTACTATGCATGCATAGAAGATCACTCGACATTTTGTAACATGCTCCGGGCCTTCAGGTTGGTAACCAGTCAACCAGTTTAGTCCTCTTGGAATTTCATGAGCGGGGAAATATAGTTCTTTAATTCCCTCTTCTCTGACCCACTATAGGCCAAGAAAAAAAGCAGTTTAATTCCCCTTGGAATTCCATGAGCGGGCAAATACAGTTCTTTACTTCCCTCTTCTCCGACCCACTATTACTCAAAAAAAAAAAAACAAAAGCATGTGAGATGATTAAAAGATATTTTCAAGGATGGATACCATTCCCACTCAGATCACATGGCCAACCTCCTCACATGTAGATATCCAGACTCGAATGAACGCACTTGGTTCGATGTGTGTACCGTGCCGCATCATAATAATCCTTCCTCCACTCAATCGCGAAAGTCAGGATCTCTGGCTTTCGTAGCGACCGGGTCTCGACGACTTCCGGGCCGCGGAAGCGCCCGACTCTCGTATCGTGCCGAGGTTTCCCCGGCCAGCACCCGACCATCCGCGACGGTGCGCCCTCGCCGATGCCGCTACCAGAAGGCGGACGCGATTGCGATTGGCGCGCCTAAATCCAGGCAACCGGGAGAGCGCTGGTGCGAAGCGTACGCATAACGTTCCGGGCGACCGGCTCTCGTTTCTCGGTCAATTCGTACTCCTTCCCCAACCCTTTTTCTCCCCTTTCCCTTTTACGCTCTCACCTCACCTCTCTTCCTTCGCGCCTCCCACCCCTTTCCTCTCAGTCCCTCCGACCCAGGGCAACCCTGATCTAGACACCAGAAAAATCGTTCCGCATTCCGTCTTGCTCCCGAGTGTGAAGAGTGGAGGAAAATTTTCGTGTGACGGCTCAACGAACTTCGTAATAAAGAGATATAAACTTGTGAATTCCATCGATTTAATGTCGGTACTACCGTTAGGCCATCACCTGTACCTGAATATTATGGAAAAATTCCACAAAATAAGTACACAGTCACTAAGTTTGCTACGAACTTGTTTTCATTAGTTTTTCCTCGGGAGTATATAGTCTACGGGCTGAAAGTTTGGACAAAGTTAGCTAGTACTAGGTCGATAACCTGAACCCACAACTACAGCCTACCGACCTCTTTCGCTCTGCGTAAGTTTAACTTCAGGATGAAATTAATATACTACCGGGATTAATTTTACTCATGGAAATTGAACGCCATTCTCGTCGACGTGATCTAAATGAGAGATTAATCAACCTCGAATACGACCCTTATGTCGATACCGTGACTGTTTGGAGGAGGCCAATTCATGCGCGGGAAAGCAGCTTTCCGCTCACTTTCAAATACCACCCCGACAGCCGTTGGAGGATGGAGGAAATGTACTGTCTGGCCAACTAGCACAAAAGAAGTAGGAAACGAGGATTAAAGGGAACCAAATAAAAAAGTAAAATAAGATTTTTTATGTATTCGGCACTGTTATAAATTTGGTTGCGAATAGTGCGTGGAAATTTTCATATCTTGAATGTGACTGTTTGGCTCTCCGACTTTCGTATTTTGTTGCAATTAACTTAGGTGCGTTTTAAGGGTGAATTTAACATTGTGCCCATAATATCATACTCGAACTGGTACAGTTTGAAAGTACCGGGTATTTGTAATTCTTGGCTTTGAAGACTACGACGTCTCTATAGCCATCTAATGCTTTCTAAGCTGTGATAGGAGTTCATTTTTTTACAAAAAGTGCTGCTATGCATTGTAACTTGTTCAGTTCGCTAAAATCTTCATTCTTTGGTCCCGAAACTTTTCGAGTATTGGAAAGTATTAAATTTCATTAGTTAAATCCAGTCTTATTAAAGCATCTCTCTTTCATTTTTCTGTCATTACTCTTTCTCAATAGCCAGTTGTTAAACCCTCCTCGAATACGTTGTGGCATTTATATTTTAGGTTATTTTCCGTGTTTCATTTATTTGATGCTTGAAAAGCAACCAGAAATTAAAGCAACCCGCTACACAAGTACATCTACCGCTATATTTTTCTTATGTTGTCGGAAGTTCTTTGGTCATAAGTACATTACTGTGAATTGTGTCAAATTTAATTCCAATTCTTAGGGTTTACAATAAGAATCTGCATTATTAAGACGAAATAGAGGAATCTATTAATCCGCTATTGAAGTTATTATTAGGAAGGCAACTGCATGGTCAAGTGAAACTCTAATTTTGCTGCTAATTCTGAATTCACAATTAAATATAAATAAGGAATAATATTGGCCCATTAACACGGCCTTGTGGAACTCCGCAGATATAGGTACCATATTTGTCGTCTACCACTATTTTTACCATCAAAATTAAGTCATCCATAAAATTCATAATTTTTTGTTATTATTTTTGACATTATTTTGAATAAAAGTTGATTGCATTATCGTTGTTGAGGTTATTTTTTTAAATATTTAAATATTTTCATTCTCACGGAAGCAAAACTTAAGTATATCACGAATAAACAGTCCTACTCTGATAAGTTCTGGTGAAGTCTGCTGTGTTTTTTCCTAAATTGTGACTGCAAGGTTCCGGAGTTCTGTCCGATGAAATGGGATTAAAACGGTCATCAATCATGAAGAAAAGAGCACCAGAAGCCCAGCCGTCACTCTTCGGGTTAGGTTTCACGATAATTATTACTTTTGGAAGGACTTAGTTAAATTAAACGGAAGAATTTGTGGCTGTTCAAGCTGTTTGCTCACATTACTATTAAATGCTAAAGATTTTTTAGGGAAGTGTACCAATGATATAGGCCTTTAATTTCCTGGACCCTCTTTATTGCAGTAATTTCCTGGATTCTGTTTGCTTCCGCTTTTAAAGGTCAAATTAGAGGGGCAACTTTTCATTCCTTTTGTACTTAACAATTTGATATCGATTATTTGGATATTATTTCTAAATATGATCCAATGAATTTCACCAAACTATGAAATAGGTACTTCCTATATGGGTCTCTTCCGGGTCATAAGATTAGTAACTTTTGTTTGGCCAAAATTATTTGATTAGTTCTTATCGTCTCTTTGTGTCCCGCTCTTAATTCAGTACTTCCCTAGAGATTAATTTTTGGTATGGATTCGTCGGTAATAAAGTTGCTGTGAAATATAATGTTAAAATTGTCACTTTTTCGGCGCTAGTTTTTATCACTTCCCTTCAGTATTTACCCTGTAATTCCCACCGATGACACCAAAAAACTTTCGGGTTTTCCTATAATATTTTTGCTGTAGCAGTTTTATCTTAAATTTCTGTAGGGGAGACCGCAAAGTCCTAATTTTTTTAAAACTCTTAAAGGCTTGCAGTGTACCTTAGTACTTAAAATTCTCGATTTTCGTCTTCATATTTTTCGTTGTTTTTCAAAGCAACCTTTAATCTCTTCTGCCATCTCAGCTCACATCTCACTTATTTTTTTGCCGTTTTATCTTGCGTAGGGTGAGCTTGATGCAGTGTGTGATGACTGATGGAGAGAAGACGCTGAGTGGTATTGATTCCATGGAATTTCTCCCTCGCTATTCGACGACCTAGAGTTGAAGGCGAGGGAAGAATAAAATTTTTTCTGTAGTGGCCTCTCTGCATTGGATTTCAGATCGATCGACCTCGCCTTCAATATATTCCTCTGCGGTCAGCGCTATCGATGAATTGTAATGACCTCCACTCCGGAGCTAGTGGAATAGGAGCTCCATCGAGCATTCGGAATGGGTGACCTAGCATACAATAGAGTCGTAATCTGTCATCCCATGATCCCTCGGTCAACTTTATGATCCTGCTCTAAATATCAATTTAAAGTCACGTTTTACGCCTTGTGTTGCCACAAAGTGCATCGAAGTTAATCCCAAATGTCATCTTGGGAAGCCGACCACAATTATCAAAGTGGTTGGATGTGGGAAAATGTCATCCTTCTTCCTAGTGGAGATCAAAACGTGGAGTTGTGCTGAGGTAAGGGAAATTTATCTCGAGGACAAAGTACAGCTTCTACTGAGCTCCGGACGGTCTTTCACCCTTGGATCGATAGCAGGAAAGCGGAATGGGATATGGGAGGGAGAAGAATTCGGTGTCTTCCACAGGACTGCAAAGGTCACGATCTCCGATTCAGATATGCCTTTGGAGCAATAGGTAAAGTGCTCGCTGATCGCATTTATTTCATGATATCGTCTCTCTAAGGCGGAAGTTTAATAATTCCCTACTGACCTCTTTGGGAGCGATTCGTGAAGGTCGAGTGATCATCGCGCACTCTGTATGACTTCATGTTTCTTACCCTGGTGCCACACGTTGGCTGTTGACCTAGAATTGGCCAATTGGGGCCAAGGGAGACGCAATTGTATGATGGGTCGAAGATTGCCTCGCTCGGGGTCAGTTTAAAGCGTCAGACTTTACTCTTTCTTCGAAGGTTCACCGCGCAGCGAGCGGAGTTTCGCGAGATAGCGCTCCTTTTCAACGAAGGAATAAGTATTTTTGAAGGGAGGAAAGAGTGTAGAGTCGTGAAAGCGAGCAGATCAAGCTGTGCGGATGTTTCTCGACTTCGTGGTTCTAAAAACATTATCACGATGCCCATCTTAAAGGGTCATGGATAAGGGATCGATAGGATATGTTTTGGAGGAATGCGCAACCATCTTGCGGCATCCCGAGAGCAATTTTTCGTTCTCCGCTCCATCGCACATCACGGTGACGATTCAGATCTTCGCTTCTGTTTCGGTGGCTAGGACAGAAGATTGTTCTCTTTTTACCCCGTTTCCTATTATCGGATGTGATCCGTGAGTTCGTCTTCGCGCGGGGTACCGCTCTTCGTTCCCTTCTCTCTCTCTCGCTTCCCACTTCTCCCTTCTCCTCGGTCCCCGTCCGCCCTCTCCTCCGTCCCCCCTCGCCTCCGCCGCCCCCGACCGAGCCCTTGCGGCCGCCGCCTCGCCCTGGAACCCACCACATCCTGGAGCCGGCCGCGAAGCAGATTGCATCGGTCGCGGAGTGTTGCCCCAGGCCGACCGGGCCGCGAGGAGAGGGCGGGGCGCAGGAGGGAAGCCATCGAATCCGACGCCACTGGCACTCTCCAAGGATGTCGTCAGTCTCGGTAAAGAATCTCGCGAGCAAATCACCCCGGCCGATAAGTCCCGGCCCGTGTTTTGGACCAGTACGTTGTGAACGGATAGCCGGTGTGCGAAATTGCGCGTTGGTTACAGTGCTGACCTATCACCCTCAGGGGATGCTTTCGGTCCGCGGTGCCTATAGAGAGGTTTTTACACCGGAAACCCTGTGAACACTTGGGTATTGGAGGAGTCCACTTCAAGGTCAGCACCCGCCCGTCGTATGCTACCTTATGCAGTGGATGCCGCGACTCTTTTAGCTCAGGGTAACATCGTACCGTCGCAGGGTTTCTCCCATCTTCCACGTCTCGAGAACCCTAACGGGACCTAACAGCAGATCCTTCCTCAATCACCGCAGTTGTGAGTGACCTCTCCTGCGTTGCCGCTGTGGAATTTCCGGACGGGGTCATGTCGGTGTTTGGTGTTGTCGAGTGACGAGAGCGGAGAGAGGGTTTCGGAGCGAACCACATGAGCGCCCTCGCACGCTCGAAGTTTCCCGTGAAAGTATTCGGGTTTAGGTTGCCCGTTCACGACATGGTGCGAGACGTTGTCCGCCGGCTGCCTTCTCGCTCCCACCTTAAAGCTGCGGGATCGTTTCGCTTGCCATCGATTTCTCTGCGGGCCGCAGGCCGGTTCTCCGGCCACGGGACGCATTCACTTTTTCCCTGGGAGATGGAGAGGTCGGATTTGCGTCGGAGAAGAAGACCAGGGTGCCTGTCGCTTGATCGATACCGGGTACTGAACCCGCGTAATGCGCTATACGTGTTTAATCAGATGCCCCTCGGTGGGCTCTCGGGGTGCTCAAGGAGGTCTCTCGTCCACGAGTGAAACGGAATCGAGAGTGGGGAAGAGCTCCTTCCTCGGGTACATCCGGGGCTGGGTTTTTGTTGACACGTCGCTCAATGCGCCGCAGTGCTTGGGTTCGCCTCTTGCTGCTCTCGAATGATCGCTAAGACCTGTAGGCCCGCTGAAAATCCTCCAGTGAGGTAGTGTTCAGCGATTAGACCAGCGCTAATATCATAGCGCGGTTTCCGTCATGTACGATGGGTATGCGGGCTTGTTTTTAAATTGCTGATGATTGATCTGCCTTTGGAAGGCGTATTATTTTGGACCACAACCCACCTTAACTGCAGACTTCAGTGGCTCGAATGTAATTCGGTTCACCAATTGTAAAATTAGCTGGAATGGAAAATGTCCTGAAATGAATAAGTATTCCTTGGTTGTTCTAAACCTTAGAGGCCGATCCATAGCTCGTTAATTGGAAGATTTACAGGGGCGCGTTTTGATCAATTCCCCGCCATTTTTGTGTTTCGCTTTGCTTCTCGTTATTTTGCTTGCTTCCTTGCGTGATTTCGTGTGTTTTTCCATTATTCCTATGCGCAAAAATGCGACACCAAAGCGGAGGTTGTATAGTGTGTTTGCCATCGATCACCACGAACACACTTTAAAATTACTCGTTCGTTTTAACGCAACTTTTCCCTTAAAATATCTTCACCCTGTAAAAAGACTCGTGAGTAATTTGCAAGAAAAAATAACGATAATCATAAAGCGGTTTCTTTCATACAAAATTTCCATACATCACTTTTTGTAGTGATATTGTTATCATGGGTGTTTTCAAGTCTGTTTCCGCACTAATAGGCGCTTCAGACCGGAAGGAAAGGCATAAGGATAGGTATGGAAGGGATGGGGATAGGATAAGGTTCGAAGCAGCTTCCATAATCCCCCGGATCCCCAGATATTGTTATAAAGCTTCTGTTTGACTCTAATGACTTTTTCAAGTCCGTATTACGTATTACTTTTTAATAAATAAATACGGTAAAATTATCTTTTTTAAACAATGATAGCGATGGGATCTGCCATATTTCACGGTAAAAGGCGACTTGCTATTTTTAACACAATTATCTATGTGCATTTCAAACATGTAATTTGCTTGGATTGTGATTTTCAATGTCATAAAATGCACAGTGGCTTCTAATAACATCTATTGACGGAAGAAATTATCTTTGAAATATATTTCAGGTAATTTAAAAATTTTGAACAGCTTTTTGAAATTTAGTACTTGAAGTTTTGGCATATAATGTTCATGTTGTCAGATGTTGTTGATTACGTTGTTTACCTTTATTGGTTTATTGTTGCCATCTTTGTTGTTGTAGTGTTTAGGTAATGACGGGTTCATTTGCGAAGATCGTCTGCAATATCTCAAGAAATCGTTCACATTATTTTGTGTGTTGCAAATGACTTCCGGATGAATCATTCTTCTATTTATTGGATTTCATAGAATATTTGAAGGTTCGGGAAAACAAAATTTGTTCGTAACGAGATATCGGAGGAGGAAAGTCAAAGAATCAACATAGACAGCAGGTAACGTATATTACGCAACGTATATTTAGCATTGATCTTAACCAGCTAATCTGTTTCACTGCGCATTGTTTCATATAGTTTAGGCAATGGAAAGTAAATTTGGTGCTAAGGTCATAATTATGTCAAAATATTATTAGTAAAATGTTTGAAAGTTCTGAATATTTATACATTTTTCTAATGTATTACCTTTTTATTGCCTCATCACCATTGCCTGTTATTTATAGAAGGTTATCTTCGAAAAACTTGAAATTAGGATTCTATTTGTCTGCATTCTTGTGACTTCTTTATCCGTTTTCCTCTCTTAATATTAAATTTAAGAACGTTCTTTCGAGTATACGTATGCATGATTCCAAAGTAGATAAATCAATAGAATGTAAGCTCTTTGATCGATTTTAATAAGTGAATCTTTACGCTTCTACAACTTTGATGCATTAGTTTTTCTCATTTTTTCGGTAAAGTGTTAGAGAGGTGAGGAGATATAAATTTCTCCTATGATGCCACTATAGGCGGCCGAAATCAAGTTTTTAATGATATTAATATGACGTTTATTATTGACTTTGTCTTCTTTCTAGATATCATTTGGTCATGAGAGGGTGATTATTTAAATTACATTGTTAATAGTTGAATAACGTAAAAAAGTCATGTTTTTCAGGAGAACCACCTTGGTATATAGCAGTATTTTAGTTGAAAACATGATTTCACGTATTCACTCAGTTGCGCGCATTTTGACTATCGGTTGGGTGTCTTGAATTACCCTAGGTTTGAAAGCACAAAATATGACAGATATTGTGCTTTATTCTTTATAATAGATTAGATCATATTTTTATTTTTATTGGACGAATATTTCTGATGGATTGGATAGATTACCTTGTATTGTAAGTATTTGTACAAATACACTTTCCCAGATTTGTATATTTATGAGCGAAAAATGTCTTCCGGCTATTAGAGAATAACTTTGGAGAGCATATTATACTTGAGTGGAAATTAACATCTTTGAGACGTGGTGATTTTCTTTCGGCGTTTGCCTTGCAGCAATTTATTTTCTCCTTCATGAATATGGAGCGACTTTTGAAAGTGATGTGTTTCCTTTAAATTTGTTTAACTTTATGATCCTGTCATGAGATACGGAACGAGGAAGGGAAAACTGACGAGCTTCATAAAAATGCTGATGTTATTTGGCTAGGAGCATTATGTCAGTGATGGGTAATTTATGCAAACACTTTCAGCCCCTTTGTCATTCTTATATTTTGGGATTGTAATCTTTGGTCTCGGTTATGCTTTACGAGGCCAATATGGAGTAGCTTAGTGTACAACGAGCGTGATGTATATATGAAGGCTTCCGCGACGATGGCCCTGTGCAATGTGTGTTCTTTCGGGATTCATTCCTTGTTTGTACATTTGTTTGGCAAACAAATTTCTAAACGTGGAATGGATCGCAAAATAATTAAAATTGCACTAGAATGATGTTGTTTTACATTATTTTCGGTAGGCGCTTTCCTTTGTAAGTGCGATGTCATCCAAAAGACCAAAATTATATTATGAAACTGAATACAAAAAAAAATTTGTTCTTTCGATCGTCGGATATTTTCGAGTGTCTTATCAGTGAGAGTTATTCGAGACGGTGGTGTGCGATCAAGGCCAAATGTGTCAAATATTTGTCCCACTCGCCTTTATTGACAAAGCACAAAACCTTCACGATGGTCACAAAAGCTTGAATCGAGTAACCTAGCTCGCGATTTTAAAAAATCTCGTTTACTGCCCAACTTTCGAGGATATAAACGTTTTCTGAGCTCAAGTGGCAACCGCATCTGGTGAAATTTGCATTATATGGTCTACCAGAATTATTTTTTCGCCCATTTTATTAATGGGGGAAGCCGAAAAAAATGTACTCGTGGAAGACCCTCAAGTGCCATATGAATTCGTCCCCACCCTTCCCTGCGTGAGGGAAATTAAGGCGAAACACGCGCGAGCGGAGAGTGGGTAAGGATTTGGTGCTGGTGATGGGGGGGTTTGGAGGGCTACCCTTGCGCCACTGAGAAATTTCTCGCGCACCCCGCAGCACGGCCACCTCTCGCGCGCGAGGCAGCCTCGCCACTTCTCCGTCTCTCTCTCTCATCACTCTCTCTTTCTTTTCCTTTACGCCCGCAGAAGTTGCCCGCCTTGGACCGCCCGTGACGTCATAGCCTGGGTCGTGACGTCTGCCCGAGCGGTCGATAGCGGCCCGCCGCGTTGCGTGGGAGGCCCTCCCGAGTGAGCGAGCTGCTCAGTCGCTTCCCGAGAGGGGACGAAGCTGGCCGGGATCCTGGCATCGACCTCGGGGCCGCACAGAGAGAGTCCGCTGGCACTGCCACCCAGCCGGAGGAGGAGTAGAAGCAGCAGCGTCGGAGAACGGTCACATTCTCTGCAGTCGTCAGGCCCGCTGGGATCCCTGCTAGGGAACATCTCCCCCCGATGACACTCGTTGCCTGCGGCCTGGTGTTGCGCTTTCCTTGCACCGACCTCTCGCAGTGATCGATTGTCCCCGCGCTCGGCACCGACATGGCAGGCTGGCCATTGTGATATCGCTACTATTTGTACCTGAGGAAAGGAAACGTGGAGAAGTCACTGTTGTGTCGCGGACGCAAGAGAGGATCGATTTTGTTCCCTCTCTCCAGAGTTGAGACGCAATAGAGACGTGAGGTGCTGCTCTGTCGTCAAGACGGACCTTTATGTATAGTATCCGAGGAGATTATTTTTGTTTCGATACGAGATAGTAGATCCGTTTACGATTTCTTCGTCTGTTCGCATCGTCAGGTCGTACTTTTTAAATGATACCGTGTGCGAGTGATGAGTGGAATGTAAATTGACCCTTCAATACGATACACTACTTCGCATTTAGAATCTCCCCCTTTTAGGAATAAGTGTTACGTAAAGGCATTCGGCAATTAAAGGGACTGGAGGAAAGACTCCCGTACCTGCGTCATCATTGAAATATCGATCGTGAGCCATATTCCGTGTCTGCAGCCCACAACATGCACGTGGAAATTCAGGTGGCCCTGACCTTTGTCATTTCCTATCTGTACAACAAACTGCCGCGCCGGCGCGTCAACCTATTCGGCGAGGAGCTGGAGAGAGCGCTGAGAGCGAAATTCCGCGGACATTGGTACCCGGACCGTCCGTCCAAGGGCTCCGCCTTCCGCTGCCTCAAGACGGGCAGCCCCGTGGACCCGGTCCTCGAGGTTGCAGCCCGGGAGAGCGGCGTGCCCGTCCGGGACGTCCTGGAGCACCTGCCGCGGGACCTCGCCGTCTGGATCGACCCCGGTGAGGTGAGCTACCGCATCGGGGAGAAGGGGGCCGCCAAAGGCCTCTACAGTGAGGCCGCTGAGGCCGCCGCGGCAGCGGCCGGCATGCAGGGGCCCTCGGCATCCATCGCCCCACCAGTCAACGTGTCCGATCCTGAGGCGGCCAATGAGGAGGAGCATGATGGTGAGGTATGCAAGACTTTCAACCCGGAGGCGCAGTGCTTCCGGCCCATCGACGCTGTGGCCTCTAGTCTCGGAGGCCTGTCCCTCTGCTCGCCGCTGGCGTGTGCCCCACCGGCAGCCGGAGGCTCGCCCGCGCCGCCCCCGACACCGCCAGCCGCCTCCGCCCCTGCGTCACCCGTCGCCCCCGGATTCCTCCCACGACCCCCAGCCCCGCCTCTTACTTTCACCACGGCCACGTTCGCGCAGACTAAGTTTGGCAGCACCAAACTGAAGAGCAGTAGCAAGCGCGCGAACCGCATGTCCCCCACCGAGTTCTCCAACTACATCAAGCAGCGCGCCATCATCCAGCAGCAGCAGCAACAGCAGCAACAACAGCAGCAGCGACAGCAAGTGTCCCCATCCCAGAGGCCGAGGTCCATTTCGCCGGACATCCGAAGTCCCACGTCCGCTGCCGGAGGCGGACACCCTCACGCTTACTTTGGCGCCGTCGCTGCCGCAGCCGCGGCCGCTGCGGCCATCGCCCACGCGCAGTCCAACGGCTCCCAGGGTCACCTACACCCCGGCTACGGCGGCCCCTTCCACCAGTCGGGTCCCGCGTATGGCCCCCCGCAACACCACCACGCCGGCCAGCACCACCCGCAGCAGCACCATGGCGGCCACCACCACAAGTACTACCCGGACAGCAACCGGGGAGGAAGACAGATGGCGGCCGGTTCGCCCGCGACGGCGGCGACGCCCCCGGCACCCCAGCCGGCTCCCACCAACTCCTCGTCCCCGTCGCCGCCCTCCTCATCGCCGGCATCCTCGCCATCCACCTCACCGTCGTCCGGCGGCGGGCAGGGTGGCCAGCAGGGCGACAAGCAGCTCTTGGAGGGCCTCGGGGGCTTCGGCCTGCAGTATCACCACCTACTGGTCGCCAACTGAGACGGCCGCCGGGAGAAGCGCCGCCACGCCGCGAGGGTTGCAGCGCCGACCCCTCCATTCTCCTCCTCCTCCTCCTCGCCTCCTCCCGTTCACCAAAACACCACCATTCACCAACACCACCAATATCAACACCCCCCTCGCACCAACAACAGCACCCCCTGTTCCCGGCAGATGACGGAGAGGGCATCCCAGAGGCGGCCGCCCGTGGAGACACGAGCGCGCGGGTTCGTCCTGGCTCCCAGCCGACACCACCACTGGTCCTCGCGGGACGCCCGAGGTCCAGCACGCTTCCTCACAAGTAGCTGATGTCCGGGAAGTGGGACCCCGGCCGGATGCCCCGCGGGGTCGGGGCTCGTCCGGATTCCTTGAGGTGCCTCCAGGAGTCCCTGGGCCGGTTCCCCCCTCATCCCGGTCTTCCCCGTGCGGCGGTGTGCCTCAGTTGACATTCCCCGACCGAACTTGACGGCACGGTTTTGCCCAATCTAGTCCCGCGCGCCAGGTCGACGTCCCCCAATGCCGAGCGCCTCTAAGGGGTCTCTCACGCGCGCCCACGGGCACGCAATAGCGACAACGACTGCACGGGGATAAGGAAAGGCCATCCTCACTGTCGAGGAAATTTCGTCTCGGAAGGAACGAATTCGTCGGGGAGAAAGGAAAAGATATGCGACCCATCCCACTCTCGCTATCGATTCCTTCGCCACGTACACAGACTCACTCCCCTTCTCGGTCTCGGCTCGCATCCCCTCCTCCCCCGGGCAATCATCCGCTCCAATTTCAGCCACGCCACCTGGACTTTCTCTCGAGGGGAAGGTCACCCGGAGGAGTGACGTCCACGGAGGTAGCTAAGCGCTCGCATGCGTCGCAATGTCGCAGTGCCTTCGGGACCTTTCCTCGTTCCGAATGGTGTCGGAGGTGGGATCGAGAGTATTTAGAGTTTCGGGTGGTGCTGTTTGGGCGCCGGGATCTCAAGATTAGGGGTCGAAGTCGACGGGAAGAGTATGTGGGAGGTCAGGGGCCGTGTCCCACCCGCCGTGTGCCGTGCAGTGGTAAGAGTGACCGCGTGTGCTTTCTTCGTGCACCGGAGACGAGAAGATTGCCGGAGAGCATGAGGATTGCCGGAGGCTTCGCCTGTCTTCAACGCCGCCCGGCCGGTCCCCGTGCTTCCAGTGAGTGGGCCGCCGGTGGGGGTGGCCCCGGAGGTGGTATCCGGAGGGGCGACGAAGGTGACGGCGGAAGGCCGAGGGGGCGCATCCACGGGGTAGAGAGGCCAGCAGCCGCCGGGCACGGGGGAAGAGCGTGTCCATGTGGGGCGGTGGTTAACTGCCTCCCCCTCGGCCCCCGCACAGCGTCTTTCCCACTCCCCCATTGCCCCCGAGCCGCCTACATGCCTCCGGTAACACCTCGAAGCCAACACCTCCAGCCCCAGTTTACCGCCTCCGAGGGGGGCGAGTACACACATTACACACACACACTGACACACACGTAACACAGCCACACTAATGTCCACGGAGGATTCCCCATCGCCGTGGTCGCAAATTTGAAGTCACTCAGTGTAAAACTCTGCCTTGTTTTTTTACCGCATACGTTTAATATCGTTACCATTACTATTATGATTAGGAAGATACATTATATATATAAATATATATATGAAAAATATATGATAATATTAACACGGATTATTAATTAATGCCTATTTTTAAATTTGGAGGTTGAATTTTATTTTTTTACCCTTTTGAATAATGTTATGTAACTAATGTGTAATTTGTAGGGTTGTCGTTGTTTGTATTTTTGCAATATTTGGTCATTCGTCTCTTTTTTGATTTCGCAAGCTTCTGCTCGAAGCCTTTTTGAATGGCAGTGTGTGCAGCGAATGTTTTTTTTTATCTTATTTCCCGTGCTGCGGATAGCACTTTGTCAAATCGAACCTCATGGGCTCCTGCTTCCCTCCGTCCGCGGAGGGTCGTGGTGTCCCTGGGGTGGGTGACTGTTTTCCTCCCCCACATCCCTGCTCCCACTTCTGTCTTACTCTATATAATACGCTTAACAACATCGCCGCCAATTTTGGCGTCATCTGTTTGAACACCTCTCGCTCGCTAAGAAGGCTCCTCTTTTTGGAAATGTCCATCCGCTCCGTTTCACCACTCCCTCCCTCTCGAGACAGCTACAATCGGAGCGGCAAGAGTGCTCGCGGCGACAACAACAATACTTGCCGCGGCGGCCGCTGTCCCACGCCTTCCCCCCTAGCACTCCCCCTCTGAACTCTCTATCGATCACGCGGATGCCCTGCGTCGGGCTCTCTGGCCAACGTCAGCATCCTCCTCTGCTCTCTCTCTCTCCTCTTCCCCCCTCCTTCCCCCTCTCCGTTCCCCTCCACCACATTCCCCTTCTCCCCTCCCAGCATTCTCATTCAGCCGTGCTCCCAAATCGACACAAACTTTCCATTTCCTCTTATCTTATCGCGAGGACGCTCGTCACTCTCTTTTGTCCCTTCTCCTTCCACGTCGTCCTTCGTTTGCCTTCCTTTTTAATTCCTCCGCATGGAGTAGCGGGCGGGAGGAGAAACAGCTGGGTGGCATAGTTGTGCGGTTGTTTTTTCGTGGATTCAGTCTCCTGAGGGAATAGTTCACATCCATTTCCAATGTGCTCGAAATGAACGTCGATGTTGAACTAGCTAAGGGAAGAAAGAGAGTTTTGTGTCCTCCCTTTTCTGATATCCACATTCTTGCCTCTCACTCCATCCCCTCCGCGCGCTCTGTCGTGACGTACGCCGCTTTATAATGCGCCATCTCGTGGATCTCCCCTTTTCCTCTCCTTCCCCCACTTTGGTTACGGGGTAAGAATAGGCGCAAGGTGTTTGCGTGGCGCCTCCGCCTCCCTAAGCCACCACCGCTGCTGCCGCCCCACCAACCCCCGCGTCAAATTCCCTCGGTATTTGCGCACTTACCACCGCAGCAGAGCAGGGGACTTACTTGACCGCACCCTCAGTGAAACGACAAAGAGTGGCGAGCCTTCGTAAAACTCGAGAGGGCATTCATTCAAGGAGAATCGGGGGGGAGAGGACAAATAATACATCCCTCGGCCTGGCCCCATCGGGTGGCGTTCGCGGCGGTAACCGTGGAAGAAGGTATGGGGAAGGCGTAGAGAATCCAGTGCTCCGTGTGCGAATTACGGTAGCTGTAGTTATGTCGAAAACTCCCTCCGAGAAGACCACCTTGACTGTCATCAACGGTGCGCAAAGTTTTGTATTCTATCCCCACCACCTCATGACCCCCACCCGCTCTGCCCTCGTGGGCCGTGGAGGATTTCATCAATTTAAGACGGTGACTACAGTACTTGGTAGTAGTACATTCTTATCACACACAAGATTACTCTTCCCTCGAAAGCATGTTCGTAGCTTGGGGGTAAGTGCTTTTCTGCTGCTAAGAAGTTTTTAAAGGAACAATTTTCACTTCGTTTTTAGGAACTTTAGGGCGTAGAGTAATGACAAATGGTTGCTAAATTTTTCCCATATTCATCAAGTGTTAGTGTTCTACGATTTGACGAACCGATACCTCCCACCCTGAACCCACACGTTCCCGTTTTTAAAGATACACTGCGTAGGTAAAAACATACTCTTACGTGGTTAAATGTCTCGTAATATTGGAGGAGTTGCCGCATTCCTGTTCTCGATAGCCTCTCGGGAATTGTTTTTCAGACCGTTGTCAATTTCGAAAGGTTGAAATAAGGAAGTGTTAGAGACACGGGAGTAATCCAGCGTTAACTGGCAACTGAGTTCTAATCCGTCTGTCACGCCTCCATGTTTTAGGCTTCTTTTGTGAGTTACAAAATCACTGCTCTCTTTCAAAGACTGGGGCGTCCAATACGTTCAGGAAATCGAGAGTCGAAAGAAATGTGAGGAGTAGTCTGTGATGGTTGTGTCTTTATTAGGTGCGATACAAGGCAGGGTGAAGAAACCGGGTTTGAATTTCGCTGCAATACTGTTCCCTCGAGAATCGAGCTCACTTTTGATTTTCCTTGAATACAAAATGGTTACGATTCCTGCGTCAACAAGTAGGCACACATGTACTGCCTACCATGAAAAAAATACGGCCAGAAATATTATAATTAAATATATATATATATTTACAAAATGGTACCTGACTCATTAGAATTGAAACGGCTGAGGAGAGAAGGGTGTAAATAATCAACATATTTATTGTAATTATGTTTTGTTGAACGGAATATGCGCGGGTTTTGAAAAGAAATCTTTGATTGTGAAACTCATTTTGACTTTTGACTCAAACCTATGTGAAACGAAGGACAAGCACGGAATTTCTAGTGAAAAAAAGGTTGTAATAACTTTCCACGGTAATTGTCTGGCTGTGTTTTTCTCCCTTCTCACGAAATAAATTCAAGTGTTTCCCTCTCACGAGTTGTTTGGTGGCTCTGCCACCCAAATGCGACCCCCCCTCCTCAACTCCGCCACCTCTTTCCCCTCAAATCAGGGACGTGGCAAATCCACCCCCCCTCTCCCTCTCTCCCCAACCTTTCATTCCCACACGACCTGTGTCTCAGTTTTGATCTTTTCTTGTTAAACTTCCCTTATTTTTGACTCCCGCGGCTCCACGGAAAAATAAATCTTTCCCTAAGGAAAGTGTCCGCGAAGTTTATTCACAAAGTTATAGGCGGCATTTTGATCAGAAATCCACAAATTATTAACATATGCATATTAAAGTTATTATGATAAAATATTCACAATTTAAAAGATGTGTACGCCTAATGTTTAGGAATGCCTAAAAGGTTTAGATTGTTGTGTTAACTGTATTGTATATAATATATATTCATATATAATGTATAGAAGAGGACAATGGTTATAACAGTAGTTAATATTTTCCCAGATTATGGGCTTTGTTCACAAGGCCACCACCCATTCGAGCGAGGTGATCGAGGGAAAGAAAATTATCACAATAGTAGCTTCCAAGAAAAGATGATACAAATCGTAAAATGAGTAACCCTGTTGGCTGTTTATCGAATTTTTCTACTATTTCCACTATTACCTGCTATGATGTTTAATACCTTAAAAATATATATATGATAAATATATACTTTTATACGTACATGGATATTATCATGTTTAAAGAAAACTATTTGCAATTATTTGAGAGCATTATTAAAACGCTGTTTAGCGAACCCCCGTGTCCTCGTTGTTACGTTATCCTCTCCTTAGCCATAGTATGATAGAAGCTATGCCCGTTTTTGCATACGTTTTTGCCAGTACGGTAATATTACCGACAAAGACACCGGTCTTTTACCTTCTCAACTATGAATTCTTTTTTGTCGCTATCGAAGATTGGCACTCAAATTTTTATTTCTTCCGATGATCCTCCTCTACAGTGATGTTCCGGATGGCAAATCTAATGATCCATTGTCGTACCTTCCACGATGATAGCTATTTTATAACGCATTTTGTTCTAGTCTGCAATATTGTCAAGTGCTACCAGGTCTGAAAGATTCTGCGAGCGCAGCCTTAGGTGGCGATGTACGGGCAATTAGACCCTTTTCGTCCTCATACTCCAAAAATAGGCCTTGGAAATTGTTCCCCATACAATGGACGTTTAAATATTTATATCATTTTGGTCGCTGTGTGCATTTGTTCTAAACGTGAAGACAGGCAAGAGAGTTTTTTTTTGGTGACCGACTCACGTAGTGCGTTTTGATTCACTGATTGATCAATTGGTCGAGGTCCCGCCCTCGAGGGGTGAGGGCCTCGTGGTGTGATCGGACAATGGTGCCGTCGAAAAGACTCAGAGTAAAACTGAAGGTAAAACAAAGCCTGTCGTGGCTTCATGCCTCCCGGCTGAGGAGGCCGGCTCGTGGTCTCCTCCTTCCTTTGAGGTGCTCGACGAAAATTTGAACCTCAAGTGTAAGCGCAAGCCTCATGGTTCACGCAGAGACTTGAGCTCCCTCCCCCTCCTTCCCACCGACGCTCTCCGCCGCCGGCTTCCGCCGGTGCCCGCCCCATTCCTCTTCTCACAACTCCCGACGAAGAGAAAAAAAAAGAATCGCTTCTGGCTGGCGAGGATGCGATGGAGAGGTCGAAATGGAGAGGCGGTTA
Organism: Platycnemis pennipes; assembly: GCA_933228895.1. NCBI lineage: Eukaryota > Metazoa > Arthropoda > Insecta > Odonata > Platycnemididae > Platycnemis > Platycnemis pennipes. The sequence continues at coordinate 122,367,397 of OW121848.1, forward strand.
GGTGATGGGGTCCACAAGTTAACGCAGTCAAGGTTGGAAAACTCCCTTGCGGCGCAATTGACAAAATTCGCCCTCAGCTCTCCGTGGGCTGTTTGAAGATTATTGAGAAAGAAGTAAAATAGCTTATGAACGCGTACACAATAATAAGTATAATAATAATCATGCCCTCAAAAATTACTTTTTTATTGACTAGTGTCTAGTTCGCCCGAAAATCCTCCCCCTGCCCAATCATTCATCTTAAAATTGTAAAAAAAAAGTATTATGTCCTTTTTGGAATAAAACGAGAGATGCAAAATGCTGTAAAATGGATATTTGTTGCGAACGAATAATCTGTATTGGTATTGATTATAAAACGGCGTCAGTTTTTTCCAAACAGTTTTTACCTGCGTAGGAGTTGATATTAAAGGAAGTCAGATTTTAAGTAAATTGGAGGTAAAATTTAACATTGCTCTTAATACATTTAAAATCGTGTAATTTGTTGAAAGTATATGTTCGTTCGTAACTTGAAGGCGTTTCTTTATATAGAGCCGTGTGCAATCAGCGGACAACTACATAATCGTCGTGTCGTTAATGTTATGTTGTATAGAGAAGCGTATAAATGAAGCAGAAGATACACAATATCTGATACACAGATTATTATATATTTAAAAAAATAAAAAACCAATCCCTTTTCCATTTAATACCTTCCCAACAAAAAAATAATATATATAAATATATAATTAAACATATTTTTTCATGATTTTGTAGTAGCTTGGATAACTTATTACAAGTACGTATCCACATAAGTACATGATGTTTCTGTGACAAGTGGGCAGGTAATATACTAATGCATAAATGAGCGCAAAAACGTTGTTTTTCAGCTATTTGGGAGTTAAAGTAAAAAAAATTCAACTTTTATGCATTATTACTAATAGTTAGCGCCTCTTTAACTTGTTGTTCGCATGACTTTTTTGATTGGCACTTCACTGACGTCTCCGATTCCGAAGAAAGGATATGTGGCGCTAACGGAGCTCTTGCACTATTTTTTTTATCACCTTCCCTTGGTGTTTCATTGCCTGAAGATTAGATCCAAAATGTCCTATATACACTCATAATATATACATATATTTTTTTACTTACAGTTCAACTTTCACCAATTGAGTTGTTTTCCATTCCAAATATGACGTCAATAGACTGGAAGGTGTTTGAGAACCTTGACTTTCAGTCGTAACTCTGACAACTCATGTTATATTTTCGATTATAAGCATTAAGGGAATAAGGATTATACCACGGTGTTAGAGACAATAGAGTCGAATTGGTCTCATGTTTTTGTTTCACAGTAGATTAAGTGAAAGGATATCAAAAATTTATTTTTATTGGATGCTAAATTGACTGGTTATGGAACCGTCATTCAAATATGATTAAAAAAAGTAGTGACAGTGATGCATAACGGATTGGAAAATTCGGAAAGATTTGCCCTGTAATGCCATTGGGTTTACAATCAGATCACAGCAATTGCTTTCAATAGGTATTGCCGCCTTACCAGCAACTCCTTTGTGATCCATAACCCGTTCGTCTCTTTGCCTTTTACTAAGGTTCTGTAAACAAAAAGTGTGTGCAACTTTGAAAGCTCTGCAATTCAAAAGAGGCCGTTCAGGTTAATGAATTAAAAAAGAATCTGTGATTTTTATGAATTGTTAAATGACATATTTATGGGAAATTGATTACCACGATTTGATTCGATTATTACTCTTGAAGTTTTTCCCAAAAATGCTGGATCATTGTCGACCAATTAAAGTTACCATGATGGTTAACACCAACTTATGTTGGTTTCGTTTTCAGAGATATATCTTCCACAAGTGAATTCATTCAAGTGCGCCATATTGTTTCTGTTCGGTCCTCTTAATTTTTTGTAAATTGTGTGTTAAAATTTGCGATGCGGAAGTTTAAGCTATGTGCTATTTATGTTAAGACCGCATTTTATTGTTGTTCCTGTTTTAATCTGTTTGGCATATCCTTTCTCCAATTGAACTGGCTCAGATTTTTGTTATGGCTTAATGAAAACTGCATTTCCTTCAACTTCCTCTTGTTGATGAGCATGTAAACTGGTTCTCAGGTTTTTTTTAGCTTGCACGTACACACTTGTATATGTTTTCACATTATTATTATTTCGTGTAATGAAAAGGCCTTTTGTCGGGGAACGCTATAATTTGAAATTTTAATATTTACTCAATTCCATTGTGTGTGATACAAAATGGTTTTAAACCAACATATTTTTAGTTACATATTTAGTTTTACCTATTTTAGTATAATTCTAGTCTGTGAGGATTTCCATGCGCCCTACAGTAAAATTGTTCTATTAATTGACGCCGAGAGAAAGGAGAAGAATAGTCATATTTTAAGCTCCACTTATGCCACTCTCTCTTCGGGAAAAAAAGCAGCCGCTAACATCGCATTTTATGTGCATAAGGCTCTTTCCTGCCGTTGAGATTGTTGGCATGTTAATGATTTTGTAATCTAAAATTCTATTTGTATAACCTTGATTGATATCATCTTCTCCTTCTCTTGAAACCTTGCTTTCTATTTTCATTTAACTGTGCATGGCGTCCGTCCTAAGGCAGAGCCATATACCAATTTATAGAAAATGCCCTACATAGTGTTTTGCTTTGCCTTTTATTCTTTGTGGACAAACTGGCCAACGTGCTGCACGTATGCGATGAATGTTTCGATTGGTAGTTTTTAGGTTTTTTTACTGAAATATGTGAGCAAAAGTGTAGTTTTACTTGTGTTCTAAATCCTCCGACCAGTTTTACGAGACCATTTTGTTGTTTCTTGTATTAATGTATAGCAAGGCGAAATATTCGACGCCTGTGGAAGAAGGATAACGTGCACTTTTTTAATTGAGTGCTTTCACCGCAAGTAATGAGAGTGAGAGAACGGAAAATATTTTCCATCCCCTTATATTACATATATTATTAAAAATAATAATAATAATATATACATGTGTATAGTCTATAATTTTTCATACTGTTGTACGAATTTTTAAGTTTATATTAAAAGATTTTCTGTGCATTCATAAGTATTTGTGTTTTTATTGAAAAGCAAATCACCCCGAGGACCCTACGACTACATGAATGATTTTCGGGCATGTGACTTTCGACTGTAAACGCGATCAGTTTTTATTTCACCAGTGGATAGTTTTAGACTTATTATACTGAAAAATTGCTCACTCAACGTCTTTTACTCTTCAGCCAGTAGACACTTAAATTTGTGTTTTAAAAATTGGGAAATATTTCATTGGTATTATTTCAATCCAAATCATTGAGACTTTCATAGTCGCTTGAAAAATGATTTATTCTGCGCGCGCTTTTTCGCATTTCGCTGAATTTTGTCCCAGTGTTATTTTTATGGGCCCTTATTTTTGGTAGATATCTCGATGCCTGAAAATTAGCCAATATGCTTCCTCCTGGAGTTGTGAGAAAGTGGAGACTTACAGGACAAGGAAACAGAATCTTATTGCATACCGTGAAGGGCAAATTTTAATTGTCAAAAGTGGAATGTTTTCAGGCTGAGTAAAGACATTGTCGCCGTGTAGATATATCAAAAATGTCAAGAATGCTTTAAATTTCCTCCAGGCCAGTTTTCCGTTTCGAAATACCAATAAACAACCTATGGTACTTTTGGCACGAGAATGTCTTCATTCTGTCATTACACTTTTGTCTGAATTAGGTTCGAGTGAAAGTGTCAGAGAAATTAATAATAAGATTCTAAGATTGGATCATTGTATGAAAGAGACCTTGATGTAGGCTTAATATGTCATTTTTGGATCATGACAGAGGGAAAAAGATCTTCTTCACTAATGTACAACGCGTCATTTTGACAATCATATGGACGATTTCATGACTTCTCACTTATTCTATGAAGCGTCCACACGAGGTGAATTATCCGTAAGTGCTCTCGCACGCTTAATTTATTTTAATCAGCCGATAATAATGAATAACAATGCAACCGATCATCTTGTAAGGTTACAAGGTCACCATAAAACCTTTCACCAAAATCCCAATTCAATAACAGCAGCATCGGAGACTCGGAAGACCTCACTTGGGCGGCTTACTACGATGGCGAAGATTCATCCGAGCGAGAAGAACGAAAGGTAAGAAGCGCAAGAGCCCTTGAAGCTAATACATTAAAAGCGCAATTTGGAATGAAATATTTTTTGAAAATATAAACTTAAAATTCATCAAAATTATCAATAATCAATACCCTACGTAATGATTACTACAAGGGATCCTAAGCGAGTTAACTGCAATTTTCCTCTGGGGATAGTCGAGGGCGACAGGAGGAATGAAATTTCTCCTTTCGCATATGGGACAAAGTGTACAATGTCCAGCAAATTATCTGAATATTGAGTACGAGTGTCAGTTCCTTCCCGTGCGCTGCCTAGGTCTATCCAAATATAATCGGGTCACGTGGTAAACCATATAGCTTGAGTTTTTCTCTGCATATCCAGTAAAAGTTTGCTAAAATCCTGAACCCCCTACTCAATCGGCAGCCGAGTGACAAATTCATTTGAATTTTTCTAAACACACGTTTAGCTCACCGTTATGTGATGTCATGCTTCCGAACAAACACGTTCACTCACGACCCGTTACAATGGGATGCCACTGTGACAATTCAATCGCCAGGATGTCAGCGATTAAAAAAAATTTTAATCTCGCGAAGTCCGTTGTCGGTCACTACAGCACAATTACAACGTGAATGGCGAAAGGACAGAGTGACTATTTCCATTGATTGAGTAATGGCTGTCAGAAAGCATGGCAGTATAAAAGGGGCGAGAAGGAAGATGATACAAGAATAAACACAGCTCACCTGAAAGGGACCTAACAAAGGCCGTCGGACGCAAGACACCGGCGACCTGCATAAAGCGGCCAATTTCGCCTGAAAAAATTTCTCACCAAAGAACATCTGTTTGAAGCGCCCTATGGAGCGAACCAAACATATAATTGCCGTAGGGCAATTTTCACCACGTGGCCATACAAGGATACGAGGCCCACAGCCCACTATCGCATCCGATGGATGATACCGACCGAACTCAACAAGTTTTTCCCAAAAATCTGATGATCATAAAACTCATCAACGAACGGCGACATTCGGAGTGGTAGATATCGCCATCTACTAACTGTTTACTTACAATTAGAGTGAGTTTGAATGTATAGAAATCCGATCACTCCACCCGGTGGTTGGATCAACCGGAATCGGAACACCACCGATAGCAACGGTGATAACGCGTCACCCTGGAGGGATAGGTCGCAGGTCAGCACCTCTGCCAGGCTGAGTACTAATTAGCAAGCTTATAAGCAGCTCCATCCCCCTTCTCCTTAGAATTACTCCTTTAGGGGATGTATGTTTCCTATGCTGGTTCAAAAGCAGCAACTGAGAAGGAATTTCTATTCCATTATGCCATTCCCTTTTCTGCGTGACTAGATCTCTTAGGTAGGCTGAGATGTCTCTGGTACAGCAGTTGCCACCTCACCAACCAAAATAGCTGTACTTGTGTTTTTGATGAACAAACTCTGGAACCCATGAGAAAGAAATATCTTCTCAGCCAGTCTCATAAAATGAGTGATTGGTTGCAGTGTAAACAGACAGGAATGAGTACAGGTGACAGGCAAACTACAAGAATAGACACGACCTCTGCTATGGGGTGAATACATCCTGAAACTCTTCCTGAAAAAACTGGACCACAAGCTCTTCGCAAACAGACGAACATGCTTTCAATCCTCCACTCCATTTTGTTGCAAGCTAATGCTCCTCTACTGAGGAACCCAGCAATTAATCTCATTAAGACATGATAAATGAACATTTCAAGCCAACTGAAATGTTTTGATGCAACAGAAAATATATCTATCTCAATCGATCAAAGCAATTAATATGAATCCACATCATAAAAATAACTCGTATTAGATGAACATCATGACCCTGATTATTAACAGCATGAACAATTATACAACGAATCATTTGAATATTAATTTATTATTGGTAACATTCAAAAAACTTGTCATAAAAACCAATAAACATTTTTGTAAAGTACATAATTTCAAAATGTAAACAGGGTTCTTTAGTATCTGATAAAAGTATTCTTATATCCAGCGTCACCTAAAGAAAGTAAAGAAAGCTACAAGTCTGTCATAATATTCATAATCTTTATTATAAAAGAAAACACTTTATCAAGATTTACAATACTTATATACAAAAGGATTGGGTTTTTGATGTGGAAATGAGTAATCAAATGCATAAAATTAGCCATAGTAGAAAGTTAAAAGATTCAATTAGGATCAGATATAATAAGCAATATGGCATTAATTACATAACAAATTATAATACAATATCATATAATATACAATAAGGCTTTAATATAAATTGACTACAGAAATTCTCCTAGAATGATGAGTACATATACAGATAAAAGAAAAGTATGAGAGAAGGCCAACAAAAATTCAGTAAGATGATCAGTAACTTGAAGTAAGCAGGGGCAACGGGTGAGTAACACCATTGGGAGGAACTACAAGGAATAAACATTTATGTTTATCTGACTTTCCATAGCTTTGATGATTATGACAAGTCAGGTCTAGAATTTTCATGATAAATTTGCTGTTTGAGATGCAAAACTATTGTTCAAAGAGTTGATGCATTATTGCTTGGGTTCACAAGTTCCAATTACTTATATCCTATGCATATATATTAATTTAAAAACAGTTCTAATATCCAAGATTTCTACAAGATATTCTAGACCTAAAGACTGAATAACATGAAAAACTATTTCAGGGCAATGAAAGTCCCAATATAAGACACGACCATCATCACCATTCTGCAGCTTAACTGATTGCCAAACATATTTATTGTAGTCCTCCCCATTCCTATCTAATTTTTCTGCTGTAAATCATTTTACCATTAAACCTGGAGAAAAGTTATTCTTCCATGCAGAGGTACTATATTTCACACAATTGCGATACTTGACATCACGTTGAAACAGAAGTTTCATGAATAAAATACAAACAAATCACAGTAAAACATTCAAAAATAATTTCCTTTTAGCACCAAAGACTTATAAAACTGATCTGATCTGTCACTTTCAATCAAAATGACCCTTTTAGTAGACCCTTTGAGAGAAAAATAAGTATTCTGCAGTTTTAGAATTGGTAAAAAATTAGTGAAAAAACAATCATGGAATATCAAAATAGCCTTACCAAACCTTCCGAGGGTTGAAGGACATTACAGAAGTATTTCTGAAAATTTCTTTAAAAAATGACATATTAGAGCACACTGGCAATTGAATGCAGTTATTCAAGGAAACAAATGAGCAATGATCCTGCTAACTTTGACCTTACTAATCAGAATTAGGAACAGAGATTTAAGACAAACTGATAATGACAGATGCTGATTCCTGTGTTGCTTGAGATGGAGGTCTTATGTGCCACAGTTTTGATATCCCATCTGATAGCATTTTAGCCAGTTTAGCTCCCCTAAATTTTACTTCTGGACAGAAATAAACACGCATAATGAAACTTACACCAGCTTCTCAATTTAAAGGAAGTAAATGGCAAAGGCCAATCCAATATAATATCATAGGAATAGTTTACATGAACTATATACAGGGAAGCAATAGTACCTCACTCCTAACAAAGGCAGTGGTTACAACAAGGAAGGAAACACATGAAACATGGACAAAAACAGGAATGCTACCTATTAAATCAAAATAATGGGTGATATTTTTAATTCTGAGGTAAGTAGTTTCACATATTTTATATAAGATAGTGATTACCAGGCGATGCACTTCTGCTCTAAAAAATATGACCACCATCACATCTTCATGACAGATTTCACTAGCACCCAATCGTAAACCATACTGTTTTTCATTTTCAACAGAACAAGTTTCTCAGATCATTGATTTCAATTTTATGAAGAGGGTTCCCTATGCACAATAACTGTAGCAGTCAAAAAATTCCCTTGATTTTCATCATGGCCAGGGAAATCATCATGACCATCCATTAAATCTTGATTATCACTATTTAATGGAAGATGACTGGCTGCTGTTGCCCAGATTACATCATCTTCATTTCCAGCTTTAGAAAAAGGAAAATATTTAAGAATTATACTTCCTGGCTCAAAAAAATCTTAAAACAAAGCAACATTCCCAGGATGAATGACAATATAGGCATTTCACTCAGCAAATAAAATGCAAAATGAGCTAGGATAGCTTACACATTGATCATTCTCTTAAAAGCCGTTGTACACAGTACAATTTCATGTACAAGAACTTGTTCAATCCACAAATTGTATCGTGTATGAGGTCTATGTAAAATTTCTCGTACATGAAATTGGATCATGCAACGTACATGACATTGGATGATTTTCTGAATTTTTGGATGAAACCATCAAAGATCCACTCCGTAGCTTCTGCGCATTACATATGTTGGTAATGATGCATTTGTTTAGTATTCGTAAGGTTGGTGTTCTGTGTTTGCTCTCACTTTTATTCCTATAAGCGTGGCAAAACTTACATTTTTGTTTACATATCATGATATTCTTTGTTGCTTCCATATTATGTTATTCTTTGTCGATTCCATATTGTGAGATTCCTTTGTCATGTTGGAAGTGTTCTATTTCTCAAAAGATGAATTGGACGCACTGACAAACTTTAAACCGATGAAATTAGGATGACATTACTGAACCAAAATGGAAGTATTAGCAATAAGCATAAACATGGTATTTGGAGGATAAATGATGTGTTTCATGAGCCGATGAAAGAGTGCAAGTAACCAATCATATAATTTCATTTTATTATAGCTAGGATTAATGGTAGCAAATCATTGTAACCCAGTTACTGTGGCAGTATTTTTAAAATGCTATCGTCATTGGATATCGCAATTCAGCTGCTCGACAGAAAACGATACATGCGCATGTAATTGGCACACAAATTGCATGAAAATCTTTGATCGTGTATGACCATCAACCAACTTTTTGTACAATTTCTTGGTCAAATCTCGTCGTTCAATTTTAGTTACAAAATCTTGTACCATGTACAATAGCCTTTATAGCACACAACAGTTATTTAAAAAGTTAAATTAGGTGAAAACCTTATCCAGGAAGGTCTTGATGTCAGTGAACCTCAAAAATATAGATAAAATTGTTGTCACAGGCTGGAAAATCTTGATAATTATGAAGAAAATTGGCATTGGAACTCTCAAGCTGAGTCACAAGGTTGCAATCACTGAGGTTAGACAAAGTCAAGCACTTCCTATGTAAGGCCCCTAAAGCAGATGTTTAAGGTACTTAAAAGGAAAATTTAATCATTCTACTTTCTCTTCAGAGAAGAATCTAAGATAACAGATAAGACCAGCCCAGGTTACAATGAATTATTTTCCTGAATCATATTCTAGTAACAACGAAACTGAATGTCAAGTACTTAAATATCTATAGGCTTTTAGTTCAACACATACCATCAAGTATCCTCACGCCATGATTTTCATTTCAATTCATGCAAAGTGAGTGACTTAGGTAAAATTTTTGAAATCCTTGTTTACCATTGGGTCTCGGGTATCTGTGGCATTGCTTCATATACTTCTGTATTTATTCTAGATGTCCATCACATTCATTGGCTCTCCAATACAACAGTTTCACTAACATTCCAGTAAGCTTTTCAGGTGTAAATTGTAGGAAATGGGCTTCAGTTGTGCCCTCTTGTTTGGTCACTTAATTCTCATTAGTCACTTGCCATATGTCCCTTTTTCAGGAGTTGTGGAAGTGGCAACCATCTTCCCTTTTCAAATCATATGTGTTCTTAATTATTGGATGGAACCTCTGATGATCTGGGGATAGTAGTGATTCTCATTTTCTATTACTTTTGCTTCTCCACATTTAATTTCATGATTGGGTTCATGCAGGGTACGCTCAGTGGTAGCTGACTGATGTTATTGTCTATTCTTCGATGCCTGCATGAGGATTTTCACAGGTCTGCATGTGTCTCTGATGGATGACTTGCCACAGGAACATCGCACAGAGTATGTGCCTTCATTTATGTTTTCTGGCATTTTATCCTTAGGTCCTGGTATTGTGTCCTGTTTTTTCACTACACAATTTGTGATGACATTACGTTTTCTCAGAATCCTGATGACTTTCTCTGAAATTCCAGAACCAAAAGTAATAGCAGTGAAGACTTTGGCTTCCTTCTGTACATCTCCTGTTTTCAAACCCTCGTCTGCTTGTCATTCTTCTTCAGACCAATTCCTAATTTGCAGCCATTATGGAGCAAAGTTTCCATGAGGTCTTCCTTCTCTGCTGGAAGTGATTCAACATCTGAGATGGTGTAGGTTTGACAAAAGAGTGCTGCCACCAGCGATGCCTTCTGTGCTGGGTGGTGATGTGTTGAGACATTTAAGCAATGGTCCATGCGTGTCTCCTTCCTTTTCACTCAATATCCCAATTTCTTGTTGCCCTTCCTTCTCACTAGCACATCCAAAAAATGAAGTTGATCATCCTTTTCCATCTCTATAGTAAATTTTAATCTTTTATGCTGAGCATTCTAGTGTTTCAGAAACCTCTGGACCTCTTCTGTCCCATGTGACTAAAGTTTTGCCCACATATTCCAGCCCTATTTTTGGTTCCTTGTCACATGATGCAAGCGCTGTCCTTTCAAATTCCTTCCTAAAAAGGTTGGCCACCACTGGGGAAAGTGGTGAACCCATAGCTGCACTCTTCATCTGTTCATAACACAAAAATTTTATCTTACTTCTCCCATGTATGATTGGTTTTCATGTTCAAGCTTTTTAAACACAACAGGCACACCTATCTTTCAGAGTCAGAGTTTTTCAGAGTCAGCACCAGCCCACACCCTCAACGCACATGTGCGCATGAGCCATTAGTTGTCCCTAACTTCAGCACGGAAGCTCTTTGTCGCTCATTTCACATTACTGCATCCTATTTATGGAATGAGCTGCCCCCTGATATTGGTGGAGCCTTATCAATCACAACATTCAAACATCTACTTTCCAATTGTTTGTTTGAGAGGGAAGACACCAATTAATTTCTGATGCTAAGCAATGTATTTCCATTGTATTGTATCTAATATAATTGTCCAACACAATGTACATACATGAATACACATCTATATCTATCTATTTATCGATGAGGTAAGCTGAGTGGGAGTTTTTACAATATATGCAATTGGTCTTCCCATCTGAATTTTGAACTAGTGTCAGAATATTCAAATTGAGGTAAGAGACGCATCTGAGGCGGGGATCAAGGTCTGTGTGATGGATAGAGTACTGATGTTCCATCCCAGGTTTGAATCCTGCCTGAGGCAGAGATTTTTCAATGTTAACCCGGTCCCCTTTAGGGTGCTTTGTGGAGGGTACTTACTCCAACCCTCCATCTGGTGATGGTAGCTAGGTCAATACTGTGCTGGACTGGAAACTCAAGGGTTATGGGTGAATCCTAACAAGAATATGGATGTTGTGTTTGTCTTAGGATTAAGGAATGACAGTCTTAGAGGTACAACAGATCAATCCCTCTGAGATTGATGTATACCAACTTTTTGTGTAAGGTGATACCCACTCTAGGCTAAGTCATGTACCTACCCAAACTTAGTAGCAAAATCCGAATCCAACATACATGCCACAGGAAGATGGGGGTTTGTGGGTTAAAAAGTGGCCAAATAGCCTTATGCAATACTTGGCCCTAAACATCAAATTTGCCTTCAGGCTCAATAGATTACCATCAAATGTGCATGTTGGGGCACCTCAGATGGAATTAAAGCCTTGGGTATATGGCTGACAGAATAAATGGCATTCATTTCCACATTAAAAAAAGGTAAGCAATATTGTTATGATCCATGAGAATTTTGTATCTGATTTTCATGATGTGACTCCAGCGATGATGCTGCTTTGAACTTATTTTGTGATGAGCATTTTCAATTTCTGGACCTTACTCACTGTTTGTCGTAAGTGAAATTATCGTGAATATTGTTTTCTTTTAACGTACAAAAGACATGAAGATGGAGATTATTCTATTTTCCATGGTCCCATAAAATAAAGTGAAAAAATTTTAATACTAAAGATTATTTAACAATATATTGTTTAAGCGATTTCATTTAATCTTTTGACACCCTAGAATTTCAATATGATCCACAAAGCTAAAATAATATATTGAGTTGCATGCTTCTTATTTGAAAAAGGCAATTTTATTATACTGAATGCCTTTCCCAAAAATGCGAAAAATCTCAAATGAAGATTAAAATCCACAAAGCTGTAACCATAAGGGGGCAAAGGAATAAAAAAAAGGGAGGAGAGGGGGAAGGAAGGAGTATATACAAAGTAAGGGAGCTCTCGATCATACGCACAAAATCAAGCATACGGAGAAACTTAAGTGGTAGTAAATGACACATTTGCACACTCACTCACATGTTACAAACAACCGTCACACTCAAAATTAACGGAATCAAGGAAAAAGTGAAAACGAACAGTGACTCACACAATCACTCACTCACTCAGGTTTGCATACAAAATACAGTCACCTTCGTGAGTTCAATCACACACACAAGCAGGGTTTACGAGGATTTCTCCAACGCCAGTGACCCTTCATGCACACAAGATAAGAATAAAAATAAAAGTGAAGGAAAAAGGCAAATAAATAACTAAAGCAAATAAAATAAAATTGATAATAACTTTCAAGCACTCATTCACGTGGGTTTGCATACAATACACAGTCACCCTCGTGATTCTCATTCACACATACATGCAGGGTTCAGGGACTTTTTTTATGGTTGCGGCTCTGTGGATTTTAATCTTCATTTGTTATTTATTACATCCGTAGATATGCTCTTTTCATTGTGTTACAAAAAATCTTTTCTAAACAGAGTATAATTACAAAATTATTTCCCGAAATGCATAGCTACTGGGAATTACAAACTTTCGGGCTAATCATCCGTTAGGTGCTAAGTCTAAGTAGCAGTTGGCAGTAGCTAGGTGTTGAGATTATGGTACAAACCTTGGTATTTCCCATTTCCTCTTTAGGTATTTCACATAGCAAGATTTTACAAGATATGAAAATTTCAAGGAACCTAACCTGTGCTATGTGAGGGTCTACTGTATGTCCATGTGATTGAGGAAGTAACCTGGTGGAGTGCCCAAGCAGCCTTTACTATAAGTATGGATATGCCACGAGATATTGCAATCTCTCTTCAGATGACAAGTTAAAGCGAGATCTGTAATTCCATTAAGGTTAAGTTTTGTTTGCCTGGTCATTTCAGAAAGGGTGAAGTGCTAAAATTTTTGTATGTATAGACATGTCAACATTTTAACATGCTTTGGTAAGACCTTGGTACAATGAATGCACATTCAATCATCTTTATGACAAATTTGAGTCAATGTTGACATGTTCACCAATCAAAATGTTGAGGCACTGTCTTCTGCTACATGTGGCCAGGTAGCAATATCTGGCTCACGCAGGCAGATCATTTAACAAGCAAGACAATATGCAAATATATGTAATGCCAGTGCTAACTAAGGCCCCAGAAGACATCATTTAATATTGTTCAGTTGAAGAAACGTTTTGCTAAAACTAATTATAGACACCCAATGAAATAGTGACAACATTAGAAGCATAAGCAATTTTTATAATGGGGGCGTTTACTCGGAACCGAAATCGCAATTTTGTGCATGAAATAATTAGATGGAAACGAAAAACGAATTTTTGTGAAAAATTAATATTCTAACCACAACCATTCACTCACAAATAAAAAATTAAAATAAGCAAAAGATGATGCCCACCGATAAAACTGCAGTGCTAACATTAACGTCATTTTCCTCCCATCCTTCACTGCTTTTCGGGGAAGGGAAGGGAGTGGAGGGGGGTTCTCGGAAGGTCTGCTTGCACAGATACTGTCATAACTGCTCCTATTGGCAGAGTCAGCTGTGTCCCCCCCATTGCAATAAGACAAAGTAGCTTTGTGGGCTCAGTTGTGATTGGACGACATCAATATACGTCAGAGGTTGCACCACTCTCACTTTTCCGAAAGGGTTAAAAACATCAGTTTTTCACCGCTTATAACTCGAGAAATAATTGATGGATCAAAAAATGGAAAAATAAGGGTCTTTTTATTCTACAAACTATCAGATTTGGCAATAAAAAAAATGGTTAACGACCCCATTTTCTTCAGACGTGAATAAAATGAAGGTATAAATGTTCATGGACCAAAGCCCTGAGAGCATTCTCAATCCTGCTTGACTAATAGTAGGGAGAACAATAATGTTAGATTAAACTTTTGTCATTATATTTACTTCCTTACCAATATTTTCTGTGAACTTATCCGCCGCTGATTCCAAGTCTTGATGAGGTGAGGCACTTCTTTCACTCCTGCCCCCACTATATTGCCTTCTTGATGATGGAGGGATACTGGCATTGGCAGCAAAAATAAAGTATCCAAGTCCAGCCCCAAGCCATATGGCTATTGCGATGGCCAGATTGTATCTCATAATTGACAGCATTAGGATGTATCCAATAAGCTCATTCTGCATGCAAAGAATTGTGTATTTTGCTGCATGGCATAATCTATCAACTGCATTCCTTCTATGAATAGAAAGCCTGCATTTTAGGCTATGTGAGAAAGAAAACCTCCAAAAGCTCATGTCGCTTAATTTAAAATGTTTACTGACCTGCCGCTTGTAGTGTCGGAGCATGATGTCATCAGCGTAGCTGTATCAGCGGTGGAATCAGTGAGTTCCCGAGTCGCAGAGTACACACGAGACTTACAATGCAACTTGTATACTCTACCTCCTTCGTAAAGAATTGCGAGCGATGACGCTCCCAGGCAAGTAGCGATTAGCCCTATAGAAATATAGGTAAATTCAACACAATGCCGTCGAAACAAAAATCATTGTAACCACATTCAATTGATCCAAATGAGCATATTAAATGTACTTAAGTAATTAATGCCTCATCACGTAATGCCAATGACCAGCACGTAATCATTTACTCTCTTGTTTGCTTTGGCTTAACTCAAATATTTACATGCCCACATTAACTGTGGACCTTAATACAAAGATATAGGTACGTATATTTTACAGAAGAACGAAACAAAGGAATAACTTCAATGAAATGTCAAATTTAATGAAATAAAGCAAAAAGTATGATGTAATTAAAGAATATTACTTACCCCATACTGACGTCAAGTTATATCCTTCGACTAAAAAGTTAGTTACATGAGTTCCGATCCAAAATGATCGTTCCATAGGTCTAATTGTCAACTAAAGTCTAAAAAGTTTATAACGGTGCCAAGTGGTAATTCATTCATCTATGCAAATACTAATCTTCGTAATGACCAACTCAGTTCACATTTGTATGAGTCAACGACCTCTGTTATCTTTATTTGGATTAGTACGAAAACAACTATCAGCTGAGTTGATGACAAATAGCTCCGCTCAGCCAAATAGGTCTAGCACTGCCCGCATAATCAATGGCTACAATAATACTCACACGTCCACCAATATAGAAGTTACACGAAAAAAAATAGCACAATATTAAAAACAGAAAGGTCTTCCTGAAGAAAATCTAAGCTTCGGGATAATCAATTTATTTATAATGACCTTCAGTATTGTATAGTCCTAGCGAACACCATGGTACAATAAATCACTATCTTTAGCAACTGTCCATTGCAATGTCACACTCTACCGCTAAAACGACAAACACATGTACAAAACTGACAACAACAAGTTATAACTCCATCAGCTGGCTGCTAACAAATTGCATGTACGCATGGGCCTAATTCCGATACTCAACCTTTTGTTTGATTCGAGTAATTGACGATCGTCGTCCGGAACACATGGCTTCAGCCAGCTTCAGCAGCTGTGGCTGAGTAAAGAAAATAGTTTGGAGCTGCAATTTCATGGGATATTTTTCATGAAGTTGGTTATAATTTAAAATGGTTCTCAACAAAGAGTACCGCATATGCATGCCGCTTACAGTAGAGGAGGTTAGTGATTTTTATTTGCGTTGTATCTTCCTAAGTGATTGAGACAGCGAAATAATTCATCACAATTGGAATTACAGTACAAAATTGGGCAACTGTACATGATAGCTCGACATAGCCATGAACAATCAGATTCCGGGGAAGGGGTTGAAGTTGTGGAAAACTGTGCTTGTGAAGATCCAGAGCATGGCAAAGGGCAGTATACAGAGAAGAGAGTCCACCTGTCAAGGTAAATTTTCTTCTCTCTAGTTCGTTCAGGGCGGGATGAAGTGAATGACCGTTAGAAATGTTGGGAGAGTAACGATGATGTCGGAGGTTCAGGTTTTTACTGGGCATTGATAGCGCACCAACTTGTTCATCTCTTTAGCATGGTTGAGGGTGACCGAGTCGGTGGTGCATTTGAATGTTATTTATATTGAACTAAACGATGATACTTTTCATTCAAAGTGATGAATACCCTTGAGATTGGCTTCATGTGATGCAGTCACCCGCCAGCTTATATTTCACCTAAGATATAAATTACCTGATCGTAGGTTGCTGTCATTATTTTTGGGATTTTGTTAAGTAAGACTCGTTAATGTTGAAAAGGGTGCGTGGTATATCTTTAGGATATTTGATATCAACAGACGATTTTACGTCCCAGTGAAAGAAACTTTTTCAGTTGAAAAAGGAACGCCATTTCATATAACGTCATGCCCCTTATGTTCTCCTCAGTCCTTGATTTTACATGATCTTTTTATTGATCAGTCCTCTTTAATTTCATCTTTTGTTTTGTGTTCTTTCAACTGTTGGATATAATAGGAGTTACACTTAGAGTAGCTTGGTAAACCAAGAAAAAATGTAGGCATGTATTTGTGCTGAAATGCCGTTTGAAAAAAAGATGAATAGTAGTATATGAGGAAGAATGTGATTAAATTCGTTGTGATTTATGCAAACAAAATTTCTTCTATATCTTCCATGAGCATCCATCCAGGCACAAGGCAGCTGGTTGTCAGCCAATGATAATTGGTTTTGGTAATTGGATAATTGGTTGTAATTGATCTTGTTGAAGTTGTAAGAGGGATCTGCGGATTGTTGTTTGTTGAAGAGGAATGTAGAGATATGTATTAAGAATCTTATGTTTTAGTGCATTGTCAGGGCTAAGCTAATCATACAATATTTTAATAGCACTGGAGTGGAAATATATTGAAATACTCTTCGCTGCATTGTAATGAAAAATAAAAAGCTGTAGTAATTATTAGGC
Source organism: Platycnemis pennipes (assembly GCA_933228895.1). NCBI lineage: Eukaryota > Metazoa > Arthropoda > Insecta > Odonata > Platycnemididae > Platycnemis > Platycnemis pennipes. The sequence goes on from OW121848.1 coordinate 122,384,643, forward strand.
TTCCAGCACATATCTGGAGAGGATGTTTCAGCGCATGCACTACATGATAATCATGAAAATGTTAAACAGTATTTAAGGAAAAGACTTATAGGCTGCATGCATTTGACATTCATTTGATTATTTGAATGGGTTTTTTAAATATATGTCAAGCAAAAATTAATAAGTTCTTTCTACCTGAATTCCCCACCAACTAGGCTTAGCATCCTTGGCTATTCATCTTCTAACTTTGTGTACACTTCATTGATAGCCTCTTTAAATGCTTTCTGCTGCATCCATACTGTAATATCCTTCTTAATTTAGTTAAAACTATCCCCATGATTTGGTGCCGATAATGTTATATTGCACTCACCGTAGGTTCTGCGAATAGTGAAATAATAGGTTCTTGTGAGGGGTTTAACAAGTTATTATTTATGCAAGAACAAGTACAAATAGCAATAGAATATATAAATTTATTTACCAATTAAAACAGACAATTAATTGGGCCCAATTTACATCAATAAACCTTAAACATATCAATTTTGTCTTTAGCCAGAACAATGTTACTTGGGTTCTTTTACATAGATTATTTTTAGGATATTCAGCACACAATTTCAACCACATATTTGATTACTTTAATCTTTCATAGTCATTCTGATTCTGATTATCGCTACGTTTTACTTTATGACCCTTGCACCTTTTTTCTTTCTGATCACTTTATATTCTTTGTATAATTACACGTAATAGTTTCTACATCACGTTTGGCTGCTCCCATGCCCGCTAATTCCAATTCAAATGTTGAATGTGATGATTCGGACTGTGATAATATTGCGATCGATGAGAAAATCGACTTGTCATGTTCCGAAGTGTCGTAATAAGACCCAGCAATGTTGTAAGAAGTACAATAAACCTGTTTGCGTTAGACATACTCAAATAGTAACAATTGTTTGTGGAGAATGCGCATCAAGATAACTTGAAGTGATTATTTCTCTGTATTTTGTAAAAATATTATTGGCTATAAACACACGTAACTATTCTTGAGACTCAATCTACCAATTTTAGCATTTTCTAGACAAGCGTAATTTCCAGGCATGACAAATAATGATATTATTACCTTCAAAATTTTTGTTTTATTTTTGATTTCAGGAATCTGATAATTCATTTTTATCCCAGACATGTAATTAAAAGTCTGAATCACGCTTCTTTAATTTGACTTTTAACATCCCTTGACCTTTAATATTGTTTAAGGAAGAGTTCATTAAAAATTATCCATTCCATTACTTCAAAAAGGTAGTTAAATTACCTATAATAATTTTTTCTCGAATGAATACAACAGGCCCCCCCCTCTCCCTCTGTTAGGTCCAAATTCTAAACAGTTCGCTCTGTGTAGCTATTTAGTATTTCTTAAAATATAACTCCTGTTATGATCTAGGAGTATTAATTAAAACAATGTTCTCACAATTTATCAACTGCGGTCAAAATGACCGCTTAGGCGTGCCAGGTAGGAAGGAGGGTTCAGGTGTTCTATACTGGTCGCAGAGTTTCTGTGCACTGGAGAGTTTCTCCTCGCCTAGCTGCCCACGGTAGAAGGGCAGCGATTGGCTGCTGGTGTCCAATCCCGTAAACCGGTTCTTAGCTCAGTGTGCGCCGCGTACGAACGCTCAAAGCAGTGATCCTAAAGAATCGGTGAAAACGAACGCAGTCTCGCCGATGCGACCGCCTTTAGCATATAAATACTCTGGACAAGAAACTACTATACATATCGAGCCAAACCTTTCAGTGATTGCAATATTCATCGCTACGCGTTTAGAAACTAATGCCAATCGGCACAGGTCACCTTAATTCCACGATAAATGAACAAAACGTAAAACCTCTTCACCAACGTTTTCCATAATGCAAATGCAATTATCGGAACACCGAATATTTTTATCACTGGGAAAGATATTTGAATTTATTGTACTATGCATGGGTCTGAGAATAAAGCCTGTTACTTGAAACATAGTTACTACTTGAAAAAACTTATGGCAATTTAGTTTTACTTGTATGAAACCAGCAACGTACCTCTTACTTTTTGGTGGTCCATGTGTTAGTGAGTTTATCTTGCGCTCTTGGTCTGGAAACCCTGGACCTTGCAGATCTGACTCTTGGATTTCTTCAATCTTCATCACTTGAGGATTCAATACCAAGGGGAATAATTACATGGGGAACTTTGTTGCTGACACATTCTTTCCGGTAATCTTCTTCCTGGATTTTCTCTGCATGATCAACACACTTTTTCCAGTCTTCCTTTGTTACAGATGCAAGAGCTTCGTGCATTAAACGCTCCACATCAACCATTTTGAAGGTTGAGTTCCTCTCTGCAACGTACCTCTTCACTTGTGCCCATATTAATTCAATGGGATTATATTTGCTGTGGTAAGGAGGCAGTCGGACGACCAAATGGCCCATTGAAAGGGTTAAGTATCCAACTCGTATGACATAGTGATATTATTTCTCAACACGAATTCTTTCACTGTTTTCAGCAATTCTTTCACGGTGCTATTATCACTGAAAGGTTCATTATGATATCGCAGCCAGGACTGAATTTCCATCTTCGGGCTGGATGTGTTGGGGATTTTTTCAACAATTTTTGAATGGTAGCTTGCGTTATCCATAACAATAATGGACGGCCGGTCTAACCTCCTCAAAAGTTCTTCGAACCACCGAGTAAAACAATCGGAATTCATGTATTTGTGATAGTTGGACAAAGGATCTCTGCTGCCGGATTTAAAAACTAGAGCCATATCACCAATAAATCCGAGCTCGCTGGATCCTGCGTGAGTCACAATCAATCGCCCGCCCTTCCCTGTTGGTACACGCATGCCACCTTCTCCCTCGGAGTTCACCCAGATGTGATGCTGGCAGTAATTTTGGTTTACCCATGTTTCATCTAAATACACAGTTTGTTGGTACGTAGGATTTATACGGTGTGAGTGTATGATTTCCAAGAATTTCCTCCTGCATGCCCTAATATCAGAGTGTTCCATCAACAATTTTCTGCCATCATTACCCAGCACATACTTAAATCCCAGGCTGGTGAATATTTTTCTGAGTGAAGAATACGACCCAGAGTATCCAGTTGCTTCTTGGAAAGCAATCCTCACTCTCTCCACTGTTGGGTAAATACCCTTGTGGTACATATCCAAAAATATTCGATGCACTAAATTCTCATCGAATCCGTCGATCATACTTTTGTTGGGAATTGGCCCTCTCTTCTTCCTTTCTTTTTCCTTCCCCATGTTGTTCAGTGCAGAATAAACATAGCGAGTGGACACGCTACATGCCATGGCTGTTTTTTTGACGGCTTCACTGTTTTCATAGCGAGAACACCCTGCGTTGACGGCCGCGAATTTACTCCGATGCACTTTAACACGGTTTGTGACATTCAGGTCATTTTCACTTCCACACAAATTTGCCGAAGATGATCCGTTTCGATATAAATTGACCCCTAGGGACTTTTAATGTACGCTGCTCGACACTTCATCCAAACAGTCTTTCGCGGTCGATGACGGAAATATCACCCAAAGTATCCGGGAGAGTTTCCCTCGCCATTTCCTTGCAAAAATAAAGGTAAACGCTAATAACGCATGCCCTTAACTCTGCAGAAAACTTCTTGGGCATGGTAACATGATTCGTGAAGTCCACAAAAAAAAAAGAAAACTGCACCACCGACGACGAGATTCGCTCGAAGGTTTCGTTGAAATGACACCAGCAATGGTTTAAGTGAGTTCTCCGAGGGCCCAGAAAGCTCATTAACAAATTTCGTAGAACCCGCAACATATATTGAACAAAGAGCTGAATCCTGGAAGTGCACTGGTTTCCAAAACTTGGGACTGCGGGGATTATCTCCTTTTTCCAGCGCCCCTGATGAGCTCCCCGCATATTCATACCTTCCCTTTCACTGTCATATGCGGATTTCCCAGGGTGTTCGTGCTCAAGGTTCTAAGAGATTTGTTATCTGCAATCTAATGAGTTTTTCCCAGAATCTAAATTCTTAGAGATGCATACGATTAAGGAACGAAAGTGCTGTTTAGAATCCGTTGTTTTGGCTATGAAACGATGGATCCAAAGAGGTTCTATGGTATTTATTTCCGTTCCACAAGCCCGTGGTGGAACATATATGTAGGCATTAGTGATGAAACCAATAAAGCTTTGCCGAATACTGATAATACATGTAAGTATGCCATATAGAGTAAGCATAAGGAGATTTATTAGAATGAGTATATTTGAGTATCATAAACTAAATTATTTTTAGAACTGTGTAGGATTTGGAAATGAGTTATTTTTAAATTTATAGGTATGATTAAACTGAGCATATTTCCGAAGGAAGGATGATCTTAAAGCCAAACAAAAAACAAAAAAAATCCCTGAAACAGTTTTTCGACTGCCTGGCTCGATATGTATAGTAGTTTCTTGTCCAGAGTATTTATATGCTAAAGGCGGTCGCGTCGGCGAGACATTGCGTTCGTTTTCGCCGATTCTTTAGGATCGCTGCTTTGAGCATTCGTACGCGGCACGCACTGAGTTAAGAACTGGTTTACGGGATTGGACGCCAGCAGCATATCGCTGCCCATCTACCGTGGGCAGCTAGGTGAGGAGAAACTCTGCAACCAGTATAGTGTTTAAATAATGCAACATTATTGTACATTTTTTAATCGTACCCAATTTATTCACTTCTTGAACTAGTGTCTTACCTGATAACACCATGGCATGTTGTTACTGCTATGGTTCATACACTGGTTCCCACATCACTGTATTAGGGACATATCATAAAAGTCATATATCATAACATATATGTACGTAATTAGTATGGATAAATTTTTGTATGTAGTATCAGCTATTACTTGGGCTCTGTCTGCTCACCGCTCGTGAGCAGAGGATATAGCATAATTCTAGCAATTCTTGTGTGCATAACCCGAGAAGTATACCTGGTTGTTAGTCCTACATTTAACCACATTACTTTTTAGATAGATATTTTGTAACTCTCATTCATTAGCTGTAAGACACCAGGTGTGCTGAGTTCTTTAAGCATGATATTATGAATTGAAACAACAGTTTGGGGTTTCTCTGATCTTCAGTGTAACTCAATATTTTTGTCACTTGGGTTTTTCTAATGCTATTGTTTATACCTTCTCTGATATTTGTCATTATGTTGGTCATCAGAATAAATTGGTGGGTGATTATCATTCTCTGCATCATCCAAAAACTTGTTATCTGTTTCATATTTACAAGTTTTATTGCCTATGATAATGACTGAAGAAGCCTAACTAGCCCCTGAAAACTCTCAAAATTACGTACTTGGAAAAATGCAGTTTGTGGTTGATTTCTGATATTTGTGAAAATTTAATGTGGCAATTATCACTATTTTTTAAAATTAAAATTGGGTTTTTGGCTGAGATAAGTAAAGGATTGGCTAACCCATAGTTGTCATTGGTTCACACATGCGATAGAATTATAGGTATGTTGCAATTTATGTTGCCATTGCTATTAATGCAGTTACGTATTTTGGTTATTGATTTTAAATTTGGATCACCTAAGAATTTGCGCAATGGAAAAATCACTTCTTTTTTATGGTAATAATTATACCTTGAAGTAAAAATGTTTTCATTGCATTAATTGATAACTCATATTATAAATTTACTCTGGTAAAATATACTGTGGTTATTTGATGTTAAAAATTTTATTTTCCACTTTCAGTCGTCTTCCTTACTGGTTGCAGAGCTTAATCCCAAAACTCTTTTATGTGACTGAAAAGGCTTGGAATTATTATCCATTCACCATCACAGGTAGTACTCATGCTATTTAACCTTATTTTTGTGTTGTTTCATCAATGCTTTTTGCTTTTTATTATATTTGTAGTATTTTAGGAGCTCAAGGTTGAAATATTTATGACATACGGAGGGAATAAATGGCCTTTTGTAACTAAGATCTTGTTTGATTTTCTCTTTTGGATTTCCTGGGATGCTATGTGCTTTTTTGGCGACCTGTAGAATACACAGTGAGTATGGCTATAAACATTTTTATTAATATTTAGAATGAATTAACTTTAATGAGTGCTGTACATTGCATTAGTTGTATATACCAACTTCTAAAGCCTCTATGCTTTTGGTTACACATTTTTGGTGGCCCTGAAACTCTTAATAGCTATTTTTCTATACCAGTTATTTATTGTGTTCAAAAAATTTAAGTTTACAATCATCAAAATCGATCCTAAGATTGAGTTGATGCAGCCCTTCACATGGCACTTCTATCAGCCAACCTCTTTACACTAATGTATTTCTTCTCTTTTGTATCCTTCACAACTTGTTCCATAAATCTCATAGGAGGCCTGCATTTTCCATTCTTCCTGTTCATTTTTCTCTCGTAGAGGGAAAAGTGAAACAGGAGCAAATCGTACCCCAAATCCCGTAGTTTTCCCATCGCCAATGCATTTTTGTGAGCAGGTACGTTTGCTGGTGAAAGATGATTTTTTTTCCTCTTCAACCCAGGCTTCTTCTCGCAAATTTTGGCATCCAGCTGGTCAAGAAGGTTGGAGTAATATTCGCCTGTAATTATTCTGCCTTTTTCAAGGTAATCAATGAACAGGATCCCTTTCGCATTCCAAAACACACTCTCATGGCCTTTCCGGCAGATGGGATCGACTTCGCTTTCTTTGGCGCTGAACCACCAGCTTCCACCCATTGCTCTGACTGCTGTTTGGTTTCTGGCATGCAGTTGTGTGACAAATCACTGCACAAAATCTGTCGGATCCCTCTTGAATCGATCCAGACATTGCTCCAAAAGTCGTTTGCGCATTTGTTTTTGATCTTACTTCTTACTTACTTACTCCTCAGCGCTACTGCCCTTGTAGGGCCAATGTTGCGACAATGTTGGAACAATTGCTGCGATCCTTTGCTTTAATTCTACATCTCCTCTTTCCCATCCTCCTCAAATCTTCCTCCACATCATCCAGCCATCTTTTCTGAGGTCTTCCTCTCAATCCTTTACCAGCAGAATGTCCCATGTGTATCTTTTTGACCATTCTACTCTCAGACATTCTCTCTACATGTCCTAATCACCTTAACCTGTTACTCTTTATTTCTGTCACCCTGTTTGGGCGGTTGTAGAGTTCCTCCATCTCTCTATTCCTTGTAATTCTCCACTGTCCATTTTCATTTGTTGCACCAAAAATCCTCCTTAAAACTTTGCTTTCCCATCTTTTAAATAGTTCTTCTGCAGAGGTCATGGTTCATGTTTCGGAGCCGTACATAACTACAGGTCTAATCACAGTTCGATAGACTTTTGTTTTCAAGTTTTCGACTAAGGTTATGTGACTTTGTCTCTTGTCACCAGCACTCCCAAATTACTACATCAGGGTTTACAGGAACCTGGAAAACCTGGAAAAGTTAGGGAAAATGAAAACGGCCATGGAAATCCTGGAAAAGTCAGGGAATTTAATGTGTGTTCAGGGAAAAATCGCAAAACGTTCAAATTTAGGAATTTATTACCTGAAAATGCCAAGAAATCAAAAACTGTGCATAGGAGTGGAGGGTGGGGTGAAGGAGGGGGCGACTGGCCTCAGGCTGGCTTCGCTGTGGAGGCAGCCCAGGGGCCTATTCTGGTTCTTTCTGGCTATAGCCTGCACAATTTGAGGAAAAGATTGGCGAAAGGTGTGCGCATCTCATTTTCATTGGCTAGCGATTTTACCAGGAATGCTTCGATTTGTCCCTCTGGTGACGAACAAGTTATTCTCAGTCAAAATTGGTAACAGCCAAATTTGTAGAAGGATGTGAGGAAGAAAGAATTCAAGATTGATTCAAAGAGCTACTTAACATGAAATCAGGTTTGAAGGAAAAGCCAGGTTAGCCTTCTTTGCATGTATGTATTTTTCTGCAATTAAAACCCTTACTGAAGGCGTATCAATATATGTAATGATAATATTTATTTTGTTGACTTAAAGTTGTTGATCTCTTATTACTGGAAGTTCATATGATTAATATGACAATAAACCTACAATCTTTCATAAGTTTAGACTTCTCTGCTTCCTCACTACCACTTTTATCTCTATGACCGAAATCTTGGAGTTTTCAGGTGCTCAAAAGTCAGGGAAAATCACTAATAATGGTCTGGAAATCCTGGAAAAGTCAGGAAAAATGAAAACCCCTATACACCCTGTACATATTTCGTATTTGTTCCCATTAAGTGCTATAAATTTATCTTTCACTAGTTTACTTTTCCTGTAAGGTAACATGTACTGGGTCTTGTTACAGTTCACTTTAAGGCCCACCTTTCCAGCTTCCATTTCTAATCTCATCAGTCCTTCCTCGAGATCTTTGTGTCTTCTGGATATCATATCGACATCGTCAGCATAAGCTAGGTTATGTGATGTACGATTGAACATTGTACCACCTGGGTTGCTGATGTCTACTTTTCTCATCACCCGCTCTAGGACCACATTGAAGAGTATGGTGGAGAGCATGTTGCCTTGTCATAAGCCCTGAGTAATTATGTATTCCCTCGAGAAGCTCCCTTCAATTTTGACCTTGCATCTAATGCTATTCAATGTCATTTTTATTAATCTGATTTATTTACTTGGCAAATCCATGCTGATCAAAGTCTCGTGCAGTTTGTTTCTCTTTATGCTATCGTAGGCTTGCTGAGAAAATCCACAAATAGCTGGTGAATACATATCTACATTGTGTTCATAACACTTTTCCATTAACTGTCTGACAATAAAAATTCATTGTTCATCGTTGATCTGCCTTGTCTAAATCCACATTGTTAGTCTCCAAGAATTTGCTCTACCAGTGGATTAAATCTTTTAGCTAAGATTCTGGCTAACACTTTATAGACTACACTTAACAGAGCAATGCCACGGTAGTTTTCACAATTGGCCTTATCTTTCTTTTTGTGGATTGGGCAAATGATAGCCAGACTCCATTCCTCTGGCATCTGCTCTGATTCCCGTATTTCATCATCTCTGCTGAAATATTATCACTTCCTGGCGCTTTGTTATTTTTTAGGGATTTGAATACCTCTTTTACTTCCCCTAAGGATGGTGCTAGAACTGGGATAGTGTCTACTTTGTTTTGTCTGCCACTATTGTCCACTTTCCTCTTCATCCAACTCTGGTGTCATGCTCTCTGCAGTGGCATTCAACAGTTTGCTAAAGTATTCAGCCCACCGTTCTAGAAATTGTTCCTTTCCACCGATCATCTTTCCTTCCTTATCCCTGCAAAATACTGCCCCTGGTTGAAAGCCTTTCTTTATATCTTCTATTTTGGCATAGAATTTTCGCACTTCAAGGGTGTTATGGTATTCCTCCAGCTCCATAATCCGCTTTCTCTCCCATAGTCTCTTTTTCCTTCGGCATATCTTGTCAGCCTCCTTTCTTTTCTGTCTGAAAGACTCTGCATTTGCTCTTGTTCTTCTATCAATCATCCTCCTCCTTTCCTCATTCCTCTCCCTGATTGCTTCTCTTCATTCTTTATCAAACCATCCTTCCCTTTTTTCCCCAAACTCAACCCTGAGGACTTCATTGGTGGTCTCTGGCAATGCACTCTTTATTATAGTCCACTTTCCTTCAACACTTTCTTGCTCCCAATTCCGTTACTTTCCTTCCAAACTCTTATTGAGCTCGGACTCATATTGTTGAGCAGTGTATTGTTGAGCAGTGGTCTCTTCTTTAAGTCTTGTGACATTGTATCTTTTACATGCGTTTTCTTTACCCGTGGATCTGTACACTGCAATACGCTGTCTATATCTCACTCTAACCATGTAATGGTCCGAGTCGCAATCAGCTCCTATACAGCTTTCAACCTTAAGTATATCAGATGCATGCCTTCTATCAATCACCACATGGTCAATTTGGTTAAAAGTAGTTCCGTCTGGTGAGCACCACATGACCTTCCTTATGTTTTTTCGCTGGTGCCAGGTACTTTTTACCACTATCAAGTTCACCATAGCAAAATCGATTAATCTTTGTCCATTGTCTGTTGTTACGTCATGAAGACTTTCTTTTCCAGTGGTTTCTCTGTATGCTTCCTTTTTGCCCACCTTTGCATTGGAGTCCCCCAAAACTATTTTCACTTCATGTCTCGGGATTTTCTCCATTTCCTTTTCCATTTGTTCATAGAATGTGTCCTTCTCTTCCTCCCCTACTTCTTCTGTTGGTGCATATACACATATGTAATATTGAAGAAGCGAGCTTTTATCCTTAGAGCGCACATCTTTCATTCATAGGCTTGAAGTTGAGGACTGCTGTCTTATACTTATTATCAAATAAGAAGCCTGTACCTCCTACAGCACCACTCTCTCCTCCACTATGCATGATAGTGTACTTTCCACTATTTATGATTCCTTCTCCTTTCCATCTAGTTTCCTGAATGGCTGCTACTCCTATGTTGTATTTTCCCATCTCTTCCTTTAGGCCCTTTAGGGAACCTGGTTTGTTTAGTGTTGGAACATTCCACGTGGCTATCTGTATATCCAATTTCCTTTTGCGTTGTCCTTTCCTTTGCATGGGTCGCTTATTGTTAGATCCAGACTGGCTTTCATTTTCTTTTAGCTTCGCAACTAAACTTTTTTTTACGAGATAGAGTTGTTAGCCCTATGCTCAACCCCAAACTTGGAGGGCCAGGGTACATCTTTTTGTCTAGCCTATCCCCCTTGACCTGTCCGGCTTGGGTGACCCTACCAGGAGCATACACTCCCGCCAGCATAGCTCTCAGGTTCACTTAGGCATGCAAGCCCCCTCACCACTGCAAGGTGGAGATACCAGCGAGGGGGGTTTGTTTTTGATCGGCATTCAGCAAATGTGGCTCCCACGTTGCGCAGAGCTTTCGAATCCCTAATTCTTCATGCAAGATGTTTCGCACCCTTTCTTCCGATATCCCCACGGCCTCGACTATCTCACTCACCTTCACTCGCCTATCGTCCTACACGATATCGTGCACTTTTTCAATGATTTCCGATGTGGTTGCGGTTTTTGGCTGTGCTTCACGTGGGTCATCTTCGAGGGATGTGCGACCACGTTTAAATTCAGCTGTCCACTTTCTAACAGTCAACATTGAAGGAGAAGAGTCCCCATACACTTCTGTTAACTTCGGATGAATTTCCTTAGGGGTTAATCCATCCAAACCGAAGAATTTTATGACTGCACAATATTCAATTTTATCCATTTTAATGATAAAGAATAAAGACAACAACATTATAATACTGCAACAATACATGTAAAAAACACTAATTGAGAGAACAAGTTGAAACTTGCCTTACGAACTAATGACACATGCACCCGTGCAGGAATCATAAATTTTCGCTGATTGGAATGCCATCTCTGTGTCAGGCCGAGAACTTTTCTCTTTATCCTCGTATAATCCTTTCGCTGTAGTGCAGGAAGCTCTTCACACTCAGTCCAGCACCCTTCCTGAGCATACTACTCCAGCATTACCATTCAGTGATCCGGTGTGAGTAATTCTGTAACTTGCACTCCAAAAATCTCCTTCGGGCCATCTCATTTCACTGATTCTTAATAAGTTGAGGTCTATTCTCCACATGTTTACATCCATCCCTTGGAGAAAAATATTTTATATTATAACTCAGTTTACTTCAGTATGCAGTATGTTAAACATAAACTTAGTGCTATAAATTCACATTTGAATCTATCCTATTTTTCCTAGCCATTATATGTCTACTTTTGTTATAGGGATCAGAAATGTGATCTTATCATTGCTAGTTGAAGTATCTGGCATATGTTTATAGCTAAGAAATGTTGAATCAGTGCCTAATTATGTCATAATACCATTATTCAATTTCTGTAAATTTTTTGTTGATAAAATAATTTACCTCACACATAGTTGTATGGGATGTGCTGTGATGTCAGTATAAATGTGTACATCTTATAATCAGAAGTTTTATGCATAATGTAATTTAGTCTAATCGTTAATTGGTCTTCCTGTACATTTTACAGTGTTCATTCATCCCAAAGTTTCACATTTCAATTCGAACAAAGTATGAGGATAACAATGGGTCATCCGAAAATGTAAGTGCATTGACTTAATTTCAAGACTTTTGACGTAATTAATTACATAAAGATTTTTATTCATGAGCTGCATATTAAATTTCTTTATGCACACAATCAGACTTGAGGGGATAATAGTAAGGATGGGTCGATTCCGATTCTCGATTTCACTGATTCTTAATGGAATCGAAGAATCGAAGCCTTCAAAGTCGATTCTGAAGAAATGAAAAACAACCAAAACGGTACATGATTTTAAATTTCCCAGGTGTTAAAGCACGCGTTCACGCTCTCTACTGGATCGACCAACAAACTTCAACGGAAAATCGTTTTTAATGTGTTTCTATTCTTTTGTCATTTATTTTCGGTTTTGGAATCGAAAAAAACTGGAATTGACCCTTCCTTTGATAATAGTATTGATTTAGTTAAAAAATCTTGTTACTGACCTATTTGTTACTATATCAAGGAATTTTGTATTAAATATTTGCTTTCTATTCTTAAGTAAGTCATATGTAACTTTAACTATTGACAGTCTTCCATTCTTTAATAGGGATGTGTGTTTATAAGTGTACTGTTCACTCATAATCATCCATATTGATTTTTTTTATTCTCCATTAATAATGTTTCCCATTCATTTTAAAACTTTGACAAAATATTGCATGCATCATCCACTATTACTTACTTATTCCTCTTGTACATGAAATCCACACCAAAAAGTGCATGTTTTCGTCATGTTAATCTACTGAGTTTCTTTCTGTGCACTAACAAGTTCATGGTCTATTTTTTTTTTTTCAAATATTCTTATCTTATTTCAGGTTTTATGTGTGCCCTCTGCAGAATTGAAAGATCTCACAGTGGATTTTGTGGACGTTGCTTATGATGAAGTTAGCCCACGTAATTATAAGGAAGAAGAGGTGAGTGCTTCCTAATTTACCTGATGACATGAATTCCAATTAATTGGGTGGCAGTCACCATGACACACATCAGAATTTACTTTTTCCTGCAATTTACGACATTTTTATTGCATTCCATCAAATTTCCTCTCTCTAATGAATTTCGAATCATGTATTTACACCATGTCATTTTCCATTATTTGCATCATAGTGTGATAGATTTTTAAAAATTTTACTGTCCAAGCCATGCATACCAGTCTATATAAAACACTTTTTCACCTTGTTTTTTACATATGCACGACAAAAAAGTGAGAGAGAACAGTAATGCGCTTCATTTATGGAAGAATTTGAATGTGGCGAGGCAGTACACAGTGGCGCTAGTGACGGAAAGATGAAATACGAACACTCGTAATCTTTTTACCTGGGAAAGATTCATGGGATTCATGCTCTGAAATGAATACGATAGGACATAAGTTATACAATTTTGGAACACCTGTGGGAGTATTTACAAATTGTACTGAAGTTGATATAATGATGAATGAAAATAACTTTTTACCCAGCTATGATTAAATGTTAAAAATACAAGAAAAAGTGAACTGATGGCCAATAACTGGACTCATTTGCACTCCCTCAAGGTTGATCAATTCAATTGTTTTCTATGATGGGTTACTGAAAAATGTTACAGATTGATGCTTGTTTTACTGCGTCAAATCGACACTGAATCGAAAACTTATTTTCATCAGATTTTTTTAAATTAGATAACTGCTTGCACTAGCTGACTGGCAAGGTAGCTCAGATTTTAATGTGTTGCTATTGTTATCCCCAGTTACTGCAGAATGTAAATTTTATCCTACTAGGTAGTGGAAAGTTGAAGCAAAATGGGTTATTTTCAATTTGGGCTTGAATAAAAATTGTGGAACAAGTGAATTCTCATGATGCAACTAGCAATGATACGGCGAAACATCTAAGATTTCTGGTTTAGAGAATGGATACCATTATGAAAATCCACGATGCGATTCTGGAACATGCTAGCCAGTGCAGATATCTCAAAAATCTGAAAATGTCAAGATTTCCTAGAATGAAGCAGTACTAAGAAAGTGGTTTTTAAGTTCCAGTTTATCACATATCGCCATGAATGTCATCACCAGCAGATAAAGTATTGCTCATCACCAAAAGTTTGGAATTAAGTATTTCAAAGGGCCCAATGGCTGAATGTTGGGAAATATTTTATAGAAATATATCATAGAAAAAGACATTAGGTGAGCTATATAGTTTAACAAATAATTGATTATTTTGCTCTTTTCCAGTTTATCGGTGTTTTTTTATTTTTATCTTTACTCTATAGTATATATCTATGCATGTAAACTGAAGATTCTCATTTTTCTGCTATTTGCATTTTCCCGCAGCTTACACTTTTTTCTGGCAGTCCCTAGCAAGGTGTAAATAAGGGATTTTACTCTACATGTTTAAGTTTAGAAAAGCTTAATATTGAATCTGTATCCCTTACAATGTTGTAATATGACCACCAGTTATTTAGATTTTATGGTTAACATTTGGTCATCATATATAAATGATGATTGAGATGAAGATTCTAGCCACAAATGAAATTGAATTTGTTGCTTACGTCATTCGGGAGAAATTAAACTTCTTCCTTACGCCTGAGCATTTGGAAACTAAAAAGATGTTATTAGGAATTAGATTACTGAATTTATATTCTTTTGAATAAATGTTAATATAATAGGTTTACTTTAATTTTTAATTAAAATTATTCAAAGTGTCCGAGTTTGCTCTGTAATACCTTGACCACAGAGTGCTTCATTTTATTCACAGGACCTAAGGTATTTCAAATCTGTAACTACTGGACGTGGACCTCTGGTGGAAGGATGGAGGGGAGGGCCACAAAGTGGCGTCCTTTCTGAAAATAACTCCTGGATGGAGCCAACTGTTTACCCCATCATGTGCTCATACAAACTAGTCTCGGTATCGTTTGAAGTTTGGGGCTTGCAGACAAGGGTGGAGGAATACGTTCAAAGGGTAATGTGCATTATCTGTTCCCCTGATTCTGACTACTTCAGTTGTGGATCAATAAGTATAAGGTTGTAGGGTAGAACCAGTAACTAATAACATATAATACCATATTAAAGAAATTCAAGGGAACAGCTACAGTATGATTTTTAATGAAGTTCATTCCAAGCCACTAAGTCGTTCCTGGTGTTATTCATATCCATCTTCAAGAAGTGAATTACTTTCATAGTAATTGAATTATAATTGAACATCTTTAGTCCTGCAGCCTTGGGACCTGACAAGTATGGAATCATAGAAAATGCCGGTTTGTAAACTGTCGGAGATGATCAGAGCCAGTGAAAAATGATTAATGCGTAAACTCTTCTGTTTGCATTACTGCTATGCCATGAAAGCAATATCCTGCCTAGAATTACTGAAAGGCAGTTCTGGAATGAACTTTGAAATAAATAGTAGATTTTAACGTCATACTCAAATGTTATCAGCACGAAATGGAATATACAATTGGAAGTTGTGCATTAAGTAGAGGTTTACTAATACTACCCGTAAATACACCTAATAGTATATAGTATTCTATATTTGAGATATAAAATAATCATGATAAAAGGAAAAATTTTAATATCTCGAATATCACGCCATACACCATTGGAAACAGGGCTATATTTGCCATTTTGATGAACTACATCATGTGTTCCACAAGAGGACAGAGGAGATATGAGTTTGTTAAAGAGTTTTGAAGTGTAATGTAATGTCTAGAGACAACATTGTAAATGAATGGAATTCCAGTGAAACTGTTGTCTTTTCACAATAAATAACTTGGTAAAACTAATCACTACTGGTCACAAAAATGGAATCAAGTTTGCAAACATCATCGTCAGTTGACATTAGAAACAAGCTTTGCGTATACTTTGGTACATATTCAACATCAATGGAATCACACAATGTGTCTCGTCTTCCAAATTGTTCTTCCACAAATAGCTTATGAATGTTATGTAAGAGTTGCTGAGAACTCCTCAGTTATCACTGTGATTGACACTATTTTCAGTTGGGAATATGCAAAGACCCCTGAGTTTGATAAGCTCTATCTTCCAGAAGAGGAAACAAATTAGAATGCAGTAAAGTTTATATTATAGAATGTACATTTCTGCATTTATGTAAATAATTTTTTGTCCGCTTAAATGAAAACTTACAAAAATTTATTTGGAATAAAAGTTTTTTTGAGACTTAAAATCCAACTAAAATTAAATTTTATGCTATAGAATATAAGTTTCTACATTTATTTATGCAAATAATTTTTTTTGTACCCTTAGATTAAATAAAGCTTCAATACGTGCAAAATGTTTACTTTGTCATAGTAATACCTCATTTAATTCTGTCAGATCTGAGGTTTATATTGCAAAGTTTAATCTTTTCCATAAATTTTTAATACAGTGGAATCCCGGTATAACGAGTGCTCATAATCCCTCGGAAATCACTGGCTAAATCGAGCGCTCGTTATATCCGATGGTGTTGAAAAAACCCACCTAGTTCTCATAGTCGTTCGTATTTACAGTTTTTCTTTTGTTTCCGTGGTATTTGACGAAGGTAAACAGCAAAAAAGTCATTTCAGGCACAATTTGGTAGAATATCAACATATTTCATGAAAGAAACAGGACATTTTCCATTATATAAAATATTAATTCCCCTAGTTTCGATGTTCTTCTTCCAGGTCTTCTATTTTTCGATCGCCGAAGAAAGCTGTAAAGACAGCGTAACTAGTCGGAATTAAAATATTAGGTATACTGTGGAAGTTTTTGGATAAGTTTGCGAATATGTCATGACGATAATATCAGCTTTGTCGAGTTTTCGAATGTTAACCAGTACACTGAATAGTAGAGGCCTTTACGTTGTAGAAATCCATCTTACTGATTTGTGAATAAAAAACTTTGCTGTTTCTACAATTTGGAACTTTAATTTCCTGACTAGTTTTTAACTTTAATTTCCTGACGCCGCCTTCCCTAAGTACGCTTCCTTTCCCTCTTCTCTCCCCCCCCCCTTCCTAGGGCTTTCCATATTCCCTCACTTCCACTACTCCACCCCTTTCCCCTCCCCACCCCTTCCACTCTTCCCCCTTTTGGTATATAACCCACAACGACGCTACTTGTACTGCTAGTCCTATGAATATGATACAGTGTATCGAAACTAGTCAGGAAATTAAAGTTCCAAATTGTAGAAACAGCAAAGTTTTTTATTCACAAATCAGTTAACCAGTACGTCCATCAGTTGGGAAAATTGGCCTGAAGGTTCACTGAAATACGGCATGTTTCGGGGGTCGTAGATATTTTTCAAGCTTAAGCGAAGGCCAACTTACGGCTGTCTTTTCCCGACACGATTAACTGGAGAAATATCACGATAATTCCATCGTGATAATATATAGTGATATTTTATCGGGGCGCGATATCATGATATTTTATCGCGATATTTATCATGATGTTTATCGTGATAGTTATTGCGATACCTATTTATAGCGATATTTATCGTGCCCCGATATCTTATCGTGCCCCGACATGTTATCGTGCCCCGACATCTTATCGTGCCCCAACATCTCATCGTGCCCCGACATCTCATCTTATCGTGCCCCGACATCTCATCTTATCGTGCCCCGATAACATATGGGGGCACGATAAGATGACGTTTATCGTCACGCTGAGTTATCGTTATCGCCACCTTATGATATGCTAAAATTATCCCGATCGTATCCCGATATTGAATTATCAATATCGCCCATGTCTAGACCTAACTCCCTCTCCTACTCTCATCTTGCTCGTCGTCTGCCCACTCCCACTGATGACTGGGCCTAACAAAAGAAGAACGTAAAATGGGAGCGCGCAGAGCATACTGAAGGCCGTAAATCGTTAATGTTTGGACATAACTGGCTTTAGGTATTGTAGATATGGCACACATCTTGTATTTTTAGTTTAATTAGCAGATAATACAAAACACAATAGTTTATTTTTGCTAGGCGGTGCATCGCCTTCGAGAGATATCTGTCATAATACCGAGCGTATACCGTGGAAGAAACTTTTTGGCCTCGCTATATCCGCTTTATTTTACATGTAAAACATAGGCCTTTTGGTGGTACAAAGACAATCACTCGCTATAACGCGATTCTCGAAATAAGCCGTACTCACTATACCGGGCTTCTACTGTATGTAATTAATTTTTATATGCTTCTAAGAATGATGTGATTGTGTGATCTGATACAATTTTGATGTGCACAGCTTTGATAACTATGCAGATGAATATAGCTAAATATCCTTTGAAAGAATCATCTCTGTGACCTTTTGTTGTGCATACAGCTATTAGTCCCAGGTAATTTACCCATGTATGACTAAAGCATCTGACAAGGTTAACTCGGAAGTGAGGAAGGGCCATCTGCTGCTGGAAAGGCTTAGAAGAAAATCTCGCTCATCGGACACATTGGCACTAAACCTGATGGGCTATTTCCCACATAGCACAGCTTCCAACGTATACACTTAGTAACTGGATACTATCCAATGCTGAAGAAGATACGGAGCCCTGCTGTCGCACTTTGGCAATGGATACCATCCACTTCCGGACAGTATGCGAATGATATATCAAGGCGTGCAATGTCCGCTACAAAGGAGATACGATGAGATATGAGGCCTAGGAATACCACATCGGTCCCAAGATCTCACAATCGATAGTCCTCAATTCTCACAATCGATAATTCTTGAATCTCACGGTCGATATTCATCAAATCCCACAATCGATTATTCTCTAATCTCCCATTACCAAGGTTACCACTGTTGACTAAAATGAAAAATAAAACTGTTGGTGACAAAACACTATATTTCCAATCAGCATTTACATCTTTTAAGAACCTTTTGATCAAATTACTAATAACAAATACATTTCATTCATAACTCGTCGTTGGCTGAGAGCTCACTTGCTTCAGTGACTCCTAGCAATTAAGCACAACAATCATATCACTGCGGCAGTAAAGAAGTTTTACTTAAATGGATCTGCGACAGTGAGAAATGAAGGCGTTATCAAATCACAATACGAAGGCACGTAAAAAATAAGCAATTGGTAATAAGGAACTTTTCCACACTCAGAACAAACCTTCCGCAAGAGCAATTAGAGCTTCCTGAAACAAAGTTTTAACTTTGTCACAATTGTGATTCCGGCCGCGATCATGGATCTTCATATGGCGTGCGCTAGCGTTACCGTTATTTTTTGATTTAACTTATGTCAGAGAGAACCTGATCTACATTCTTCAGATTTCGCGTGGCACTTAAAATTGCTTATCACTATCAGATGAGTGATTTTAATTGCTGGTTACTGTTAACCATGCGCTACTTTAGGGGCAAGTGTTATTGATACAGATTGCGATAATGGGAAAGATGCATCCGTGATTCCACACCAGAACACACTTTAACATGCTATTCATACCTGTATGAGGAGAAGAGGAAAAGTTTTGGATCTCGAAAATCAGAAGATAATGCCAGGAGCTACGCAGAGATACAAAATTAACATTAAAATAACTAAATATACTCACCCTCTGACTTACGCCTACAACTATGTCATGGTTATATGCTTCTATCAATATCGTTCAGCAATTGTTTGCTGCAGAGCTACCTATGCATTAGCTTAAACTTTTATTGGTAAATGCAAATTGCCAATATCCTATCACGAAGGAAAAATTAAGGGCTTGAAAGTTAGTTATTAGAATTTGATTAATTTTTTTATTAGAGGCTCTGAAAAGACCTTACCTCCGCATCAGCTGTCCGTAGAACTGAGGAGTTAGACAAAAAATAGTTCCCAGAACCATGAGATATGAAGGAGATACGTATATCCTGCCGTGATCCGATACGAGGAGATAAATATATCCGATACGAAGGGATACTATGTATCTTATGTACTTATTTTCCATTTTAAGAAAAAAATAACGCTCATGAGTATATTTCATCGACATATTCGTGATTTTCATCCATTTTCTTCATGTACAAGCTCATTTGTTCTTCAATTGGTGCAAAATATTCCACAAATGCCTTTTACAAATGACAAATGTGACTTATCTTATCCTGATTGTATCCTTTCGTATCCAAATACGAAAATGCCCATGCTACCTGGGTTGCTTTCTCCTAATAATGCATTAGTTGAGGACCTCCATGAAGTATAATTAACTGCAACTCTTCTACCAACAATCGAGATACAAAACGATCCTTTGGAAGTATGATAACATGTTTCTCATTTTCTGCAAGGAACTGAGAATTGTATAACCGTCCCCTGATTTGTAGTTGCCATTTATCACAGATACATGGCAATAGACCTTAAAGTGGTCTTCTTCTTGGGATCTCTTGGTGTCACTGAAGACATGAAATTTCTTCCCTAAAACTGACTGAATGGAATAACTGGAAGAGGTGAGCTTTCCCAGCTGCACGCTCCATCTCCATTAATGGTCCATTATTCCTTTGATCCTGTATGGATAAACTTCTTAAAGTATGATATAAAGGGTTCATCATTTCCAATAACTATGGTGAATTATTGGGAATGTTATTCTTCATTAGTGCTAAACTCATCATGTGACAAACCTGCCATTTTGCTGTCTTCAACTAACCAACAAGGTTCTTGTGAATATGAATCGCCCTAATCTTTGGAATTCATTCATTAAGTTCCTTAGTCATTTTAACATTGCATTAAATCTACCACTTATCATATTTTGCCCCTTAACATGTAGTCCAGTTTTAGTGTGTCATCAGTAGAAACATATGAATACTATTTCCCAGTATCTTCTTATCGCCATTTATTCAATTATGTAGTAAAGAGCCAGTTAAGCTTAAAGTGCTTCATTGCTCATATTGTGGAATTTAGGAAGTCATCCAGGTTAATGGGTGAAAGATATTTTTATACATTGAACCTCTTTGTTTTATTTAAGCTTATCAGATTTTCATTTCAATAGGTATATCATTAATTAAGCATACCTCTTCAAGGCATCCTCCTTTTGTTCTGCCTTATTAAAGCATATCATTTTTCATGAGACGAAGTTTTATGGTAGAATTATGTACTATAATAAGGATACATCATGATGCATGTGGTTTTCATGAAAGTAAACATGAAGTGCTGTGTGTTCACAATTCTATTGATAAAACTGGCTATTCATGATTATCCTCTCTATAAAGAAAGTTGTGTAGAAAGGGCACGGTAAATGATTTGTGTGTGGAGCATTAATTTTAGAGGCACAAATGAGAAATGTATGAAGATGAAATATTGGTCAATACAATCAGTAAAAGTTATTCTAATCCATGTGGTAATCTGAAAAAATATGGATTTTGAAATTACTCATTTTTCACCATTATTATCCCAGTAAGTACAGTCCAGGAATGAGGCATAATTTGAATTAGCAACCTTCAGATTTTGAGGAATGTGTGGTTCTTTGCCAGCATTGTTAGTAACCATTTGGTTAGATTTCCCTACATGTGACGTACTCAGTTGGGATAAGTGTGATTTCCATTTAAAAAAAAGTAGCAATCACTTTATAGGGAATGCATTTGCTTGTCTCCGTGTCTCTGCAGTGTGTACGGGATGTCCTACTCCTTGGTCACAGGCAGGCCTTTGCATGGGTAGATGAATGGATTGGAATGGATTTGAGTGCAGTGAGGACCTATGAGGCTGAAATGATTGGAAAGACTAATGAGAAAGTCGCCCAAGGCAAATCAAAACCTGAAGATGGAGAAGAAAAGGCTGTACAAGAGAAGGGAGTTGAGGGTGAGTGTTCCATTATGATTATTCCAGATGTGAACCATTCAATTCAAGGCCCTGATTGTTTACATTAATAGGCTGGGACATAACAGGTGTGGAATTGCCCCATCAGCCCAAGTAGCAAAAAAATATAGAAAAATGATTTTAAAATATTTTAAAATATTTTGAAATCATTTTAAAATCAAAAAGTCATAAGATAGCAAAATTCATGAGTTTTCCATAATTTTAAAATATTTTTAAAATAATTTTAAAATAATGTAGTAAGTACTGCTCTTTTAATGTTCTGTATCATTCTTTCATTTTGTTGAAAACATGTATAGGAATTCTAACTGAGACATTTAAATGCATAAAAAGGTGTTGCAAGCATTTTACATTTAAATATATTTTGATATCATTTCAAAATTATTTCAATACAATTTTGAAATTATTTCAAAATATTTTAAAATTATTTCAAAATATTTTAAAATTATTACAAAATATTTTAAAATTATTTCAAAATATTTTAAAATTATGATGAAATTATTTTAAAATAATATTGAAATAATGTTAATTTCTACTAGGCCAGGAGGATCGGTGTGAGTGAAAGTACACCTGAAGTGTGGTTTTAAACGCGATTCTCGATCTGGGAAAGCGATTGAAGATGAGTCCACGGATGGTTTTTTTCAGACCCTCGTAGCCGGTATCGGACTTCGATTTTTTCGGCAAGCGTACCACTGATTTCTGTAAGGCCAGGAGGATCGGTGTGAGTGGAAGTACACCTGAAGTGTGGTTTTAAATGCGATTCTCGATCTGAGAAAGCGATTGAAGATGAGTCCACGGATGGTTTTTTTCAGACCCTCGTAGCCGGTATCGGACTTAGATTTTTTCGGCAAGCGTACCACTGATTTCTCTAAGACCAGGAGGATCGGTGTGAGTGAAAGCACACCTGTTCACCTCCTAGATAATCATTAGAAAAATGCAGTATGGACTGACAATTCAATTCCAATAAAACTAAAAACCATTGCTATGTTAACAATATTAATATGGGAAATAAAATTCTACGATCAAAAATTGCATCTCTTTAAACAATGTTTAAACACTTGCATTTTAATTTTCATTAATAAAACTCAAGATCCGATGATCAAACACACTAAAGTTTAGGTATTTTTTTAAAATATAGCATTATCATCGACTACAAATCACAACTTTGGTGCACACCAACAACTTTAACCGGAATATTCATTTTATAGTTCGCGGTTTTTGGAAAGGTATCGACTATATCAACAATCGCAATGCAAAGTCGATTTCTACATTCAAAATGGCAGCGATGGCAGTAATGTGCAAAGCAGGGAGTGTGTAAATATAGTATCCCTGGTGCAAAGATTATAATACACAGGTAATGTGCGTCAGCATGTTCGTGAATGTGTTCATGTAAAGTCAGCACGGAGACGAGCAATAGGAATGAAAGTGATCTCGAAACGCATCGTTTTTATGAAGTTCGTTACCATAGAAGCTTATTTCAAAATTGGAATTACGATTAAGGTACGGCGAGTTAATTTTTCTTTCACAAAGCGAGTCTGCCGAAGAAAGTTCATAAATCTGTCATTGTTTATGTTTTGACCTGCCTTCTATATAGTCTTGATTGAACTCATGACATAAGAATTGACCACGTTTATTTATTTTTCAGGCGCAACATTTTGGGACATAAGTAATGAACTAATGAGGGTTCAGCTCATCATTCAACGATTCAAATCTGTGATAAACGTGAAAATGTTATGGGTATTTGTGTCTTCCTCAGTGCAGTGATGACTTTCGATGACATTTTAAATAACTATCTCTTGAAAAAAACCTACTTTTCAATTAGAGTGGAACATTGTTCTTTTAAAACACATGGTTACTGAATACCAGGATAAACCTTTTAAAATGTAGTGTTGTGAAGGAAGCAAGGTCGATCATAACTCTTGATTCTCATGCCGTGTGGTGTGGCATTGGCTTATGTAGCGTTGGCTACTAGAGATAGTACTGCTAATGTGGATTCTTATTTTTTTATGTGCTACTTAGGCAAGTGAATTATTGAAATTTGAAGTAGTGCCAATAAATGTATAAATATCCAGCTGTTTTTTGTTTAAAAGTATGCATGGTACGTTCAAGTTGTTCCTGAAAGTTATTATTAGGACGATCATAGGTAGTAGCCGTCACTTAATGGAAGTCCGTTTTGTAATATCAAATTAAAGACTACAAATCTGCTGTCTTTACTTCAACCGGTTTCTCGGCATGATACTATTGTGTACTATACTATAGAGTGGGCTAAATGTAGTCTGAACTTCTGAGGAGTGTTAATGTAGCAGAAGTAGAATCGATAGGGTTAGGAATGAGTGGGTCATGAAAGAATGTGGGTTCGATACTGCTCCAGTAATAGACAAATGAGATGGTTGTGCTCTGTTGATTTCGCCATGTTAAGATAATGGACGATTGTCGAATGATGAAACAGTAATATAAGTGTTAAATGAATGGTGTGTGAGGTAGGGGTGGACCGAGAAAGTGGTGGTTGAAGGGGAGGAATGAATTATAGGAGTCTTAGGAACTGGAGAGTGTGTATGAAGCAATGTATATAGGGGTAAATAGAGGCAAACACTTAAGGTTTGATAGGCTAAGTCTGAATGGAGGAAGCTGTTGAAGTAGAGCAAGGTATACAAGCATATCATTATAAGTGATACTTTTCGACTATGCTTACGCCGTAAGGGAATGGCATATATACATATATTGTATAAAAGATTTGGAAAAAAATATATTATATTATTTTAAAATGATTTCTTCATAAGTTTAAAATATTTTAAAGTATATTTCAAAATATTTTATACTTATGAAGAAATCGTTTTAAAATAATTTTAAAATATTTTAAACTTATGAAGAAATCATTTTAAAATAATTTTAAAATATTTTAAAGACCAAAAAAATAAAGTGAACATTATTTTAAAATAATTTTAAAATGATTTTAAAATATTTTTCAACATATTTTAAAATAATTTATTCATAAGATTTTGCTACTTGGGAGTCTGTCCATTTGCCTGGTGTGGTCAGCATGGCTTTTTTTTTAGTTTGTTGTCTTAGCTTGTATGCTGCTCAGGTTGGTGTAGTGATATGAAAATTTCATTTGGGAACATACTCGGCTTCTATAACAGTCATAAATAAGGGCTTTGGTTAGCTTGCGTATAGTAATCTTACCTGGTAACCTCGCATCCTTCTGCCTTGAACATTCTTTCACGTGAGAGTCATACCAAAAGTGGTCCCATCCAGTATTTTATGTAAAGCTAATGGGAGCATTGCGGTTTGTGTAACAACAAAATGTATGGAACTCAAGTATTGTTTAGCAAAAAAGTGGTCTTCTCCATCATTGTTGTCTTGTGGTTATTATATGGGACTGCTGCATTATATTACATGAGGCTCATTTGGACCCATTTGTAAAGGTGTAATTTCTTTTTGCTCTCTCAAGATAATTGGATTATGTATGTTAAACAATGGGTAAAGTGAGACTGACTGATATGAGCAGAAATCATGTTTGTTTCGTGCCTGAACTGGTTTTGTTTGTTTTGCATCAGCTGTTGCATTGCATTGTCCCAGAAAAAGAGGTAGTCTATGCTGAAAATGTTGCTGCCATTGTGGGTAGAGTTAGTTTCTAATAGACGCCCTTCCCTCTCATGATTGACAACTCATTCCTCCCTTTAGAAGATATCTGACGGTGGTGAAATTAATGGTGGCAGCCAACTAAATGGAAATGAGATCCCTCCTAGTATTAATGATTCATTTCTCTTTTGAAGGCAATGTGCATACCTACAGAAAATGGAATCCCAGTATCTATGGGAGATAAAATTCAAGATGGTTAATTAGAGCTGCAGATAATAGTGCGTTATTGGTCACTTTTTCTTTGAATGAATTCAGTCAGATTGTCTAGTAGTAGACAAAGTTAGTTTTCTGATCTTCCTATGATATTCCTTGGGTATGTTATATATTTTTGTGGAATGCTTTCTCTAGTTGCAGTCATGTTGATAATCATTCCTGGAAAGAAGAAAAAAAGGAGTTTATGTTTGTCAACTCATTACAAAATGCTTGAATGTGACAAAAAGTCTTCTCTGGTAAAATAGTGAATAATACATGATTTATTTAGCCATTCAGTAGTCAATTGCTATTTTTACCGAAATTTGTTATAGGTGTAGCTAATTATAGAATGCTATACAAAGATTACAATGCCACATTTAGACTTCTCAGTAGATCACTCAATTTGTCTAATCAATCATTTTTCCATTTTGTATTTCAGAAGGCACATGCATCTAGCATTGTTTAATTATTTAATTTTGATACATATGTATTATCTGGCCTCCCTTGGTATTTTACCCCAGGATAGCTCTTAACAATGCAGCAAAAATCTGAGGTCAAAATTTGTTGATTATATTCCAAACTAGTCTTGAAACTGAAATTTGGTGTGCTATGATTAAGAACATTAAGTATTATTCTTTTTTGTAAATTATTTCGCTTAAACTTCTGTTGATGAGAGAGTTATAAGTTCTTGAGTTCTCAGTTACTGTGAATGAAATTTCAGGCAGAGGAAAGGGGCTACATATGCATCATTAGAGTTCCAGAAGAGCGAATGTTGTATGAAATTCTTCAGAAGTCACAACTTTGAGGTATCTCCATATTGTTTCACTTTGTTGGATGATGATTAAACTAATCATGACTAATGCATCTGGAAAATTACTAATTGTAGGGAATGGATTTCTAATAGATGAGAGAGGCCTTTTTGTTATTGTCTAGAGTTAAGCAGATACCCTTCAAAATGTATCATTTTTTTGGCTGGGTGTGCATCATAATATGGCATATTGAATGGAACATAATTTTTATGGAATTTTTTGCTAATATTTCAATTTTTCATCATGACCCTTACCAGTTATTCCTTTGGGTAACTTTGACACTTATTTGTGTTTCAAATCTTTTTTGACAGTTTTTTTATGGGATTCATTTACTCTTTTACTTCAGTATTTAACTACTAACTGAAACTTCTGCACTTCTTCACGATCCTACTTGTCACCTCTTTGCTTGTTTCATTCATTGGGAAACCTTTGAAGCAATGTGAGAATAGAAGGCCATTTTTATGTATTCCAGTTTTACCATGTTACTGTTGGGAGCTCAGAGCCAATTAACACATAACTGCAATACGATAAAACTTCTACTTTAGTCTCAATATTCCATCATGGATGCCATCACAGCATCAATAGAATATTTACTGTTAATAAGCATATTGTCCTTCAGGCATAGGTAATCCTTAATTCAGTACTGACAGCTGAATTCTGCTGACAGTGAATCTGACTATCAATAGGATTGATTGATATGGGAAATGAAAATTCAGAGTGCTAAATGAGAGGGTCAGAGAATCTTGAGTATCAAAAGGTTAGGTGTTTTGGATGGCATTGAAGGCAGTTAGAAGATTCAAAGAATTAGAAGATTTAATGGAGAGGGAATGTGGATAGGTTGGGAAGTGTTCATGGGTGGAAAATAGTAGGCAGGTGTTATCCACAAATCAACCATTATTGGTAGAATACTATTTACAGTGATGATCATGTGTCATTGTTGCTTGTTCTCAGTGTCTCCGTTCATTATTCTCACTTTCCAAGTAGCTGGTTTTACTCCATCTGCCTTGTTGAGTCATGATACGTATTTGTCATAAGAAGAGAATTTTGACATAAATGATGTGGTGTGGAGAATGAAAATAGTTTATCTCCTGCCTGAAAGTTAAACAGATGACAATTATTCAAGCGCACATTAATATCCATGTATCACTGCAATATTTAAAACACCTCTGAGTAAAACATAAATGCAGCTTAACAAAAATGCATCCAAAATGGTAGCAGATGCATTATCTCAAGCAGTGGTCAAAATAACCACTGTCATTGTTCTTTGTCAGTTGATTAGAAGGTTATTTGATTGCATAATTTTCTTATGCCATTGGCATGAAGTTTTCATATTAAGGGTCAGTTTCAACAACGAAGATAATCGTTTGGATAATCCAAAAATTTAGGTAATGTGACTTTTCTGTTTCACCAGTACTATAAACTCGGTTTTGGGGCATTGTCTTGGTTAATATTTTTACCAAAGGTTTTCGTCAGGTGAAAGCTTATTATCCAAGATAATTCTGTAGAAGCATTATGGCACGCAGGCGATTTACTTTATTTTATTTAACGTGAGCTACTTTTAGATATTAGTGACATTGTTGAGACATTTTTGTTTATCACCAACGACTGATCCACGAGGCCATAGAGATTGAGAAATGCCCCCTGAACTTCAACCGGGACAAGGGTATTCGACTAAGTCCGACTTGGAGAAGACTCTTCCGGAGTAAAGACATGCCTGGATGGTTCCACAAGAAGAAAAACAATGACACACCCGTTGGCACTGTGAGGGGGAAGGAAAGTTCACCGACCCCCCAAGGACAGGGCTAAGTGGCGGCCTACTTCTTACGTCATTCACCCCCTCCACTTCACAGTAAAGGGGGAGGGATGGAGAGATATAAAAACATCAACTTCCCAATATATTTTTTATCTTGCCTGATGATGCGTCCTGCAATGGCCGCGAAAGCTTGCCCACTGACAACGCGTTATACGCAGCTGCACCCGAAAGCCTCTGACGACGAAGTTTGCCTTGATGCTCTGGTATTAGTTATATGCATGGATTCTATAGCCACACCTTTAAGTAGTGCCTGACATTTTATTACCATGAGATAGTAAACCGTTGAATTAACTACCGGGAATTTATGCTCTTGGTTGCATATATCACTTGATTTGTATTTGAATAGCTAAATATGGCACGCGTCATTTGTTTTTCAGCGTGAACAAATCGAAAATGTAGTCAAGTGCATGGTACTAATGTCAAGTGAGTGATATTAGCCATAGCGTAAAGATATCCATGAACAAAGTGGCCGAAAAAATTTATTTGGTGGTGAGAAAGATGTCTTCGCTCTGACACCAATGACAACGACGAAGGAAATGCTAAGTTTTAAGTGATTGAAAGGTACCTATAATAGCTGTTACTGTACAGTTTTTGAGACACTGTAAATAAAGGCAATGTTATTTAAGTTCGTTCCAGTATTTTATTTCTGCATCTCCTAAAGGTAACGGTGAAGACAATAAGTGATATCTTAGGGGAGATGTTTAGTGGGCATTGAAATATCTTATAAACATATAGATGATTTTTGAAAGTGATTATAGATGTTTTCTAGATATACGTAGAAGATAATGTAGATGTTTCGTGGACGTTTAGTTAATATTTTGTCCTTCATGGGTCCATTGGAAATGCCTTTAGTTACAATAAGCTCGAAGTTAAATCAGCTGAATTACAAATCAGTTGGGTGCTTTTATTTGTTTGTTGACATAGGAGTATGAGAAATTTACTAACCTAAACGTTCTCAGAGAAATCTCCATTTGATAAAACCGAGGTAATAATGACAGTGGTGGAACGCAAACGAGAGATTATCGAAATAATAATTTTAATGGAGATAATGTAAACTGCAATAATGGGAAATTTTACTGTCGTGGGTGAAACTGGCCCTAAGTCATGAAAAAGACACTATGGCAATACTTTTCACTGGGCACACTTGATTTGTGCCATGGTTGTTTACTTAGAGATAAATTAAAGTCTCCTCCTGAAGTTAGTCAAACAACCTGTGAGGCTACAAGAGTAAGAAATGAGTTTAGCGAGCAGCGAGCGAGAGTAAAGAGCAAGAAAAGAATTTATGGGTGAAGAGATTTTATAATCTGGTAATTAAAGGCATCAGTAGGTATAGGATGAAATGGATCTGGTACCACCCCTTTCTTTGCTTTCCCACTACACAGTTTCTTGCTTTCCCCTACAGTACTTACAGTCTGCATTTTAGTTTAAATCTAGCTATTCCCAAAGAATTGACCAATCACTGATTGTCAAGGATGAAATACTCTTGCTGTTTGTAACCTACTGGACCAGAAGTAACCCAATACAGACTGAAGTCAGTATGCACTGTGGGCTGTTGGATTTCAATAGTTCTCTCTTTTCCATTTCTCTCAGCCTATTTGTTTTGAGATTTACTTCCAAATAGTTAAATATCCCATCAGTGGTAATGGAATTTTCACTCCAAAATTAATGAATAGTGTTATTCAGTGAATTCAGCACTTCCAATTCTATTTCTTTACTTGTTTTCCACCGACACATCAAATTTCCTATGTACTGCAATTGGTTTGTTAAACTCTACCAAGTTTTGAGTGCACATATGACTGAAGCTAATTGCCTAAACACATAATGTTTTGGATTGGTCATAAATGCTATGAAAGTTTGTGTTAGTTGTCATTTCAGAGTTAAAAAAGCCATGGTTGACTACTGAAAACTCTTTATGTTTTGTGAGTAATTCATCATTTGCCTTTAATAATTAGGTGGTGGATACACATTGGATTTTTAATAAGTTGTTGGCTTAAGTCTAATGCCTTTAAACCTTAATTTTTCCTCAATTTGAGGGTAAAGTGATACTGCTTTATTGGGTTTATTGTTTCTATATGCTCATTAGTTAACTATCAGTACATGCTCAGGTTTTCAAGATATTGGTTTCCTAACTCAAAGAAATGGTATCATGTCGGACACAATCGAATTGATGGTATCATGTCGGACACAATCGAAGTCACGTCGGGAGTTCCCCAGGGTAGCGTAGTATGTCCGCTTCTATTTCTTTTATACATAAACGATTTGGGTACCGTAGTTAGTAGTAACCTTAGACTTTTTGCAGACGATGCGGTGGTGTACAGGGGTATATCAAACGAAGAGGACATGAAATCACTTAGCAAGGATTTAGATGCAATTGAAGAGTGGTGCGACAAATGGCAGTTAGAACTCAACCTTAAAAAGTGTGTAGCTATCAATTTTTGGAGGAGGAATAATTCGATAGAGCGATCCTATAGAATTAATAACACGAAGATCGAAAACGTTGAAACCGTAAGATATTTAGGTGTAACAATCACTAAAGATTTATCGTGGGGAAGACACATAAGGGAAATATGCGGCCGAGCGAAGAGAAAGCTAGGATTTATAAAAAGAGTACTTGGGAAATGTGATGAGAAGACAAAAGAGCGATGCTACTTTTCACTAGTTAGGCCCCACCTTGAGTATGCAGCCAGTGTATGGGATCCTAATGAATTAGGTTTGATGAGAGAACTAGACAGTGTGCAGCGTAGAGCAGCTAGGTTCGTCAAAAGGTGTTACGATAGGTTGAGTAGTGTATCAGAATTAATACAAGAATTAGGGTGGGAATCATTATCAGAGCGTAGATTAAAGTTCAGATTTAATCTATTGCAGAAATTTCAATCGGATAGCTTTACTGAAGATGTTAGGCACATATTGAAAACACCAGCGTATTATGCTAGATTCGACCAGATAAATAAGATTAGAGAGATAGATTGTCGTACAGATAGATTCAAAATGGCATTTTTCCCCCGTACTATAAGAGAACAGAATAGGCAGCATAGGAAAGGGATAGGTAGGGGAAATATTTTAGAGTATTCTGTAGTGCATGATGCATGTATTAACCCCTCAAATACTATAGATACTAACAATCTAGTTGCATGAGACCCTTTAGTTGCTTGCTTGCATGCTAGTAGTGAATGCTTGGTGACCTTCACCCCCTGCCACACACCCTCGCGGTGGCTTGCAGGGTATCGTGTAGATGTAGATGTAGATGTAGATGTAGAAGAAAGTGTTGCTAGAAATTAATAGCTAACCATACATTGTTCTGGAATCATGCAATTTTCTTTTTAAAAAGTCACAAGTCAGTTACTTTTCTGGACCCATTTCTGAAATTCAGCCTCTTTATGGAAAACACCCAAGTCTTTAGTCTTACTGTGATCAAGGATTTGGCTTCATGATTTTCTGAAGGAATCATTAGCAATTTTGGGTATTTCCATGATTTTTCTCTTTCCTTCTGGCTTTCAGTTACCTTTATGCACACCTTATATGCATGAATTGGATAAGTTGCTCTTCCATGGCTCTTGATGAAATGTACATCTTTCATATTCCTCTACGGTCATTTATTTTGTCCTGTCAAATTTGGCATGCATCCTGTCCAATCACTGAATTCGCAAATCTTTGAATCCAGGGGGAGGGGTGCCGAAGGGTGAGCTGGCATTGGATCACACTGGTGACGAAGTTGGTGTTGGTGCAGCCATCCTCTCAGCAGGTGATGGTGGTGAATCAGC
Organism: Platycnemis pennipes; assembly: GCA_933228895.1. Taxonomy (NCBI): domain Eukaryota; kingdom Metazoa; phylum Arthropoda; class Insecta; order Odonata; family Platycnemididae; genus Platycnemis; species Platycnemis pennipes. The sequence goes on from OW121848.1 coordinate 122,416,571, forward strand.
AGCCATCACCAGCCCATCTACCCCACGAAACAAGTCGTGGTTCTCTTGGTCTTAGGATGTCACAGCACTTTCTGCTTGGCATCCTTTAGAAATTTGATACTCAAGGGTGGCAGCCATTTCCTTGGATTACTGCTCATCTGGAAAGTGGATGCTTCTTCTGCTGCGCTCATTTTTTTGTGTTAATAATAAGTGCAGATGGCTGTGTGGCAGCTGAAATCTTAATAATAAACTGCTGTTTGCTGTGATTTAAGCTCAATCACTACTCTAAGCAAGCTACACAAGCACCATATGACCTTTGAGACATCATATCTACCTCCCAATTTTCTACTTCTCTGTAGAAGCCTACTAATTGGCCTGATGTTGTGTGTTGTGTGCTCAGACCTTAATAGTCTGTACCCATCCTTGACATCATGAGATTGTTTTGAACCTGGCTGTTGGGTATATTGACAGTTTACTGATGTTAGCGAAGGTCTTAGTTGTCCTTAACAAAAGCAGATTTTTGTCACTAATGATTTACTGTTGTACATCACCTGTTCACTATTGTATGTGCATCACCTGCATTGAAGAGATGCTCATAAAAAAAGAGTATGCACATTTTTTGTGTGTTAATATTTTTGGGAGATGTTATCCCATAGATTGACAGCTGAGTGGAAAGTGGGAGCAAATAGAAACCAAAGCATTAAAAATAGGATTGTGAGCAAAGAAGTTTAGGAATAGATCTTGTAAAGAGGAACATGGGACCATGTCTTGATTATTGCTCACTAAATTTTTCATGGTGTCATCACAATCATCCCATGTGTAATATTTAACTGTCTCATAGTATGGCTATGCAACCTATGCATAGATGCGTGTGTTCTATAGTCACAGTCACTCCTCTGTTGACAATTACTTGCACTGTCTTCTTTAATTTCTCAGGTTAGAAGCTCTTCAGCGAAACCTGTATGTTTAAACTTGTTCAACTTTTACCCAGCATGTATTGGTGTTACATTTTGAAATTGTTAAACAGTAATGTTTGTTGTGGGTTGATGTATATACTAACCACTGTGTCAGTTTCTGTCATAAGGAATAGTGGTTGAGTTTATAGGTTGTGATTAATAAGATGTGCAGAAGCAGTAAAAATTAACTTTAGTGGAGCACATTTTTTAAGTTAATATTAAAAGTGATTTCGTTTATGTGTTAAGTTTTTCCAAATCTGTGAAAATATTCAATCAGAAGTTCTATTAAAGTATTATCGTGTGAAGAATGTTGTATTCTTAATCTTATACCTCTAAGGCCAACCTGTAAACGTTCTTATTGCTCAATAATCCTTAACACTGTGATAGCATGCTCATTAGAAGAGCATTTAGTTATGTTTAAACCGTATCCCTCGCATATTAAAAGAATATTTACCAATTGATTGATCTCAAAAATGTCTCTTCAAGTAAATATAAAAAATCTAATTAGCAAATGCTTAACCATATTTGCCCCATTTGATTTATTTATTTAAGATCCCATTTCATGTGACAGTTGCTTCTACTGCTTAATTTTTTTCTTCAATAATACCAGCTAGATTCCTAGATGTATAATTAAAATGTGAAGTTTGGCCTATATGAAATAATCCTGGGAGTGGAATAAGAATTGCTTTCCTACCCACATTTCTCATGCTCAAATCATTTTCTTTGATTTGTGATTGTAACTTTTTAATCTTTAGAATGATACTCTATCTACTCTCGGGGAAGAATATTTGGTTTAGAATTAACCAGCTATCTCTTGTAGTCAGGAATATTTAGATTTACCCCCAACACTGTGACCAGTGATAGGCAAAATGACAGTGTAAGAAATATGTTCATTAGATTTTTCGTTCGTTCTGTGCCAGTTCATACTAAGACTGTGGCAATCATGGCTAGATTATTTTAACCGTGTGCTCTCCATGCAGAGCGGCGTTGCTGTTGCATCGGGTCTTACCATCCCCATTTTCTATTCTATCCTTGAGCTTTCCCAATTGGGGAATCGCGTGCTGTACACGGGCCACTGCGCAAATATTGTTCTCGTGGAGTCCGAGGGAAAAGGAGATATCTCCAATAATTTCTATATCCTTATCGCACGGCCTCGATCGTCATCCTGAACTCCCCTGCGTGGAAGCGGAACGCAGGAGAACTATGGCGCCGCACCATGTTGCGACTCAGTGTGACGTCAAATATCGGCGACGGCACAGTTTAACCAATGGCTTCCACATAAAGTTCCAGACGTTATGTCCGAAGCCATCGTTTTGCTTGTTGGGTGGCCGAAGTTTGTTCAAATTTTTATTGTTCCCGATTGCGTGGTTAGCGAGCTGGGATGGGTTCGTGATGCAAACACGTGGTGTATTCTGTCGCGATGGGGCGTGCTTCGGAATATATGAATCATCCACGACCACTTCATCAGCCGAGTGGACGGTGTAGGCGCCGTCAGAAGGACCGAGTGAGTGCTCTCACCTTGGAAAGCCCACGGTCAGGACTTCGACGCCCTCCCTCCGTGGCATTTAAGGCTGAATGCAGCGTGGTAGGCACGACTCCGTCGCCTCCTGCTCTCGGCTCCCCTCCCTTCCCGTCACCTCCCCTCCGTCCTCTCACCTGCCGTTCACGTATGATCCGTGAGAAAACTCATCAGCGCCGATTTCGACTCCTTCCTCGCATTCCCCTCGAAGGCTCGTCGGTCCAGGCCGCTTCCGTCATCCCGAGCTCCACCGCCGCTGTCCGAGGGAAAGGTAAGGCACTCGATTACGTCATGCTGAAATATGTGGGCCTCGATTGGTTACTTGCCAAGAAAGTCGCCTCCGCGCAGGAAATTTCCGAGAAACCTTGGGTCAAGATACCTCAGTTTAAACCATAGAAACAACCTCGGCCTTTACTTTGTGGAATTTTTCCATCGTTGAGAATGTGAACAAAACTTCCTAATTTTCCGCACTACTTTTAGGGACCATACCTGTTTCAACACGTTTGTGTCATTATCAAGGGACTTCTAGTCCCTTATTGGTAACACGTATGTGTTAGAAGTCACTTGATAATGACACAGATGTGTTGAAACAGGTAGGGTCATTGTAAGTTGTGTAGTAAATAACAGTTTTGTTCTTATTCTCAAATCAGTTTAAACCACTTAAATTCTTTTATTTATTCAATAGCTCCGAGTATTATGCATAGGCTTTTCTCATTTATGCCAGCTTTTTGAGATGATATTAATAGTAAATAAGTTTAAGAACATGTTTTCTCAAAATGAGATCCCATATGCTTAGTTTTATAAAAATAGTTTATTTGAAATAGCAGTACCTATATCCTCCACTCTAACGGTGAGCACAATATCAGATTGACTTTTTTCTCCTTATCATTTTTGTGTCTTGAGCATTGCTCTATCTTTTGGAGAAAAGTAGTTTGTTGTACAAATTTAATCTTGTAGTCCATGGTTCTAAACTTTTCCTAGAGTATGAATAATTAACACTATTTCAAGAGGTGATATTAAGATAAATAACATTGGATGAAACTAATCGCTCTAGTGATCTCCCAGTTTCGAGATAACATGCAGAACTACTAGAATTTTTAATATCTCATATTTCTTTTTTGAGTCTTCACTGTACATATCCGTATTTTATTGATAGCAAATAATCAGACAATTGTATAAATTGCTGCGATGTATTGGCACATGGAGTTATTTTCTATCACCTCGCGTGACTGATGTAAAAAGCATAAGTAAAGTTCATTTACTATTTTCTCGTTAATAATACTTGAGTAAAGTTCAAGAGACCTTTTCAGTGATAATAGAATGGTAATGTATGCCGTTTTGCTCTAAAAATGATCCCTAAATTTTATTCTGCAATAATGCGTAGCGTCCAAACCTGTATTTGATACTGAAACTTTCCTGTTTTTTCTCAAATAGTGCGGAATATAATTCTAATGTGTTTTCATGTGCAGTGCTTTAAAGTTTCTATTGATCATAATGCCATTAAATGTGCTGAGTCTAGTTGGGAGAAAAGTATTAACAAAAACATATAAGTAACATTTAAGTCTAGGAATCCTGTATCATAATCCCAAGCCCTTGCATGCATAGAAAACGTCGTGACTGAGCATCACTCTTCAACCTCAATCGTGTTGAATGTGATCATTTTGTAGTTTAATGTGCTTGTGTTTATTAGTTTCTCGTGTCAAGCAAATTAATGCGAGAAGATTTAAGTAAAAACTCCATAGTTGCATGATTTGAATTTTGAAGGTTGTATATTTCTTTGGTTATAGTCTGAAACCCATATCATGCTGAGGAGCGGTTTTATATGGGAACTGCAGTGGTTGCGCGTCGCAAACTGACGTTGCCGTGTTTATTTTCCCACCTTTGCGGAGCGAACGGCAGCTCCGTTCGAACTCGTTATCTACTCCAGAGTCGGCAACTGCGCAATTTAGCCGTGGAAAGCGATGCATATAGATACACACGGTTAGGATGATAAATAGCCGTTTCATAAGTGCCATAATTATCGCCCGTTTATTGCGGTCCCACTAATTGCTTTTCTTTATCTATGCATGCTGACTTTTCGCGGGGCATTAAAAATCTCCTCGCCGTCGTCCCGCCGGCAACATCTAAACAGTACGTGATGCCAAGCCACAGCCTCGCACTCGATACGCTCAGCCCCTCTGAGCGGCGTTAGAGGGTGTTCTCAGCGTTGATTAGTGAGGACATCCCCTTTGATTTTATTTTCTTGACGAGCCCATGCGAAATGCATAAAAATTTGAAATGACATGGTGATAAAAGTTTGTGCTTTTGTGCAGACTCCTAACTTTTAATACCTGCTATGCAATAGCATGTTGTGCAAAATCTCAAGGGAAGAGGAAAAGTGTTCAAGTCATTTAGTGCATATTCGCCATAATCATCATGATATCCACTATTACAGCATTAAATTTTCAACACTACGCTGTGGTATGAGTTTAAATTCAGTTGAAATCTAATTATAGTGATCTGGTGATTGAATAGTTGGTTAAGAATTTAAATGGCAACATGCCTAGCCATGGGAATTGAGATAAAAGTAGTATAAATCGGTATCAATGTTTTGTTGACTGTGGTCGTGAAGTTGAATCATTTGAAAAATTTCTACGGCAACTTTCGCAAGCGCTAGGCAACCAATTTTTGATGAAATTTTGAAAACTCACGTGATTTTATTTAACTGTAAATTAATTTCTGCGCTTAGTTTTGGATGGTGAAAAAAATTTAATTAATTAATTTTAAAGAAATTTGAAATTTTTAATTCAAGTTTTTTGTTGATTTCAACTATTTCAGACTTACGAGCTTGCTTACTTTCTTGAATGCGAACTATCCCTTAGCGAAAAAACAGTTTGATTTCAACCGTTACTGTTGGATTTCAATAGTTGACCCAATTTACTGTTGAAATTTTCACCAGTAACTATTGGATACAACTGTTGGGCAAATTTATTGTTGAAATTTTCAACAGTTTTTTCGTATGGGGATATAATATGTAACATGCTCTAGATCAAATAAAACGCGAATCAGATGCAGGAGGATTTTTAAAATCCGGGTTGGCGTTATCCTGTATTATATGCAGCACGCAATGGCCCTTAGTGTAATGCGTGTAGTCTATATGTAGGGATCCTTTCCGACCCTGTTTTCTTGGGAGACGCTGATTTCATCGGAAATGCTCCATGTTTACTGGGGAATATTTCCTTTGCATTTTATTCCAACGGTATTATTCATGAGAGTTTATATTTTCTCCACTTCCAAACTGCTTTTCCAGTTGTTTAGTTGTGTACTTTCGCTAATTTGATTATGCATCGTTAGGTACCTGCTAATACCAGAGGTATGGTGTGCTAATATATTCGTAGGAGTTGCAACCGTATTTCCTCCTAGCCCTTGCCGACTTATAAGTTAGCCGCTAAAATTAGCTCTAACGCTATTGGTCGAGGAACTCTGGATGACTGGAAAGTGATTTCTTGGTGCTCCTATGCTCACACACTTTCTGGACATACCTCGGCGTATTGTCGTCTTGTGGTTGTTAAATATGAGCAAAGTAAAGTCCGTTGGCCCACGATAATTAAGGTTCGTGTTTTTCATCTGGACTTTCGACGTGATTAGGTTTTCTCGACGCAAGAAATAGTCGGGGATGTTTTAATTGCATTTATTGTTCATTGGCGACGTTGAAATGCTAACTCAAAATCAGTATAATACTCTTTCATAGGTCTGAAAAAATTCTGTATCATTGAAACCTAGATCAAATTGGAGCTCACCATTATGGAAAACTTTCAGAAGATGAAATATGGATATAAGTGAAATATTGCATGGAATTCAGCACCGAATATCATGAACAGCTAGAATTGAAAAGAATGAAATTAATGAGAAAACAGTTGTTGCACAGAAGGTATTGAAATGGGTACAGCATAATATATATGGGTTCTCATTATTATGATTGTCGTAAGTTTTATCTCACAGATTCTAATTGCAGTATATAATTTGTCCATAAAATAGGTATCTACCTTGAATTATTCCATTGCGCCACAAAAAGAAATAACCTTCCTCTCGAGGTTTTTATCGGAAACCTGATCGAAATTCAATTGCAAATTATTGAACTACTGCAAAATGAGAGTATATCACCAGGAGGTCTGGATGATCGTTTGGAGTGGAGTCCTCTGAGTTGTAAGCCCAACGGCGTTTAAAGTTTACTCATCGTATTAGGGAGGCTAGTTCCTTTAAATGTATTGACTGTGACTCCACATGAAGGCGTGGTCTCCAGAAATTCATTCAGCTTGGTTGTAACTGGGCATATCCAAAGAGAGTTCTTCTGGACATGCGCGGTATCCTAGGATCAGTAGCTGAACTTCTTAACCACTGAACTACCACGCCGAAGTGCTACGTTGAAATCCAGGAAGTTTAAATTCTTCAATCACAATATTTCACGTGCCAAACTTCGTGAGAAATACAGGAAAAGGCCAACTCCGTCGCAGTCAATCCTAAAATCCGAGTTCTTCTTTCTCCTCCAGCCGCCATTCTCACCGCTTCCTTCCCGAGGCACCAAGCGTCCGATCGCACGAGCGAGATCGGCCTCGGGAGACATTATCCCCCCGCCGAAGCTGTCTCCTCGACCGGAACATGGAGTCCCTTGCTCTACTTGTCTTCACGCTGTCCCTCGGGAGCGTCGAGACGCGCACGTTCCCCTCGTGCCCGCCCATCGACGCTCAGCCCCACTGCACGGCCGCGACGCACCGCAGGGCCATCACGTGCCACCGAATCGCCGACCCACTGCCCCTGCTCCCTCTGTTATCCGCCCGCCGGGAGAGGCCCGGCGGCGACGAAGGCGGAGGAGGCAGCGAGGATGCCGCCGAGGAACGGGCGGACGGCGGCGGGCGGGCGGTGCGGATGGCCGTGGGCGGCGAGGAGGGCCAAGGAGGGCGGAAGGGAGAGGTGAGGGCCGAGCTGGTGCGCTCCATCACTTTCTGCGCTTACCCCGATGACGTCATCGACCTGGGACCAATAATCAAAGGTCAGAGTCACCCCAGTCTTTCGTTCCCATACCGACTCCCTTCATGATTGCTAGCACGTGTTCTCCTTTTTGATTTTCCTCTCCAACCAGTCTCCTTCGATCTAATTCCGAAGACTTGCCGGCCCCGACTAGTCGCTTAACCTCATCTACTTTTCTTTGTACTTTTTATGCTGGGAGAGAGTATTATGGGGTATTTAACCAGTCCTCGATGGGATCTCATCTGATTAATTCAGGAAGCCACACAGATGCGACTAGTCGCTTAACCTCATCTACTTTTCTTCGTACTTTTTATGCTGGGAGAGAGTATTTTGGGGTATTTAACCAGTCCTTGATGGGATCTCATCTGATTAATCATTAATCTGATTAATTCAGGAAGCCACACAGATGCTCAGAAAAGCACTCCGGAGACCTATACGAAGAAGCTGAGCGCCCGTTTTCCCTCATGTCATTAAAAGATAATCAAGTGCACATACTTCACTATCAGTTTTGACTACAGTCGTAAAATTAGAAGAATGGACCGACAGTGTTTTCCTTCAGAACCTGGGACTACTGCAAAACCAAGATTTGATGCGGTGTCATTTTTTTAGCTAAAATTATTTGCCTACATATGATCATCCTTGATGTCCACCTCATCAAATAAATTCATAATATGGTCGTTCAATATTTCTAGAAGTATCAAATTCATTCATGAATTCCCTAGATTTTTTTTCATCTCAAAAGCAATTTGGATAACAGAGATTTTGAAGGTGTAAATTTATCACTATTTTGCTGCTTCCTCCAGCGTAAGTAAACCTTTGGTAGATATATTTGGCAAATAAATGGTGTGTTACATGCCATTACTAGTGACTTACTGTCATTTTCGTGATATGGAGACTGCCATAATAGTGAGGAATCCGCGAGGGCAAAAGTTTGGATATAACGTCAAAATAATGTTGAACATATAAAAAAGTCTTCTGGATTATAAATCTAACCACGAACCTTTGCTTACACGGCCAATGTACAATTCCATACGCTACCCAGGATTCTCAATCCCTAAGGAAATTTTAAATGACCCATTCGAACAAATTTCATTGCTATTACAGTTCATCAAGGAGGCTGGTTTCAAACAATCCACCGTCCGTGGGAATAGATCCTATAAAATATTACAAAATACAATAGGCCATTCTTCTGAAGGGGATTCACTGCAAGTCTTTACTTCTACAGTTGTGAACGGATCTTGCGCGCGTTGAAAATATCCTAAAAGGCATTGCCTGTGGTATTCAAAACCCTGGATGACGAAGTTGTATGAGCATTGGTCTGACATGCTTAAGGTCCGTAGTTCGATTCTCAGTCCTTTTTTCCCGATCAATTTTCAACGCGCTCGATAGCCGATCTTAGCGGCAGTTGCACGATTTCGTTTTAGAGGAACGTTTAATCGTTAAAAGAAAAACCTTTGTGTAGTAGTGATTAGCGATGGGTAATTTTAAGTTTTGAGCTGCAAATCCTTATCAGAGGACTCCAAACGAAATCAAATAGCATTGAGATATAAATGCTGACGCTTATATCAAACATATCACGACGTTTATCTATTATAACTGATTAAAAAAATTAAAACGAATTTGGCATCAACACGAAATTTGCCTCTTTTTTGTCACACTATGAGAAATTTTCATTCCAAAGACATACCTCTGCGCAATGCGCATTTGTTATTTGACTCTGAATTAATTGGAATTAATCATGGATACAATGTAAACAAAACCGTTTTAGCTTCTTACCCTATAATATTACCCATTCCAATAGTTTATTCGTGAGGAAGAAATTTTCTGAAAAAATAACTTTTCTGAAAATTACCGTTTATTACGGTAATTTTCAGGGGTGTTGGTAATTTACGAAAAATACCACGGTATTTTACGAAAATTACCGCGGTAATTTACCAAGTTGCCCATCTCTAGTAGTGAGCAGTCATTTCACGTACGTCAATGTCGAACATGTTTCGTAATATGTTTGATGCATTGCGACGGAGAGAGTCCTCCCCCTCTCTCTCTCTCTTTCGGTGGTCCTGCCCGTGACCCAGGGGCTTCCTGGCTCTCCGCAGAGTTCCCCGAGCTGCGGCGCCTGACCGTGGCCCCCGGCGGGATGGTGAGCCACGTGGTGGGCTTCGACCTGGAGGACGAGGCGGGCGCTTCCTCCTCGTCCTCGTCGTCGGAGGAGACGGGGCAGGAGGGCGAGGCGGAGCGGTGGGTGGCTCTGCGCCAACTGGGTGCGTCCTCGCGCGGCAACGTGAGCGCCATCAAGGGCCCAATGGAGCCCGAGGAGGAAGAGCGGCTGATGCGGCTGCTCCGCCGGCGGAGGCTGCGCTCCCTCGACCTCACCGGCAACCGATTGAGGACCCTGGAGGCGGGACGCTGGATCCGGCGCGTGCACAGGATATACCTGGCAGGTGAGCGCCCATCGGCCCAACCCCGGCCACTTCCTACGCTTCAGAAACCGAGTTTCCCCCCTCCGTAAATCAAATGGTTCCGGCAGGATCTTTAGGCACAGACCGATCGAAATGGCAACAAAAAAATTTGGTGTTGTCCATTAAATTTATTGAAAAGATCACTGCCCGTTTTGGCGCTCATGCGTCATTTTCGAGTGATGCCGCCTCGGAAATGATAGACCAGAGCAAGTATCCCAGCTCTCGGTGAAAAAACAGTAGACCAACGATGTATTAGGAATGATAGAGGGAAGACAGTCACATTATTTAGTAGAATTGGCAAGGAAAGTCATAAAGGAGAGATCGGGTAGTATTTATTCGGGGTTGGTAATTTCCCCATCCCCAGATGTAAAAGTGTAAATTGGATGGGTGGGGGGCTTTCTAGAGCCCCATGGCACTTAAACCTCTTTAGATCCATTGTGCCAACCCACATTTAACCTGCCCGCCACCCGCAGACAGGGGACAAGAGTACCGCGGTAGAGTTATGGAGGAGGGTCACCCATCCAACCTCTGTCCGGGCCCAACGTTGCTTAACTTCAGTGATCTCATGGGAGCCTTAGGTGTCAATTGGCTAGGCCCCTGCCCCCTGCACCCCCCCAGATGTATGTTCTGATGAATTAATTCCTTACTTCCATACTTTTATTTCCAGCTGTAAGTAGATTCCTTTGGTAAAAGGCTCTTTTAGCCTAAGCTAAGAAGCTATTCTGTCAATTTTTTCTTGCTTCATCCATCGCTGGTAACTTGGCTTTGCAATAAAAACACTTTCACCTCAAGCTTTTATTTTCCTAGTGTAACGTTGGTCTTGGCATCTTCTCTTCTAAGGTCCTACCAAACAAACAAGACCTTAGTTTTCTTTTTATTGAACTTCATATGATATCTGGCCAATATTTTTTTCCTTGTGACTAGTCTTCTTTAAGCCCTATCCTGTGTCCACAATGACTGCTATATCATCACAGAAAATGCATCATGTTAATTTTTACCCTTGGATATTCACCCATGAAGCCTTCTCATTGATTTCATTGATGACTTTCTTGATGCAAGCATTGAAAAAGTATGGAATACAATGCACAACCTTGTCTTACTCCCACCATAATATTTTTTTCTTCACTGCATGGTCCAGATTTAATATCACAACTACTTGATTTTTATATGAACTATGAACCATTTCCTTTCAGAAATCCAAGCTTTGAGTTCCAATCGATGTTGTCAAAAGTCTTCTCTGAATTCACTAACATGATGAACGTTGGTTCCATTCTCTTTCTATGAGCAGCCTAAGGGCCAATATTGCTTCTCCTTTTCCCTTGCTTTTCCTGGATCCAAATAGGCCTTCACCCAGGGCATTCTCTGCTTTTTGTTCTATTCTTCTGTAGATGATCCTTGTCAATATCTTCAATGCATGTGTCTTATGTTCCTAAAATTTTCATTCTCTTCATTTCTGTTTCATCATTTAGTTTTATGTTCAGAAGTAATGCAGCAATTTACTTTTTATATGTTAAGCTTGAAATAGATTGTAAATCAAAACTATATTTTCTAATTTCTTCGATGCTAAACATGAGTGAAATGAAGCATAGTTAGCACTTTTTTCTCACTTATTCCTTTATTACAAATTCTGATCCTGGGGAAGATAAACAAGAAAAAAAGTCTTTTAAGAGACTATAAAGAAAGAAAATATTCTCATGCAATACAATCCAAACAGTGCTAAGGTTTTGGTGTGTGATCTAGAAGCTACAGTTTACAAGGTCGTAGGCCAAGGTCAAGGTTTATAGGCCATTTAGCAAATTGTTTTTGATATTTGGCAAAGTTTAATAACTGCTGGTAATGCTGTGATGGTGACTTTTATGGGGTCACCAACTGAGAATGCAATGTGAAAAATTTGCAGCAGAAACATAATTCTCGTGGACTATGATGAAAAAAGTAATCAATGCATGTATATCATTCAGATCATGTTCAGAGTATCTGAAAAATTTAAAGGAACTAGAAGAAATGTGCTGTGTGGGAAATGGCCCAACATGTTTCTCACTGATATCAGGTTCCTCATTTTCGTCTTTATTGCTTTATTGTTTATTTGAAAATTAAGGTGTAGAAATTCATGCTGCTATCAGTCTGATCTAATTCAGGAAACCCATGGGATTGTTCAAATGGAGGTCTTCGATGGATGGTTGCTGACCGTGACAGAGCACTTCCTTCTAGACTCGGACGGAGAATCGCAGACAGGGACAAACTCATGTGCCGTGATGATTCTTATGGAGGGAAGCCTCTCTTTCCTGTTATGGGATTAATCAAAGTGAGTTTTCCATCTGGAAATTGTAAAAATCAGACTCATGGTTCTCCAGAGGAAGTCTTTGGCTGCATAGCCAATTATGTAGTTAAATCTACATTGACACTTCTTGAAACAAATTACATAATTATAATCATATATTTGATGTTGCCTCCGATGCTATATGAATACTTTTCGGTTGATGACATTGGTATAGAAATTTTGATGCTATGTAGTAACATGGGAAATTTTCTATTGTTGAAAACCAAAATAGCCAGCAGGGATTTGTTTATTGAATAATAAAGTGCTAACTGGTTATTTAAAAAAATATAATTCACAGAGCTCAGATGCTCAAAACTTAATTACATATTTTCTGCATTTACTTGCTGGCAAAGTAAAAATAAACTAATAGACATTGCTTCCAGCTAAGTCTGGGACTGATACTTCTCTAGATGTGCAGGTGGTTCCACTTTAATGTTATCCTCCCACCCAGCTGGGCTTTACAAGGCCATTATACATAGGTACCTTAATTTCATCGCCTTTCAAAAAGAGTGTTTGCATTGGATGATGAACATACCAATCAGGGGAATGGTTTCTTACATGCAACAATACTCTGTAGTCTCATCATTGATTGTTTCACAACTTCTCACAAAAAATTTGATCATAGTGGTTAACACTCCACCCCATCCACCAGATGTTATTATTCTCCAAAAGCTTAATATAGTGCTAAATGATACAGAGTCAACTCAGAACCATGTTACAGCTATTTTAAACATAATGTTAGAGGAGAACTTACTTCATTCATATTAACAGTTGGATGAGTGATCTGAATTGTGTGTGGATAAGAAAAGGATGTATGTTAAACATAATACAATGTGTGTATACTAAATGTGATAATAGTGTTCAGTGTGGTCATACTAAATATGAAATGTATGCTAAAATGTGAGTTTTCTGAAAACTGTGATTTTAATAATGTTAGTCTAGAGACTAACTAACTATAAAGCCCTGGGTGGTACTTCATATATATATATATATATATTAGAGAGAGAGAGAGGGAGGCACACCATTGAAATCAACACTTGAATACACCACAGCTCCATGTGATTCATATCCTTCCATTTGATTTTGGGAGTGAAAAGGGCTGAACCCATCCTTTTGCTAATCTGCAGCATTTACATGACCAATGCCCAGACCATCACCCATGGCACTGCAACTGCTCTATGACCAAAGTGGTGTGGCACAGTGGAGGGGAGGCAGGAATGGAGTGGACGGCTGTGGGAGGGATTGGCTCTGGTGGAGGCAGTGGAAGTGGGGGAGGAAGAGGGAAGCGCCCTGATTGGCTGGTGCCAGTGATAACGGTTGACTGCAGTCATAGGAACCTTTCCAGGCTACCACCTCGCCTGCCAGACAACACCACCACTTTGTATGTGAGGGGGAATAGAGTGAGTGCTAAAAGTAATTGAAAATCATTTCTTGCTCTAGCATATGAACCTGCAAATCACTGGTCCATGTCTCCTCTGATGGATATGACACTACACGTTCATGAGAGAATTATTGTCAAGTGTTGTGCCTGCAGATTTTGAAATGTTTCTTTCAAAGGGAGGAATTTTTACTGAGTTTATAATAGTATGAGGATGGTGTTGTAGATACTCTTCTTCGGATTCATCTACTGGTGTAGCACTCTCCAATTATGCTATAAATAGACTTTTTTAAAAATAAACGGAGTAAATATTTGTATTTCAAAATTAATACAAAGATACTGTCTCTACACCATCCCTAAGTAATCAAATTACAAAAAGGAGATGGAAAATGAAAGCCAGAGCCCCTCAATACCATTGTGGAGAAATCGATTTAATGAAACACTTGTTAGATAAGTAGCAAATCTGTGCATTGCATTTTGGCTGTCAATGGCAGAAAAAGGCATAACTAAAATAAGCTTATTGTATCATAGACTTGTTGCTCCACTGCAAAATACTCAGAAAAATCAATTGACCGATAGTACTGAAATATTCACATATTTTACCATATTACCATGCAACTATTCCACATAAAATATTCCACACAAAATAAAACTATTCCACAAAATTTTTATGTGGAATAGTTGCAAAGTATCATTAATTCATGTCCTACAATGGATTTCCACAAAGTATCAGCCTCCACCATTCATTTCATATTACCATGGATTTTAAATAGGAGGCAGTGCATGTTATTGTTATTCTTATATATCATGCTTGAAGAAATATCTTATAGCTTGAAGCTTATTTTATTGCTTCTAATTGATTAAAAAATTAATGCCTTTGATGAAGATTAATGAAAAAATAATTTTCATTTATGTTATTATTCCATTAGATAGCTGACCTTCGGCCTCTTGTGATGAATGAGGATTATCGGGATGTACGAGACATCTATCTTGATGATAATGATGTCTCATCAGTGGATGTCCTGGAAGGATCACATTGGCTAATGAACTTTCGAGTACTTAACCTGAGAGGCAATCAACTTACTAGAGTGAGTTGGACTCCAAAATTTGTTCCAGAGGAAACTTTATACTATACATTGTACATATATGGAAAGGATATATTTTAACTTAACTATCTATAGAACTACCCATCACATATGGATTGTTATTTTTCACTGGCACAATCTTATTCAAAAGCAAGACTCCAATTCTGCTGTGATCGCAATTCTACAATTCTAATTTTAATTTGTGTATCTGTGTCTTGTCAGTTCACATATAATGAGAGACATCACTAATTACCATGGAAAATGAGCATAACATTTTATTATAAAAATAAAATCAAAAATTGCCCTCATCATCAATGATATACTTAAATTAGATATGCCATACCCAAGATGAGAGAGGGTTTAAAGCTGTAACTTTTCTGTTATTGGATGAACTTATTATCCTTCATGTTTCAATTTGAAGGAATGACTAAGTGAATGGGGGAGGGGAGAACTGTGCAGCTAAATATTATGTCTTCGCAATCCTTTGGGACTGCATTGCAATCTCTTACTTTGTCCCCAGAATTTAAGATAATTAACTAAAGCAGCCTCAAAATCCAAGGTATCTAGTCTAATAAAAAATAAACTTCCAACTGCTGGGTAAAATAAATCATGACCCCTACCAATACAGTGCATGAACTGCTGTACCTCAGCACCAGCCTCCAGCAGCATTTCAATCCTGTTACCTCCAACTTACTCATATCAATAAGGGGCAAATTGGCTTTAGAGAGTTTTCAAAAAGAAGATAGATTTTAAAAACCAATTGGAAGAAGAAAAAATGAATTCTTCCAATGTAACGTATGATTTTCTTATATAAGGCTACACCTGCTGCTAGCTGCTAGGCAGAGAGAACTGGAGGAGGTTTAGTTAGTCTGTGGGCGCGGTTTAGTTGGTTATTCTCTCTCCTTTGAATCTCATTTGTGATTTTAGTCTGGGGGCACCATTTAGTTGATTATTCTCTCTCCTTTGAATCTCATTTGCGATTTTTGGTCATTCCATATCTGTAGGCTTAATATCTGGTTTCACTGGAGAGTTCATCAGCCACGTCCAACTGCCCCATTTGATTGTTGTGCTTGGATGACATGGAAGAGTGGTTTCATTTGGGAATCCATGTCCCACTGCCAGGTTTACAGTGGTAGACCAACAGCATTGTATGTACGATGTGGACAAAACACAAACTTGCTCTTCTGAAAACATCTTCTACACTTATCCTCTTTGTCAGAAAATCTACTACATAGTCATTTCTCAAACAAGAACCACCCACAACTACCCAAAGTGATGCCCACATCTTGATTGCTTCAATAGCAGTTAATTCATGAATGTTGGGTACCAGCTGTCAACCTTGATGCCTGAGATGTCTCAAAATACCAATGCATTGTGAACACATTCATTCAGTCAATGGTGGCCAGCAGCAATCAGACAAGGCCACTGGATGCCCCTGTGAAATCACCTTTCCGTTGCTGGAAAATCCACCTCACAGCTAAAAGTAATGGCAAAGCAGGTTATGTGTACCTACTAGGGACTGTTTGAATAGCAATAATCAAAAATGGTGTATTAGTTGGAATTTCCAGAAAGAAAACAGATCCAAAGAGCCAATTATGTGATGTTCATGCTCCTGAGGTTAACCATGGGTATTGGGAATACCAGATGATGGACAGGAAGTTGGGTGCTAGTGCAGGTAAGGGGAAGGAAATGCTTTTGCCCACACTCAGAAGGGAAAGGTGAGGAAGAGAAACATAATCTCCCCTTATTGGGTTGTAATTCTCTCAGAACAGTTTGGGCAAGCAAAAGATTCATGGTCATAACTGGGAATTCCAGGATGAAAGAATATTGGGGTGAAGAAATCCAAAGTATGGAAAGGTGATTTTTTTCTGCATTTCTGAAATAAAAGACTAATGAAAAGAATGGTTATCTTCCATAGCTTTATTTGGCAGCAGGATGCATTTCTCCACTCTGTGGCATAATCATGAGCAAAGAATGCGTGGTTGAGCGGCAATGTATAGGCAATAGTCTTAGAGGGAGTGGGGAAGTCAGGGTGTGGAAGGATAAGAAAAAGGAAGGGATAAAGGGATTGATTGAATGGTGGGTAGTGGGGTTGTGACTGAGGGACAATGGCCATCAGGATTGAGTGAGGCTTTCCATCTGTGTTTAAAAGACCAGGCAGGTGTGTTGACCACTTGGTCACTCGCAGGGAAAGAAAAATATGAGAAAGAGTTTAGGCAAGTTGGTGGAATAGGAGCACAATGAGGGTATGTTGGTGTCAGAGGGCAGGATGTAAAGGGTGAAAGATGGTTGAGGAGAGTAGGGTGTTCATTAGAATGAAAGGAAGCAAATCCTTTCCTGTATCTTTGGGGCTACACAGGGTACACAGCTTCACAAGCAGAGTAGTTTTTCCTCAGTTTTGGTTCCAAGCTGGCCTTTGAGGAAGGACAATCTTGCTGCCAGATTTAGGTGACTTTTTTTTGGATTCATTTGCTTCCCTAATCTTACTCACAAGTCAATATCATTTTGAACAGAAGGCTCCATCTATAATCTTTTCATTGGAGTGATTAAGGCTGTTTACATCTGACTTGAGCTCACCCAGTTGAGCTTTTCATTCTTGCCTTATCACTTTATCCTTCTGTTCTCATTGATATCCTTTGCTAACTTTCTAATCATTCAGTTACCCTTTGGAGTTTTACCTGGGGCAGTGTTACATGTGCAAAATGGAAAGGAGTAAATGCACAAAGGATTCAAACTATATTGTATCTGACATTGCTCTTTTTTCATGTACATACTCTTTATACTCTAGTGAAACTAATCGAAGAAAAGCTGTCTCATATTGGATAAATAACATTCCTGGAACTAATATGTTTTCTTTTTTATCATTTGATTTATGTATCAGTGTTTTAGATTTTAATTTTAGGATTGATATCCTAAAGGGTTGTCATTGATAATGAATTAAGAGAGTTTTGTACAATATAGGTGGTTAAAACAAGCTATTCATGTAATATATGTTACGTTCATTCATTACATAAAACTCTCCATTTGATATACATATTTGTTTTATGACTGGAAAGACTGATTTCTGTCTGATATCAAACTTTTGGTGCTATCTGTCTCAGTGGATTCAACATTTATTCTAAATTCTTCACAATACCTAACTGGAAAATTTTTTTCCAGCTTCCAGTTTATGCTGTGGATGCTGGACTGGAACGGAACTCTCGTGTATGGGGCCTCTACCTTGGGAGTAACCCTTGGGACTGTGCCTGTGCGTGGGCTCCACAGCTTAGAGATTTTCTTGCCAAATACAGCACCACTGTGGTACGAGATGCTGGTGATGTTCGATGTGCTTTTGCTGAGGGAGATGATCTTTCTTTGGAAGCTGTAAGTGCTCATAAAGAAGCATTTTATACCTTTCTAATGGCATGAGGCAAGTTGTTACCTATGTGTTGGATGTATCATTAATGGCTGGGGCTCGATTACAGTTTAACCTCATACTATTTTGTCCATGCTGTTCAAATTTAAAAGAAGGTAAGTTAGGTACTGTCTTGCTATGGTCAGTGATCGTTAATAAATGATAAACTTCAGTATATCATTCATTGAATAACTCTTATTGGGAGTACAACAATAGTTTTAAGCTGAGGTACAGGGGTATATATGTATATACACCATAGTACATATTACATGAAATAGAATATCTCAATTTGTTTTGAAAAATTCTGCAAATTTAGATTTCAATTTTATTTTGAATAAAATGCTTACATCTTGTCCTGAATTCTGATAAAAATAATTGTGGTATTTAATGGAGTACTCTGAACATGCTGAATGTAATGCAATAATTTTAAGAGTACAAATCCTGTAAAAGGGGAAGATGAAATTTTCCACTGATTTGCTTAATATTTGAATTTTTTCTATTTATTTTAAAGCAATAATTATTCCGGAATGGAATAAGTAATTCAAGTTTCTATTTATCTTGCTAGGTGATAGACCTATCTAGGAGAGAAGTATGTCTTGAAGGAGGTGAATGCAATGGTGATTGGTGCTATGGAGATTGGGGTGATGGCACAATAGAGCCATTGGATGTCACCAACATTGTTTTGCTTCTTCTTCTCATTTTTGTCCTTTCCAAATTAGCTTTTGATTGTTTTATATACCGAAGGACAGGTAGACTTCCATGGATTGTCACCAAAATGCCTTGCTAACCTATAAGTATGTATGTACTATCTATTTAACTGAAAACATTTATAGCCCAGGCAATGAGAGCTATATCTTTCTAATTATATTCTCACTCATTTGTGATAGTATCCATTCCATTGGAAAAAGGGCAGACATGACTGTTTTTTTTTTAATTTTGCAGTTCTGTGAAGAGCACAATAAAAAGGCTAAATTTCTTTAAAGTAATTTACCAGCCTTATGGTATGGTTAAAATCTTACAATGATGTGTGTGTGAGGACCCTGAATTTATCGTGTCAATAGGTTAATACTGAATCCTAATGCATGATAAAGAGCAATAAGAGTCACTTTCCATTTTTGCAGGATCGTATGATAGAGATCAAATTCTAATATTTGATAAGTGAGATATTAATTACTCTGGCTGCAGAAAGGAGTAGTCACCAATGGAAGGGCTGCTCTGCCAGCGATGGTTTTCTTATAGTAAGAAACTGGTATTGATTGATATTGTCAACTTTGATTTTGATCACCGTATTACCGTGTGGTCCAACCCTTCCCTGGTGAAAATAAACCATGACAGACTGTGTGACAACAATGTGTATCACACTGTGCAAGTGTACTAGTCACGGTGTATGTACACTGTGCACACAGTGTGCTCCCTTCAAAGTGTGATGGACAGTGTGACCACAATGTGCAGCACACTGTACATGGGTATTATTAGTCACAATGTGTGCACAATGTCCTCACACTGTGTGCAAGGTGTCCTTACTCTGTGTGCTCGGTGTCCTCACGCTGTGAACACAAGCTGTACCATCACAGTGTCTATCATGCTTTTTGCACGCTTTTGAGTCCCAATTTACGCTTTTGTCACGGTGTATGCACACTGTAATCTCACTCTTGTCATATTCTAAGCACACTGTGTTCACAATTCTGTCACATTGTCTGTCACACTGTCTGTCACGGTTTATTTTCACCAGGGTTGCCCTTTGTCAATTTGTTCCCGAGTATATGCTCCCCTACCTATTCCTTATGTTTTCCTCAGGTTCTCTCCACTACCACCAGGAGACCAGTTGTAGCATATGCTGTCATGTTCACCACCACGTATGTACGTGGTATGATAAAAAAATAATGGAAATTTTTGTTTTTCTGAAAGAATATTTATTTATTTATCAGCATCCATTTTGTCCCCTTCAGAGTAATCCCCCTCAGATACAATGCAATTGTGCCAACATTTTTCTTAATCTCGGAAGCACTTATGGAACTCACTTTTCAGTATAGAGTTCAGTTCCTTTAGTGATTCTGTTTTTATCTCATCAATGGTGACAAACGTCATACGGTTCTCTTCAGCCTCAAGAATAGATGGGAGGATTCCTATTAATACTGCCTTTCCCACACTCTCTGTTCTCCACTCATTACCATCAGAAGAAACGTTCTCCAAGTCGTACTGATAACCTCTCCCTGCTCATGACAATCTTCGCTTGGTATATCCTCTGATAGACCTAGGTAGGTAAAGCCTTCTTGCAGCATGTATTTTCATGGCAAGGGAAATCGCTTCCCCATAACTTACTTACAATATTCATGTGATGTTCTAATATTCACTTGATGGTAACCATTGCACTGCTGGATTTCTCACACTTACTTATGGACTGGGTCCTTCTCACCCGCTCAACACTCAGAAAAGCTAGCTCTGCAAAGTGGTGCCAGATATTGTCACCTGTTGCTTTCAGCATCTTGCTGCTCTTTTCCACCCTTGTGTTAGCCACTGACTCTGAATGGTAGGTCATTGAGTTCATGGTAGGACAACTGTCTAAAGATCTGGGGTTAAAATAAAGAAGAGACCTCTTGAGATGCGTACCCTAAACGTAATCCAAGTATTATTCAAACTCTGAGATATTCTGTGTATTGAATCTTTCAGATAAACCAAGTGGAAGAGAGAAAGGTTCTTGATGCATACATTTTAATCCCGATTAATAAGGGTTCTCATTGCATATCACAGTTAATTTACTTTTTCGTGAGTAGGCCAAGGAAGTCACAAAAAATTGAAGGCAGTCTGGGCCACCACATACAGGTATACAGGTTGTGCCCTGCAAAAAATCAGCCAAACAAAATACACCAGTCAAAGGGTGTATGCGATGTTGCTTTGTGAAATAAGCTTTGTTTTAGCATACAAATGCTATTCCGAATAAAATTGACTGTGGCAGGTGAGATGTAGTGGAAAGTATACATGTTTGTAATAAAACAAGATAGCACTTTTTCCATAATTTTTATGTCGGTACGACGCATTTCAATAGTTAGGTCATCATCAGGTACATACATCTGTGAAAGGTCTGTGAGCCGTATATATACCACTCAGAGGGGGAAGTGGGGGGTGGGGAAAGGAATAATTAGAATGATGGGGGAGGGGTGAAGTGGTTATTGAAAGGACGGACGCTTTGGAAATGGAATGGCGAGGAGTGGGGAGTGACATGGAAACGTTTGTTCATTCAACAGGGTACTGCTTCCTCCCTGCACAATTTCCAAACTTCTAACATGTCCAGTCTTTGGCCTTTCCTCTCCACGTGGAGTATATCCGGGTCAAATGCACAAGTATGACATTCTTCGAGGAGGTGTTTCACTAAGAGAGAGGTGGAGTCTCCTTTCTCCCAATATTTCTTGTGCTTCAACATGCGGGTGGCGAAGCTTCGGCCCGTCTGGCCAATATATATTTTGTCGCAATCACAGCACTTGATTTTGTAAACTCCTGATTGGAAGGAGGGAAGTAGTTGACTTTAGTTCGGCACAATAACCTTTCTAAAATGATTGGGTTGTAAAAAGAAGTTCTTAGTTTATCTTTCGGGATCAATTTTGCAATTTTATATGAAAGGTCACCAATAAACTGTAATTTGCACCACTCTATGGGTTTAGTTGGGGGCACTAAGAGTGTACTCAAATACTTGAGTACTCAAATTTCTTAAAGCTATAGCTTTAAGAAATTTGAGTATACTTTCTGTAGTTTCTTATTCAGAATCATATGAAGTTGCTAAATTGATCCCGAAGCAATTGCCCTAAAAAGAAGGAAGGGCACAACACTTTAGAGGAGTGGAAGAAGACATCAGCATCCATTGTGACCAGGGCATTTGTGTCACTTTCCAAAAAGAGAGAAGTACCAAACAGCCAGGGAGTATGGTTGCCGGACTGCAGATCACATGTTCTCGAAAAAAAATATTCTCCTACTTTGAGCCAGTGGGGTTAGTGACGGAACTCCATTGAGAATTGAAAGGAGCATAAAGGTGATCCTATACATATCAGTAGAATGTGGAACTTAAGGAAGTCCTGTGTGTACCAACAATTTAAGATAACCTGGTTTATCATGGTAGGTACTTATATTATAAGAGAAAGAGTGCAAGATAGAGGAACTTCAGGGATTAGCTAGAATTTTGCTTGGGAAGAGGTTGATATGCAGGGCACTAAGCATTAATTGAAGCAATTGCTTGACTCTACTATGTGCAAGCAGTGGTAGGCATACAAGAATATAGTATGCAAGATATTCTCGAAGAATTTCTGAATAAGGTAAGAATTGGCTTCCCTTTCTCCCCTGGAATAGTCGTTTAGGCCACAATGAGCAAATGTGAGGAAGATTAGTATTCTTTAAAGGATCTAGGAGAAGGAAGGTTAGACAAAGGATAACTGCACTGCATGCATTTTTGGGAAGGTGAGGTAAGGGGCCTTCCCTAAGGCCTACGTAGGTCTGTACAGAATGGCAATTTTGGTCCATGGGCAAAATATGTCATGATAATTTATGAGAAAGGGGACAACCCTTTGTGAAAAAACTTTTGAATTTCAACAGTTACTGTTGAATTTAGTTGGCCCAATTTACTGTTGAATATTTACACAGTAACTTATTGGATATAACTGTTGGCCCAAATTACTATTGAAATTTTCAACAGTTTTTTTGCATAGGGAAGGGTTTTTACCTGTGGAAGATAAGGAAGATGAAGGTATAGTTGTAAGTAGAGATGTGAAATTCAGAGAGCACATCTTCCTTTTTAAGTCTACGGGTGAACACCAGACTGCCAACCCAGTACTTGCCATTCTTCTGGGGAGCAGAAGACGAACAAAACGGTGATCTGTAGGTTCCAGAATCGAGAGGTGAAGAATCAGAAGAGGTGACACACATCCAAAAAGTAAGGGAATTATCTTTAAAGGTAAAATCACATGCCAATAAGTTATAGGAGGAGCCTCTCTATGGTGGAGGTTATTATACCATGCTGAGATCATAGGAAGAATAATCCGAAGAACTATCCATGCTGCAACATTGCTTGCAGCAGAGGTCCAAACAACAACATCCCCAAGAATACAGAGGAGGCACTCAGAGCATGCTGAGAAGTGGAAGGCTGAAATAAAGGCAGGACTGGCAAACATGCAAAACCAGTATTCAAACACCCTACTGAATGCAACTTTGTGGGGAGGGCAAATACAGGACTAAGGAAACTAAATGTATCAATATTTTTCACTCCTTGTGTAAACTAAAAAATTTCCTCGAGATTTGGACATTTCCTGATAATCAGACATCAGTTTGTTACCCCGGCAAGAGTTGGTAGATTAATCTCCATCCAGCACTAATAGTTATTTCTCTAAGAGAATTTTTCCCAATGTTTTTTAACCAGTTCTAGAGTTGCGCTCTTTCTAGTTTGTTTTGAAGTGTCCCGCGGGTTCCGCGTTGTTTCTAGGTTGCGAATTTTGTGTGTCATATTCTATAAGTGAACGCAAAGAATTGTGGGAATTCTTTACATCCCGTTGCAGAACAAACATGGCTGCGTTAGTGCAAGGGTTACGGTGTTCTGTGGTGAGAAGTTCTCGTGCGTTGCGTGTTTGTGCGCAAAGAGCTTTATTAAATGGAGTTCAAGGAAAAGCAATGCACACAAAACAGTATAATGCAGCACATAATCCAAAAACTCTCCTTTCTCTAAATGTGGTATGTTCTTAACCGGTGCCTTCATGAAGTTCTCATCATATTAGTTAATTTATTTTAATATGTCTTGCTGTAGAAGTATATACCTTTACATCTGCGTCGCGAATAGCCAAATGAAGATATATGTGTATAGTTATGTTTGAAGTGATTCCTTTCATGGATATTTTCCGTGTCTGTAGAAACCCTGTTTTCAACGAAACCTCTGCAGAAAATCTACGAGGAAAGATATCGAAGAAAGAGTTTTGAAAACTGTCAAAGAAATTCAGAAAGTCAATGCCGAAAAGGTATATTTTATATTTTCTTGTTTCTTCTTCCGTCTTTTCAGAGGACTCTGCAACCGAAAAGACTTTACAGCGCCAAGGATCCGTTGACCCTTGAATTGATTCGGGACCGAGTGTTATTGGTCCTGAAATTGTACGATAAAATCGACCCTAATAAGGTATATATATTTACTTGAAGTTTCATAGTGATACTTATTGTAATTGTATGTTGTTCACCTTGATTTTTGTCCACACATTTTCGAAATAGGAGAACAAAGTTTTGTGTTTTGATTCGAGCCTTATTGTTGGATTTGTGCACCTGATGATTTGATTTCCAATCATTCTTGTGTTTTAATCGCTGGTCAGACAATTTTCACTGATGGTGAGACACCTCGCCATGGAAATCCTCGCCCTGCTACTTGAGTCTAGAGAACTAGGGCATTACTCGTTAATCCGTTGTAGTGAGTGCAATGTATTGTTCATCTGTGGCTATGAGCATATTTTGCCTTCATAATACTCGGTGAAATTGGGTCACCGATGTGGTGGTTCAGCAAATACTTAGGTTCATGGTTTACGTGTTTGGTCGAGTTTTCGTTAGCGGGATGCAGTACGTAGGGAATACCCATCCTTGGACCTGTTATTCTCTTGTTTGTAATTTTAATACTTGTTGTTTTTGTCTTGCGGGTAATCCTGGAGGTTGGTTATCATTTCCTTGGTATCACGGCCGTTTACCTTTAGGGTCTTATCATGACTGTCTCATGTAAAGGTAGCTGATAGAAATGTGCGAAATACTTTTTGGCTGTCGTGTATATGGTGATTCACGGGAGAAATAAGTTCATACAATGCTAGTCATCTACGAGTCTCTGGAATGACTGTAGCATCAAACCTTAGTAAATCCTTAACGATAGCCTTCAATCCCATCTAGCCGAAATGAGCCTTCCCATCGTTATGCATTTTGAATGGACGATTTTTCGTCTGATGGAAGTAGTTAATGCCATCTTAATGTGGATGTAATGCTTTTGTAGCGAGGAAATCTTGTGGAAATATCTTCGCCACAAAAATTGTTGAGTGGGTGAAAACATTACTTCATGATCATATTTTCCATAATGTGTTGAAAAACTTATGGATTAAGCATGTATCTTCATCAGCCATTTACATTATACCTTGGAAGAACCCTACCAAAGATTTCGTCGAAATTGATTCTTATATGTTTGTCACTTAGTTAAAGAGCAGTTTTCTTTGTCACTAGCTTAGACGAAATAGGAAACTGTAACCTTGTGTTTGGCGATTGTGTTAACAAATTTGTGTAGACATGGAAATATTGTAAAAAGTAATCAATATTATGGATACCAAGATTGCTGTGCCTAGAAAATAACTTTTGGTGGAATAATTTATCCCACATTATGCCCACTAAATCAGCAGAGTTCTGAAAAGACTAGGCAAAGTTTCAAGGAGTCATTACTGGTTTGGTCCAGAGGTGGTATTAAAAATATTTTCATTGAGGAGATTGCCTTATTTTACCACTCCTCTGCTCCTGGGCGTAGTGAAGTGTCTGGTGCCTGGATGCAATGTCATTTCTATTAAAAGTTGCTAGTTTTCCCTATTAATGAATTTGGCACAAACTTACATCATGGTTGTATTCAAAGAATTAATTGTGCATTGCCTGTCATTTCAATATTATTAAGATAGGGTGAATATCCTGTGTGTACATTTTTAATAGTGTTGTCTTTTGTTTTTTAGCTTACTTTAGATTCCCACTTCATGAACGATCTTGGCCTTGACTCATTGGACCATGTAGAGGTCATCATGGCAATAGAAGATGAATTTGGTAAATATTATCTTGCTTTTGTTTTAATACCATAGCATAGTACCTCACTGTAAAATTCAGAGCTCTTTTGCCATTTGGAGCATATTGTTAGGTTTTCCTAATGAGAATTTTTTAAATGAAATTCTAGTTCTGTGTATGTTACATGTCTAACTTGAAACACTCCAAATTGTACTAATTTCTAGTGAGAAACCAGAACCATTATCTATTTCAATTCCAAGTCTATGATTTCATTCAACCAAAAAGTTTGTCTTGTTTGGGTCTCTTGAGTCTAAAGCCCGTTTCACACGATACTTGGTCCAGCACAAGACCTAGTGTGCTAGCCACTACTTGATATTGAGGACGGAAACTAGTATGATTGGAACCGTACTGGGAGGTTTCACACGATCATCGACCTTTTGCTTGCTATGAATCGGTTATTCCATATGATTCCATACAAATTTAAAAAAAAAGAAAGATCGCACAGTGCCAGTAACGTGACTTGATTGGTCGATGGTTACTGGGCTACTAGGTCCTACTAGAAATCTAGTACCGCATCAAGTACGAAATCCAGTAGCTCAGCGAGTATACTAGCTAGCATGCTTGCCAGCCAGTATAGGTACTAGTTCTGTTCACATGACACTGGAAAGCTAGCATACTAGCGAGTGTACTAGACGTTGTGCTGGATCAACTATCGTGTGAAACGGGCTTAATGGTTTAATGGTGCAGCATTTTATACTTACATCCCTCAATGTAATGGAGGAAGAGTGTAAAACATCTTTTTTTTATTTTCCAAATTTTTTTGTGGTAGCAGTGCAAGGAAGAAGCACTCCTGAAAAAATGCTTAGGAATTCGACCAATTGGTAGCTACTTATGGCAGTTTTTGTCATTTTCAGTGCTGCATATTAGCAATAAAATATTCCCATAAGTCATTTGTTACAAATAATTTGATGAGACTAAAAGAACCCTGGTACTCAACCAGATATTCCTATTAGAGCCTTAACCAGATATTCCTATTAGAGCCTTAAAATATGGGAATATGTGGTTTTGTTTTATCATATTTTCTGTTTTTCTACCCATTTCCTACCTTTATGATTTATTGCTTCATAAATCTGCTAATGGCTTCCCCTTTAAATGTGTTAAGAATATCGTGTTAGAAATAAATTGAAATTGGGTTAGATATCTAGTTTTATTTTAGTTATTTCATTAAGATTTACCCTTAGAAATGATATTGGTGGTAGGAATGTGATAATAGGAAAGTGATATTTGCTGAATGCTCTTTTGAGCAGATTCATTCTTTTCCTGCCATTAAAATGAATACATGTATTTTTCAGGCTTTGAAATTCCTGATTCTGATGCTGAGAAGTTATTCAAGCCAGGGGATATTGTGAAATATGTAGCAGATAAAGAAGATGTGTATGAATGAAGATGAATTCTAAAGAAAAATATCCTAATAGAGTTGCTGTGTTTGACTTATATTTTGGCTACAGTTACCCACAGTATGCAATATACCCCTGTTAGGAAACAGCCAATTAGTCTGTGGATTACCTTAGGCAGTAATAGGTTTATCTTCAGTAGTCCCACTCATTCCCTGAAAACTGTCACCTGGGCTACTGTTAGCCTGTTAATTAGGAGACTGCTGTAAATTTTCATTTAGAGAATGTGGTGGAATTTGATAATTATGTGTAGTGATTACACAAAATTGGCATTGTAACAGTTGAAAGATGAACGTTTTTCATGATGATGCAATCTGGGAGGAAGCATTGATATTACTATTCTCCCTGGACAGAGAAAGGGTGTTCCTTAACTGGGGTTATTTGTATGAAACTGGTGTCTCTCTGTAGTGTATCATAAGGTGTCAATTGTTGACTTATTGGCTTACACAGCTGTAGGTATTGTAATATACTTCTGAAATGGAAAATAAAGTTGTTTTCTTTTAATTGGACAGAGTTGTGCTCTACAATAAATAATTTTGTATCAATTAATTTATAATTAGTACCAAGGCAGAATAAAGTGAATAGTTGCTTAAGGGACTTTCATTTTCTCTCAGTTCTGCAGTTCTTACAATTCATTGGTTGCATGGTCATGCTGTGAGTACTAATTTTTTTAGTAGTGCAATTTTGCCTCCACCTAAGTGAAAATGTTATTTTAGTTTCCACGGTTCTTTTAAGTGGCAATGCCCTAAAGGCCACTTTGCATGATACAATTTTTTGTACAAACTCTTGTATGAGGAAGTTGTACCATGTAAAGCGGCAAATTGTACGAATGCTCATGCGATTGTCTGTATGACTGAATGGGGAATAGAACCTGTTCGAATTCCATTCAGACAACCATACAATTTCGTTCGGTTTATACAAGCGTTTCTACAAAAAATTGTATCGTGTAAAGCGGCCTTAATACTTCTTGTAGACATTTTGAATATTGTATTTTGTTCTAATACCTCTCAATTTTGTCAGAGAATTTGTGGCTAGTTCCATTGCAACAACATTTTCACTTGAAAATATTATGATAAAATGGAAATAGTATGTACTTAAATTCTTATAAAAACTGGAAATATGTAGTTATTATTTACAATGGAACTTTTTCACCATTCTAGCCTAAATTTAATCCATTTCATTATTGACACAATTGTGCTTTAGTATAAGGAGGGAAAATATTTTTTTCCTTCCTTCTCAAGGATGGAACTTATTTTTGTGACAGCTGAAAATTGCTCCCATTCTCAAGATGTGGAGAACTAAGGAAATCATTAAAATGTAAGAAGAAAGAACCTGTGAAGTGTATTCGTATCTTGGTTATCAAGTGGTGGTCTCAGGAAATGCATAGAACATGGCCAATGTAGTCTCCGATTGTTAGAGGTTAATTGCTGAAAGAACATTTCAATTCTTGTGCAATGGAATGCACTGTATTAACTTCTGAATGCTCAAGGGTGTTCATTTATGGATGTGGTATAACTGGGCCAATTATCTGTGTGGGACAGCCAACATTTTTGTGGACATGTAGATTCAGACTCCTGGATACAATTTTCAGGTGTGATCAACCTCTCCTTGGCCATCAGTGCATTTTTAACCTGAGAGGGATTGCAAAAAAAGCTGTATGTGCAAAGGCAGTGCTTGATAGTAATAACTTGCTTATTTGTAAGCTCAAGTATGCTGTGGGAGACTTATTTTGCCAAGATGCAGGAGTTGAGTCAGGTGAAGATGGTGAAACATGATTAAAATTAGTTTAGTTTATGATTAGTGGTGACCAGGTTGAAATATCACTATTTTAGGATGTCCTACTTTTCTGTGGGACAGTATTGCATTAGCACATGGTAGGTAACATTACCCTTTTACTGCTAAGCATTTCAGTTAACGTTTCTAGTGAATGTATGCTTTCAAAGCAGTGAAATGGCTAGATTAATCTTTGGTAAATAGGAGTGTGATATCCCAGTTATTATTGCTTCACCCTTATCTGGGACAATATGATAGATGTCTGGCACTTATCAAGTAACCATCTGCTAAGTTGAGGCTCGAGTTCAGCGAAGTCTCCTTGAAGCGAAAATGTGAAATACGTCGTTTAATCCTCTCAAAATTTTACTTCTATGAAAATGATCTCAAGGGCACTGGTTTTTTTATATGGCAAATAGAAACTATGTTTCTTAAGTTGTAAGAATGTGGTAGGGTAAATAATATTGCGATTTATGGTTAAGTCACCTTCGGAAAATATTGTAATCCTAATAATTAGTGAAAAAATTTTACCCTGACTAGATTTGAATTTATTGATCAACAATTGGAAATATTAAATTGGAATATAAAGATGTTTTCTTGAAGTACGACGTATTTGGGTGATCCTGTTCCATTTGAGTGGCATTGGCTACTGCCATAGCAACAAATCACTCGTATAATTTAAGAAAAGGAGACGGTTCCGGGAGGCTTTTATACATATTGAAATTTGCCAGGTTATTTTAAGCTTTTAAATAGCCCGCGTGTTCTCACTGAATCGTATTTGCAGTAAATTTGACGATTTTTTTGTGATCGGATCTTCTTTTTTAAAATTATCGTTGACATTTCTTTAACTGAGTATCGTTATTGAGGCTTTATAAGCCTTGATA
The DNA here is from genome assembly GCA_933228895.1 of Platycnemis pennipes. Classification (NCBI taxonomy): domain Eukaryota; kingdom Metazoa; phylum Arthropoda; class Insecta; order Odonata; family Platycnemididae; genus Platycnemis; species Platycnemis pennipes. Next base: position 122,446,525 of record OW121848.1, read on the forward strand.
TAAACAAGAACGGCGTAACATTTGGACTTGACTACAGCAGTTTCCTGCTCTCTACCACACGAGGGTCTTCAGTTCTACGAGGTTTCTTTATATTCAATTAAAAGTGCCTCAGGTTTATCTCCAACTTTTAATAATCTTTTGTTCTTATGGCTCCTGTTGAGGACGGAGATAGTGGGATGGAGTCATTGACCACGAGCAGTAAAGACTTGACACCGGAGAAAGTGAAGGATCTCGGGGATACGGACGATGACTCCGATGATGAGGTATGAGATGTAGACATAACGTTGTGGAATATCAAGCGTAGGTTCTGCGTTTAGTGTATTAAATTTATTCACAGCTTAATCTGTGCACATACTCCACTTGTACCTAATTTAGATTGCGATAAAAATGACCCACTCCTGTGATCTTGGTCAACTTATGTATCTATGTTGTAATTTCGTATATTTTTCGCGGGCCTTTTTTTATTCATTGCCTGTACTTGAGGTAGCTCTTGAATCACTACTGTGCGAGTAGTAACCAAGAAGTTGCTAACCTTTAAAAATGATTTTATTAGAAAGCTTCGCTTTGAGTAATCGTTGATAGCGGAAGCCCAATACGCTACGAGCGTTAACTGTCCCAGGAGCATACCTACTTTATAATGCGGTTCGGAGATACAGATGGTTCATTGCGATTGATATCCGTGCATGAGGTGCGTTTGATACATTATATGGCCTTAAATTAATTCCAATGCCATCTGTCTGATTTTATGTCATGGCGTTAATCGATGGGTGGAACATGGATTCTCTTGTGCCAAATTGTGATGAAGACCTATAGAGCAAAATTTTAATGTAATTCTTGATTATAAACTGTGTTTGTATTTTCCCAGAAGTGTTCATTTCGATTAAATGATGGGAAGCTTCGTTTTTAGATATTCAGTAGTGGAGCAGATGGTTAGGTAGAAGTTTTCAGTATTGTAATCAAAATTGAGACCAAAATTATAGGAGGAATATATTCTTTCTTATTGTATCGTTCCTTGAAATATATTACGCCCTGTTTTGCCTTGCGTGACATATTTCTCTGCGTTTGCCCTGACTTGGGCTTTTTTCTAATGTTATTTTGAATTTAACTTGTGGACTTAGTGGTTGATCCCACTTATATTTAATCTGTATGTATTGCAATTATTGATCTTCTCGTTTTTCTAACATTGATTTATTTATTGTTACAAGGATTTGGATGAGACCCTTTCTGAGCGCCTTTGGGGATTGACTGAAATGTTTCCGGATAAAGTACGTGAGACAACAGGTGTAATAGCTGGTGCCACATGGACTGCTGTTAAAGGTAAAAGATTTTTCTTCCTATGTGGAATGAAAACGTAGATGCAAGTTTTCATTTTATGCATAAATACAATGGTGCATTTATTTTATGGTGGTGATGGATGCTTTCAGTGAGGTTTTTAATAACTCCACATCTCTTCATTTTTCTAACAATAAGTAGTGTCCCTTTGTTTTTATAGTTGAATCAAATTTGATTGTATCATTACTATGCATGCTATTCCATAGTTGTATCATACATTATTTATGTTTAATTACAATAATTTAGGATGTGTGCCATCTAGTGAATATTAATGCCAAGCACAAAGGGTTATTGTATGTTGTAATGTGTGAATCCTCAGTTATTTTTCTTGTATGTAGTCCATGCCTGGTGATATTTCACAATTGTTGTGCACCCTCAAAAGTAGCTGGGTTTTCCATAGAATAAGCTGTGGTATAGCATTGGCTAACATTGCCCTTTCACTTCTTGAATTAAATTAAGTGATGTTCTAAACCCAGAGCTAGGCGATAATGCTTCAGTGCATTAGCAATTAGTCTTATATCATCACCTCTTAATTTGGTTCAAATTTCTTGATCAGCTTTTGGTGATCTTAATGTGCATTAAGATAGGTACATATTAATTGTTAAATCTGCATTATGGTATGAAGGTTACTGAACACAACATCATTTGTGAAAAAGTCAATGACTGAGACTTGAAAAAGTTGAAATGTGTTATTAATGGAAAGTTAAAACTAAACTCACGTGTAACAAATGGAGCAATCAGCCATTGTAGCTGGATATTATGTGATCCCAACCATTTTGGAAGTTAGTTAACCATTCATATATAACTGCTAATGTTTATTTCTTGACTTTCCTGATAAAAAACTTTTGAGGATCTAATGTGACTTGTGAAGTACCTATAATGTGAAAGGGTTATTTTTCAGCTTGAGGTATGCATATAAATAACCTATTTCACTTAAATGTTTCAAAATGGATATGATCAAAAAAAAAATATATTTCGTATGGCGCAGTGTGAAGTCTCACTCATTTGAAGAACTTGCATAGAAATTGGGTGGTTTGTGTGTATTATGTAATACTCCTGAACTAGTTTCCATAAAGTTTCACATTAGTCAGTTCTTGGCCTAGATTTCAATGTTTTTCTTGAAATCACATGACCATCAAAATGGCTTCTATGTGATTACTTACTTAGTTCAGTACTAATTTGTATGTTGTAAATTAGTTAAATGAATGAGAATGAAGTTTATTATTCTACTCTGTGTGAGTTCTGTCATGGTATCATAACCACGCAATCAACCTTCAGAATACATAAATATCCCTTAGATTTTCTGCTGAGGGCAGGCAGGAGAGATAAATTAGCCAATGCACTTTTTGAAAAAGATATGGTTGCCACCAATGGTGAAACTTCCGTATTAATCATTTAGAGATGGCAAACAGTACTAAAAGGCCAGTTTTTTTTCTACCTCCGATTGCATAGCATAATCGCCAGACAAGCGCTATGCGGGTGGTATGTAAATTAGGAAACTGTGCATCTCCTGTATCACACGCTCTGTCACTGCCGAGCTTAAGTCATCATTCAGTGCTGAGTAGCAGTCACATAAACATGACCACCTCAATTGATTCTCCCGCCAAGAGCAAATTGTGAAGTGTTATTCGTTTCCTGAAAGCAGAAGGGAATAGTGCTGCAGAAATTCATCAAAGAATGAGCCAATTGTATGGGGAAAACATTATGAGTGATGATGTTGTGCGTGAATGGTGTCGAGCATTTAAAGATGGCCGAACTGATGTGCATGATGAGGGGGGTCAAGGACGCAAGTCTGTTGCTACATTGTTGTCTGATGGGCATGATGAGGGAGGTCAAGGACTAGTCTGTTGCTACAGACGGCATTGTTCAACAAGTTAACAAAGTGGTTAGAGAAAACCGTAGGTTCACCATCAGTGATTTGTCTATGGAATTTCCAGAAGTTTCAAGATCTCTCTACTCTGTCGTAACGGAACTTTTAGGATACAAAAAAACTTTCTGCTAGCTGGGTCCCAAAAATGTTGACTGATAACCACAAGACTTGCCGAATGGCTTCAGCTTTGACGTTCCTCGACCATTATGCCACTGAATGGGAAGACTATTTGAAATTAATTGTGACTGGAGATGAGAGGTGGATTCAATATGACACACGCGAAACAAAGCGACAATCACAAGAATGGATGCATAGGCGTTCACCTAAAAAACTCAAAAAATTCAAACAAACCTTCAACAATCTAAAGATTATGGCTACCATGTTTTGGGACCAAAGAGGTTTGTTGCTTGTGGAGTATATGCAGCTGGGGACAACGATTAATGTGGCTTTTTGTTGTGAAACGTTATGACGTTTGTGGAGAGCCATTCAAAACAAAAGAAGAGGTATGCTGACTTCTGGAATTGTCTTGATCCATGACAGTGCCCATTCTCACAGTGCTGGTGCAACCCAAAGACTCCTTGAGCAATTTCAATGGGACATTTTCGATCATCGCCATACAGTCCCGACCTAGCACCGAGTGACTTCTATCTTGTCCCTGAATTGAAGAAGTGGCTAGTAGGGCAGCGTATCCAAATTAATGAGGGGCTTCAAGACAGCATCAAGACTCATTTCAATTCATTGGTGGCAACATTTTATGAAGAGAGTATTGTAAAGCTTGTCCACATGTACGACAAATGCCTCAATCATCAAGGTGATTATGTCGAAAAATAACCATAAGTGTTCATGACTTTTAGTATTAAAAATTTTTTAAATATTCAATTTCTTTTATTTATGGCCCATTGGAGGTTTAAAATAAACTGCCCTCGTAGTTCATTCTTATTACACAGACTATGGAGAGGAACTCTGTTGAAACTCATGAGTACATACTACTGATGTTATTATAGGTATGCATGTTTAGCATGAATCTAAAATCATTATCTTTAGTGTTGTTTTCACCTACTAAATACAGGAATTAAGTCCTTGCCATGTTGTTGAAATTTTCAGGATGTGTAGATGGAAAATTGAATCGTGTATATGATTTGCTATTATTACTTTCTTAATACCCACAATTCCGACTGTGCAATAAGTGGGGCTTTTGATTATACACCATAGTTTGAGTCTGCTCTAGTGATCAGGTTATATATTATTAGTAAGGCTCTCATTCTGGAGAGCCTTACTAATTGGCTATTTTCATTGGTTCTCAATTAGCATTTTATGAAGTCCATTCTTTCATTTTGCTTGGCATCTCAAAAGGTAAAAAATTCTTACCACAATATTTACTCGTGTAAGCCATGCCCTCGTTGATCCATGTTTTGGCAGGCTCATGGCAATAAAATTATTTTCATAAAAAAATTTAATTTTTACCATTGAGCATGTGGTTTTTTTGTCATAACCTGAAAGAATGTTCTTTAACCTGTCAACACAGAGTGATGTAGTCACTAAGTTGGGCACAAACTTCACATGCCATTGAGCAGCATGGTGACTATGTCAAGGCAGCCGTCTTTGTTCCTCAATTTTTTATGCATTATAATATTTCTTGATATTTAAAATTTTGACATAAAAAAGAGGAATAATTGGACTCTCTGTATATTAACTAATTATTTCTTTTAACTATAACTAATTTTTCAATAAAGATAAACATAAACAAGGATATACATTAAAATATCCTCTGACCTGCGAGATGGGATTCGTTTAAATGTCCTCTGGGCCTGAAGGTTTGATAATAATTGTATTCAGCCTAAGCATTTACATATATGCATTTTTCTTATGAAATTATTGGGTTAAATGTTAATATCATCACCATGTATAGCCTCTTTTATTGAGTGTCTTTTTCTTCAATCAAACTCCTAGCATATGACTTGCCACCATGTAATGTACTCTTAGTCATATCTTTGTTATCCAGCTTTATGTATGTACCTACTCGTTAGCAGCTAGGTATCTATTGAATTGCAAATGTTGCTACAGGCACGTGATACCGAAACATACTCTTGATTATTATTTGAAAAGGCACCAAAACCCCTTGCAGCAGCTCACTGGATGCAAAGTAAATGCAAGCTTGAATTCATATCAGCTCAACAGTGTGTTCTACAACTCAACAGTCTTATGCACTATCTATATGTACAGTACACTGTACAGGAGGTCCCTGCTATACATCGCTTTCCATTGTTTCACTGGTACATTGCATGTAGTATGATACCAGTGATCCACTACTCCGTGATCTGACTCCGCTTTTGAAACACATTGATGCTTTAAAATTACAGTATTTAATTCTGCAAATATTAATACATTAGACTAGTATGAATGTATACTTATTTTAATTTTTTGAAATGGCATCCTGCCTTGAACCATTTACACTGGAATCAAGTTTTCATGTGCAAATGGACTGCTAGAGAACACCAGTGAAAATTGTGCAAGTATTTATAAACTGTTCATGTAAGGTGTGTGCGGAAAATGATGATTCGCTTTCTGTAGTTCCACATTACGTTGTGGTTTTGCAGGACCCATCTGATGGAACAATGGGGACTCCTTGTAAATGCTTTGTGGAGTTGTGATCATGATGTAGTTTGTTGCACTATGATTTTTTACTACTAAACACCTAGAAATTTAAAAATGATATATGGACGGACCAAACAATTAATGTCAGTGTTTACTGATGCGAAGGTTAGGACAAACAAGCAATATGAAATAGGTAAAAAAATGTGTGATGCATAAAATAAGAATTTTAGGGGAAAAGGTATCTGGCTAACACAAAAATCTGGAGGATTTGTGTAAACCTTGCACCCATTTGTTTCCCACCAGCAGTGTGTGAAAAACACTGGTGTAAATGGCTGCTCTCATGAGTTATGCATTATGGTAATTTTTTAAACCTGTAAACATTCTTAAACCTTGCATGACATTATAGGTTAATGTGACTTTATTGTCACTGATGATGGTCATTAGTATGTCTTTTCAAAAAAATTTTAACTGGGCTATCTGAAATTTCTTTAATTTAAATGAAGTTAAATACTCAATATTGGATAGAAGTTTTCTGACATTATATTAATCTCCCAGTTAAGTAATATATATTCAGAAACATGGAGAGTATTTCTAATCAATGGCAGCTGATGGCTTTAACGTGTAAATATTTAAAGAAGTATGACAGCTAGTTTATATTGCTGTCATAATGTGACCTTCAATTTTCACTTCCATTGCCAGTATGTCAATAGACTTACATTAATGAATCATTACCCATCAATCAGGCATTTATTGCTGTGCAGTATATTCCATGAAGGTATATGCTTCTGCTAAGTCATTCATGCATATTTATTATGTGCCTGTCATTTGAAAGTAATTCATGAACATTCATTGCTTTTTTTAACTTAAACTCTTCAACAACACTATATTTATGATTTCATTTCTGGTCTTCTGATTTAATTTCAGGGTTGTATAAATTCAGCTGCAATGCATCCTGGGTGTTCTTTACCTCATCAGCACTGTTATTTGCTCCTGTCATAATTGAAATAGAGAGATCACAAATGGAAGAAATGCAAAAGCAACAACAAAGACAGGTGTGTATGTTTTACGAATTAGGTTTAAATACTGGCCAGGAAAGATGCTCAGGTTGTTTATCACTTACCGCCAGCTATCCTACTGGCTTCTTGAGGTCTGCGTTGATAAAGTGAGACTAGGAAGGCCCTCACTGAGTCCTATCGTATTCCTTCTGCATGGGCTGTGTGGTGCACAGTGTTTAGGATTTGTCAAATCCCTTCGAAACCTACATCACAATAATTTATTTAGGCTGTGTCCTCCCCCTTTTGCGTGCAGTGGTGACAATAGCCTCTACCTGCTTGCACTGCCATGGAGAGAGTGTCTTATGATAAGTTGTGGGAGGGCCTGTATGGTGAAAATGCTTTTCTGTAAGGTGGCATGGCTTCTGTAACTTCAATGGTCTTCCTTGGCTTAGTTGAACCTTAATCTTATACTCTTGACACTAAAATGTTAGTGAAATCAAGCATTCCTTTTGTCTCAATTTTCCCCATTCTTTTTGTAAATGACCTAAGAATTTAGCATTATCATGTCAATTTCTCTCAATTTAGACCGGTGCTTTACGCCATCACTCCTGTCTACTCCAACCATAATTTTATTATAGTCTTGAACATGTTTTGGTTTTATTGCTATTTTTACTAGGGAAGAGATTCATTTACAACCATTGCCTGCTCGGGATAGAATGTAGGTAAAAATTTATTTCTCCAACTGTGGCACATCCATTCAATTTTGATTACTTTCGTATTACTAGAGCCTTCAATGCGGGTGCTGTTATGGACATAATGCAAAATTTTAATAATACAGTTGAGCATCTTCAATCCAGCACAGTCGGGACCGAAGTGATGCCGGATTAGGGATTTTGCCAGACTATGGGTCATGCATGGCAACTGGTCTATTTTTGAAGTCCGGGATGTTTTCATTGAAAGGAGTCAATTATTTATGACATAACATATTCGTTTGCCATTTACTGAACATAATTATCAAAAGAGTCCCTGAGAATAATCAGAAAGAAATGGCTTTCTTAATTCACAAAGTTATTACTATGTACTGAAAAGTATCGAAGTTGCGTGGTGAGTGAAAATAACAGCAGCTAAGCATAGTGTTCATCATATTACTGCAAAATTGTAATATTATTATTGGAAAAGGGTATATAAAATTTGGTATTTCTTATGCTTTGCTTCGTGCAACATCTTTCCACTGCGCTTGATTTGTTATCAGCTGATTCAGCGCAATGTGAACGCGTGGGTGTCGTGTGTACGCCATCCTTCTATCACTATCGCCCATCATTACGTCGCCTTATTCTTTAAAGACCATCATTAATATGTAGTCTTCCTTCAACAATTTCAGGCTGATCATCTTCATCCCTACTCAGATTTATTGTTGTGAATTACCATTTCAGTGATTTCATCATCGGTGAAACGTGTGGTGAGAGATATTGTGGTCACCAGCTATCCATTCCTCTAAATTTACCAATTCAATTTCATTTAATTCAGGGTTATGGATGCTGTTTACACAGTCAACCATCCCCATCATCATATGTTTATCCTCAGAAACATGAAAGCCTTTGAAATCCCCATTTATTTTGTCTACATCAAACCTCAAAGCAGGCCACAATTTAAATCACGCGTGTTTTAGAACTGACTGTGAAATACTATTCCATCCACGAAAAATTTCCCTCATTACGTCTTTTGGATTATATCTGTTTCTGAAATAGTTTAGCCTGCTTCATTAGCATTTGGCCAGAAATACTAACTAAGCCCTTCACTTCGACGCAATCGAAACCACGCGATGTAAAATCAACACTTAAATCGTATTTCATAGTGTTTCTCTCTGTCGTCCATTTCTTCCTGTCACTGTAGCAGTAAAATTTGGAGGATTTTCTCTTTCAGCTTCTTAATGTGTTATGTTAAAGATCCCACGTAGTATGTTTCAGAAAAAGGCTTTACTGATGCAACACCATCAAGCTTTTTCACAACTTGCCCTTCTTCTGCGATCGTTAACGTTTTGTACTGATGCTCACTCCTTTGCTGTTGCCACAACTCTAGAGATTAGACAAGGTTAGGGAGAGACATCAGCAGATAACAAACAATTTTATCAAATTACGACCAGTGGTCAATCAAAAATACACGCGCCATTGAAAGTGGCCGATCTGTAAACTAGTCCGTCTCGGTGATGTCTTCAAATTTTTTGTTTAGTTCCAGTTTCAGAATAATTCCAGTGTACACGAAGTACCAGAAATTAATATGTTTAAATTATTCTGATTCTCGGAATAGGAAAATTAACGTTAAGAATTGGTTAATATCTCGGCAGGTTATTAAGAAATGTTTCTGTAAAAAAGTTTCGGCATTTTCGACGAAGTACCGGGTAGGTGGTAGTGGCAAAATTGCCGGATTATGGGTGTTCCCGGATTAGGGATTCCCGGATTAAGGGTGCACAACTGTAGTAGGAAATGTTTTTTCTGAAAATTTTCAAAAGACTGTTGCAATACTTTCCCTTTTGCTGAAGTATACTCTGTTATCTGTTTGCAGCACATACCCTGGTGTATTAAAATGCATAATACCAATCACTGTTTTAAGTCAGCATGGTGCACTAGATTGATGTGTGAATTAGGGATTTACCTTTAGGTGTTGTTTAGCGTTTGTCTGTTCCAATACTATCATACTCAATTTTTAAAAAATAGTTGATAGCATTTTAGAATACTTACTCCAATGCGAATACAGTAGAACCTCACTTATGAAACTTTCAGCGGACACCAAAAAAAGGTTTCATAAGTGAGGAAGTTTCATAACTGAGGTTTCATAGTAAGGGAACATGAAACCCTTTTCAAATGTCCAATTTAGTCTTTTTTGTTTCATGTTTGAGGTTGCATGTTTAGATGCAGGCAAATGAAGCCTAATAATTTATTGTATTACAAGCAACTATGCAAATAAATGTATGTACGTGACACCTAGACAGAAACAGTGAGCATTTGCAACCCTGAAATATGCTAAGATCTGTACCCAAAGTTGAATTTCTTGGTCTAATAGTTAGCATTCCTGACACTTTGACCAACAGACCAGTCTAGGTTCAATTAATGCTTGGCACATTTCGTAATGGTGTTTATTGTCAGTTAATCTTCTACATACAAGAACCAGCTTATGCAGGAGAATTGATTACTAAAAATCGGCTGTGAATAATAGGTTAATTTTTTTCCTTTGTCAACTATTTTTCTTCAAAATATCACTACGTAAGAACAAAGATCAAACTGAATATAGTTTTAAGTTTCTATTAAATATCAGAAAGCAATTGGTATTAGAAGTTTGTTATTGCTATTCATTCAGCCATTTTGAAATTATAATTTAATTACTTCATCAGGATTGTAGGCCCGAGTGATTCGATGGTGAAAGAAAAGATTTTTTTGAATGAGCATCATGTGTTTTCACCTTATCGTGATCTTTTTTGGATCCGGATTTGGATCCTTGCCTGGGTTTTGGATCTTTATCTTGGTTTTTGATCCTTAGTTTCGGATACTGGATTCTGAATTTCATTCCTTTTCTAATGCTACATTTTAAATATATCTATATAGAAAAATAGCAACAATAGTATTTCCAAAATAACAAGTAAATTCATTGTAGAAAAAAAATCTACTTCCTATCATCTATATGGATAATATTTTCCTGGATAAAAGGTACGGATGCAATAACAACATCTTATAACTTCTAATATAAAGTTCACTTTCCTTATTACATATACTCACCAACAATACATTTCGAAACCTGTTCAACTATTCTTTAGATTGCTGTTAGATAAAACATTATAATTCATTTAATTAATATTTGAATTATTTTCCAAAATATAAGATCCCAGTGATGCCATATTGTATCACCCTCTATTCAGAAAGGTTTAAATTCAATTATAGAAAAAACGCTTCCTAGCATATTACATGCCAGGAATAATATAATATAGAACATTAAATAATAGACAAAATCAAAAACCTAAAATTAATTCAGCACACAATTGTCATTAATGAGTTTACATTAACTTGGGTTGATGTTGTTAATCAAATCCTTGAATGCTTTCAAATTCTTTTTTGGAAACAAAAATTTTTTAATGCAGTCAGGAGATTCGAAATATGGAATATCTGGGGATTCAATTTTGAAGCCGATAAAATTATTATAGAATATTTCAAGTTGCTAAACTAGAAATTTTGCAATATCTAATTAATGATACCCTTTAAAATGATATTTGTGAGTTCTATACTCGTAAGAGAGGTTGTGTAACTCAGATCATGAAATGAGATGAGCCTTTTTTTTCATGCTACTAGAGGCAAAAGAAAAGAAATGTGTATTGGCATTTTTCTCCATTGATCGCAAGATAAAAGGTAGAATTATATGTAGGGAGCCTGCATTCTCCGAACTCAGGTAAGCTGATAATAGCAGAGTGAGGTAGTGTACTGCAGATAATGAAGATCAATTCTTATCGCTGTTTCAAATTTTTCTTTCAGCTGTTGAATGAAAAATTTTATCATCCTTAATTTTCAATTCTTGTATGTGGATACACCCTTTTTGTACTTTTATTGCTTAAACTAGATTTACAAATACATTACTCAAAAATACATTGTAAAGCTAACATAATGATACCACGATTTTAATTCTGTAATAAAATATTTTTCCCATCACTGTCACTAATGCCAAATTTTATTAATTTTGTTTAATATATTGACTCATAAACTGATATGCAATTCCTGATAATTTACTTCTTTTAATTCCTGCTTCCATTACCCAAGGGATACAGCATGGACTGTATTCCTAGGCAGTGTTAAGGAATAAACTCGCGACCGGCAGTACACTAGCTCTTATTTTTAACAACTACATTATCATAGGTTCATGCAAGCCTGGTGAATGTAGGCGACCCGCGTGACATTCTTCTTTATTTTTTCTTGCCTCTCCGGGCCTATGGAGAGAAAAGCCAAGACATATATTTCTTTATTTTGTTCTAGTGAACGGAAAAATATTTCATCTCATTTCGTGGCCGGAGTTACAAATCCTCTCCTTGTCAGTATCCAGTATCCTACATTCCATTCATGGGGCGCTTTGATTGCTGAGCTGCGAAACTCAAAAATCTCCGATCGGGATCCGAATTTATACTGTCTTCGGATTTGATTTCAGTAGAGAATGAAATGAAAGATCCGTGGATCTTAAGATCCGACCATCCTTAATTTTTGAGTAATACATTCGTAAATCTAATTTAAACAATATAAGTATAAAACTGTGAGTATTCAGATGTAAGGGTTTGAAATTCAAGATGACAAAATTTCGATGCAATGACTGAAAGAAAAAATTAAACTGCGATAGGGATCGAACTTCGCGTATCTCTCGTTGTGCGCCTGATGCCGGCGATTGTAGGCTACCCGCATTGCATTTTACGTATTTTTTTTATCTCGCGACACATGGATAATGGGAAAAAAGTCGTCTTTCTTATAAATAATTGAAATGGTGCATAAATGAAAATACGAGACTTATGATAGGCGTTGACAAAAACTGAAATTCGACGCATTTCCGCAGGTCAGACACTGAAAAGTCATATAAGTGAGGACTTTCCTACCTAAGGACTGAAAGAAAACAGTTCATAATTGAATTCATCGCATAATGAAAAGTTTCGTAAGGGAGGTTGAAATACATGGGGTCTTACGGAGTTATTTTCCGGACCAAAACAAAAAGTGTATAAATTAGGTCGTCGTATAAAAGAGGGTCGTATATCAGAGGTTCTACTGTAGATGTCTTTCCGTCGGTCAGTCAACGAAAAGTCGTATAAGTGAGGACTTTCCTACCAAGGGACTGGAAAAAAACGGTGTATAACCGAGTTCGTCGTATAAATGAAAAGTTTCATAAGCGAGGTTGGAAATACATGGGGTCTTATGGGGTTATTTACCGGACCGAAAAAAAACGGTGTATAAATGAGGTCGTCGCATAAACGAGGGTCGTATAACCGAGGTTCTACTGTATCTCTATTCAGACCAAAAGTACCAAAAAACCTCATATCTCTCGCACCTTTTTTCACCTTACTCCAAGCATAGGAAGTTACATTGGCTGGTTACCATTCTTCTCCCAAGAGATTTTCTTCTGCATCTGACTTGCACTCACTCACATTAATATTCACATAAATATCATCAGATACTCTCCAGGGTCACTATCATATCCATTACCTTTTATAATTGAATAATTTTGAATAATTTCCTCACCGGTGGGCTATAGTTATTTTTTTTGGTCGATGGTCGATCACAAAATCAGTCAATTCAAACAACTCCAAAAAAAAGTTTAAAATGATCTATAAGAGAACTAAGACAATACTCTCAAGTTATTCATATGGAGCACAAGTAAAAATTACTTCAAAGAGATATCCACAAATAGATCACATTACATTAACCCCCTCAGGGAGTTCTGGAGTTTTAGTTTCTGTATAGATTGTTGCCGAAGAGGGTTGACCGAAGGCTACCCTACACCTAGGCTTTCCAGCTGCTGTCTCTGTGTTGAAAAGTGCCTATGATAAGCTTATCCAGAAGTTGAACATTGTCACTTACTCTGTTACCCTTGCTAATCCTATACTAGAACACCACCTGCCTTTACTGAATACTCCTGGAAGATAGAATTTCTGTCTGGAATTCCCTCCCCCAGATTTTTTCTGTTATTTACCCATTTCCTTCTTCAAGGTTTTCTGTCTCATTTGCCTGACCCCTGTTGTCCCAATAATGTCACCCTTAAACTCCTCCTTCCACCCCTCCACTTCATTGCCTCTCACCCCTTCCCTCTGGTTCCTTTTTCTCTTAACCCTTTCGCTGCTATGGTATTTTAACCCTTTTACTAACTTTTAGGTAGACTGTGCAAAAACTGCCAAGCCCATTTCTGTGAAAATCATAAGATTATTAATTTAAGATATATTTGAAGCACTTAATTTTAATATATGAATTTTTTATTTTTCTCAATGTTGATTATGTATTTCAGTTTTTATGAGGATGAAAGAATCATTCTTGCTGTCTCTGATTTCAAGGAAATGTAACCATTACAAATGTGTTAAGATGTAATGTAAGTCGGCCGATATGTTGGCCCTAGGCAGTTTTCGCACAGGGTCGATATATCGCGGCCCACTGGCAGTGAAAGGGTTAATGCTGTACGTGGAGCCGGTTCATGGGTGCTCTCAAGTAAATATTTTCACTTGTGACATTTAAATGCAATATATATGTAAAAAAAATTGATAGTGACTGTGATTCCATCAAATGAATAAAATACTAAGTTTTATCATCCTCTGCACTTCCACATGCGGTAGAGTTAGAATGAAATAAGCGGAGAAGATAAAAACCCAAATAAAAATAATGACAAGACTTACTTTCATGCGCATACTAGCAATAGGCTCTCATGACAAGACATTATTGTCATTCTCAGCGAGAGGGTTAATGTAAATGTAGTGAATCCCTTGACAAAATGTATTTGGTACTTGAAGATGGCTCTGTGAGTTGAAAAACATGGTGCATTGAAAACTATAGAAAAGACAAAGTATCATTAGATTGATCATGCCGATCCAAAAGATTATGGTCAATGTCAAAAGAGTAGGTAGTCAACATTAGCATTCCTCATCCTGTATAGTATGAAGGTGTTGAGGACCCACTAAGTTGTTCTCAAATACACACTTAGGTTTGAAGATATCCACCATATAGATATTTTTCCATCATTTCATTATTATGGAATGACAATGACAAAAGAATCATTTCCTAAGGTGGCACTCTTGCTATGAGCTGTACATGTTTTAGTAGATTTCTTTGTAATGTCCATGAAATTTATGTTGTAGTAATAGTTCCAATGTTTCTGTAGTACTTGCTGTGATGTAAAGTTCACATTGTGTTCCTGAATAATGCATACTAGTAGACCCATTCTTGGAGGATCTGAGTTATGGAGGGAATGTGTATGCAATAAAAAATGGTTTTTTATGTCACGGAATTAGTGAATTATTCACAATTCTGAAAAAAATAAACCTACATAATTCCTAATGCATGATGGAAATCATAGCCTTGTCTCTCTTTCCCTTTCCGTTTGATAACTATTTTTCCTGCACATTCATATGAAACTGTTTGTCACTTGCTCAGCTTCTTATCTTTTAAACCCCCTGTGGGTAGGGGGATTGAGAATACTCCCACAGTATCCCTGCTTGTCGTAAGAGGCGACTAAAAGGGTGGGGAGTCAACCCCGAAAACGAACCCAGAGCCAGCAAGGGTTGAGGCCGGACAGTCTTGTGGGTCAACTGCCTGTGTGCAGCCACACCACCTGGCCTGCGATCCACCTGCATGTTTGCCATGTGCGGAGACCCGTAAGGAGGAGAAGGGGATCCTGGAGGGTGAGGTCCGTGGGTCCTTGCCGGGTGTCGGATGCCCGGTACGGACTACTGGCCAATACCCCTCTGCGGCCCCAGATTCACTTTGAAAAGGTGGCCGGGAGCTAGCCACTCCCGGTCAATCGGCTTCTGATAAGTTCGGTGGCGAGTACCAGGGAGGCAGGGGTCTGCATAGGCCAGTCGGAGGTGTATGGGTTTGGCGGGCTTGTGCACTTAAGATTCAACCCCGAAACAGACAACCACCTCTAGGGTGCTGTATCCCCTCGGGTACCCCTGGCGACCACACCAGCTTGCAGTGCGGTGTCCTGAATGTGTGACTCTGTGGTGGGTGGGAAGCCCGGGGGATGAAGTAGTAATAGGTATGGAAGAGTTTCAACTTCCACCAAATGAAAGATCCTACCCGGACACGGACGGGAGAGATTTTGTATGCTGCGCAAGCAAGTGCTTTGTTGTGATGAAATGTGCTAGGGGAGAGACACTGACAAAGGTATCTCCTTTCCTGATAAGAAAAGTGTTAAGTAGTATGTCCCAGGGGAACTAATTTCCGCTAAAAAATTGAGAGATGGTAGTCTGCTGATAAGAGACAGCCAACGTGGCCCAAAGTGAGAAATTTCTACAAATGAAATTGCTTTATGATATTCTGGTCTGTGTGGACGTGCATCGCAGTCTAAACATGAGTCGGGGATTAGTAAGTCACTTCGACCTACTGTATGTGGAAGGCGACGAAATCAAGAAGGAGATGGCATCCCAAGGGGTGACCAATGTTCATCGTCTTACCACAAAACGTGACGGGTGTGGTTAAAAAGACCACGTCCATGGTACTGACATTCGTGAATGACAAGCTCCCTGACTAGGTTTTCATTGGTTATGAATTGGTACCTGTGAGGCCGTTCATTCCATCTCCCATGCGTTGTTTTCAGTGCCAGCGCTTCGGCCACATCGCAACGCAGTGTGAGGGCAAGGCCACCTGCCCACGCTGCGGCCTGGACAAACATGAGGAAACTGAGTGCACCAATGAGACACACTGTCAATTGCAAGGGTGCACATCCTGTGTATGCTCGCAAGTGTCCAAAAGTATTTGAAGAACGAAAGATCATGTAGATAAAGACTGTAGAAAAACTGACATATTTTGAAGCAAGGAAAAAGTATAGGACCCTGTTAGTTCCAACTTTCTCAAAATCCTTTGTTCAAGTGGTATCCACGCCAATACCCAATTTCTCTTTAAAATGCATCTCCAAGAGACGCATTTTAAAGGGACGGACAAGGGAGTTCTAAAAGGTTTTAACTGTTTTCAATTTGATGACACCATCGGCCGACGAGCCCAGGGTGGAGTGGTGGTTGCAATTCGGGAGGCCCTTTACACCTCCAGAGTGCATTTCAACACACAGTTTCAAGTGGTGTCCGTAACCGTGCTTGCCTCACATCCGATGACTTTATGCAACGTCTATCTCCAGGATGGCGCTCCGGGGACCCCTCCCTCATTTAGAGTCTCTTGTCCATCAACTACCTCGGCCATTTATTTTAGTTAGTGACTTCAATGCCCACAACACCCTATGGGGGAGTTCCAGGGCTCAATGCGACCGTAGGGGGCATATTTTAGCAAATTTTATTTTAGATTTTAATTTTTTTAAATTAAATAATTGGGAGAAAACCCGTTTAAATTCTTTTAACAGTCATTTTTCTAGCATTGACCTATGTATTGCGTCGAGCTCTTTGCTGAATGCAATTCAACTGTCTGTGCACAATGATATTTGCAGCAGCGATCACTCTCCTCTTTTTATCAACAGAAATGATGGATTTAATCCTGTCAGGTACCTTGACTATCAGGAAAGGTGACTGGCCTCTTTTTGAAATAAATTTTACTTTTAATCATGACAAAAAACTTGATTGAATTTTTAACAGAGAGGCACTGACAAAGAGCATTATTGAAGCTGCCACTTGCAGCATTCCTCAATCAGTGCACATCACCAAGAGGCCTACAGTTCCATGGTGGTACGATGAATGCGCCATGGCAATCAGAGCACGCAAGAGAGCCTTGTGTATTTTTAATAAATTCCCCACTGCTACCAACCTGTCTTCTTTCCGGCGACTTCCAGCGAAAGCTCGCAGGGTGGTGAAAGAAGCTAAAAGGACTTCCGGGAGGAAATTCATGACAAGTGTGAATAGTAGGACCACTATAGCACAAGTCTGGAATGAAATTAGAGGTATAGCGGGCAGCCACCAATATCTCAGCGTCCCATTTTTAAAAGGAGGAAGCGATATTATAACATCTCCAGCTGCTATTGTGGATGTGTATGGAAAATTGCGCACACCAGCAGCGATGCCAGCTATAATGATCTTTTCCTTGAGATAAAAAGGCGGGAAGAGTCCTGCCATCTATGCTTTAATGAAACCCAGATAGTGGCGGAGTATAATATCCCATTTTCAATATGGGAACTAAGATCTGCCATAGCTGACTCCCAGAAAACCTCCCCAGGACCGGACAGGATCCACAATGCTTTTCTTTGGAATCTTCCGGAGATGGCCTTGACAGATATACTCCAGACCCTTAATCAGCTGTGGGCTGAGGGAACCTTTCCAACATTCTGGCCTGTTATTCCGGTCGAGTCTGTTATTGTTGCTATTCATAAGCAAGGAAAAGACATAGCTGACCCAAGTAATTACAGACCTATATCTCTCACCAGCTGCCTCTGTAAGGTGATGGAAAGAATGTTGAATCGGTGTCTCATCTGGTGGCTGGAGTGCAGGAACCTACTTTCCAACATCTAGTGTGCATTTCGACGGGACCATTCCACCTCTGATCACTTGGTCCGAATAGAATATTATTCAGGAAGCCTTTCTCCTTCGCAAACATGTGGTCGACGTCTTTTTCGATTTGGAGAAAGCTTATGATTTGGTGTAGTGGATGAAGATTTTAAAAGCATTGATGAATGGGGTTTCAGGGGTAATTTACCCATTTTTATTTAAAACTTTTTGCCTGACCGAGTTTTCAAAGTGAAAGTAGGCAAGCATCTCTCAGATTACTACAAACAACTTAACGGAGTTCCCCAGTGCTCCATTTTGAGTGTAATGCTGTTTGCAATCGCTATCAATGATGTCGTAAAATGTATATAATCGCCAGTGATAATTTCACTGTTTGTTGATGACCTGGCGATATTCTGCAGATCATCTAAAGTAGTCAATGTCTCTAGACAAATCCAGCTGACCTTAAACAAATTGAATTACTGGGCCTAAAGCAACGGCTTTCGATTCCCAGAGGAAAAAAACCAAATGTGTGCACTTTACTCGGCGATGGGAGCTTCGTACTCCCCCTGCATTACAACTAGGTGGTAGAATTATACCATTTGCTGACTCAGTCCGCTTCTTAGGTATGATCTTTGACAGCAAACTAAATTGGCGGGAACACGTCAGGGTTTTACAAGATAACTGTCTACGGACGTTAAATATTTTTAAGTTTTTAAGTCATGCTTTGTGGGGCATAGATCGAAAGACATTACTACTTTTGTACCGCTCACTTTTGCGCTCAAAAATAGACTATGGATCCTTCGTGTATTCCTCCGGTAGGGAGTCTTATTTTCGACCCCAGACTGTAATACACAATGCCGGTCTACGGCTATGCATGGGAGCTTTTCGGACCAGTCCTGCCCTGAGCATATATTATGATGCAGGGGAACCACCTTTGTGCTACCGAAGGAACCTGCTTATGTAGGGAGGGGGGAGGAAGGTGGGCCTTAACCTTGAAAAGGGCCCAGCTCCTGAGAAAAGGGCCAGCATTTTTTGTTGCCAATAGGAGGAGAGTAGAGACTAGAATTTTGCTAGAAGAGCATATGAAGCTGTGAGAATATGTGTCAGAAGGAAAAAAGCAAGCTGGAAGCAAGTGAAATTTAATTTTTATTAATGAAAACTACTCATTTCTCAAGGGCCCAGAGCTAATTCTGGGGGGGGCCTTCAGCCCCTCCTGCCCCCCACTTTCGACGCCACTGTGTATATTATTACTGTAATTTGACTTCAGTATCATAATTGAGAAATATATTTTGTGATCTTATTTGTTCATTTCAGATTCTCTTAGGCCCAAATGCTGCTGTATCAGGCCTCGCACCAGGACCAGGACACCGATAATGAGGAGAATTGATTAGACTCTGCTCCACAATACCCCCCGCCCAACCCAACACCATGACCTCCGAATCATTTTTTTTCATGGCTTCATTTGATCGCAACTGTTACCATTGCCAGTTATCATCGTTTGGTTATTATACCTCCTGTCTCACAAGAAGTGCTTCTTGAAGGTGTTTGCTACAGTCTTCTTATTTCTTGTGTTAATGTTTCAAACAGTGGTATGTGGAATAGTAGTGGAGAAATCCATCCATGAAATGGCAGTAGCTCTTTCATTGCATTTATGCCACTTGATTCTCCCGTGGTCCTCTCCTGGTGCTCCATTTTTGGAATGCTGCCTTCCCATTGGTGGGATGGGTGTAATGGGTTGCCTTTCTAGTCTGGAGGTAGGCCCTGTGTGGACATCGTAAATGTTGTGGCATATTTTCCATTAAAATTTAGTGCTCATGTTTTAGGTTAGGTGAAAATTTGTTGTTTTGTTTTGTATGAATAAAAGTCATACCTTCTCATTTTGTATTTTTCGTCAATTGATTTTCACCATTTAAAAACATTTTTGAAAGAGTAAAGAAATTCTGTAGTCTCAGGCAAAGCTGCGTAGGAAAATCTTTTAATTAATATTTAATTTTTTATGACAAACTTTTTATTTTAGATAAAGAGTTGTATAAAAAGTAAATATTGAGCATATTTATTAAACTGTGATTTGTTTTGTACGTACTTGGAAAAGAGTTGAAAGATTTTAAACTAGTTTTTCTGTTAAACAGATATGTTAATTTTTATCTAAGGCTCAGCAAGCTTTGTTAGAATGATAAAAATTTTATGTTAGTTTGGCCTAGTTTTTAGCATTAATCATTTGCACACTAACGGTGTTATGTCATAAGATTATAGTTTCAAGGCAGCTTTCTCGTGTTATTCACGCTCATGAGTCACTAGGAAAAATTCCATTGTACCTACAGTGCGCTAGGTATTATAGGAGTGCCTTGGGCTTAGTTATTTTCTGATAAAACATCTGGTTACCATTTAGGTATGCTGAGTTGTTTAGCAAACGGATGGTACATCTTTTAACGAGAGATCGATGTACGTTTCATGTATGTACAGTTTTTAAGATGGAAATGTTTTTTCCAACTGAACTGAAAAATTCCAATGGAATTGGGTGAAAATACTTGAACTTCTTGCCTCCCTATAGTAGTGTGTTTGGTGTGCTATTTTGTTATTGAGTGTCTAAGGATTTTTTTTGCCATGTATTAAATATAAAATGCATTGTAAGAACCTGCTGCACTTGAGTTCCCTCTTAAATAATCGATTATAGTTTCTATGGAGGATGCATGCTAGAGAAAATGGATTGTTGCCCAGGAAGATTTTGTCATGAGAGAACTAGTATTATGTAATTTTCATAATGTTAATGCGTAACCAACAAAGAGAGCATTTCTGATCTATCCTCAAGGAAGTGACCTTATATTTTCTTTAATTTTCTGCTGTAGAATTTTTTTTTGTTAGGGCTCGTAGTGATGATGTCAGCGTAAAGTTCTGTTCTCAATTTGCCAATGGTAGATTTCAAATTCTTGCTCAGGATATGGTGATGCTAACGTTGTAGTGAGCTCGACTCTTGAAGCATGTGCCTGTGCATATATCCCTGTGCTCGATTTTGTCGTGTCGCATTCATATCACCCAAGTATCATCATGTCCTCGTGAGTGAATCTTGATCTGATCAGCAGGGCTCCTTTTCTTTGCACTAAGTGATATTTTATCTGGTCAACCTTAACCACTAATATATTGGGATTGGTTTGACTGGAAGTGAGTGAAAAATATACTGTGGATCACTGTATATGCATTCCAGTAAAATGGAAGTGGTAAGATTTGATTTTTTTAGGTGTATGGCAAGCAGCTGGCAGATGTAACCACTGTTAAATTTGCCAGCCTTTCAAACTGCTTGTGTACAATTTGACTTATATCGTTCAATAAATACTTGAGGGAATTCTAATAATTTTCTTTGTTAAAATTTACCTTTTTTCACTCATGCAAATTTTTCACCTCACTTCGTCTGTTTTGTTGTGTGTCGATTGTAGTGGTGTAGGAAGGTTTTTCCTTCAATAATGATTTTAGTGACGAGAGGTAACATTATTGGGTGGATTACAAATGCTCAGTTTTCAGAATATCTCATATGTATATAATTGCTTTGAAGTTAAGATATTATAATATTGCTCACCATTGGTTTAATTATATCATTATTAGACCTAATTATTTCCTCTCATGGTTTGGGCTGCAAGGAGTTAAACGAGAAACTTCGGTAATAGTGTTTGAATGGTATATATTGTGGTATATGGTTTATAATGTTTTGGCAAAACTTTCCTTTTTCTTGTAATTGTGTGAAAAGCATTCAATCAATGCCCTTTGTGCTGGAAACTAAATGGTATTTGTGTACTCCACCCATTTATACTGTAGTACATTATCCTTTGTAAATGTGCCATTTTTACAACTGAATTGTCGCAGCCTTCAATGGGAAATGTTTCCTATTCATGTATTGCTGAATGAAGTTGGAATTGTGATTATTATTTGGGAGTCTATTTGTGTTGCAAATTTTAGTACTCCTGTTTTGGATGACATTAAAATACATTCATGTTTGAAATGAACGTTTCATAAATATGATGGAAGGTGAATCGGCCTAGGTAAAGTCATTATTTTGAAAACTTGACTGATTCCCCATGTATTTTTTCCAAGCTGGGTGAATGTGTTATCCTCTGCATGTGAGAAGCTCATCGTAATGAAGCCCCCACTGCATCAAAACTGTTAGTCACTTGGTCATCCAGAAATTATTTTGTGTTTTTGAATTTGCATTTTAGTGTAAATTGCAAGTAAGGGCTGAAGGTCCTATCTGTAAGGCATAAGTCCATCAGGTCCCCTAGGGCCCTGGATGCATGTTGTGAGGTTTTGGCTGTTGTGGATTTTAGTGAGGAAATTTTATAGGAAGAATTGCACCTTAAATTGTGAAGGGGCATTCCGATTGCAGGGCCTTCTGTCATCCCTTTGTTCCTTTACTAACTCTCTATATTGCGCCAGGTGAAGAATTTTTGCATGAAATATAGGCATTTGAATCTTCTCATGTTGGGCTTCTTTCAGAAACTGCAATTTGCACACCGGAAAATAGCAATGCAAAATTTTGCCATATGAGAAATATTGGGCAGTCAGGAATAATATGAATTTAGGGGGTATATTTATTTATTAAAAAGAAAACGAAAAGATAGTTTTATGTGACATGTTTTGATGCAATGTAGTATCTTCAGCCCAGGGAGAGGAACTGGCCCCCTCTACCCTGAATGTGTGAATTTCACATGCCATTGGCTTAGTACGGGGTGAGCTCTACTCTCGCCTATCAAAGACCAACCTTCGGGTTGAATCACTGAGTGAGTGAGTATCTACAAGTACAAAACAGATTAGTTTCGCATATGTATAGCAGTTGGGGTGGGTGGGGGAAGGGATGAGGGGGGTGGGAAGAGGCAGGATTTCCGGAGGAAAGGTGCTCAAAGCACCTAGCTGGGGGTTGGGGCGCAAAGGGGGGTGGGGACAGTGGATGTAGGGGTTGATAGGGTGAGGGAGGATTGCCCGAAGGCTGGACACCTCATGGCGTAGGGGAACCCTGCCGCTGAATGTCATCGGAGTGCAACAACGGGATAATTAGGAGGGGGGAGTGGAAGGGGAACGTCTGGTCAATAGTGAAATTTTTATAGTTTCTCATGCCCGAAATAATAGCCATCTGTTCCAAAATGTCCATCCTGGTCCCCTTAATGCCTTGGTGATGAAATCGGCGTCGTGGCTTTCCTTGAGGAGATGGGCTGCAAAGGGTGAGCTCTCCTTCCATTTGACGAGGTCCCGTTAAGTAATGTGCTGCTCGTACACGTAGGCATGTTCTGCCCCGTATGAGTGGCGTCACAGTCCGCACATTGGAGTCTGTGTAGTCCACTCTGGTCCATTAGGTTTATAGGCTCCTTTACTTTAGGGAGCAGACTCCTGAGGTTGCGGCGGCTGTAGGATGCCGTTACCCGGGGTTTAAACCTCTGGATCGAGTTGGTGATAATTTGGTGCATACAATAGTTTGCATTCCAGTGCTGTAATTAAAGTATTTTCGCCGCAAATAGCTTTTATCGTGGCAATTTTCTGAATTATGCTCCTGCACGAATTATTAAACAAATTAAATGACCAGAACTGTAGCTCCTCGGGCTTCATGTGGGCCCATTTCTCAAAGCATTCCGTCCATCTTTAAGTCGCCCAAGTACAGACTACAAGGTGAGAAAAGGGTATTTTGATTCACTGTGTGAGTAGGGAATTGTTAAGTATAACCGTAATGAGTGGGAAGAAAAGTATTTTGTTTTTGCCATCGCAAGTTATTTCCCTAGAGGTTTAATTTTGTATGCTAGGTGTAAATAGCTGACATGAAAATAGTGAATGTTTTTATGGTGCACTCAAGTTTTAATTCTCTTCAAAGAGAATAAAGAAAGAGAGCACCCCATTGGTTATAATGCATCGTTCATGTGATCTAGATGGGACATGAGATTCCACAAGTTCTGCCATACTGCAGCAGTTTTCTGGGATATCATCATTGAATTTTGTTAGCATGAGCTGTCTTTATTACGTTTTTTCAATTATCGGTGAGTTCATAAGCCTGTATATTTATTTTTACCATTCGTGTAGATACATAGTGCTCTGAAAAATCGTTCTGGGAGGATTCTTCGAGGTATTACACCTGTTACCTTCCCATGATCCAGGGCAATGACCCATAAGGGTTGTAATCTAGCGTGTCCTGTTACTAATTTTTCGTTTTTTTGTCCGTATGTTCAATCTTCTTTGAATATATTCATTGATTCCTCTTATCTAAAGCCATGTATGCTAAAGGCATAGGCCAAGGATGGATAACCTGCGGCCCTAAGACTTCATGCGGTGGTGTCCAGTGCAGCCCTTTGTAATGATGTCACCCAGGATATTGTACCGGTCCCCACCTCCATTGCCCGGAGTTTGGTGGAAGGGAGCCGAGACACACGTACTGCGAATCTCGGAGCTTCGGGAAGAAGATCGCGAGACCAAACACGAGGGTGAATGAACTGTTTAACTAATTTTTGGGGAGGTTTCCGACTCAACCTGCTGCAGCACCGTGGGGTCTAAAATTTCGAAAGGAAGGACCATTGATGGGCGTACAACCGGATTGACTGACTCAACAATTCGATAAAATGATGCATATATTGCAATTTGGGATAGGCTCATCAAATAAAAACATGGAGATGAGTATGAAATGAAATTATGATGTTACAATGAAATGATTAAATATGACCCTGCATAAATGACAAAACATTGACCCTTCGAATGTCACACGTTGAGGCTTCTTTGATTAATCAGAGTAGATGGAACAAAAAAAAATGCAGCATCTGTGCACTCAGTCTAGTGTGTCTCAATGTGAAGGTAAATTATCATATTTTAAGCGGTGTTGGGGGTTTCGTCCAAGAGAGTTGGTGCAAGGGAGATTAGGGAATAGTGCAGCGGGCGAACGAAGTGGGGGAGGGGGTTCTCGTGAACCAAGGGGTGACTTTTTCCTTATGAGGACTTTTCCGTCCCAGTCGCAGTAACCTCCTCTGTCTCTAGTCGCTGGGGCCGTGGGCCTCACCACTTGGGTGACCCTTATTTTTCAGAATTTAGAAAAGTTACGTTTTCCTACTCTCAAAATGATCGAAATGAAGTTTATATTCACGTGCTAAAATTTGGTTACTTTCAATTAACGGGAACCCGTGCCCCAAGGGCCCTTGGTACTTTGGACCTTTACGTTAAATATGCGTTTATTTGGGCTGTAAAATCACTAGTATAGTGAAACATGCAAAAGTAAAGCCGATGTTTTGTTTGTTTTGACCTATCTCTAAGCGTTTCTGTGATCTCAGAAGAAGATGTAGTAAGTGTTACGAGGAGACTATTCTTTTTCCAAAAATTCATTAATACACATTTTTTCAAATTTAATTCTAACTGCCCTTCTATCACACCAGTTTTCATTTACTTCTAGATTATCACTCAAAGATTCTTTATAGTTTGGGCTTAGAATTTCCCTGCATCATCGGTAAATAGACGAAGATTACTTTTTACCTCTTTGATTATATCATTTATGTGCAGAAGGAAAAAGAGTGAACCTATTGCACTACCCTCTGGCACATCCGAAGTGACTTCAATTTCCGGGGAGTTAACACCGTCCAAACAACCTTTCGCAAGCAATCATGTAGAATAGTAAGAGTGGCCAGTGGTAAATAATTTGCACCTAACCTGACTATTCGTCTTCATCTGCCTGCGATACCCTGCAAGCCATCGCGAGGGTGTGTGGCAGGGGGTGAAGATCACCAAGCATGCACTACTAACATGCAAACAAGCAACTATAGTTTCTCGTGGAACTAGATTGTTAGTATCTTTAGTATTTCAGGGGTTAATACATGCATCATGCACTACAGAATACTCTAAAATATTTCCCCTACCTATCCCTTTGTTATGCTGCCTATTGTGCTCTCTCATAGTACGGGGGAAATATGACATTTTGAATATATCAATACGACAAAATATCCCTCTAATCTTATTTATCTGGTCGACTCTAGCATAATACGCTGGTAGTTTTAACATATACCTGACATCTTCAGTAAAGCTATCCGATTGAAATTTCTCTAATAGATTTAATCTGTACTTTAACCTACGCTCTGATAACGATTCCCACCCTAATTCTTTTATTA
Organism: Platycnemis pennipes; assembly: GCA_933228895.1. Taxonomy (NCBI): domain Eukaryota; kingdom Metazoa; phylum Arthropoda; class Insecta; order Odonata; family Platycnemididae; genus Platycnemis; species Platycnemis pennipes. The sequence goes on from OW121848.1 coordinate 122,472,568, forward strand.
ATTCTGAAACACTACTCAACCTATCGTACCGCCTTTTAACGAACCTAGGTGATCTACGCGGCACACTTATAGTTCTCTGATCAAGACTAATTCATTTGGATTCCATACACAGGCTACATACTCAAGGTGGGGCCTAACTAATGAAAAGTAAAATCGCTCTTTTGTCTTCTCATCGCATTCCCCAATTAGGTACTCTTTTTATAAATCCTTGCTTTCTCTTTGCTCGGCCGCATATTTCCCTGATTTGTCTTCTCCACGATAAATCTTTAGAGATTGTTACACCTAAATACCTTATGGTTTCAACGCTTTCGATGTTCGTGTTACTAATTTTATAGGATCGCTCTATTGAATTATTCCTCCTCAAAAAATGAATAGCTACACACTTTTTAAGCCTAATTTCTAATTGCCATTTGTCGCACCACTCTTGAATTGTATCTAAATCCTTGCTAAGCGATTCCCTGTCTTCTTCTTTTGATAGATCTGCTCTTCCGGAAGCCATGCTGAACATTGGTCTATAAATCCTGGCTATCTAGGTGTCCCATGACCGAACTGACTATTATATGTTCCAGGATCTTGCATGAAATGGATAGAGGGATATAGGTCGGTAGTTAGATAGCTACTCTTATTGCCACTTTTAAATATAGGTGTGAAATTGGCAGTTTTCCAATCCTTATGTTCGACGTGTTCGGTCAGGGATTTATTTAATATTATTTATAAATAGGGAGATATTTCGGAAGCTAATTCTCTACATACGCGGGAGAGAATTTGATCAGGGCCAGGTGATTTGTTGGGGATTATTTCTTTAAGTAACTCTTGTCTACCATTACAAGAAATAATCATCTGTAGTATCGGCCACGAAAAGAGGTCAAGTAAGACAGCAGTTGAATCCCTTAAGGCAGGATTAAAAACGGTTTACCAGGAGTTCAGTAAGTTAACTTTGTCAAGAGTGTTTGTTGCTACTTCCCCTTATCATTTTTGACAGAATTGACGGCAGACTTATGTATTGCCTTTTACCGTCCTTGCTTACGAGCAAATGACTTGGATTTTCCTTTAATTGTTCCTCAGGGGTTTTCTTTTTGAATTGAAGTAAGATACAAAGGAAAGCTATGCGTTAGGTATGTTACAAATTTATACGAACGTACAGAAAGTGTCACTCGGCTACTGGAAGAGCTTGGTTAGGAAACCCTAGGCACTAGAAGGCTGTTCTCAAATTTACTTCTACGTTACTTCATTATTAAATAACAAAATTAAGATAGGACTAAATCAAAAGATGCCTGAATTCTTGAAAGTCAAACAAGCAGTTAGTAAATTGTTATTTACTCCTTAAACCCTTGGAGTACCAACAAAAATTAAAGCCTCTTTTTTGAGAGCTGGGTGATTAATTTTGCTCTCGAATTTCTTACATTCCCGTTGTACACGGTACTTGATCCAGCGTAAGACGAAGTATGTTAGCCACTACGTGATATTGAGGACGGAACCTAGTCTGATTGGAACCGTCCCTGGCAGGGCCGGATTTAGGAGTATGCCACCTGTAGGCTAAATCCATTTGCCGCCCCCCCTTTTTAGAGACTCACAGTTAATGGACTCATATGTTATGCATATTAGATATTTTCAATTTTTAGTAAATTGCCAAAGTGCCGCCCCTTAAATTTTGCCGCTCTAGGCTGCAGCCTTTTCAGCCTATTTAGAAATCTGGCCCTGGTCCCAGGGTGGTTTCACACGATCATTGACATGGTGCGTGCTATTAAGGGATTTAACGTACTAACTTAAAAAAGAGAAGATCGCACAGCGTCTGTCGTGACGTGATTGGTCGATGGCCACTGGGAGCTACTAGCAAACTACTCCCGCATCAAGTAGTAAATCAAATAGCTCAGCGAGTATGCTAGCGATCATGGTTGTTAGCCAGCATACTACTTCTATTCACAAAATACGGGAAAGCTAGTATACTAACGAGTATCTTCGACCTTGTGATGGGTCAAGTATTGTGTGAAACGAGCTTAAGAACTTTCCTTTATAAGGTGAGTTGTCAATTTAGATACGAATAGATTTAGACTTATTCTGTGCGAAAGCGATTAATTTTGTATGTACCCAAGTTGAGATATTGATTGATTGTAACTGATTGTGATACGCCGAAATAGGTGAATTTGCTTAATATGGAGCAGCATCAATGCACCCCAACTCATATATATTTGTTATATCATTATACGTCACATTCATAGGCCATTTTTTGTATTTGTAATGAAGATTATAAATGTTTGCATTACGGATTGTGAATAGTTTTTCTCTTTAGGAGAAAGCGAGTGGTGTAATGTTACCTATTTTCCTCTTTGTGTGTTGAGGAGTGAAAACAAACTTTGAAATGGCGGCCATTTTCCCTCGTTCGTGGGAGGACAGGTCCACCGAGTTTAACCAACTCCCAATAGAGTGAACCACCGTCGAGCCGCTCTCTATTTTTCTCCCCGCGAACTCCGAACTCGTTGGAGGGGAGGAAACGAAACTCTGAACGGAGGGGGGCTTGAGGGGGTGGGGAAAGAGAAGAGAGTTTGAGGGGAAGGCCAGCAGCTCAACGGTCATTGACTCCTTTACAACACGAAACGCCTGCACATTGGGTTTTCGCTCCACCTTTTCACGCGGTGAATAATTCATCGTCATATATATCGAAAAATTTTGTACGTATATTTTTGTAGCGTGACAACGGAGCCTGAGGAACCCCTGAGGACCGTTAATCTACGCGTGTGCCAGCGCTATGATTCGCCACTGAAGTAAGTTCCTCATGTTTGTTGCACGAGAGCAAGGGAGCAAAATGTGCGTTTACCCCTTCACCGCACGGAGATGTTAAATTTCCGTGTTTCGGCGAACGTTGATCGCGGCGGAATGTGCCGTGTTAATCGTGGTTATGCCATGCTATTTTCTCTCCGTGGTTTCGAGCGAGAGGGAGACGAAGAGAGGGAGCGAGAGTGTGAATGAGACACTGATCGAGGAGAGAAGACTTTTGCCGAGTGTGGCTGGTTCTCCGGCCGGCCCGACGAGTAGAGAGAGATTCACAGCTGACTGGCGAGGAAGCTCGGTCATCAACCTCTCCCGCGCTGTTTTATCTCTCCGTGGACAGCGCGGCGTTGGAGTTGTACCGTCGCCGGAGTCCCCTCTGCGATCGCCGGCATCTCGGCCGCGTCGGCCTCGCTAAAGTCCCGCTCGCCCGTGTTACTGTTTTGCTGTCGGAAGGACACTGTTCGTGATCGTTTTGTGTGGGGACGAATTGGTCCACCTTCACCAGCGAGCTAAAGAAGTTGGCAAAAGTCAATTCAGAGGGTTGAGAGGCTGCCGCAAGTTTTCGCAGTTTTGCTGTTCTTTTGCGAAATTCAGTTTTTGCCCTCCCGTAGTGTTAGGTTTAATGTTATGTTCGAAGAAGTGTTGTGAAATACTGTGTTACTGTGAATATTGTTTTCGGATATTCATTGCCAGCCGTATGTGTTCAGCACTCGAAAAAATATTTGATTGTCGCTGATTAGTGACGTTTTATAGTTCGCACAAATTTTTGGATGTAGACGTTCTTCATCGAGCAATGACGGTGAATACCAACGATTTGTATCGTTCCTCCACGCTAGCGGCCGAGCACTTCTAAACTTCATCGGAAGGAATCCGTAATCGGTAACAGAGCGAGCGTAGAGTATCATAGGATTCATCAACGTTTCGCCTGTTCATCTGAGAAAGAGCACGTTGTGATCATTTAGACGATCCCATTCTCACCTCTTGTCCACTCCCTTGTCTTCCGGTGCGTTTCTTTTTACTCCTGCATAAACCACAATTGTACAGCCTCCGTCGTGTTCGCACTCAAAAGTAGTTGCCTGAAGCGGAGGAGGTTGTCTCTTACTTTCGTCGCGAGGAAAACCTGGTGGGAAGGAGGAAATCTGTGCTGGGTGTCTAGGATAGAGAGGTGTGGGAACGAATAAGTGCCAGTGGCACGGGGGCAGTGGAACTCTTTGTGTGTCTCCCGTGAAAGTCCATCGCCAGCTGGGACAGCATGGAGTTGACGTCCAGCCGTGCGTAGCGGTACGTAGGTACTCTCCGTGTCTACTTCGGAGAGAGCGGCGACCCTGGAGAGCAAGAGGGGAAGGAGAGGGTAGAGAGTGTGTGCTCTAGTGAGAGTGTGAGTGGGTCAGACGCCGTTGAAGGTAAAAGCCCTCCCCTCCTCTCCAGCAACCGCATCCCTCCCCCACCTCCCGCACAGTCCCCGAAGGAGGAGAGTTGGAGGATCGGAAGAGGGGCAATGCAGACGTTGACTGACTCACGAGGGAATCCTCATGCCCGCCGGTGAAAGAACAGCCGCGGCTTTAATCGACTCGCGCTGGGTGTCTACATTGCCTTCTGCTGTGTATTTCCGCCTACTCCTGGAGCGTGTGACTCTTTCAAGAATCTCTCAATTGCGAATTGTCGGTCGTCGGATGTCGAGACACTCAGCAGAAAATCGACAGTGAAGTTACCTGCCGACAGTTTTTGACAGAAACTCTCTTCAATTGCTGACTTCCAAAAGCATGTCATTGTATTGATTCCTCCGCCAATTTTTATGGCCGCAGTCTTGCCAATTCTGAGCCCTTCAAACGTTAACGCACAGAGAGAATGGTGTATTAATGAGCCAATACTCCTCTCAGCGTGTTAGTTACGAAAAGACTTCTAGGACATTCATCGTGAGTGCAATCTCGAAACAAGTGGTGTTTCAGATTTTTTCGAGGATCGATAACGTTGCCTAGCTTTGGGTGGAACGGCCCGAGCATCTTTGTGGTATAAAGCTTGCAACATGCACCAATTTTGACTTTCTGAACTTACAGTCGTCTTTGCCGTAGTGAAATACTCGAGGAATTGAAATAGCAGTCTTGGGAGCGGAAAGAGCGAATTGGAAGTATAATTATTTCCACTTCCTCGTGTATAAATGCTTAAGTTTTCCTTTGGAGTGCTCGGGGAGCCCCGGTGACTCCCTTCCGCGATCTTCGCCCCGATCAAGTGAACTCGCGGTGGTTTCCCTGACGCTGCACTAGCGGCGCGCGCGGGAGAACGAACTAGAGAGGGGAGGGAAGAAAAAAAAAGAAGATCGCCCTCCGTTTGTTGTCACTGACTGCTCGGGAGCATTGCCCTCTCTTTCTCGCGAGCCGGCAGTAGTGGCGTAGCGGCAGCACCGGGCGGCCTTCTCACCGCGCTCCCTCCGCCCCCGACACCGTAGGGGGACACGCCGCACCGTACCCCCGCCCCCCTATTCCCTCGTCTTTTTCAACTTCTTCCTCCTCCGCCACCCATTCCTTCCTCCTCCCCATCGGTCCCCACGCGGCCACCGTGGAAATTCTCACACCAGCGCCCACTAACACCCTCCCGCAGGACCACACCAGGCGTCGCGGCGGCGCATGTGGGTCCGCTTCGACGACGACGCCGGAGTCGTGTGTGTCCCGCGCGCTCACCCCTTCGGAATTTTAGAGGCGCCCAACCTTCTTCTGCCGCCACCTCTCCACTTATTTCTCCCACCCCTGTTCCTCCTCCTCTCTCTCGTTCCCTCGCGACTTCTCTCCGCTGTGCTCCTTCTGCTCGCATCTCGCCTTGTGCTCTCCTCTGCTCGGAAGTGACAGGAAAGGGAAGAAGCGGCACCGGTGAGATTCCTCTGCCATTTTGTTTCGCGGGAGCAGAAGAGGTCGCGAGTCGGGTTCAGGGGAGGCTGGGGTTGTGATCGCGACAAAAATTCCTCTCGTACCCCACCCTTCCCGAACGGGAATTATCCCTCCGTTCATCCGTCGACGTCCGTCCAGGCTTGATAGGAGAACAGGACAGCTCGTACAGGAAGGACTCTGTTTTCCCTGAGGCGCCGGCTTCGGTACCGTGCGGCACGAGGTGGAATTATCGTCGGGTTCCCTGCCCCCACCACTGCCCCTGCCGCCCGTCCCCCGCGCCGTCTCCGTCATCGCCGCCTCCTCCCGTCGTGGCAAGAGGATCGCCCGCCCGGGAGGTCGTTGCTTTTTTTTAATTCACTCTCCCTCCCCACTCATCCACGCCCCATGGTTCTAATCGTGTGAAGAAGGGCGGGGGAGTGTGGGGGGCGCATGGACCCGCGGCTGCCGGGACGCCGCCTCCTGCCTGAGGTCGCCAAGGATGCGGACGCCGAGTGCGGCTGCTCCGATGACCTCCGCGCGTCGGACGCCGCGGGGGCGGCCCGTTTACCGCACCAGAAGCAGCACCAGCCGTGCGGAAGAGACAGTGTGCGATCAGACCCCATAGTGTGAAAAAGGTTTCTGCTTTAGAGTTCGCCGTGTGTAGGGAGCTCCTCCGTTTTCTCTCGTTGTGTGTGTTTGTCGGCGCGAGTTTTTCGTGCTCCGGGCGCGTGACAGGGCGCCCCAAAAGCGTCACGCTTCTAACTTCGGTGTTGTTCGTTCCTCGTGTGCCGCGTGCGTTGAGCGCGCCGACGAGTCGAAATACCGAGTGGATGGATCCTTATACGACCGAAAGCGGTCTCAAACGGACGTGTTTACGGATGGAAAATAGGTACATTACCCTCATGTGGAGGAGGACGGTGAGCGAATTGTTTCGAGAAAAGAAAGAGCCGGTGCGGAAGTATACTTCGGCTTTTTTTTTAACTTTGTGGCGCACTTCCTAGTTGGCTTTCCTCGTTTCTAGGCCTTGTGTGGAGACCCAGACCGACTTGGTGACGGGTGAAAATCGGTAAAATATCCCTCTTTTCGTCCCCTCGATTGGGTTTTCATTGACATCCCCTCGGCCTGGACTTTCCTCCACAGCCGGCCGGCTGAGCGCGCGCGCGACGGCGGCGGGGGGGATCGAACCGAGCCGGAGTGTTGTCGCCGTCGAAGTGCGTAGGTCCGCGCCGTTTTCCTCCCCTTCTTCCTTCGCCCCGCCGGCGTTTTGAGCGGCGTCGACGCGGACCGGAGGACGACACACTCACTCGGCGGCGGCCGCTGGATTTGCACCCGCCGCCAGTGTCCTTCCGCCGGCCCGTCCTCCTCGCGCTGGGACTCCGGCCACGTTCCTCCTGCGCACCTCTCCTGCCCCTGTGTGTTTGCCTCTCTGTGTCTCCCGAGTGTTTTTGTGTGTGAGTGTGTGCGCGCGCTGGAATGTGATCCCTCCCCCCCCCTCTCTCTGACGAGCGTGTACTACTCGAATCGTGCGGCCTTATCTCCTTTTTTCTGTGGCAGTGTATCAAATCGTCTCGCTCTCCTTTTGATTCCTCCTCCATTTCCTTGCTCTCGTTCACATTCTCTCTCTCTCTCTTTGGTCCGGAGTGACAACCTTACCCTCGTGCAATTGTGACAAAACGGAAGGGGGGAGGATTTTGTTTAACGGATACGTACTGTAACGTTGTTTGTGAGGGGGGAGTGAAAAGGTGTTTCACGAACGGGAGATAAAATAAAGAAAACCTTCCCTCAGGTGTGCCCAAGTGGTGTGGACTGCGTGCGACTCGGAAGCCGCTTCCGGGATCGAGTGTGCGGAGAGGAAGGACCAAAGGAGCGGCGGCGCGGCAGGCTCGGTCGGCCGACGGACGCTCTTGCACGTTTCGGCGACAACGCGCTCTTCTCTCTCACTCCCCCCACCCTTCCTGCCGCCTTCGCTGGACCTCCCTGACTCCTGGATGCATCGCAGACACAGCGTCTTCAAAGGGGCAAAAATGTAAGTCAAGAGTCTGATCGAATGAGATTTAAATGGCATTGTTTACTGCATTGGCCCAGGCGTATTTGCGGCGTAGTTTTGGCCAGTACTCGGTACTGCGAGTTGTTGCGCAGTGCCACCTTCATTTGTCGATCGATCTCGTTAAATCAACCCTTCCCTCTTTGTTTTAGTTTCATTTTGAGCCAAATATAACAGAAAATGCTTCGAGGCATGTAGGTATATTTGGGATTTGAGTAATGCACTTAAAATTTTTGTATTAAAAACTAAAAATATGCATAAATATTTAATTTTTTCGTTTACGATCTCAAAGTAATTGCTGAAAAGTTTGTAAGAAACTTAATAATCTAGTGATAACTTAAAATGTCATTTGAATGATTTTTATGAGTGTTGAATCATATCTTAAAAATTAAATACGATGTTCTTTTTCATTTGTTCCCCCAAAGTAACACATTTTAAATATTTTAAGGGATTAAACTATATGTTTACCATTGTATTAGATATTGTATGCTCCGAGAGAAGTTATTTTCATTTGAGGTTAGGTAAACGGTAAAGGGTTACTGATATAGTCTTTGTTTATTACTTTTTGGGACTGATGCAAGGCAATTAAATGGGTGTATGATAATTTATTAAAGCACAATTGTTGTAAATTTGTATTATCTTTACAATTGAGGTAGAAGTTAGTTGGTTGAAGACATAAACAATGATTTTCTTACCATATGAGCATCACTTTAGGACTTAACTTTCCTAGAAGAATCTGTATACTGCGTATTTTATCAATCGTTTTTCGTAAATAAAAGATGCAATCGAGGTAGATTAGTGATATCATCTCTCGATTAATATAGAGTTAATCCGTCAGTCTCTGGCTAATATGAAGTGAGGTAGCTTGTGCTCTTTCTTCTGAAAAGTGAGCCGGAATTTTGCTTTCGCTCGCAATACGTAGGTATGGCAGTTTATTCTCGCTGACCTTTTAAATTTCATGGCGTTGCACTCGCGAGTTATGACACACTAAATGCATAGCATCAATTGCAAATGGAGAAGGTAGAATGCCCTTGGTTGCAATCATGATGTTTGCGGAATTTATTTTCAAAAGTGCATACTCTTGCATCTAGTGAAACACGCTCCCCGCCATATTGGTTGCATCGGTACGAACCATATGAGATTTTGATGCATCCTTAGTGGTCAGGTCAATATTGCTCTTTTTAAATTGATAAATTATAGCTCTCAGCCATTGTGAACATTAATGAACACATGTAAGCGTTTAACTTTGCGTTTGAAGTTAACTTAATAACTCAAAAAAGACAAGTTATTAATGAAATTACTACGTATATAAAGATCAACAGTACTCTCAATGTGTGAAAATGAATAGAAATGATTATGCACGCTTGAGTAGTATCATTTAAAATGAGCGATGTAAGCCGAGTTGGGCTTATATATTTAATATAAATAATGGATTACAACCGATATAAGTCGGGGAATTCACGGCCGCAAATGTAAGGGTGCTACTTTGTAGCGGAAGTAACTTAATGCGCAGAAAGCTCTCAGGGCATAACACAATATGGCGGTGTAGTACTTTGAATTAAAACCGGCGAATCGTTGTATATGAAACATTGAAAACAGTTTGTTGGGAAAATGTTTTCAAGAATATCCATTTAGTTTTTTTGTCAATAAATTTTGGCATGAGTACGGATTTAATCCTTATCTCTGCATCATACACTATTTTAATTGAGCGTTTAGTTACATCAGACGAGCAACGTACTTCGAATTGCCTTGTTGCTGTTGGTTAATGGAGGGATAAAGTTGAGCTGAAATAGTGTTGCTGTTTTTCAAATTAAACTTTTGGTTTATTTTCGACGATTAATTCTTTTAGTGTCGAAATGAAAGACATTGAACTCCGTCCTCAAAACAGTTACAAGATTCTTGCTTCGAAGATATTCCTGTAACGGTCGAAATCACTATCGTTTCAAAATCTTTATCATATATAGAGCTTTATCGTTCACAACGCTTTAAATCAAGCGTTATGTGTACCTTATTTGAATGTTATTGAGCTCAGCAATGCACTTTGCTTACCATTATTTCCGTCCTATGGCCAGGCAAAATTCAGGAACAAAAATTGAAGTTTAAGCCATATTGAATTAATTAACGTTACTTTATGAGCTAACCTATTCCAGTTTTGATGTTAGCAGTCTGTTGAAATGGAGATTGCTTTCTGATTGTGATAATATCCATCAATGCTTAAAGTTCAGAACGTGCGTGAATTGTTTTTCTTCTAAGGCAACATATTGGGATGGATATTTTACTATGTTGGTTTTAAATTTCTAAAATTTTAAAATTTTGGTATAAACTTAGGTCATTCATGGTAGCTTTAAGTTGTGATTGATATAACTTATCATGTAGGAAAGCGCGATCATTAATTAAGTCCTTAAAATATTAGATCTTTATTTCATACCATTATAATTGTATTACAAAAGCATACATTGGAAGCTGGCGTTTAATCTAGTGCCCTAGCATCATCGATTAGAGCTGAAATTCGTCGATTTTTAGCATTGCTGTTTACGTAATTCGTTGACCACCTCTATTCTATCCCAAAATTATTTCGTGGATAATATATTTTCCTTTTTTTTTAAAAGCATGAAAGATCTACCTTAGAAGTCGTTGCAAAGGCTAGTGTTAACTAGAGAATTTGTTAGCTAAAGGTGGATAAGAGTCTAGCTTAGCTGAACCTAGCTTTGGAGAGAATTCTTCAGCGAATATTTTGGACGTGTTTTCCATCAGACAGGAATTGTTTAAGACATTTTCTTAGAGAGTGATTAGATTTAGGTAGAAAAAACGGAGAATTGATTGAGAGTTGGTATAGCTATTTTTTAAACCGATGAACGAGAAAATGAAGGAATAAAATCACACCGTATGATGATATGGCAACATTCGGGACCCAGTAAAAAATAATTTCTTGCTTTTATTGTGATTAGTGTCGTAATGTTGCGTATCTTAAGTTGATCTCCTATATTAGTTTTGAAAATGAAAGAATGGATATGATTGAAATGTTTTGTGGTATTAATGGTTTTTGGATTTATTAGGTAGTGTATCTCCGTCAAGGAAAGAAATTAAACAAACCTTGTTAATTCCACTTAAGATTTTATTTCCTTTACAAATATATGAGCACGTCGTGTCATTTTCAGTCCTAAGTTTCGTGGTGTATTCACCGCTAGTACAAACAATTGATAGTTATACATAAAGTATTGTAAATCCGTTGAGGAAGTGATTTTCCAAGGTAAATTTTAATTCTTTAAGTCCTTTCATATTTTTTTAAGACCTATAACATATGTTTTTTTATACGGTGAGAAATCACTAGCTCTTAATTATGTAGTAAGTATTACCGTGGAAAGAGTATGAATTCATCTGCGTCGTCCGGAGATTTTCAGTCGACAGAGCTAATTTCTTTTTCTCCTGCAATAACCTTGTTATGAACTTGATCATTGCTCATTTTAGATCCGATTTTTTGAGTTACGCAAAGACTATGTTACTACTCACCTGCCTTTTACATGATGAAATATGGCCATAAATGGTTGTATGGTGACAACTATTGTGAATGCAGGCTTCTGCCACACACCCTCTACCCTGAAAGCCACAGGGTGGCTTGCAGGGTAGTCAGTAGATAGATCATCATCACGCTAAAGTCATCACGCTGCTAGTTGGCTGAAGGGTTGATAATTTCCGGCTTCCAATATTCCGTATTTTTTGAAGGAAAATGATAATAATTCACACTGCATCACCTTGTCGTTCACTCCAAACTCATTTATTCCAGGTATGGGCTATGTATTTAAAATGATTTTATTTTTGAGGCCTGATGATGAGAGAGTACAATTCACGAAATTTTTGTAACTTTTACCCTTACGATTCACGTACATTTTGATGTGTTAGTTCATATTGATGTGCGATTGGTGCCAGTCCTCTGAATCACGTTTCGAATGACCAGTGCGTAAATATTCTCTGCGGTAAATGTTAATGAAACTTCTTACATTCTTGCCATTCCTAACGGAAATGTCTCAGGGAGCTGTCAAGTTGGGCGGTTCCAGGCTGAGGTCTTCTTTATCGTGAAGGAAAGTAGATACCTCTTTCTGGCCACCTAATAATTGGTCCGTTCCTGAGTGACTACTAATTTCTTCTTCGCCTTTGCTTGAACAATTTCAGGATTTACCTTTGATTACTTACTTCGTCTGCGCAACGTTTTTAAAAAAATTCAAATATTTTTAGTGCTTGGTTAAGATAATAGTCTTTGCATAATGATAATTTTTGGGACTTAATGTATCGTTAGTTTATTTTGTAAGATGCTGGCGTTAATTCAGCTCAAGCAGAATAGAAGGATGATTATTAAAGACGAATGCGCTTGCAGCCTGGTGCTCAAATAGAATATCTACACTTGAGATTCGACAGTTTTGGGCGTATCAACGAGACAAATTTATGTTTTGAAGGTAGCCTCCACGCCCTAAATTGTGAATTTGAACGTTGAAGATTTCATGATACAATTTTGGTTCATAGCACCAAATATTTCCAAGGATATTACCCGTTGTTGCAATAGTAAACAGGGAAAAAAGTTTTTTTATAAACATAAGCCCGCAAATATTTCAAGGTATTATATACAAATTTTGGATGTTAGTTGGTAGTTGTCTTGATACATATGTTGATAGGCCAATGGCTTTTTTTGAAGTTTTTCCACATATTAATTATCCCTAGTGAAGCTACTTATCATCATGGCATTAATGTATAACTAGCCACGCTACATCATCATACGTGGTTGTTAAACAGGAGCATATTTCGCTTGAGAGAAACATTCAAAGCCGTCATGCACCTAACGGCTGTCCGAATGTAGTCAAATATGGCGTGCAAGCATCAATTTAGGCCAATTATCTATTTTTTCCTTAGTTTGTAAGAATGCCCGTGTTTTGCTTGGATACAGCAAGGTAGAGTCCTATCCTAGACTTAATTTTAAATTTCCTCTATTGTAACTCATTATGCGTGACTGTTGAATTCCCTCAAACGAATGTAGCAAAATGACAATCATCCAACCATTCCCTCTATTGGCTTGGCCAGTGGGATTCAAATAACTGATCGCAACAGGCGACGCCACTCTTTTTCTGCTTAATGTACACGTTCTCCTAATATTATCATACATCGCCATTACACGATATCAGGTATTTCCAAAGCGCTTCACTTTTAGAAATGAAATCCCAGTGCTTAAAATTCATCGTTTAAGGGCAAGTATATGAGATGGACAGATATTTTCAGTGGCAGTGATGCACGGTAACTTCTTGCTTATCTTCTAAATTCATCCTCACTCCAATATTTGGATTGTTTTGACCCAGGTTTGCTCCGGCGTGCGAGTGAATAAAGTGGCTTTCGGTGTGGATGCCGTCTGTATCTGAAAAATGGGTATTTTACTGGTATTGTGGAGAAAAATTCGGACTTGCAAAAGAGGGAAATTGATGTTGTGATTACAGAAACGAATGGAAATTCTATACACGCTTCGGACGGTTCTGTGGCATCAAACGAAAGTATTTCACATATCCCTTTCGTTGAGCCGGCTGCGGTCACCAGGCAGGTGACGCTCCGGATCAGTCCAAATGTCACGGCTAGGTAACGGCTCCTTGACTTATATTTAACCGTAGGGAGGTTAGAATTAGTGTGGTGGTCTACCTTTAATCTCGTGGGCCTCGAATCCATACAGTAGCAATGAGTTATCAGTGGTATCCCGGACGTTGCTTGATTGCTTCATGGAGCTAAACTTGTAGTAGGTATTTGCCAGACGAATGGAACTTTATATTGTGAACTTCTCCTCGCCTTTCTTTCGGAATAACCTGATGCTGGCATTTCTCCATCCTTATTTTATTTCCTTTAAAAAAAATACTACGTATATATACCCATAAGTCCAACAGCAGATATAACCTCAGAAGTTGGAACGCTTTGAACCTAATTCTACCACTATTAATCTAAGGCGTTGAGGCTAAAGTTCAGGTCAATAAAAAATTCCGTCGTTGCGCCGGGCGTGCATCTTCTTGGACCGGAACGAGGGAGTTATCGGGGGAAGGGAGGGAGTGGGCGGGAAGGGAGATGGGGATATTTGGAGAATGGATCTCATTTGTGGGCGGAACGTGTTTTTTGGACAAAGGGTCCGGGAGGAGGAAAAGAAAGAGGCGGGAAGAGCGGGAGGGGGGGAGGAGAGCGCGCCTGGAAGAAGGCGTGTGACAGGAGTTCTTCGGGAGCGGCGGGAAGGGTTGGCGTAGGGGATGTGGGGAGGGGAACGTGGGGGTCTGGTGAGAGTGGGAGGTATGGGATGGGAGGTAAGGAGGGGGGGGGGAGGAGTTGCCACCTGTGGCTTCAGCAGCGCGGCGACGCCCGAGTATAAGTGACGCCCGAATGGCTCGGAAGCGGCTTCTCTCTCTCTCCCTCCCTCCCTCGCCTTCTCTCGGCCTGAACATCGGATAACAACAAGCGCCGCGTTTTTACACCAAATCCGTTTTTCCCGGATAAACATTTTCCTTTCACACGTCGCCGTGCCATTTGTAAATAAATAAAGAAAAAAAATAATACATAAAGAAATAAGTATATAGATAATTAATATATATAGGATAATTATCTCACAATCGCCTCCGGCATTATCCGTCGACCACTGTGCTTGGGCTTTCACATAGCCCTCATCTGGAGTGCAGTGCGTAGATTACGAACCTTGCGCAAATCAATCGGTAATTAATGCTCGGTATTTACCAAGGGATGTGTTTAGTAAGTGGAGGGAACGAGAATTGTGGTACTCGATGGCTCCGAAAGTTACGATCGTCAATACGCGGGGTGACTCACGTATTTACATATCCGTATTTATTTAACTTGCTAAAAATATCTTGTGTTCGCAATCGGAGACCTTAGTTGAGTTTATATAAGATGTTTACTTATAAAACACTGAAAAGGTAGAGAAAGCGGGTTTTTATCCTAGGGTGGACTTTGAATCGAAGCGGAACGAAATGAATCGGCCATATTAAGCAAGAAACGTATGGATTTTTGCGAATTATTGTGATGTAAATCTCTTTCCGTCTAATAATTGTCTTTGATTTACGTGAATACCCGTAATCTCTAGAGCCCAGTGGTATTTTTTCCTGAACACATTTCCATTTGTTAGCAGATAACACTTAAAAGTCAACTCTCGACGCGTGTGGCAAACATTTGAAACGTTTCGGTTATCGAATTCTGAATACGTCAACTTTTTTTCCCTTATAACTACATTTCCTTTGTGGATTAACTTACAACTGCGGTTTTGGCTACGCCCCGAAGTATTTACATAGGAATAAATGCGAGATTGCCTCCGAAATGATCCCATTTCCTCCAGTGGTTTGTAGAATATTTCCTGAAATTATAGCGTTGGTACTTAAGCCAGTCAACCTTTTTAAAAACTTTGATCAATTATTGGATGCCTTCTCAGGTAAAGATTGTATCATACTTAGCGTAAATTACATTAGGCCGCGTGGCAAGTACTTGGGACCATCTGAAGACGTGCAATCGATGGCGGTGGGTTTAGTTTAAAATAGGTCTTTTATGTTTTTGAAAAATTATTCGGTGAAGAAGTGCATGTAACAGATTGTTGGAGAAATTATGTCGTGTCCTCACTTCCCTGGAACTGAGCTATCCCAATGAAGATTTTTAAGAGGGACATGGATTATAATTGTGACACAACCTCAAGATGATTCATGTCGCATTACATCCGCAGGCTAGTCTAAATTATTTGCGTAAAACATTGTCGTCATCCCTTTAAAGAGAGTCGTGGTGGGGACGTAAAAATAAATGGAAAGGATCTGGGTGTGATGAGTATTTTGTGACTTGGCGGAAATGAATGAATCGATTGTGAGCCAAAGAGTAATTTGGAGGGGTAACGAGGCTCTGGTACGACTCTCTATGACAGAGAGTGCCAAAACATGTACGGAACACTGTGATGTGTTTACTATTCGGGGCTACGTTACAGACAGTGGCGTAAAGACTAAAGGTTAGGGTTTAAACCCCCCAAAAATATCTTCTCCTGAATTTGTAAATCATACTTCTATCGCGTGGTATATGTTTAACACTCCACCCACACTATATCCCTGAGCACGTTTAAAATATGATCATGTTCTTCACTCGGTAGTAGTGAAATGATACCAATGTATCATTTCACCACTGATAATCAGTTACTGTTTCCCGTAATTTACTATATTTTGTATATTTTGCACTACCGTTTAGAAGTTTGCTTATTGGGCTGAAAAATATAGTTGGATTGTCTCACGAAAAGAGAATATTAATTTAATTTTGTTTTAGCGAATATGAATCTAAATATCATTTTATGATGATGCACATAAATAATAATGAAACCTCCCAACCCCAGAAGGAAATCCTGCGTACTCCACTGGTTACGGACATGAGAGTACGTGCAGAAAGAGAAGTAGGGACGGAATCGACATTAGTAAGGGTCAATCGCTCCAATGCGAGGTGCTTTATTTTTATTATTTAATGAAAAAGGACCGATTTATTTTTCAGCATCTAGTTACGTTTAAGATGTCCACCGTTTGATAAGCACCCGTTGCACATCTTTTTGGCTGGATTTTGGGTAGGTTTTTTACATCATTCTGTATGTTCCGAGTTCAGTAAAGTTCTTCTGTTGTTGGTGAAAGTTGCTACGTCCTATCGTATGGAACCGTTTTTCCTGGATTTACCATTTTATATATATTCTGCATTATTTTTCAGAGTTTTTCGCACCGTCCACCTAATGATGGGTTAAAAAAAAACAAAGGCGATTCATTCGCTTGAAAATATACTTTCACTCAATGAAATTGACGTTATCTCTCACAAAATGGAGGAGGAAAGAGGAACATGTCTGCGTTAAAATTAATGGTATTTCGAGGAAAACTATTTTCAATTTAGAAAAATAATCCAGAAATCCGGAATAAAATAGTTTTCGACGGGAAACTTCGAACACGGTCTGAGCGATATGGAAGGTGCCCTGTGAGTCATATTCCTTCAAGGTAATGGTTTTATGTAAGAAATTAATTATTTTGTATGATTGAATTCCAGTCATTGTATGCGGGAATGCAAAAAAAACCATTTCTGGATGATACAAGGGATAGAGAGAGAGGCGTTATCGAATCGAACGAAGTGAAATTGATGTCCGCGGAGTGATCGATCGTCGCTCCATCTCTTTGTTTTCCGGTAGCCTATCACTAGCGCCGATCGAGAGCGACTGGTTTACAGCGGGTCTTTATTTATTTTTTTCATTTCTCCCCGTCTAATTGTGTTTGCGGCAAATGCTGAGCGAGGGACGATGCACAATATGTGTCAGCGTGGGTCGTTCATCTCTGCGGAAACCGCTGAACTGTAGGCGCGAGCGCTTGCTTCCCCTCCAGGCATTATATTCCCTGTTCCCTTAAGACCGCGCCCGGAAGCTTACTTAAGAGAGCCCGACTCCGTCGCGCCCAAGGGTCATTGCTCGTTTAGGAAGTTCTCGCCGTATTAACGAAGCCTTTCCAAGGCACGTGGTCGTTCGTTGCAGTGGCTTGACCCGGTTTTCTCGGCAGCTGGGGGTTCGGAGGGAGACGGCCGCGTCACTCTCATTCCTCCCTCGAAGGATGCCGACGACGACGCATACATACATATTGAAGTGCCTGGCGTGTGACATTATATTCCAGCGCGCGCGGAATTCCGTGAGGTGGGGGAGGCACAATCGTCGTATTTATGTTTCTTGTTCGCTGGAGCGGCGTAAGGGCCTCTAGAGTCGGTCTGTCATGCGAATCTGCAGTGGAGGTATATGGCACGGCCGCATTTGATTCATAATCCCTTCCTCATCGTAATGCGCCGGAATAGGCCCAGAAAGTCGCTCGGCCGATTGTGGTGGCGCGTCCTAGGTCTCGTCTAGTCGCGTGGGGACAGGTGATGGAGGCGTGAATGGGTTGGTTCCAGGAAGAGAGGACGACTAGTGATGGAGTGGGCCTTTTCTTCACCATTGTCGGGCTTGGGTATGGACCGAAAACGAGAGCCGATAGGGGAACCATTCGAGTAAATAAGACGGACCCAGGCAGGCAGATTACCAGCTGTTTTTATGTAATTGGGACCTAACAAATTTTTTGGCTACCATTTCACAACTCACTCGGGAACTAGTATTTTTTCTATGCACATTGAGGTTAAGTGGGCCGATAATGATTTAAGACACATTTATATTAATTGGAATGTGAGAAAAGCATTTTTATTTTAATTTCACGTCATCGTAAATTCGAGTTGCTTTGCATGCTCAGTGGATTGGCTGTAAATTTATATTTATGTTTGTGAACTTGCAAATTAAAAAGTTTATTCGGGAGTATTAAAAGAAACGTAAATGCATCAATTATACGAGAAAAATAGTTTTCTAGCGTCAAGGGAAACAACATTTTTAAAATTATGTAAATTCAACATGGCCTCAGAAAGATATTTAAAGGCTCGATTATTTTGTCAATCATCCTGCCTTGGGCAAGGTAGGGAGATAATTAATCCTTTATTTTGGAGACATTATTAAATAGCTTGTCAACAAACAACTTCACAGTTTTGTTTTTAATGTTAGCAAATGCAGCCGAGTTAATTTTCTTAATAGCCTACGCTAAGAGCTCATGCGTTTTCTCCGCCGAAGCGATATTTTAATTTGGCGGTAATTTTGAATGAAGCGTAATCAATGCGTTAACACATGGCAGCTTAGATTTAAACTTGGTATTCGCAGGTATAGAGTGTTTATAATCACATCCATGTGGCATGAAAAGACCTGTATCTTGCACACTTCATCAATTCTTCCTTGGACTTGTCTATCCCTGTCAGCGGCAGTGCATATCATACTTCATCGATTTATCACCACCTGCGTGATGACAGTTGCTATCCCGTGTCAATCTCTTAATTGCGAATGCGTAATGTAAATGCATGGGCAGCATCGCCTGTATCACGCAACTCGCATTCCTTTCTGCGTTCAACAGATTCCGCTTCTTATCACCTCGTCGTCGTCGTAACTCGGACTAAGTAAAAAAAATAATATCCCTGTTGCCGCACGCGATTCCACTCCGACATGGCGACCTCCATCACCCTTTCAAGAGGGTGCTCCCTCCCTGCTCTATCGTTCTTTCTTCCCTTTGTGTGCGGTAGCGAAGTGATAATCGATCTGGATAACCTGGGGAAGGCTCATCTTTGATGTGATATCATAGGTAGTTGAACTGTGGAACAGTCGGTCGGAAAGTTTGAGGCTTCAATCGCATATCGAAGCGAGAGGAGCGGACAACTCAATAAATGCGAAGCTGAATTGTGAATCTGTTTCTGGATTACATTTGGTTAGCGAGTTTCTCGTGATAAATGATGTGTAGTTGGAAGAGAATCGGTTATTTACCATTCGCTTCAGCATATTCAAATGGATTTAAACTCTTGTGCTGTAGGGAGAGAAACGTCTTAGTGGTACCTAGAAGCATGTAAATGGCTGTCCTATCTCTTGGCTCAAATGAATGAATGAATTTGCTTCTATGATAAATATGCAGAATTTATACTGACTAGATTATGCTTATTGTTCATGCGCGTTTTCGAAGTGGTAATACGAGCAAGTCTTATTGGTCTGGTTAGTCTGTACTCAGGTGCAAATCAAGGAGCTATTTTTACCATAATTTTTTCCATCTAAAAACTTGAAATGTTCACAAATTTATCGTGAGATGATTTAATGTGCTTCTGCAGCATTAAGATCATATTTTACCGATTCAGGTTTTCATACACTTGTTAATCCCGGTAATAAACTTCGAAAAATACGGGATCAGCTGATTAAAACTCGTTTGTTTATCAATTTAGAACCGTAGTTATGTTTTTTTAAGCGGGAAAAGGAACTTATTGGAGCGGTTGGAAGAATTTCTTCAAATAAATCCGTACATACTTCGTTTCGCAGTTTCTTTCTGAGACCCATTGGTTATGTTTGTTTTGAGATTGATTCATCGAAGTCTTAAAAGCCTGAGTTCTCTGAAGCATCCGCGGTTTTCATTCACCTCTTTCTTCATTTCGACACCAGCTCATAAAAGATTGATAAACTACAAAAACTTCGATATGATTTGGCGAGGTATTCAATCGCAGTGGTAACAACTTCGAGAATTATTTCTATTATGTTACAGCGAAACTTGAAAGAAAAACTTATAGTGCACCCATAGGAGTATGAGATAGGGTTGGAGGCTATGGAGAAGATAGGCTTTAAAATCACCACCAAACGTCGACATCCAGAATGAAAAACTCATCAGTCCTAAGATTTATTTGACGCTAGAAAATTAGACGATCAGATAATCTTTTCTTGTTAACTTAGTTTTTTTATTAATGAAGGAATTGCGTTTTATACGTGAACGATAATGGGCTGTGCATAGAATTATTGGGTAATTCTATACAATTAATAGCACATCCGTACTCCCGCTGCATCCGCCTGGGACGCTTAATAAGGGTATTATTCTCATCAGTAAATGCGGCTAGCGATTTCCCTTATTTTACACTGCAATCAAACTTGCTACCATGAAATGTGTCTCAGCTACTGCAGTGCAAAGTTTGAATGTGACTTCTCGTCTATTTACACGGAAAGATTATTTTTACCTGTTTCAGCGTGTATTTTTCATTCTCTAGTGTATGTTGGAACTGGGTAATGAAAAAAAAAGTTTTGTGGGGGAAATGGACGCCATTTGATCTTAACTCCGCGTACGTAATTTCCACGGAGCGCAGGCCAGTTCCGTCCGTCTCGATATTTTTGAACGCCAGATAATCAGACGATCAGATAATCTTTTCTTGTTAACTTAGTTTTTTTTAAATTAATGAAGGAATTGCGTTTCATACGTGAACGATAATGGGCTGTGCATAGAATTATTGGGTAATCATATACAATTCATAGCACATCCGTACTCCCGCTGCATCCGCCTGGGACGCTTAATAAGGGTATTATTCTCATCAGTAAATGCGGCTACCAATTTCCCGTATTTTACACTCCATTCAAACTTGCTACCATGACATTTCTCTCAGCTACTGCACTGCAAAGTTTGAATGTGACGTTTCCTCTATTTACTCGGAAAGGGTACTTTTACCTGTTTCAGCGTGACTTTTTCATTCTCTAGTGTATGTTGGAACCGGGTAATGAAAAAAAAAGTTTTGTGGGGGAAATGGACGCCATTTGATCTAGACTCCGCGTACGTAATTGCCACGGAGCGCAGGCCAGTTCCGTCTGTCTCGATATTTTCGCCGTTGGTGGCCCGCGGTGATGGAAGGAAAGCGGGGATAGAAGGCAGAGGTTCGCGTTAGGCAGTGGGTACGAACTCTTGACGAGCGCATTCGTCGCGCAAGGACCGCGCAGCTTGCTCGGGAGAGAGGTGCCTTGAGGGACGAACTTGCGTACCTGCGTGCGACACTCGGTCCTCTTCAAGTGCAGCAATCCTTGCGCGGAGTCATTGTCAACTGACTGGTCTTGGTTTCTCCTCTCGCAGTGCAGTATGTGTGTCAAACGCTTGCATGCGGAGCCCGCCCTGCCGCCCGCGGCCCACTCCCTCATCCCCTATTGACGACCCCTCCCTCCGTCCCCGCTCCCACCTTCCCTCCTCCCGGTGGCCCAATTCCAGGTCATCGTCCCTCCCGTACCTCGGAGCCGCTTTATATTCATCCCTCTTCCCCTCTCCGCTGCACTTCCTCCCTTCCTCTCCCCGTCAGCCTTCTCTCCATCTCTTGTCATATTTTATATCCCCCTCTCTCCCCCTACCCAGGCTTCTTGCATCCAGTTGAATGCGTGGGTTTTCCGCGGGGATTTTCGTTCAAGAGGGCAGTTTTCAGTGACTTCAGCTCGGCCGTCCCTGAGTTATCCTCTGGGGCGGTGATTTCATTCCTCTGGCGTGCCCCTAGTTAATTTGCCTGCCTGCCACTGTTACTTCAGAGATTTGATGGGGAACATTTTTAAGCGCCGTGGAAGCTGTAGAAGATGTTGGTAATTGATGCAAATTAAGTAACGCTATCAAAGGAATCGTTGGATGTGACACCTTTGGTTAGAATGGACGTTTTCTTTCAGTTGAATATTGTGTTCAAGTTTGTTTGAAAAAATAATTGGGGCTCAGATATTCATTCATAATTTATATGTACCGGCTTGAATAAATGATACCTAGTTTCTTCCGTTCATCTGTTGGATGCTATGATAAAAGCCTCCAATAGGAAAAATAATCAGGGAGCGGTCTCGGGCGTCACTAGGCTTCATTGTTGGGATGTTTGCTGCAGTAGACAACATCATTAGGATATGTTTCTTTGCTGAGAAAGCATCTCTCAATCACGCAAATCATTGTCCCCGGAAGAACCCTCTGGTTCGTAGTGCTCTAACCACTAGCGCATACGACCCCATAGGTCACCTTAAAAAGAAACATAGGTCATCTCCAAGAAACCATAGTCTTGGAAAATGAAAATACTTGTGAAGTGATCTTACTTCAGCTAACATCCAAGGAGTGGTAAAATAAACGTCACAGCACTGGAAAAGGTGTTAAAAATAATAGAAATGTTCAAATCGAATCATACTGTTGCAACTAACAATAAGCCTTCTTAATGTCTGATGGTTTGTGGTGTTAACTGGAAACTAACTAGTTACGTATTTGTCGATAATTTTAATAATGGCAATTCCTGTATAATATCCATTTGCTTGGGAGTATAGTCTACCGTATCCATGATTATTTTAAATTGATACGAATGTATAAGCACTTACTATAGGCTTGTAATTAGGACAAATTTGGAGACTGACGCAATAAAGTCAGCGGTCTTTCAGGTGTTGAAGTTTTTTCGCGAATCAGCCCATTCTGCTCTCATCGAGAGCTATGCCATTTCTCCTAACTAATCCTGTTTTAAGCCTAATCCGTAAAATGTATTACCTTATAGCTAAATCAGCGCAAAGTCATATTTCTAGAATATCACTTGGTAAGTTCTCCGTTTTTAACATTTTTGATTTGATTTTGATGTGAAGCGGTGATTATATTTGAGAATATGATTGATTCTCCTTGAGCAGAAGTTTACATTCGTTGACGTAATAGAATTCATTTTTACAGAAACCCTCGAGAAAAAAAACAAAGAGGAAAAACCAAAGAAACAATGAGGCAAGACAAAAAACAAGAAGGAATATTAACTATCATCAACTTGTCACAAATATTTGAGGAGGGCGTAAACATAAGTTCTCTCCCCGTATTGCGCATGACTTTTGCTTATTGAGTAGTAAATCCGTGAAACGGGGAATCAGGTTATGGCCAGTAATAAATGCCACTGAAATCACAATTCTGTGATATCAGTCGTTTTTTTCCCTTTTCTATAACCTTCGTTATATTTTTTTCGTTATACTTTTTCCTATAACCGTCGTACTGAGAGAAAGCTGGGTAAATGGCCGTCACGGGAATGACCTCGCTTCGAGGTCAACAGCGCTATCGAGGATAGGTGTGTTAGTTGGGAGTGGGTTGGATTTTCGCTGGCGGAGAAGTATTTTAATCATTGTGAAATGGATGTCGTGCGACATAAGGCTGCCGGCAAAGTTTTTCGAGTTGAACCTGAACCCCAGTAATGACATAGAATTTCTTTGGAAATTATACTGGAGACGGAGAATTCCCACCAAGCTTCGGACATATTTGTTTTTGTTATGTTTATACACTTACATCTGCAATCACATGCTTAAATTATCGCCGGTGGTAGATTTCTGCTGGTACATAGATTATTTAGTCAAGCGTTTACCTAAACCCTCGAGTGTTCTATAATAGCACAGGAGGCTTTCAAAGCTGTTAAAATATTTCCCAAAGTTTATAATGGTTGGGATTTCTTCGATAGATTTTGAAAACTGTTTCGAGTTCTTTGAAGCAAACTGAATAAAAAATTGGTGGTAAAAAGTTGCATCGATTACTTATCTTCTAAGATTATCTGGGTTCTGAGACTTGACATGACCTGAGAATTATTCGATACAATTCTGATAGCGTAATATGACATTTTTAAGGCGTATTCCTGTGGCATTTAATTATTTATCCAACCAATGGTTTCCGTCTCCTGTCTCTTTGCGCGACGGTTCTTTCTCCACAATCTGTATTTACATTGTACTTATGCAATGAATTAAAGGAAGGCACTTCCATGCAGTTACTACTTGAAATTTGTCTCCTGGGTCTAATCTTCTCGCGAGAAATGTGAATGTGCCCTTATTTCTTCAACATTTAATGATGTTGTTTTCCCCTCGGGAGTGTTTTTGTCTAAATCTGTGCCACATTAGCATTACTCTTGCGCACTCCCATCCGTGTTCACCTTTCAAGTCAGCTCTGTTCCTTCCCCTGAGACTCGAATTCATTCCCGGATAAACCCTCTCTGGAAACGATGCTGTTAATGTCAAAAAGCCCCGGCGCCTCGGAATTTGTGGCATCTGTTTTGGCGGCAGGGTTGACTGCAAAGGGTGAAGTACGAGGCCATCGCTGCGAATCGCGACACCAGGGCTCGGCGTATCCCTGCGTTTATTTCGGGCGTGTCATTGTGCGAGTGTCAGATCGCTCCACTTGGGTTGGCGAATGAGTGCGTCTCTGCCCACGGGGAAGTCCTAAGTGGGTTGCATCAGCGATAAAGTTTGTGATACGCCCATTGTAAACCCGGAGCATGTTCGAAATGCTCACAAGTTTCATCACGATTACTTATGTGTAGACGTTGACGAGCTTAAGAAGTTGATACTTGGAAATAGGTATTGTAGATGCATGAACAACTTTAAAAAAATCGATCCTAGCAGTGAGTATAGTTGTACTCATCTGTTATAACTTTCCAAACGAAGTTAGAGAGTGATGAACGCTTTGCTTGGACGTTTTATTGCTACCTTGCGGTTAGTTATTATTGAGCGTCAATTTGCGTTCAGCGCTTGTCTTTATTCATTGGCTCAAAGAGGGATTCCACCATCCAATCCGGCAGGCTTTCGTTAGTGGGGGATTCTGTTTTTAGAGCATGATTTCTCGATTTTCATCGTCTTCCCCTGCCACACACCCTCGCGGTGGCTTGAAGGGTATCGTGTAGATGTAGATGTCTTAACTCCATTGAAACGTTCCCTCATTTCGCAATTGAGAATTATTTATGCTCTGTTCTCTGCCAAGAAATTTGTATTTCTCTTATAAAAAGGGATATGAGAATCTTGAATGGCGTTGTTCGTTTGAAGTTTATCATTTGGACTCACTTGCTTTGCTGGGCCGAATTTTGAGGAGAATACATAAATACCTACCACCCTAGTGGACCAGATTCCGTTGTGTGGTTGAAGTATTAGGTAACTTGTTGATCGCGGTTACTTTTATGGGAGGTAAGAGGGAAGGTAAGAGAGTCCTCACTAATTCCTTTTAGGATAGTTTCTTCGGCATTTTCCTCTCCTTAACCTAAAAAGAAAAAACTGAATATCATAATCAAGTAAAAAAAAGAAATGAGAACATATTATGTTTGTGAAGATCAGGAGCTGAAAATGACACAAGGGTCATAAAATTCCGTGATCATCTCGATCACGGAATTTTATGACCCTCGTGTCATTTTCAGTTACGCTCAGGAAAGCGAAAACGTGATTGCAAATTCACAACTTTTTTCCTTTTCTTCAAATCATATAGCCATAAAGCTCGGTCGGTAAAGCTCCAGTCTGACAACCTAAAGATCTCGGCCTCGATTCCCGCATAGGGTGTGGGTATTGTGTTCGTCTTAGGATAAAGACTAGGACAAAGATGGGTGTGACGGCAAAAATTGGATTAAACAGTTGTAGCATCAAAGAATTCAATGCTGCTTCCGTTACCGTTACCGTTGAGAACCGTTAAGAAGGTTATTGCAAATAGTCGACTTCTGAGTGAACACGCGTTATCGATAGTGATGGCAATAAGGTGCAAGAAGGATCCATGATTCCGCCCCATGATTTGGGTTATTCTCAATAGACCTTTATTGGTTTCCAGCATTATCTATCCCCTGTTAGTTTCTATCCCCTGCCAGACGGAGAGGAGGAATCCCTACCATTTGTTGCGCCTCGTGGCCTAGGCATTCTCTTCGCCAATAGTCGGCCTCGGAACCCTTGGGGTACGGTTCGAGAGCCCGCCCGGCCTTAAGCGTGGGAGGACGTCGAGATCCCCGTGATTTTTATGCCTATTTTGGTCCTTTTTATGGTTTCTTTTCCGTTTACTCCTGGCGTACCCTCTCCCTGCCGCCTTACCTGTGATCCTCCCGCGGCTGAGAGAGGATTGCCCCACTCCGGAGATGGCGGGACATCGGCCCCTACGTGTCGGCTCCGTGTACGAGTGTGAGTGTGACTGTGTGTTTGCATGCTGATGCGTCCATGGCGAGCGAGGGTGTGACGCAAGGGGGCGGTGATGCGGCGCGTCGACCCAATTCCGCGATCCCTATTATCTCCCGGCTTTGCTGCGATGTGTCTGCTCGAGCGGAGTTCGGCTGGATTCCCATGCCGTTCATCATCCTCGGCCGGGAGGGGACTTGTTTATTATTTTTTGTCTCTCTCTTCTCTCGAGGAGGTTGGATTGTGGTTGCCCGAGTCAAAACTTTGGAGAAATTATTACTTTTTATGCGCGCCGATTGAAGACTAATGCTCCCCTCAACGGATGGATTCTCCCGAGCCCCCGGAAAGTAGAAGTGGGCCACAGTTAATGGGAATTGATCGACAAATTACTTATTTATGAAAATATTTTTCTCGGAGTTCGGTGCGATGACTAGAGTTCTGGTATTTCGGCGGTCTGGGTTCGAATCCAGGCTGGGGTGGGTGTTTTCCTCAGCAGAATATTGGTCCCTAACTGAGCACCATGTGAAGAGAACTTTAATTGCATTACTTCGTCTGTGGGTTGAGACGCTAAACAGTGGACTCAATGGGACTCAACTTCCTTTCATAGTAGGTTAATTCTGACATCAAGTCTTTCTGCTGGTTCTCGTATTTCTCCGTCATAATACCGTTCCTGTTCACATTCCACTGTCCACCTATCCATAACGTGCTGATGACCTCAGCTGTCGATCGTTTCCCATTATGATAGCCCAGTATGATTATGAAGCAAACGGCTCGTAACGTAGTTGGGCAGATTGAAGTAGTTTTCTGTTATGTTCTCATTATACCGATGTTTATCTTCAGCTGTCTTCTTAGTTGTGATTGATCGATACGCATGCACCCATGCACCGTAGTTTGACGCTTTTAAATTGCACGCCTACTGCCTTGCCGCGAAGTCCACTGGAAATCTTTTGAAATATCCTCCGGGGAAACTTGGGTCCATTTTCTCCTTCCCGACTCTCTGATTGTTCGGTGTTGTCCTTTGTGATATATGCGGTAATGTTTTATATAGCGTCTCCGGGGAGCTTTTTTACCCTTGCCGTCCTTAATATTGTGGCTCCCAGGACGCTAAAGGGAAAGCGTTTCTTCGTCCTTACCTAATGACTCAGCCCGTCGTAAAAGCAATGGTTTACTGTTGCTTTGTTCTCTCTATCCTTTTGGCAGGGCACGGTGGTAAAGTGAGAGGAATAGTAGTCTACGCCTTTGATTACTGTTTCCACTGCCTTAACGAGTGTGCATTCAATCTCAGGTTTTTATGTTTGCGACGAACTTAAAAAATGTCTTGTTTAGTTCCTTCTGTCGTACTCTCCATTACTTTTATGTTTCGAATGCCACATGCATCGCTCGCGACACACTTTAAGCCTTGTGGTTTACACGCATCGGTGAGTAATGAGTCCTTCTAAGTTTCTATGAAGCGTTATTGAGCAGCCGAACGTTTAGAACTGATTGTGAGCTAAAAATGGCACAGTTAACTTACGAGGATTGAATGTGTTTACTTGGAACTGAAGCTGTAATATTTCAACCACGAGACTCACGAGAGGTGAAAAATGCGATTTTCTTCTTTTGTTCTTTTGCTTTTCCGCAGCGGATTAGCATAGTATAGGTTGAAGTTTATAGGCAACTTTTCTTGAATGTCACTTAAGAATTTCCTTAGGATTGAGGCGTTGTCCTTCACATGCACTAAAAGAATGTTAAAGAAAGTAGCAGTTTTTCTTAGAGATTATGCCCATTCAGGCGTTGGATAGAGTTCTAAGTTGGGCGCTCTCTTACTTGTGAAGCCCGAAAAACGTTAATGTTTATCAGATTAAATGAGGAAATTTACGGAAAAATGTCATCGATGCACCAAATGAAACCTAAAACAAGTAGCTTGCTATTAAATAATTATACGTTAGGTAATTTATAATGCAGTCCTTCGGAGTTGTTTTTGCAAATACTGCTATCAGAGGAAGCAGCTGCATCTCAATTAAGCCCATGCACGTAGTGATGTTGAGAGTATTTTACCTGTCAGAATTTCGGGCACATCACTGCAAGATGCCTCTGCCAATGATGTCAAAGTATTGGAACCGCTTATGAATTTCTTAGACGACACGTTTTAAATCTGGCTTGAATATGAATACGACATAAAATGAAATAGTTTGTGCGAAACGGAAAATTTTCCTACTTATTTAAACACTTTCATGGAGATTGTTTAACTCATTTGGGTATTTAAAGCTAATTATTCTCAACGTATTTATAAAGTAGTAACAATGTTGTGAAAATGACGATCAATGAAAATTTTACAGTTTACAGATAGCAATTTTAACAGATAATGTACCAATAAAAGTACATTCAACACTCTGGGTCAGCACATCATTTTTTCGGGCTAGAGTAATTTTGTTCCCCAAGAAGTGGGAATCAAAGGTCAGTTGAATAAATAGTAAGATAAAACACCTATGACGAATCTTCCCAACCGCAAGTGAAAGGTAGAAATTGAGGTTTAGAGCTTTCGATTCTCATGCCAGCTATTTCTGATACCTCAGTGGAGTGCATTAGGACCAAATCGTTAATGATGTAAACACATACAAAAAATGGCTGAACGTCGACCGTGAGGTTATTTTTCATAGTATGTTAATCCTTGTAGTTTTGGAAATCCTTTCAAGCGACGTGCTAAACTTCCAAGTTTGGTGTGTGGAATGAGGTGTTGAATAATGCCAAATAATAGGATGTAACGTCCTCAGTTTAGTTTATGAACGGCAGGCCTATCTATATTAAACTCTCGTGTATTTGTTTATTTACCAGTTTTTGACCATTTACATAATTGATCGTTATTGTTATGATGAACGTAGCATGAGGAGTTGATGTTATGCCTTTTTGAATAAACTAGGATGTGTAAAAAATGGAAAATTTTGCAGCGACGATGGTGGGTTTGATGTATATTACGTTTGTTTGTCGTTAAATTACTGATTCTCATCTGATCTATACGCTTACGGAACTTGGAATCTGTTTGTGGCAATCAATAATGAATTTAAAAAATTCAAAAACTGTTGTCTGGCTTGAGAAAAACTGCCGTGAAAAATGGCGTGGTATCTACAGAGAATGCAATATATTTTTTTTCCTCCGCGTAATTTGCTTCGACAGTTAAAGAAAAATCTCTCTGCTGAACGAAGAACCATTGCATATTTTCGGAATAATTTGATTAGTTTTCGTTTCCATTACCGTTGAGCTGTCGTATACTTGAGACTGAGAACGTATGCAATATGGTTAAATTCTTATGGATTTTTTATGAGTCCCCATTTGATTCCTAATTAACATTTCAACAACCAGGGAAAGATAGCATTCGCGGGGAAAATATTTTGCAGACAACTTTATGTAAATAGTCGCAAGTTGATGGGAATATTCATGGTAAGTTGAGAGAAATGGGGACTTATTATCAACAACTTGCTTGTTGATGTTATCCCGGGATGAAAACATGGTAGTGAAAATAAGGTACAAATGTGGAAAGTGCTTGTGCTGTTCTTTGAATTTCCTCTAGACTTTCATCTCGACGGACAGGTTTTGGAATAGCCTCCAACCTCCCCCTTGCCCCCCGTATGTTAAGTTCCCTCTTCTCCGCATCCGGAAGTTTCTTTCCCCCGCTTGCACCTTGAGGGGGAAGTGCATGGAGGGAGGGGAGATGTGGCTGGTTGGGAGGGGGGTTGAGAGAGGCGGGGGAGGGGAGGGAGCCGGAGTGCATGCGGGGAAGAGTGCACAGGGGCAGTGAGTGCATCCCGTCGGCAATCACGGCCGGGATGCGTTGGGATAGGTCGCTGGCGGTCGGGGAGGAATCGGGAGGGAGGGGCAGCAGCTGTTCTGGCGAGAGGGAGGTGTGGGGGAGGGATGCTTGGCGAGAGGGGGAAGGGAGGGGAGGGGGCGGCAGGGGACAACGACCCCTTGCTCTCCTGCTTCGCTGCACGACAAGAGTGCGAGGCGGTGCAGCAGCTACTCGCGGAAACGCGGCGGCGCGGCGTCCGCTTGGCTCACGGGGGAGCCGCCACGCGAGCCTCACCTCTCCCTCGCATTCCCTTTTTATCTTCCTTCCTCCTTTACGTCCTCCTCTCGTCTCCCCGTCCTCTCCGTAAACTCTTTCCTTATCTCGTGTTCGCGCCCATTAAGTGGCAAACGGCTGCTTGTGTTTCGCAATGCACGTGACCTGATCGCGCGCCCCCTGTTAAACCGAACAATAGTGACGCCTTTTTCCCGATTCCTTGCACTATTTTATTCCGCTGGCTCGATGCGTTTGAGTAAATGTAGATTGAAAGCTTTTGAAGGTAATCTCATCCATTCTTCCGTTTTTTCCCCTGGAATTCCGTTGCAGAAAAAAATAATTTGCGTCTCTTATTTCGTATCGTGTACATCTCGTATTGGGTAAATGTGACGATCATGTCCGTGAAATTAGCTACTTTTCCCTTGTTAGACCTCATTTGGAATACGCTGCCAGTATATGGGATCCATACGAAATAGGCCTAAATAATATACTCGAACGTTTGCAGCGAAGATCGACAAGATATGTAAAGGGACGGTATGATAAATATATTAGCGTAACCAGTCTATTAAATTAACTAAAATGGGAATCACTGTCAGATCGTGGGTTGAAATTTAGACTTAATCTCTTAAATAAATTCCAAGATAGTATTTTCACCGATGGCGTCAAAAATATTTTGCGCACTCACAACTTACTACGGAAGACTGGACCATGATCACAAAATTAGATAAATTGATTGCCAAACTGACAGATTCGAAATGTCCTTTTTCCTCGTACAATAAGGGATATGAATAGCTGTAAATATATCCAATAGCATAAATATGAGTGTATTAATGGATAGCATAGGTAGTTGCATCTTGGTAAAAGGAGTTTCAGCTAACCCAGCTAACAGCATCATATTGCATTCTTGCTTTGCTTTTTTTAACTTCTTTAAATTGTGAAGTTTAGACTAGAATGTAGATGTATTGTATTTATTTGTATCCTCAAGCTTCACCGGGGAGACTTTAGGCAGTATAATATGATTTGCCGGTGGTAGGTGATTTTAAAGACTATGGATTCGAAATCGAATGGTATTTGGGAATGGGGGTCATGATTTTCTGGGGATAAGACCTATGGCTACATGGTACCTATATAACCGCAGTAGTTGGTGAACTAAAATCATGATGTTTACTACTTGTAACTTAGGACTTTTGCTCCGTGTCCCGTCTAAAAATAAAGAATAATATTATTTGCCGGTCCCGGTGTTCAGGTACCTTTTTCCTCCGTTATGTCTTCCTCGACTCTCCATCTTCTCCTTGAACTCTTTCCGTCCTTATTTCGTCTGCACACCCAATTCGTGGTAAACGGTTGTTCGCCATGTTACGCAGTACGCATAGGCTGATCGTGCGACCCTGGGTGACGTTTAACCAAACAATTTTGACGCCTTTTTCCCAATTCCTAATCCTATTTCTTTTCTCTAGCTTAATGCTATTAAAATAAATAGAGACCAGAGGATTTTGAAGGTAATTTTGTTCATCCTTCCTAATTTTGCCCCAGGAACTCCGTTGCAGAAAATAATAGCTTGCGTCTCTTAAATCTTTTTCTCCACAAGTTTCACCAAGGAGACTAAGCAGTATAACATGATTTGCCGGTACTGGCGGTAGGTGATTTAAAATACTGGATTCGAAATCGAAGATGCTTGGGCATGGATGCCATGGTTCTCTCGGGTTGAAGACTGCCTGGTTTCAGGCTGACTGGTACCTATATAAACGCAGTGGTTGGAAAACCGAAATCATAATGTTTACTACTTATCGTAACGTATGAATTTTGCTCCGTGTCCATTCAAAAAGTTAATGCGGTCCCCTTCATTCTTTGCAAATGAACGAATTGACGAATATTTGGAATATAGTTCGTCCATGTGAACGTCCGCAGGCAAATTATCCATTTCTTGCCAGGCGGTTCAATTAAAAGTGTGGTTTAATGAATTGTGTATTGCATAAAAAAACTGAAA
Organism: Platycnemis pennipes; assembly: GCA_933228895.1. Lineage (NCBI taxonomy): Eukaryota > Metazoa > Arthropoda > Insecta > Odonata > Platycnemididae > Platycnemis > Platycnemis pennipes. The sequence continues at coordinate 122,504,554 of OW121848.1, forward strand.
TGGCAGGAAGTTAAACAACTCGCTGTAAAAACAAGAAATATCCCAAGCGAGCTCTCGAAAAATATTACTGCGGTGTCACTTTATGTTTGTTAACAACGTTGCGCTTCGAACACGAGGTTTAGTCATAAATATATTTCAGCTATGGTAGGGAGTTAGTGAGTGAGCATGTGATTTGTGGTCTAATCCACTGAATTACTGATTATGATTAATTTTTGTTAAGAATTTTATGTTTCGTGTGCAATAATTCTGTCATGTATGTATGACATCCATATTAACACATGCAACATTTCCTTTTATAATTAATTGTAGGATTTGATCCACATCCAGTCCGGGGTTGCTGATGTAATGAAATAAGCAAATTCATCTGGATTTTAATGAATTGAGCGAAAGGCCTCCCAGACCAATATGCATAATATAAAAAATAATTCGTGACTCTTGGAAGATAATATGTGTAATGAATATGCCCAAATTGGCTTTTAAATGTGTTTTCGCTTTTAATTCTCTATTACATGAAAATTGATCGTGCACTCATTTAGATATTTCAATACCTGTATTTTTTAATTCATTAATAATTCATAAACTCAGAATTAAAAATAACTAGAAGCTAGCATGAATTAGTATAGTCTACTCTGTGCCGTTGGTAGTGTCTAATGAGGAAAACTCTTCCGAACGAGGCCTATAGTTATCTTCTTCATTTTTTTAATCCCTGGAACTATTGAAATATTTCTAAATAATATTTATATTGATTATATTTAAAGGATTTTTAGGTCACTCTTGGTCGTTTATTTCCGGTATTTGTATAGGGAAAGCATTTTGATGGTAAGGTTGCAAGTCAACGACTGCTAAGAAAGTTCAATGTTTTCTCCCCTCCCGACTGATCTGATTCAGCGATTGAAGTCACTAAACTTTTAGGAACACACTGAAGAACAGAAGTTAAATGGAGAAACTTGACCAGGGTGATTTTTTTGTTCACCGATTGTCAAGAAGTTTGACTGCCTAGAATAATTTCAATAAAATTGCTCAATACATTCAACCGACAACTATGTAATTCAGCTACAGACTTCATTGTAGATTTGCGCCAGTATTCCTAAAATAGATAATTGGATTTCACGTTTTAATAGCTAATGATGGCTTACCCGTGGTTCCTTCAGCTGAATTGTGAATAGCGTTGGTAATGGCTGGTATCATAGGGAATTAATTTGTTAATAATTTGTTCATGATCTGCTTGCGCAGTAATTTCGGACCGGGATCCTTGATAATAATCTACTGCTACTTATGACATTTCATTATTCATTCATTATTCGTGTCGCTTTGTATATTTTTGTATAACATCACTTGACCTGGTATCTTGGACTTGGTATTGTAAGCTTAGAAAAACTGCATTAGTATAAATGTTGTAGGATACGTGGGTGTGAAATCCCTATTGAATACAATAACTGCCCACATTTATGTAGAAAAATGTAAATTTACTTTCCTTTCCTTGAATTGGGAAAGTTCGTGAGATGTCTTAATCGCCCTTAGACTCTTACGTCCTTCGTAAAAATGTTATATTTCTGACTGAAAGTTTTGCTGAAGTCATGGTTTGGATACTTTGTTCCTCATTCAACTTTATTATCCCGCGTACCATAATAGAGCTAAATAGGCAGCATAGCAAAGGGATTGGATGGTGAAATTTTGTTAGAGAGATCTGTAGTGGTAACTCTTAGTTGCATGGAAGTGGTTCATGTTTGGGTAACAGCCGTTAGGACTTTCTTGAGGACCAGTGACGGGCACTAATATGCTTCAAATTGAAAATTTTTAATGAAATAGTTTCTCCAAGTTCCTCTTACTTAGATTATGAACTGCATGGCAAGAATATGCATTTTTGAGTTCACCAAAAGTAAACCTGTTTTTAAAGTGGAAAATCAAGATCAACGAAAGCTGTTCTCGGATATGGGACCTGTGCAGAATTTTTCAAAGAACTCCGCGGTAGAGATTCTAGTTTTTCCAATGGGTATTTATTAGGTTGTTTTAGTTAGTTGCTATTTGGCGAAAACCTGGTTTTAAAACAGCAAAATCTTCATGTATTTGATGAATGAATGGAAATTTTACCTTCTTTTAAATATAATGTTTAGCGTTCAACTTCTCTGCTAAAAATAGCAAAGGATTTTGTGAAATATTTTTGAAGAAACCGGGGTACGGACAGGAAGCGAATTATATGAAATGATGAATGTTCATTCAGTGAATTCTCACAAGAATGGTATTTGTTAAATTCGTTGGAATAAAACAATTTTGGATAACTTACATTGTAGAAAGGACATACAGGCCAGGAACGGAAATTCTGAAAACTGATTTTCTAGCGAGAATTTAGGGAGAGATAAATATTTTAATACATCAATGTATCAATAGTACCTACTATGCAAGGAAGAATATATTAGGTCGGCAACTAAGTTTCCGCCGTTTTTTTACATTGTTACATTTACATTCATTGTAACGGCGGGAACATAGTTGCCGACCTGACACGACACTACCACGCACACAACCATATCGTTAGGAATTGTTGTAATGATTTTACTAAGTTAAATAAATAAACATAAGATTCCGAGAAGCTTCAAGAGCAATGCAGCTTCTAATTTCAAGCCGGCAGTGATGGCCAGGACAATAACGGTTCGACCTGGCAACCCAAGTGTCGCGGGTTCGCTTGTTCGCTTCCTGATGGGTGTGCTTGAATCGTTCGAGATTAATTTCGGCGTGAAACTTAAGACTCATGCGTGTGATTTTTCTCTCGATAACTCATGCGTTGATTTTATTCAGGATTATGTCGTACCGGAATTAATATCGAACGATTCATGCACACCCCACATGGACATAAATGTTTTGTTTATCCTAGGATTGAGATCTTAGGCGAGCCAGTGCGATATTACCTCAGCCGCTGGAACACCTAAAACCAAAGACTACCACGAATTATAATCACTGGCAAGACATTAATGGGCCCTTTCCATTGCGACCTGCGTTGTCGTCTCGTCAGGTAACTTGGGAAGGTCGTAAGGGCTCAAGAGCGGGAGCAAGAAGGGTGGACGGGGGTGAGCAAGGGTCGACCTCACGCAGGAGACGGCTCGCGGTGTGGCATCCGCCTCGGCGGGCACTAATCTCGCCGAACGCGGCCTTGGTTGGGCGGCGCCCTCGACGCACGCAGCGGTCGGAGCCTTGGGCGGAGGTCGAGGCGATCGAAGGACCCTGCTCTCCGAGTCGGAGGCCCGAAGGGGTTGAAAGGGGAGCGGGCGGGGGAGGGAGGGGCGGGGCGAGGGAGGAAGGTGAGGTGCTTGAGGGACGCCGCGGGGGAGGGAGGGTGATAAGAGAGAGTGAAAGTGTCGGTGAGGAGGAGAATGGTGGAGGGGGGGGGGAGAAGCGTGAAGGGGGACCCGAATCGATGTGGCCATCGCGTGCGTCGCGGAATGTGGAAGAGTGGCAGCCTATCGTAGATCAAACGTGTTTTCCCCCGCTGAGACAAATCCCACCCCAACATGCTACCTGCGTCGAGCGCTAAATTTTTTTGGGCGTCCTCTCTGTGAATGAGTTTGTGCTGTATTAATGCAAGAGATATTACGCAGGCGTCACTCGATTAAGATGACTTATTTCCCTTTCCATTATCAAGGAAATGTACGAAATGTTTAGTTTTCTGAGCCAGGCATATCATTGGGGAAATAGTCCTGTCGACTTTAGTTAGTAGGCTCTCTTGTTGTCCTTGCCAAAGAAAATTCTATAAACCTATGGACCCCTAGGTTTTTCTCCCGCACAAAATTAAGCTGATCAAATCAGGTGGTCGTCCAAGGTACTGTTTTTACACCTTAGAATGGGCTACGGGAGGTTTGAGCTCTATAATTTAATCCTCTTGAGCTTATCGAACTTACATTTCTCGCACACGCGCAGAAATCCCGGTAGGTACATCAAACATCCTTTATTTTCGCCCTGAGGGAACATAAACGTGAATTGGAGAATACTATCGTAATGAGGGAAATATTTCCCATTTACAACGCTGTAGTTTATTATTAGAATCCATTTTTCCCGCACTGTCCTTTTTTTCTCGTATAGCTACTTTTAGAATGGAATTTTTTATCACATGCTTCCCTAAACAAACGAGCAAGTCACCGAACGGCTACTCTCGCTGTGGTGTCGTCAAATGTAAGTTTGAATACCCTTGGGTGTGATCTGAGGCCGTCAGCCAGGAAGGCGCTATAGAAACCAGTGAAAGAGTTGAAAATGAAGTGGTGTGTCTGGGGACCAAAGGTGATTGACTTGAGGTTCAATATGCGCAACAATGAAAATAGTATTTCTAAGAATCCGTTTTGGCCGAAATACTCCAGTGAGGAACGGAATTGACTCCATTGAAATTTTAATATTTACACTTCCAGCATTGGAAGTGGAGTATATATCCTCTCTATTCCCGCTATATTCTTACTAACGAATTCAGAAGTTGGGTCAGATTCATTCAGTGTCAAAGCATTGTGTGGTAGAATTTCCTGTTTATTTACCTCTTAAGACCCTTGACACAAATGTGTGAATAAACTGCCTTTGGAATTTTGGGTGTTTGGGTGCGTGTGGTTTTGATTCGTATTTAAATTTTGTGTATTATGGGAAATGTCTTAAAGACCTTGATATAATCGGTCTTCCACGATGTAAATATTGCCTACTATCTCACGCTACGTTTATTGGCATAATTTTTCCAGTATTTGCATTCGGTGTGCATTCATATCCATCGGGATAGAAAAGCCGCTTAAATTTTTCCCGAATCGGTATCGTTGTGTGCTCAATTTTCTCGTTCTAGGAGCCTATTACTATGAAATCATAGCCTACTCCGAGAGGAAATATGAGTAATGTTTGTTTTTTAAATTCTAATTTTCCTGGTGCAAAATCCTGATATTCCAGAAGAGGGATTTATATTTGTCATGGTTTCAATCTGTTTACGTGGATTACTTTATTAGTAATTAAAAATTATATATTTTCAGCTAGGAAATATACTTCATTTGTGCATATTCTTGATGAAAACGGAGAGATTTTTTTAGAGAATGATAAAAGTCATTCCATCCTGATCATTTTTCTTGCAGCTCCCCTGAATTTATTAGGTTCATTCCTTTGGGGGAAAAGGATAAAAGGCCGCGCGAGAGATATTAAGTAAGGCATGCGGTAAATTTTCGTTGTTACCGTGTGAAGGCGCGCGTTCTTTTCGTTATGTTTATACTCGAAAAAGGAAACAAAGAGAATATGAGAGCCTCCATTTTCATGAATGAAAGGGGTCGTACCAGTTCATGTGGTTTGCTCGATTCACCGGCGCGAAGTGAACGGGGCGCGTGAAGATTTATTTTCCGTGAGGCACATGCGTGACTCGCGAGGAGGAGGGGATATGAGATTTACTCGATAAATATTCAGCTCGGTGCGGGGGAAATGTGCTCTCGACGTTTCAAATCCCGAGGGGTTATTCCCAACAGACTTCCACGATTTCAGGTTCACAGTCTTGGGTTCATTGTTCACAATAGGCGTCGCAGTACTTGTGAAGTGAGAATACAAATGTTGGCGACGGAACCGATAAATCTCAGAGAATTAAAGGTTCCGGGAAACGATGAATGACACGAAGTTTTCCTGACGTAGGTATTGCTTGAGTCAAGGTTTTCGAGTTCAGCTCCGTGATAATGTCCCAAACGATAAATTTTCTACGACCTATTCTTATATCACCTTGTGAGGTGAAGTGTCGAGACAAATAGTTTTTAGAAATTCTCGAAGATGATGTTGCAGTGAACCTTCAAGACATTAGTGTCCGGATACCCGGTCCAGTGAAAAATTCAAGAACTTGTCATTTTTCCCAGGAAAATACTTATGAATTTTAGCACTCGGACAACTAACGGAAATAACGGGATATTAAATGGTAATTTAGATATCTTACGAAATGAAATGCCCTCTGGAGTATAAGTGAAATTCTAAGTGTAAATTTATTCCGGAAAAGATTTAATGCGGAATGTGTTAGACCAAAATTAAAATTCTGATGCACCGAAGAAAATATAATTATGACGTTTATTAAACATTAGTGTATCAAAAATCAGCGGGAATTAGGAGAAAGGCTCGAATTATCAGGGAAATTTGGGGACTTCCCTTCCTTATAAGTGTCGGCCCTCGAATGTCTTGCTTTTAAATATATCCCTGAATATTGTGCATTATGTAATATTTGTGATTAGAATTACCCCTGACAGGAAGATCGTTGCCGAAGTGCAGTGTCTTATAATTGGCCTTGCAACGCCCGGCCTCTCCCTCCTCTTCCCCTGCCCTCCACTCTTCGGTCTCCCATCGCACCTGTGGAGCGATTTGGACCTCTCCTGGACCGCCACGTTACTTATCCAAGTATTCGCGCCACGAATATTTAAGGAGTCGAGTCCCAAGACTTTGCACCTTAAAATCCTGCATGACTATCGATTGTTATGATTGTATATACTGGCATTTGTTGGACTGGCTTCCCGCATGTTAGGATGTCAACAACTGGACTGCGTCATCTGGGGACAAAGAGTTCTTTCGAAAAAGTGTTTTGGACGTCCAATTGCCCAGGTTTCTCAGGAAATGATACAATGCTATACAGCTATTGTGCTCAAGAAAGTAGTTCAGTTGACTGCCACGTAATGCATTAGATTGGTGAACATAGGATTTCGCTCATAATAATCAGGCGGGATTTCTCATAGCTTCAATCCTTTTCAGTGGAATCAGTGAATGAGCTCATTAGGTAGTGAACTGTGAGAGAGCTAACTTTTCGACCTGCAGTGAGCTTTGCTTCAAGTGAGAGCTTTTTTCTCGTGTTTTATGTACTTGTGCTTAAGCGAGAACAAAAAATCGTAAAACTAGGGATAACTGTATTAATGAAATTATGAGTCCGTGTTTTACCTGCCGGAAGTCTACACGCACTACTGTGTTCATCTCGTGCATTGTGTGTCATAGGAAATTCCATGTACAGTGTGCTGACGAGCCTCTATCTAAAGAAGACGTTGATGGTATTGAGGCCAGTGGGCAAAGCTGGAGGTGCTCGGAGTGTCAGACTTCGCACAGAGTCGCCATTCCAACAAAAAAAAAAAACGGAGACAAAGGAGAAAAGTGAAAATACTAGTGAAGTGAAAACTTTTTCTGATATTTATGGCCTCTTTGTAGATTTATAGCAAGAGCTTAAGGAGGCAGAAAAAAAATCTTGGTGATTCAATTAATAAAATATACGAGAGGTTTGAAGAAAGCATTAAAGTGATTGAGGCGCAGGGAAAGCAGCTTAATCAGTGTTTAGAAAAAATAGATTCGCTAAAAAGTGAAAATTGGCTTCTTCATAACCAAATTATCGAGTGTCAAAACCCTTCTGAGGATTTAGAACAGTGTATGCTAGCAAATACCATTGAAATCCACGGCGTACCTCATAGTGAGAGTGAAAACCTCCATTCGATTGTTAACAAAATCGGTGAGCAATTGGGGGTGAACTTAAGTGAAAATAGCATTGACCATTGCTATCGTTTCAAGCCCAAGCCGAACGGAACATCAGGAGGGATTTCAGTGAGATTTCATTCCCACCAAGTCAAAGAAAATCTTTTGGCTAAGCGTCGAGTGAAGAGAAACTTCTCAACGCGGCATTTGACTCTTGATGGAGTGCCACCCTCTGACGTCCCCATCTATGTCAACGAGGCGCTGTGTTCTGGAAGACACAAGAGTCCTAAATGCTGCACGGTAACTGAAAAAATCTAAAAACTACGCGTACCTGTGGATCCGAGGTGGAGAAATATATGTGAGAAAGGTGGAAAAAGGACCCGTAATAGTTTTGCAAATCATATCTGATATTAAAACACTAGAATAAGCTCAGATCTTACTAACCAAATTGAATGACAATGTCTATTAAACATCGTCATAATCTTGAGGAATTTCATGTTATTCATCAAAACATAAGAAGCCTGAGATCCAACTTGATAACTTTATTTTGTATCTAAACCAATTGCAAAACAAGCCTCATGTTATAGTCCTATCGGAAATTTGGATTTATAATTGTGAGTTAGCTGCATACCATATCGATTGCTATAAGACTTTTGGTAACTGAAGTGATAAGAGGAGAGCTGGAGGTGTAATTGTATATGTTTCAGATGTGTTTCAATGTGCTATAGACGAAATTTACGACTTTCATTCTGCGGACATAATTAAAGTTACTATTTGTTTAAATACCTCTGTTACAATTACGGTAATTGTAATATATAGATATAACTTTCTGTCAAGATATGTATCTCCGTGACATAGATCATATGCTTGCAAGCTCTAGCGAGAGAAATTTAATTTTAATAGGTGATATCAATTTGTCTTTTGCGAAAAAATGACATTTTTTTACGAGTACATAATGATCATGGCTAGTCATGGACTAGAGAAACTTATTACAGAACCGAAAAGAATGACTAAAACCAGTAGTTCTTGTATTGACCATGTGTATTGTAGAAGTAGAGACAATTTCACTTATAGAGGAGATATTGCTGATTTAGGTTTGACTGACCACCACATGATTGAATGCTTTTTCAACACCAATATAAATTATGAGTCCTCCTTACGTCAAAAAGAGGAGCCTAAATTTAAAGTGGACTTCAATTATCTAAAAGAAATTCTGATGGACTGTGACTGGGAGGAAGTATATTCTCAGAGTAATGCTAATGAAGCCTATGAAATATTTATTGACAAATTTATGTGTTTTATCAATAGAGCTAAACACGCTGCCCAAAGCAGTATTAGCAATAAACAGCTTAAAACTTGGATAACGATGCCCCTATGCAATAGAATAGCTAAGCGAAATTTCCTTTATGCCAAAATGCGTAAGCAGCCAAGTAATGATAATTTCGCACAATATTACAAATCGTATAAGCGTAAATTGGATAATGATTTTCGAAAACAAAAAGAAAATTTCTACATGCACGCTTTTAACACAAACAGCGGCGACAGAGCGAAACAATGGCGTATCCTTTCATTCTATCACCGGTGGAAAATCAATAAAACAAGGTATTGATGTACTAACAAGATGGAGAGATTTGTAACTTGTAAGATCGAGCAATGGTTGTCGTTTGACTGATTCGCAGGACATTGCAAATGAATTCAATGAGCATTTCGTAAGAATTACAGACTCTGGAAGTAACTGCCCAAATCTCCAATACGATACGAAGAAATACGATGAGTGGTTTCCAAGATGCTATATCCAAGATTCTATGTTTTTCTCTCCTGTAGACGAAAAAGAAGTTAGAAATATAATTACGGAATTGAAACCGAAGAAATCTCTAGGGGTAGATGGCATATCCCCCTTTGTAATAAAGGAAATAAATGACGAAATCTCAGCAGTTTTTACATTCATAGTTAATTTAAGCTTATAAACTAGAGTTTTTCCAAGTCAACTAAAAACTGCAATTGTAATTCCTATCTTTAAGAAAGGTGATCGCATGGACCAGAACAACTACAGGCCAATATCACTATTGCCAGTTTTTCTAAAATCTTAGAAAAAAATTGTTAAAAACAGACTGTTGTCTTTTTTAATAAATCGAAAGTACTTTAGCAAAATCAATTTGGCTTTTTAAAAGCAAAGTGCACTGAGGATGCCCTGTTACAATTCTGTATTAACTTATATGAAGGTATGAATTCTAAGTTTGCGGGATTGTGTATAGATAATACAAAAGCGGTCGATTCTGTGAATCATAAAATACTGCTAAGAAGATTGTGGCAAGCAGGTGTGAGAGGGGTACCATATAATTGGTTCCAAAGCTATCTTAATCATAGATATTAGTGTGTTCGGATTAATAACCAATGGAGTCGAAAGGTGCCTATCACCTGTGGAGTACCCCAGGGCTCTGCTCTGGGTCCTGTTTTATTTTTGATGTATGTGAATAATTTCTGTAATGAAAGTTTTGATGGCAAGTTAGCTTCCTTTGCTTATGACACAGCATTATGTTATTCAGCTAGTAGTACATATGCCTTACAAATACAGATGCAAAATGATTTAAACAAACTGAAATGCTGGTTCCACAATAACTATATGAACTTAGTACAGTGAAATAAAAAGGGCTTCCTTGCGGAAACCACACGAACAACTAGCTGCTCATATTGTCCTCTCTTGTGTTGTTTGCGCATTCTTATGACTTAATGATCAAAATCATGTAGAGACTGGTGGGAAAGGATGGTTGAATTACCAATGGCGTGACATCCCGGCTATCTCGCGGAGTATAGGTAGATGCCCCAAAGTGAAAAAAAAGTCATAGGGCTGGGATTTTGATACGGAAGGGATGTTTCACTTAGCAACTGAATCATTGCGCACCCGATTGAGGTGGTTAGTACCGCGCTTAGTTACCTAAGCTTGGATCTCACTCTGGCAATGGCGGGTTGAATCCTTGGACACGCAAGGGTGTTTTATGTCATTCCAACACTTTATCGTGTGAAATACGCAGAAAATACTACCAGATTGTTGCTCCTCAAGTGCCGATCACTGCAAGGCGTGAGAGCATTACACCGACACTGCGCGATGCTCAAGTAGAGGACGCTTCTTTGAGACGGGTGAAGGATATCAACTTATGCTGGAACTAACGTTTTCTGTTACTGTTCCTATAAAAATATTCAATGGAGAGGTTCTCATTGGGCGGTGAAGTAAAGCATGAGAAATAAATCTTAGCATGGCACGCATTTTTTGCCACCAAAAAGTGCTACGGTTTTTCTTAAAGTTTGTCGCAGAAAAAGTATATGACAAGGGAATGTGTGGTTAGGAAAAGCATTTTATGCAATGGAACAAGTAATTTGTATGAGCTGACCGCGGTAGCAAGGTCCGTAACGTGGCGGCTTGGAAACTCAATGGTCAGTCTTGGATTCGATTTCCGCCATGTGCATTCCGTGTTATTCAGGTTCAAGCTTAAGTTAGATAAGGCTTCACAACATCAGCAGTTGGAGCACCTTATAATCTAAACATAACTTTGCTGCAATGGAATTTGGAGGATATCTCACCAGCATTCTGATAGAAGTAGTGGCATGATAACGAATGATAGAGGCATTCATTTCTATATCCTTTACCCAAACATTTTTGATGACTCTACGGTACAAAAATTTGCGAACAGCTTAGAAAGTAATGCCTGTGATTGTCACAACGTATATCTTTGAGATGAAACCTTATAGTCAACCTCAGTTCAAAAATGTCAGTAGTTGACTCGCTCTATAAGAGGATGTAGCATAATAATATCACATGTTAATAAATAAGCATAGGAATAAAACATAGACGAATTACTTCATAACAGTTAAGGGGAGTAGAAGTGTGGAGAAGGGATAGCTGACGCATTAATGATGGGAAATATGGAAATAATATCAATTCCGGCCTAAAAATGTGTTTTAAATCAGGAATATGCTTGCTCGCTACTTACCCGCCGAATGATACATAAATAATTCAATGATGGGTAAAGCCTGTGATTGTTGAGATTTTCTTACCGAAGTAATTTTGAGTAGATTAGATATTTTACCATAATATTCAATAGGTATATCTAATTTTGTGTCTTACAAAGTATTGATAAATAAACGAATAAATGTTTTTATCTAATTCATTTACTATCACAAATTGTATGAAATAATAATGCGTGAATATTTATTTATAATAAGCACATGTAACAGCTTGAAAGATTTGACGAGAATGAAGTCGCCGTGGAAAGAGTGGAGCAAAAAAAAGTAAACAAGTTCTCATCGTTTTCGGATGGAGGGGAAAAGTAAACAAATGCATACGTGCTTGTGTTTTTTAAGAATGGAAAAAAGCGTGGGGAGGGGGTGAAGAGGACAGAGAGTCGGAGGAGGAGAGGGGCGAGGTGGAAAGGGGGAGGCAGGAGGGACAGGGTGCTCTTTCTCGGAGCGAGCGCTGCTTCTCCCGTCCACTTCCGCGAGGTACCTCTCTCTTGAAATAGCGCTGGGGCGGAGGAGGGGGGGGGGGTGGCGTTTTGGGGGGGATGAGGGCGGAGGGAGAACAGGGGTTCTCCCGTGCGAAGAGTGGGAAGGTGGCACTCGGGTCACGGGGGTGTTGAGAGTACAGGGGGGGGGGCGGAGAGAAGGGAATGGGCTCCCTCTGTGGGATACGGCCAAAGATAGACGGGGTAAAGGGGGGTGTGGGTTCGTTTCCCGCGCAGACGGAGGGGGGATGGTGGTCGTAGTCGGAGGGGCGTGGTGGCGGTGGGGGAGGGGGGCGTGGGGGGTGAGCGCGGTGACGGAGGAGGGGAGCGAGGGGGGCGGTAGCTTTCTCCTTATCACTGACCTACATCCCGGGCCGGGGGTGATGACCGCGGGTTTGCATCCAGCCCCAGTGGCGAGAGAGGCAGAAACAGAGATGGAGAGAGGAAGGCAATTGGAGTGCTTCCTCCATCTCTCTCTCCCTCTACACCTTTTGTCTCTCTCCTCACCCCGTTTCACGAGCCCGTTTGCTCTCCTGTCTCCCGACCATTATCATTTCCCGTCCTCCCCATAATCTTTTTCCATTTCTCCATCCTCCGCCCTCCCGCACCGTAGTCCTGTCACCTTCTTCCCTCCGACGATCTCGCGACAGGCGCCTACCCTTTTCTTTATCAGTGTTTAAGCTTTGCAATCTCGTTCTCCTCGTCGCTGTCTAGCGATAACCTCTCCCGCGACCCTCGGCGACGTGTGTGATGATGCGTGCTGGGAGAGTGAAACAATGCGTATTTCTTGTGCGTGCATTTAAGGACGTCACGCGCGCACCCGGAAACGTGTTCTTCCTCGCGATCCTCGACTCCTCGACTACACGACTTTTGCGGGAGAAAATTTTTAGGGTCGCGTCTCCTGCACGGCTGCCGGGATTGTGGGATTTTTGTCACCATAATCTTTTACTACGCGAGATAAAAATGGCTACCATTGTTAGGCGACAGGTCTAGTCTCACATAGGTCCAGTCCTATGCTAAACCTCTTTTCACGCGTTTTCGCTCTTTGTGGCGTCAGTTTCATCTACGCCCAACAAGAATACTGCGAACGAACTTGAGGGTGTGTGGCGGGGGCTGAATCACGCTAAATATGCGCTATGTAGATACAACTAAATGAAATGTTACTGAGTGCTAAGACAAAACTGGTGTACACTGTAAAAAGTTGATCTGATTTTCAGTGCGATCTGAATTTAAGCGCTGTCTGGTTGTAAGGCAGGAACACGGATTTAAGGTACGGAAGAGGCAGGAACATGGATGGTTGGTACAGGAGCAGTTAAGCAGGAAGCAGAGGAAGCAGGATTCTGGATGGTCTGATTTTCAGTCGTTCACCTGCCTTATTTTTAGACAAGATATTACTGCTGAAATTCAACATACCCTGTCTTAAAATTGTTGCATCTGAAATTCAGATCGCTTTTGTACCTTAAAATCAGATCTACTTTTTACAGTGTAGTTTAAGCATACACAAGGCACATGCTATTAATACATTAGAGGAACTGTAATTTTTACCAACGGTGAAACATTTGCTTAACATGAAAAATAATAAAATGACTGCATCATAATAATTTTTATTTGATACGACCAAAAATTTGACGTCAAGGTGTCACTTTCAGGTCATTGTCACGGACGTCACGGTCACGGTTGATGCAGGCCATGATAATAATAAGTTTATTGTCGTAGACCAATATTGGCCTTTTAGACATGATGGAGGCCTCCGTCATCCTTCGCCAGAAAATGATGCCTTGACGTAGAAACCTAAGTCGTCTCTAATAAATATTACTGTAGAATAACCAAGTTATTATCATTCATCATGGATAGATTTCAGCAAATCACGCCTGAACATTGAATTATTTGCTTGGAAATTTCACCGCTATTATCTCTGGTACACCTATCGTATTAGACAAAAGAGTGCGAGCGCCTTGCCCTAACGTAAGTCCTAGTAATAATCCTCCATAAGATATACCAAAAGCCAGGTCGTTTGGTTCCAAAATTTAGGCAATGAGATCGACAGATTGGGACGCATGTTTTTCACCGCTTCATCCTCTCGAGTAAGATATCGATCATTTATCGTTTCCGCCACGGACGGGCTTAGGTCCGCCATCTTAGAAAACCATTCGGTCGATAACATCTCCCTCACCTTTCATTTCCATTCAGTGAACAGAGTTTCAACGTTTTCAGTGTAGACTGTGGAACTTCCGGGCGTCACATTCATGAATCGCTACTCTACACACCAGGAACTTAATTTTAGACGCCTTTGGTTTGGAACTACTCTGATATTCCCCTCCCAGTTTCCTGTCCTTCCGTTCACACGTTTCATTAATAAGTAGAAATAAAACGCCAAAGTACTTTATTTTGCAATTATATTTATTTCTCTTTGATCACTTTATTAATGATGCGTTCGTTGTTTGACAATCGTAATGAGTGTATTGGTAAGGAGACCGAGAATGCTAACCTAGGAATAAGTCGTCTTCTTTGTGGCATCAGTTTCATCTACGCCGAACAAGAATACTGCAAACGAACTCGAGGGTGTGTGGCGGGTTAATATCATTTGACTCAGATCATTCGTATTAAGCAGCGATATAAATGAGTTGATATTATTTGCTTTAAACGTAAGATTAACTTGCATGCCGGAATTTTCAATGACCAGCCTAGCCATCTAATGATTTTTGGGCTTCATCGCTTTATCGTTTTTACTTCGTTTAGAATCAGTGATACTTGAATTTCTTTTCACTTTGTTTCATTTCGCCCATTGAGCTCTTCAACTACGGTTAGATCTTGGAGGTGGGGTTCACTTCATCACTCAAAAACTTGCTGACGTTCTCGTTATCTCTATTTACTCGTTATTTTATCTCCTCCGGACACTATCAGGCACTTCCTCTCCCCACCAATTTTAGTTGCAAGACTTTGCTTACTTCGTTGGTGTCAGATTTTGCTGGCTTCTTTTACTTATGCTCCTCCATTTGCCTTATGTTCACAATCTACGCTAAGTTGTTATCGATTTCCAAGTTTTATCACTGTGTTGTACCCGTCCCAATTTCACCTTCTTTCATGCTATATAATCTTATCCAATGCTGAGTAAGATATCACCGTCAGTTGTTTCACAGTCGCTGTTTGTGCTCGAACGAAACGAAATTTTGATATCGTAATTTATAATTTTTACTCGATGAGTCACTCACCATGAAAATAATTTCAAGCGACGCGCCGCGGTGGGAGAAAATTCGTTGTTTACTTAATCCTTAATGTATGTATGAATTATTATTCTTGTTGTTTATTGTAGCATTCACTATATTTGAAATTTGATGTGCCATTACCTCAGGATAAAAACATTTTGTCCTTAATATATGTTACGTATTTTAAAAATGAAGTGATCCGCGAAATATTATTTTTTCACGGATATAAATGAGTTGATATTATTTGCTCTCTACATAATTTTGTTCTATACACCCCTCCGTGGAGGAATTCATAAATGGGTCTACGAATTACTACCCCTTTTATTTTTCCTGTTTATAAGCCTGTATATTGCTTTCAATTTTCGATATGCCTACTATCTTTCTCCCTACCAAATACATTCCAACAAGGTTGAATTTTTATAGTGAGAAAATGAATTTTTACTTTCGTTGAATAAGTTTTATTTTTTGATTTTACGTTGATAATGCATTATTGCCGCGGAATCGATCCACTTCATTGAACTCTCCAATTTTTCCCTCGGGGTCGATCTTCCAGACAAAGCTTGTACTCGTAAGGGTAGCATTCACGTAAGTTACTCGTTCTCACGCGATATTGCTAGCCCGGATTAACCAGGCAAAGTGCACAGTCCGAGATATCGCCGGAGCAGTATGAATTAAATGCCAAGAAAAAGGTCAACGTTGCTTTGTGGACTCTCAAGAAAACGCTTTTTGTTCTATGATATCATAATTTTCATTTATGTTATTTTTTATTCTCCCACCTGCTCTATTTTAGTCAGTTCATTGCAGAGAATTTCAAATTGCTCTTGACATGCAAAAATGTCACTATGGATCTAGGATTTTTTAAACGACTGGAATCCTATTGTGTCTGCAGCATTTTTATGCTTTGATTTTCTGTGCTTCCTATAGTTCTTGGGCCTCTGATTATTTTTGCGTTGTAAAAAGAGGAACTTATTTTATATGTAATGTTTAAATTAAAATGTAACTACCGTGGCCCATTATATTTATATTCCTTTGGTTGAGGAACTTTGAGGTTGAGGAGGTTGAGAAAGATTGGCTTGCGAGCCACCGAGGAAAACTAATTTACTCCGAGAGTAAATATTTTTTAAAAAATTAATGGTCTCTTTTCCTACGGAAAGTATGCAGTAGTACTCTGAATTCTGCGTTGTTTATTGAATCCCCGCTGATTTGATAAACTTATTTGAGAACAGATCGCGATGGGAAACGGTCTCAAGACGAATATTTCAGTCTCTATGCCACCAGTTCTTCCGGCGACCTAGAGACGTTTTGACGACTATTACTTATTCCTGAGGGAATTAGTTGATTGATAAAAATGTAGCAGCATTTTTCCTTTGAGTTTAACACTTAAACCATGAACTAAAGGCAATGGAAATTTGAATTAGTTTTCGATTATATGCATGAATTTTTATCGATTATTCCTTAACCAAAGAAGTTGATTGCATCGTCACTTCAATGACGCATTTTATCCGAGGTGATTGATCGTGGACTAGTCCTCCCATTTTATTACAATTCTTAGGGCGATTCCTGTATTGCATACTTATTTTACGATAAGTCATTTATTGATATTATGTGAAAAATCACGTTGCCACTTCACGTCTATCCTTGCAGTTTGCCAGTGTAATTTGGATTGTGTAAATTTTGAGAAGTTTGCGCGGTAAGATTTTGCCAACGTAAGAATATGGAGAGGAATATTTTCCGGAAGTCCCCGAAAAGTCACGACTTTCATCTTTCACTCCGAGCACTCTCTCATATTTCGTGTTCCGTGTACCGAGTGACGCACTATGTGTTCTGCCCCGCGACCCGTTATCCCACGAATTTTTTGTGCGGTCTCTCCGTAAATCGAACCGTCCGATCGATCACGCGGCGGCCGGTCATCCTCCCCCAACGTGTCTCCGCTCGACCGTGTCCCTCCCAAGTTTTCTTCGCGCCGCCAGCGACACGGAAGTGCGTGCGTGCTCTCTCCGCATGACACCGCAAGGACCCCCGGGTGAAGGAGGACCGCACCGACTGCGCCTCCCCGTCGTGAGCGATTTCCTGTTAGCTCGTCCCTCAACCCACCCACGCACGCCATTACAGATGTTTGTCATTAATTCACTCATTATTGCAGGCGGTCCCGCCGCCGTCGGCGTTACCTCGTGAGGAAGAAAGGCTTGCGTCAGACACTTGGTTAATCGAGACCGGGAAGGCGTGTTGCCGGAAGGACCTGTTGTCAGCTTTTATGTCGCCCTCTCGCCACTGTTTAAGAATTCAAAGGCGTTCGGTCATCCCTCCTTGACGAAGCGGTCCTCATTTTGATATTTAAAATTTGATGAGGCATATGGTAAATGAAACTGAATCTCTTCTTTCTAATTCGTAGATAGTTTTTTGACCCATTGCCTAAGGCGGCTATTTGATAAATTGGAAATTTTGTTTATTTGTCGTGTGATGAAAGAGCCAGATTAGATAGGAAAGTCAAAATATTAGCTCCCACTCCAAGCATACCTTCGTCTCTCTCCAATTGGCAAGGAACATTTATTTTTACATTGCAATTCAATAATTTATACGTCACTCGTCAAGAGGCATTATTTATTGTGCTGTTGAAGTTTTTCCCTAATTAAGCGGAAACGTTTTAGTTTTATGCATTTGGGGATTGAAATAATTTTGGAAAACTAAACTTCGCTCTTGAATACGAGAAAATTTTAAATTAATATTTGAAGTGTTTTAAATGGAATAAAAAAAAGATTTTAAAAACGCCGATACATAACTTGAAGATGTCTTCATGCACTGATTTTATGGTGTGGCAAGAATGTTTCTCGAGTACAAACACTAAGTACCATCCCAGAAGTCTAATCCATAACCTGAATACATTTACATGCTCGCGATGGCAACAAAAATATTTAAAAATAACACAAATTCACAGAAGGACATCATATCGTCAAAAAATGACTGAAGCGCACTTTACAAAATGGCCATCTTCAAGAAACAGTTAACGTTCCTGATTATTCTGTACTAGAATTTGCTAAGGTGGAATACGTTGTGTGCGGGGGCTATGAACTCCCAGTGCTGCCAACGGAAGAAGAGTCGATCGAGGGAGTCTCTGCGATATCGCATTGTGTTGACGATCATCTTGGTGATAACCAGTTACTAGTAATTTGTAATGTGACTTCAGCGTGTGGCGCCCGACGTAAATCAATTCTGCTACGGGAAAGTGATAAACATCCGATGGCGGATATCTTAACTACCTGCATAACACGCTCTCGTCTCGTCCGCGGTAGCCAAGTCGGTGACGAGTAAACCTGGTGAATCAATGGTCGCGTGTGCGAGGCATGAATTCTGTGCTTTCCTTAGGATTAGGTTTGGACTGGACGATGATGTACAACCCAAGTTGGTTGGTCTAGAAATGAAATTCCATCCCTAACGCGCTCTTGTGCATATATCTTAGGGTGGACGCGCGTACCAGTATTTATTTTCGCCGAGCTTGCGAGTGTCCCACTTCCTCGCAGGGCTGACGATTTCATCGCCTTTTCTCTCTCTCTCTTCTCCCTTCTCTCAATTTGGTGCCGTTGGGATTACTCATTACGCGCTGGAGCGTTGAAATGTCCGCCTCTTCCGTCGTCTCCCCTAATTTTGTCTCGCCGCGTCAACTCCTCGGCGAAGACGCTCTCGCGGCACCGTGGGTGCTCGAGGGATGCGAAGCAGAGGAGAGGAGGCGTTTAGAAAGCCGCTCCCTCCAGCCATTCACCAGCCCACACACTCTCCCTCATCCCTCCTCACCCTCCGTGCCCTCACTCTACGCTTCCGGCCGCGCTCGTCCTTCTACCCGCTCACTGCACCACGAAACCCCATCTCCGATCCCTTTCCGTGCCATGGGAGTCCATATTTTACCACCCGTCCGCGCGCACCCCTCCCCTCGTCTTTCCCTTTCCTCCCTACCCCCCCCTCCCCCTGCCGCACCCGAAGTCCTTTCCGCTCCTCCCTCTTTTATCTCTCGCCCACGCGCTAAAATCCACACTCCCCTCCCATACCCTACTTAGGCTTCGCGTTGCAAAGGAAATGGCGTCGTCCTATTCTAAGCGCACGCATCAAGGCTTGCTTAGACGAAAGCCTTTAAGTTCGTCCTTATTCGACGGCGTTTCTTTTTTCCTTCTCTCTTACCAACTTTTTTCTGGGAGTCTCATCCCTTATCCGTTCGTCCTCGTCCAGTTACTCTCTCTCTCTCTTTTTTGTTGCACTCAACTCTTCGTCTTCTGCCGTCATGATGCTCGTTTCACGACCTTCTTTAAGTGGGCATAGCTTAAATGCTTTCGCAGGCTTGGGCTAATGTTAATCGGTCCGTGCGTGCGGTCTTACTGCCATCGAGGATCATGTGAATTTGCAAGTGGCTTCACATACGAATACATTCGATGAGTTTTGGAATTCACAGGGGTCAAAAATAATAGATCGAAACGCATCATTCGCTTTCGTTTTAGATATCACGGCCTCCTTGGGTCATTTTAAAAAGGGATCTAAATGAACTTCTGCTTGATTTGGAATTTACCATTCATTCCATGGGATTTTCACTCTGGGACTTGGTGTCATTGGTGTCATGTGAATGGTGTCAGTTGCTGTTATTCTTCTACCACGAACCACGATCAACACCTAGTGTTCCATTCCTTGAAGTGAATAGATAATATATTCAAAATCTCCTCAGAGGGAAGATCTCGAACTGTAATACATCTATATCTACATACTAGGTACATTGCATACACTACCCTATAATGTAAATAGGGAGAGTGAACCATCGCCTGGAATTCATCTTGTTAGAGTGAAATAGAAATTACGCTTACTATCATGCAGGCATACTAAAATACTAGCACTTTTATTCACTACTTACATGACCAGCAACTGAACGGTAACTTCTACTTTTTGGAAAATGTTAGATATGCATTCATGAGACATGTAATTAAATTCTTAATGCATAAATTGTTTAGTAATTGATAATTAATATGATAGTTATTGATTAGTCAGGATTTTATATGACTATATTAATTAATTTATTTTCCCAATGCATGCGTAAGTTAGTGATGTAAAACATGACTATGTTCAATATTAAGCGATGGTTTTTTTTTCTGTGGTGGCCACTGGCCAGCAATCCCGTGAGAAAATGGAGTAGCAAATATTCACAATCTTCACTTAACACGTCACAAGTATTCCTTTCCTAATATAAACCTATTGCTGAAAATAAACTCCGCCGCCAGATTCGGGCTCAGCTTTGGGAGCTCGTACCTATTTGGTGGCCGGCGACGGTAGAAAAGGAGAATGATTGCATGACAGACGGCAGACTCCTTATCTGCCCATTCTCACCACGCTCACAGAATCCAATCCTTTGCCATTCGCGAGAACGTAAACACTAATGAAAAGTGATGATCTCCAGATGGAGGAGTTCGCCTTATCTTCAACTAACGAGGCAATATTCTGAGCCTCGGCGGAACGGCTGTAGCTGTCCCTTTTGTGTCGCACCTTGCGTGTTCTTGTAAATTTTTATATCTCTTTAATCTTTGTAGTTACCTTCATAGCTGTCCATCCATGGAATCTCAACAAAAGTTGAGGATAGATGAAATAGAGGGCCCTAATTTTGAGTAACTCGTAGGAAGGTGAGAATTGGGATGATTACAATGACAGTGATGAGCGACAATACCGAGAGGGTCTTTATCAGCAAAATAATGAGTAGCTAGTAGAAATAATAGAGCAAGTAAATGCTGATAAAATAATAAAGTAGAAACAATAATGATATCGTATGAAATTGTAATCTCTAAACTTATCCTGAATTTGTAGAAGTCACTCTCTCCCCTACCCAAGTTATTTTAGCGTGTTTTCATCTTTATTATCGTAGGCGCACTACAGCTGTCCGCGGAAACGATAAAATATTACCGGCATCATGTAGATTACACATACTGTCGTACCCAAACCTGACTTGAAGGTAGAATAAGTATATTTGTCTTTATGTTCGATTTTACAAATAGAAGCTCACTCTACTGAGGATCTACTGGCACTTCAACCTCATCAAGTTCGTTTCTTCATTATAATACTGGTCTTGCCTTCTGCTCCTGTACTGCATACAGTCATCTTGGTTTTTTGTAATACGGATAAAAGGTTATTCCAAGAATCTTTATGGGTTTCCAACTATGTTTATACTTATATTGTAACAATGTCCCTCTTTCATCTATTTGGGCACAAGACTTTCTAGCCTCTCGCAGCTGTGGTACTTGTCTACTTTCGGGGCACGGTCTCGTTTTGAGTCTCGCGGTAACAGTAACACCGTAAGCATTCGAGAATGAAGAAATGCCCTTTTATTGGCAAATTTTCAGCCCTTCCCATTAGTTACTCAGTAAATTTAACCCCATATAGACGCATACCAATTTTATCTCTATCATTATTTACAAATCTAATGTTTTCTCCTTTCTATATCTGTGCAAGGCACTGAAAACCAGGTAGATATCTGAGTTCAACTAGCCGGAACTGAATAAAACTGAGAGACGAGAAGGACTCTTGAACATACAATTAAAATATATAGCAAGTTATCAAAGTCAGCCTACCTTACCAGAAGGTAAGCTTGAAGTGTGATGGGTGCAAACCTAAGGCAGGTCCTTCTGATGCCTTTTACATGTACATCTATTGTCCGCGCCATAAGTATATAGACTCGAGTTTTAGGCTTTACTTATATCTCAAACTGGATGAAACGATTTTCATTCAAGGTGTATCAGCGTGTAGGCAATTTAGTTCCACGTTTAATGATGTCATAGGGAGATTTCTTGTACTATTTTGAGGCATGTATTTGCAGAAATAATGAAAAACGACTCCATTTTTTTCTTAGCTTCTTTGCGCATGCGATGACAAATCCTGTCATTCAAGAGGTAATATTTTTTTAAAAACTGCTCGCAAATTGAACGAGCATTTGATACCCTTGAAAGACAGATATTTGTACCAAGAAACGATAATTGCGCACTCGCTCATTGAAAACCCTGGAGGGCAGATGGCGTATGCCTTGGAGTGCACCCTTCAAACAAGCAGCCGAAGCCGCCGCACTTAGCCCATCAGCCTGTTGAGTCGCGGCGCGATAGGCAGCGTGTACGGGCTTTTCTTTCCGAGAGATCAAAGGGGGCGGGTCCAAGGGGGTGGATCGTTTTCACTCGTGCCTGGAAAGGGTTGCGCCGGGATCTCCACTCCTCCCCTCACTGTCGCCATCCCCAAGAGGCCCTTCCCTCCGGAGGGCGAGAGTGCGAGCCCTGGGGACGCCAGGGAGGAGGGGGGAAGAGAGAGTGAGTGACGGACGGAGACGGAGGAGGAATGCAAGCGTGCATCCTCGAGCGCCGCTTTCTCTCCCGGCACCACTCGACCCAGTTGCAGTCCCCCTCCCCTCTTCCCGAAGAGTGCACTCACTCTTCTTTCCCCTCGGGCTGCACCTCTCACGACTCTCCCTTTTTCCTCCCCACGCGCACGCAACCCTTACTTCCTCCCTCTCTCCCTCCCTATCTTCCACCTTCCCCGGACCTTCGTCATCCCCCTCGCAAAACGCGATGTGTGCCGCGTCCTCGACAGCGTCGGGAAAAACAATTGCCTCGTCCTCCCCAGCATCCGAGGTGAGGTGTTTGATGCTTTTTTTAAAATACATTTCGTGTCCTCCGTCGCCCCCTTGGCTGGCGCATACTAAAGAATAAGAGGCCGTCCCCTCCCAGCCTTGTCCTCCGCGGGAGGACTATCTCGGTCGTGGGGTGGCCTGAGTGCGTTGCTCATTACATTAGGTTGCATCTAAGAGCCACCTCCAGGTGTGTGGCAGTGGGTGAGTTATCACCTAACTTGCACACGCGAGTAACTAAGAGAAACGTTATTATGTAGGGAGAAAAACTGGTGTTAGTTATCCACCAAGCATATGCAAGTACATGATTATAAATTACGAAAAATATGTTCCTGATTGAGCTAAGCAGGTGTTCCATCCACTTTGATCTTCAATGCAGCAGCCATGCAAAAGTGAAGCTATAACGAGTGACTCATTTCAGATGTACAACAGGCTTGGATTATATTGTTACGTCGAAGGTTGAGGCATGAGGTGGCGGAAATAAGGCGTAATGCTGTCTAAAATTATTACAATTGTCCACGAGAAACATACTTATTGCGACATAAGTTCAAAGGCTCTGGTTCGTCACTACTTCTGGATAATGGAACAGTGACTTCGAAACCTATGGCGGAATAAGTAAGTTTCTCGTGGATAGTTACAATCATTTCCCACAGCACTTTGATTATATACCGCTCTGCGGTAATTTCCCCAGATTTCGAATTGTCCGAGGAAGGATGACTTTTTAAATTTATCCTTACGGTTGTATATCTCTCTAATATTTTATCCATTATCGGATCAAAGGATCAAATCAAACACACTTTGATGGTGTTTTTACGGACAGTGTACATATATTTGATATTTGTGCAAAACGCACCGTTGCACTGTATGCTGTCTTTCCAGTACCAGTCCGTGGCAAGCTTGACAGTGCTGCTGCTCACTTCGAAGTGGGGTTCAACTTCTTGCAGACGCAGGAGATGAGTCGTATTGTGTGAAGGGTTGGGCGGCCCGGGATGTTGGTGAGTTCCCTGGAGATTTAGGGTGGGGAGCAAGGAATGGTTGTAGAAATGCAGGCTGTCGGAGTCAAATTGGTATCGCACCCTTCCCTCGAGGAAAGTTTTTTCATCCGAGACCCGAATTCAGAAACGCTTTTTCCCTGTCCAGACTCAGTTGTGATGCTGGGCAAGTTCTCGCGAAGACATGTGCCATGCGAAGCGCCCGATGTTATGGTGTTCCATCTTCGCCTACGGGAGGATGTGTGCGCGCATGTGGAATTAGAGTGCCGATGGGAAATGGTACACTATCGAATATTTGTCAAGTAGCCAGTTGCACTGCAAGATGTTATATTTTCCTTTTCATTTAACTTTTACGTCCAAAATCACGAGATTAAATGAGTGAAGGAGACATTTTTAGTTGTGTTTGCCATAATGCTCAGAGCTTCAGGGGATTTTGGTACTTACGTGAACAGATTGCGTGTGACACTCTCTCGTACAGCGCCACTCCCACGTTGTAGCGAGACGCTTGCAATCGAAAGCAGTTTCCTCCAGCAGATATAGGTGGCATTGGTCCACGAGAGGTGGTCGGAAAACTGTGGAAAAAATGAGCTGTCAAAAATCCATCAGGAAACCAGGTTTACACGAAAATCACCTCAAACACTGTAAGTGTTTAAAGATTTTTTCTACTCTTTTTGTGAGAAACCCTTCTATTCGGTTAAGCGATTCTATCCGGCAGGTACCTCTCGTGCTGAATTTTCTTTCACTCAAGCATTTGAAACTAATGGTTCAGGTCTAGAAAAGGTGTTTTTCACTCTATACAATTAGAAATTTCAGCCAGACTCACGATTCGATTAAAATCCAAATCCCATTAATGGAATCTAGGTCCTTGTCGTGTACTGGCTGCGGATGAATGGAAATTTTTCAGGTTTTTGCGTTTTAGTTCATATCTACATCTACACGATACCCTGCAAGCCACCGCGAGGGTGTGTGGCAGGGGGTGAAGATCACCAAGCATGCACTACTAACATGCAAACAAGCAACTATAGTGTCTCATGCAACTATATTGTTAGTATATATAGTATTTAAGGGGTTAATACATGCATCATGCACTCCAGACTACTCTAAAATATTTAACCTACCTATCCCTTTGCTATGCTGCCTATTCTGTTCTCTTATAGTACGGGGTAAATGCCATTTTGAATCTATCAGTACGACAATCTATCTCTCTAATCTTATTTCTCTGGTCGAATCTAGCATAATACGCTGGTTTTTTTAATATGTGCCTAACATCTTCAGTAAAGCTATCCGATAAATATTTCTGTAATAGATTTAATCTGTACTTTAACATACGCTCAGATAGTGATTCCCACCCTAATTCTTGTATTAATTCTGAAACGCTACTCAACCTATCGTAACACCTTTTAACGAACCTAGCTGCTCTACGCTGCTGTTTTGCTCTCTCCTGTTTCCGAGTGGGACCAGCTGCTTGCTTGCTTCCTTATGAATCTATTAAGTTAATTTCCTATGCTTGAGATTCTTATGTGCAGAGTAGGTTTTTTTGGTGCTGATGTTACCCTATATTTTTTCTCTTTACTGAAGACAGTTTCAGCTTTAAAAGTTTGAGTAGTTAATTTACGAACAATGGAATTATAGTTGATAACAAGGATTCTGTGATCATGCATTACAACGTAGAATTTGGTGACTGGCTCACCACACCATGCAACTCCGTGCTATCATTGAATCAATTGCAGCATTTTTAATTGCATTTATTGCTTATGCAAGTTTTAGGGTTTTAACGAATTAAACCCAGAGAGCGATGTGCTCTAAGCTGTCCAAGGTTTCTTATGCATCTTGTTCACTATTTTGATTCTATCTTTCGGCTTCTTTTATAAATTTACCAAGCATTCGTCGATATGTCAAATCTTTTCTCTGGAAAAATTTGACTGCCTGAAATTGCGAGTTTTATTTCCTGTAATTTGCAAAGAAAAGAGATGTGTTTTTTCGCAGCCAGTTCGATGGTAATCGTGCTAGATTATCTCTGTTTCCCAGATAAATTATTCTGTTAATGGGTAACTGGAGGGTCAAGTCACTTATTTCATCTTCGAGTAATACTAAGGAATTAGTTTTTATTTCCTTTATCTGTTTTCATTTCCTCCTGCCACACACCTTTATGTTGGCTTGTAGGGGATTATGTAGATGTCTCTTTTATCTCATCATTTTCTTAAGCAAACAAGTAGGTAAAAATCGATAATTGCTTTAGGACGATCAATGGCTGAAGGATTTCCCCGGCGCCTCTTCATAGTACTTATTCATACGATAGGATGTGGTTCATCAGAGTCATATCGTATCGTATGAATAAGTATTCAAATAATCATATTTCCAACCTCTCCCAAATGATGTCTGACCTGAGCAGTCACCCGTCCACAGCGGCGCTTACTCGTTGAGAATTTCTAAACGTCTGGCATGGATGGAAGAAACGTTTGTTTCTTGCATTGGGACCTCCGTTACTTCTAGGCCTCTTGCGACCCGTGGGCGCAAGGTTGAGATACAGTGTCGTCGCGCGATCTTTCTGGTGTGACGGGGAGTCCGACTTCTGAAGTGAAACCTTGGGTGGGAAGGGCGTTACCGGGCAAAGCGTCTCGCGCTCCTTCTTATCTCCCCTTACCCGTTGGCCGTGGATCATCGTCAACCGTTTTATACAGTTTCACTGCCACTGTGAGAGAGTGCGTGGACGATCGCCATGGAAACCGAGTGGAGGAGGAGGGGTGGGGTTGAGGAGGGAGGGGAATGGCTTCCTGTTGGCCAACCGCCGTCCTACATATATCCTCCGCAACCCTGCCATCCATCGTCGCAGCACGATTCGTCCCTTTGCTGCTGATGCCTTTTCGCGCGCGATGTTTTCCCCTCTCCCATCTTCCAGCTCGCGTACAAGGATATGTACTCCTCAGAGGAAGGCGGACTTCACTGAAGCTTCGCTCCTATCGGCTTCCCTAGCCTTCCGCCTGTTGCGTCTGCGGCGCCACGATCGGAAAGGCCCATCCCGCCCTTCGCGTCGACTGCTGCGATCATAATCTCCCGCCGTTCTTCACTTCGGCTCGAAACTTGAATGTCCGTATTTTTCCCTTGGCCTGAATTACTGTTCTTTGTTCAGCTGCTCCTGTTGCTAACAGTAAATATTTTCTTCGTTCCTTGAATCGTGCTGCGTGGAAATACTCCTTCGAACTCTGATTCTACGTCATAATGGCTTTCCAAATGGAACATACAGTTTTCAGGTGGTGGAAATTAAAATAAGAGTGCTTAGTTTTAGTATTTATTGAACAACGATTGCTTACGGTCTTTATAATCCTGCAGCAGTGATCAAATGATAATTATTCTCCGTTAGTGCCAATGTGCAGTGCCTTGAGTTGAATTCACTGCGTATTTTCTAGTTCTTTATATTCAAACCAATAACAAAATTGATTTTTATTTTGATACTTTCCCGCAATATCTTCTATTATTAGCAACATGAAACATTATTTACCAATATTTTTGAAACTCTTCAATAATTATGTTGACCAATGAGCCGTCATGCTTCTGCCCCAGGTGGAAGCCGTGCCTCGTAAATAATTAGTTTCCTCCCAAATGTATTCATTTCCATGAGGGCTGAGCTCATCTGCCCTTCCGGAGTACGGAATTAACTCATTGAGGATGAGATAAATTGGGAATATTACTCGTATTAAATTACTTTAGCAGATGTAATATCCTATAACCGGTGTTTATAGTGATTTAGTTAATTTAGTTGGTGTCCTAAGAGAAATATTCCTGGTATACACCTACCTCTTTATTCGATTTTCAGGACGCCTATAGTATAGTATAGTATAACCATTATAGTACAGGACCCATAGTATAGGACAGTAGTATAGCACAAACCAATAGTACAGGATCTCTTTCCGACCAAATAAAGATTCCATTCTCATCATAAAATGTGGAATTTCGGGAGAAAATGATACTCTATCCTCATATTTCTTTCTATGCTGTAATTTATAGGGTAGTAAATGTCCAAATTAAAATTTATTCGATCACAGTCGACAGGAGGCATCATTAGATACACATTGCCAAACAATGATTGAGAAAAGTATTTCCCGTCATCACATGTCATCCCGTCCCGTTGCCGGACTCCGTGCCCGATCCCGTCATCACATCGAGGCACCTCTAAGGTGTCTGGCAGGGTATAAATCATCACTAATCATGTTTGTATCAGGTCTGTCGCCTCCCCCTAATAACTACAACTACATTCAGCAAGATACACGCGCTAATTTCCTTCTGAATAGTATCCTGATTATGTCCGCATTTAGAGCCTCTATCCCCAATGTGTGACAGTGGTTATTTGCGCAAAGGGGACGCATTATATGAGCTGGTAGAAGCCATTTGGTGATGTGACGGACATAGTAGGTAAGTCCGCCTTTCGCGAAAGGCGCATTGACTATAAATGGGGTTAGCTGGTAAGACGGGTAGCCATAAACCAGGCGTCAACATTAGCCAATCATAATACCGACTAGTTGTCTAAAACTCAAACGGGCAGAGTTCTGCCCTTGAAATAATGTTTCAGTGGCACTTTGGTGACTAAGTATTTCACTAAAATATCCGTGGTTTGAGCCTAGGTGTTCGACTTGGGAAGCCAATAACCTGCCTTCCTGCCTATCAGATTCCCGATTTGGGCTGTTTCCCATTGGCAACGAAGACGGAGTTCATTAGCCCGTGTCACGAGCACGTTAACTCCTTGAAGTTGACTGTAGCAAGCAGAGCAGACGCCAGTGAAGAGACACCAGCTGTATGCGCGAGCGTGTCCGTTGCTATTGTAATCCGTTAGCTTTTATCACACGATGCGGGACTAAAGTGAACAAATTTTAGATTATACCAATTCTAAGCCGCGTCTAATGGGGATCATCGGGCCATCGGAGGGTATTTGTGGTTGTTGGTGTATTGTCTCGAATTCTTGATTTGTCTTTTGTGCTGTCTTCGTGTCGTCTTTCACTCAGGCTACCATGTTTCCATATTCAATGAATAAGAATTTTGATGTAATGACATCTACCAAATTACTAAGTTAGTAAATGTTTTCATAGCATGACGGGAATTCGGGGATTTTGTATTTTACAGTTCCCATTCCTACTGCTAAACTGAGTCTGATGTGCTTTTCAAAATCGGAGTTATTTTGCGAAATACAAAAACCGTGCTTATATATTTTTTCTGATATGAAACAAGTAGGTATTCCTAATTTTGTCGTTTTCGTATTCCCCGCTGCCATATCGTCTTCTGCAGCCGAAGCCCCCTGCCACACACCTTTATGGTGGCTTACAGAGTATTATGCAGATGAAGAAGTCCTGCTGTCAGTTAAAACTTATTCATATTTTATGGAATTAGTTTTATTTGAATACATATTAATTAAAGCTATGATTCCCCTAATATTTTGAATGCTTTGAAGATAGTTTCAGATGCGTTACTGACCTCCGTCCTCAATGCCTTTTGCGTCCTTATGTCCTGCGACTGATGTGGTGCCATGAGATGCGAGACTCGTGGTTCAGCTCTGTGTTCATCAGGCGTTTACATCTAAAGAATACAACGCAAGCCACATGTGAGCGTGAATTCAAAGTGAAAATGCACCAGGAAAATGCAAATAAAATACGTGTTCCTACGTATTTATAATAACTTTTCCGTGGAATGCGTAGTATAATATCTTTTAATGGCTTGACATGTACTAGGGATGCATAATTATGGACGAAAAACAATGAAGTCAATTGAACGCTTAAGTCAATTATTTTTTATGAATATCCATTGGCTCTGACGTTTATTTGCACTTTTTTACTCTGAGATAGCTACACATGCGGTGAGAATTGACTCATGGTCCTCTCAGCTATTACGCTCGCTCGGGAAGATATGACTACATAGACTTGACGAAAGGCCTCGGTGCCTATCGCTAGTACAACCGGAGAGAGTGCGTGATTCCCACCACAACTGCCTTCTTTCCCAAATTCGTCGTGGAGCTGCTACCAAAGATCGTCCACATCCCCATCCCATCCGCCACGATGCCAAATCTCTCCCCACCACGCATCTGTTTTGTTCCCTCCTTCCCCACGCACCTCGTTACCACCTCGGACACATTACCCCTGACCTTCTTTAATGGCTGCAGCAGTATGGAGAAATCTTCCTTCCTTCTCCTCCTCTAGGGGCGATCAGCTCTCGCCCGCCCTCCCCATCCTTTTTATTTTTATCTTTCTCTCTCTCTCTTTCTGGCCGCCTCGATTTCGCGGCCGTCTGCGAGACAAATACTCTCCTTTTCGGCAGGGTCAATGTCCCCGTCCGTCAGATAACATTGGGAAGGCGGAAGGGCGAGGTGGTTTTTGGGGAGGACGGGGAGGCTGCGGGACGTGGGGGAAGGGGGAACGGGTTTGATGGGGAAGAGGAGGGGAGGGTTTCCCCCTTTCTCCTTCCCCCAGTGCGGCGAGGGCAGATGTTGGGGGGGGGGGATAGGGGGGAGAACCGAGAAGGAAGTGAAAAGAAGGAAACGGGAGGATGTCTGGATGTGTAGCGTGTTCCCGATACATTCTCCTAGCTTCTCGTTCCTTTCCCTATACGTTTCCCTACTTTCCCCTGCACCCATCTCTCTTCTCTCTCTCTCATTTTATCCTCTCTCCCGCCCAGCCATTAAGGAAAGCGCACTCCATTTCTCCCCGTCACTTTTCCTCTCCGGGAACGCGGGGAAAGCCCCGAAAAACCGTCCGGGAACCAGTTGAAAGGGGTCGATTTGCGAGGAAGCTTCTCGAGGGTTCGATTCCCAGACGGAATGACGGGGGGAGGACGATGATGTTGTTGTTGTTCGGGGAAATTGGCGAGCGGGAAGGTTCGTTCCGTCATTTCCTCCAGACGGTGGGTGGAATGAGGAAAGTAATTCCCTTCGTCCCATTTGATTTCGCTGATGTGGTCGGATTGCTGGACGTCGTCTGCTTCGGATTTGTAGGGGAACGAAACACTGTGCGCCGAAAACAACCCCAAGGTCGGCTCTTGATATTGTTGGTAGGTGAAGTAGATTTCAGTGCGAATTCCGCTCTGAAGATGAATTCCCGTATATGGTGAAAAAGAATGTTGGAATGCCCTTTACAGCTTCCCGGGATACTCTGGTTTCCAGCGCCTCTAATACATCTGCCGTATATTGGAGAGTTATCTCCCGAACTCAACTCCTAGATCATTATCCTAATCTACAACTACATCTACATAATACCATATAAATCAACATGAAGGTTTGTGGCAACGGGTGAATTCAAACCAAACATGCATTACATATCATGCTTTTAAAGGATTAGTAACTATGTCCTGGTCTAAACTTAACAATTTAAAAAAGACAAATAGTAAAGGAAACATGCACAAACATACTGTTAGTTGGGTAAGCTTAAATTCCTTATATCAACATGCAACTATGCTATCCAATGATACAATTCTATATGTATACGTACTATTGAACATATTTACCACAAGTCATATCCCTAATTATATTAGGAAAGGACATTTTGAATATGTCGGTTCGTAAATCAATTTCTCTAATTTATGATCATGATCCAGTCTACCATAGTAAACTGGAGTTCGCAACATGCTTTTTAAAACAACCCTTAAGTAGGCGCGTGGGGTCTTTTAAGGCCCCAAGGATTTGCAAACGAAATATTTTGTCTCATAAATCACTTTCGAAGCTATGACACCTCATAGTTCAACTAATAGGAAAAAATTAAAGTATGTATGTTGAATTATCATGCTTTGAATATTTAGTGTAAAAATATAGCAATGTAAAATAAACAAGTTTGGTGAAGTTATAAACAATTCCGCATGGGGTATTAAAAGACCCCACGCGCCCACTTACGTCACAAAGTGAGGTGCGCCTACTTAAGGGTTAAAACCTACGTAAACTAATCTACGTATACATCTACACCTACACCTACGTAATACCCTGCTAGCCACCACAAGAGTGTGTGATAGGGAGTTAAGATGACCAAACATTCACTATTGATATTTATATTATTTTTATTACTTATATTTATATTATACAACGTTCCATGAAAGCTACCATGGCAGGGAGTGAGTCACCAAACATGCAAGAGGGGAATGCATATAGAGTTCATACCTATATCTGCGTAATACGCGGCGAGCCCCCGCGAGGGTGTGTGGTAGGGGAATGTGTATAATAGGTACTACGTTATGCATCCGAAATTTCTTGTCTAGTATGTTACGTCGTCAAATGTAGCAGTAGGCTCAGATAGTGTAATTAAAAATTGGTCGTTAGCTTATTGTATTAAGGAGTTATTAAGTTACTGAGGCTGGGTGATTTTTAAAGTAACCAAATTTGTACATGGGTATTTCATTCACTTTGAGTGTTACTGTTCAAAATTTGGGACAGGAGAAATGTGTTCTGGACCGGGAATCAAAGCATGGACCTTTGCTTGACGACTCAATGCGAAGCTACCCCGGATTTTGTTTGTAAATGATATTTTTTAGGAGCATCTAAAGGGGCTACGTCTCATTCGCCATCACGGTCCATCAAGGATGGCACACACAAGACTGAATGGAAGTCACTGTCCTCGAGGATAGATCCTATAAACCATTGCAAAGTGCGATGTGTCACCACTGTAAGATTTCTCTCTAACGCTAAGAATGGAAATGTAATATGCTTACATTCCTCTATTCCTCTGACAGTTTTCAACACGCTTGCCGTTCGTAACGACATAGTAAAATCTTTAAACAGTGAGTGTTTTAAAAATATTCATTTTATTTAACAATGAGTATTGTCTTCTCACTCCGAGAAACAGTGGAACATACATATTTGCTTCTTTCTGAGGCGTCATTCGCGAAATCTTACACTTGACGTCGTTTATACTTTTTGAGTGGTGGGTGAACTTAATTTACACCTAATCTTCCTTGGTCTCGTATCAGCTGGGAGAAGTGTCGAAGATTGCTGGAAACCATTATCTATGGAATGCCGCGATCCATTCTTTCTCTCTAAGGAGGTTAATCGATAGGACATATTATGAGATAAATAGCGAAGACAATCTCTTGCATTGTGAGTCGAATACGTTTTAAATGTGTTGATACTGACATTTTGTCTTGGGGCAGGGAAAAAACAACAGAATGTGAAGTTAACTATAGAAAATATAGAGTATACATTTTCAGCGTTTGTATTAACAAGGTCCGCCTAAGACTATGGCATAAACATCTACATCTATGTAATACCCCGTGGGTCACTTCGAGGGCGTGTGGCAGGGGTTGAAAATCCACTCCTTAAACAACTTAAAAACTCACGAAAAGGTTACGAATCTTTATTTATACTAAATATCACAGTGATGTCTTGGATGCACTGTTTGACATTCACTGACCGTGTTCTTTTTTGGTACAGAATTTTTAAAACTTTTATCTTTTCACAGAAAAATGATGTGTCTTGGTAGGTAGGCTTAGATTTTAGGATAGAGTTATGGATGCAGATAATATTTCGTTCTTGTTTCAGAGATGGACGCGTGTGCATTTCAAAATGCCTAGTCTTTATAAGGGTGTTTGCGTACTTAGCTTGGACTTCTTTTCCTTCTCTCCGCCTCCATTGGTTCACATGTTCAGTAATCTCAGTTTTCCTAGTTGTTGATACATTAAAAATAGATCAGTGCAGTTCCCATGCCTGCAGCTCTCGTTGCCGTCCCCCCTTCCTGCTTGCGTTTCAAAGTTGCATCAGCTAAGCTTTCCTGTCGTCCTCACTTCCTCCTCCCTCGAATAACCCAATTATGCCTAATGAGGTTATCTCATGCCATTGAGAGAATGCAGAGGCCCCGTTCTCGTCCCTCGATAAAGAATGAGGACCTGGTTGTTTATTCGTTAGCGTGACGGATAAAACGATTGCACTGCCAGCAGTAGCAGCAGCAGCAGCCCTGGATGAGGACATCTTTGTCCTATCGCAACTCTCCCTTGGCCGATTGGAACACTTTTCACGATGATTGTCAAGGCATAGTTAACATTTATGAACCGATGGGACCAAGGAAGGATACAATATGCTGGGAGAGTATATTGGTATACAAGCGTATTGGTGACAATGAAGCCTATTGGTGACAATGAAGGTGATTGAGTACTATTAGGCCCCGTACAAAGCCTCTAAACATAATTAGCAATGAAATCGTACCCAAATTTACTATCAGCAGTGTCAGTTAATATTCCTAGGCCACCTCGAGGATTTGTAACACGGGGTGTGTTATAACCAAACATGTACTGCTCTCAGGCCCTGAAGTAACTAACCATCTAGTCGCACGTGACTCTTATAAGTAACACATTTCAACGAAGTAATTGCCGTATAGCTCTTAGTTCCATTTACGTAGTGCATTTGGTGATCTTAACCCCCTGCCCCACACCATCGCGGTGTCTTGCAGGGTATTGCGTAGATGTAGATGTAAATTTACTTATATGCATGTGCTACGTACCAAAGGAGAGATTTCTATGAATATCATGCGGGGCACACATAATCAGTTCTACTTTTCGTGCAACAGTCAAAGAAACATTTGAAAAGTACTACAAATGTGTAACAAAATAATCGTACTACGAGCATAAAATATATAATACACATTAGTAATTCATGCTGGCATGCTTAAATAAGACAGATGTTTTATATAAGGAAGAATAAGGGGATATAAGAGAAATATGTACATAATGAAGAACCAAATGCATATTCATATTTGAT
This sequence comes from Platycnemis pennipes, assembly GCA_933228895.1. Lineage (NCBI taxonomy): Eukaryota > Metazoa > Arthropoda > Insecta > Odonata > Platycnemididae > Platycnemis > Platycnemis pennipes. The sequence goes on from OW121848.1 coordinate 122,539,011, forward strand.
TCCCTTGGGAATACCAAGATAGGTTCGAATGTAATCTATTCAAATTGCATATTTGAGTCATGTTTGCATGATTGAGTACTTTTATCTGTTTCTTTAAAGAATTTTAAAAGTACGTTGCATTATTTATCCTGCTAATCTGAAACTATTCCGATTGCAAAAGCTACTTCATACAAAATACTTTAGGAGAATGACGAGTAGCGAGCCCATATGTACGTACTAAAATGGCCTCTTGCTTCTTAAATCAGCTACGATGCCTTATCCAATTCATTTCTAGCCTCATTAAACGGGACGACGCTTTTGTTTCTACGGTGTTTAATGGCGTGGGTTCTCTCATAGAATTTAATTGTGTATCCTAGCAATAATATTTCTGTTGATTGAAGATCTGTGCTGGAAAAATGGAAGAATATTTCTTTTCATCGACATCTATGGAGTACCCTGCCAGCCACATCGAGAATGTGTGGCAGAGGGTGAATACGTAATCACTAAATAGGCAGTTCGTACTAATAGACGCATTCATCATCATCATACTATTAATTATTTCTGCATAGGAATTTATTTGTTATTTATCGAGTAGGCGTTTGCTAGAATTTGTCTTTTTATAATTCCAACTAAGCAGGAGATGGTGCAGGCAACATGAATTAGTGGTGTTGTGGAACATATTTCAAGTACACTGTAGACTACTGGAATTAAATAGCACATTTTTTGATGTGGAAATTTGATCGTTTTCGAAGAATGACAGTAAACGGCTTTTAAGCATTCTCGCTCGCAGAAAGAGTTGGTATTTCGCAAGCCGGACGGGATTTTTCCGATAAAAGTTTTTTACTGTTATCAAAGTTTCCTCTTCGTCTAGCTGTCAAATGTTTCCTCAAACTTGAGCTAGCAGAGTCATTGAGCCAAATACCATGAATATACCTACATTTGATAGAGGGGACTGGGAATTGGAAATTGGCTTATCAAATCGTGAAAGGAAAGAAAAAAGAACGTTCAAAAGGGATTTCATTTAGAATTCTTCATTTCAGGGCAAGAGGAAACTCTCGGACGCAGTTCTAAAAAAGTTTTACGCACCTTCGGAGAGTAGAGTGGCTTCGATATTGCCGATGAGGTTTAGTCTACATTTAAACATTTGGAAGTAATACCCGTTTAGGTTCTGGTTTCAGCTTTGTGATAAGGTACCAGAACTCTGATAAGTCTCCAGGCTTGATAAGCTAAGTTTGTCATTACGTCATTAAATAAATCTGGCTTAAATACAAACGGCTTGCTTCACATATAAAACACGTTAGTTTATATTACACTGCGTTTTCAATAGAAATAAAAAAGGAGCAGTTGCATTTATTTATCAATGACCCGAAAACAACATATGTGGTCTTTACATTGGGTACTTGAACTAACAACAATTACACTAACACAGTACAGACATCCATGCCCCGGGTAGTGATAAACCTCCCCGGGTGGGATTCGAACCCGCGACTCTTGGATTGACAGGCGAGGGATTTACCCCACCGCCATCCGGGCCGGGAATAAAATATAGTGGCTAAAGGATATTTTCAATCTTCCTTTTGCGTGACAGTGGCTCACACCTCTTCATCTCCAAAATCCAGTAATTACCACTCATACAAAGGCTTTCTGTTGTTCTAGTAACATTTATAGCACTCCTTGCTTACGCATTTTACGTTCATCGCCTAAATATCTCTGCGGATGTAATAAGATCCGTTGCCCACCGATAAAGATGCGAAGTCCTGTAAGCCAGCCGCGGGATACAATTCGGTAACGCGCTGGCATGGCAACCCAAAGATCGCGAGTTAAAATCCCGCATAGGGAATGGATATTGCAATCGTCTTAGGATTAAGCTTCGTAATAAATTAGGTTAGATGGTGTGATGGAAACCAAGCTGTCTGAGCACATAAAATGATAACTTAGTAAGATTCCACAAATTTATTTTTCACCGATCTAGGTTTCGATCGTTTGACAATAATTATCAAGGTCCTTGATAATGATTGTCAAACAATCGAAACCTAGATCGGTGAAAAATAAATTTGTGGAATCTTACTAAGTTATCATTTTATTTACTATGCGGTTCCACCAAGTGAAGCCTGAGGATTTCCTCTTTATTCTGTCTGAGCACCTTAAAAAGAACTAATGCCACCTCTCGAAATCCTTTCGTGTGATGTGACGCAGCACATGTCTGGTTAAGATTTACTCCTCCGCCACACACCCTTGAGGTGAATTTCAGGGTATCCTGTAGATGTAGACGTACATCGTGTCCTCGCTCGGGGAGGAAAATTTTGGCAACGGCCGCGGCGAGGTGAGTAATGAAAACATGTAAACATGGGCGCTCGTTCGGTCGGGAGCGGGTGTGAGGGCATTGAGCGGTTCCGAGCAAGGAGGGAGGAGAGGGGGGTAGCCGGGGATATTTTTCGGGGCCAGGGGTGGATTTTCGAGAGCGAGAGGAGCCTTGTTGAGGGAGAAGAAGGGGGAAAGGAGAGAGATAGAGAGAGGGGGGGGATAGCTGCTGCTGTGCGTGCGTGCGAGCCCTCGTGAGAGGAAGGGAAGCAAAGAAAGGAAGGAGGAGGCGTTTTTGAGTGCTTTTAAGGAGACAAAGGGGGATTTCTTTACAATTCCAGCCCCTCTCTTCACCGCCACATCCTTCCTCCTCACTCTTCTGCACCTCCCGTGCTCAACTCCCCTTCTTTCGGTCCGTGATTCCCTCTCCCGTTTAGCGCCCTTCTCAACCTCCTCCGCACTCCTCCCTCCCTCTTCGCCGGGGTGCGGTGTGGAGGAACCCTCCCTTGCCCTCTCTCCCCCCTCTCCCCCGCCCTACGCACTCCCCCCCTCTTCGCGTGGAAGATGTGCTCACGAGGATCGGAGGAGGCGCCAAAATTTCTCACCTCGCCTCCTCTCTTTTTTTCGGGCACGCTGAGGTGGGTATTTCATTTAATCCGTCGCCTTGTGCTGGGATACACGCCTTCTCCCGCCGCCACGCCCGCCACACCTCGTTCGAAAGACGGAGCTCCGGGTAAATTACGGTCCTCCTACTAAGCGGCTGGCCGTCCAAGAGACGAGCGTGGTAATCGGAGGATAGCACAGTTGTGTAGAAGTATGGGTTCCAGTTGATTCCCTTGGAAGAATGACTGAAGGCATTTTATGTTTACTAATGATGTCGAAGTAAGCAATGAGCCTGACGGATTTTCTCTCCATTCAATGAGACCGAGGTGACGCTTATTTGGATCAAAAAACAAAATTGATTTTCGGAAAGTTTACTTGGTGGAATTTAGGCATAGTAAAAATAAAAGTACTTGGTTGATTCCACAATTTATTTAGATATACTCCACCGGTTTCAACCTTTACAGGTCATCATCAGGAGTTATGATGATGACCTGTAAAGGTTGAAACCGGTAGAGTCTATCTAAATGAATTATGGAATCAACCAAGTACTTTTATTTTTGCGTTATTTGGATCGTTGATTCAGCTGTATCTGTAGTCGAGTGACAGTTAATACCGTCATAATACGCGTTTCCCTCAGTTTCATTCTTCTGGACGTCGACCTAGGGGAAGTGTCCGAGAAAGATGTCCGTCTCTCGTCTCCTCAATAAAATATAATTAATGAAATTCAAAATTATGCATAAAGTAATCATTGTAGAACAGTTAATGCTTTACTATGGTCTCTCAATGCAATGTAAAAATCTTGCATTAAGTATATGTTTTAAATTTTCATGCCAGTATTTTATTCAATAACTATCATAAAATCTAATGATAGAATTTTGTGCAAAAGAAAATTTTATTTCCATGTATACGCCTGGATTAAAGCCTGATATTTTTGACAAGATTTTGATTTAGATTCAAAGGAAGTTCACCCCCTGCCACACACCTTTATGGTCGCTTGCAGGGTATTATGTAGATTATGTAGATGAAGTTCTTATTATTAGTATTTATAGCTACTTTTACCGGTAGAAAACATAATAATAATAAGTGGTTTGGTGATAGTAATATCTAACTCTACGAAGTGATTTTACATACTTAATGCAGGGCTTAATGCAGATTTTAGTTTGTTTTAGACGAAAATGTAATCGCTTTTTGTTCTAAATGATGCATCATGACTGGTTTTGCAGCGTTATTTATGTAGAAAATTATTATGCAAAATTTAGCTCATCAATATAGTGGTAACCTACGCATGAAAGTTGTTTTTTTTTATATTTTACATCTAAAGTCAAATATTTTGCTTTTTTTTCTCTGTAAATACTCTCTTTAGTAGTTACTCTTTTTTTACTTTGTAACTACTCTTGTTAGTTAGTTTACTCCGTAAATACTCTCTGTAAACACTCTATTTGGTTTTAAGAAGGTTAAGGCGTCGAAAAACCTACGGCAGAAAAAATCTTTTCAGAGCCAATCCTTAAAGACTTGTTTGCTGCTTTTCCTCACTCCATTCTAGGTGCAGTTGAAGTACGCAGGCTTGGGGAAGTCAGAACACTATGTTGAAAGATTAGATGTCGATAGGCTTATGATTTATTACGCTATTAAGGTGTATAAGTCAATGGAACATTTTTTTGGCCTCCGTTTTCTCAAGCACAGTTAAATTTGAGATTCGCTAGAGAAATAAATGGGTTAAAAATATTCCACCTTCCACCGCGGATAATGAATGCGGCTGTCAGAACTAGTAGCCAGTTGGAGAGGTGCCAAAAACTATCAATTAATGTTTCCATAATTAAGTCCAGAGGTGGCATCAGGCCTTGTCTCTCTAGTGTTTATATACCTCCTTATTGAAGGTCAGTTTTGCCATAAAAATGCGTGTAATTGGTGAATGTTGTTACTTGTCCCAAATGAAATTTCCTTTTGAAATATTTAAGTACCTATCGGTTTAATTCTGTATAAAAATAATGCAAAATAAGTTGCCAGAGAAAAATAGCAGTCGATGCTATCAATCTCGAAGGAAGGTTGGAGCCTAATATTTGAAAAATGCTTTGTTATCAATGTAACCTTATCTACATCTACGCGATACCCTGCAAGCCACCGCGAGGGTGTGTGGTAGGGGGTAAATATCACCAAAACATTTACTATTGACATGCAACTAGGGTACTACATGGAAACATGCTAATAATATGGGTAGTAATATTACTTCTTGGGAATTTAAACTTCACCGAGTAAGTGTCGCCTCATGTTTTCGCTTTTTTATGAGATGATTTATGTAATCTAGATTCAAGTACTTACAAGCGACAGTGGATATCACGACAATGATTGGACAGCATTAAATACTATCCTAGCACGATTCGTGGGATTGGAAGCTGTGAATAAAATGTAAGATGGATGATGTTCTTTCATAGATATGTTGATGATACTACGAGCACGACTGTTCACCATAAGTATTTGGAAAAAAATAATTTATTCAATAAATTTCAGAATGTTGTAAAAATATTTTCGAAAGTTCAGGTTAACCAAATCTTCTTGCTCAATTGTCAGTTTTTAACACTCTAAATTTATATAATGTACAAAATCACTCCATTCAATATTCTCTACTATGCCGGACACCGCATTGTTCGCAATGTTTGGTCACTGAAGTGGAATCATATTTTAAGGAAAACTTTTGGAAAGAAGTTGTGTTTTTCTATGAACATGCCTACTCTTTGCTCTACAACACTTCCATATTTCTTCGTTTTCCTCTTCCCGTATCGCTTATTTTTTATTGCCCTATTTGAGTCCTTGGAGCTACTTTAATGTAGTCGGTACGTCTTGAATCTTAAACGTAGTACATATCTTATGGATGAAATAACCTCAAATTCTACCCGGCAGGTGAAATATCATGTCTTAGATAAGCACTAGTGCAATAGTGATTAGATCACCATTCATATTTCACGCAAGATGCCATGTCAAATTTCACCCTAACCTCATTATGAAAATTACTGGATACTCGAGATTTACGGATCTCTGTTGGGCAGAGAATTTCCCGTAGCAGTAAAAGTGGTGTGTTCTGTGCCATTCCCCTTGAATATTACGACCCGATTTACCGTAATTAATTAAGGATATTCGCGTTAAACCGCGAGGGACATCATAAAATATCGTTTCGCATAGTCACCGTCTCGTGTCGGCAGCCTCATTTTAAATGGCGGCCGTCAATTTGCAGTATTACGCTTGAAAAGCTAATTTAGGCGTAGTTCCTGCGTGGTTTCGTGATATTAAAGAAACGCTCCCGCGAACTGCACGACGGATCCGAATTCCGGAGCTAAATTTTTCCGAGACACGCCCGTCGGCCTGCGGTTTCGCACCGTCCTCGTCTGCTTCGCATTTCCCTGCGCGGCCGTTTCGTTATTCCTCCCACACAGACCTTTTCTCTCTCTCTACTTATTTCCCTCTCTCCCTCTCTGCTTCTGCCTCGTCAGGAATCGGTCCACTCACCCTTAGTCTACATCGTCCCCCCTTCTTCGTCGGCCGCCATCTTCGTCGCCCTCCTCCACTCTTCCTCATCACGACTCCCCCTCCACTCGTCTCTTATCCTACACCATCTCTCCTTTACTCCTCTCGTTTCACCCTCCCCTTCGCCACCCTCACTTCCCATTTTTTTTCTCTTCTTTTTTTTAAATTTTCAGCGCCCCAAAACCCCTCTCACTTTCACTCTCCTTTTGTTTTCCATCCGCGCCAATTTCGCACCCTCCGCCGCGTGCTCTCTCTCCTCCTCCCTTTCGCGCTCCCTTCTCCCCCTTGCTCGTCGCTCCTCCCCCACCTTTCCCGTCCCATTCCTCGCTTTCTCTTTGCCTTCCTCTCTCACCCCTCCCCGGCGTCTCGTGCGTGTCGAGAGTTGCGTATGAGAGAGCTTTCCGGGGTGACCTTGAAGGGTAACTCTCCCTCTTCCTCCCCATCCCTTCCTTTTTTTACATCTCTTATACCCTCTCGAATTCCTTCCCTCTTTCCCCTCTCCTATTCGCTCTCTTCACCCCTCCGTTTCCTCCGTGTCGTGGTCCTCTTCTCTCTCTCTCTCTTCCCCTTTCATCATCTCCCTCTCTTATTCCTGTCTTTCTCCTCCTCTCCGTCTTGCTCGTCTCCACCCTTCGGCAGGGCCCCCTCTCCACGCCGTAACCGGGGGCGTAGTCATCGTCTCCGGCTCCTGTCGTGTGGCGGAGGCCGTGAAAAAAATACGGCACGCACGGCGATCCTCGTCTGTCGTGACGTAAGTGAGCTAAGCGCCCGCGAGTCGTCCCGTGCCCGTGAAGAGGCGCGTCTGCGTGCGATGAGGCGTGACACATCCAGGGTTGGTGGTGATTACGATGTCTGGCCTTCTGTACGTATCCGCGGTGGAGTCGGAGATGGATATTTCTTCGAACAAAAGTGTACGTCTTTGCGGCCGTATGAGGGAATTTTTTTAATGGAGATGAATGAACAACTATACCCTATGGGCTCCCCCGGTATGATACCCTATAGTTGCTTCTTTGCATGTCAATAGTGCATGCTTGGTGATGTTCACCCCCTGCCACACACCATCGCGATGGCTTTCAGGGTATCGTGTAGATGTAGATATACGTAATACCGTGATAGCCACCGCGATGGTGTGTGGCAGGGGGTGAAATTTAACATAGGTGCACTACTGACATGCATCTAAGATCTACTATGATACTTCTTGCTGTACTAAGCCAGTGCGGTGTGAAATTCACACATTCCCGGTAGGGGGGCTAGTCCTTTCCCTCTGGCCACCAGTAATTTCGCACGAAGTTTTGACTAACAGAAAATAGAATCGCGAGGATTTTCTATGTGGGGGTATCCAGAAAGCTTCTGCTCGGAAGTTTAACCCGGGAACCTAATGTCTGTAGCCAAGAACTCTACCCACTGGACCACCACGACCCCATGATTATGTTAACGAGTGTAAGACTACGCTGAAAAACATCAATCGCTCAAAACCAAGTCGAATTCGCAATGTTATCCTCAAGAGAGAAGCGGAAAATAATCAAAATGAACACATTGCCCGCAAGGATGTATGGCCACCACAAAATACACAAACCTGAAATCCCTATTCAACCGCTGCTATCACACTTAACTCAGTTTTGCATTTACTGTCCCTCACGTAAAATATTGTCTGAAGAATTCTTTTCAGGGAGATCCGTAGTCGGAAAGTTTGGAATTAAATTAACATACAACTTCATACAAGCGTAATGAACTTTTGGAAAAAGAATAGCTTTCCCCGGAATAATTATTGCATCAATGAGGAGAAAATATCTAACTTAAAATCTATTAAATACTTAGGCGTCACCATCACTGAAGACATGTCATGGAGGAAACACATAAGGGAAATAACTAGTGTAGCAAACCGTAGATTAGGATTCGTAAAATGGGTTCTAGGCAAATTCGATGAGAGAGTACGAGAAAGAAGCTATTTTACACTTGTCAGGCCTCATTTAGAATATGCCGCTAGTATATAGGATTCGTACGAGGAAGGTATGATAAAAGAATTAGAGCGTGTGTAAAGGAGATCCGCTAGATTTGTTAAAGGCCTTTATGATAATTGTATAAGTGTTACGAGTTTAATAGAAGAACTAGGATGGGAATTACTATCAGAACGCAGGTTAAAATTTAGGTTAAACCTTTTAAGTAAATTCGAAACCGATTTGTTCACAGATGATGTTAGATATATATTAAGAACCCATACGTATTATGCTAGGTTTGATCAGATTAACAAGATTAGAGAGATAGATTGTCATACTGATAGATTCAAAATGTCATTTTTCTCGCGTACCATAAGAGAGAACAATAGGCAGCGTAGCAAAGGGATAGGTAGGTGAAATATTGTCAGAGTAGTCCGTAGTGCATGATACATGTAAGAACAACCAATAATCCCGTTCTTATTTCGTAGATAATTACCATCCAGCTTCATGGGACCCTATTATCTAGCATTAAATATCCTAGTGGCATGTCAATAGTGCATGTTTGGTGATCTTCACCTCCTGCCACAACCCTCGTGGTGGCTCTCAGGGTATTACGTAAATGAAACAACTGTATCATGCTAGAGTGATGTGTTCCATTCAACCGCATGTTTTGCTGAGAGGAACTCAGTCGTTTCGACAGGAGGCTGTTTTTTTCCTTTTCCGCCCTAAAGTCAACAGAAGTGGATCCATTTTTCCATAGAAATGCCATCGTTAAATAACTGTTAACAGGACTTAATTACTCGCGACTTGGCTCACAACTAGTCTTCGCTGAAGAAGAATAACTTCAAGCGGAAACCCAAATCATAAATGTTTGGCCATTAATTTTGCATAGGGTACGGTGTGTATCCACATGCGTCACCGTCAGTTCTTTGTAAATATTTGCAGGAGGGATGCCATTTAAGACATGCTTTAAAAGATTCGTTCACCACAATTCTTTCAGTTTCAATTCACTGTACTTAAATTAAACGTGGCCGATTCAATTAATTAGATCGTGTTTGGACTCTTGAGACTAACTATTTAGCTAAAGAGTTGGTGAAAAATTGTTTTTAATCGACTGAATTTCATTAGTTTACCTCCATGTTCTGCGTTAAGTTCCTAATTAGTACTCAAAGTGACGGAAGGAGAACAGTTAAACTGCTTTCACCCCGCCCTCCATCATCTTCCGATCCGCTTGAGATCGATGCCGTCATATCCAATGGCAGCATTCCACGGCGCCATAACCATAGGATGGCACGACGTGGATTGTTTGCGCACCTGCTTTAAATACCATCGCTTTGGACATTAGCACTTCCACGTTTTAAATCACATTAGTTTTTGAAATTTTGAAATCGTTAACATCTTCACGTGGGCGTAATCATTTTTACTCGAAAACTGGCGCAGGTCTTGAGGGGAGGTTCAGTTTTGAGTTACAAACTATTTTCCCTGCCACATCTTTTTCAATGTAATCGCTCCTGGCAGCGGTCGCCACTTTCCTCCCGGCCATTCATCAAGCTGAGCTCTAGGCTTTTCGACTCGCACCCATGGTGTTCCGAAAATTAAAACCCGCGTCTGTGGTCGCGATTGAATACCAACTTAGCGATAAGTTTATGCAAAAGTTTCCAATTATTGAGTGAGTTGCAGTTATAGTTGATATTTGACAATGCGTCTCGGAGTGGACATTGGTGCTTGGGATGCAAAGCTTTGATAGGCGTGATAAGGTGTTGACGGAACGAAAGTAGCCATCGCTATGGGTGGCCTTGTCTTCCAGCTCCATTGAATATGGCACGACGGCGTTGAGTAGCGTACTGGTTTTTCCTCCTCGACATTGAATGCATTCAGATATTTGAAATTTGAGAATGAAGAGGGGGAAGGTGAGGAACTTGGTTCCCGAGTTGCATACGTGCCCGTTTTACATTTGGGGTGCGACACCAACCGCTTAGCCTGGTTCCACCCTCCCGCCCGCGACATCGCGCACCTTTTCGCGTGGAGCGACTGCGACGCCAGCTCGCGAGAAAAAGGCGCGCCACCCGCCTGTCTCCACGCGCCCCCGCTCGCCCTCACCCCTCCCCTCACCCTTCACCTTCACCCGCAACCCTTTCCGAACCTCCCTCCCTCTCGCCGCCGCATTAATCGCCCTTTTCCTCTCCCTCTCATCCTCCATCCCCCCGCCGGGGCACGAGAGTGAAAGGGAGGGAAGGAAAATTCTCCTCCCCAAATCCACGCTCTCCTTCTTTCCACCCTTTCCCATTCATTCTACCCTCATCTTCTCCTCATTCCCGACCTCCTCCCCCTCTCTACTTTCACACTTTCGTTTTTCCATCGTTTTCTTTTCTCTCTTTGGTTCTCACTTTTCCCTTTACCAGTTATCCCTTCCCTCCCCCGTGTCCTTCTGTTCACACCGTGAGTCTCTATTTCATTTTCCATTCCCGCGGTGGTAGTGTTAGTGTGGTTGTCAAAGTTCATGTGCAACTAGGGTTCTGTTGCACCATTCTCGTATCTACATCTACAGATTACCCAGCGAGCCCCTTCAACGGTGTGTGGTAGAGAGCGAATCATCACCAATCATGCACTATATCAACATCATCCAGGCAACATGCTCTAAGGAACCAAATATAAATTAATAATGAAAATGTGTTAGTCATGTATGCACCAGAAACGTGCAATGAAATTAATTTAATCTAATCTATTCTAAAATATTTCTTATTATTCGTTTATGCATTTGATGTCATGTTCATTTGTTGTCAACGCATCAATTTTTATTCTATTTATGCTGATGAGGATGCAGTTAGTATGGGTTAGTAGAGCTATTATCATGCACTTCAAGTTACGCTACCTATATTACACATACCTAACAGCTTATTTAATTGCCTATTGTTATCTCTAATTTTTCGCCAGATAAAAGACATTTTAAATAAATCTGTGCTGAATTCTATCTCCATTATCTTTCTTTCGCGGTCAAAAGACAGATTAAGGACGTCTCTTTGTCGTTATGGAGATAGCATCGTTTTTTAATATAAATTTATTCATCGGAAGGAATACGTTAATTATAAAAACTTTTAATCCGTTAGAAAGGTCATTTTAAGCAAAAGTGCCAGATTAAATAAGCCAGATTATATAACCCAGGTTAAATTAGCTTTGCCATTGCTTATATAATCTGGGTTTTCACCCAGGGATTTTCTTATATCTCCCCAAATATTAAGCTTCTCACACTCCGTGGGATATTTAAAACTCCATCAGTATACCTTTCACTGATGGGAGGGCCGCGAACATTACAACGGCGCTGCAATCCGCTCCAATCAACTTCCGCTTGTGTTTCGCGGGTGAAATTTAAGTTTGCGTCCGATGATTGCCCTGGAAGTAGGTAACTACAAGTTTGTGGTTGAGGAGCCCTCGACAGTCATGGGCGAGAAAGAAGCTAAATGGTACTCATGGTGGAATTCAGGTCGATGATTGTTTTCGCAGAAAATCCTTCTGGAGGAATTTTGAGGCAGCCTTTATCACCAAGGAGCTTGTGAATTTGCCGAGAACAACATGAAAACATAGAATACAAAGAAGACATAGAAGATAGAAGATAAAAACCTATAAGGAATAGAGTTATAGATTGCTCCTGGCCACACTGGAACCAAGCCATAATAAAAGCATTGGCTTTGCATTTCGTCTACAATGGGTATTAACCGACAATGGTTTCAGTAAACCATTGCTGTTATCAAGGCCAAAATATAACTATGAAGCACGAGTATATATCCTCTGCCAAAATGAGAGATGTCGTTTTAAAAGGGAAAGTCAATTATTTCATTGTGAAGACGTTTAGCTGTTTTTATTTTTAACTAACCATCAGTTAGAGGTGTGATAAGTCGTGTTATTGGAATTTATGCCCAAGAATGGCACAGCACATATTTTTTTTGTTTCTAAAGATTATTTAAATATTTTAGATCCTTTTCAAAATATTTAACTTTTCTGCCATAGGCTAATTGTGCTATTGTTTTGATGCTTCTACCTCACCACCTCGAGTTTGCGTGCAGGATACTCAGTAGATATGGATTAAGGTGTAGTTTTCTCTACTCGTTTGTGTTCCGTTCGCATGTATGAACCTATAAAGGAAAATTTAGTCTCAGGTAAAGGTAACATGAAGTTCGATATTTCGACTTAACTTTCGTCTCTTCTATAAGATGTTCAGAATGTTACTTATCTCGTAATATTTTAAGACTCTCCACACGATCTTAGTTTCATTTGAGTGTTTCTTACCTCTGGTCGTTTATTTTCTTTTCGTTATGTTATTCTTGTATTATATTCTAGTTACTTCCCTGCAAACCCATACTAACTGAATCCTTGCCAGCCTTCATGGAATGAAAATTATTGCATGGCAGTAAACGCAAAACCGAAAAATAAGAAATATTTTACATCCCTGACTCAAAGGAATTGGTTGCACATGGGTGGTGAATGCATGATGAACACGTTTTCATCATTAAGTTATATTCCTCTGTGAATGTAGGTTGATGTTGTTGAGGCAGTGTTAGATTGGTGGTGATTCGTTCTTCGTTGAATTGGAGGTGATTGTAGATGTAGATATTTTTAGGAAAAAAAACAAAGCTTCCATGATACTAGGTGTTGATATTTTTATTCCTAAAAATAAGCTTTTGTTCTGAATTACGCTTGCATCTCACCGGATATGCCGTTTACAGTATTTGAACGGCTGGAAAATATTTGACGTTTTGTTATCTCCATCAAAATTTCCCCTTTTTTTGGCGGTGTTTTGTTGTCTGTGGGATCAGGTAAGGCGATAAGACTGCTTTTTAGCGTTTCATTCACCAGAAGTGTATGGGTAGTCTTAGGCAAAATAATTTCCTGTTGTCGCTATATTCTTGGAAAATTTTCATATGCCATCTATCTATGAATGTACCGATATCATTCGAATTTGAAATGTCTTTTCACTGTATGATAATGCAACCTTTATTATTTTTAAGCATTATCATCGTCAGTTAACAGTCCTAAGATTGGCGTGACGCAACTCTTCTCTCAATTCTACTATCAGCTAACGTCTACATATTCGCATAACTTTTCTCTTTCACACCCTTCACTACTTTCTCTGCACGAGGGCTTCCTTTTCCATTCTTTCCATTTACTTGTCCGTCGACGTCTTGTCCTTGTCTTCAGCAGGCGGTCATGTTTCAAGATATGGCCGAATAAGTTGTCCCGTCTTTTTTTCAAAGTCTTCATCAGACTTCTCTTTTCGCTCGCTCTTCTGAATACTTCTTCGTTTGTCACTTGGTCAATCCGTTTTCCTTCTATACTTTATGTTTGTTGTTATCTGTTTCTATTTTCGAGTGCTGGACCCAGAAAAATTGTACCTGCTGTGATAAGTCCAGTCTTATTGAGTTTCCAGAGAGGCCAGGAGTGGAAATAATTAAATTTGTGCATAATTCATTTCTACATACTTTCCTAAAGTAAAAGAGCATTTTATGATTAGCTGTGTGAAACGGGAAATAGTTGAGTGAGGTTCTTATGAGCGTTACAACTGATTGCAATCAGTCAATTCTCTTATCGGTGTAAAGCCGATGCCTTTCTGGCGCATTTTTATTTCTGGACCTCGCCAATGTATTGATCTTGGCCCAGGGTGCACTTATCTCCCTGTATATGGAAAATGTAGATCATGTGCCCTCATCGATGTCGAAATAGCCCTTTTACATATGGGCACTTTCTCTTACTCCCTATCGAGCTTAAAAGCCCGTAGTTTCCTGTTGTGGACCATTTTATGGAATGGATTCTCTTTCACCTCAGCGCTCTAGCCACTTTTGATGCGAAATTAGAATTTTTATGCTTACAGCTTTTCAGTGCACTTCGGTTGCTAAGCTTTTGTGCACACACATTGTTTAGCAGACCTCGGTTCCTATCCTAAGTGGCTGGTTAATTTTTTTTAGATTGCAAAATGTCGGAGCCTTGAGGAAAATTTCATTCCATACAAATAATGAGGCATAGTAAATTTCATGGGCAGCTGATAACCTTTAGATGATATTTCTGCTCGTAAACGATAAAAGGAGGAATCTATATTGGGGGACTATTTTAACCCGTTATTCTGCGAGTAAAAATCACCTCCCCTTACTGTTATTTACTTGAAAGCCCCTGAGTCATACCTTCATAGCAGCCAAAATGACGTGCCGCAGTGAATCTGTGGGCAAAGTAAGAAATGGAGTCATTGATTTAAGATAAATCTCGAGCAAGCATTCACAGTGGACATCCTATGTTATGGCTATTCGTCATTATATCTGTGATTGGAATAATTGTTGCCGTCCAATAGTAAAGGAGCGTCGCAATTTGAAATTATTAAATTATCGTAATTGTCCATTGATTTTCTTTTTAATTTTCTCGCGCAGTGACATTTCCCATCTTGGTGTCATGCTTCCTTAGGCCTCGAGGAAATTGAAATCGAGTTTAATGACCAAGTATTTTTTTAGCGTATCTGCCTCGTGAAAAAAACGAAAGGCACTTAAAGGCAAAGGAAAAGTTGCCATGATCAAGTTACGAAGGTGATGATGCACTTTTAATTTTCAAGAGGATGTTCCCGGCGAATCTTCTTTTAATTCTTGCTCGGAGAAAATCGAATATGATTTGAATGATAAAGTATTTTTTATCCCTCCCTCCCTCCTCGACCTACTCTCTCTCTCTCTGATCTGAGAGGCTTCGGCATGTCCATCCCGCAGTAGTCGGTTTCGTTAGAAGCGTTGCCTGAGGCTACGCGACAAATTCAGGAGGGTTCGCCCTCGTATACAAACAACCTAAAGTGATGCATAGGGAATGAAACGTGGAACGAAAGCAAGGATCGATCGCGAGGGACACACTCGAGGAACGTACGAAAATGAACGCGTCCAGACGAGGGTGTAGTGGACGACGGGGGTGGGAAACGGAAATTGACGGCTGTCCGTGAACAGAGAAAGAGAGCGGCGGAACAGTGGGCTGGAAGGGAAAGCGCTGGCGGAGGACGCGAAGGGTAAGAGAGCGAAGTGGAAAGGTGGTAAATGAGAGAAGAAGAATTGTCAAAGAAGGAGGGAGGGAGGGAGAGAGGGAAGAGAGTTGAGGTATAAGGAGGGCGGGTAGGCCATTTAGTTCGCTCATTCGGGTTCCACTGGTCCGTGTAATTTCGGGGACTGCTCCCACGATTGTTCCGTGACTACGGAGACAATGTTCAGTGCTACCGTCCTCCCTCCGCAATTCCCCGCCCATCCGGAGCTGTTTTGATTAGGCGAGCGTCCCCTCTCCCTCTCTCCAGAGCTCGCGGGACGGGAAGATGTGAAGAGAAGCGAAGAGAATGACTCCCCGCGTTGCCTTAGGTGTCCAGCGGATTGTTTTATTCTCTCTCTCTCTCTCTCCCGTCCGAATTCTATTTCTGCCGTTTTCCTCGGGAATGGGCGTCAAGAACGACGAGGTGGGAGTCGTCGTTTGAGCCGTAGTGTCGTAACCCTTAGCGAAGGCTCGCGCGGAGAATTTTCTTTTCTGTATCTCCGATCCTTTCTCTCTCGTTCTCTCTCCTCCTCTTCCTCCGAAGCGTCTCTTTTCGCTTCCATCGTGTCATTTTTTTTCGTACTTACGTCTCTCGATTTGTTTCTCACGTCGGATCAGCCACCGCCTTCATCCGCAGCCGTACGCGAAGCAGCAAAGTCGTGTCTATTTATTGAGCAATGATGATTGTTTTTCCAAGAAAATGATATTGACTGTAATAAGAATGAAAGTGAAGATGGGGCGTAGTAATATTAAAGATGACCCCGCTGCGAGTTATAGTAAAAATACACTTTCATTCAAACTTTGATAACGTGCATTTAAATGTTAGGCACCGTGATTTCAACGATATATTGCACCCAAAAATGTCGTTATAAATAGTTCATTCATATCGTAATGAATAGTTCTTCTGCAATATGCTTGTTTGAAGCAGTTGCTTAATTCAAAAGGGAATCCAATATTCTCATTCTTGACAATTCCATGCTAAAAAGGGTAATAAATAAAAAAGATAAATTTTGGTTCCTACGTAGGTTATCTAATTATTGGTTATTGTAGATATAGCTGCTGGAGGTACAGTTTTATTCCAGTAACCCATTTTTATGTGCATTGTGCAGTAGTTTTAAAAAATAATAAATGTGCAGCTATGTATTTCTTTCTCGTGCGGTCCTAATAATTTTTAATGCGCCCTTTGGAACCATTTTAGGTTTGCGTATACACCTATATCTTTATAAAACCCTGCCTACCACCGCAAAGAGGGGTGGCAGGGAATGAACCATGACCTAACCAGAGATGCGCTTTAAACTAGTGTTTATTAAATTTACACTTAATGTAATAACTTACTATCATACAGCCTTGCAAAAATACTGTCTTTGTATGCATTTCTTACATGCAACTGAAAGGTATAATGCTACTACCCCGTGGAAAATGTAGGATATGCATTCATGAAACTCGTGTAAATAAATTGCTAGTAATATACAAAGCAATGCGGTGATTCTAGATGGCATTTCTATAAATACATTACTTAATTAATATATATTTTTCAAAGCATGCATTAGTTTGTTATATTAAAAAAATGAGCATGTGAAAAATCCCTTCAGGATACTCCTCTGCATTAAACTCGCAATAGGTATTATAATTTCCCCATTTATCTTCGCCGTAACATGTTACCTTCACTTATTGTACGCGAAAAAATGGATTTGACCCTCACTGTCTTACTTCTAATTTTCTAATTTTATCTTCGTGTAATATATTCAGAGAACCAATTGGCCTTAAATTTCCGCATTAAATTTTTTCTGTTTTTAACCCAAGATCTGTTGATGCTTCCTAACCTTGTTCTTTTAATAATTTGGATAAAATGATTTCAATCGTAACACCTTTTAAAAATCAACTTCTCTTCGCTGCACATGGTCTAGTTCTGTATTCAAACTAATTCATTTGGTTTACATATACCTACCAGTTGCATATTCAACGTGGGAGATTTATTGCCTTCGCGTCCCATGTTCCTAGCACCCATATAATAAACTGTAGCGTTCTGTTGGCCTAACTGCATATCTCCTGGATGTGTTTTCCCCACGATAAATCTTTAATGATTGTAACTCCTAAGTACTTAACGGAATGGACGCTATCGATTATGGCTTCACTGACGTTATAGGATCGTTCTAGTCAACCCATCCTCTTCCAAAAATTTATCGGTACACACATTTTTAGCTATGGTTTTAACTGCGTTTAAATACGAATTCCGCTATGTTTAGGGATTTTGCTACCTGAAAATTAGGAAAAAGAAATGTACTGATGGTTTTTATTTCGAACCCCAACGTGGCGTCGATAAAAGATAAACTCGTACTCCTTTTGTTGATATAAGGTGACGGTAGATGACGAGACCCCGTGGCTATAGTGATGTCCTACGAATTCAGACGTCCTCCGAAGAATTTAGACTCCCATTCGGTGAATTCGGACACGTCTTAAATTGTTTACGTATCGACATCCCCGTCTCTATGCGTTCAGTCGTTGCTACATCCGAAAGATTGAAACTTATGAATAACGTGACGCCGACATCTCCGTCGGGATGGTTTCCTGAGTCAGCGTGTTTTCATTAGTACGCGTCCAGTACTTATGCATGCACGGTGGAGCTAGACAGGAGGATGCCCGTGAACCGCTGGCAGCCCATCCCAAATAAGCACAGGGTCACCGGAGGAATACATTTTCAACCCCCACTCCACCACCAGCACCCGCCCTCTCCATCTCTCTTTCCACCTCACCCTTCTGAATCTCTTTCCTCCTCGTACCCAGGTTCCCTGAACGAATGCCAGATATATATTTTTCTCTCTCCCTCTCTTCGTAGTTGTTTCTCCCTTCATCCTCTGCGGCTTCAGTACATCGTTGCCCTTCCATCGTCGCCCTCAGTGGTTTATGAGGTGAGACCGAATCGGAGGGGAGACTATGTATTTTACTTTGCCCGCTCAAACAGTCTCGAAGCTTACGAATTCCTCGATGAAGGTTACCTCGGTGGAATCATTGGTAAACATTCACATATTCTCCGTGGGCATGGAGAAGTTACTACTGTGTCTATTGCGACGGCATTTGTAGCGAAGAAACATTTTCCGGTGATATTTTATTCCCTCAGCACACCCTTCTTCCCTTCATATTTTCACCTTTTTTTCGCTACTATTTTGATCGTTCTCTCCGCAGTGATATTCGCATTATTTAGTCAATTAGTACGTTCTACTTCCTTGCAATGGGCGACTTTCGTAATATTTTTGAAGTTCCTCCGTAATTATTTTTCTAGGATATCGCAAGTACATTTTTCCTTTGACTACTCGGAGAAACGATTTCCCTCAATCATCACTCCTTTGTAGCCTCACTCATGGCGAATGCAATGAAGAGAAGCAAACGCGATTGACTCTGGAGGGAACAAAGGAGTCGTTTCTTGGAGGAATAGATGGTATCCTTGGGTTGCGTATTCTGGCATAATGCCACCAAGATGGAATCTGGTTGACATCGAGAACAAACAAAAGAGAAGTTTTAGTGGGCTTATTTTTGGTGGTATCCTAACGGAGCAAATAGTAAACACTCCAGGGTTTTGTTTTAGGCATTTTGGGAGATTTCTTCCATGCCATTACGTTAAAGTGAAACCACTCAACGTTATCGAATACCTTTGAAATTCTCCAAAGCGAAAAATGTTTGGAGAATTGTATATGTTTCCTTTCATATATACTGATTAACTGGAAGTGTTTCGTGTGATTTAATCAACGGACCAATGCGATTTATTCCCTCTCCTTTCCATTGCCCTCTCAAACGCTCTGACTCCTTCTCCCGTTCATGTGTTTTCATCATGCCCTTCTCATTGTATTATTATCATTTTATCTTCAAATTCCCTTTTCCTTCTCGTCACTTACTTCCGAAGGTGTTTTAGATCCATACGCATAGGAAGATCAATTGTTTGAACTTGTTTTATTACATAAAAACGCTTGTGTTTCTGAATTCCTGATGAGACGATGTTTTACATGTTTTTTAGAAAGTGCAAATACAATAACTGTTGGTGAAAGACCATCCTTTCATTAGTCCTTTCTTATTTTTCAATGCCTAATGTTATGTTTTTGCACAATATGAGCTCAACATCATTCAAGAGTCACAATGAAATACCGAATGCAGATTTTAACACTGTCATTGCTCAGTGAATAGGGAAGGATAGGAATGGTATTTTATTTTATGTATATTGTACAATATAAGTAACGGAGCATGAACTTCCCCGCCCCGGATGGAGAAAATCCCACCTGGCCGGGATTCGAACCGCTTGGCAGGCGAGGGATTTACACACCACCGAGGATGTCGGGGTAAACCCCTCTCCCAGTGAGTTATGTGTGATTGTAGTAATCCTATAGCACTCTACGTAAATGATACCATACTGACCTTAAGAATTTTTCATGGTCCTACCTCGCGCTGAATATCAAGGTTGAAAAAAATTGTTTCTCTTTACCCGCGCCAAAAGCTCCGGAACGCAGATTTATGCGTCAAAACATTCTGCAGATAGGAGAGGGTAGCGGCCTGAGGATTTGGAATTTCCATCCCCGTGGTTGGCAACACTGCCCATCATGCTCTCTCCCCATCACTTATCTTGATCTCGTTCGTCCTATACTCGCTTCTCGCGAAAACATAGGTACCTACCGACCGCCTTTCCCTTTCTTTTAGAGCGAACCGCGCCATCACCCTAAAGATCTTCGGATGCCGAATTTTATGTCTCCCGTAGTCGTCCCTTTCTCTTTTGCCTCCGAGAGGCGGCTCAGTGTAATTTGAAACTTCCCGAAAGACTTGCGTTTGGGAATGTATGCCTGCGTTCATATGATAATTTATAATTTTTCTCCTAACCATCATTTCCGTGAACAATGCGGGATCAGAATAATGATAAAATAGGTCTATGCCTGTATCGTAGCGGGTAGTGTATTTGAAAAAAGTTATAAACCTGCCCACGGATACTAACTGCACACTTGGGAACTAGCTGGTATGGACATCGTAGTGGATAAAAATGATCGATTTAACTATCTAATAAAATGTCATTCTATCGTGTTTTCCCAAATGTTTAGAATCATGTACCTAAGTATCTTTTCACGAGCACAATTTTTTCTGGGTAGGTACTCATGTTTTAATTTCATGTACCTGCCTTGTGCGCCTAGCGTGATTGCGTGATTTATCCTTGCCCCTTGATATGACCTGCGGAATATTTTGTGGATGCGTAAGTGTATACTGTACACCTATAGTATTTTATACAGGCCTATACTTCAATTTCAGACGACGATTGAACTCCTTCATGCGGGACTCGGGCCTCTCCCGAGATATATTCGTCTGCGACTTCTGGAGAATACGCACGGTCGCATCCGATTCGAGCGAAAAAACTCATGAATGTCAATGAGATATATTTCTCTCTTGGTTCGGAAGCAAATTGATTCACTCTTAGGCTATGGTTTACTTTCATTTCGGAGTAGAAGTTACATTAATAAGCACGAAACAGTGGTACGTCGCCACAAACCAGCTCGACTCAACGAGTGAGGATGTTCTTAATTATTTACATGGTTGAACGTGTTAACACCTCAGCCCATCGTGAGCAACTAGAAGTTTTGTTTTTATCCACTTTCACTTTTCCGCCAGACTGCGGCTCTAGAGTCAGCCCCCGCAGCAACTAGTGCTTGTTAAAAATGCAGCGTAAACTCCGCTGCCGTCGACTCCTGGCCGAGGTGCAAAGTTCGCTCCCAAACCATACCTCTCCCCCACCATCCCTCTCTCCTTTTTTTCTCTTGTCCTCTCCCTTCGCCCCGCAACTACTCCCCTCTCGCTCGCAAAATACCTCTCTTCTACTCTCCCGGCCTCGTGATGTTTTCTGGGAAGAATCTTCGCGTTCGCGGACGGGGTAGCGGGGAGTGGTAAGGGGGGAGTGGGGAGGGGGAACTACTTGTTTTAATTTGCGCCGAGGGACGATCTTGGCACCTCTCACAGCTCTCTTTCTTTCTCCCCCCCCCCCTCCTGACTCTCCTCACTTCCTCCCCTCTTCTCTCCTTCTTCCTTCCTTCCCTCCCCCAAATAGCGTTTTCTCCAAAATCTTTTACAACTCCCCAGACTCCGAGGGCGTATCCCTCCGCTGACCGTCAACGCGACTCAAGGTCAACTTGCTGGCGGAATCGCCCGCCCTTACACCTCTTTCATTTAATTTGAAAGGACGGCTGTACAAGGCAATTACGACTTGTCTCCCTGGTCTATGTCTGCTGCTTTAGTCTTTTCATCCCCCTCGAATTAGTCGATTTGGCTGGGTGACGATTGTGGCTGCTGCAGTAGGGGTGCCGGAAATCGTTATCTTGTGTTGGTCTTCATTTTATTTAATGATTTAATTTAGGAAAATTATTCCGTCTCTGTAAACGACTATCAAGCGCGTTGAACATTCTTGGAGGGGAAAGGTCTCCTTGATTCGGATCAACTACGGCATTTTAAGGAGGCACTGTTGCAGTGGAAATTGTAAGGCGGAATCGGGAAGTCCAACTTCGAGGTATGATTACTACGGGTGCAAAGGATGTTTCATCCAGGCGGAACGAGAGAAATTTTCCTTCCGTTTTTTCCCCCTTTTCCGCTAAAATATTCTCGATACAACGTAATGCATTCACTATTGATGCAAAATATTTCGTCCTAACTTCCACCATTGCTAAGCTTTTGCTGTAAACATAAAATAGAGTCCATAATGCTCCATACTTTTTTCGTTTTCGGGTCTCCAGGAATGGCTTTATCAAGTCTGTTCAGTTTTTTTTGCTAATTGAACTACCATGGATATTTATTGAACACGTGAGTATTTGAAAGATTTTATTTCCTGTAATTTGAGTAAAATCGTTTAGCTAGCATGCCTGAAAAAACGTTTAATTACGATTTTTTGAGCCTAGAATTAATGTTTACTATCGAAACGTGGTCAAAAATTTAGGGATGCGTCACTTACTAACGGTACAGTTATTGGATTTGATGAAAACTGGCTCATTACTTTTATGGAGTTTGAAGCAAAAAAGCGTGAGATGAAATATCAGGGGATTGCCATTTATAAGTCTATAGTTGCTTGAATTGCCGGGATCATAAACACGATATCTCATCATCTTTTTCACGGGCCGTTGGCCTTAGTCATTATTTACGGTTTTTATTGAGGGTAGATCTCAGTTATCGAATGCACAGGCTTACTTAATCCTTGCTCCTTAAGGAAATATTTGGGTGGAAACTAAGGTCAAGGTATATTCGCGTACCTGCCAGGCGTAATCAACACTACGAGTTCAGAGTATTCTGTTAGTCATCATTCTGAGTGATGAGTTTCACTTATGCAGCAAAACAGACCGACATTATGGCAGGTTAACGTTTAACGCACTCATTCGCCGGAGTTCACTGGAAGTGGACAATTGGTTTCGCGCATGGGATTGACCGCGTAAGGAATGACAACTATATCTTCTCCCATCAAAGTCAGCAAATTGAAAGATGAAGCGCCTGGCAATTTTGCTCGGCGTCTCGCTGAATCTTCACAAGACTGTTGTGATCCACTGCAATCCTACTGTAGCTATGCTTGCGAACTCATCTAATTCCAATTCGGTGGGCTTGGGCAGATCGGGTTGGTGTCGTGACCAGAATCATAGCTTCCAGTCTCGAGGATATGCATTGCAATATTGACAGTGGAAGAAATTTTTCCTTGGTAAACCCATCCGTAAATGAAAACTATGTGGAAAACACTTCAAGTTCATCTCCGTCCGTCGTAAGGGACGTGTTGCCCCCTAGGTGCCTTCTGTTAAGTGTGGGCTACAGCCGACATCGGAGTTAACTCCTCTTTTCCTGCAATCTTCAAAACATTCACAACTTCTTCTCATTACCCCCTTACATTTGACGGTGATAATTACCTTAATTGTTGCAAGACTCCCACAAATGCGCTAGTGCACATTACTTACTAACCAATTATAACTATTTTCACATACGGACCCGGGTTAAAAATATGGAGGTATGTACAAACAATTTTCTCCTAGACAAATATTCTAGCACTAGTGCTTTTCTATACGCCCGCTTTCGTGCCGGCGCAAAAGTGCTGAAGTTGCATTTCTCTCGGAAACTGTTTAGTGATACATTTTATAAACAGTGATGGCCATTAT
This sequence comes from Platycnemis pennipes, assembly GCA_933228895.1. Lineage (NCBI taxonomy): Eukaryota > Metazoa > Arthropoda > Insecta > Odonata > Platycnemididae > Platycnemis > Platycnemis pennipes. The sequence continues at coordinate 122,562,529 of OW121848.1, forward strand.
CGTTCACGTTGCCACTTCCATGTCTTTTCTGCTGACCAGCAGTTTCTCTTTTCCCTCATCTTTAAGACTAATTTTATGGCTTCTGTTTGAAAATTTTATCAACACTTTCTTATGCATGTTTCGTTTTTGTTGTTCTCCTTCTGCAACATTTTCAATCCTCTTACATCAAGTAAAAATTTGCGTTATAGTTATCCGAAATCAGTTTATTAATAATTAGTATTATTATTTCCTTAAACTGCTCACTGCAGCTCATTTCGTGGGACATTTTGGCCAAACGTTACTGGGCGTGATGTTATGAAACACTGAATAAAGTTAAGAAAAGGTACTGTTAAAACCCATAAGATCTTCCTCAGACATTTTTCCTAAGCGTAGGGTTTCCGTCCTACGTGATGATGCGCGATGAAACATTAACATATTTCAACCTTGTTGATTGTGACTTATAAGCCTAGAAAAAGTTATGATACATCTTTGATGATGCTTTATCAGCATTAGAGTGAGAAAAACGCTTCAGAATCGCTTGAGTGAAGTGAGATTTTGCGATTTTTTTTACAAGATACGCCTATATTGAAATTGCAATAAAAAAGGCAATAATCAATGAAACGGAATGAAAACTTCAACGGTGAAAGTAGACATTATTAGAAAGAAGACAACGTTTAACATTAATTTCTATTAAGATGGGAAATAATGTTATGCTAAACATTATTTAATGTATTTTTTTAATTTTTTAAAAATGAAACTAATAATTAATTATGCATGGTACTATTCTAAATCTAATGACCATCCAATGGTTTGGCTGATAAACGAAATTTCATTTTCAAATGTAATCTACAATCGGATATATATGATAATTTCCAAATTAAAGCTTCCAGAGGGGCAGAAATTCCATGGAAAATAAGAGGCTAATGAGATAATGTGATTGGCATCCGGGATTTTATGAGCAAATGTTTCCCTCATTTATTCCAGAGGCATGGAAAAATACCTTAAAGCGCGTGGCCGGTGACAATTAATGTGTGTTTTGCATTCAGAGGACGGTGGTTGCAGGAAGTGTTGTTCACCGTCTAAATAATACGAGCTTCTCTAACTCCTTTCATCTTGGAAGTCCCTCGCGTGTTCACGTACAGGGTCGCACGAATGTTTAGCGATTCGATGCGCACTTATATTCTGTCACCTGCCTCCTCTGCCCGGAGTTAAAAGGAGCTTGACATTGACAGAGCTGCGTATCGGACAGCCCTTCCTTCCACTTCTGTCCTTGAAGGCTCTGTTTACTTAGACTCCAATTCTCCCGAGATTAAATCTGTCTTCTCCCCAGAGTACGAGCTAGTACTTGTCGTGCTTGATGCATTTGGTGGTTTCGAGCTTACTTGTGCCAGTGTTTTCGAACATTTTATGTCGATTGTGAATTCTATTAAGGATGAGAATATTTCAGTTGAAGAAAGATAGCGTAGGTTACGTAGGAGATTAATTAAAATTTCTCACTATTCAAAAGAATACCGTCCTATTTGCGTACTCCATTATCTACTGTCCGTCACAAATTTTCTCTGTTGCCGCGATTTTTTATAATTCATTTATTATATTTTACTCAATTGCCGCGATATATTGCCAGATTAACCGATATGTAGTCCAATTTTAACATTGGCATGTTAACTGCAAATTCTGTTGTTACTAACTTATTACTTACTCTGGTGTTACTACTATGCTTCAAGGTTTGGAATTAACTTTCTGTTTTACATAAGACATAGTACTGTAAATAAGGAGGGCTACCTTTGTTGATAATGGAACGTTTGCGTTAACGTGATACACGATTCTTTAACTCTTGAAAATTTCGTTTTGCGCCACGTGTGTAAGCCTCTTGGGATGTACTCCATTTAGTGGCAACAGGTAATATTATGCTGGCAAATGGAAGTACCTACGTTCCTTTAGGTGCCAATAGATCAAATTTTTGGAAAATATATTTTGTACGAATCGTTTGCGTAAGAGGTTTCTTGGCTATCTCCTTTCTCTAGTAAAAGTAACTTTAAAACAAATTACTTCCCTTCCTTCTTCCTTTATTCAGCTCTATTTTAACAAAATAAGTAATCCAATCGCAAATCATTGTCAAGTTCCTTTATCAAGTGGGTTTACGGCAATTTTCACTTGTTCACTGCTTTTTTTACCATGAATGCATGAGTGAAGATTATTTCTGATGTCTCTGTCGCCATTCGATCAATCGCGATGGTATTTTGACAACTTCTTTAATAGCCTCGTTCATGGCGAATACCGTTTGCCATATCTGCTTCGAGACGTAATCAAGGCCTTTTAAAGCTAGCTTGCAGGATTCCTCATTTCATTGAGATCATTTGGACGATCAGCTTCCTCTCCGCTTTATCTACGCTATTTCGAACACCATTGTCTCTTTTGCTTGCCATGACCGCTGAACAAGGCGAGACGTGACATAATTAATCCGTAGTTTTTAGCATTGGTATACTCTCGGCATATTCGCGTCGATGGGTTAATTACGGACCGAGAGGCCTTGGGCGAAGTTCTGTAGCTCTCCAAGAGGAAGCAACAAGCCAAGGCAAGCCGCAGATCGATCCGTTGACCGCTGTGGGAAGCCAGCCTTCCCGACATCTTGGATTTGGTCCATTGTTGTGTCGAATCCGACTGTAGATCTTGTCGTCATCAAGGCCGACTTCTGAACGGAGTTTAGGGTGGCGATAAATTATGCCATCTCTGTCTCGCAGAAGGACAAATAACCTTTGGACTTCGTGAACGGACGGCTGCGCCTGAGCTAAATCTAGAAGTAGAAGGCTTGTACGAGGCAATTAATGGTCTGGGCTATTTGTTATCCTTTTTGAGAAACTTGGAAAGGAGTTTCTACCCAAAATGGGAGAGAGTTAAAGTTAGAAAATGCTTGATATTTCACTTTCCACCCAGGATTCTAAAGTAAATTTAGTAAAAGAATAATCATGTTGCAATTATTTAAAACCAACTATATTTTATTGCGTCAATTAATTGATAGCTTCACGATTGTACATATTACATTTCTTGACTTTTAAATCTACAACACCCACCGTTGTTCTTGTCAAAGGCGTTAAGCTCTCAGGAGTACTTCGAGAATTTGGCTATTTTAGTCAAATACTATTTGTCTATTCTATACATAATGTCTTATTTATAAAGAATTGATCTTTTACGCTTTCCATGTGGAAATACCCGTATTAATCAAGTAACTTGCTTTTCGCTCGCTTATTTTTCGCTTCCATGTACTATTTAAAAAATGTATTACCTACTTGATAACTGTCCTATCAATGGCTACATTCATTTCGATTGAAAGGCATTTTTAAATAAGCGTCATTTTAAAACTCAACAACAGTGTTCTTGGGTACGCTTTTTTTCAACAATAGTTTGTGCAAACCATAATTTTCGCTTAAGTTATCGTCACCAATATTTTTGGCCTTTGCGAAGTGCTGCAGTTATCATGGATCTTCGAATATGACATTCGATTATGACGAATCTTTCCGAGCAAGGTATCTATCTCTCGGATTTCGAGGTTGTGTGGATCTCCGACGAAATTAACACTTGTAAACAGCTCTTCTCCTCCCCCCCTCCCACGGATCCGCATCGAGTGACACCATCACCTACTCCCACAGCCGAATTTTAGGCTTAAAGAAGGCTGGTTCGTGAAATGAAAGTTCTGTCATTTTTTTCCTTCTTGTAATACGTGCAGGATGACACTTCCGCCGTCAATTTATTCGGTCCATTCTATCTTCCACCATCCATCAAACTTTCATTTCACGAACTGCCAAATTGGACCAAACTTGCCACCTCCTTTTGTATAATTATTCCCTGTTGACATTTTATCAAGATACAGATTAGACGTAACATTCATCTACATCTACGTAATACCCTAACAGCCACCACGAGGGTGTTGGGCAGGGGGTGAAGATCACCAAGCATGCACTATTGACATACAAACAAGCTACTATAGGGTCCATGCAACTAGACTTTTAGTATCTGCAGAGTAAGTAAGGGATTGGTTATTAATGCATGCACCATGCACTACAGACTACTCTAAAATATTTCCCCGCCCTATCCCTTTGCTATGCTGACTATTCTGTTCTCTTATAGTACGGGGGAAAATGCCATTTTGAATCTATCATTACGAAAACCTATCTCTCTAATCATATTTATCTAGTCGAATCTAGCATAATACGCTTGTTTTTTTAATATATGCCTAACATCTTCAGTAAAGCTATCCGATAAATATTTCTGTAATAGATTTAATCTGTACTTTAACCTACGCTCAGATAGTGATTCCCACCCTAATTCTTGTATTAATTCTGATACACTAGTTAACCATTAGTAACACCTTTTAACGAACTTAGCTGCTCTACGCTGCACACTGTCTAGTTTTCTGATCAAACCTAATTCATTCGGGTCCCATACACTGGCTACGTACTCAAGGTGGGGCCTAACTAGTGAAAAGTAGCATCGCTCTTTTGTCTTCAAAGCCGAACGCTGGACAATAAATTCTGGTTATCTGGGTACATTGCATGTTTTTATATGCTTTCTTTGCCGTTTTTTACTTTTTTAAATTGTGAAGCATACACTGGAATATCATTACTAATACTTTTTATGCATGATATGTAATGCATGTTTGGTGTGATTTCACCCACTGCCACCTCTATGGTGGCTTGCAGGTATTATGTATATGCAGCTTCCCTGGCTCCCTATATGTCTCACTTTATGCTTGATTTTTGGAATTCGGGAACAGAATTTATTAGTACACTCTTGAGCACATGACAATGTTTCTTTTTAAATAAGCTGTTAACATTGGTTAAAATTGGAACCTTTTGCATCATAGTGGTAAGTTTTGAGGAAACCTGAAATGAGTTGCTATATTATTCCAATAAATACGTTGGTTCCAAAATGAGGCGCTGCCTCAACTGTAGTTTTGGAGTCATTTTCTAAATGTAGTGGTGATAAAAATTAACGTTTTTCATGCATACTTCAGAAATATGCCGTTTACACTTCGCAACGTTGCATTTTCTGGAGGTTAAACGCGGTTGTCTTAAACAGCTAAGACCGTTAATAGAGGGAGATCTTGATGGAATAATGTAATAATAACTGTTGAAACATAAGTTTTAACATGTTAAAGCAGTTTAATACATTTAAACTGTTGAGTGCTTGAAATACATTAAAGTTATTGCCTGAAAGATGCCTTATTTGTTATATTCAATATGCTATTAATCGAGACATTCATCCATTCTGCTAACTTCAACAGTGAATGAAATTTTTGGGAAAAAGTCGTCTGCGCATAGTAAAGGTGCTGGGATCGGCTCCTCGGGCGGTAGTAAGTGAATATATATTGAAAAATTTAGCTGCATCTTTTGCAACTTTTTTTCGCGTGCCAATAATTCAGGAAAGCGGTACCTAGTTATTTTGAGAATAAATAAAAATATGGTATCCTCTCTTTGAACAGTGAGCTAACATTTGTTAGGAGGCTATTCATCTCGGTTTTTGTCGAAAGCAGAGGAAATTCAAGAATTCTGCGCATTATATTGGCGCCCCCAGGCCCAGGAAAATACAAGTAGCAATTTTAATGCGTAATAATCTACGAAGTCCGGTTCGTTTCTCCAGTCAAAGGGAACTGCTGCAGGTCCTACACTGTAAAAAGTATATCTGATTTTAAGGTGCAAAAGCGATCTGAATTTCAGATGCAACAATTTTAAGACAGGGTATGTTGAATTTCAGCAGTAATATCTTGTCTAAAAATAAGGCAGGTGAACGACTGAAAATCAAACCATCCAGAATCCTGCTCCCTCTGCTTCCTGCCTAACTGCTCCTGTACCAACCATCCATGTTCCTGCCTCTTCCGCACCTTGAATCCGTGTTCCTGCCTTACAACCAGACAGCGCTTAAATTCAGATCGCACTGAAAATCAGATCAACTTTTTACAGTGTAACTTACTCATATTGCCCATAATAATCGCAATAATTCACTAGTAAAATCAAAAATCCACATAGAATCGTGTCTTGGTTTCATATTATATTTTATTTATTGGTTGGATACGTATCTTACACCAGTTTCTACAGAAATGAGGAGTTCTTAATGGTGACAAAACATAATTTTATTGTTAAGCTAGTCCTTTACTTCGAATAGCATTATTGTGTGTTTAATATGAAATAAAGTGGCGTAATAAATTCCATTTACGTGTGCAGAATAAATGACTTGTTTTCACCGAATGCCGCCTGCATAAAATGACTTTTACTGGGAAAATTCGACTCGCTAGTGTATGGGACCCGTACCTACGTGGGAAAGAAAATTGGAGAGATTCACAGAAGATAATTATTTGTTTTTGTTGATTAAGTTTAATTGGATCATCCAGGGAACTAAATTACAAATTATTTACTTTCAGACCTATAATTATTTTAAGAAGTGAAACGTTTAAGAACATTCAAATCTCTTCCTTATCGAAGTTTTTAAGTATTTTGAGAACTCCTTCATATTGCGCTATTTAATTAAGGTCTTGCGATAACAAGGACAAACTGCCGCAAACTAAAAATGCTTTCCTTTTATCAAACAGTTAGTTAACTATCAGGTGTCGTTAAGACGGTAACATAATCGTTGATGAAATGCAGCCGGTCCTCACTGGTTTGGCGGAACCGATACCAATGTTTTGTTGAGTTCAGGGAACCGATTGTTAATGTGTCTCTTTTAATCGGAGTTCTCGCTAAGATGGGTGCATACACGGCCGTTCAATATGGAATTCTTACATTTATATTTATGGCTTCTTTTCAAATTCAACTATGCAAATTAAGTCGCCTGTAGTAATGTCCATTTTTAGAACACTCTTCTGGATATATCTACGGTATAATTAAATGTTATTCTTCTTTAATCCAATTTGCTAATATAGAAGCGGTATGGAAATATCTTCTATGAATGTTTTATCGTTTTTTTGGTAGTACTTTCAAGTTTTCATCAATATCTTGAAAAATCTTTCTGGCCTCATGAACTAATTTTATGTACATTTTTCATTATTCTATTTAAGTTTTAGATGCATAAAATAATAAACTGACCTTCGTGATATTGCCTTTTACCCACGCATAAAACGGGGAATAGGGCAGAGAACAGGTTGTCAAATTATTTGGATCTCATTTGTGTGCACAAGCAGGTAGTCTTGCCTGCAAGTATATCTGTGAATAGATCTTATTCTGGTACATGTATTACAAGCCTGTGATAATTATGGTAGCAAATGCAAGGTGGTGCATAGTTCATCGTCATTTTTCCTTATCTAGTTTCCAGTCATTTAGTAGCTTGTTCCTGGTGCGTGGCTGACTAGCACCAGCTTTCATTAATAACTTCGTGATAGAAAAACCTTATAGTTGCATGACTGCAACTAATGCATGCATGGCTTCGATTCAGGCACATACCTTACGCACCAAGGGACTCGCAGATGTATATGCAGATGATTCGAAACCATCAACGGTTTTCCATTTGGCGCCCAACGCGTCGAACGTTCGCGTACATTCTCTCGGCATTGGTGCCCTTTGATTCGCCATTGGCCCCTTTCGAGGCGTCGAGCTCGCAGGGATCACGTGTGAAATTCTCGGAGGGGAGGGAGTCGGGTCCGGAGGGAGGGGGAGGGGAGAGGTGGGCAGCTATCAAGGGGGATGTGTGGAGCGGCGGTGGTGGAGGGGAGCGGGGGAACAGCAGGCCATGCAATTTATTCTCGCTTTATCGGCGTTCATCGATGATGCGGCAGATACTGGTTCTTTCGGCAGGGGATGAGGGCGAGCAGGAGCTGAATGAGATGCAACCCCCCTGGGGTCATTCCTCGGTCTCGAATGTGGCTCCGGAGCGACCGCGAGTCGAGATTTAATGAGAAGGTAACTATTTCCTCGTCCGCCTAGCCACCATTTCTGCGGAATTCTCCGTCGTCCCGAAGCAATAAAAAAATGAATGAAGTACGGGGATGGGCCAAGTTTGAAGGGGTACGGAAAACAGATGCTAGTTGCGTCAACTTACGTCATACATATATGTAAAATCAATTTCATTAATTCGATCTGAGGTCTTAATGCCGGCCTAAGTAACCAATAATTGCTACTGTGTAATCCTAATTTTTGTTGCCTCGACATTCGAGACTTTCTCATCACGTTTTTGAGACGAGACAGTCTCCAAAAACCCTTCTAATTAAGCTTAAAAAAATTAAAAATCACGGTAATTGGTATGGATTGCGTAGTGAGTGGTTTATTTAGGATGTTGGATGCAGTGATATCGTGACTCATAAGTTGCGAAGGATGTCGCCATTCATTGTCCATTAATTTTAATACTTTTGATGGCCTCAGTAATTCGGTCGTTAGGGATCTCGTCTGGCGATCCGGAGGTAGTGATCTCTCTCGCCCTCTCGATTCCCGCCTTGTGCACAGAGGGAAAGTGCTCCAGAAGAAGGAACAGCATGGATCACTGCGAGGAGTCGAGGTCCAGCATATTGCGTGGTTAACGGGACATAAGGCGAACTCCTCCATTTGGAGATCATCAATTTTCATTAGTGTTTACGTTCTCATGAATGGCAAAGGATTGCAGGCTGTGGGCGTGGTGAGAATGGGCATATAAGGTGCGTTTCCCGCCATTTGGCGTGAAATAGTTCTCCTTTTCTACGGACGCCGGCCACCAATTGGAGCTAACCCTACTAACAGAATGTTTTTGCATGTTTGCTTTGCAATTTCTATCTTTTTTAAATAGTGTAGTTCTGACTACTATATTAATACTATTCCTTTTTTATGCATGATATGTAGTGCACGTTTGGTGAGCAATCACCCCCTGCCACACACCCTTGTGGTGGCTTGGAGGGTATTATGTAGATGTAGATGTATAGATAGGTAAAGCTGTATCCGCCCGAAGCTGTATCCGAATCTGGCGGAGGCGTATATGCTCTGTTATTAGTTTATACACATTACGTGAAGGGATACTGGTGCCCCCTTAATATTTCCCACTCCATATTTCCACGAGTTTTCTGACCAGCAATCACTAGTCAGTGAGTGCTACACTAGGCATCGACGACTCCTAATCTCAGAAGCCGGCTATGCCCCTTGAAAGTGTCTACTCTTCATTGGCATTTATCATCCTCTTCACGCCTGCGATGATGAAAAAAAATTGAAAATTGACGAGAAACAGTTAGAAAACGTAGACTTAATATAATACCTAATGATATCTCTTTAGGTGGTTGGGGTAGAACAAGGAATATTCATTATCAGTGATGATAATGAAATTTTCTCTCTTTTAATTCCCCTTTGTTAAATCTGTTGCTCCTATGGCAATGTCTCCCTTACACGAGTACGAATGGACTTGGAACCTAAAATGTTATTGCGTAATTCCTTCCGCAGAGGCTGTGTTGTAGCGGACAGGATCATAGGTTTGGTGAGTTTGAATGATGGAAAAGCCTGTAGTTGCTACGTGTTTGCGAATAGTTTTGAGGGATGTCCGTGTAATAATGTATTATATTCAGGGCATCCTACAGCCAGTCTTTCTAAGTTAAAGGTTTTGTCCATCACTGTCGCTGTTCGAATTCGAATTGTTTTAAAGAGCTGACATGGTAAAAGGTAATTAAATCGAATTTCTCTTCTGAAGTTCTTAATTAACAGATTATTTTTTTGTGGATTTTATAATTTTTGGAAGAAAATTAGGATTCAAAAGGACTAATTTGCTCAGAATGAATACATTCATTTGAATCTAAAATTAATAATTTAGTTTAGGTAGCTTTATTTAATTTAGTTTAGGTAGTCCTACTCGTTGATTTTGTGTATGGCCATGTTATTGTCCAAATGTGTGCTTTCGATGCGTTAGGTGACATTATTATTTCAACGGTCTCTCTTTACTCGTTTATGAATTGACGTATTATTTGGAATGATATGTATTGAACATTTATTTTTGAGTCTCTAAATATTTTTACTATAGAGGAATTATTAGTACATATACATGCCTCAATAATTCCTGGTACAAGTTATTTTTCGTTTGCAAAAGTAATCGTTATCGCTGTACACACACTGGGTATTTTAAAAACAAATACATTTTTTTAATGAGACGACAGTTGACTTCTCGGGGCCAGACGTGAGTTTGGGAGAGTAAAAATACTGAGGTAGACTCCAAAGTCTCGTCTTGACTCGCGGAAACACTAATCCCTATTTATTTCTTCAGCAGCCGTAAATGAGGTTTTGAAACCTACCCACATCGTTTTGTTTTGGTGAAAGCGTTGAAATCTTAAGCGTTTTCATTGTAAATTATCAGTGATATTAATCAATAATAATTGATTATGACTCAAATAACTGAATATCAACACGAAATTTGTGGATCCAGATTTTGACATGCTCTGTGACTCTCGAGGGGCTTTTCTCATAATTTTTATCCGATCATTCAGCAACCCTCATTCCCTTATTCTCTCAGCAATTCCCAAAGAGCCTCGCTAATTTACTTCAGATCCTCCTGGTCTTGGGTACTTTTTTGGTTGGCATCCATATTGAAGGTTACTTTTCCCCGTACCGTAAAATGTACATACCACACACTAGTGTGCCACTATAGTTCACATAAAATTATTTGGTGTTTTGGAAGGTGAACGGAAAGATTAGAAAAGGAAGCCTCGTGTTAAAAAGATGGAGCTAATTATTAAAGATGCAAAAGAAAAAACTTATCTACGTCAATAAGAAGGTCAGCCGATATCACGGACTTACGGTTTACCATAAAGATGTGTTCCCCTGATAATAACGCGACTTTTATGGCGATTGTGTTCAAATAGACTTCATCCAGATTTGAACGATAGATGGCCACAAGCCAGACAAATAATTTTTTAGTGACCTTGTGACATTTTTGTTGACCTATCATTGTAAGGAATTTTTCCTATAAGTCGTGTGCTATTAGGACACCTGTGAGGTTCTACGAGCCTATGAGTCTTGTTTATATGAGTCGTTTGAGAATGATTCAGATTTCCTTCAAGCACAATGAAGAATCCCACCATGTGCCCCGCTGTGTAAGAAAAGGTATGATAACAATCATGTGTGCATGTTTGTTATCCCCCCGCTAACTTATTTGAATCGATTCAATCGTAAATGAATAAGGTGTTTATTTTCCCATCCCACGGAAAATCCATCTATGGGGAAATGCGCTCCCTTAATGTGTAAATTTCATCCTCTATGTTTTTATTTGCCGTGTTTGCACTCATTATTTCAGACTTCGCTATATTTTCGCGAATCATGTTGATCTGTCTTTCTACTTTTGATAACTAACCCGCAAGACCACACACTATTTCAGGCTATTATAATGGTCTTCTTTTGAAGTAGTTTCCACAAGTCCCTTATTTCTTGGGCCAATGAGTTACTCCTATACGAGTTTGTATTTTCCTCTCAAGGAGTTGAATTTAATTATTAATGTATTTCTTTAATGACAGGAAAACATTAATAAGACTTCTACTTTGGCATTGGTAGAAGAATATAGTGAATAGAAGGAAGATTTGGTGCCAGCCACGGAAACCAGGGTGGGTAACGCGCCGGCATGGCATCCAAAGATCACAGGTTCGAATTCCACCCAGTCCATCAATGCTGTGATTCCAAGATCTCATGTTAGACGGTTCTTTATAGTATTAGCTGTTGGAGAACCTAAAACCCATAACTGCTACTTCTCTGTAGATTTGTTTTGTGTTTTGGCTGAATAAATGGCCTCCCACCCCAGGAGAGAGATCGTTTGAAATTCAGCACCTCGTCTTTAGAGTGGAACGTGAAACCGTTCGTCCCCCTCTCGTTAAGAGCGTGTACTGATTACGACTTCAGGTTACTCTCCGTCCCCAAGAGTCTCATCTATTACCCCACCATCTACCGATGCGCAAATCACATCAGCTGTCGTTCACGTCCGACGTAATAATTACAGGTACTTGTGAAATAGGTTTCCATGCGTTTCCAAAATTCATTATTTATTCAAAATTTAGGTTTGAGCAAATAATATGAAGTTGTACGATGATTAATTTTTCAATCGCTGAAAAGGCACCACTCTCGGGATTATAGATTCATCTACATCTACACGATACCCTGCAAGCCACCGCGAGGGTGTGTGGCAGGGGGTGAAGATCACCAATCATGCACTGTTGACATGCAAACAAGCAACTGTAGGGTCTCATGCAACGAGATTGTTAGTATCTATAGTATTTAAGGGATTAATGCATGCATCATGCACTACAGACTACTATAAAATATTTCCCCTACCTATCCCTTTCCTATACTGCCAATTCTGTTCTCTTATAGTACGGGGGAAAAATGCCATTTTGAATCTATCAGTATGACAATCTATCTCTCTAATCGTATTTATCTGGTCGAATCTAGTATAATACGCTGGTGTTTTTAATATGTGCCTAACATCTTCAGTAAAGCTATCCGATTGAAATTTCTCTAATAGATTTAATCTGTACTTTAACCTACGCTCTGATAATGATTCCCACCCTAATTCTTGTATTAATTCTGATACACTACTCAACCTATCGTAACACCTTTTGACGAACCTAGCTGCTCTACGCTGCACACTGTCTAGTTCTCTCATCAAACCTAATTTATTCGGATCCCATACACTGGCTGCATACTCAAGGTGGGGCCTAACTAGTGAAAAGTAGCATCGCTCTTTTGTCTTCTCATCACATTTCCCAAGTACTCTTTTTATAAATCCTAGCTTTCTCTTCTCTCGGCCGCATATTTCCCGGATGTGTCTTCCCCACGATAAATCTTTAGTGATTGTTACACCTAAATACCTTATGGTTTCTACGCTTTCGATCTTCGTGCTACTAATTTTATAGGTTAACCTATATTTATCGTATGAGCGCGTATCGTATGAGCGCATTGTATTTGTAGTACATATTTATGATATTTTAAAATCATTCCAGAGGGTACTGTACACTTAATGTTGTATTGATAAATCGGAATTTGATATTTTAGGCTTTCAGCCACATTTATCTAGTTCTAGCTTGACTATCATGTTTCCCCCTTCATCCTGGTGATGATTGATCGTGTCACGCAACCTCAAGGCATCCTGCAAGGTTCTCTGTAAATGTTTTTTGGCCGACCTTATATCGGCAGTCGGTTATAATATTTGGTTTAGCCAGACTCCTATACTCAAAAATCTCTCAAGAAAACTTCAATCCTCGTAATTAGTTACCAGATATTTTAATTGAATAATTACCATTTAAATTACATTCCTTGGTGAAAGGGCATTAAAATGGAATATAATAAAATCAGCGCATTATAAAAAAGGGTATCATGTCAAGGATCCATGCTTAAAATTTGTGATTAATGGTGAAAAGTTGTGAAATTATGATCTTCCGTAACATTTCCGTATGATGAAATTATTCAGTAAGGGTACGCTTTCTTGTTTTGACCAAACGGCCCTTCCAATTTATCTTACATTACAGAAGCATAAATAAAGGTTCTTGAAAATTATTAGTTGCTTTTCATCAAAGTTTCTCAAATATGGTACCTTTCGCACTCTTTGCGAGCGGCTTCATAATATTTCAGCTCACCCTTTTTCTACCGTGTATACCCATACAGTTTTTTAAAGCAACAATAGTTATTCGGGAGAGGTGACGGGAGATGATCGCACTATACACTGATAGATTAATGATAGGAGGGTGCTTTAGTGGTGGGGGCAGCATTGCTAGGAGGGGTGGAGAAAAACCCAGAGTAAGAAACTCTTCTCCAAAGGCTCCATGGTGTAATAGCCCATGCGAGAGGCGGTGCACTGGATTTGAAGTGTTTTCTACTGACATTTAAAGTAGTTACCCTTTTTACCGCTGAAATATCTCTATGACGGTCAGGATTTGAACACGGACTCCCGCACTCGGAAGCCAATATTCTAGCCAGCAAACTAACTAACTGTTTAGAGTGATTTAGTGTCTTATAGCCCCTGAAATATCTCTATGACCGTCAGGATTTGAACTCGGACTCCCGCACTCGGAAGCCAATATTCTAGCCAGCAAACTAACTAACTGTTTAGAGTGATTTGGTGTATTATAGCCCCTGAAATAGATTCTCAGCGCTGATTCCCTCCCTAGCCCGGTTTCCCTCCAAACTTTTCGGTCGCTCGCGATCGTTCGAGCACCACGTATGAAACCATCGTCTCTCACCTGAGGAGTTCCTTGGACTCGGGACGTGGAGGGGACGCGAGCGTTGCAGCTGTTGCACTTTCCACGCGGCATGCGTGTCGTCCTGCATGCATAGCGACGCACGGATCGATTTCTCTTACGGGCGTCCTCCCGAATAACCGGTGCTCTCTCACCCTCCTCTCCCCGCCCGTCCACTTCTCAGTCCCAACGGTCAGGGCTTCCGTAGGCCGAGGAAAACCAGCAAGGCCGTCTCGGGGCACCGCGTTTTCCCGCATGCGAGACGGTGGACCCATCCATTCGTAGTTCGCAAGAACCCATTTGTGCCAATTTGCACGCGTTCCGCATCCACGATAATGTGGTCGGGGTGGTCAGACCAGTCGAGGCCAGGGGCGATGCCTAATCGATTCTGAATGATTTGGGGTTTGGAACTTCCCCGTGATATAGACTTTGTCGAAGAGGTGGGAGATTGACTATTTTCGTGGTTTTTCCATGGTCGGAGATCCATTAGAAGGTTGAAAGGTTGAGGAAATTCGAGAGGTGATGAGAATGGAAGCGTAAGCGTACTTCTGGGTTATCTCCCTCGGAGGAGGTACTTTCAACCGTAATGCTATCTACGAATATATATCTCCTCTGAGTCCCCGAAAAGCCACCTCCATTTCATTGTGACAAGGAGTAGGATGAAGTTGTTTAAAATGCATTTTTTTTGCGTACAGCTAGGGAGTTTTATCTTTTTTAAATAGTGAAGTTTAGAACAGTATATAAATAATAATCCTTTTTTATGCATGATATGTAGTGCATGTTTGGTGAGAAATCACCCCCTGCCACACACCTTTATGGTGGCTTGCAGGGTATTATGTAGATGTACCATGATCTGATCACCTTCATCAACATGGTAGCCGTTTTGTTAGTATAACGAGGTGATATGCCTATGAATGGTATAAATAGAAATATAATCGAATTATCGAATCGAAATATAATTAGCAATATATTAAAAATAGAAATATAATAAAAGGGAAGACTGAAGGGAGGTCCCGCGAGGAAGACCAAGGGACAAATATATAGGGCAAATAAAGAAGGACGTGAACGAGAAAACATACCAGGGCGTTAGGGAATTAACGCTGAATAGGGCAGAATGGAGGGCTGCAGTAAACCAATCCTAGGATTGAAATACTGATGACGATGATGATGCCTATGAGCAATACATTTGATTTCTTCATAAATCTGCGCGAGTTTATAAATTGAGGAAACAATTTGAGTACGCGGCAATTATTCCCATCGCATTCTGAATAGTGAAAGGACTTTGAAACTGTTTGAAAATGTTTGTACGTACATTTTAATTTGGGAATACACGTGTGTTTTTTACACAACAAAAGTGTATTAGATGGAAGTCATGTATTACATCGCATCGCCTATGCAACCTGGATTTCCTTTTGATTTGTTTTCAACGTTCCCAAGAATTGACGCTGGGAAGATGAAAGTTCCGCTCCATATTTTAATCAGATCTTCTACGATTTCGCGGCAGAATTTTTTAAAAAATTTGCTATCTTATGGGAATGCTTTACGTTTCATTCTTTTTTTTAATTTGTGGAATCTGAGATACTCTTTTCATCAATTTTGAAAAAAAAGTTCCTGATGTTTATCTCAAAAATGTCATTAAATCTGATGAAACATTTCAAGTATTCAATATGTCGGGAATAGAAAGAATGTTTAGAAATGTTTTACAGTGATTTACTAGCCCCAGCCATACGCTCATGTCAAGATGATATATCAATTAAAGGTCCAGAAATCCATGAGACACCCTTCCGCGAATCGCTAAATAAATTCTACTGTGAAAGATAAGAGGCCATGGAGGGCAGTTGGCCATTTTTTTAACCCATATTTAATACGTGGGCTGTTTTCAGATGACGTTAGAATTTATTAAAAACGCCGGCGTATTACAAAACATGATGAAAGAGAGAAACTCTCGCACCAAGAGATTTTAAATGTCTTTTTTCTCGCGTGCAATAAGAGAACATAATAGGCAGCATTGTAAAAGGATATGATTCTCGCTCGCATACCTCGCTCGTATTACGTACGTAGAGGTATCGGTGCGAATAACGTCTCACAATCAGACTGATCGGAATTGAAGGAACCTAGTTGAATCTTACCCTTAAGAGTTATTTTGAATCCTTCCCCTTGTACTTCGTAGTAATTTTGCTCATGAAACCTTTTAATTTAAGCAGGCTCTATCTCCTACTGTGGAATTTGAATTGCAAATTATTTGAATGAATATTCGGCCGTTGAATTTGACAGTCGCGGGTCATTGCCATTTCATTATTTTCGGGTCCTCGAAGCGCTTACAGGAAGTCGGAGCCAGTGATGGTCAGTCTTCGATGTCGGTTTTTTGCTCTCTCGTAACCGCTGGAGGCACAGGGAAAAGGGAAAAATGCGCAGGAATGCCAAAAGCCTCGAGCACCATAGTTCTTGGCCACGTCGAATGGGGGAAGGAAGTCTCGGAAATGAATTATCCGGAACTTTTCTCCGAATTGACGCCGTAACTCGCGGACAGTGTGACATTGAGCAATGACCTGGGCTGACTGGTGCCCGGCGATCCGTTTTCAGCTAAATTGGATCGGGCCCGCTTAAATTAACATCGGTGGAAAGAACTCTCTGGAAGTCAGACGCGTCCAGTTAAATCCAGTCGCTCATCCATTGTGTCCTCTCCCGCGAAATCTCATCTGAGTCCCATGGATGATTTTCACGCTGATATTATTTTTTATTTCATAGTCCGATGAAATGAGTCTTAATCTAGGATGCAGAAATGACTTTTCGTAAACGATGAACTTGACGCTCTTTAAGCTTAAATTGCGAATCATAAGGTGAAGTCACGTGGCTCTTATTGAAGAAAATTGCTATGATAGTGTCATCATTTTTTCCCGTCAAATGCTGCGTTGCATCTTGGTTGAGCTATAAAAAGGCTCTTGTTGCACAATACTGCTGCAATCAACCAAGTGACGACGCAACTGCAAGTCTTGCATGTGGAAAACCTACCATTTCCTTAGTTCTAGGCATAATCGTATTTCAATATTATATCGTTTTATCTGCGATTTCATCAATGGTGGTCGTTAAAAAAATAACGCAAATCGGAAAGATTTCCTTGTTCGACTACAAAGAAGGAATACATAGTTTTTCCAGCACATCATAAAATTGTCTTTCTAATTGAACCAGTGTGATTTTCGTTAAAATATACTAAGTATTACTCATATTTTGTTGTCAAATAGATCATTCCCTCTGCTAGCCATACTTTTTATTAATTCCATCGTTCGTTGTCCGTGGTTTAGTTTCGTTGCTTTAAAGACCAATATTTTTTCCTGGTGACATTGCCCTGCGAATTCCCTGTGTCCAATCTTTGTGATAGGGTGGCTCAGTCTTTCCACCCGGCAAGGCATCTGCACGTCAATGAACTTTAATTTATCCTGTAGAAACAGCGTCATTTAGTCCGTCTTGACATTCTCTGAGGCAAGGAAGATGCTGAAGTCAGTGTAATCCATAATGGCGTTGAGGCGATCTCATTTCTCATGCTAGCTTCCTCGATTCCGCGATTAGAGTTCATAAGAGGAAAAACATTAATATTCCGCGATGCATGGTGATTTTCCTCGCCCACTGGACTCGTGAACCTTCTGGGTTTTGGAGAGTTGTACCATCTACAAAGAGGAGTAAAATTTACTGGATAAGTAGTGAAAGGGATGAAAAATGCTCGTGAAAATGTCGAGACAAAAGTGGACGCGCAAAAATTCCAGAGCGACAGGGCATTGCACCTTAAAAAAAATAGAAAAATGTGATACATTCCATGCATGCGGAAGAGTTTTGCATATGCTGTTGTTCGGGGAGCTGGCTCGAAAAATACTTTATAAGTTTGGTAATCCTTCTTCCTAGTGATTTTATTTGCATACCATAATGCCGTGGGGTCTTTATTTATCGTGAGTTAACTCACAGTTTTTCCTTCTCCGCATTGACTCGAGCCCTGCTTATGAAATGTGGATTTGCCGTAGTTTCAAGTTTATAATACTTTGATACAAGACCCAGGGATGAAATATTTACGTTATCGTTGAAATTTGGGAGAAATCTATCACTCATGTCGTGGTGCTGTTCTGCGATCGTAATGATAGTGAAAATATTGATTTCATTCCGCTGATTTTGCTCAGAACGGCGCGACACGAGCCCGGCCACAAATCATGTAAGCGCAAATTTTCCCGAAATTGGAATTAAATGTTGATCAAAGATCCAGCCAGATCTACGACTGCGTATTGTGGACCGTTCATGAGAATAAATAAGTCCTCGAGAGATATAAAGAGGGAGACAAAACTGAGGACGTTCCACACACGAGAGTTGAATAAACTGCCAGGGAAGAGGAGCTGGCGACTTGGCAACACCGCATAACTCTCTATCCCACCCCTTCTCCTCTCTCTCGCTCCCCCTCCCGTTACTACGCTGACGTCAGGGCTTGGGATACCTCCTACGATCCCTCCCCCGCCTTTTCACCCCTTCCCCTCCATCTCCTCCTCCTCCTCCTACCGGTACTCCTCCCATTCGAACATACGGAAGTAACTCGGTCGTAGTCTGCACTCCAGAAGAGCTCGTCTAAAAAGAACACCCCGCGGTCGTTGACCCCAGGAGCTCGGCGTCGCTCGGGACTCTCCGGCATCTCTCGCAGATATCTCTCTCTCTCTCTCTCTCTCCGAGTTTATTCCGCTCCGCCCTTTAATCTAATCACGCCCTCCCCTCGCCCAGCGTCCCGCCAACCTCCCTCTTTCCTATCGTTCCCCTCCGTGGCCATATCGTCCCTCCGTCCCTTCACACGCATATTTACCCCTTTCCTTGCGAAAAGGCATGCGAACGCGAGGCCGGCCGGCACAAAAAAAAAGATGTAACGGAGGAAAAACTCCCTCCCCTCTTCCCGGATTACAACGAGTGCCGTTGGTCCCCCTCTCTGCTTTACCCTCCTCACCCTTTCTCCTACGACGATGGGCACGGTTGAATAATTGGAAGCAGCGCAAACGAGCCGGCCTAAACAAAAGCGAGTTCCGCTCGCGAGGGCGTAGAGAGAGAGAGGTGTGCGCGGGTGCGAGTGGTAATTTCGCGGCGATGAGTTGATGGTGCGATGGTGGTGGGAGTGTGGGGGGCGCGGCTTGTTTTGTCGGATTTCCCTTTAAAAGCGGAGGTAGGGAGGCGTGAGCGATGCGGACCCATCAGGCCCCCCTTAATGTGGTTGAGATGGGTGCACGAAGATATGCTCTGATCGAAATTCGCGAGCGGGGTGCTTACGCGTGTGTATTGCGTGGGTGCGTAGACTCTTTTGGCTGAGGACGTAATGACATCTATAACGAAGTGCTCAGCGAACCATCAAGAGACTTCGTAGAAGGGGTGAATCATTACCGAAAACACTCCAGGCACATGCAGCTACACCTACGTCTACTGATTACCCCGCAATCCACCTCGAGGGTATGAATCACCGAACTTGCAATGCTTACATACGCTAATAGTTACAATCAAGGCGGTTCGAGTGCAGTGGAGGCGGTATTGGCATGCTAGCTTACAGGTGAGAACGAATTCAGAATAGGGGTAAGGATTAGTCGGAGTATGGATGTATAAACTGAGAAACAATCAGTCAATTGAATTTAAATGTATGAGGCTTTGGCCTCTAACCCTCACTAACTGAACCATTAGGAGCTTAATCAAGGATTAGGATTCAAATTTTATCAAATTGCGTGGATTGCCTTACCTGCAGAAGTTTTACGCCCTTTCCCAAAAAATCATAAGGATTTCAAAAAGAGACTTCATCTCACAAATGTCAAACTGTTACGGGAATTTATATTTTTTTGGTATTGCAGTTTTTTTTCCAATGTATCGTTGTTTTATCAGAGAATTTTATCAGAACATTTCTACCTCTTAAGCAAAGTGAAATGTTGATCATTACCACCGGGCATAAGGCCCAATGTAATGTAATGAGTGATAATTACCATAAATGGATATTACGTTAACTGCAGATGTAGGGTACCTCTTCAATAGATCGTAATCTTTGATCGTGTCATTGAGAAACACATGTAAACGGTCAATTAATGACATAAGCGTTCGCTCTCTATCACCTCTATTATGAAGACCCGGCGGGAATGACGTAGTTACAGATGAATTTTGTGAAAATTAATTCCTCTCCTTTCAGCTTATCCTTGCATTTTAACCAATGATTCCAATCGAGAATAGACAAAGGCTTTACAACGGAAATCCAAAGATGACAAAGGTCAGTCCTGTACGCCCATGAAGGTGAGGCGTTCTCCTTTTTGAATTATCCGGCACGACTATCCATTTCCAGAGGATGCAGAGAGCTCCGTTTTGCTTTAGGTGATCCACTTCTAGACAAATTAGCTCGTCTATTCCTCTCAAGAGTCATCCACTTAAGACTCAGGACTTTATTGCGTCTTCGCTTCAGCTCGAGCATTGTTTGAAAGAGACAGGAAATAATGCGGATTGAGCTTGGGTAAACGTCCCTCTTTGGTTTGATCAGATAATAACAGTGAGAGATAAAACTGATTTCGTTCGGTCTTCCGCCAGCCACGTCATAGCGAGTGATGCTAATATGGTTACCTCTTAAAGCCTGAGGCAGATTTTCGAATTTTCATCATCTTCTGTTACAATTTGACCGGCATTTTCTTTCGTATAACGCTTTAAAACTGATCAGTAATTGCATTGAATTTTAGCATGATCGTATTTGACATCTTGTAGGAGTTTTAGTGAAGAATCAACGCAAAAATACAATACTTTCGAGAAAAATAATTATAAGTCGCAACTATTTCAAATTACGATTATGCTTTAGGAAATAATATTTTTAGCTTGACGCTCATTTGTTTTCGTGTGGTAATGTGTACTCTCATTACTTTTGCATTAAACGGAACCCTCATTGCATTGGGTTGGAGAAATTGATATTCAAGGCTAATTATTCGCAGTGGATGTAGTTTCGTTTAACATTAATTTTCTTGTTAATATCTGCCCCTACTTTCGTGTATTGCCCTCGATATGTTTCTAGGCTAATCTTTCTAACTAACCATATTTTTGTTTTTGCTACCAAAGGATGTCTTCAACTTTTTACGGAATCTGTATTTTTATATGGTCACTTTTTCTAAGTTATAAGCTTACTCTGTAGTTTGCTTGTAACTTGCGAAATATTGCAGTATGCAATGTGCACAGATGTCGGAAATATATGCAACTTACTATCGCTCTCACTTTCCGCTGATTCATTCATTCCTCCCCCCGCGGAATGAAAAAATCGCCTGACTTTACCGAGCAGGCTTTCCTGTTTGCTTTTTCGCTTTCCCTCTTTCTTTATCCTGACAAATTTCTTCCCTTTCACTTTCGGCGTCTTTTTTCCCTCCCGAGGTTTTAAAAATCCAGCGCCTTATCAGTCCACTGTACTCAATGAACCCCTGCAACCCCTACTTTTTGCGTGTTCACTGTGATTTGTTCGCGGGTTTTTCCGACCATTGATTTCCCGGAGACACTCCATTGATTTTTTCTTTCTGACTCAAGGTATCTAATGTAATGAAACATATTTTTCATCTTAATTATCTCACTGAGAGTATTGAGTGGTGTGATTAGAAATTGTATTGTAATTTAATAATTAATACGTCAAGCGCTGTGTTTTTTTAATCCTCACGGCGAATAAAACATGTGAACATTTTCCTTTACAACGAACGAACTTTTATTTTTTCCCCAAGATTTTTATTTTTCACCACCGGTTTCGACTTTTTAGTGAAATATAAACATATTGATGAAAAACAAAGTGTTCGTTCAGCGATGATCAATCGCTTACACCAAGTGATGTGCGAAACCAAAAACAAACATTTTTTCGTTACACGAAAACCCACGCGGCCGCTATTTCCGTAGATGCAAATGAAAATAATATAGCTGGATAGAATTTTACTCAAACATATAGCTTTTTGAATTGTAAATGAAGTTTTTCTGATTCATAGAAGTAACTTTTGAAGAAATATAAGAATAAGCCATAGTAGGAAAACTGCCCAGAATGATTTAGGATAGAAATCCATCATGTTTTCCTGATGTGTAAAAGAAAAGTTCTTTACTGCCTAAATTTTGACGAGGACATTGAATTTAATGTATTTTCCATTATGCAGAGTCAATTATCGTTTCATTTATTACTGTTTTTTTCATCAAGTGAAATCGGTGAGCTCCTACGGCTAACAGTAGGTATCTATTGACATGAATTGTCTCCACAAGCCGTAATAGGTGTTACGGCCTATTACGGCTTGTGGAGACAATGCATTTCAATAGATACTGTTTTTTTCAATACGAAAATGATTGACTCGCTGTAAATTTGTTTAGTGATTTAGGCACTGAACTTTTGACGATTGAGATTTTTTTTGTACTATCAATAAATGGAATATTCTTGCTTCATAACAGTCTGGTTTTACCTACATAAGAATCTAGTGTATGATTGATGAATTGGGGGTTTTTGAAATCGCCCCTACTTAATATTATATGCCCTACTAAATATTTATCCTGATCAACTTGATAATTTCATTCTTTTAACGCTAACTTCGATTTGAATTGACTCAAGTGCGCCTATTGTGAAACTGATGTGTATCATTGAAATATTTCTCTTGTCTAAGCGTTTGAAGCATAGATTTGAAATTGGTTTACAACAGTAATTCCGAAATCACTAGAAAAACAAACATTTAGGCTCATTGTGTGTCATTTTCTTCAATTGTTGATGCAGTAAATATTCTTAATTCAGTAGTTATACACTTTTTTTAGCAATTTTTTTATGCATAGAATTAAAACAACATTCTTAATATACCACGATCTTCAATTGATTTAAAGCGTTTTTAAAATAGTTACCTTTACGAGATATGTAATAAACCCTTACCGTAATTATTATCGGTCTGATCTATATTATTCGAGATAAGATTATTTCTAATTGCATCAATCAGGCTTGAAAATTCTTCTGTATCTATATTTTACTTATGTTTACGGAGTACTCTGAAAACCGCCGCTGAATATGTGGCAGTTGATGAAACATGACCAAGCATGCTCAACGCACATTCGATAGTACGAAACATACTTAATAAAAATATTTAATTACATATTATTTGATATTAAAATTGGTAATTTTTTTAATTGGCTAAATCATTTTCCTTTTCAATTGCTCTAGGCCTGAGACTACTTTTGATCTCTCTTGATATAAATTTAATCGATTTAACAGTATTGCATTTACGTTAGCAGTTGGCATTCATTAATTATCGTTGGTGCGTGAAGGTTTCTCGGGTCCTCCACCGGGTTATTGCGTCCATGTCCGCCGACGTTTCGATTCCCGACTCGGTCATCGTCTTCAGGGTATCTGAAAAGGCGCTCAGAAACCTTCACGCAGCAGATACGCCGGGAAAACACCAGATCTTTCTTCAATTATCGTTGGGCTAAATAACTTATGTTTTCCATATTGGAAACTTCATTGTTTCAAATAATGGAAGAACAACGGTAATTTTACGTGCACAGCGCGTTCCCTACCGCCAGAATCGCGCCTCCGTACGCGTATTCACCCTATCGGTGACGTATCTGCTAATTTTGTCCTTGAATTTGACCGCGAGTTATGTTCCCTGACCGCGGCGGATGACGAGGGTCGGCCTTGGCGGGGGTCTCGGTCCATTTTGCGACTTGGGCCTGCCATGTGAGGAAAGCATCCGATGTTGTGCGCGCGCGCGCGGCGAAATTCATGGTGGTCCGCAATATCCCATCTCCTTTATTTCGCCCTCCTCCCAGGAAAAGGAAAGGCTCCCTCGAGGAATCGGCCGGAGGTTTACAAAACACGGCACTGGACTGTCTTCTTCCCTTCTCGTTCCCTTCCTCTCTTGGCCGCAGTGGCGGTGGTGAGATGATCCGGAAAATGAAATGGCGGGGATTGGATTCGTGTCGGAAAGGTTGCTTCGAGGAAGACCGGGAGAATGAGGCCTGATCCATGGTTGCGTCTTTCTCCGCCAGAGTTCGCGGTGGATGGCATCGCCCCCCAGCCCTTTTCGGGACCGAGAGGAACCGTCGTTTTCCTGCCCCCACTCCATATTCCCGCGTGAGTGGGCGGTGGGGGGTGGACTGAATGCCACCGTGTTGGCGGGTGAAGCCTTACAGCTTGCAGTCGTTGTGTTCGCACGACACTTCCTCCCCTTCCTTTCAGCCTTCCTCTGCTGTCGAAAAATGTGTATCGAGGACCCGGATCATCGCTACTTTTACGTCACGGTCGCGTTTTGTTTAGTCAAGTCATTGTTCTAGTGTTTAAGGAAGTTCCCTCGTATCTGCGAGAGCCAAGACATACGGGTAAACACACAATATTTTCAGCACCGTTTAAAGGAAATAATCTCCTGCGCCTGATAGAATGCCTATGCATCCGATGAATAAGACTATGGCCCCAAATGTGCAGATAAGCTGATGAATATGGTGATGAATTACTGTTACCAGCGAAAGAAACGGAATGCACTGGCATTTATATAAAACTAATTTCATTTCGTCCTTAATAATTGCAGTTTTCTGCCGATTGCTGCTATACTAAGATTTATTTATTAACATTTAGCAATTGTTTGTAATCATTTTATTATTTCAGGAAAAAATACGCGTCTGAAATCAGTCGTTAGCTTAAGTGGCATTTTTTTCCCTTTTTGAAAAGGTGTATTTTCCTCATCATCCATTCTTTCTGTTCAGCACGCATTAATTGTAGTGTCATTTTATGGAAAAGTAGCTTAGAAGCGCTTGTAACTCTGTTGACGTCACTAGCTGAATATATACTCTTCAGCCAACATTAGATTGAAAACATGACATAAGTTTTAATTCTTGATGAAACTTCGTGAACGAGTTTCTTAATTTATGTTCATTACATATGTTTAAGTCATGTCACCGTCAACAATGGGATCCCATTCATTCTTAGGTTTTTATGCCTTTAATTACGCATAGCATTCATATCGTAGTGAAAGTTGCCCACTAACGTTATCACTCTCTATCTAATGCTATGTAATTAAATCTAAAGTGATATCAGCTCTTTTATTTCGCTACAATATTATAAAAAAATTATTGAAAAATAAAATAATATTTTGAATTAATCGAAGTACAAAATTGATGATGTATTTTTCGGGCCTGAGTGTAGGAGACTGACTCACCTCTTCTTTAAAAGGTGAGTCAGTAAGAAGGATTGAGAGACAGTCAGTCATTTATTCTACTAAATAAAGTCGAATCTTTGTCCTAAAGGTTCCTTTTTATCCTCTTCCTAATTTCAGTCCCCTACGCATTTTAATCTAGTATTTGGATGGCTATCATATCTATACAGTTGCAAGTTTCCGCGGCTTTGGTTCATTGGATTATGCATTCCGTCGAGTTTCATCGCGTTCGGTCTGGTATGTAGACAATATTTTGAACGAAATTTCATCTGGAGTCTTCAGGTTATATATTTTATATTATCTGATATCAACAATCGATTACAATATAATTTCAACATTTATGATTACGTAGATTATATTTTAAATGTGTGTCACGGGATCACTTGATTTGCGTTTCCTAATAGGTGGAAAGAATTTTTTTCCTCGTTTTGCCATTTTAACTATTGATATTAAAGACATAGGTTTTAGCATTTTTTAAGTACGCTTATATTAGGAAGAACAATTTCATGGAATTCTGATTACTGTACACTTTTTATCTCGAGTTCGTAAAACAATGCCTTTATTAAGCCTAGAATAATGAGTTATGAGTAATGAGAATGGCAGAAAAGAGTTCTGGTGCTATCCCCTATTCAGCAGAACTTAAAGTGTATGAAGTTTATGGAGCGACGGGCGTTTTGTTTTGGCGATTTGGAGAATACATAAGCTTAAAACTCTTTGGAGCTAAGGGAGAATGTTTTTTTTAGTTGAAAAAATATTTTATCAGTAGCTCATTAATTATGATGAACTTTAAAAAAATTAAATCTCCCAGTCCTGGCGTGGGAAAAACCGAGAGATGATCATCCTTATTTTATGGGAAAATCTTGGTGGTCTCCCGAAGGATTGAGACGGAAAGCATTTTCTTCGTTTGGGACCATGGGCGTCGCCATGGGCCGAATCGGCGAATCCGTTGGAGGGTGGAAAAACGAAAAGGGGGATGGATCCTTGGTCACGCGATGCGGAGGGCGAGTTCGTCCTCTGCCAACACACTTCCCCTTCCCGCCTGCTGGCCGTTGGCGGACGGGCGTCCGACACCACCCTCACTGCTGTTTCCATCCCAACTCTCGTCCCTCCGCTCGCGGTTCACGGCCCAAAATTTCTCTCCACCTCCACGCCAACTCCTTCTCTTGGTTTCCGTGCCGTCCCATTCACTACTCTCCACACGGAAGCCTCCCAAGTGGCTTCGAGAAAGGGTTGTCGAAAAGGGAAGGGCCCCGAGGGAGAGAGGGGGGCGCGGAAATGGAGTGAGGATAGAGATTAGCGAGGGAGGGCAAGAAATCGGGTGGCTGGGAGGGTAGAAGCAGGGGCTGTTTTGGAAAGAGAGGATGCGGGTGGAGGAGGGTGGCGGGGGTGGTTGTTAAAAGCAAGGGGTGGGGAGAGAAGGAGCTTAAAATTCCTGCGGGAGGAATAACATCGGAAAGGGGGAGGGGGTTGGGCGGCGTCCTAATTAACCCTCCCCTCATCCCTGTTTTTCTTCGCAAATATCGCCTCGCCGGCTCCTCACGATGTCCCGTGGGATTTCGGTGGTCTCCACCACCGGGATAGGCTCGTCTCAGGGGTAGTTGTTTCTCTGAAAAATGGAAGGGTGAAGAATCGGGGTTGTTATCGAGTGAAATCTGAGCGTAATCAACTTTCTGAGGAAGGAATCTTGGTGGGGAATTTTGCTGTTTTTTTCGCGCGATGTGCGTCACGACCTGGTTTCAAATATTTCCAGGTTTCGAGTGTAGTTTTATAGTTTCGAACGGAGTTCTATAGCTGGTCGTTGGCATTTATATCTGTAATTGGAAAGACTGCATGAAATCTGACTGGATTCTATTTCTACGTTTCAAGTCTTTATTGAACTAGCGGTGTGATCGCTTCCTTCTTTGAGGCTGCCCATCGTGATCTGTTGTTGCTCTCTCATGTCTTTTATTGGAATAAAACGAGGTCGTATATTTTTTTGTTATTTTTAAATTGTGACTTCAGCCTGTCGTTTATTAATGTCAGTTTCATGTTTTTCTTGAAAACTGAGTGAGCATAATTCAAACCTAAAACTAACTGGCTGAAAATGAATTCGGATGAATTGAAACCTTTATCATAGGGTCATTGAGAGTGTATTTGTGCTGTGACCCAAACATTTAGGTCTATGATTGGAATTTTTATTTTTTTTCGAGTTTTAGTGTTCCAAACACTACACTCCTTGCATTGTGTTTTATTCTGTAACTGGTGTTTCCAGTGCGTCTTCCCTTGTGCCATTAGATGTGCTTAAAATCCTAGATATAGCACTTTTTACAGAAGGATTTTTTCCTTCTATTCCAGGTATTTTCTTAGGTATAGGTATTTTTTTTCTCGTTTTGAAGTACATAAGAAGTCATTCGGACTGATCCAGTGTTCTTACCAAAGAGTTTAGATGGAGCTAATTTGCCTCGTATTATCATTCTGATGCATGTGTACCGCATTGCTTACACCAGTAATATTTTTCTTTCAGTGCTTTTACATGTTATTAGCTCATAGCAATTTATATAAGGAAGTGATAATGAGGTACTACCCATCTGATGGTGATTTTTACCTGTCTTGCTTATGTTATTTGGGGAGATGATATTTGATATTTGAATCACTACATCTGTCTTGTGTAGGAGTATTTACGGTCCTGCCATAATTACGTATAAGTATGGACGAAACGGTTGAGTTTGGATCATCTCCAAAGCGTCAGGATACTACCATCCGTTTGCCTTATTTTCCGGTATTATAGAACCGTGTAGAGGGATTTTTGAGGCACTGCTCCATAAAAAAGAAGCCCTCATCACCAACATGACGATGGACGCTGGTAGGAGAGAAAAGTGGGTAAGACTTTGAAAAATATCTGGCCGAGTACTATTTTCCATTCCTAGCAAATAGAAGGGTGATACATTCTGAGAGGGGATGGGTGTACTTCCCTAGAGAATTGGACAAAACGGAATTTTTATTTTTTTCCCGCGAGAAAGAATGAGAGACAGATTTCTGTGGAAAACAGTGGTTGTGCGGTTGGACCATCAGCGTAACCTCGTAAAAAAAGCTGAATGCTCTCAAATGATTTTAGTGAGTTGCGGAGTGAGAGAGGTAGGAAAATCGGCCGTAAAGGGAAGAATACCTGTAGGCAGATGTATTGGGTGATGGGCGGTATGGGAGGAAAGCGTTGTTCTATATCGTGTTTACTTCATCCACTTTCCCTCGTTGTGCCGAATGAAGGTTTCGGAAGACACGACCTGTCAAATTTCATGGGTAGAGGCATTAGCTGCAGTGAACAAAGAAGAAAAATGATCTCTCGCTTTCGGTGTTTACATTGATAGCGCTTAGATTGGCATATATAGGTATTGAGAAAGATCTTATCTTGCATTTGCCGCGGTGTTGAAGAGGTCTCAATTTTTATATTTCCCTGCTAGGTACCTACTCCAACTGGTTGAGTCATATCACCCAGCCCAGACCAAAAAAATGGCAATGAGACCAACGCAACATGCATACTCGTGACGGGATTGGAACTCGCGATCTTCAGTTCGCTAAGCAGACGCGTTACTGACCAGGCTATCACGGCTGTCGAATGCCTTGATTAGTATTTTATCGTAATGAATATTATCAATGTTTTCATCTTTCCGCTCTAAGGTTATTTTTACGTCAGTTTAATTTTATCTCTAACTTTTTGAGATGTTTTGAAGGAGGTATACTTGCTATCATTGTTTTTTGAACACGTTTATAAAACAAGGAAAATATTTTAACATTTTATCTTCGAAGTTGTAATATCTTACTACAACCTTATAGTATACTAGCTGAAGGTTCCCGTTGAAATTCAACGGGAGGGAGAAATATAATAAATACAAATTGTGTTAAGAAATGTTAACATTTTTCATGAAGGGGCGAAATATTTGCGGAAGGGAAGAAATTAGGGGCGAAACTTTTGCTATGGAGTTAGCTCCAAATCGGTATCGGAACCATGAATATAATTTAAATCAATGTAAACATAAAATTACTGCCCGGACAAAATGCCTGGGCCTTTGTAAAAATAAAAATATTATTTAGTAACTTTCAGGCCAGATGAAACAAATGAACTACGAATGTCTCTCTATTGTTGACAATGAGGCCAGATTCGGGTTTTCGGGAATGTTAGGACTCAAATCTTCGGCAAAAAATTTTCTCTGGTCTTTCATATGTTATGTTTGTCTCAATTCTCCAACTTCATGACAGTGGCGTCAATGAACTTCCTACGGATGCGTATCAATGCCTTTTATTCCAATTAGATTAAATTCTTTTCTTATAACCTAGTACAGATTTAGAAGAAAGGAAAAGGCAGGCCTCGTATGAGATATACATATAGAGCAAATTGTGAAGGATGTAAAAGAGAGGAGGTACACCAATATGAAGAGGTCTGCCGATAGAACAATAGCTGCGTCAAACCAATCATAGGATTGTTGACCGATGATAATGAAATCAGGTACTTTTCGCTCCGTTACCTATGTTCACACCTTTTACGGGATATTTGATGTATCACTAAATTACAATTTATTACATCTTGCTACTCCTATTTTCGATTAGACTTCATTTAAGTTTTTTTATCACTTTCTTGTCTCAAAAGACTACAATTTTGAAAGCGGGTAGTCTTTTGAGACAATCCACTTCGGAATACGGTATAAATCTATAAAATACTCACTTTTTGAACCTCTCAGAAACTGACATTTAAATACTTTTAGTTTTACCGAATGCACACCTACTTAATCTGGGAGTAGCACAAAATTTATCCCGTATGATTTTGCCGGATGAAATAGCCGATGTAGATTCAAGAATCAGCTGCGATATCTTTTTTAATAATTTTCAATATCTTCACGAAAAGAACAACGCAGTTTACGGCATCTCTTTTGGACGAACTTGCATCATTGCAATGGCATTAATAATCAACCCACAGATACGTAATGATACATTACGTTATATTGGGATTTGAATTTCATTCCCTGGTTTATGTTAAACTATCTCAAATCTCAAGCTATTTCGCTCGATGACGATTTCGAAAGCGTTCCATGTCTTCTCTTCACGTCCCAGGTTGGTTCATATGCACAAACCCGTAAAGAAATAAAAAAATTCACAATTTGAACACCGCTAAAGCATTTATTTAAATATTCCAATTTAAATACGTAATACAATTTGGACCGAATGCAAACCCTCTAAATCTATGAGTAGTTCTAGCAGTCAGCACGTATCTTTGTGCGCAAAAATATGGCTGACCTTGCTTCACGAATAGCCTACAATGCCTTCAGTACCTTCAGTATCTGTTTAAGCATCAACGATGTTTTCATTTCAGAGACGACAATGGCAATGGCCTTAGCAACGCTCGGAAAAGAACCGAAAATAACAGTACATTTCAACATAAATTACACAATGCCCAGAAACCTGGAAAACAGAGAGTAAATCGGTTAAGAGAATAAGAAAGTTTAAACATTTGCCCATTAAATACAGAAAGAATGAAAGAAATCGACTAATATTTAGTTGAGGTCCGCGTTACAAGTTCAGTACTCCGTCCGTCGAATTGTACTTAAAAGTGTTTCCCTCGTTGCCTTTTTTTATAATAGATTTTTTTATAGTAGTACACTATATTAACATTCACCTTTCCCTTTCTACCCAATTTTTACATCTCACCACTCGGTGTGACAT
This sequence comes from Platycnemis pennipes, assembly GCA_933228895.1. Taxonomy (NCBI): domain Eukaryota; kingdom Metazoa; phylum Arthropoda; class Insecta; order Odonata; family Platycnemididae; genus Platycnemis; species Platycnemis pennipes. The sequence continues at coordinate 122,593,513 of OW121848.1, forward strand.
GCTTTATAGTATTGATTGGAACGAAAACAACTGATGACAGATGTATTTGGAGGTTCCCTTGGTGAATTTTGTTGACAGTAGATTAATGTTTACGCCATATTACCATTCACCTTTTCCTTTCTACCCAATTTTTACATCTCCCCACTCGGTGTGACATGCTTTATTATACTGATTTGAACGAAAACAACTTAAAACAGATGTATTTTTATTTACATATCTTTAGAATGGCTCTATAGTTAATTGACGGGCAATAATCGTAAAACATTTTCCCTCTCACATAATTTTCTTGGGACCAACCCAATAATAGCCGTCCAAATTGTGACTGCTTAGTATTTTCTAATACTAATTCAGTTTATTCTGGATAAATATTTCATGGAAAAGAGCTCACTTTTTTTTTCGTGTTCACCGCAGTAGTTTGTTATGGCCTCCATGGCAGTTTATTCTGGATAAATATTTCCTCGAGAAGACCTCGCTTTTTCTCGTATTCACCGCATTAGTTTTTTATGGCCTCCATGGCAGCATCCCGTGGGTTCTGTGTCTCATTCTTCATTTTTTTCAATTTCCCTATCATGCATACAACATCCATTGGATACTCGCATTTTGGGCAATATACGTATTTATTTGCTGCTACCTCTCAAATTGGCCATGACTAATTTGAGTAAATAACTTAGAAAGATAAAACACGAGCCAATTCCACAAACATTTTTGTGGGTTTGGCTCGTGTTTTTTGTTTTTTTTCCGAGACTACTCTAAAGTTTTATTTCGAGTGTTTTAGAGAGAGGCGGATGATTTTCCGGTAGATAATTACGTCACCTGAAAATTCTAATAAGATCGTTATGTAGAAGTGTATGAATTAAATGTTCTGTATTGTGCATAATTAATTAAAATATTCCATGCTTGGTGAATTTATATGAAATATTAGTGAAAATTGTGGTTTTGTGGGGATATCTGACTTTGAAACTTCTCCATTTATATTTTGAGGTCTCAAAGTTGACTGCTGTCAACGTAACTAGCTTTTCGTGGAATGAGGTAATTACAAAGGCGTATAGAATGTGTGCTGAGGTTATATTTAAAGAATTTGTCTTTCATCTTCGGTTGTGAGTATGATTATCGGAGGTGGTCTCCGCATGAAGGAATAATTTTCAATTTTCTTCCGCTAGATAGATTTATTCTCTTCCTTGGGAATAAATTTATTAGCCAGTGGAAAATTGCGGAATTTTCTTCGCCCTGGAGCAGTTCCACGCACTCTAGTCTGAACCAATATTATACATGGCGGCCACCGATTCAATCCTCAGGATGATTATCTTTGCTCTTGCTGTCGCGTCAACTTACGGTCTCGCGTTTCCATTTGAATCTTGGGTGACTGATGGAGTCACCGGAGGCGGCAGGAATAAACGATCAGCGACCCTTGAAGCGGCGGACGCGAGATCAAGGGATGACCGGCGTGTTCTCTCCGGTTGGAAAGATCTAACTTATCGACCAAAGGGGGAAGGGGAGGGGGATGGAGGGGTCGGGGGAAGACCAGAGGCGCCACATCGCCGCCGAACGACGTGGGCGTCCCGCGTCAGGGGGTGCAAAGACGGAAAGGGACGACCGGGGAGGAAAGAGTGGTTGAGGAGAGGATGGTGAGGTTGAGGAGATTGATGAAATCATTCTCGCTGTTGCGGTAACCGCGTGGGAGACAGACGATGCGACGATATAACTACCTCTTCCATCATACGGCTCGAACCGCATCTGTGTGTCCAAGTCTAATGTTTATCCTGTTCATCCGTAGGAAGATGGCGTGATAGAATCGTGGGTAGATCGTTGGTCTGCCGAAAGATCCCGGTTTTTGAATCCGGGGAAAGCCTCTGGATTCAATTAAACCCGAGAAGAGTGATATCTGGTGACAAGATCTCTCTTGTGACTTAAACATGTACCTACCCTGATGTGTGAATTTCACTCACCGTTGGTCTTATAATACTAGGTGAGCTCCATCCTCAATAACCAGAACAACCTACGGGTTGAACGCCGTGGTTTAAAGCCATAGGTACTCGCGCTTGGGTGGACTGCAAAGGGAGAGGTAATTTGCGAGTGAAGAAAAAAACTGTGACTTTTTGTTCTGAAACCATATCTACTTATATACATAATTTTCTGCAAGTCACCACAAATGTGTGTGACGGGGGATGAATCTTTACCACGCATTCACTATCTATCATATTTAAAGAGGATTATTAGCTAGGCATATTTATGTCAAATTATAACAAGTCAGAAAAGAATTGCATGCGTAAAGTGCTGTTGGTTAGGTTAGCTATAAGTCTTTATACCAACATGCGAAATATCTAGGCAACCTATTGATAAAGTTGTGTGTATATTATTGAATATAATCTCGGGTATTCAGATCCCCAATAGTTCGAAGAAAGAAATTTTAAATCTGTCGGTTCAGCAATAAAATTCTCTATTTATATGTTTATGGCCCAGTATACAATTGTAAGTAGTAGTTCGCAAAATGCGTTTAACGTCATCATATCCTGATTGGGAGGTGACTATGAAGAAACCTGTCGTATATGCGTGTTATTGTAACAAGTGCGGTGAATTGCGATGAGATACGAAAACGTCATCTTAAATCCGCATTATCTCACAAATCGATTTTTACATAGTAATCCATGAAGAATTTTCGTTTTCTCATGCGTGCAAATGCGGTGAATGGTTTAATTTATGAACAATGTGGATTGTTGACATTATTGTTGTATCAATTCGTGTGGCCAGGAACTTAAGTAGTTCGGCCCACGTGAAGTACGACAAGTGGTGATAATATGGTAGGGAACTCGTACGTTATGGATTTAGTAAAATATTTCGTAAAATATGATAGGTACAAGTGAAAGTAAAGCGAAAAGACCATTAGAATAATGCTTGAGTGAATTGGAAGGTCAGAGAAATTAACTGAATTGGGCAGGATAGAATGGAAGGTATGCCAAGAAGCAATCATAGAAATGATAAAACTGATAATGACAACTGATTCATTCCAAACTTTTACAAGTCAATAATACAAGAATAAATCAATTGGCATGATGAATTTCCACAAAGTTACATGTGAACTTATTTCATTGATAATGACAACTTTTGCATACTGAGCGAAAAGTACGGTATCTTCGAGTATTTACTGAGTCTGGCGGAGGGAATTATGTCTCCTATCCACCCTTGAATACTTCGATATACTTCTCTGACGATAATTACTCTCCCTCTCTGTCCCTTTTTCCGTATTTAGCCTTCCAATCTCCCCTCCCCCCCTCGCTGTCGCCCTCCCACGAACCCGTTGCCCTCTCCCGGAGAAGGCGGAAGTGGGATATCGAGGAGTGTAAATAGAAGGGCGTTTAAAATAAAGGAGCAGGAGAGGAGGTGAGTTAGGTGCGCCCTCTCGGATGCCGCTGCAGGTGGGTGCGGGAGGCGGGGGCGTGTTTGTGTGTGTGGGAAGGTTGGTGTGGGGCAGGGGATGATGGTTTGGGGAGAGGGGTGGGTTTTGAGGAGGTGGGGGAGGCCGGAGGAGAGGAGCTGGAGGGTGAGGCGTGATCGATAAGAGCGGAAGGGCAATGACCTTCGCGCGAAGGAGTCAACCCCGAGTTTGTGTTTGTGGGAGGTTGTGTCCCATCGCCTTCCACGCTTCCGACTCGCACACAAACATAATGACACACACCGCACGCACACATGCACGCGTTCTTACAGAATGGTGGCACCTCAACGCATAAAGTGTGCGCCACCTTACCCTTAAAGGCCTTCCTCTGTCTCACTCTCCCCCTTTCCGCCTTGTCCTTCATCCCCTCATTACCCTTTTTCTCCCTCAATCGTCTCTACGTTCTGTCACGGAACGAACCTCCGCCTTTATCCTTTCATTCTCCGATAGTTCCTTTTGATTACCCCCTTTCTCTTCCTCTCTCTCTCTCTGTCCCTTCTAGCGTTCCACATTTGTCCTCCGTAACCTGTAATAATTTTTTTTGCCCGGTTGTATTTTCTTATTGTATTAGGTTTTGAAATAGCTCCGCTGGGGGTTGTGGCGTCACTTTAATGATGTCATTTTTGAATCTCAGCAGTTTACTCTCCCGGATTTTTATGTCGTTACCCAGAGGCTGCGATCCTTTTAAAGGATTTTTGCTGCACTTCTTTGAAGGATATCCTATTTCTTGATACTCTGTTCCTTATTATTCCCTGGGATTTTCAAATTCGCTTTCCTTGCTCTTTAACTTTGAAAGAACCTATTCTACGTATCGTATCTGTGCCGTACGTAGCTGTGTTTTAATATTTTTCGTAATTTTCCTTCCCTACTCTAATGTTAATTTCTTCGCTTTTGAGTGTCTCAAAACTCGCTCTTTGTGCTTGTTCCTCCTTTATAGTGATCTTTTACTTCCGGGTTTGTCGTCACCATCAAACCTAATGGAGATTGTGACGTGGGATTCTTAAAACCTGTTTCAAAACCTTACATCATTTCTTCTTGCCGTGCTTGCTTCTCCGTTCCTGAAAGATCAGTTATACTTTTGAGGTATTTGGAGGGAGGACTTTCCCTCAAACATCTCCTACGGCAGCCTCTCTTGGGAAGAGTGCATTAATTAAAATTATCCCCGGCCCGCTTCTGAATCCGAATCGCATCGGATTGTCCGCCGTCGGCGAGCCATGCTTTCTCCTCGTCACCCCTTCCGAGCTTTCCCTCGCCCTCCCTTGGTTTCCACCCCTTTCTCCTTCCCTCCCACGCCTCTCTTCGCCCGCAACGCTGTTTCCCTCCCAGCCCGTTTGCCCGGTGCATAATGCCCACTCAATTTTCCCCACCAGCTTGCCGAAAGGAAACGACCGAGCAAAACAAAATACCGGTGTTTCCGGTATTTCTTTTTCCTTTGCTTCTCTTCTCTCCACATCTACGTTTGCAGACTACCCTACATGCCACCACGAAGGTGTATGGCAGGGAGTTATGTCAAATTAAGCTTACACTGCCTTCATGTTCTCAAACATATTTACGATAACTACATTAACGGTTGAGCTGTTAAGATAAATATTCTCTCACGATAAAAAGCAGCGATGCACCAATACAGCTTATTGCTGTAGAATTTCAGATCACTACTGTATTGTGTGAGAGACGCTGCGCGAACAATTTATGGTGAGCGATAGTTTAAATCATTGGATCCTAACCAGGGGTGCCAGAAGTATGGGGTACAAGAAGTTAGGGTGAAAAAAACATGTCTGTTATATAGTTACTACCACCAAAAAATCAAATGGTTATTAGCTGTATAGTTTTTATAATTAATTTCAATGCGTCGATGTGGCAGCAAAAAATTTTGATGTGGCAGAAAATTACATTTGTATTTTTACGGTGCAGAGACCCCAATTTCTCTCTCTCATGGTGAATGAAAATTCGAATTTTTGGAGGGGACGCTGGAATATTTTGAGAATTCAAGGGGTGTCAGCAGATGGAAAGATTTAAGAAACTCTCGTTTGAACATATCAAGAATTATACTACAAAGCACGCAAGAAGATGTCGAAAACATTTAAACTTGCATGATCTAACAATGGTATTCATTCGTGAAAAATAAGCCTGTTCCACTATACCTAAGGCAATTAAGTACCTTGCCAGTATGCGTCATTCACATTTGACATCGTCCTTTACGTGGAAAAATACCTTTTTTTTTACTTTTGTTCCAATTGAGCTCATCCTTTCCTCTTTTTGCGTCCATTGGAATCTTTTCTTCACACCCTCGAGCGATCCCGTGTCACTTGCCCCCGGCCGCGGAGGGAAGCCTAGGAATGCCCATAGAAGGGGCCCATAGAAATGCGGATCGTTCGTGAGTCGTCATGTTTCGCCACGGGAGCCGTCGCTCGGAACGCCCGAAGTTGTTGATACGATTTTGACGCGCGAACAAGTGTGTGCGTGCGCCGCGGCGCCTCGATCTCCGGAAGCGGTGACGTAAACGAAGCAATTAAAACAGCGCGCGCCCGGGTAGCGAAGCTCGAAACGCATCCTTTTTCGTTCCTTACGCGAGTGCCCGCTTCCTCGATTACTCGGTGCTCGCATTGTTCTCCCATGCCTCGATAAATTTTTGCTAATGAGGATGCATGCTGGAAAGTGGAGGGGAAGAAAAAAGAGCCACGTGGAATGCCGCGCGAAAATGGAGGCACCCATGCGTTTGGTTCAGCATAGCGCTGCGAGCCGAAAACGGAAACAAAACGGAAGCGTGCATAGGAGGCGGGATCAAAGAAATGCAGGAGAGATTCAGAAGCGAGAAAAAGGAAAACTGGGTAACATGCCGGTGAAGTGAAAGGGATCAATTTCGTTAATTTCGAGGAAGGGTTTTATGGATTGTGGATGTGAGTCGGAATAGGAGCTTTCATTTTGCTGTTGAATGTTTTGGGAAAGGATTTAGAGTCAGTAAGAATATATGAATTTTGTTTTATTTATAGGAAAACAATGAATACATTCTCTCCACACGGAAGGTTTTCATTTACCAATTCAAATATTAATGTTCATATGAAGAGAATGCAATATCTTTTCGCTCGCTTACAAATTTGTATTCCGTTCCCATCATCCGTAGTCAAAAGAAAAGTGGTGTTACTTTAGGTTTTACCGAGTCGGAAATTCTTCGTGTGTTGTCATGTTACGGGGCACCTCTCCTCCGAAATCCCTGGAGCAATAAAAATCTATCGCTCCCACTTCATTCCGTCTCTTCGCCACCTTCTCTCCACTCCCTCCTCCCATCTTAAGCACTCGACTTCCCCGTGAACTTCGACCCAACCCCATTCCATCATCCCTTCCCCTACACTCCCATCACCTTTCAACCTCGACTCTCCATCCCTCGCGCTGGACCAGCCACTCACCCTCCCTCCTATATTGCCGAACCTGAAGCTCTTCCCGATCTTCTCTACCCACCCCTGTGGTACACCTTTTAGATTCTCTAACCATATCCTTTTCTCCTGCTTTTTTTATTTTCAGCATCCTGCCCCCCTCTCTCTGTCCAGCAATCTCGAATGCATTGAATTCCGTTCGGAATTCTCAGTCAGACAACTGCGTTGTGTTCCGATGTCATCCTAAAATTATTTCTCCTCTGATAGGAGACTATATTTTTGGTGAATCGTCCTCCCTTGCCGCCTGGCGATGATTTATTCCGTATTACGCTTGCTTTGGTGATGTAAATGCTATTAAATTGTGTGTGAATTTGAGGTCCTCTGAAATGAATTCAAATCTTGCGAGAGAATCAATTTAACTTGATACGTAATGATGGTAAAAATGTGACAATTATTTTCGGATCCATAATTTCAAATTTAGGTGGGACTACTTCATAGAGAAGACTAATTTACTATTTTCTCTTGTTGACATGTGTATACGTTCCTCACTAGTTTCTTCGAATTTCAAACTTATCATAGCCATAAAATACCGCTCTAAAACAACAATTGTTTGGCACTATCATTCTTTTGGACGAGACGATCCTGCAATGTCTAGAAACTAGTCTGGAGTGAATCTATGAACCAGTCGAAAGCTAAATATTCTTAATTTTTTTGAACACACATATTCAATGAGATATGTGTAATTTGGTCGCTGTTTACCGTAGCTAATCTCCGGTAATGAATCAAGACCTTACGGAGGCTTATTCTATTTCATACCATACTATAACTTTACTTGATATTTTGACTTTTTCCTGCTATTGATGTCTTTTGGACTATGCAAATATCTCAACATTGGTCCTCTTTTGATTAAAATTATGTATTATTTTTTAGTCCTCTTTAGATAACAAATTGCATACTAAATATGTGTGCCCACAGTAATTCTCTTCAAACTATTTAAAAAATACCGATGTGTTTCAAACAATATATCGTTTACATAAAACTTTACACTAAATATTTGAATGGGAATTTTCGTTGTGAAGACTATTAAATGGAAAGGTTAGTACGTACATCATTGCAATAACGTGAGAATTTGTATTTTCTAGAACACTCAGGGTCTTGCGTTGAATAAATAACAACCGATGTCGTTACTGTGACATGGGACATTAAACCCGGAGTTAAAAAAATGCTAGAACTCTCAATGCATCGATCCACATATCGATGCCCCACTCTATCGCGGCTCCCACCGCTCTTCAAGTCCTTCCCCTCGCTTGCAATATGTCCCTCGCTGCATCTTTGCCCCCTCCCCTCTCCTAGCATCCCCTTTCTAACCCTTCTGAGATCCTCGTGTGCCCTTATTTTCCTCCACCTCTTATCCTTTTATTCCGTCCGCTGCTGCGATGCTCTCACCGCCGAACCTCCCCACTCTCCTCCCACCCTCTTTTTCGCCCTCTTTTTCTCTTTCTGTCCCTCCCCCAGTCCCCTTGCCCCTCCTACCCTGCTGCTCTCCCCTTCCTCGTCTCCCCATCCCTCCGAGCCATTCCATATCCTCTCTTCGAATATCCTCCTTGCCGAGGTTCACCGACACCAATTGAGTCCAACAGTTTGTGCAACCCCCGCCCGAATATCAGATGATTATTTTTTTCTCCTTCCTCTCTCTCTCTCAATCCCTTTTTCTCTCGTTCCCTTCTCTGTGTCGAATCCATTCTCTCCCCTCTCCATTGCTAAATACTCATTTAATCGTTTGTACTTCCGGCTTTTATTCATCGGGTTCACGGAGCCGTGCTCGGTTTCTCGTCTTTTTTTTGACTTATTTGGAAAAGAGGTAGGAGAACGGGCGGGATTTCGGATTTTTTTTCTCTTCCCGCCCGTGAGATTCAATAATTTCTCTTTCCCTCGCCTCTTCGGTTTCTCGGAACGGTCGCATGGCATCCCGCCTGCCAAGCCTCGACAAAAATATTTCGTTTGAACGTTCGAACATGACGAAGCCGGCTGGTCGCTATTACCACGCATCGACTTCCCGCTCGAGAATGATTTTTCTAAGAATCGCACCGAGAGATGTATTATTCCTCCGTAAACTAATACCTGATGCATTGATTGGTTTTTTTTGCGGAGAGGTCGTTAAACTTTCACCCCTATTCCCCATTTGTCCAACAGTGGAGGCAATTTTGAAATTACTGCATTTCAAATAAATTCTGGAAAATAAACTTCATTTATCCGCAGAGAAACTGGTTTTACGTATAAAAAGAACTGTAAATTGATTTACGCGTGAGGCTCTACTTGCATTTCTCGCATATGCGCACTTGAACTCTTTCCTTGGTTTAGGAAACATTAAGACTAACACATCCCTAAGTCACTCCTCGTTGTCTTAAACCTTATTAAATATTTCATTGGTCGGAGTATCCTTCTGAGGGAAATCGTAAGTTATAAATCACTGCATGCGATATTTTGTCAACTGGAAAATATATTTTTTGAAGAAATAAATGTTTACGTCTCATTCTGTTGATCATGCCTTCCTCCGTTACTCTCTCTTTGACTTGGGCAATACTCTTTCGGGACTGTATAGTGATTGCTCATGCGGTATATGGTTCACTAGATAGTTTTTGCGGGTGTTTCAAGAAGAGATTAGCTTACATTGTTACGAAAAAATTAATCGCAACTGAGTATCATGAGGACCATAAAAAAATGTCCTTTTTAGCCTTCTTCTCACAGGACTTGTCTTAAACTCAAGCATCGAATTTTTTGTGAATGGCAGGAATATACGAGAGAGAACTTGAGTGAAATGGTGGCCAGATATGATGAAGGAATACCTCAGATAAATAAAAAATTTGGATTAATTTAGAAGATTGTTCAACAGAAAGTATGGTTAAAGGGACATCCATTGTATTCATTTGACATGTGAATTGTCATATTGGCGATCTGAAAAGTCATTGAGGCAACTCATGTAACATTGTGTGCCATCACTGTTTAATTATTACTCATTAATTATAGCATAATAATGATTATGACTCTATAAAACACCTACGCATTCATTTTCCATCAATAACTCTTGAGGAGTACGACCAAATAGATCTATTTTCGTCAAATTTTTTTGTTTATTTTAAAATCACATTCAAAATTTTAGTTCCCAATGAATGTGAGATAATATTTTTACTAAAGAAACTCTTAATTCCCTGCATTGTGGATTATTTGTGTTTCCTTCTCAAACAGATAATGTTTTCTAATGAAATTTATTCATATATTTTTTGAGTGAACTGTGGAGTCGTTTGAAGGAAACAGTGTGCGGTACAGATTTTATTTATATGATAAAATATTTTAATACGCGTCACTTATAACGAATATGATAAAAATTTTAATTTATTAATGTCTTACGTCAAGTGACTAGTGAAATAGTGCAAAATGCATCAGTGATTATGGTCTTAAAATAACTAAATTCAAAGATATTTTTTTGAGTACTTAACACAAGTAACGATAAAGAGAACTCTAAACACCATCCTTTTATATTTTCTCAGTCCCTGCTTGCACTCCTCATCGTCCATACCGCAGATAATCAAGCAGTCGGAGGGTCCACAGCGGGATCCCTTGAATCAATAATCGAAAATCCGATCTGTTGCATCTCACGACACAACCTCCCACCGGATTTTTCCGTTCATCTGGCGTAATTTCACTCCGTCGATACGTCCAACTCTGCCTCCCAACGCACCCACCTCCCCCGACCGCCTCCCCTCCACCTCACTCACTCGAGGAGATGAGAACAAAAGTGAGCGAGTAAATAATTTGAGATTCGGCGAGTTCCTGCAAAGTACCCCTCCTCCCCTTCGAAGAGTGCGTTTTCATCCCTTCATCTCTCCGCGCACCCCTCCCTCCCTCTCTCTTTCTCTCTCTTCCCGAAGCACCGAGGTCATTGCCCGAGCGAATCCATAGTTTCAAAAAGAGAACCCACTCCTCCTCTTTTCTCCTCCTCCTCTTCCCCATCCCACCTCCCCCCTTGCCCCCTCTCCCACCCTTTCCGACTCGTCCTCCGGCTCCTTTCTCGTTCCCGATCTCCCTCCACCCCCACCTCGTCCCCAGATTCGTTCCTCCCGCACCCAACTCGACATCCATTCCATCCCCCCAGACACCCCCACTGCCTCTTCCCTCCTTTTAATTCCATCCAGTCCCACCTCGCCTCATCATCCCCCTTCCCCCATGCCCCCAGCTCCGTCCGGGGCACCTCCCCCGCCTCCTGCCCCCTCTCCCCCGCGGCCGGCCTCCGCGGAATCTCCCGGTATCGCCTCCTCTCGAGTCTCGATGGATTTCTTCGGGATAACCCGCTCCCCCTCGCCCCCCTTCCGCCTCCGGCACTGCCTTCGCCACCGCCCTCATGACCCTTCCCTCCTCCAGAACACCTCCTCCAGGTTTTCCCTCCCTCTGGCTGAGCGATGCTGGAATTTGAATTCAGACTCGCGATGCGCCGCGTGCATTGCGACCTAGGCGTCGAATTGTCTTCTCGATGTGAATTTCAGTTATCTTATTCAGTCTTTAAGTATTGGAAACATTTTGTGCAGCGCTCGTCGAATTTGACTGGGCAGTTGCATTGCTTTCCCGTATTGAATTCATGTCGCAGATCCATCCATGCTTCACATTGCCCTAGCGTATCGGAGGATATCATAAAAATTGAAAAGAGTTTTCCGTAGGTTTTGATATTATAATTGCTTCCAATCAGCTATGCTCCATTCATATAACATTCTCGTCGCCGGAATCCCGCAATTTATCATATTTATATTATTTGTAAAAGTGCCATTACTTTGATGTCGTTCATACAATTCATACATGAATGTAATGCTCATAGAATACTGTACGCATTTATTTAGAACCATGATTTTATTCTGTATGATGATTTCGTGTTATGTTGCATAATCTGTCAGTTAAGATACGTCCCGCAATATCACTCGAGTATCGCTTATCGGGATAAATATAGCGCAATATTGCTTTGGTCCATACTCCTCTCTTTTCATCCTGAAGGGTTAGGGACAAGAGTTGAGGTGGGCGCTCTTCGGCTCCCAAACCTTCCTCCCTTTCCGCAAATACCTTCCCTCCCTCTTTTTCCATCCACTTCGTCCGCCGTGGCTGCTTATTTTTTTGACTTATTTACCTCCCTCACCCTCCCCTCCCGTCTCCCTTCCTCCCACCTTGCATTTCGAATGCAGCCCGCAGGCATCTCCGATGGTGTGTCCCTCGGCGAGAGCCAACCTGGACGTTTTTAATGGGCTTAGCGAAACACTCTCTCGTACGAGAGGGGCAACCCTCTCGATGTGCGGGCGTGGGAGAGTGGGAAGTCGGGTGGGGGTGGAATGGAGTCGCGGGCGTGGGTGGGAGGAACGGGGCGGGAAGGAACTCGCGGGTTGAAAGACTGAGACGTCCTTATTCACGGGCTGGGGGATTTACTCCCGATGATCTCTTTTTCTTTTATTTCCCCGTTAGAGGGAAGGGTAAGTCTTTTGAAGCATCTTGATGTACGACGCCGTTCCCGAACAAGCACTTAAGTGCCTTGTCACGAGGGTGGAAATTGAGGCGTTTTTTTTCATTGTGGAATTGGCGAGCGACTAAGTCTCTTCTCGAGTGTAGAGCCAAAGGATAGATAGTGGATGGTGCTGGGAAATTTGCGGGAAGCTTTTGTTCGCATTTGTGAGGCTTTTCGTGTTTTGCTGCCATGAAATACCTTCAGGAATGCACATTTTACGTTTAACCCTCTCAACAATTCACAATAAAATAGCAACATGATTTTGACTTATCACTATGCGGTTCTTTTTTATGTTTCTAGATGATATCTGTTAATTATATTTATGACTTTTCCCCGTTTTTATAGTCGCTATACATTTCTCTACTGCGAGTAGTGTATCAACGAATTGACACTGTTTGCCTTCCTATTTTTTGTACTTTTAAGTATATGTTCCATTTTGGAATTAGTGATTTTACTGAGGGAAGAGGGAGCAAATTATTAGCGGAGATTAAATAAAGAGAAAAGAGACCAAAGTAAAGTTCCCGTGTCAGATTTTGATGAGAAATAAACGGGATCGGAGTTTAACGCACTTTCCTACGGTACCTTCAACTCTTGGGCTCATAATTACTTGGATATAGTGCTGTAATTGTAGTGGTGTGCTCACAGCATCCAATAAACGGAAAGGTAAAAACCTTTGAAGTGAGGGAGAAATAGGAAGCGTGCGGCCCATGGGATTTCATTCGTATCCTCAGCGTAGAAATTTCGGTTACTATTGATATATCATCCAATTTCCCTCTTTTTAGCAGAATGAAATTTCTTCTTCGTGGAATTACTTTTAGGCCACTCTTATTTCTCCGAATGTCTTCGAGATGTTTATATGTTTTTGAAACCTCTCGTCGTTATCGTAAATAAGTGCCGGCGTCTGTCCTAAACATCTGCTCACACACAGGAAACATCTGCTCTTTCGACTGCGTCTCGTTTTGAATTTTATACGTGCCATTGATCCCTCTCTCTCTCCGACTCGCTCCGTCGCGTGAGAGCAGTTGTCCCGAGCGTAAAAGTCTATTCTCGTGATGTTCCGCGAAAAACAAGTCACGTTTCTGCTCTTCACTCTGATACCTCGACGTTCACGCCACCATTGGGCACTCTTTATCCGGTTCGATTAATTTTTTTGCGAGGAAATCCCATCTCTTTGTCGCGTCCATTTTGTCCCTCTCGGTCATTCTGTCGTGAACTAGTCGCGCTGCTTCTGTGCAGAATATTCTTCCGGACGAACGAATGTTCTTTATTTTTTCATTTGTGCACCGTTCTGGTTCTTTTAGTCAATGAAGAGATCGTGGTGCGTTGGAGACCATAAAAGTAATAAAAATTATATTTTTTTCTGAGTGGTAAGCTTTATTTAGTTGATAGAATGATATTTCTTCAAGCTATCGTGTACGTGATAACACCCCTTATATTCATTGCTTGGTGATATTACGATCTAGCTTCAAGACAATCTCTGAGTTAAAACCCCTTTAGCCGCAATGTATATCACCTTTTAACCCGTTACTAAGCCTCTACATACTTACTTTTGTAGGTGTTATTGCAATTTTTCCATACTCCAAATTACAATTGAGAGTCGAAAAAGTACTATCACTTTTTCTGAACAAAAATAAACAAGCGATAACTTTTTTTCGGGAAGAAAAGAGCTATCTATCTGTGTAGATGGTTAAAGGCATTTAAGGAATTATATACTCCTCTGATAACTGAAATATTTCTCAGGACATTACATGCTCATGGCGTATTTGTATCACCTGTGGCCTCATCACCTCGGTCCTCCGGTAGCCTCGTAAAAGCAAGTGGAAACTTTGTTCTCAAATGTAGTTTTCTGTTCTTAAGCTCTTCCCGATGCCGGAAAGTCATTCGCCATAATGTGACCGAATGTGCTGTATTATTTTAATTTAATCGTAATCATTTAGGCATATAATGATTGGGAACCGCGATATCCCTTTTGAAGAATGGTTGTTCCCTGAAACATACGCAGCCATGCTATACAAACGTGAGTTGCTGGTTGCATCTTCATCTATCTTAGGCTCGACACGCTGCTCAAGATGCATTTATTCGTTCAATGCCTTGTGTATAACCAGCTAATAAGCCTAACAGTCTTGAATTGTTCCTTGTAAATCATAGTTTCTGCAATAATAGTCTATGAATTCGTGCTAAACGACTTGGATTACCCATATCTGCCGATAAAATACTTGTCTTCAAGTTGGAAAACGAAACCAGCTTAATTCTGAAGATTGATCATTTTCTGGCCTCAAATCGATGGTATATAGACTAAACTCAATATAATTTCAATGGGAACAGTGTAAATAAGAATGATATACTCACAAAATTGACCTTAGTCACTATTTACCCTAAAACTGGCGAAGCGCAACAATTACTTTTGAAGTCGAGAATACCATTGGATGTCACGTTTTTCAAATAAAATTTAAGTCAATGCGCGCTTTAAAAATATTCATTACATTTGAAAAGTGTATTGCAATGGCATTTATAGATTTATAATTATATTTAAGTGATAAAATAATCATATCAAGAGGTTGCTCTCTGGTTTTCTCATTTCGTGCGTGGCTGCCAGTATTTTATTGGTGTAGGATTGTTGACTGATGATGATGAATTTTCTTCGTAAGTAACCGAAGAATACACTTTTGCCTTGGCGTGTGAAGAGGCGTCATTTCTCATAACTTTGAGATTTTTGAAATTGGAGTGAACTCATAGAAAATCCTTTTCAATCGGCTACTTTGGTTGCCTTATCTGTAAATTTGCTAAATAGGCTTCCGAGGTAATTTGAAGATGAATATTGACTCTTAAATAAGTATAACGGTATTTTTACAAATTATCTTGAACTTGTAGACGCCAAAATGGCAATACCTTCGTCAAACCAGATGAATGGGCGCCTAACAAACCTGATTCCAGAGGCGCTAGCAAGGTCTGTAACGTACAGACTTGGAAATCCTAGGTCGTGGGTTAGAATTCCGTCTCGGAAATAGATGCTTCATTGTCTTAGGTGATAGTTTGATTTAGGCGAGGTTCTGAGAATCAGTTGAGGGATACGTTCTGTTGAAAGTTTTCCTTTCCTAAATTTAGAGATAAAAAGTGAGATTTAAAAAACATTCTCGGGTTTCTAGCCGAGTAAGATGCAAAACATCTTACTCGGCTAGAAACCCGAGAATGTTTTTTAAATATCATTCGCCGAGAAAGAACGAGATCATATAAAAAGTGAGATGTTATTCAACCTGAGGGTCGGTTTGGTAGGTGAGATTAGAGAGCACCAATTACTGACTAAGCCCGACGGCGTATGAAATTTACGCATCAGGGTGAGGGAGCTATTTTGTTTCCCTGTGCCTCCTGCTGGTCCCAAGAAAATATCCCCACTCTGGTTTTATGGAACACGTCCAAAGCCTGGGATTTGAACCCCAGACCTCCGGTTAGTAGCTCAATGCTCTACCTACCACACTCCCCAAATGAAGAGATAGCCTCAGAATTTAATTTAATCTTATTTTCAGTCCCATTGAACCGTTAATAATGACAAGAAATCATTTACTTCTATTTCGGCATTCATTGCTATTTGGACAAATACGGAATAAACTATTGGCTGTCTCATTTCTCGAGTGTTCCTGCGCGTGTTGGAAAATAATACGGTGCGGCGGTCATCGGACTCCGTGTGTGGGGTCACGAGAGCTCAACAAACCTTCGATGATTGCGGCAACTGTTTCAATTTAAGATCAGAGAGGGCAGGGTGCCCCGTTTCCTTGTGCCCTCCTAAATTACTCGGTGGAAGGGAGGGACAGAGGACGTTTAGGGCACGTTCTAAGTTCCATGATTTACGCGGAGGCGACTAGACACGGCGAGGCGGCGTTGTGGGTGGAGCTGGAGCCGCTGAGTCCAAGGGGAGGCGAATATTCTGGGGGCGAAAGGTGGCGGCTTCTCTATGGTTACATATCACCCTGAAGGCCATTTTAAAGACCATGTGGCAAGAAATTATTCTATATATTTGGTTAGATGCAGCGGTGTAAAATCACGCGTACAGTCATATTGCTAGATACTCCCGATTCACTGGTTGGTCAAATAAATTCGCGTTGACAACAAATCAGCTTCACGTGCAGTCATCGTCATCTTTAGCGATTAATTCTAACATTGACTTTAAGTGGATCCCCACTCGCGTCTTCTCTTCTCAGCTAATCACCTCATATTTAAATAAGTTTTTCTACAACTTTGCTTCATATATCTTTAATACGAGGCCTTTCCTTTTCTATTCTTTCAGTTCACTTTTACCTCGACGACTGTCTTTATCGGATCTTCATGTCTCAAGATATTACCTAGTAGGTTGTCCCATCATCAAATTCTCACGCAATGCATCTCTTATTTTAGACCATCACTTAGTTAGTCTGGGGCATGCCATGCGTAAA
Organism: Platycnemis pennipes; assembly: GCA_933228895.1. Lineage (NCBI taxonomy): Eukaryota > Metazoa > Arthropoda > Insecta > Odonata > Platycnemididae > Platycnemis > Platycnemis pennipes. Next base: position 122,610,280 of record OW121848.1, read on the forward strand.
CGCTCTGCTAGTATTCTTCTCTCCGCTGACCACCCTCGACTTCAAAGGGAAACACCCCCGTCTTCTTCCCATCTTATCAATGGGTTGCGTGCGCGGCTTCCGATCCTTCGAGAGATAGCGCCCCTGGCCTCGGGACACGCGCCAAAAACTTCGCTTCCCTTCAGGGCTCCGTGAGGGAGGTAGGAGGGCCAGGGACTTCCCAGGACGCTCTTCCCCACTCTCGCTCCTAGCATTGCTCCCAGGGGTGCAGTACGGAGCGGTTAAAACGTCAGGGAGGGATGTGTGTGGAGGGGTAAGGGTAAGACGAACAAATATACGTTTGACCCGATTTCCCCGAAAAGGAAAACGGGGAACTGAAATGGCTCTCGCGGGCGGTGAGAATCGGGTTCGAGCCTGCGTGTCGAGTACACGACCGTCGGGGTTTCGGGGTGACGAAACGGACTCGCACGGGTTTGGACCGATGGGGTGAGGGTGTAGTTTGGAGTTGGTGGGCCTGAAGGGCTGGATCTAGGGGCTGTGGGGATGTGTCGTGTGGGTGGGGGAGGGGGATAGGTGAAGGATGGCGGGAAGAACCCGTTTGAAAAGTGGAGCAGGGGACTAAGCGATGTTTACTAAACGAAGTGGGGTGTTCCTCTGGGAGGCCGTAAACAATACTTGGGCCGGCGAAAATTTCGCTGACCCATCTGTGAAATATGAACGCGTTTGTATGTAAAAATTTGAGGTGATGAAACGACGTGAGGGGACAATGAAAGATGGCCCCGGTGGCGGCGTGGTTAAGTCCTCGCCTGCTAACCTTAGGGTCGCGGGCTCGAGTCCCGCCTGAGTGGGTTTTTTCACCACTCACGACATAAATGTGTGTGTCATCTGTTGTTAAATTGTTAATACCCCGATGTAAAGGCCACTTGTGCTGTTTTCGGTGGTAGTGGAAAACAAATAAATAAGAAAGATAATTCGGTCAGAAAAATAATAAGATAATGAAAGAAAACTCGTGCCCATTGTAGAAATTTTAGTGTTTAGATCATGTAATCCATCGCTGGTCTCTCACAATATCCAGGGGCATTGATCCACCCGAAAGTCCGATACAGTCATCTAGGAGTCCTTACTTATTTGACTTTATTTTATTTGAGGTCTGAGGGTCTGAGGGGAAAACGGGAAAAATTAGCGCTCATTATGCTTTTTTATTAATTCGCCCGCTAGCATTATTTCTTTCTCACTCATGAATAAAAACAATGTGTAAGGTTTTAGTATCCCATAGGAGAGTTTTAAACTTTCATTTATGAAAATACGTCAAGTCATGTAATTATTTTTTTTTTTTTAATAAATTCATTAAAAGTAAAAGTTATATTTTAAGATTTATTTTTTAATTTTTATTGTTTGCTGGACTGTGTTTTCATATGTGTATATACATTATTTATTTCTCTCTTGGCTAACTTGCAGCTATCTCAATATAGTGTTTTTTCACTGAATAACTCTAATTATTTCCTCTCTTTATTGCAGGTAAGTCATCAGCTGTTCCTGTTGCTCTTTGCAGAGTCGTTTCAAACATGTTGCTAGGTGTCCGTTCAAGGTAAGGGTTTTATTACTTCGTTTTGGTTTTGGCATGTATTATATGGAAAATATGACAGTACAGTCTTTAAAGAGGTCTACAATATAAAGTTATGGCAGTCGAAAGTTATTTTTTTTGCATCCAGGCCATTCTGTTGGCCCATATACCCATGGGATCCCAAAAGGCATTTGCCTGTCATCAGGTTTCCCAGGGGCTGAACCAACAGCACTTGACAATGCCCTGGGTGGAGAAAATCCCACCCAGGCGGGACTCAAACACGCGACCCTAAGATTAGCAGACGAGGACTTTACCTCGCCGCCACCTGGGCAGGACTATTGCTAAAATTCAATAAAAGTGTATTACAATATAAAGTTATTTCACGGACTCCATTTCTGAGAGAAAGATTTTTAAACAATTTTTTACCCACTGTCGTGGGTAAAAAATGAAATGATAAGGTTTACCCACTTTCGTGGGTTAAAAATTGTTTTATTATTATTTTTTCAATTACAAACTCACCATTCGAAATATAGGCAGTGATCAGTTTTATAATTAGATAAACTTGAGTCAACATGTTTCCCAATATTTCGTTATTTATTTATTTTCAAAAAGTGGTCTCGAGTGGGGCACTAACCCTGATGATGAAAATGTAAATTTATCTATCATAATTAGGCGTAGGTAATTACGTGGTCGATGCTAAGTTACTTAAAAATTTAAATATGGCTTAATTTGAAATACGGAGTATATTAGCTTTAAAATTAATGGCTCGTCGAATTCTATTACTTGTAGATAACATTGAGCAGTCGTCTTTCATTTGAGGAAATCAATCGATACATGCCGTATTGCTTGCAATGAATGTTTTTTCTTATCATTCCTAGCATTTTAGCGAAATATTATTTCTGGAAAGAGCATGGTATTTTTCGTATAAAACCATGTTAATGATAAACAATACCCCGGGTCAATGTTTCCCTTCCAATCTTCATGATTCAGATTCGTGAAACAGAAGACGTACTGCTGTCATCAGCAGTCAGTCGTAGCGTGTACATAAATGTCACAAACAACACTCAAACTCTCTCTTCGTACCTCTGACAACGCTAAATACTGACTCTGCTTGGGTGAGGACGAACTCGCTGGCGATGATTGAGCAGTACACGAAGTTGTTTCCTCCTTCTTTATTCTTCAATATCGCATCTGTCGAGTTTTCATGACGGGTGGAATAATTTTCCACGCAACTCATACTTACGGAGGCCCGCGAGTACAGATGTTTGTGCACTCGAGTAGGATGGAGTACACGTAAGGCAACAGGACTGAGCTTTAACAGGGTCGCGAATGAAACTTGAGCTATCTATGTATGGCTTTGATCGAAACGGGAAAGATCAAAAAAGGCAAGGGATATTCACTCATCATCATCACTCAGCAATCTTGGGATTGGTTTGACGCAGCTCTCCACTGATTTCTTCTATCGGCTAATCTCTTAAATGTACCGCAATTATTCTCTTTCACATCCTTCGTCACTTGTGGTATATATGGTATACGAGGTCTTCCATTGCCGTTCTCCCCGTCCACTTGTCATTCAACGATTGTCTTCATCAGGCCATTGTGTCTTAAGATGTGTCCAATTAAGTTGTTCCTCCTTCTTTATAGGGTTTTCAGCAGACTTCTCTTTTCTCCCACTCTTCTTAGGACTTCCTCGTTACTTACTCGGTCGATCCATTTAATCTTTATCATTCATCTGTAGCACCACATTTCAAATGCTTCCACCCATTTCCTCTCCGCTGCTGTCATCATCCATGCCACACTGCCGTAAAGAAACATGCTCCATATGTACATACGTTCTGATGAATTGTTTCCTTACTCCTACGCTTGTATTTCCAGCTGTTAGTAGATCCTTCTTTTGATAGAATTCCCTCTTTACCTGGGCTATTCTACTGACTATTTCTTTCTTGCTACTCCTTCGTTGGTTATTAGAACTCTTTTACCTCTTCACGTCTTTGTTACTCTTCCTATTTTCAGGTCGGTTTAGGTTTTGGCAAGCATAAGAAATGTTTTGCTCTTGCTTTTTAGCTTATGCATAAGAAACTTTTTGCTTGCAGTCAACATCGCCACCGATTTCAATTAGGGCTGCTAGTGACGTGATACACTGAGCAGGTCTTCCATGTTTTGTAATTTACCGCAGAATTTATGCGAAACCATTTAATTCAAAAGATTCAGGCAGGGTCGTGTGAAATCGAAACACTCATAAATAACGATAATAGGCAACGTACAAAATAAAATATTTAATTCTACCAATGTTTTTCTTTTCGCAGCATCACCATGCACATGATGATGCTGTAAAAAGCATTACCTAGGTCGTATAAATTATTTTATCCGTATATTTTTAGTTATTTTTGGGTATGCCACGCCATTTGAAAAAAGTATAGCTAAGAAGGAGAGAAGCAAAACTTCCTGGGGATACCATCCATCAGGGCAATAAGAAAACAAAACTCTTAGAGCCGGGGATATCTCGAGGAAGGACATTTCCCTTTCCTATCGCGACGGAATGACTGGACAACGTTCGTGTTCGTAGGTTGGAAAGATGTGATCTAGGGAAGAAAGATGGTGTGCTCTTTTTAATCCTCGGACTTACCCGTTTCCGCCCGGCAGCGTCTGGGCTAACGGAATTGATAAGTGCGAGAGATGAAGAGAGGGAATGTGGGGGGGGAGAGGGGCTCAAACCCCCTTTTTTGTCGAAACGGGGATCGAAGGGGTAGCCTGGGGTTTGGGGGCATTCGAGGGGGTTCAGTCGGCCGGCGCAACGCCCCCTCGCTCCCCACTTGAGAAGCGGGGAGGGACGGAATGGAATGGAGAGAGAGAGAGAGGGTGGAGAGGAGGCGGTGGAGGAGGAGTGGAAGAGGGGGATGGGCTGGAGGAGGGGAGAGGAGTCCCGCCCGATCCCGACCTACCGCAACGGATGCTTCGTGCAGCGCTTCCGTGCACGCCCAGAGTGGATGCACTCTCCGCTCCCATTCACCGGCTGCACGCGCGCCGCGTCATTGTTTGTTTATCCGTCTCCGCGATGGCTGGATGCCGTGGAAAGTGAATTGATGCCCGCGGATCGGGTGTTGCTCCGTGGTTCTTTTGTTGCTTAGTTTTTTCCCCATCCTCTTTTCTTCCCCGCTCTCATGCGAAAGAACGATTGATGTCTCGTGCAGTGGCATAACCTGGAAGGGAAATCGTTGCGAATTCGTTGTTGTCATTAGTATAAATTCCTGTGTTTGCGGGTTAGTTTTGATGAGGGATTATTTCATTCCTTTCATGCGCACGGTCTGTGAAGCTTGCGAGATTGACGAGGTTCCCTGTAACTGGGAGGAGGAGCTTGAGCTCTCTTTCCTTTTCTTCTCGTTGTAATAGGAGTTTCATATCACGTTGAGTCTCAGGTATTTTTACCCCAATACATATTCAACGTAAACTTTCTATTATTGTTATTCCACCACGAGAAAAATATTTCAAGTTTGCTTTTAATTTAGTATTTTTTCACGATTCGTTAATGATGGTAGCATTTGTAACAGAAGATTTCTTATGGAAGTAAGAGATGTATTATGAGTCAGTGAGAGTTGTTACAACGTTTTTCAACCTGCGATAAGAATTTCACCATTAGTGTTATCCTCCCAAAGATATATATGTTGTTTCCCTACTGTCTCCCATCTGGTGTTCTAAGATATTAATTATTTTATCCTTCCTCGCTTTGGAAATTCTAGCTATATCCATAATTTCATTGCCAAAACAGCCTTGCGTTTTCCATCGTATCCTATCTTCGTACTCCCTTGAGTTTCAGGAAAGGGTATTTTTTACGCATATATCAACTTCTGCTGGATAATTTCTTATTTAGGTTTTAAAAGTTGACAACCTGACACCCTCATCTGTTTCAAGCATTTCCAATGCTCGTATTCCGACGCAGTAGCCGAAATCATGCATTTCCGTTCGCCATTAGCGCGCGCTTGCGCAATGGAAATGAGATATTGCGGGGGTTCAGTCAGATTGCGTTCCGACCTTGCAGTGGCCGAGTGAGGACACGTGTTGAAAGTTCTAGCGCAGTAAAAGGGCGCGAAAGTGAAGGTTCGCTCCCCCTCCTGAGGAAGTGAAGAAAAAAACATTTGCGTTTCAGCTGATGGGGGGATAAAAGTCCCTGGTGGGAGCGAACGAGGGGAAAATGATAGCCCTCGTGCGCAGCCATCACCGTGGTGGAACATACGCGCGATCGACGTTGATGCGGGAAAATAGTTTTGCGTTCCTCGGTGGGCAGAAAGGGGAGGCAAAGAAACTGCGGGCACGAGTTCAACACCCGAGTATTTGGCAGGAATTCCGTCTAGCCCCTGCACCGCGCCAACTGGTGTCGACTTCGCGACCTACGGCAAGGAGGGAGGTGGGGGGCGTCACGGCAGAAGGATGGTGGGAAAGGGGCGGGATCGGAGGGAGATCTCGTTTTCTGTCGTCTCCCCAAACCACCCTCCTCCATCCAGGGACGTGACGGGCCACCCCTGACAGAGAGAGAGATTGCGAGGAGCACGTAAAGAGGGTGGGACTGCACTGCCGCGTAGGTCGCAATGTGTTGACGGCCGTCATATGCGCTCTCTCCTCCGCGAAACAGCATTTCTCTCTCTCTCTCTCCTCTAATTGGGACGTCCCGCTATTCGGAGAGGTGCATCACCGAGCAACATGGCAGCCGCACTTTGTGTTCCTGTCCTAGTCCTGTTCCCACGTGATGTGACTTCGCGTCATATCCGGTTACGAATTTCCTCACTAAAAGTTTTACGTCTTCATTTTATAACCACAAAGGCTCAGAATTTCAATATTATTGTGTTTTCTCGTTCATTCACCATTTTATTCGGATATTATATTATAGGTATTATCAGTGTCGGTGTTCTCGCGAAAATTCAACTTTTTTGCGTATCATCATATTCTGTTTCTGTACATTTTCGCGAAGAGGTACTTTTTTCGCTTTTGGACTCGGTACTGAGGGTTTTCAGAAAATTATTGTCTTCTATGAAAATATTCAAAGCAGTGAAACCGCCATCTCTAGAAACTATCATGGTTTACCGGTGACTTAAATATATTTTGCATAAATATTCATAGATATAGCGCTCGAGATGCGGCCATTGTGGTGTAAATTAGTGCTTAAAATTGTAATAACCCTAAATTATAGTTTCAATAAGGCTTTTACGTGTGAATTACATGGTGGAGTGATTGGAGAGTGACTAGGAGTCATATCATATTCATGCCGCTACATCCTATCTTATCTATTTTGAGTGAGTTCAGGATACGTTCCCTTCGTCTAAATGTTTTTAAGAGAAACTTGGTACAAGATCACTGATGTAATTCTCTCACAAGATATGTAAGGAAATTAATGAACGATTTAAAAAAATCATTCTCTATTAATGAATGATTACAGTATTTGTCTCAAGGGGATTCATTTTCTACTACTTTGATACTAGATGTGGGTGCAAATGAATTAGCTGCGAGCCAGTAGTGGCCATTCGCTAATCACAAGATACCTCCTACTTCTACACTCGCATCTCTCTTGGATTGGCTCCCATATTCTTGCATATGACATCCATATGACATCATTAGTGTTATTTTGTAATTCAGAGTACAGAAAAGTTCTAGTATTTGTACCATATTTGTACCATAGTTCAAGTATTTGTGCACCGTTAACGTTTGACCATAACTATACGAGTTGGAAGAAATTCGATTTATATTTACAATTTTCTAATAATTCATGCAGCCTCATGATATTTTTTTACTTTCACCCTTATAATTATATATCCACTCTTGCCGCATCTAATTATAATATATTTTTATACCATAACATCTCGACTCTAACACTTTCTCTATTATCATAATTTGATATTCTGATACGCGCAATGTGATTTTGTTCATTCCACTCATGCAGCTTAAATAGTTATTTGATCATAGGCCTACTAATGCAGCAGCATCGAGTCTCCTATTACAGCTTTCACTATTTTTTTACGTAATCACTCTTTACTTATTGGGATCTGAAAAAAATTCGGAACACCTGCCGGCCACCATGTCAGAATTGTGATGGTTTTGCAACTGAAGGGATGGAACTTCGCTATTGATGTCCTTTTTTCTTAACACTACATTCACGGAGCTTATCTCCAAGACACCTCGAGGGTGTGTTACAGGGGATGAATCTCCACCAGACAGAACTCTCTTGGTCATGCAGACATATGCTATTTTATGACGACTCATGAACATAAAAAAATATACTTATTGGACATGCATCCGGCGTATGCTAACTAATAGTAAAAAAGTACGAAAGAATATATTTTTAGAGTAAATATGCTAAGAATTTTTTATTCGCGTAGTTATTTTAACAGTAGAAATGCAAGGTTGCAGTTAGTTTGAGCAGGTATATTTAATCATTTTTTCAGATACCTTCCGCATTTAACCACCTATATTACATCTACACATATGGCAACGGCGGTGCCTATTATGATATCTGATATTTCGAAGGAAATAAGAGATGTTGAATGCATCTATACGACCGTCTCTATCTCACTCTCTCTCTTTCTCTCTCTCTCTCCCTCTCTCATCGTGTTTGAGTGAATGACTCAAGAAATTAAGGGGAGAGTTCAAGACATTTCTAAATTCAACGGAAAACAAATCGGCTTTAAATTTAGGTACTTTCGGTGATCAGTTACATTTGTAATCTGTGATATCATTGCCATCCCCTTCCAATTCACGATTGCACTTAGGTTAGTACAGACCAGCGTTTCCCAAAGTTTCCTGTGCCAAAACTGTCAAAAATCCTCAAATTTTTTGAACCTAGTTTATTTTATAGGGTAGATCTCTCACTCAGTGATTCAACCCGAAGGTTTGTATTTCATAGCCAAAACTCTCAAAAATCCTCAAATTTTTTGCACCTAGTTTATTTTATAGGGTAGATCACTCACTCAGTGATTCAACCCGAAGGTTTGTATTTCATAGCCAAAACTTTCAAAAATCCTCAAATTTTTTGCACCTAGTTTATTATATAGGGTAGATCACTACTCAGTGATTCAACCCGAAGGTTGGTCTTTCATAGTTGAGAGTCGAGCTCACCCCGTATGGCGTGTGAGCCATTCCACGCCAGTTCCTGTTCCTGGGCAACCTGCGATTTCCTACGAAAATCTGACACTCAGAAAATCGAATCGCGAGGATTTTAGATGGGGGTGTCCATAAAGGCTCTTGCCCGGGATTTGAACCCGGGACTCTTCGGTCAGTAGCTCAGTGCTCTACCCACTAGGCCACCACGACATAGGGGAAATACATATTAATAATAAATGAATTAAGAAGGTAAATATAAGAGAAAAGAAACAATATTTGGCTTTTATTATTGTAGATACGGAATTGTGTCACATGTAGTTTAATTTACGGAATAATAGTTCATCCCTCTCGCCGCCTCTCGTATGCGGGTTGCGGGGATACCTGTGGAGGGGGTGGGTCCTTCGTCGGACGCATGCACTTGTTGGACCTGCACCACGCGAAAAAGGAGGGCGGCGGCGAGGTGCGAGTGAGGGAATCCGACTCCGCCGCCAGCACTCAGTCGTGCGGCGCTCGCTGCACTGAAGGCTCTCTCTCTCCCAGAATAGAATGGCGTGAATGCGGGCGTGGGGGTGCGTGGGTGAATGGTGTGGTGGCGGGTGCAAAGGAAAGGCATTATGGCGCGCTAAGGCCTCGAGGAGGAGGCCTTTGATCGGAGTTCTCCAGAAGAGGGCCCAAGTATTTCTGACTCCCCATGTGAGAGACGTTCTAGAGACGAAAACATTGTTTCCTTTCATACTGGGTCTTATTATCAGTATTCAATGATTAAATCCTCGTGCCTTAAACCGATAACAACTTTTGAATTTTCTCCCTGAAAAGTATGCTCGCTGTATTCAATTGTTAATCTTCGTGCGTTACACCGATGAAAATATTTGAGTATCCTCCCTGAAAAGTATGGTCACTAGGCACGCGGGGTGACGTTTCAAATGTGTCTACCTGCTCACATATCTCCGGGACGCGACAAAACTTTTTCCTTTCATCAATTTCAGATCTGATTTATCCTTGTGGAATTTTGTGTCATTTTAATTGTAACTCTATTAAGATTCTCTGATGTGCTCTTGAACGAAATAGCGTCATGATATTGCACACTAGAACACAGGTTTAGGCGAAGGTTTTTAGGAAAATAAAATTTATTCATCGGAATGTCATGATCGTATAGACAACCGTTTTGACGATTTTACGAAAAGGTGACGAAGGTGATCTCACGTTTCGCTCGGTGGAGATGACATCCTGAGACGGAACAGCTTCAGATGACATCATGTGAAACAGATTGCATACATATTTTAAAAAAATATTTTTGGTTGCATGCTATATGTGAAACATAGTTGGAAAAGTTACAAAAAAATTAACTGATTAAAGTTAAAGTTAAACCTCTGTAAAAAGTAATTAGTTTTAGGTAAAAGTTACTTTTATGAAAAATTAACTGATTAAAGTTAAAAAAATAACTTTTACTCTAAAATTTACTTGTTCAGTTACATTGGCAAATTAAATGCTGTGGCAATTGGAGGACTTGGTGGTTTTTTTCTTTGGCAAACAAAGCAAATACTGAAAACTGACATTGTGGTTTCTTCCATCCAAATCAATTTGTATACAAATATTTTACATACAGGGCATTTTAAAAATAAAAACTGATGCAATATTTAATTAACTAAATGGCAATAACTAAAGGACTACGAAATTGATCCGCTATTCTTGGAGGTTATGGCTGTTCGTAGAAGCAAGCAGTTTAGGGATTGACTTCAAATGCCACTTCCTTTAGACTGGCAGCGTATTATAGGTGTGGCTAAATATCTAAGAAGGAACGTTGCTCCTTTGTCTTCTTAGGACAGCTGTCGAAAAGCCATTATCATTCTCTTCTTCCCTTTAACTCTCCTTCTCCCTCTTCCCTTTCCCCCTATTGTGAGGCTCTCCCCTTCGGTATCGCTCCCCGCCGCTAAAACCACCCTCGAAGGCTCGCACGCCCGATTCCTCCTTATTTGTGGGACGCCGGCGCCTCCGGTTGCATCCTCCCATCTTCCCTCTCTCCTCTCTCTCTCTCCATCTCCCGGCCCGCGTTAATGGATCCCCCGGAAATCGCCACGGCCCCGGCGGGGGGTGGCCTCGAGCCCAGACCGCTAATCACCCGCCCCCACACACACACAGTCCCCCAGGCGAAGACGGGCGGACGCGATAGCACGTGATGTATTAATGGCCTCTCCCCGCCCCCCTCGGAAACGAATCCTTCGGCCTAATTTTATCGTGTCTGGAATGCCCGAGGTCGGAACATGATTGTGTGCATGTTCATTTTGTCAGCCCGCGTAGGGGGCGGGGAAGCTAATGTGTTCGCGTACGCACTGAGAGCCGTCATAGCTGAAGGCTGAGCGGATTACCCTTTCTACGCCGCATTGAATGATGGACCAATGGTAGTAGATGGAAATCACGAGCAATTGTCTACCAACTAATGTTCCAAAAGTTAAATTGGGTGGAATGCCTGACGATGGATAGAGTCGCTACATTACCATTAAGGCACGCGGAGGCATTGAGTCTGGAGGGGAGGTAAGAAACGGTGGTCGGCGAGTGTGATTGGATTCCTTGACATTTCCAACAACAGCCTTGACAGCAGACAATACATCCATCAATATGTACATAGAGGGACCTCCCCTTTAGTTTATTCCTTTGTACAATTGGATCATATTATCAGGTAGTGAAAAATTTTAATTTTTCTACAAGCTGTTATATTATAGATATTGATGAATAAACTCCGAGTTGGACCCTAGTAAGATCGGTAATTCGCCGGGCTTGAAGCCCAAAAATCGTTTCATTATTTTTACCAGAGGTTTTATGCTTTAGATACCATAGAATAAAAAATTTCCCGGGTGGTAATTTCAGAGGCAATAAAATCGCTGGTAATAGAAGGAAAAGTAATTTAGACTGCGTGAAGGTTTCTCGGGTCCTCCACTGGGAGATAATTTGGACTGTTTGCCTTTTTAGATTATCTCTTAATCGTCTTCCTTACGTGCGGTGACTTCTGTGATGAATGTAAGTTGACAATTTTCCTGAATTCCATACGTGAGATTTTAATCAGGCGTTGAAATGTTGGTGATGCATAAAAACTGAATTTTAGGTGGCAGTTGCAATAAAGAGACAGCAGAGAAAACTAACAAAAATACGTGTGTCCTTTTTATCTACCTCAAGGGATTGTGGCAATCTTCTACATAGGTAATCACACAATTCTCATCGTATCCCTCCAACTCATTAAACTGTTCTAATTGGTGTACCTTATACCGACAGGTAGTGGCAGCCTATTCTAACTGGGGACTGATAAAAGATAAATCATTATGTAAATCGAATCAACCCAATGCCTAGTGAATTCTAATTGAGGGTTTGCTTTTCGATTATTTTCGCAATGACTCCGTCAAGAGATAAGAGAGATTTGAGAGATGGTACTCCACGGTATTGTCCACATTCGCCATTTCACTTTGGTTGACAGAATGCGTGCTAATGGAGTTGAGTTGCTGTTTTCCATAAAACATTCGCTGAAAAGTCTGTCACATTCGAGATTCGGCCCCTGGCCCTGGCGATGTGAGGCCTGCAATGTAACCAGCGCTCCAACCCAATCCCAAGGCGGCGTGCTCCACCCTCCGAGACAGACCTTCTAGTTATACACTGCGGTTACTATTGCATGACAGTCTGGCATGTTTTCTTGAGTAAATTTAGTCGAGTTGACGGATAAACGGGAGATCTGGTTGCTAAAAATAGGATTGTTTACTCAAAGGTGGTGTTTGCTTCGTTAGGAGTCACCCTCTGCCACACAAACTTCCTGTGGCTTGCAGAGGAGAATTCTTCTTACGCACTGCCACTATCGTTCTCAATAACACCTCTGAATATGCGCTGGCCACAGTAAATATTCTAACGGCTCTCTCTCCTGATGGAGATTTGCGACATTAAGTGCTAGACAGCATCCGGAAAAGGCGATCACGTTTCCCTTTGAAAGTGGATAGTACTTGTTTCGCAACAAAAGTAGTATACACGATATGGAATGATGATAACACACAGGAAATCTAAAGTAATGAGATTTTCCAGAATGAGAATGGCCAGATAATTTTATGAGATAAGAGATTTCAAGCTGGGGCAGGTAAAGCAATTTAGCTATCTAGGTAGTGTGATGGAGGAAAAAGGGCGGCGAAGTTTGGAGAAGAATCGCGTCGGCAAAAGATGCGTTAAAAATTACCGCTCTCCGGACACCTGAGGCGTTCTTTGAGACTGGAATTGACAGGTTCGTTAAGTTGGGACTTACAAAAGACTGGTGGAAAGAATAATATGGCGTGGTGATGGAATATGGACTTTAAGGAAAGAGGATGAAAATAGACTTGTCGGCTTTTGAAATGTGGGGATGAAGAAGATAGGGTATACAAGAGAGGAATTGCTATGAATGGCATGGAAGGGAAGGGAGTTGTTAAAATAAATAAGGAGAAAACAGAGCGAGTTGATGAAACGAGTGATAAATGTGAGGGTGTTTTCAAGGAAGTGATCGAGGGAAGAATAGTGGGTGAGCGTGGTATGTGGAAGAGAAGAACGGGCAATTTTTACCGAATACAGTAAGAGAGCAATAGCTCAGAGCTAAAGAAGGAAATCTTACAGAAGGCCGGTTGCGGTGGGAAGAATTTTATGTGCATCCATCTCCTCCCCTTAGCCGGTAGAACACCAATAAGTAATTGGAATGGACAAATAACGATAACGCACGCGCGTGATGAAGATTCGTGATCGACGCCAGGTTGACATGCAAATGCAGTGGGACGATCCTTCGTGAGGACACGGCTTGGGGCGCCCGCCCTGAACGCCCCGTGGCGGAGCGAGAGAGAATTCATTCCAGTCCGGCTGAAGTCACGCCGACCGAGAGACGTGCTCGCGGCAGAGCCGTGCGTGCGTCGGTCGCCCTGCTCACGCAGAGCGTGTGCTCGTCCGGCCTGCGTGCATGCGAGTCTGCACGTGGGGTGCGAGGGAGAGAGGACCGAGTAAAGCGTGTGTGTCGGACGGTTCTCCTCCCCCTCCGGAGGGGAGGGGGAGACGGCGTTGCCTGCACCCTCGGCGGTGCAACAGTGCATCCCGCTGCTTCCCTCCCCTCCTCCGCCTGATGAGCGGTGCGGGGGGGGGAGGGAGAGGGGGGAGAGGAGGCGTGGGAAGTAACGGCATCGTTTGTAAGCGGCGGGGAAGAAGCGTGCTTGCCGGCGGGGAAGGGGCGCCTCGTGGGGGTGTACGTCCGTCTGTGCGCGCGAGGAGTGGTAAGTGGGTCAGTCACGTGACACGCGGGATGGTTGGCGATGGGGTGGGTAAGTGGTGGTGATGGTTGGCTCCTCGCTGTGGCGGTGCGGAAGGTGGAGGAAAGATGCATCCCGCAGGGTGCCTCTCTCTCACTCTGGTTCATGCCCCTAAGTGCCCCCTCACCACCTCCACTCCCCAGGTTCCCATTGCCCTGGTTGCCCTTTTCGGTCGCCCATTGCGTGCTTCCGCCGCCGTCCCGCGGTGATTCACTCTTAGTCAGTGTCGCGACTCACCCTGTGATTCTATTAGTGCGTGTGCGATAAGAGCTGGAGCCCTTGGGCGAGCCAGGGACTAAGAAGGGCGCTTTTCATGGGCGATCCGAAAGGTCCTAGAGAACATTTATTTACTTGTTACGTGTTGCTCAAACAACTAGGTACTTATTGTTTTCCACCTGGTACGCAAAATTTGGCAAATTGATACGGCGATTTAATTTTTCATTTTCCTCTGTTAACTAACTATTTGGTGGTGGCCTAGAGCACTGAGATACCGACCGGATGGTCCCGGGTTCAAATCCCGCGCAAGAGCATGCCTGGACACCCCCACCTAAAACCCTCGCGATTCATTTTCTGCGTGTCAGAACTTCGCAGCAAACCGTCGGTGGCCCTGGGAAAGAAACTGGCCCCCCTACCCTGAGTGTGTGGATATCACACGACAATGGCTTAGTATGGGGTGAGCTCTACTTTCACGTATCAAAAACCACCTTTGGATTGAACACGTAAGAAAAGCTAACTGTTTGGAAATAAATTGATCCAGCACACACTCTCTCTCTTTCTCTTAATCCAACCACTTTTCACTTCAGAATGGACATTTCTTTGGCGTTTTTATTTTTTTTACACTACAGTTGGTTATGCTGTATTTTTGTTCCTGGGTTTATCGCAAAATTTAGAAAATCATTTTTTATCTGCTTTCGAATTATATCCTTTTATTGTTCTACGTCGCTACCTCACGTAGTCCATTGAGATATACATGCATATTTGTCTTGGACATATTAAATATTATTAGACAGGTATGATTATTACACATCTAGTTTACCCATAGTAATATAATACAGAATTCCAAGGCATCTTCATATGTCAATCATGGTATGGCTCGAGAGCCCCAGAATAGGAAGCCTGCCATATAAACTGGTCTCGATAACCTCTTCGAGAGTCATCTTTTTCCGATAGGAATTTCGAAATTTAAATTTCCATTTTCTTGTATACATTGGTATTTTTCGATACCTATATTATGCATTTTGCGACTACTCGATTGTTAAAAAACGTCGAATAAATGTTGTCGCTATTGGTGGGTGGAGTGGGTAGAGTGCTGACTGCTGCAGACCGAAGGGTCCCTGGTTCAAATCCCGGGAAGATGCCGTTCTGGACACCCCTGCCTAAAATCTTACGATTTTCTGTGTGTCAGAACTTTGTACGAAATCGCAGGTGGTCCCTGAACTGCCCCCTCCCACCCTGATTGTGTGAATTTCACAGGCCAATTGCCTAGTCCAGAGCTCTACCTGTAAAAACAGCCTTCGGGTAGAACTCTGAGTTAGAGATCCACACCTCAGCATGTAAAACACTCATTTTCGAGTTTATTTTCCCTTTTGTTGATGCCCATTCACCTCACATAAATATTTTTACGTTTCATAAAATATAAACGGATTACAGTAATGAAGATCTGATGGAATACATGAATTGCTAGGGAAGAAAGATTGCACTCGCTAGCATGGACCGACAAGAATTTTAAGTTGGTTAGTTTCATGTTTTCTAGTTACTAGGTATTTTTCGAGTTTACCTTTTTTAGACATATTTTTAATTGTTAATTTTTTTAGACCTCGATATTAACATGCCTTTCATGAACTCAATACTTTTAATATTGGATGAACCTTTTTAGATCACTGAAAGGAAAGTATACATACAGAGTATTTCAAAGCTTAGGAATTCACGAAAAATTGTCTCATATTGAATGCAGTTTCTAGTGAATAACAGAAGGTACCTATTGCATGAATGTAGTTTTGAGGAAATCCTGCATTTTCCTCTCGGGGTTGACAAAACCGCGCAACTTGATGGTGAATGTGGTACCTACGTGCATCCACTTTCTCCTCCTCTCTGTTGGTGGCACATCCACGTTGCGGGGTAATTCAGTCTGAATCTCTAAACCCTTCCTGCTCGGCATCCTCTTTCACCCTCTCTCAATGAGCCTCGTGGTCCATCGCGGTGATAATATGCTATCCGAACTAATCACCCTCGTGCATTTCGCTCTCTTACTTGCACCAAGCTATTCCAGATACCTCATGAAAACTTAATCCCGCGCTGCCGTACCCGTTTGGGATTTTACGACCGTATTTGAGAAATTCCCCCGTCGGTTTAAGGCGCCCTCCCTCCCGGACGTCTTCCATAAACCGCGACGGCGAGCCAGTTCTCGATAAGTCCCCTCCGCCCTTCATCCTCCCTCCCCCATCCGTCAATGGCCTCCCCGAGGAGTTCCCTCCGAGGCAGCAGCACTCCATCATACACTCACGCCATGTCACGCCTCCTCGTGCCTCTCTCTCTATCTTCGTATCCAACCGTCGCAAAGGAAGGGACGGAGAGGCCTTCCGTCTTTGCGAGACGAGGGAGTGGAGGGTGGGTGGGTGGCGGGGAGGGTTGATATCCCTAATGATCAAAGGCGCGCCCCCGCTAGGCGCCAAATGCGATAGACTCGGGCGATTTAATCATCTCGCTCCGGAGCTTCCTCGTGTATTTGGGGGAGCCGGACCCGCCACGTCAAAGAAATGCTAAAACTCGATATGCACAAGATACTGCCAGTCACGGAGGTACAGTCATCTCCGTCGGGTCTCGGTGGGGACAAATTCATTTAAAAATATTAACTTTGCGCACTTGACGGCCATCTATTCTACGTAGATAACGACCTAAACTTTTCCGTTCCAAAAATATGTGCATGGTTTGTCATTTCACTGGGCCTGGCTCGTAGCCAGAAATTTGCTTCAGGGGGGGGGGTTGAAAAGGAGGGGGGGGGGGTCTAATTGTAAGTCTTGCGTACTTGAAACGAATCTGCCTTATCCATTCGGTGCCAACGTGTTACAAATCTCTTCCCTTAATTTTCAGTGTTTGGTTTTTACTTTTACAATGCCCATACTTATCTCTTCTCACTGGTAAAGTTCACTGCTTACCTCGTTATGAAGCAGTTAATTTGACTGACCCCGGAACAGAAGTTCAAGCCATACATACATCTCAGATTGAAAAGAACAATTATTAACCACACGCATGCATCAAACTAATGATCACGTTGCAAGACACATAACACTTGAATTCTATGCAGTGTAATCCGGATTATAATGCCCAATTAAAATCAGAACAACAAAATTATTGGGAAAAAATTTCGGGGCGGGGGGGTGGGGGGGAAGCACGTGGCTGGGGAAGCACGTAGCCAGGGAAGCCCCCTGGTTACGTGTCTGCACTGGGCTATCGCCTTCTAGTTGCAAAAGTGGTTATATAAAAGCTCATAAAGTATCTTTGGACTCATGCCTACACGTCTTAACTTTTGGTAAATTCTCCAAGAAGGGTGTAATATTTCTCGCTGCGTTTCCTGATTGTCTTAATATCAACTATAAATAAAATTATATTATTTATTCCCTGGTGATTTTAATATTTTATTATTAATTGTAATATGTATTGTGTGCGCGAACGGTGGCGTGGGATTTTAAATTAGATGAGTACAAATTTTTGGCAGCGTACGGCACAATGAAATTGCAGTGTAAAAAATATTTGGGATGCGCATTTGCTTAGAATATCGAAAAAGAGTCACATTCCGGAAGAAATACTTCCTTTCGTCACAATTGGAGATTTACGGAGCATCTTTTCCATCTGCTGCGGAAGAAAAAATATTTAGGTTCTCGCTGTTCGTTTCCACTTTCGCCCCTCGCCCGTTTTTTTACTCTCCCTGGGAATGGGAAATGATGAATAAATGACATTCCGTGGGAGGCGGTAGAATCACGCGAGTATGGCCATAATGAATCTAATGGCGTAATTGTTGTGTTGTTTCCACTCCGGGGTCGATAAGAAAAGAACGCTATATCGGCTCCGTCCCATTAAATATACTTCGGACTCTCCCTTTTGGGTATTTATTATTAGTCGAGCAGGGGAGGGTGTTACGTTTTCCGCCTTCGCCGCGCATAACCGGAAATGCAGGCGAACCACTTCAAAACCTTGGCGCTTGCAGTCTTTCTCTTCCTTTTCCTTCCTCTCGTCCCACTCGCTCTCCTTATCGCCGTACGAATTCCCTCCTCGCGATCCAACCACCCCGCGTGCATACGATCTCCGGAATCCCCTTCTCCGGCGTCACGGAATCCAACTCGCTTCTCCTTTTTTCTTTAACGTCTGCCGGACTCCCCGCCTTCCTTGTTCCGCCTCCGCAGCTCCCGGCGCGGCACGAGCATCGTGGTGCCCAACCCCTTTCATCCTCCCCCCCCCCACCAAGCCGAGAGAGGGGCAGGAGAGAGGGGTTCGCGGCGCCGAGCTACCCGACCTCCCTGGGCATTGACTCCCCCGGCACGGCCAAAAGACTTGGCAACGCGGCGCCAATCGTTAGTTCCCTGACCTCCACAACGTGCACGGCGGGCCGGCTGGTGGCGGCGTCGCCGGAGACGTTGCTAGGATACAACAGCCCTGCCGCAATGGAAGTGCAACGGCCGACTTTCACTCCTGGAAAAGTGAAAACGGCGAGAGTGTCGTTGAACTCGCGCCGGGAAGGAGGCGGGGTTCGGAGGAGATGGGGAACGCCTGGGATTTTTGCGAGGGCGCTCTTGGCTAAGGAAGTGGAGGGGGAAAGGGTTATAGGGAGGTAGGGGTACTATGACCAACCCTTTTCCACCCCCCTTCTCCCCGGGGAATATTTCGGATCGGCAGGGAAAAAAAAATTTCGATTCGGACCGGCACCCGTCCTACCCTCCCCCCCACCTTCCGCACCCGTCCTACCCTCCCCCCACCTTCCGCACCCGTTCAATTGCATGATATCGTCGATTCTTTTGCTTCTGTATTTATTTCTCTTTTCTCCTTTGCTCGCCTACCCTATTGTCGTGTGAGGTTCTCAGTTTCGCTGGTCGTTATTGGCGGAAAGGGCTAAAGTGCATCGCGGAGCCGGCCGCGGTTAGCTCGACGAAAAATGCAAGTAGCTGATTTTGCCCACCCCCCTTCTCTTCCCCCTTACTTTCTTTTTGCCACTTGACTGTTAAATTTTGCCGAATAACGTCTCAGTTCGTCCATTTTTTTAATTTTAGAGGCGAAATTTTTAAGAGATGATTTCCTCGTCAAATCTGTTAGACAATGAGTTTTATCAGTAGACAACGAATCATATTGGATGGACGATAATAAACTACTTCTAGCGAGATATCTCTTTTAGGAGGATTCAGATCCACGTTGATTCAGTAAGGAATGAGTTTTATAGTCTTCGTTTAATTACCAATGGGGATGTAATATAGTGATCACTTAAAACGTACTTATTTGGATGAGTTCATTCTCTAAAATATTACATTAGTTAATTCATCCCTCTATTAAATTGAAGAAATATTTAGGGTACTTAAGTCTAGTTTCACCCGTAGATCAGAAGGGAATATAAGATGCTCTTTTATCATCTAGCCCATGCGTCATAGACGAACAAGAATAATCAAACCAAATCATAGTATTTTTTGTGTGATTGTTATTTGAAGTATTTTAGATGACGTTCATCTAGAACACCGTTTCCAATGGTGATGGCATCCCGCTCCTCGCCATGCTATTAGTGACAAGTGCCTTGGCATCAGGAAGCTTCTCATAACCCCCCTCTCTCTCTTTGTTCCAAGAGATTTCTCAAGCACTGCCAACGCATGTCATTTATCCTAAGTGACACAATACCATTACGCAGATCGTTTGAGGGCTTATTAAGTTCACATCCCAGACAGCGGAGTCGCAATTTTTTCTGAAAAGGAAATCATGGGTTCCTCGTGCTGAGGATAATCATCTCGTAATTTCCAAACTCATTAGTTAAGAATGATAACCCACTTTCCTAATCTTTCGTTCTTTGTTCATATTTTCATCTCAAATTTACGGCTAATGTACCATAAATTATCTAAATCATTATTTTTATCATGCTTTTACAGGCTTGTAACGGTCAGTATTATTTAATTCGGAACAAATGTTCAATTTATTAAATTTTAATTTATGTTACAAAATGTATTATAGTTCATAATGGCATGTGAATACTCTTCCTCTAGGAATAAAATTGGCTTAGACGTTTTACCATATAGCCATCCAGTAGATACTAACCATAAAGTTGCACACCATTCTTATATCTTAGGTGTTTTTGCTCATGATATTTTAGTTTCAGGAAAATGCAACTTTCAGGTAGGCGCAGCGTTTCTTGACTTAAGAATAGCGTTTGATAAGGTTCCCCACTTTAAAATGCTCGCGAATATAGCATTGTACGGGATGGACAGTAATATAGTAAGCTGGATAGGAGACTTGTTACATGAACGCATTCAAATGGCGGTATTCGATGATGTCAGCTCAGGCGAAGTAAAAGTTACACCGGGTGTTCCCCAGGGAAGCGTGATAGGCCCAATTTTATTTCTTCTCTAGGTAAATGACTTGAATACAGTAGTTAAAAATAGTAAGCTCCATTTTTTGCCGATGATTCAGTAGTGTATAAGGAAATTAGAAATGAAGAGAACAGTCAGTCTTTAGCAAAGGATTTAGAAGCGATTGATGGTTGGTGTGTTAGTTGGAAGCTGAATTAAATTTGAAGATGTGCGTGATAGTGAACTTTTGGGAAATAGTTTTCCCAGGAATTATTATTGCATCAAAGAAAAGAAGAAATCTAGCGTAGAATATATTGAATACTTAGGCGTCACCATCACTGAAAACATGTCACAGGGGAACCCATCAGGGATATAACTACTGTAGCAAACCATAGATTAAGAATCGTAAAAAGGGTTCTAGGCAAATGCGATGAGAGAGTACGAGAAAGAATCTATTTTACACTTGTCAGGCCTCATTTAGAATATGCTGCTAGTATATGGGATCCGTACAAGGTAGGTTTGATAAAGGAATTAGAGCTTGTGCAAAGGAGATCCGCAACATTTGTTAAAAGGCCTTTATGATAATTGCAAATTAGTATTACGAGTTAGAAGATCTTGGATGGGGATTAATATCAGAACGCAGGTTATAATTTAGGCTAAACTTTTTAAGAAAATGCGAAGCTGATTTGTTTACAGATGAAATTAGATATATATTAATAACCACTGCGTATTATGCTAGGTTTGATCATATTAACGAAATTAGAGAGATAGACTATCGTACCGATAGATTTAAAATGTCATTTTTCTCGCGTAAGAGCACACCATAAGAGCATAATAGCCAGCATAGCAAAGGGATAGGTGGGTGAAATATTGTTAAAGTGGTCTGTAGTGCACGATGCATATATTTATAACCAATCCCTCTATTACTGTGTAGATACTAACAATTTGGCTGCATGATGCTCAATTATCTAGCATGTTTCCATGTAGTAGCCTAGTTGCATGTCAATAGTACCATGTTTGGTGATCTTCATCCCCTGCAACACACCCCCGCGGTGACTCGCAGGGTATTTCGTATATTTTCAATAGCGATTGTATGTCGAAAAAAATTTCCATCTCTAAATCGTATACATGAGCTTTCTGTAATTCTGTAAGTAATGCACTTAGCCACATCAACTCGTGATGACTCCGATTTTTAAGTAGTATGTATTCTCTGATTGGTAAATTCAACCATTTAATGCATTATTAGGCAATTTCAATCATTGTCTCGTTGGAGATACCTAAGAATTACATATTTGCTTATCTTTGGATTATTATTAATAAAGGGTTTCTTGGTTATTTATTTTAACTTAATGCGGTCTCATGTGAAAATTTCTCAGAAATGTCTCAAATATTCTGCCCAAGGTAAAACAGTAAATAGAGTGCAATTTCATTATTGTGTCCGCATGTACACTGCATATGCGATGTGCAAGACGCATGATGACATGGATATGTGTGGAAAATTCCGAGGAGAAATTATAAGCTTCAAGAAATTCATTGATTTTGGATGAAGGAACACCAAAATTTAACCCGCTTTTATTGAAGAACTTAAGTGAAAACCATCGTTCATTATTTTATACCAATTACAAAACTCGAGTTTCATGTACATTAATTGTAATCAGGGAACATTCATCAATCATGTATTATCTATGTTCTTATTTCAGCGTATTGTGATAGCTAAGACCCATTGAGTAAACATTACAGTCGACAATTTAGAAACCATCAAATATATTCGAATGCTCTCTTATTTTTATCACGAGAAATTCCCGCATGCACCCAAGGATTAGCATTTCCCCTCTGTTCTTTTCATTATCTCCGGAAAAGTTCCATTAAAAGGCTTGGATGTTGAGTATATTCTTGCTCAGTGGACAGCCTGAGTGGTTTTTGACCTTTATATATCATTAGAGTTGCCGCGAGACTAGAGACGAGACGAGACCATGTACACGAATTCGAGGTGAGACTCGACACGAGATCATGCCTATTAATTCGAGGCGAGACCATGCCCACGAATTCGAGACGAGACTCGAAACGAGAGCATGCCTCCTAATTCGAGACGAGAACGCCTTTTTGCGAGACAAGACGAGTTCACTGCCACCAGAGTTTCGAAAGTCCCGTAGCGGTGTTGACTTCATTTCTCTATGGCTTTATATCGTATCCCTTCTTCCATGCCTGCTTCTTTCGAGGGCCATTGATGATAGAAAAAGTTCACTTCTCCTCAGAATGAAGACCAAAGTCGGCTTAGAAGTCTGGATGGAATTGAAGATGTTTTCTCTTCACTTTCCTTTACCTCAGTAGACTGAGGCATCTTCCCTGGTCATGTTGGTGATCTCCAGAGCCTACTGTTGATAGCTTGGTATGGAGACATTGTGGCTATTTAACACGCATGCCCTTATCTCCAAAGAATATGGTCCTGAAAGAAGGATCAGGACGTATAGGAAAACCTATGGTTGGGCTAATCTACATCTACATAATACCTTGCAAGCCACCATAAAGGTGTGTGGCAGGGGGTGAATTCTCACCAAACATGAACTACATATCATGCATAAAATAGGATTAGTATTAATATATTAGTCTAAACTTCACCATTTAAAGAAAAAATATTAAAGTAAGCATGCAAAAAACATGCTGTTATCTGGGTTACCTTCAAGTCCTTATACCAACATGCAACTACCTATGCAATACATTGATTCACTCGTATTGGACATGTTTACCGCTATTCATATCCCTAATTGTACGAGGAAAAAAAGGATATTTTGAATCTGTCAGTTCGGCAATCAATTTCTATAATTTTGCAATCATGATCCAGTCTACCATAGTAAGTTGGGGTTCGCAAAATGGTCAGAGGGTAGCTCTATGAAGAATATCTCAAACGTGTCTATTTTTCAGTTATTAATTCTAAAAACTTCGTTCCTCTTACAGTGTATTTCAAATGCGAGGAACAGTTAAATATTTGTATGGGTACATATTTAGTATTATTATGACAATCACACCCGTTGGCGTGTGAAGGAAAAGGTGGGCGCCAAAGTAATGAGTAAGTGGAAGACAGTCTGCTTGAATGTTAACCTAAGGAAAGCGTTTTCATTTCTTAATTTCTATCATTAAACTTGCGATAAAAAATTTCGTATTGGAAACAGATTATAGCTCAAAATATGTGCATGTTTTTTATATTATTCCTTATGATTGGCGATAAGAAAAATAGGCGTGAAGTTCATACTTTTTCATCAAAATGCCACGAACTCGGGCTAGTAAAATTAATCGGAGGTTTGTGTCCCTAAAGTGGGCATAAAATTGGTGAACACATTACATTTCTCGCGTTTGTCATTATATTTCTCATTTTGTCTTTTCATCTACATCTACACGATACTCTGCAAGCCACCAAGGTGCAAGCAAGTTGTGTGGCAGGGGGTGAAGATCACCAAGCATGCACTACCGACATGCAAACAAGCATTATAGAGTCTTATGCAACTAGATTGTTAGTATCTATAGTATTTATGGGATTAATACATGTATCATGCACTAAAGGCTACTCTAAAATATTTCCCCTACCTATCCCTTTGCTATGCTGTCTATTCTGTTCTCTTAGAGTACGGGGAAATATGACATTTAGAATATATCAGTACGACAATCTATCCCTCTAATCTTATTTATCTGGTTGAATCTAGCATAATACGCTGGTGGTTTTAATATACGCCTAACATCTTCAGTAAAGCTATCCGATTGAAATTTCTCTAATAGATTTAATCTGTACTTTAACCTACGCTCTGATAATGATTCCCACCCTAATTCTTGTATTAATTCTGATACACTAGTTAACCATTAGTAACACCTTTTAACGAACTTAGCTGCTCTACGTTGCACACTGTCTAGTTATCTGATCAAGACTAATTCATTCGAATCCCATACACTGGCTGTATACTCAAAGTGGGGCCTAACTAGTGAAAAGTAGCATCGCTCTTTTGTCTTCTCATCACATTTTCCAAGTACTCTTTGTATAAATCCTAGCTTTCTCTTCGCTCGGCCGCATATTTCCCGGATGTGTCTGCCCCACGATAAATCTTTATTGATTGTTACACCTAAATACCTTATGGTTTCAACTCTTTCGATCTTCGTGTTACTAATTTTAATAGCATCGCTCCATCGAATTATTCCTCCTCCAAAAATTCATAGCTACACACTTTTAATGGTTAGGTTCTAACTGCCATTTGTCGCACCACTCTTGAATTGCATTTAAATCCTTGCTAAGCGATTTCCTGTATTATTCTTTTGATATACCCCAATACACTACCGCATAGCCTGCAAAATGTCAAAGCTTACTACTAACTACGGTACCCAAATCGTTTATGCATAAAAGAAATAGTAGCCGACCTACTACGCTACCCTGGGGAACTCCCGATGTGGCTTGGTTGTGTCCGACATGATACCATCTATGACAATCCTCTGCTCTCGCCCACTTAAGAATTCTTTTACCCAACATACAACGTCATTATTTGAACCAAAACTCTCTAATATCAAGATTAATTTACATGAGGAACTTTATTGAATGCCTTTTTAAAATCTAAAAATATCGCATCAAATTCAACTGTTTTCGCCATAGACTAAAATATCATGTACGATTAAAGCTAATTGTGTCTCGCAAGATTTACCTTTTCGGAACCCATGTTGGCTGTTTATGAGCAATCCCTGACTATCCAAATGCCCCATGATTGAACTGACTACAATGTGCTCAAATACCTTACAAGAGATTGACGTGAGTGAAATGGGTCTGTAGTTACTAGGTTCTTACCTATCACCGCTTTTAAAACTAGGTGTAATGTTATCTACTTTCCAATCCTTGGGTACTGTATGGTTCTTTAGTGTTTTATTGAATATTATTTCTAGATAGGGGGCTATTTCAGAAGCTAATGTTTTATATACTCTGGAAGGAATTTGATTGGGACCTGGTGATTCGTTTTTACTAATGTTTTTTAACTGCTGCTCTGTTCCGCGACATGAAATTTTTATTTCGGGCATTTGCTCACTGAATGTGTTCGGGGGTGGTTTCACTGCGTTGTGTGACGATGAGTTGAATACGCTTTGGAAGAAGGTTTTTAAAGAATTGGCTTCTTCTACACTGCTGGTGACTCTAATTCCTTTATCGTTTTTAATTGTGTGCACTGTGGACCTATTTCCCGGAAGCTCTCTCACGTATGACCAAAACGCTTTAGGATTGCTATCTAAATATTCTCCTAACATCTTGCTCTTGAAATGTGATAACACTTTCCGACATGATTTCCCTTCTAATGCTCTCGATTTTTTATAGTTTGGATCTAACTCATTTTTTTCCTCTACCGATAGACCCCGTCCTGCATTTTTCATCCTAGCGTGGCATACCCTTTGTTGCTTTAGTGATTTCCTAACCTCCGCGTTATACCACCTTGGCTCTGTATTATCACTAATGAATTTACTTGGTATGTATTTATTAACTGCTTTACGGGTGACCTCAAGAAATTCTCTCCACGAATCCTCTGTATCTAATCCTTTGCTTTGTTCGCTAAATACATTAAACGATTCCCTTAATTCCTCTTTCACACCGCCGTAATTAGCCTTGCCAAATAAATATACCCTTCTTCTTGGTTTATAATGTCTTTCAACGCCTACAATAAATTTCGCATGCACTATTTTATGATCACTAATTCCTGTGTCTGTAACGGTATTTAGAACTCTTTCGGGTATATTTGTTGCTAATAAATCTAGAATGTTGTTTCCCCAGGTCGGTTCTGTTACTAGCTGTTGTAAAGAATGTGACGTAAAGGTGTTCAACAGGGATTCGCAGGGTTCCTTATACTTACCTCCTGTTATAAATCTACACGTATTCCAGTCTATCGAAGGGAGATTGAAGTCTCCGACGACTATTATTCCTCTATCATTGTTCCGAGAAAGTAATGTACCTATCTCTGACTCTAGTTCCATTATAGAATTGACGTCTGCATCCGGTGGCCTGTAATATGCACCTACATATCTTTTTTGCGTTACTACTTTTACTTTTAACGGAACACCAAATACTTTCTACATTTCGCTCTGAAATAAGT
The DNA here is from genome assembly GCA_933228895.1 of Platycnemis pennipes. Taxonomy (NCBI): domain Eukaryota; kingdom Metazoa; phylum Arthropoda; class Insecta; order Odonata; family Platycnemididae; genus Platycnemis; species Platycnemis pennipes. The sequence continues at coordinate 122,636,843 of OW121848.1, forward strand.
TCTCTTCTACTGACATACGGGTCCTTCACAGCTATGAATACTTCTCCGTTTCTGCTTACTCTATCCTTTCTGTATACGGTAAAACACTTTGGAAATACTTCATAATCTGATGTCCTTCGAAAGCCAGCTTTCTGTACCAAAGATTATATCTGCATCTTTTTATGAGGTGGTGAAATTCTGCTACTTGATTTCTTATACATACTACGACAATTCACTACTATCACTGAAGTTCTTTCTTTCAATCTGTTTCTCTCTTGGTGCTCCTTTCCAACTAAAATTTTCCTCGATAATTTTTTAGCGGACACACTATTTGGTCTACCTATTACCTTTGATGATTTATCATGTTCGTTCTTTCCATGTGTTTTTCTCTGACCTTATAAAACTACTCTGCATGTTCTGTCAAATTCTTGCACGATTTTTCCCCCGCGGATTGACCTGCACTCTGGGCTACCACCTGAGCTAACCCCTACGTGTATGCTCCAGTATCCTACGCGCTACCCTAGACGATGCCTGTCCTGCCACACACCCTTGTGGTGGCTTGCAGGGTATTATGTAGATGTAGATGTAGATGCCTCGTCCGTGTAGTGGACACCCGAGCGAGTCAGGGGCACCCAACACGAATCCAGCTCCGGCCCGAGGTCCAAAAACTCAGCTCCCTTGCTCCCACAGACTTCACGGAGTCTCCGGTTTATGCCTTCCAATGTCTTTTGTTTCAATGCATTACGCAATCGTTCCCTTGCAAGCATCTGTGTTGGTGATTTGAACGAGGGCAGTTAAGTAGTGCACACCTCTGCTCATTTCCATGTTTTATCCTTGCTTGTTCGTTCGGAATGCGTTCAATTCATTATTTGCCGTGGGCGTTGCGTGCCGTAGTAAATTTATCTCTCTCTGCGGTCATTGCCAGGGAGCGTAAAATCAGCATCTGAATTACGGAGGCATCGAGTTCAGTGGGGCAGTGGCGACTCATCGCTGAGACAAAGGCTCGAGACGAGAAGCATCGAGCCCCCGGCATTTGAATACAGTTAACCCCCGAGCCCCCGCGAAGGTTGCGCTCTCTCTGAAACGGCCGCAAACTTTATGGCACAAGAACTTGACGTTGTGTAATTTCTCGCGGCTATACGACGGGCCGCATCTTTATGATCGGCGTGAATAAGAAATTAGGAGTAGGGTGGGAAAAACGAAGGCGAAGGACATTAATGGCGGTGCATTGTGCCCTCGCGAGTCGACGGGAGAGGGGCGTGAAGGGGAGTGGTGGGGGGGGAGGTCAGCCGTGGGGTTAGCCGCACGCCACCGCACTCCCGGGAGTGTCGGGGCCGTCTGCACCCGCCCTCCGCGCCTCCCCACAATGGGTCCGTGATGATGAGTAGTCCTCGGGAGGGGACGGCAGGGGAGGAAGGAAAGGAGAGGCTCGGCGATGCCGTAAATCATCGCGAATATCATGCAATGTCAGTGAGTGGTTTTTATTGCCGCGGGAACTTATTATCCACTTGCGTGTTGCATTGCATGCTGCAGTTAACCGAAGCAGGCATTTTCACGTCCGTATGAACATAAATACCCCATCTTGGGGCTTACCTCCGCGCCCTGAGAAGTATTTCAGCGGGTTGGCCAATGATGGGTAGCCCTTCCATCGCAGTACCTCTTTGCCATTCTACCGTTCTTCATTCATGTCCCCATTCTTTGTCCGATTTAGATCCTCCTTATATCACTTCGATAGCCCTCTGACGTTCCGACCTTAGGATCTCGTAAAATTTTGCAAACTTAATTGAATATAGGCTGTCGTTTTTGTTAGAAAACGATTTTAGGGAATTTCTAATTTGCGAACCCTTTGTTGTATGCATAACGAAAATCGTGTCGTATTCCGTAATAAAGAGGCAGCACACAATAAAATGAACATTTTCCCGTCGGTTTTGATTCGGGATATATGGAAGGGAACACGAGTGATTCGAATCCCAGCAGTTTGAATCGGACAGAATTTAATTGAAAGGCTCTCCAGTGCAGAAGCGGGAACAATTCATGTAGCTGATGGATAAAGATTTACTATATTACGTACGAGCTTGCAAGTTGCGATCCTCCAAATTAAAACAGAAACTTATTTTTTGCGTTGTGTACTTCTTTTGGTCCTATGGACCAATCGTAAGAGAAACTATTTGTTTGGCATTAATAATGAAGTTTGGTGAAACGTATACCCTCATACGCTTGTTTTGAATACGTGGAATGGCATAGGCAGTAATTCTTGAAAAATACAGTCGATAGGAAAAGTGTCGGATTCTAGAGTCCGGGATATTTTTAAGTTTTAAGTATTTTGAGAGTGCATATATCTTCAATCGATTGGGAATTTCAACTTCTCTAAGATATACTGTACGCCTTGTACTTTTCAACATCTTCATCTATTGGGTACCCTGCAAGTCATCACGAGGATGTGTTGCGGGGGGTGAATAATCACTGATCATGCACTAAGTAGGTACATACTTGCATTAATGGTTACAATGCAACTGAATTAAAGATTACAATTAATATCATATGAAATAGACACACAAAAATTCTCCTTTTACATAAATTATTGGGAGATATGCGAGAAATACCACAAACGTGTTTTAAATTTAATGCTCCATGCAGGTGTGCGTAAAAAAGGCACCTGATCCATCCTTATATTATCCATGGTATCTTTGTTTCTATCTATACCATTAATCTGACCCTTGTGTAAAAGACCCTTGATTCGAGTAAAAAAGGACCCTTTACTCGTGTTGGCATTTTTCGGTTTGCGGTTCTGTAATAGCTGTTAGTTTTTTAATGCATCTGTGAAAAGTTTCAACATTTCTATTACTTATTTATATTATTTTAATATCAGCTGTTAATATAGCCGCGAGGTTCCATTTTTTTCACTCTGTATCCCTAGTTGTAAGTTGCGTCTCTCTGTGAGTCTCTTGCTGGCATAAAAGCTTGTAGCCTGAAAGTATGAAGTTTTCCGGATATCAAGAGTGGTTAAATTTCACTTGATATGATATAGTGGACTAGATTATTTATATGAACTATATTTAGATGAAAATTTCAAGAATTTTATGCAGAACTCGTCCAAACGTACAAAGATTGTGAGATTATGCCTTACAACTGTGTTGTTTAAAATGTAGTAGAACTTTTTATTAAGGTTCTCCAAACGCAAAGGTTCCCTTCAGAGGAATTTGATACTAAGCTCATTTCGGTCTGTCATTAACTTGTGTTTTTTCATGCGTTTTGTCAGCCATTGAAAAATTTTTTTACCTCTACTTGAGGTTAGTAGTACTATTGCTAATTAGAATCCGACTAGACTATTTAAATTCGACTAGAGTTTTAAATTAGTCGCTAAAATTGGTATGTCTCGCTGATAGCTTCGTTTGATAATACGAACATTTTTATGAGGATAAGCCATGTTATTCAGTTGCTTCCCTGAATTCATGGGCGTAGACACACTGAGAATAATTATTATTTGATTACGTGTCATAAACTGTATTAAATATTTCGTGGTCTCGTATTGTTAATGCTGCCACGGGATGAGGTTACCATGGCCCCTTGGGGGTTAGATAATTGTCTTCCTGCGAAGACAATTATCTGACCACCCCCACTTCCCCGCGAACACTGGTAAGTGCACCTAACCACCCTCCTCCGCTTGCACTTCCTCCAATCACTCTTTTCGCCCATTATTTTGGTTGACCTACATCTCCTGCGAGTGCAACGACCTCCTCCTTCCCATCCCCCCTCTCCGTGTGGCAGGGAGGCAAGAGCATACACACACCTCCCCCCTCCCACCATATTCTCCCATCATCCCCCCTCGCCTGCTCATCACTCCCTCTCCTCCCCCTCCCCCGTTCCATTCGACTTTTCCACCCATGACCTCTCCCTCCCTCCACGTTCATCCCCCTCCCTCGCTTCAACTAGGAGGTGGAAAGTAGTAACTGCTTCATTGGCTGCACCGCGCTAGTTCAACGTGAGGGGAGACATATGGAGGGAGAGCGGAAATAAAAGCATTGGAGTTGACTTCTTTGGTGGTGTGGGATCGAGGAGTTGGGTGGTGGTATTGGGACTAAAAGTATCCTGGGAGTGCTATAAGGGGAAGGGGGTAGAGGCGGTATAGGGCCAATTTTCGTAAAAAGGCCGTCTTAATATCGGGGATTGTGCCCATGAGGTTAAATATGAAAAGAATTAAAATTAAACATGTATTTATTTGTTCTGCGAGTTTAGGGCTATGCTAGTATTATCTATACATCTATATCTACGACATACCCTGCAAGCCACCTCGAGGGTGTGTGGCAGGGGGTGCATTCAACCCGGAACAATGACACAACAAACAAAAATGAACACTACAAAACAAACACTACACCTTTAAAAGTAATTGGGGAAATTTGTGTATTGGTGCACTAGAAGTTTAGGATTCTTACTATTGACTGTAATGAACTGTAAATATCGTCCCTTTGCAAGATTTGTAAAGGGACGATACGATAATTATATTAGCGTAACCAGTCTATTAAATGAATTGAAATGGGAATCATTGTCAGATCGCAGGTTGAAATTTAGACTTAATCTCTTAAACAAATTCCAAGGCAATATTTTCAGTGATGATGTTAAAAATATTTTACGAACCCCAACTTACTATGGCAGACTGGACCATAATCATAAAATTAGAGAAATTGATTGCCGAACCGACCGATTCAAAATGTCCTTTTTCCCTCGAACAATTAGAGATACGAATAACGGTAAATATGTCCTATCGGAGAGTAGCAATGAATAGCATTGGTAGCTGCATGTTGGTATGAGTACTTAAAGCTAACCCTACTAACAGAATGTTTTTGCATGTTTGCTTTGCAATTTCTATCTTTTTTAAATAGTGTAGTTCTGACTACTATATTAATACTATTCCTTTTTTATGCATGATATGTAGTGCATGTTTGGTGAGAAATCACCCCCTGCCACACACCCTTGTGGTGGCTTGCAGGGTATTATGTAGTTGTAGATGTAGATGTAAATATACCCATGTCCTGAAGAAAAATCCTCTCCGGACGAGACTCGAACTCGAGACCTAGAGTTTGACAGATAACATATTTACCCCGCAAACTACCGAGGCCGGGGTTGGGGTATAAGGGGGGGGGGGATGGTGGTTGTGGTGTGACATGAATAACTCACGCACAGAACCCCTTTCGGAGAATGTAGTGATTCACGACGGCAGATGATGCCCAAACAGATTGGATCGGAACACGCCATAGTTGAGAAGGGAGGGAACGAAATTCTGCGAATTTTATGATGCGTAATATAGCTTCATTATCCGGAGTTTCTTAATCCTGCGGTTTAAAAGTAATATGTTAATATTTCAAAGTTAGATAAAAGAATACATTCCTTCTGTTTTTATTTCAACTTTGGCTTACATATACATTTACATAATACCCTGCAAGCCACCATAAAGGCTAGGGGAGGATTCTCACCAAACATGCACTACATACCATGCATAAAAAAGGATTAGTATTAATATACTAATCTAAACTTCACTATTTAGAAATGATTAAAATAGCAAAATAAGCATGCCGAAACATGCTGTTAGTTGAGTTACCTTCAATTCCTTATACCTACATGCAGCTGCCTATTCTATACATTGATTCACTCGCATTGGACATATTTACAGCTATTCATATCTCGAATTGTACGAGGAAAAAATTATATTTTGAATCTGTCAGTTCGGCAATCAATTTCTCTAATTTTGTGATTATGGTCCAGTCTACCATAGTAAGTTGGGGTTCGCAAAATATTTTTAACGTCATCACTGAAAATATTATCTTGGAATTTATTTAAGAGATGAAGCCTAAATTTCAACCTGCGATCTGACGAAGATTCCCATTTTAATTCATTTAATAGACTGGTTACGCTAATATAGTTATCGTACCGTCCCATTACAAATCTTGCCGATCTATGCTGCACACGTTCAAGTTCATTATTTAGACCTATTTCGTAGGGATCCCATACTGGCAGCATATTCCAAATGAGGTCTATCAAGGGAAAAGTAGCTGATTTCTTGTACATGATCGTCACATCTACCCAATACTCTTTTACTTATTATCTCACGTATGTGTTTGCCCCAGGAAAAATCATGTGTCAGTCTTATTCCAAGATATTTAATGGATTCTACGTTTGCTCATTCATTATCACTTACCTATTTTGTAAGTTCTAGGCGTTCTAGGAGGAGAACAAATCTTTTTCCAAAAATTCATTACAGCTCATTTATTAAAATTTAATTCTAACTGCCATGTAAAGAATGTGCTTATTTGAGCATGTGACATCTACATCTACAGAGTACTCTCCAATCCGTTGAAATATTGTGTGGCAGGGTGGGGAACATCGCCAGGCATGCATTTTAAATCAGAAGAATAAGTTTACACTCACTATCATGAAGTCTTGCAATGTAATTTGTCCATATATACAATACTTACATGTAGATGAGACTTATAATACTACTACTTTGTGGAAAATATTAGTTATTCATTCACGAGACACAGGTAAGCCAATAGTTAGTGCATACAAAATAATGTGACAATTATCGATTAGTCAGGAATGTCGATAAATACAGTAAGTATAGAATTTATTTATATTTCCTAAATAATGCACGAGTTAGTAGGTAATGCTAAAATATAATTATGTTAAAAAATTACTTAAGACGCTTAAGACTACTCATCCACAGCCAAATCCCAATACCTATTCTGATTTCCCCATGCATATTCTTTGTAAAACCATTACTGTCGCTTATTGTGCGTGGAAAAACGAACATTTGAACCGCTCTCCTACTATCTATCCATCTCATTTTATTTTCGTGAAATGATCTACCAAAGTGCGCATGAGTTTTTAACATTTTTATAGCATCCTAAATTCCGACCTATTCCCAAATACTTTCCCGTCTTAAATGGTGCAAATTACCTCAGTTGTCACTCGTCATTCGAAACAGCAACACCAATTTAATGCCACATTTTCTCACTTCTCTCACGAATGCTAATGTTCTCAACAAGTGCCCAATTCTCATACTGATTTCAGCTACCGCTTATGATACGTTGCTCAAATTTTGTTTCAGACTTGCAGCTTACATTGATCACGTACGTGCTGGCTGACTCGGAAATCGGCCGGGCAGTCAAAATTATCTTGCTATTGTTTGAGTCCATGGCGGGCATTACGAAACACCGACTTCGCCGAAAGTTTGGGTTCATTTGAAATTCTGATTAACCTCATTATTTTTGCCGACGCAGCAAAACGACCCCGCAAGTTGATCTTGAGGGGTAAGAGGCCAGAATCCTAAAACACTTTAATGCTAACAACTTGTTTTATTCTATTAATTTTTCTCTAACTCAGAGGAGAATGAATGTGGATTCGCGAAAGAGGAAGCCATGGATTCTTTCTGCGTTACAGTGAAAGAAACTAGATACTTGATCGACAAATCTAATCATATATCTCAATTAGGCACCGTTGCTTGAATAAACCCTGTTTGATTCACAGTTGCATTTTGCAATTATTCCCCCTCCAAACACCCTCTAAGTGGCTTACACTGTAGATGTTAATGAATCCTTAAACGCGTATGCGTAATTCATTCGAGACTGAAAATCGGATAACATCCTCGTTTACCTGTGGCATGAACTGGAATCGCGGTTTTAGTTCCACAAAAACAAGAAAAAGATTTAAGTAATTATGTAGTGTCGCGTAGAAGAAAACTGCTTACGACATAAGTCTTACAGAGGAATATAATGAAAAGGAATTTTAGCGGGAAAACAACGGAAATAGAAAACCACAGAAAACCTGGTTCGAATTATTGTATTAATTTCTCCCAACCATCTTGGCTCTGGCAGTGACGTGAAGCCGTTATGATGTCGTTGGTGCAATCAATGTGTGTAGAAAAACATTTTCTTTTTCTGTGGAGCAGCCAAACTGAAGGAATGAGAATCAAAACTAACGGGAACAGGTAACAATCCTTAAACAGCTCTTGCGCCATAATTATAGAGATATGACAACAGGTCGTTTGTGGACGTTGACCTTGCGATTTAACAAAATCGTGAAGCGTGGATTTGAGTACACTTTGATTCTAGGTACTCCAGCTGCTGAAACTTAATGTAAACTTAATGAAAGCCAAGAATCCGACAAATGTCCAAGCCTTAATTAAATTCCTTCCCACGTGCATGGAGAACTAACTTTAGAAATAAGCTCCCTCCTTGAAGGGATTAGAAAACAGCTTAAAACCTGTGAATGGACGGCGTTAACGACGTAGTCATCTGTAACTACAGACTTTTAAGCACTCTTATTCGAATCATATGGTTGCTACTAGAGAAGAACATGAAAAATCTAGCATATTCGGGATTGGAACCCGTAACCTCGAGATGGATGGCAGATACTCAAGCCACCCCACCATCCCCGTCCCAATCCAAATCATGCAAGTCTCTATGCATGTAATACTGCAAATATGTGGCTCCTTAAAACCAGTATAAAGATGTTTGAAGTACCAAGTGCTTCATCTACATTAAATTTTGGTCACAAAACTTACTCATAAATGTCATGATTAATAGTCATCCAACAAATAGTAGTTGTGCTTTGGTAATTATGAAACATTATGTACACAGGGAAAAGCTGGACGTGATCATTTCTTACCATTAACTCATCCACCGAGACATTTATGGGAATTAGGAGTGGTTGCTAGTTTATGTTCTTTGCTTGGACGCTCGCGCTGGGTATATTACACCGTCGACGGCGGTTGATGCAACAAAGCACGAACTTCCTCAGTTACCCAAACTTTCGAAACGCCAGTCGTTGACTCCTCGGTTGTATTGTGAGGAAAGGCTGGATCGTAACCTTCGTCGCGCTCAGTGCGCCGCGACTTTCTCCGCGGAACAGCACCATTGCAGAATTGCAGAGGCGGCGACGGCGACACATGGAGATCCAAGCGTGGCGCTGCGCTTTTTTCCTCAGTTTCGGTTTCACTTTCGGACGGCAATGCATTTGTCAAGGGAAGCCCAGCTTGCGTAACGAACTTTGTCCAGTGCTTACGGTGCTCAGCACTCCAAAAAGGTCGCAGGCACACTCGAGTGGGGAGAATGATCCACCATAATGTTTCAAGAATTTAATAGGGTTTGCTCGCTTAATTTCCGGATAAATGCATCACTGCTACCGTTTGCTTGAACACCTGTTACAAGAATTTTGCTTATCAGTATTTGAAGTTCCTTGGTGAGACAGCATCGTTGGTGATATTCACAAGAATGCTACCCTAGAACTTTGATTATTTTCACTTATCCGACTGCTCGAACGAAACTTATTTACGCATACATTTGAAGGTAGGAAAATGGGTTGTTATAGAGGAATTTTGCGCTCGCAATGAGGAACGCCAACACTCACATATTTTTTGACTAAAGAGGTAGTAGTAGAAATGTCCTTTTGTTTTAGGTACTCAAACAGCTGAGGTTATATCACATATTCTGACCTAAGATTCCTAGGACAAACCCAAATCCATATCTTGCGCGTGATTCGAATCCGCAACTTATGTATTGCCAGGCCAGTGCTTTACCAGCCTGCCCACCATAGCTCGTTAATGAAGAGGTGGGATGAAATAATTTAACTCATGTTTCGGTCATTGTTCGTTTACTGAAGTTACACTACCCATTTAATTATGATTTTGTCAATTTATGAAGTCGTGTGGATCATGCTTCCTCAGTCCGCTCGGCTGAGTCAGTTTTCTTATTCGTTGAGTTGTATTTTGCAATGCGTCTGGTTTACCAAATGCAGCGCACTCATTTTTGCCACAAATGTTCATAAGTCTGTATGATCTGCTCATAATTTTCGGATATCCATAATCTAAAGCAGATTCGTTTGATTCACTGCACTCGAACAACTTTGAGCACGTGATTATTGTGGAAATTTCTTTCACAATCAATTACTCATTTTTGACTTCGTTCATTTTTGTTAATTTAAAATCATAAGCACGCGTAAGCCTTAATAAATGTAGGAAATATCTACCAGGGTTTGTTGTATTACATTCATTGAAATCAAATTGGTAAGTTTAATATTTTTGTGCCTATATTTTGGATTAACATTCTGCAGCCTTGGCCTAGCCAAGCGGCATAGATATAATAGAAATACCATCGTATTTTATTATAATAATAAATTTATGGTAAAGATGAGATCGTATTTGATTATGGTGTGAATTACATAATGATTTGACTTAGAATCATATCGTTTTTATTTTTACAGATTAAAATAGGCTTTAATAGGTATTTCTATCCACCATTCATAAATTATTTAAAGATGCTATTGCCATTATTTCTAGTGATTTTTTCTACTTCTTCTAATTTTTGACATTTGTTTTCTCTTGTTCTTTGCGATTTCATATTCTAAATGAATTAGGAAAAAATCGCTTTATAATTGGGCACTGTTAAGTGATTTATCCCTTATTTTCCTATCATTTTTTTTGATTAATCTGTCAGCTGATACCGATACCGATTTGAAAACCGATATGCCAGCACTTATTACTATTTTACAATCATATTGCACTGAACTTTTGAGTTCAAAGCACATATTTTAACATCTTGGTCATTCTTTGGGCAGATAATTATTGTACTTGCATTATTGTATTGTAGAATTGCTCCACATTGGCAGTAATATCTTCCTCCGAAGTGGTTCCATGAATATATTTGAACTTATTTCATCAGTAAGGTATTTCATCATGAAATGGGCATTTTACGTTGCGAGGTATCGTTGATCCTCGGTTCAAGAGAAAGTCCGTTATAGTGAATTAGAATGTTAGGCAAGCGCCTCCACTCGCAATGTCATCCTTAACCTGGCTGAGCTACTCAGTTTCACCTGGCACAAATTCTCTTATTAATTTCTTACTTTAGCATGACGATTCATGTCAGTAACATGCAGTACATTTTCTAGGTCTTTCGGTGCACGATAGGAAAACAATAGTTACTTTAAGACAATGCTAACATCATTTGCACATATCCTAAACTATTCGACTGTAATTTTAGAGAAGTGCAACAAATGGGCAATTTGCGATTCCACAAGTGCACGGTTCTCGGCGATTATAAACTTGATTGATAACATTTCATAGAATCAATTTATACCGAAGAGTGACAAATCAGCATATTCTACTTTAATCATGCCGCATTTTAGTCTGAAAATAAAGTCCTCAAGCGATTAGGTTTCACATTGTGCGTAGGGACAAGGCTCTTCATCGATTGCATTGGAGAGAACAACGTCATTTCTCTTATTTCCCAAGTATTTGCTCACTAGAACCATAGTCAGATGTGTGAATCTGGCCTAGGTATCCTCCTAGAGCGAAGGCAGGCGACGATATAGTATTTCTGCTGTTCTGTTTGTCGACGTTTTCAAATTTCTTTACACTGATTTTTTTCGTCACATTGAGCGGTTGAGGTGGGTGTTGAAATGTTGAGGAGTTTTTGAAGTGGGGGTATCATATATCTTGCCCTTAGGAACAATAGGTGCTCCTATGAGCAACGTTTTGCACTCTTTTCTGGTACCCCTACCACGAAGATCTGTTTGAGATGAGAGATTTCATGTCTTGCCGGAAGTCCTTACGAAAGCAAGGCCTTTATTTGGCAATGTTTCGAAGGTCGAAACACTATATTTTACGTATCTTTTTAGCAAAAGAAGCCAGAAAATGATATAAATGGAATAAATTTGTCGAATGATACTAGTGGAAGTGTACTTCATTCTCGTGTATTGTAAAAGTTTGTGATGTGATTACGGTACTCTTTTCGGAGTTGTAAGACACCATTTAAGTTTTGATTAATGTCCTTAAAGACCTCCAATCCTTTTCGAGTTTATGGATTGTGCATTTAAACAACATCCTGTCCTTTTTCTAGAATTGTGCGTATATTTTTAAAGATCTAGTATTTGCGTAAGCAAAGATTATTTGATTGGTTTTGCTCAGTCGCGATGTCCATATAGTTTCAATTGCTTTAAGAAATATACCCTCAGTCGGTAAATATCATTCGAAACTCTTCTCGATAAAACATGATAGATAAGAGGTCAAGATAAATTCTACTGTGATAGCTCATTAATGCGTAACCCATTGGGCAGAATTTATTCCTTTTTAGTTTTCTCAACTTTTGGAGGAATGATTTTATTTTGCGTGAGGCACAAGGTTTTTTCCTCGTAGCACCTAATACTTTAGTTGCAATTATGATTCTGGCAATAATGCACCGTACTAATGTTGATGATGTTTCACAACTTCTCGTCTGCTCGGGGTGTCTCGCTTGGGAGCTGTGGACATAGATTAAATACATCTTCTGATTATATAATTCTCGGGTCTTGATTACACTGAACAAAAGACGAGCTTTCTCTCGGAAAACACCGCTTAACACGGAGTGGGGTGGGTAATTATTTCCGTAAAAGGAAGAGGGAGATTGAGGAGGGTTCCTTGATATCCAGCCGTGACTCCGGCACTCGCTGGTGAGCGTCTCGACAGCTTCCAGGCCGCGAGCGTGCTCACGCGCGCAACAGGTTGCGGGCCTCCGTCCGTCCGTTCCGTCTCAGTGGTCACGCGTCGCCGTCGACTCCTCCCGCGACTAGCGCCAGACACGCGAGAGAGAGAGGCGCCCCAACCACCCACGCCGGTGTCACTTCCCCGGACGAGGAAAGCGGGTGAAAGCCGACGGGAAGGGGAGAAGAACGGTGTATACAGTCCGACTGCAGCTTTGTCTTCCACCGCGCTCAACTGGAAAGACAATTTCCACGCCGTTCTTTCGGATGTTTCGGTTGCGCGACGTCCGTTTCTTCCGGTACAGGGTTGGATCGATTTTACTCTGCTAGGAGTCGCACTCTTCGCTGCTAACTCCATTAATACTTCAATACATCTACATAATACCCTGCAAGCCACCATAAAGGTGTGTGGCAGGGGGTGAACTCTCACCAAACATGCACTACATATCATGCATAAGAAAGGATTAGTACTTGTATAGGTACTGTTCAAAACTACGCTATTTAAAAAAAATAAAAATAGCACAGCCTACATGCAAAAACATGCCGTTAGTTGGGTTAGCTTTAAGTACTTATACAAACATGCAGCTACCAATGTTATCCATTGCTACACTCGTACTGGATATATTTACCGTTATTCATATCCCTAATAGTACGAGGAAAAAAGGGCATTTTGAATCTGTCAGTTCGGCAATCAATTTCTCTAATTTAGTGATTATGGTCCAGTCTACCATAGTAAGTTGGGGTCCACAAAATATTTTTAACATCGTCACTGAAAATATGGTCTTGGAATTTGTTTAAGAGATTAAGTCTAAATTTCAACCTGCGATCTGACGAAGATTCCCGTTTTAATTCATTTAATAGACTGGTTCGCTAATAAGGTTATCATACCGTCCCTTTACAAAAAAGATGAAAGAAAAAGTTGGCTAAAACCTTTGTACGGAGTGTGTTGCTATGCGTTATGGAGTTATGGTCTGTGAGACAAGCAGAAGGGAAATGATTGAAGGCATTCGAGACGTGCTATAGGAGGATGTCCAAGATCAACATCACAGAGCAGATGCATAATCAAGACGTATTGAGAGAATCATATGACGAATGATCTATGTGGAAGGCATTATAGGTAAGGCAGGCTCTATGGGATTCATGTCTACTGCGGAATGAAGGGATGGTGGACACTAGAAGTGATTGCATAATCCAAAAAATATTGAGGACGACCAAGATTAGGATATGGGTTGCGGATGATGGAGGACAAGAGATGTGAAAGGTTTATGGAACTAAAGAGGATGGAGGAAGATTAGCGGGGCATGGAAAGTTATTTTAAGCCAATCTCGACGATTAATGTCAAAAGAAGGGGTCCAGTAAGGGGTGATCGATCGGTAAGGGAATCGAACTGTAGTCTAACGTAATCGAGGAAACTAGGAGCCAAGCTCCCATCTTCTAGGAGTCTCTTCGGTCGCGAAGTAAGCTGGGGAAATGTGAATTCAAAGGACTCCGGAAGCGGATAATTTGGTTTCCCTTCTGAATCGGCACATCTAACTACCCAGGCAAATGAAACAGGGTTCAGAACTCAGATCTGAATTTTTTCCATGGCTAAATTCGTGGCAATTTAAAAACTCTGGTTAAACATCAAGGAATGGATTCGTCGCTCGATGACTAAAAAAGGTTATTCAATTTGAGAAACTGTGTTCAAGATGCAATCTTATTCAGGTTTTTATATGATCATAACACAGCGATAGTCCACCAGACCCAAGCACCGCTCCTGTAGTGTAATGTAAATGATATATGTTTGCGGTACCACTAATTCCGTACTATTTAATGCCAAGTTACGCAGTGCTGTCAAACCATATAGTAATTTTGTCTGAAATAGCCCCCCCTTAAGGTAGCATAAAAGACACTAAAATACTGAGCACAAGAAGTCTCATGCTAACATTTAAAATCACTCTAAAAACTTTATACCTCGCCTCATTAATTCTCTTCCCAGTAGCTTAGATCTAAAATATGTTATTGCACCGTATTGTTAGGTACATGTTAAACCTCTCCGTTTTATAATTTGATAGTTTTATCTTCATGGTCTAGCTAACCATGGAACTATCAAGATTTTACTAAATATTCAATATTTTCGCGTTAAAGCGTTTCAAAATAAAATTCCGCTCATATTTAACCTGAAATGCAACCTACGAACCCAGTTTAGACAGGATGTAATTGCTTTCTGCTTTCCTTTCATAGACAAATCGCGCGGAAACAATTAAAAGTTGGTGTTAAGCTCTCGAAGCGTATACGCCGCTACGTAGGTGTCGCCGTGGATAATCTCGCCGGAAAGAATGGAATGTCGAAGTGGATTGTGTCGCCGGTCGGGGTCGTCGTAGGAGGCGTGGGGAGAGGTCCTCGTGCCGCCGTCGGTCCAGCGTCCGACGGAGAACGAGTGGGATGATGCGCTGGCGGAGATCTCGGGCATTGACAGGCGACGGAGCCCCTTCCTTATTCAAGCGGGCGTAAAACTCACTTGTGTTCACGCTCCGCTGGCTGCGTTCCTTCCCCGGAGTGGACGGACGCGACGGGAGGAAAGTTTTTGTCTTCCTCACACTCCTCATCGCGGGTCTTATGTGTTTTTCCACCTCACCCTCGGGTCGCTTCTCTCCTCTGCCGTCCCCTCATCTCTTTATCCTGCAGTCCGCGGACGGGCAGTGGCTTAACCGCCGGCGCTCCCCGGATGAGAATTGACCTTGCTCGCTGAGCGAGCTGCCTTCCGTGCAAGCTTTCACGTTCCCAGCGTCGACGGGGCAGTCATTGAACCCGGGTTCGCATTCGTCCAGGTGCTCGTATTTTTCCCGAGACGCTCTGTCATGTGGGATCGGCGTATCGTTGAGAATCGCGAAAATAATGCCACTAGTACATATATTGCCTCATGCCTTACACTATTATATTTCCGTTCAAAATTCTTCACATTGAAATAATATTCTAAAAAAATTAAACCAGATGAGTGAAAAATGCTCTCTTTGTACCTCTCCCGCTGCCATTTGCGATATGTTAGATTCATCGGTGGAAGCCATGAGTAGGTAGTGATTTAGACGACATGTTGTGTAATATTTAAGAGCTCAGTCTTAGTATTTTCCTAAGTTCGAAGCCTTTGTAAACACACCATATTTTCTGTCAGGTTGACAACCGTACCCTGTTGCCTGTAAGAACATGCCGTTAGTTAGCTTCCCTTAAAATTAAACTTGGAACAACATATGGGAGACTTCTCCTATGTATGTTTTGATACTGGCCAATTACTCATTGAAGGCTCGACGGACATAAATTCAACTTCCCTCTGATCACTTTTATTAATTGATCTTACCACTGACCCACCGTTCCTCAATCATCGTTTCTCACGAGTACTTCTCTTTTCATGTTACGATAGATATACTTGTTCACCTTGAATTCTCTTTTTGTCGCTAGCCGCCATGTATTTAGTTTTCCTGCACTATGAGTTTTCATTGGGGGTGATCAACGCCAGCTAAGATCATTTGCAATGCTATTAATGAGTGTGTGGTCGGGTAGACATGGAGGAAGGGCGGAGAGAAACAATGCCTGGCCTCAATGGAAAGTGTCTCTCAATTTAAGGAGGTATGTACCTTAAATTGCTCTCATCTCAGCACTTACATTTGGGTAAGGCACATCAGTGAATGATGCCCGCTACTAGCGGGATTCAAACCGGGACTCCGAGATCTTTGTTTCTGCTCCATATCCCCCAGGTCTTTGAGCCCGTCGGATATCATCCATCTAATCACGATTTTGAGGCTGAAACTGCATATATGAGTATATTTCTGCTCCCACGCTGCATCGTTGGGAAAGAAAGCTTCGGCATTTTAGGAGACATCAGCAAGGGCCTATCCACGGTAAATGAGATAAATCCACGGCAAGATAATTTTTTTCTTTTAATATGTTAAACGATAGAATAAACTAAAAAAATACATATATATATATATATATATATATATATATTGTACTTATTTTAATACTTTTATGTCTGAATGTGAGTAGAAATATTTCAGAAAATCTTGTGTTAAAAACTTTTGAAATTGTGACTTTAATTATGAAATAAACAAATGGAAAAAAAATACAGCGGTTCCCGTCAAATCACCGAAGTTAAGCAACGTTGGGCCCGGATGGAGGTTGGATGGGTAACCCCCCTCCATACCTCTACAGTGGTGCTCTTATCCCGTCTGCAAGTGGCTAGTAGGTTAAATGTGGTTGGCACAACGGATCTAATGAGGTCTAAGTGACAGGGGGGCTCCAGAAGGCCCCCGCCCGCCCCTCCAATTTACATTTTTTTAGGAGACATCAACAGTAGGACCAAATATTCGAGGTTTAATTTTTCCACGCAAAACTTCACGGTCACAGCGGAAACAAATGTTAATAATTTCCAAAAATTACGTCTCCGTTTCCATCTATTTTTTCTAAAATGCTTTTAATTGAAACCACATGTTCAAGGATCACCAACCCTGATGTACGCTTTTGCGCATGGCTCGATGGCTAAATCGTAGGTGTATACGAAATCATTTGCTGCTTCCGTTAAAGGCAAAGGTTTTCCCGTCATTTAAATTTTTGTTCTCGCAGAGGTATGGTAAACCTGCCTTTAACATATCTGTCTACCAGGGTTTGCTCGTACAATATCATAAATATTTCTTGAACTGTTTGACTATTCGGGTTCGAGAATTGCATGCACGAATTCGCTTTCGTCTCCCACTACTGCAGTACCTCGATAAAACGGAGCGTGTTACTATCTTCTCCATAACTTTCATTCTTTTGATTCTTTTCCTTCAACTTTCTTTTGGCCTCCTAGTTCATGATAAATTTTTGTCGGCGACCCGACGCTTCGTGTATAATCTCTCAAATGTTTTTCCTTTTGTTTCTATTCCACATATCATTCTCCGCTTCTCAGCATGATTTCTCTGCAATTTATAGAATATTCCTATTAGGGAATTAAAGTAGCCAGCGATGGATGAGATGAGATGGATGGATGGTTTTTTCCTAGGTTACTTAAACCTTGGTTGTGGTTGAATTTAAAGTGTGGAATTTTAGCTAGTGATCTTATTCAATATGGATATTAGTAATTTCCACAAAGTTACGCCTAAAACTATTCCCTGTATATGTAATTGAGTTACATTTACCCTTGTATTGTAGATGAATTGCGTCTTTTATCTTTTTCAGGTAAGTGCTGGAACTTCTGTGGCATATGACTATTTCATCCCTTTTGGAAATACTTGGTTGAAGAACGGATTGCGGTAAGTCGATAATTTCGGCAGCATTTTTACATTTGTAACATTTTCGCTCTTTAAAGGTGTATTCACAACTGCCTCGGATCTTAGGATGTCATCAAAAATTTAACTGCGTCCAACGTATTTGATAATTGTGACCTCAGCTACTCGGGATTCACATATTTATTTATTTCTCTCGTCATTGCTCATCATCGCCGTTCTTTTCATGCACATTAAATTGTCAGAACCCAACAACATCTCTATGTTGTTAACGAGCTCTGGGGATATCTTTTGATAGCTTGGCTCTGCCATTCCATTTAAGTAGTATTCCCTCACCATCAATCCAAATTACTTCTCGTCTTCGTTAAATTTTTCATAGCCGCAATTTTCCATCCTAAATTGTCTTCTCTTCTGCACTAACCATGAAACAGTAAGCTTCAAATTAATCTTAGCAAACTGTATTGATATTCCTACTTAAGAGTAACTGAGTTCTTATTGAGAGCGTCTCCTATCCCGATTTGTCATGTACCGATCCTTACCCTTTTGCCGTTTACAATTTTTATATTCAAGTTTAATTCTGCGCTGACTTTCTAATTATTCCATAATTGCGAGTAGTACTTTTTCCAACTATGAGAGAAAATAAAAAATGATTTCTAAGAGTATCTGTTATTTGGAATCACTTCTACATCTCTGATATATCACGTGAAAACACTAATTTCCAGATAAAAATTCAAATAAAATTTGCCATTAATTACGAATTTATTAGGAATTAAATCCAAACAAGTTTGGATTCATGTGCTTTTAAATCCTTCCAAATTAAACTATGGTGAGCGGAAGTATGATACACAATTTAAGTAAAGATGTCGTAAAAGACATGTTGATTGAATTAGAAACGGATAAAGTTCGGGATATTCTCCCTACAGAGGGATTGCGTTTGGTACTATCATTTCCAGCGAAGGGTTTCAGGATAATAAAGCGAGCACGATTTGGTAAATGATTTTGGCATACTTTAGAGTTGCCACAGGGTTCTGGCAAAATTATTTCAAAGTCACCTTTGGAATAATTTTATTAAATATTTTAATAATAACAACTTTCTTTCTCCAGTGAGTACTTTAATGTTGACTAAAAATGCCTAGATTAAAAAAACATCTCTTCCCATTCAGAATTTCAAGATCACTTCTCGGGACTGCTTCTGTCAAAGGACCTACCTTTGTTTTATCAAAAAGATCTTACCGTTAGGGTGGCTTTTCTCTGGCTCCGTCTGACTGTGTTGTGTGATGATCGCGTTAGTCACAGAACATTTGACAACCACCTTGTCAGTAGTAAAAAAATATTAGGTTCGGACAGTACTGGGAAAAGATTCATCTGGTAGGTGAGACTTTTATTTTATTAGAGAAAACTCCAAATTGCGTTGAGAGTGGCTATTGTCATTGTTCATACAAGTATTGTAAGAAAGGAGTCGGAAAAGGTATTAAACAATAAATGAACGGTTTTAAATAGGCGGTTGCTCGCTTAATGCATATGAGAACCACTATTCCCTATAGCTATCGTTTAAATATGCTCTCTTGCCAACTGATATAAGTTTGAATAGAAGACACAAAGAATGATCAGATTTATGAAACAGGCTTTTAGCGTAGGTAGTAAAAGTAAAAGAGCGCTGTTTATCTCACTCTAGTATATTCAAAATAAATCAATGTTCAACCCGAAGGTTGGTTTTTGACAGTTGGAGGAAGAGCTCACCCCGTACAAAGTGTGGGAGGGCGAATTCCTCTCCCTGGGCCACCTGCGATTTCCTACGTTTTGACACACAGAAAATCGAATCGTGAGGATTTTAGTTGGATGTATCCAGAAAGACTTCTGCCCGTTAGTTGTACTTGGGACCCTCAGGTCTGTAGCCCAGCACTACCCACTAGGCTACCATGACCCCCAGAAAAAATGTTATATAATAGATATGTGTAATTATTAATAGAAAGATATTGCTATTTTCCACTGAAGTTAAGTTTATTTCGACTAGTTTCAATGCTACTACATCATTATTGAGTCCACTCGGTAATAATGTAGTAACATTGAAATTAGTCGAAATAAATTTTTTCTTCAGTGGAAAATTGCAATCTATTAATATGGAACGTTTCCACCACATCACACCTGAATCTCGTTAGATATGTATAAATTTAAAATCTCTTGTAATCTATTAATTAGGAATTAAATCCAACCAAGTTTGGGTTCATGTGCTTTTAAATCCTTCCACATATAACAATGGAGAGCGGAACTATGATACACAGTGTAAGTAAAGATGTCGTAAAAGACATGTTGATTGAATTAGAAACGAATAAAGTTCGGGATTATCTCCCTACAGAGGAATTGCTGGCTCTGGCTCCGTTGGATTAGTATGGCTCCGTCAGAATAGTAGTATGATTCATTCCAATGCGGCCCCGTGGGTGTTTGTTGGCTTGGATTACATGTAATTTTGGCGAGAGAGTTTTGGATTAATAAAAGTCAAAAGAAAGGTGAGGAACTATGTAATGGAAAGATAGCGTACATGAATACTTTGATGGAAATAGATCGTCAAGCATGGAATAGAACATCTACATCTACATAATACCCTGCAAGCCACCATAAAGGTGTATGGCAGGGGGTGAACTCTCACCGAACATGCACTACATATCATGCATAAAATTTGTAATTAAAAATTAAAATAGCAAAGCATTAATGCAAAAACATGCTGTTAGTTGGGTTAGCTTTAAGTCCTTATACCAACATGCAGCTACCAATGTTATCCATTGCTACACTCGTACTGGATACATTTACCGTTATTCATATCCCTAATAGTACGAGGAAAGAAGGACATTTTGAATCTGTCAGTTCGGCAATCTATTTCTCTAATTTTGTGATTATGGTCCAGTCTACCATAGTAAGTTGGGGTCCGCAAAATATTTTTAACATCATCATCATTAACATCATACCGGCCCTTTACAAATTTTGCCGATCTTCGCTGCACACGTTCAAGTTCGTTATTTAGACCGATTTCGTAGGGATCCCATACACTGGCAGCATATTCATAATGAGGTCTTACTAGGGAAAAGTAGCTGATTTCTCGTACATGATCGTCACATTTACCCAGTACTCTTTTGACGAATCCCAGTTTACGATTCGCTTGACCCATTATTTCACCAATGTGTTTACTCCAGGAAAGAGTGAGGCGCTCGAGCGTTTCCCGAGATGGAGACAATCGTTTTGCCTTAATAATTTCTTATTTAGCTTTTCTTTCACCTAGTCAATTACTATTCAGCGATATAACCTTTGCAGAAGTTTTTTTTAAAATTTTGATGCTGTTCTCCGTTGCTGGTCACTTATTTGAGTCGGTTGCCTTCGCAATCACAAATTTAATCCTTAATTAAAATGATAGTGCTAAAAAGTGACGTAGTAGGGAAAGAGTCAATTAGAGAATTAGACATGGAGGTTTGTAAGTTTTCACAATGGTTCCGATTCATGGGACCTGGATAAAGGGAGTATTTTCGTAACTGCCCTCCGTGTAATTGTATTGTATCCAGCCTGTGAAAAGTAACCGACTGGAAAACGCCGATTGTAATTGCGAGTGGTGCTAGTTTTATTTTTCCTCTCAACTTCATCGCGCATAAGCGAGGAAACATTTTTATGAGCACTTGGGGTTCGAGAATTGATCTCCTTGGAACATTGAGTGACTTTGAATACAACAATTAGACACGGTCAGTGATGGTGCTGCTGTTTCTACTGGTGTTTGGCTGACGCAATTGTGCGGCGGGCGTCATGCACCTATCCGGTGCTAGGCAAGTTGTGAATTTCCTAATTTCCATTGCATTGGTTAGCCTACATAGTTTCGTTTTGCAATCTTCAAATTTCGTCAACACGACTGAATGTAGTCACCACATAATGGTGAAAATTCATGCCTTGATTTCTCTTGTAATTGCTTTTCGAAAGTGAGATAATGGATGTGATCTTTCTGATCTTTCCGATGGAGTGTGTAATCTATCTTATTCCCATGAGATTTATAGGTCTTGAATGCGAATTATAAGAAGACATGGACGGCCAGACTATTCTAACTCGTTCCTTGATGTACATTTGAAAAGAATGAAATTGACTAAGCTGACTGTGATCGCCTTGATAGTTTCAGCTTAGTTAGTGAGGCAAGTGAGAATTAACGGATAGGATGGTAGATTCAATTATCCACGTTACATATATATCCACACAATACCCTGCAAGCCACCGCGAGGGTGTGTGGCAGGGGGTGAAGATCACCAAGAATGCACTACTAACATGCAAACAAGCAACTATAGGGTCTCATGCAACTAGATACTTAGGAGAAATCTTTACTTGGGAGGGTGACGAAGTACATATTCTCTGGCTAGTAGATATTCTTCTACGCATGCATCTTTGTTGTTTTCATTTATCCGAATTGTTGAAAATTTCAGGGTAAATTCGAATATGTCTATGCCGGAATTACCTTTTATTAGGATAGAGAGATGGGCAATGAGTAGGTCAAATAGTGGGCTATTAAATAACTTACAACTCAGGATAGCAAAGGATAACTAGTTGATCAGACAACGCAGTATAGTTTTAGCGGGACGGAAGAAAGCACATAAAAATGAAAAACATACATCAAAATAACACCCATGAATTTCTAAACCATAACTTTCCCAATAATTTAGAAAACAGAAACCCCACAAACACAATGCCGCCATATTAAAACAGAGGAATTTTCAGTAGTGGTCGTAAATTGTCGTAGTTTAAGAAGCAATGTACCCTAATTCCACCCCTTATAGAGAGTACTAATTCTGACATTATTATAGGAACGGAAAGTTGGTTAACTAGCGATATTGCTAATAGTGAAATTTTCCCCGTAAATTTTAGGGTATATAGGAGAGATCGAGAGGGTCGACCGAGAGGGGGAGTATTTATCGCAGTTAAGAACACAATAGTCAGAAAAATACAAAGTGTATGGTGATGGATTCAATGTGTTAATTCGAAAGTAATATACGTTTATGTCTACTATAGACCACCCCATTCCGATGTACACTCAGTATTAGAACTCGAGAAACAGATCAGGTCCATTAATTCCCATTGCAACGAACGACAGATTATTGTAGGTGGAGATTTCAATACACCATCGATAGATTGGAAAACATGTAGTCATAAGTCAGGGGGTAGGGACATAGAAATCTGCCAGTCATTGCTTAACCTGTTCTCATCGTAAGCACTACATCAAATAGTAACCTTGCCTAATAGAGGGGAAAATGTTCTCGATTTACTTGCCGCAAACATCCCTGAAAAAGTTATTAAAGTTGAAAATGTCGATGGAATATGTGACCACAAGGTAGTACACGTTAAATTTTTCCTCAATGCTGAAATTTTTTTAAAATTTAAAAGAAAGATTTACCTTTTTTATTAAAGCAGATATTAACGGATTTAGGCTTGACTTACAGACTTCTTTTGAAAAATTCGAGTACATCAGCAAAAATAGTGATACATACAATGCATGGAAAGACTTCCTCATAACTACTCGGTCACTTATCAACAGATATATACCTCATAAGTGATCGAGTGCAGGTGATTTTTCATCAAACCTTATTTTTTGGCTTTACATGCAATAATAGATAATTTTCCAAATAATAAGATGATCATTTTTACTTGCACCTTGCACGTGCTATAAAATGGTTAGGCATTACGAAGAATCATATTACTTTAATGACTTACGCATTATTTTGTATCCACTTAAATATCTTTTTACGTTTGGCATGCTAGGGTGGAATTATATGAGTAGTCGACTTAAGAACTTTTCATAACATCATCGCCATATTTGATGGCCTCGCTATTATTTTCCTTTGCAGTCAGCTTGTTGGAGTTCTCGCATTGCGACAGCGCACGACCGTTGCTTATGCTGTTTCCGTCGGACCCCGAACAGGGGGCAGTTGTAGTTGCTCGGCTCTGGGGAAGAAAGGGAACCGCCGCACAAAGACAAGACAAACGACAACTCTATTGCAGTTCCCTCCGCTCGGCGAGGGATAGGAAGATATTTCGGGGACGAGGGCAAACGCCCTCAGGGGTTGCGGAAAGAGGGAGAGAGGGGGAGGTCAAACCCAGAACACACCCCCTTGCTTCTTTCAACTCTAGCACATTATTTGTCTCCCTTAAAGGGAGATTTGGCCTTGAGCAAGGTCCTGCCCTACCCCGAGGGAGTTGGATGAAGCCAGGGGAGGGTGAGGCAGGAGGGTTCGATTCAAAAGTTATTTTCCCGAGCAGGAATTCATGTCAAATCCCAAAGGTTGTCAGACGGTGAGTGGGGAAAGTCTGTTTTAGATGCTTGTAGGCTGTTTGGGAGAAGAGGGGTTTTAAATGAAGCTTTGGCTGGATGTGATGGAACACTCGGCCGCCACTGAAGCACTAGATATCTTCCTGCTTTGGATGGAAATGTTACTGCTGAGGCTAGTTCATATACGTAAGGCAACGCCTTCCCTATTATATCAAACCAGTATCCAGGCTCATTACTGAGTGAGTGAATAGAGTATTCGCGTAAGTGAGGTATTCTACATCTACATCTACATAATACCCTGCAAGCCACCATAAAGGTGTGTGGCAGGGGGTGAACTCTCACCAAACATTTTTGTTGAAACTTATAGTAGCGAGTGATGTTTGGTTTCGAAATGCCTCGTTCAAAATACCAAGGTATTATTCCAACTAATTAATTTAAAAAATAACTTTTAATATGCATTGTTTTAGCATCGAAAATGCCTAGGTCTTAACGCCCAACCATTGGTTCTTCGTAGTATGACGTCATCTCCAATACTAGCAATAGCGAAATAACCTAGCTTTGTATTGAGGGTGAAAATATTCTAAGCCTTTTTGAAGTTATTTCGGAATTTGTCAAAAAACTGAGTTTGTAGTTATATTCGCAGACGCAAGTTCCAATAATCTTCCGGTTGTGGACGCGATAATGAACGGACATTTTCTGTGCACCAACGCAGGCTATGTTGGATGTGAGTCAGCGATGCGTAAAATCATCACGGTCGCCGTATTATTATTATTTTTCTTGCGTTATATTATGTAGTAAACCATGAATTATCCCTTCCGTTATGTATTCGCCGTAATAAAGCCTTAAATTTTCCTAAGCTCTACTAAATAGCTAATTAAGCTTTTCTGAACAGCGCACTATTAAACCTTGAGGTAGCTGTATTAGAGTAATACCGCATGACGTGAATGACATAATGACGTGAATGACCGTTTAAATATGACATAATAAACCATTTGAATACAACATTAATTGCAATGATATCATAAGGGTAGTAATACGATATTTTGAACCACTTAAAAAGGAAATGCAAACCGTTCAAAAATGACAAGTAAAAGATGTACGACATAATTGTCGTAATACTACATAATTAACCGTTTAAATACGGCATAGGAAACCCAAATAAAACCTTCGCTCCAAACGATACTGATCAGTTTTATCAGCCGCAATAATATTTTCATGAACAATTAAATTGCCTTAAATGTCTCGTAATTTCAATTATAACAACAAAACTATAGCACAAAAAGTTTATAATTACAGTTTTAAAAAAGTATCTCCTAACAACGAATTGTGTAACACAATTATGCCTGTAATGCCCAATAACGTTAGCAGGATTAATAGCAAAACAGTCGCACGCCAAGTCTACAAAGTCACACTATCTCCAAATCACCAAATGGTCGAGAATGGGAGATGACGTCAGAACCTACTAAACATGGCGGACCTGTGTTTCGGAGCAATAATAATTTATTAGAATTTGTTTGCTAATAAAACATTAACGATAAGCCTCTCGAACGTCAGCATGAACATCTAGTGACTGAAGTATCAATAGATTTTTTAGACGTCACTTCCCAAAAGTATGCAAATAGGTACTGTATTACTGTTATTTCAAATCGCGTTTTTAAGCAATATTCGAGAAGGGAAAACAATAAGTGTCAGAATGCCGAGGGAACGTTTGGGTGACTTTAACGAGAACATGGAGTATGAATTTGGATTTTTTGGAAATCGCACTATCCTTATATTTTATTACGATCAGGAGAGAAAAAACGTTATTACCTTTCTTAAAATTTCGTTGAATCCTTTCGTATCAATAACCTTAATTGACTTAGCGAGTTATCTGGATGGTTGCTGACAGCAGTGTGCTTCTATTAAAAAAATCAAAGATCTTCTTTTGGAGACGTTATTAGTAACGATAGCGACAACGTGAAAGAAGAAATTATGACTCCGCCTGAGGTCGAAAATGACCATTACCTCGGATGAACCTCAAATATCAACTACTGCATATGCTATAAATATTGCTACCTACTTGTCTCTTGCCTAGCGTCTTTCAAAATATTCCGCTAGTATATCTACACGCCACCCTGCAAGCCACCGCGAGGGTGTGTGGCAGGGGGTGAAGATCACCAAGCATGCACTACTAACATGCACTACTAGTATATGGTATCCATATGAAGAAGGTATGATAATGGAATTAGATCGTATTCAAAGGAGATCGGAAAGGTTTGTTAAAGGTAGTTACGGTAATTGCAATAGCGTTACGAGTTTATCAAAAGAATTAGGATGAAAATTACCATCAAAACGTAATTAAAAATTTAGAGCATGCGTTTTAAAAATAAATATAAAACATGCTTTCCGTTGACGTTATGAATATATTAAGAAGGCTTGTGTATTGCGCTAAATTATGTAAGAACAATCAGAATAGAGAGATAAGTTGTCGTACCGATAGATTTAACATGTTATTTTTCTCGCGTACCAGGAAATAACATAAAAGGGAAGGTTTGTGAAATAATGCTAGAATAGTCTGTGCTGTATCAATAATTTTCTAGCATTACTGACTCATCAATGGTAGGGAAAATAGATAAATATATCTAAAGAAATGCCTGATTAATGATTAATTACTTGGATACTATCTGGATACAAACCATTTAGTTGAAAAGGATTCGTGAATGCATGTTTAGTATGATTTCATGGAGTAGTAGTACTTTATGTACCTCTTACAATTAGTTGTATGCCATTAACACATATAATAACATGTATAGTGTACCTTCACCATCTGCCACACACCCTCAAGGTGAATCGCAGGGTATTATGTAGATGTAGTTGCACCAAAAATTGATCAAGAGGTATTTTTCCTCATCCCTCTACGAGCCTCAAATGCTCCTCGACGAATGCGGAACTGCCGTCATGATTTGTGATCGACTGATGGCCGTGTTCCATTCGCTCTCCCGCCGCGCGAATACGTCAAGCCGGAGGGGATCTTATGCGGAAGCATGCAGTGAGAGAAAGAACATCATGGGTGCGTAGGGGCGAATTCATAGCCGTGGAAGATTCCGACGTTCAGTGGCTGGACCGACGGAACGAGTGAGACTCGCTCCGAGGAAACGCCCACGTCAGGAGGGGGAGGATTGGAAAGAAGGGGTTGTGGGGTGGGAGGAAGTTGGCTAAATTATAACATCCAGCGTAAAAGAAGGGAAAGGAGCGGAGCGGAAGGTTAGAGATGAGGAAATAATAGTGGTAAAAGTAAAAAATGTTGCCTGCAAAGGTCGCTTTGACGGAAAGGAACAATTTTGTCTCTCTGCTAAAGAGGGGAGAGGGAGAAAAACGGTTAAGAAAAGTAATAATTACAAAAAAGGTGAAGTGTCTGCGAGATTAATTCTTGTGTCCAACCATCTTTTATGGATCCCTTCGTCTTGCACGTTACTTCTCCATAGGCTAGAATGTCTAACTGCTCTGACAACCCATTGATTCCTAACTCTAGACCTCCTCCTATTTTCAATGTAACATGTTCTAAGTCATTCCATATTTACAGTATTCACCAAGCATTTATGTTTATGCCGTCACGTCCAATTTTCATTTCTATGAATCAAGGAGGCAGTTTGGCCCTATCAGTTATCACTATTATAGTTTCTTTTGGCGAACACTGAATTTTATATAAGCGCAATACACAAGTACTTTATTGTCATAATCTTTTTTTCATATATCATTGTAGCAGAGTTCAGTATTTTAGGACGCTTGGCATATTATTCATGTATTATTATAATACATTTTTAGCTTTTATTATGGTTAAATTTGGAAAATATAGCTTTTTTGATCGATTAAATTTTTAATGAGGAGAACTTTATGACAAACAAGACACATACACTTCACATGCAACTAAACGTAGAAAACCCTTAAAGTCCACATTTCCTATCCTAATTATCTCAGTGGTAGCTTCGGTTCTTATTTCATCAAACGGTTTATGTGTCATTGGCGTAATTGTATTATCATATGAACGAAATCCTTTCTCTGACGAATTTTTTCCCTTCAATTTATATACAAAAGTCTTACTATTTTTATCGGAGATCGGTAAAGTACAAAGATATAATCCCTACACCATTTGCAACCTTAAAATCTCTATGCAAAAAAACTCGGGGACATTGTGTATTCAAGCCAAATGATTTTAAGAATCATTTCAGGCGTGACTTTGTGGAAGTTTATGATATTTTTAATGAAACGCAGTGGTTCTACACTTAATTATAATAGGCGTCCCGGGTTTCGGCAACTCAACCTAGAAAATGGCACTGAGTTGCCGAAACTCAGGGGTCGGCTATTAAAATTAAGTGTGGAGTA
This sequence comes from Platycnemis pennipes, assembly GCA_933228895.1. Classification (NCBI taxonomy): domain Eukaryota; kingdom Metazoa; phylum Arthropoda; class Insecta; order Odonata; family Platycnemididae; genus Platycnemis; species Platycnemis pennipes. The sequence continues at coordinate 122,665,214 of OW121848.1, forward strand.
ATACCACTGTGTTCCGAATAATTTTGTTTATCGCGGTCAAAATATCGCAAGCCAACCAACTCCTTCTCAAGAAGGAAAATCGACGGCTGGTCGGTATTGAACGGCTGTTAATTAAAATTACAGCAGATCGTAAAGTATGTTGAGTTGAGCTGCCATATGTCCAAAAGGTGTCAATTAGAGCAGTGTAAAAATACCCGAGTAAGTTTTTCTGATTACGAGGGTGGAAGAACGGGAGAAAATACCAACAGACGTAAAAAAAACAACGATTGTTAGTTGGAGAGATAAAGGCCGGGCTATTACACCATGGAATGTGAGAGGTATCGACGGGGTCTAACTGAACGGAACGAAAGAGTGACATGGGAGCATGAAAATTGGAGAAAGGAAACAATCTAGGAACAGGAAAAAATTTAGGAGTTCAATCCATTTCGCTTCAATGGTATGCATTTTTTCAGCTTTCCCTGGAGGCGAGCATATTTTTTCTCTGCTGTCTGTGTTCGCCCCGCGGAACGGCACTCGCCTTTGGGGCTATTGAGGTGAAGGACTAACACCTTCGAACGTAAAAGGATCGAATGTATATTTTAAAACTGTCCCCATCCCCACATTCGATAAATGGTGGTAGGCGAAATTCAAAAGGTGTAGAGGAGGTGGATTGTGCAATGGCTGGTAATATGTTTTTAAGGGTAAAACTTTGTTTATTTTTAATTGCACTATGTTACGGTTGTACGGAATGAAGGTAACCATCACTCGTCTTTTCACGGCTCTGGTCCGACTTGCGGCAATCATCTTCTGTAAATCTGTATTCTGAAAATAAAGTGAACGTGATGAAGCTCGTTAAGTAGAAGAATTTGCATGACGAAATAATGAGTAAAATAAAAAAAATCCATGCGAGCTTGTTAGGCTAGTGTTTCCTTTTGTTAGCTTTTCCTCCTTTGTCTACCAATTACCTATTAAAGTAGGTACTTAATGGATCCTCTGCCTGGTTTGCAGTTGCAGAGGTATTTCGTTCCCTTGAGCTTCAGTGGTTTGGGTGGATTAATTTCATTTGCTTAGATGGAAGCCAGAATACTAGGAAACGCAAAACCTCACTTATCACTAACCAGTTAATATCCAAAATTATGAGCGGCTGAGAAGGGGCCGAAGTATTTCTCCGCTGTTTCTCACTTATTTTGAGCTTACTCGGCTCTAGGCAGGCACGTAGCCAGAAATTTGCTTGGCGGGTGGGGGGGGGGGGCTAAGTCTTGCGTAACTTGAAACAAATCAGCCTTGCCAATTCGGTGCCGACATTTTACAAATCTCTTAATTTTCAGTGCTTCGTATTTATTTTTACAGTGCCCATACTTATCTCTTCTCACTGGTAAAGTTCACTGCTAAAATCAGAACAACAAAATTATTGGGAAAAAATTTCGGGGGGCTGAAGCACCAGAAGCCCCCTGGCTACGTGCCTGGCTCCAGGCGTAAGTTATGAGCTAGTTACGAACATGGCTTACTCGGGGTAAATTGTCATTCACTTTCCTAATTCTTGCGAACGTTATGGAATTTCATATGTGATTGGTGAACTAAAGATAACATTTGGAAATTCGGAAACCCTGGTTAAATATGAATTTTGGATTCATATTTAACGATTAGGGTATAAGGGGTGTTAGAAGAAATGCTAAAATTCTCTATGGAGTATCAAATAGTTTTTCCCGCTGATGCGCAGCGAAGGTGGCAGTTTCTCACATCCGCAAGTTGCTAAAAATTGTCTTCAAACCAGGAAATGCGACGGAGTGAAGCACCGAAAAGTGCACAGCCCCGAGTTTCCAAACTCTGCTGAAATCTACAGTGTATGCATCTGTATCATCATCAGCTATCATACACTACGTCATCTAAATCTACGTAATACCTTGCAAGCCACCGCGAGGGTGTGTGGCAGAAGGTGAATATAACCATAAATACACCACTTACATGCAACTAGGAGCTACCAAGACGTACTTTTATGCAACTTCTATGTAGCCATGCAACTAAGGTTGCAACTAAGAGCTACCACAACTGACACTTGTCTATCTGACAACTGACACGCTAAAAATATTTCACTTGTCTATCCTTTTGCTATGTTGCCTATTATTTTCTACTATGGTATGCGGAAAAATTAAATTTTAAATCTATTGGTGTGACTATGTATCTCTTCCTACTGTCGGCACAGAAATAATGTGTAATCGAGTTTAACAATGAATAATGCGTTGTAATCCTTATGTCCTGAACGCGTCTAATGTGTGATTGTCCACCAAGAATGAAATTTTACGGTACCCCAGTTTGGAAATGCCAACTTTAATAAAATTGATAACAATTGTTTTGTATTTAAGAGACTAGACACATGTAGGGTGCACAAAAAACATATTAATTTTAGATTTGTTAAACTGCGGTTGTAATTGGACGCCTAATAGTTGGTTCATGAATCATCAAAGTCGGCGCTTTGCTCGAACACCGCCAAAAAGCAGCTCATTTTGCATTACAACCCTTGAAAAAATATTAAAAGGCGCCTCAAAAATTTAAATATACCGTCAAGTAACGCAAAATTAGACAAAAAAAAGTACGTTGTAATTTATTTTTCTTTAGGTCTTGCTGTCAATTTGCTATTCGTATTCAATCTTAAGTGCACATAATTTATTCACCAATTATTTTTATTTATCTGGTCAAATGTAGCAAATTGTACAAAAGTTTCTTATTATATATCTAACATCTTCGGCAACCCTATCCCTCTTAAATCATGCAGGAGATTTAATCGGTAATTTAGCCTACGATCTGATAATGATTCCGAACCTTATTTTTCTTTTATTAATTTTGATTCACTGATAAACCTATCGTAACACCTTCTAACAAACCTAGCTGCTCTACGCTAGACACAGTCTAGTACTCTGATTGAACCTAATTCATTCGGTTCCCATACACTGGCTGTATATTCTAGGTGGGGCATAACAAGTGAAAAGTATGTATGTACATCGACAAGTACAGAACAGTGAAAAGTACATCAACATCATCTGATTACATGCTTTTAAGTACATAATAAAATAATAAACAAATAAATTTCCATATTCATCTGCAACTACGTAATACTCTGCAAGCAGGCCCGGCATAACGCCTAGGCGACCCGGGAAATTGCCCTTGGCGCCACGAAGGAAGGAACACCTTGGAGATGGAAAAAGCTTTTTTTATTCGGAGATTGACAACTAAATTCATGTCCAACAATCTAAATTTCTCTTTTGCTAATTATTTTTTAATTCTACGTTTAATAGATAAATATGTGTTAAAACAGGGTTTTACAGGGGTTTGGGCGGAATACTCTCTCGTCAGGGTAAACATTTTTTGGCCCCGCCTGAAAGATCTCATAAACGTGTGGTATGGGGTAAATGTTCACCAAAACTGTACTACATGCATGCACAAGGATATAACACTACTGAATGAGTGTTAGTGCTTCGCGCGCCAGGTTGCTTATGACTGTACGGTCCGAGTTCAAATCTAGGATGTCTAACATTGCACCTCCGGCTATAACCCAAAATTTGCCCTTATAACTGATTACAGACGATAACTCGTCTTTCTTTGAGAAAAATGGCGGGCGAGTCGGCCTAATCATTGCAGTTGTTGTGAAGAAAATGTCCGCGCCCCACTTCTCTCTACCTCTCTCCCTCGACGTAAATTTCTGAATATTCTGTTTGCGCGCGGCGGCATTCATACAAAGGCATGGAGACCGCGGAAGGCTTATCATGGACGCAAGCGTACTATCCGGTACAGTATCGGTCCTCATTTACTCGAAACGCATTCTGATCGTGGCGCAACGGTCGCGGCGCGCGAAATGTCGCATAACCCGTCCGAGTGCGTCCATTCATTAATGGAAGGGGGGCGTGGTCTCGCGGGGGCCCGGAATGGGATAACGGGGCCGGTTGAGGAACAAGGCTGGGGGCGGGAGGGGGTCAACGGAGGGAAAGAACAACGGGTTATATTCCTCTTGCCTTCTTGCGTTGGTTTCAGTCTTCCCCTCCCTTCGTTCCTCTTCCAAAACCCCACACCCTTTCCCCTCCCTTCACTATTCCCCTCCTTCCAAACCCTTTCCCCCTCCCCTGCCGCCTCCCCTACGAGGAGAGTTGCTCTTCTCTTCGCTTCTCCGAGATATCCCCCGAAATGTCATCGACCCCGGGGCGGGCGAGTGGAGAGGGAAAGTCACTTCTGCCGAGCGGAAAGGAAGTGGAGAGACATGGAACGGGTGAAGGGGGCGTGGGAAGGGAGGGGGAGTCGTATGGCGGGGCGGAGAACCGTGGAGAACGGAGAACGCAGCGTTCGTGACGTCACGGTCCTTTTGACCTTGCCCTTGACATTGAAAGCGGCGGAAAAGGGTGGGCGGTATCGGGAGGAGGAGGAGGAGGAAGTGAGTTGCTGGAATATTCTGCGAATGCATAGGAGAGGGGGGAGGGAGAGGGGAGACTTGGAGCGGAAGAAATGAGGATTTGAGCCTCCTCTCCTTTTTCCGGCGGAACTCCGCTGCGGCTCGCGACGACTAACAACCGCGGATTTCGCAGGCGGGGTAAAAGGAGGCGGGGTAATAAGCGTCCCTGGCAACCGGGATAAACCTTGGCTCGTCGGGCGACGGGGAGCCAAATTTAGACGGCCGTCGTCAGGGTATCCACTCCTCGCTGGGGGACGGGAGTGGAAAAATCCTGGATCCTGGGGGAAACCCCGCTTGCTAATGGATCACACAAAACAGATATTGATTTCGAGACGGCCGTTGGTAGTGAGCGGGCGGAAAGGGGGGGGGAAGGAGGGTTGGGGAATTAGGAAGACGGATCCACCATCCGCATGAGTGACTTAATTTCACTCTCGTGCGAATGTCCGTGTCCTTCCATGTCCGTCGTGCCAAAGTGGTAACGCAACTTGTCTGTTGCGCTAATTAGAGGGAAGGGGGAGGGGGTCATCGCGTCGGAAGTCTACGAGTGAGTTCTCACGGGAGAATATACCTGCCGGCTGTCAGAATTGTTTACATATTTTATTCTACGAATCCGCGCGACACCATAAATACTCATATTTTTCTTCCGTCCCAAATGTTGTCGTAAGTGAACAAGAAACAAAGGCCTCAGCTTGAAACTTAAAATTTATTGCTCACGTCACTAGGTATAGAAATGGGGTAGCTTGTACATTTCGCGAGCGTGGGCTTGAATGCGAAAGTGAGGATGATGTAGTGAAGCTCGACTCGCGCAAACATTGCTTATCAAAATATGTGTGGAGCTTCCTAAATCTGCAGTACAATGAAAGCCCTACCACACACCCTTTTGGTGGCTTGCAGGGTATTATGTAGAAAGCCATTTCGAGTATAGCAGGGATTGAATCATCTCCTTGTATAAATTTGTAGATATTCTTTTATGAGATGCAGTGTTATGCAAGAAAAATAAGCTGTAGACATTACTAGGTGTGTGCTACTGTCAATTACTGTAATAGAAATTATTACCAACGACGAAGAAATACATTTAGGATAGTTGGTCGTCCCTAAATCGGCATTTAATGCGGTATTTGTACGAAGGTAACATTTAAATGAAATGTTTACCTGTGGCTGGTGCATGCATGACTAACACATCTTTATTATTAAATTTTGATCATGTTCCATAGTACATGTAGGTAGATGATGTTGATGTACATCTACATCTACACGATACCCTGCAAGCCACCGCGAGGTTGTGTGGCAGGGGGCGAAGATCACCAAGCATACACTACTGACATGCAAACATGCTCCTATAGGGTCTCAGGCAACTAGACTGTTAGTATCTACATAGTAATTAAGGGATTGGTTGTCAATTCATGCATCATGCACTACAGACTACTCTAAAATATTTCCTCGACCTATCCCTTTGCTATGCTGACTATTCTGTTCTCTTATAGTGTGGGGGAAAAATGCCATTTTGAATCTATCAGTACGACAATTTATCTCTCGAATATTATTTATGTGGTCGAATCTAGTAGTGTACGCTGGTGTTTTTAATTTGTGCCTAGCAACTTCAGTACAGCTATCCGATTGAAATTTCTCCAATAGATTTAATATGTACTTTAACCTACGCTCTGATAATGATTCCCACCCTAATTCTTGTATTAAGTCTGAAACACCACTCAACCTATCGTACACCTTGTAACGAACCTAGCTGCTCTATGCTGCACACCGTCTAGTTCTCTGATCAAACCTAATTCATTCGGATCCCATGCACTGGCTACATACTCAAGGTGAGGCCTAACTAGTGAAAAGTAACATCGCTCTTTTGTCATTTCTCATCACATTTCCCAAGTACTCTTTTTATAAATCCTTCTTTAGTTATGATAAAGATAAAGATATAGATAAAGCTTTCTCTTCGCTCGGCCGCATATTTGCCCGATATGTCTTCCCTATCTATATCTACATCTACATAATACCCTGCAAGCCACCACAAGGGTGTGTGGCAGTGGGTGATTGCTCACCAAACATGCATTACACATCATGCATAAAAAAGGATTAGTATTTATATACTGTTCTAAACTTCACTATTTAAAATAGATAGAAATTGCAAAGCAAACATGCAAAAACATTCTGTTAGTAGGATTAGCTTCAAGTACTCATACCAACATGCAGCTACCAATGTTATTCATTGCTACTCTCTGATAGGACATATTTACCGTTATTCGTATCTCTAATTGTTCGAGGGAAAAAAGACATTTTGAATCTATCAGTTCGGCAATCAATTTCTCTAATTTTATGAATATGGTCCAGTCTGCCATTGTAAGTTGGGGTTCGTAAAATATTTTTAACTTCATCACTGAAAATATTGCCTTGGAATTTGTGTAAGAGATTAAGTCTAAATTTCAACCTGCGATCTGACAATGATTCCCATTTCAATTCATTTAATAGACTGGTTACGCTAATATAATTATCGTATCGTCCCTTTACAAATCTTTCCGATCTTCGCTGTACACGTTCAAGTTCATTACTTAGACCGATTTCGTAGGGATCCCATACACTGGCAGCATATTCCAAATGAGGTCTAACAAGAGAAAAGTAGCTGATTTCTCGTACATGATCGTCACATTTACCCAATACTCTTTTAATGAAACCCAGTTTGCGATTCGCTTGACCCATTATTTCACGAATGTGTTTACCCCAGGAAAGATCATTTGTCAGTCTTATTCCAAGATATTTAATGGATTCCACGTTTGTTAATTCATTATTACTTATTTTGTAAGTGGTAGGAGGAGAACTATTCTTTTTCCTATGTAGGAATATGAATTACTGCAAAGTTGAAAGTAGCATTTTCATGTAATTTCGACAAAAACAATTAGTAATATTTGAGTGCTTACCGTCGCCCATTATCAAATCATTCGCTCCCGCCCTCAGGGAATTCATATATAGATCTTACTGAGCCTACTTGGGGGTGGAGATTCGCGCTCGTCTCCCCAGTGAAAGATTTTCTTTTTTCCCCCGTCACCAAAAAACGATAGCATTTTCTCTCAAGATATTTTCGCCAAATCTTTAAGACGGATTCATCTTCCGAGTCTGGGGCCTCAAGTCTCGAGGGTATAGTTTTCCGAGTCACTTTCATTTTCGCTGTGGCTCAGCCGAGGATCAATATGGCATGAGTATGGCTGTGTTATGTTTTAAGACATCTTCGGGTTAGTGGCCATGACAGTTATTCCCTTTTGGCGCTCTCTGTGGAATTCCCTTTCCAGGAATGTTTGTACCTTAGTAATCCCCGTCTGCTTGACGCCAACCACGCCCGATATTGATATCGATCCCTCGTATCGGGTAGTCGATGATTTTGTCTCCAAAATGAATCGGTGTCCTTAGGACTTTCTTTACGATCGTCGCCGTACTCCTTCATCTACATCTACATCTACATAATACCCTGCAAGCCACCACAAGGGTGTGTGGCAGGGGGTGATTTCTCACCAAACATCCTTGATGTGTTGTAAAGATACCATGTACTCCATTCGCGCGGCGCGACATAAAAGTGTATTTTTTCAGCAAATAATTCGGTTGTAATATTTCGTACGTATTCTGGATACATCATTACATATAATGCCTATGTAAGAACGTCTGACACGGATACGTCAAGTCAGATGTAAATCTGCTTCACTATTTAGTATTGCAGTATTAACCCTTTCAGTACTGAGTTATATTTATAGCCAAGGAATTTTATTTATACATTTGTTTTTTAGCGCAAAAAGTAAAATATATCTTTTGAATATGTCCACTGAAATAACATAAGCCAGTTGAAAATTGAAAGAATCAATTGTAATAATCTTTTAATTTTGAAGAAAAATTAAGGTTTCGGCAAAAAAATATACTGCATCACGATGAATACGGTCGTGTACATGGGTTTGAAAGGATTCATCATACATCTTCATTTGCATTTTTACCCTGCGATCCGCCACAAGGTCAAGTGGCATGGGATGTTACCAGCTGTCAAGTTCAGTTTTAGCTGAAAAAAAATTTCTTTAATGAATAATGTTTTTATACATGGTGCAACCGGTTTCATTTCGGACGACTTTTCGCACGTTTGCGTGTACGAGTCAAAAGAGAAAACATTGATGAGGAATGCTTCGTCAAAAGTGACTATGTGTATCCCATGAGTATGTGTATATGTATGTACTTACTTAGTATAACTAATTGCAGCGAAAACGCTGGCAACCAAATCGGCCTCACGATGACGAATATTCCATCCTGTAATCACCAACGGTGAAAAAAAGTTACTGGTGTTCTGAACCTGTTACTTCGAAGCTCTGTCCCTGATTATGTTCTTAACAAACTTATCAAAGCTCGCCGAATTCGTGAAATTTATACTTACGTCTTACGGCTTTTCGTCTTTGCTTGGTCTTCGTGGGATTAGTGTCGCTACCACGGCATGCTTATTATCGAACAGAACCGCATTACCTCGGATTCGGTAATTAGGTAACTTTAGGAATACAGTTAATTATGAAAATCTTATCGCACAATAATCTGGAGATGAGGTTGGTATGGTCGCAGAGTACTGACCTCCCATCCCGAGGGCCCGGGTTCGAATTCAGCCAGAGTCAGTTATTTTTCATTGGCAAACAGGATTCTACTTGAGTTCCATGTGAAGAGTGCTTCGAGTACAACACCCCGTCCGTCGGATGAGACGTTAAGTCGTGGTCCCCTTGGTGTCTTTCGATAAGAGTGGGCTAATGCCGACGCTGGGTTTCACTCCAACCTTCTTCCGTTCATTTAAAAATTATCACCCATATCCAATCACGATCAAATTTTGGGAATAAATGACTATAATAAAATGACTTGGCCAAATGGAAATATATTTATGGAAAGTTAAATTAACTTTCTATTTTGAACTAGTGTCCTTAACTAGTTTTAAAAGCTGGGGTTAACTTCACTGGTGTACTTACGTCAAGGGAAAGGGCAGATGATGGATGTACCTACTCGATTCTCTCCGTGGCGCATTGTCCTCAATCTTCCGCCGTAGCTCCGTTTGCTGGCGTACGCGAGGAGGGGTTTTGGGAATAAATTCGTTGTGTTTCGTGGAACTGCCCGAACCCAACGCGCCCCGCCCGTTTACGCTTGCAGTGCACGTACCTCCAAAAGCCAGCGTCTTCCCGAGTCCCTCTCACTCCTTGACATTGCCTCGGATTATTTATTTTACACATATAGCCTTTTTCCCCACCCTTGCGTATCACCCGCGAGACGCCCCTTCGTTCATATCGCGTCACCAACTCCATCCGACCCTCACGCTGTGATGGTCATCCGAATATTTATGGAAATGGACGACGTGGCAAGTTCAAGGCAATTTTCCCCTCTACACGTTTCACTTAAATGAGTTTCGAATACAGTTTCAAAAAACGTTTTCTCTCGAATATTCTTTGACCAGGTGGCTTGCATATTTTTTTTCGCTTTCACTCAGGATATATTTAAACTCCAAGGGTATTGATTTCAAATTGAATTCACACCATCATTCATTTCTTTGGTTTCGTACTGTACATGTCGTCCCAACGCAAATTTCCCTAGAAATTTGGTATTTGAGTTGTGAACACGGTGAAAAATTATTAAATGTTAGCACTACTCAAGATCGAATTAATTGTTAATTAATTAGACAGCATGAGGAAGATCAATTAATTGCCTTTTCAGTGTTATCAAACACATCCTAAATGTACCGTATTGTGTTGAAAAAATTTGACATATCAATCCCAACAGATAATTAATTTTGTATGCAAGAATTAGTATTTTTACATAGCTGGCGCACAACGGCGCACCCCCTTTTCTCCACCCTTGCAGGTTGTTATGAAAGTGAAGATAGCTTCTTTGTGTTCAATAATTGGAGTTGAGAAGGTGTGTCTTTACGCCGTTTCACATGAAGTAATACATTTCATCACCTGTAGCAGGGTTATTTTGTTGAACGTATGGATGCGTGCTAATAGAACAGGGGCTACTTTTCCCTCAGTCGTTAATATTATTTTTGGCAGTTTTCTGTGTCATTCGTTGTTTTACACCATTCAAATTTCACTATACACCTTTCCAGGAATAAGTGCAAAAAGAAGAAGGACGTTTTCCTATTCAAACTGAATAATGACCGACATCGCGTAAGACGACCTTTTAGAGATGGGTCTTAAAATTAACTTTATAGAAAATACGCTATTTTATATATTTCATTTGTCCTAATTTCACTAAAAGTTCTTGCGTGAGAATTGCAACCCTCTATATATTCCTCCCCCCCTCTACATTACAATTATTATATACATATAATTATTTATGAATGTATTCTATACATAATCATAAAATACGACTCTACTAAGACCTAAACAATGCATTTTTCCAGTGATATCCTGGGACCAGTAAATTCGAAAAAAAGCTGCTTCAGTAACTTTTGCTTGTCGGATGTTCATCGACCGCTAAAATCACCTAAAGTTCACTTCATTTTGCGTAGTACTTGGGAAAGTAAATAACGATTCGTGTTCTCGGAAAGAGGGTGACCAGTTCAGCGTGGGAAAATAGATAGATGTGTCCCTCGGGTCGGAGGCTGCCGACTCCGGGGATGTGGGGCCTCCGGCGTGTGGGAGTTCTGCTGCGTAAATGAAAGGAGAGGAACTGTCTCCTTGTGCGGAGGGCTTGTGCTGTGGAACCTCAAACGGCGGAAGGTTACAAACGTGAAAAGCGGCGCAAGATCGTCTCTCCCTTCGTCTCCCTCACCCCCTCTCTCTGGAAAGATCGATAAGGTTGTGATGGCGAATTTAGGAAGAGCGTCATAGTGCTCTGCTGTTTGCTTTCGGCGGTTCTCAAATATTTGCTTTTTTTCTTCGTTTTAGGTGAATTTTAATTTATAGTAGCATCAACTCGAAAACCTGGAAAAAAAAGGAGACCAATAAAACAAGAACGAGAAGGGAATTTCCAGATTTTCCGACAATCAGTTTAGAAAATGTATTTATGAATCAAAATGTGCCACTTTTAATGGTATATGACGATGTAACGACATATTCGAGGCATCTAATGAAGTGAATTAGCAAAGCATGAAACTAGCTAATTGAAATACATGCCTTATGTTTCTAAAATGGAGAGAATCGTTATTATTTTGATCATAACATTTTTATTTATGTAATGATCCTCTGAATGATTAGTGTTCTATTATACCTCCTTTTCAAGGATATATCTCAGAGTGACACATTTCAAATTTCTTATTGTACTTTTTCTATAGCTTGTGGTTAATTTTTGACCGTCCCTTGTCGCTTTGTTTCTACACGTAAACTATTTCTATTTACCAGTCGTTTTTAAATCACGATAAAACTAAAGGTTTGTTCAACGTCCTGGTAACGTCGTGGCATATGAATTTTGGCCGAATAACAAAATTCACCCTGTTGCACGCTCTGTGATGTAGTTTTCTCTGTCAGCTATTATTTTATGATGGCTACTATAATTCGTTGGAATTCCTCAAAGCATCCATTTGCTCACTAGTCCGTATAGGAGCCAGTCATTTTTATGGACGAAATGATATGATGATAACGTGACGGTAATAATATTCTTATTTCACACGCTTGAAATTTCTGTTTATAATTGAATCAAATAAAATATTTTACCATTATGCCCCATTCGACGCAATTTAATCTTAGAATTTCGTGATGGGTGATGAGTTTTTATTCTTCTACCTGACTCCTGACTCGACTCCGTACTTTCGATGATAATCTTTAACGTTCCTTGCCTATTATCACAAAATTACATCCTATTCCTTTGCTCCGTAGTCTGAACAGTTTTATATAGCCTCAGTGATGGCCGGTCTACTGCTTACTGTGATTGATGGTTAATTTGAAGAATCATCCTGTTTCCTCTCGAATTTTTGCGTAAATAAATTAGAACTTGTATTTTTTTTTCTAAAAATCAGAAAAAATATTTCATATGAAGAATTTCCCATGCGTCTACTGCTTGATGAAGTGACTAGGTCAGCATGTGTGTACAATGCTTAGGTAAACTACTAAGACATGTTTGACTTTCAATGTCAGGACGTTTAGTTTTTTCCATTTATCTTACAAAGTTTATTTTAGGATTTAAAACGGTTACAATGTTAATTGGAAGGCATAACAAATACTACGTGTGTGTCGGAAAATTAGTTGAAAACAATGGCGAGGCCATAATTAGGCATCCTATGGAAAGCCGTGCTGTGTATTCGGTCTCGGCGGAGGAGGATAAGAATAACTAGTGATCCCCTAAATAGTTTTTCAGAGAAAAATGCTTCAAAAGCGGCTAAATCGACGCCAAGCAGGCATTCAAAACCCAACCAAGCGTTCAGGATTGCTATTGAGAAAAGCTAAAAGAATTAGATAAAACGGCAACCAAATTGTAAGTACAATATTATGATTACTGGTACAATTACAGACCAGATAAATAAGATTAGAGAGATATATGGTCGTACTGATAGATTCAAAATGTCAATCTTCCCCCCTACTATAAGAGAACAGAATAGGCAGATTAGCAAAGGGAAAGAGATATGGGAAATATTTTAGAGTAGTCTGTAGTGCATGATGCTTGTATTAGCAACAAATCCCTTAATTACTATGTAGATACTAACAGTTTAGTTGCCTGAGACCCTATAGTAGCATGTTTGCATGTCAATAGTGTATGCTTGGTGATCTTCACCCCCTGCCACACCCTCGCGTTGGCTTGCAGGGTATCATGTAGATATAGATAAGCGCCGTTAAATGTGGCATTTAGGCAAAAAATTACCTTGACCAAGGAAAACTGTGGTAAATGTATATTTTATCCGATGTTTTTGGATTAATGAGCATCGAATCGGTCATCTTTTGACTGAAAGTTTCAGAGATGAGCTAATTAGTATTTAAACATCCGTAGAAAAAATCCTCATTCACGTTTGGCATATGATTAATGAATGACACTTGCATCATTATTATTATTTTTGTGGCAAGGGTCTTTGTATGCCTAACGGAAATATATTGAAATGAAGTATGTTTGCGTTCCGATCACGTTTCACCGGCTTGGGATACAATTACTCGACGGGCTGCTCGCATTGCATTTCGGGAAAGCTGGAGGTTGCTCCCTTCCTCTCTAGCATTGATCTCTGTCCGTCCGGCTTTTGCCTTTCTTCTATTCGTCGGCTCCCGCGGGTGCTGTTGTTTGCGTGAGAGCTCGCAACGAAACTCTATTCCTGAATCAAACTTTCCTCGTCGGGATATCGGGTTGCTGGAAGAATTTGGTTTCAATTTGTCTCTTTTATTTCTTCTAGCGACTCTTAGGCGTATTTGACTTTCTCCATAGTCGACTCTCGACTCATGAGTTTATATTATTGCCTCTTCAATTGACTCCCGACAAGATATTTGCTTCACTTCACAAAATATACAGAGTACCATGCAAAGGCCGATTTGTCATCAAGCATGCGCTATGTGCTCGCAGTGAGGCAACTAGACGTTTCGAAGTAAACGAAGCTTGCTTTAGACTTGGTATGTGCTGCTAATTATAAGAACACTACGGAGGCATACTAATTATGAGATTTAATACAAACAACAACGAATCAAACAATAAATCTCATGCAATGTATCTGCTGTATCTAAAGTACTGTAAAGTAAGTAAGTAAAGTACTGCAAAGTATCTAAAGAGTAAGTTACATTCACACTGTTTTACAACTGGACTACGTTCTCTGCGGTAATCATTACAATAGATATGCATGGGTGATGTTGCTACACGTTTATAAATTAAGAGCTACATATTTACTGGAATACTACTTGTCTGCATTTCAACTGACCTTTTTCTCGTCAGTTTTTTGATATTGATGGTCTCACCACTAATCTTAGTGCTTTCCTTTGCATGATTAACGCGAAGGTAACACGACTTGGCAATTCTACACGTATTCTAATCCCTTTTGGTTTTTAAATATGAAAAAAAGATATTTATCTTAACACCAGTCTTACTGAACTTCGTTTTACGTCAGAATAAAAGGTTTAAATGAATGCGAGACATGAACTCTTATGCATCACAGCATGATAGACTTCATTGGCGCGCTGGAGAGTATATTCCAGTGCATGAGGTTGAGATGAGATGAGAAACTGGTTGTTTACCTGGAATTAAATATGCTATGAAAATTTAAAATTCTTATTAAAAAAATTTAAAAATCTCTTGCCGGAAATTGTATTGGCGCTTTAAATCTCTGCCAGCCATTGTTAATAATTCATAAGTATGTGAATGTATGGCGAAGATTTACGGCAAATATTCCAAGAGTAAGACTTAGTTTTCGTTGTATTAGCGGTGTGAGTGTTTGCTGGTACTTCTGAAGAGTTGTTATTAATCTCATTTAGAATTTTAGAGAACAGTAATGTTGCTAGTAGACTTTTCTTTTTCTCGAAAATATTCTATTGTTTTGAGAAAGTTTAATCCAGCTTTAGAAACAAAGAATCTCCAATATCAGAAATATTTCGTGATAAATTGTAAAGAATTAAGTTAATTATTGTCTAAATTCGGTGAATGTGGATTCACATATACGTTCAGAAGTGGGCCGTAGCTTAAACACTCATCCTCCCTCGGAAATGAATTTTCTCGTCAGTTTTGTAAAATTGATGGTCTCACCACTAATCTTAGTGCTTTCCTTTGCATGATTAACTCGAGGATAACACGACTTGGCAATATTTCATGTTGCATACAAATGTCTCACCCTTTGTTCCATGAAATCCTACAAGCTAATATCCTCAAGTGGATTCATTCCTATCAATGCCTAAAATAGTGTGGCATTAAGACTTCTTCTGCGTAACGGTGAAGACGAGAACGGTTAAGAAGGGGATGAAGTCACGACTGTGTATTCATGCCCCGAAATAATCTCGCGCAACGCTGCTAGGTCTTTTTTTCTGAATCATTTTTAGATATTGCGACACACTTCGCGTGGATCGCTGTCCAATGGAATGATCCGCCAGATTACTAAGGAACAACTGACAAATTCTCGTACCAATCTTCCGAATTATCAGTGGTACCATAGACAACTTTCTACGGACATTTCACTTAACCTGTAGGTCATTCAATGGTCCCTTATTTGGTAGATATCCGATGACCGTTGGAATTTAGCATCTTCATCATCTTCATCGCAATATAGGTTTAATGATAGACTCTTCTAATGTGTCGCTATAAATTTGCTTGTCCCCTTGCTCTCGACCGTAGATTGCGTCAGTTTGATATCCTCATGAATACGCCACCTTTTTTTAAAACTTTACCTTAATGGAAAATTAGCATAAAGGTAATTGATTGAACAGTGGAGACACCGGAATGTTTGGGGAATATTTGAAGCTGACAGCTTTGGAAGAATGGGTCGATTAAGATGAAGGCTTTATAATCTAAAAGAAGGTTGAAGTAAAATGATTAATTTGGGACGTTGAAGGCAAAGACAATGATTGAGAGGTCTAGCGATATTGGAGGTCGTGACATAATGGAGAATATTAGGCAAGCTGAGAAGAAGATAGAAAAGAATGGCAATTTTTTTTGCAGGACGTGTGTCGAAAAGTTCTGAAATTGAAATGGGATAATGTCTTTTTGATCTAGATTACATCAGGACGCTATTTTTGTGACTCTACTAGAGTAACTTAGTCATCATAAAAAAGTGAACTTATATAAATAATCATTGTAATAGCAGGCAAGTTAACTCGGTGGAATCCCAATATTATATAAATAAAATAAAACTTTGTCGTATTCCACACAATTATTGTACACCGTTCTGCCGGTTTCGACTTTTACAGATCATTCAGCTCTCGTTAATGACCTGAAGAGGTCGAAACCGGCCGAGCGGTATATAATAATACTAATGTGGAATACAATAAAGTTTTCTTTTAATTATATTACATAAATAATTAAAGGAAGAGATTAGGCCGAAATTTATCAGTTTGATTGCTGAAAATATGGTGTCTCTTAACTCTTTAAGTCTTAGTAGCTTTTCAAGGCGCAATTATTTTGGTCGCCGTGGGTTGAAGGCCCTTAATATAGTTCGTTAGATACTTCGCTTTGTTGCTGATTATATGTATTCCAAGGTAATTTCCAAAATTAGTCATGTTCGCTTTTATAAATCAAATCTTAACCACATAGTTACCAGTGCTTTCATGGTCTGGTAATGGTCAGTGATCACAATATTCTATCACCCTATATAGTGAATTATTTTGATGGCAGTATGGATTTGCTTAACTTCTCGTCACATACATTTTTCGTCTCTAAATTAACTTTGGCTTAACACCGTGAAATTTTGAAATTCTTTACCCGTTGAGTTTTGTGTTTTATTTCCTTGACCGTACATATCCCAGTTGCTTGTAACAGGTTCATCTTATATTGCGTAACATTCCCCAACATGTCATACCTTTTGGTATCCCTATTAGTTTTTTGATTTAGGTGTGGGGCATCCCCAGGTGGCAACACTGCACCAGCCTTCATCTCTTACCGTCGAGGGTGATGATAGGTCTTTTGTAAATGAAGTTTTTCAAATTTTCTAGAGATCCCTTCGTCTTTCAGTCGTTGACAATTCCTGGGAGTTCCTCAATTTTTTGTATTTATTTCCTTACTGCTCTCTTCTGGCCTCGGTGGCTGCGGGGTAAATCGCTCGCATGTAAATCCCAGATTCGCGGGTTGGAGTCCCGCCCGGGGATGATTTTCGCTGTCCTGGGCATGGCTAATTGTGTAGCTACTAAATATTTATTCGATACAACATATATTAAAATTATGAAAATAATTTACTGAGGGAAAAATTTAAAATTTTTGATACAAAAACATAAATTTTACATAAAATGACAATCCAATCCACAAATACATGTATTACATTTTTATATTGACACATTAGTCCTTCTGAGCCTTAACAGGATCATCAGAAGGTGCACTATTTCAACTGTATAAAATACCATAGACCTGTGTTCACATAGTGTAATTTACAAGTAAATAAATAAATACATTCAGTCTCTCAAATATGTCACATTTCTAATAAGTTCTTCTTTAGTTTTATTTTAACTTTTATTTTATTGTTTTATTTAGTTCAATCTGTTAATTGCGAGAGAGGACTTTATAGTCTAAAGTCCGCAGATTAAACGAAGGCAATTACAGGGAGAAAGACGCGACATGATAAATATAATTGATCAATTGATAGGATGCGATCTTAGTTGCATCCTTATCCTCGGCACCAATCGTCATCATTAGCATTCTCACTCCCCTCAGAGCGTGTTTTCGTGAGCGGCGCGGGGTAGTGGTGATTCCTGCACTCACCCTTGGACCCACCCACCCCCCACTTACCGCGGACTTCTCTCCTCCCCTCAACCTCCTCCCTCCCCCGGGTCCTCCCTCACCGCCCAGTGTGTGTATGCCGCCGCCGGAGGACGGCGGGAGGGGGGTGGAGGGTGGCGTGGGGGCGGAGTGGGATTTCGGGGGCGGCGTGGATTGAGGGAGAGGGGGGCAGGGAGGGAAAGGGTGTCGGGGGTGGATTGGCAAGGTGGTGGGGGTGACGCGGGGAGGAAGAGAAGGATTTGAGGGGGATGCGAGTTCCTTGACCCCTGTCGAGGCGTCTCTCTCTCCCCATATCTGCTTCCCCCCTCTTCCACCCACACTCCCGCTCCTTACCTTCTCAAACGCACCACTCATTCTTCTTTTTTTACGCTTTGGATCCTGTTAATTTTTTTTATTAAGTTCGTCTCATTTCTGCATCCCGCACGCTTATTTTGGGGGGAGGGGGGGAAGGGGTGGGGATGTTCTGTGTGCGTTCCGCGAGTTTGGGGGCCTAGTGTTCCAGGCGAACGGTAAATTCCGCGCGGGTGGACCTTGCCTTGCGAGCGTTTAAGATGCGAGGTTTATGGTTTCCGTCACATTCGGCGTGATCCAAATTGGAGATGGCGTCATTTGGTTGAACGGCGTCGATAAATTACGAGAAATAGCTTGGTGCGGAAATATGCACCCGAAACTACTTTATTTCTAAAAATGTTTGGTGGTAGCGAAATTCAATTAATGACGCTCCATTACTTCTGTGTTTAACACAACAAATTTTGGGAACTTTTACTTAACGTTAACTTGCAGCAGATCTCACTCGCGTCTGATTTTTTAAGTAGGTACCTTAACATAATTGTGGTATCAAAACGAACGATTCTAGCGTGGATGACTCATTGTGTGAGTATTTGGAATTAGTGGGATATATTTTTGTTTATGCGATCAGCTTGAAGTCCAATGTTTGCGTTCATTGTAATTCTTTCACTATTTCTACGTTAGGCTGAAGGGATGCGCGTAATTATCTGTTCTGCTTTTCTTTTAGATGCATTAGGATTTTTCAGATTCTAATCCATTTACTACCCCATGCATGATAGGCAGATACAGATAAATTTATTTAGATAAAAGCCATTATAATCAATAATCCTTTTATTACTATGTAGATACAGACCATCTAGATGTATATGACCCTATCATCCAAATTTTCCATGTAGTAGTCTAGTTGTATGTCAGTAGTGCATGCTTGGTGATCCTCACCCCTTGCCACGCACCCTCGCTGTGGCACGCAAGGTATTGCGTATACGTGGATGAAGATGAATCACTAATTTGGACTTTAACATCTAAAATGTAAGCTACAATATTCTGGCTCACGTGGAACCATGCTATCAAAGAACAAGGAAGTGGCTCCTTTTTTTGCTCAGTCTAGAGTTTCGCAAATAAACGTAAATCCAAGGCCTTGTATCACAATGTAGCCGAAGGTGATTCGTGTCATCTCCCGTATTTTACCCAATATTTAATCATTACTTGTCTAACAGTTGCTGTTTATTCTCCATATTAAACCCCTTAATGAAAGTTCTGGAGGAAAGCAGCAATGAAATATTCGGCTGCTAGATAAAGTGTAAAAGACGGTTGCAGAAAATGGTTCTCAAGTGACATTAATGCCTACTTATTTCCTTCTTTGTTCCTAAAAATGGCATTTGCATATTTTTAGAATGTACTCTCAAGTAATTCCATTTATTATTCTCCTGCTGTTTGACTTGGTGTATTGGTTGTAATCCTTATCAATCAATCCTTTCATCCTTAAGACGAAAAAGAATTTATCCTGGGAGGATGTGGAATTAGAATTTTTTTAACCTACGAAATAACTTTTTCGATGAGTGTTACTCTCCCACAGAATCATGGAGTTCGCGTGATTAAACTAGGAACACAATGAAAGACTCAGGCAAAAATAACTGTGATTCTCCTGTTTATAACGGAAGGAAAAAAGTATCGCAAAATAAGCACCTGTTATTTAGTGTATTTTTTATCCGTAGACTTAATAGATTCGTAAAAAAATATGCGGCTTCAAGTATTTTGTTGATGGCTTTATAAAATGGCGTTACAAAGTGTGTCACCCTTATCATGGTACCGAAATAAAAATGTTATTTCAGTATCTTAAGGTTTAATCGTTCGCCAAGCCGGCGAGACCTTTCTCTTAATCTCGGGTTTTTAGGCTGATCACGCGGGGATAAAAGTACGTGGTGTTGAGATTCTCATTGAAGTCACGTGCGTGCGTAAAACAGGAACAAGTCTGATTCTAAGGAATCTCTGAGTATTATGCCTGCCAGTTGTTTCATTCTCATCTATTTTAAACGCGTTATTCTTCCTTTCTCATGTAGTTTTGACGAGGATTTGTGGTGTCTCGGAGTGAATGACCGAGGGTAGCCGCGAAGAGAGAGAAAGACTACGGGATTAGAAGCTTCCCGAAAGCTCTTAATGATGATGATGCTGGGTTACGTAGAAGATTGCGCGTATTACATCCTCACGACGCTAAACGCGCGGTATTTTACGCTAGTTTCTAAGTCACGCTGTAATGGAGGTGGTTGCGGGTCGAATGGGTTTCATTTCGTCGGAAATTAAGGTCGAGTGCGAATCGCCTAGATGTACTTGATTCACGTCGAAATCCTAGCGCTACTCGCGGCATTCGCGAGCCATAAAATACTAGCATCCGCCGCTTTCGTTCATCGCGGGAGCGGTCGTCGTGCGTGATATTTTTCATCGGTCCCGACATTGACATTTCGAAGATTACACCCGAGTGGTCCTTCCGGACGTGCCAGGTTATTATATTCGTTTTTCATCCACACCCGCGGAATTTCTCTGCAACTCTCGTCGATGTCGGGAGGCAGAGGGAAATCACCACACATGCTCTTGGTACTTAGTTCCGCATTTAACATTATGAAGAATGATAGAAGGATGTGTTATCTTGGCACATGCCAATCATGTACACAAATTATAAAAGAGGCTTCAAAGTCATATTTTCTTATGTATTTGTATGAATTCACTGCCATATTTGTCACATTTTGGATGTTAGGGTAAAGTAGGCAGATATAAGTGGAGTTGTGAACTTTTATCGATTTCCTACAAATTATTCTCATTACATTGCACCTAACTCTCGGTCTCCAATACGTCCATTTCCTCCAGCAAGCTTGTGAATCTAATGCAATTGGCATATCAGAACGAATCTGGGAGGATTTCACAAATCTGGCCGATCTTTTCGGTACTCGTTCAAAACGAACGTTCTATCCTCCGCCCGAGCGAACCCATCCTCTTCCAATTTGGCCGACGGAAAATAACGAAATATTGTAAACGCGGCAAATAAATGCTTTAGTTCCTTCCGCTCGTAACCGGCTCCGGAACGGAGAGCCAAAAATAGAATCCCGCCGTTTTATTTTAAACGTCTTCCGCGTGTTTACGCTCTCTCTCTCTCTCCCGCCATTCCTCCTCCTCCCCCTCTTCCTTCCTGTATCTCTGCCTCCCCCCTCCCTCGCCTTCCTCCCCTCCCCCCGCCCGTTTCACCCCGGCCGGGGAGGTGGGATCGATATGTATTGCTGAAGGAGTCATCCACCCCGAGAGATAGAGAGGTAGAGAGAGATGCCGGAACGGAGAGAGTGAGGGGGAGGGAGGGTTGGGCGGGAATCGTACGGGGGGGTAGAGGAGGGGGTGTGGAATCGCGTGGTGGAGAATGGGAAGTGCCTCCGGGCGAGCGAGGTTTGAACATGATATAACGCGGTGGATCCTTCGTGTTTTACGTTCCCTTCCTCAAAATATTCCAAGTGTGGCGCCCGCCTTTGATTTCGGGTCGCGCGAAACGCGAAATCCTCGTAGGCATTTTGAGACGAGTTTGGCGAACTACGAGGGGTTGGGAGAAGTTATTTTTGGGAAAATAAGTTATCTGTAGACCTCGGAACAATTCGTGAAACCGAGAGACTTTTCGACTAATTACCTCTCCGACGAGAGAGTTACTTGTTGAAACTTCCTTCCGTTTAATTTTTTGTGTCCTATACTATGCAAACTCGTCTCGTCAAATATGAGTGAGTTCCGTAATGTGACTCTTGAAGGCAGAGAATTTGGCTTTTTTATGATTTATTGTAAAAGGGCGTGATAAATTGAAGACCAATGTTCGAGAGGATTGAAAAGTTCGTGCCTGTCGAACGCTGCTAGTTTTATTTGCTCTCAAAAGGTCATCCCGTTACTAAAATAGCTGCCGAGACCGATGAGCTCTCCGAAAGTTTTTGCTATAGGAATTGTCTTGGTGTCTTTGGTACACCGTACGAAATAGAATGTCTTGATACTTCACTAGTTCAAACATGGATGTGCCATTATTTGTCGGTTGTTTTAGTTTAATAATACATATTATTTTTGGTTCATTTTTTTGTGAAACGCTTGCTTTGCGGGTCTTGTCAAAACAGTATTTTTGCCCAAAGTAAAAAAAACAGGGAATCCACAAAAAATGGGGAATTCCCTAAACTTCTGGAAAAATATTTGTGCTCAAGTGAATAAGGAACGTTCTATGACCTTGTCGTTTGGGTGCATTGTAATGCTAGGGAATCCTTTTAGCGGCGTTGAATTTGGACCTATTTAACAAACTATGAATTAAGTTACAAATTTGACGAATTAGAGTGATCATTTTCCACAGGCGATTCTGTGAAAACCATGTCGGTAACATTTAATGAGGCGAGTTTTACCTGGAGATTGAGGTGTTGAAGACTCATATTTGTATGAGTGGCTGAGTCGCATTACTTAGTCGTATCGTACTTTCCCTAGATGATAATTTCCTTAGTTTAACGTTTATTTTCTAAGGGATTTTTGATACTCTGCTGTGATTCTACTTGGGCAGATCGATCTGTGTTATAAATGCCGAATGGAATACCTTCTCTTATGTGAAACCGTGTGTATGAAATTAAAGATCAGAAATATCTCAATGCTCTATGCTCGGGAAAAATGAATTGACATCTACATCTGAATCTACATATAAGGAACACACTGCTAGCCACCACGAGGGTGTGTGGCAGGGGGTGAAGATCACCAAATATGCACCACTAACATTCAATCTGGCTACTACATGGAAACATTCTAGACAATACATCTACATCTACATAATACCCTGCAATCCACCATAAAGGTGTGTGGCAGAGGGTGAACTCTCACCAAACATGCACTACATATCATGCATAAAAAAGGATTAGTACTTGTATAGGTACAGTTCAAAACTACGCTATTTAAAAAAATATAAAAATAGCAAAATAAGCATGCATGCAAAAACATGCTGTTATTTGGGTTAGCTTTAAGTCCTTATACCAACATGCTGCTACCAATGTCATCCATTGCTATACTCGTACTGGCTATGTTTACCGTTATTCATATCCCTAATAGTAGGAGGAAAAAAGGACATTTTGAATCTGTCAGTTCGGCAATCAATTTCTCTAATTTTGTGATTATGGTCCAGTCTACCATAGTAAGAATAGGGTCACATGCAGCCAGATAGCTAGCATCTATATAGTAATAAAGGGAATGATTGTTATTACCTTCATCATGTTCTACAGAATACTCCATCAACACTTCACTCACCCATCCGTACGCTATGCCGGCCATTGTGTTCTCCCACAGTACGGGGAAAAATGACATCCTGAATCCATGGGCACGACCTCTATCTTTCCAATCCTACCCAACTGGTCGAACCCAGCATAATACGCAGGGGTCCCTAACATATATCCAACACATTCAGCAATGCTCTCCGCTTTCAACCTCTGCAAAATATTCAATCCGCACCCCAACCTACGATCTAACAATGATTCCCACCCCAACAAATTTCATTATTGATGATAGCTAGCATTAAAAACGATTCTACATCTACATCTACATCTACACGATACCCTGCAAGCCACCGCTAGGGTGTGTGGCAGGGGGTGAAGGTCATCAAGCATGCACTACTAACATGCAAGCAAGCATCTAAAGGGTCTCATGCAATTTGTTTGCCATTCATTCCGTTCAGTATACTGTCTTAATTTTAACTACCGGAAATTCCTTTCCTGTCTTGTTATAAAAAAATTAAAGACATTTTTGGGGCTTTGGTTCTTTATTTTGCATAACTGGACTGTAAACTATTTTTAAAAACTCAACACTGTCACGTTTTTCGAAGTGGTAAATTGGAATATATAATATTTAGTTATTTTACTTGCAATGCTTTGTTGGTCTTGGGAATAATTTGTTTATCCAATGCCAGTATGTAGTATAAACCGCTTGAATGTTTGAATCCAACATAGTTATGTCGCAGCGTACATTTAAATATTTATGAGCAATTAGTAGACACGGTGGCTGACGGCTACGCTGCCCTTTTCTAAGGTATGAATGGACAAATTTCCACCGCATGGCTTTGCTTTGGCAAGCATCTTGCATGAGTGCTTAGTGCAATACGATAAATATTTTAATTCTGATACTTATTTCATGTAATTTTCGGTGCGCGGTCCATTTTCACTTGTTCTGAGACAGCTGCGAATTGCTAGGTGGGTCTTACTATTGGCAAATCTTTGTATGTACTAAGAACAACGTCACAAAAAATTAATGCAATTTTTTGCTTCCCCCTCATCACGGATTAGTCCAGCGGAGTTCTCACTCGTAATTTTTTCCGAATATAATGGGCTCCTATTCCTTCTTGGGACCTGATGTTATATTGAAGTACTTACACTCGTGGGCCTGGAGACCTTAACATACTTCTTCCTCACATTACTCTCACGAATTGGCGAGAGTCACATTTTTGAACTGCAGTTATAGGTATCCTCCTGGAGATTTATTCTTCTCCACGAAGTTTTTCTGATGAAGTATGAGAGAACTTTTTACAGAAAGTGCCGGCTTCTCTGGAACGAGCCACAGTGTTATATATCTTGGTAATTTCCGAACGAGTGCATGTCTGGAGTTATTACAATTTTCTCGAAAGGATATTTTCCTTCCTCTCAGCTTCTTTTCTTTGGAGTTCATGGCTGTACACTCCCGAAATCCAGTTTCTGGTGTAAAGTAAGTGCTCTAGGTATTTTCCCGATGTCCCACGGGTGGCGAAAATATTCCGATCGGAATGGACTTCTGCGAAATCCTTCGAGGGCAAAACGTAGTTGAACGTCCCCCTCTGTCGTCAACCCGAATCGTTCTCGGTACTCGAGGCGTGGGTGGGCGTGGGGGAGGCAGTGGTCCGCGGGGGGGTGCCCACATAAATCTCGTGCCGACGGTCGCTCTACATCTACAACTACATAGTACCAAGCGAGCCACCATTTAGGTGTGTGGCAGGGGGTGAACCTTCACCATACATGCACTACCTATCATGCTGAAAGAGGATTAGTGGCCACAAAGTCGAAATATTACAATTTAAAAATATTTATCGGTCAGAGAAAACATGCATAAACGTAGTGTTTGTTGGGCTAGCTGAAATTCTTTACACCGACATGTAACATTCAGGCTACCTATTCATATGCTTGCATATATATTGTTGAGTATGACGGCTATTCAGATCTCTAATAGTACGAGGGAAGAAAGACATCTTAAATCTGTGATTCGGCAATCAATTTCTCCAATTTTGTCTATAGTCCAGTTTACAATATTAAGTGTAGGGCTCTATGGGGCTTTCGTGTCCCTTGGTGTGGTCCCGTGTGGTCCTTCCTCTCCTCCCTCCAGATGAACAGATTCCTTCGCGCCTTGACTGAAATACATGCGGCAGCAGAAGACGACGGGGGCTGCGAAGCGTGGAATCTTAGGGAAGATGGAGAGTGAATTCGGTATTGTTTTGTGGGGGGCCGGCGGGAGGCTGGAGGGGCAACGTGAAGGGGGCTCGAGTCACACTCTCCCCAGGGGGAAGATTCCGATAAGAGAGCGATTCATTCGTGCCAAGGGGGGGGAGGAGTGGGAGGCCGCGTGGGATGGGGTGGTTGGAGGTTCTGGGAATTCCATCGCCCGCGTTGGTTTTGCAGGCTTTCTTTGAGTTTCGTGGAGTGCGGAGAGGGGGAGAACCTCTCGCAGCTTGGCTGTGGTCATTAACCTCCGCGTGGTGCCCTGGTTCCCGAAGTCGGGCTTTTGTCATGTGAGGATTGAGAGATGGAGGATTGCAACTTCGGCGTGAATCGTAGCAGTAATGTAGTTACATTGCTGCTCAGATGCTGCTAGAACGTCATGCTTTGGCGTCGATGATCGTAGCGATGCTCTTCGGGGAGTACTTCCCCGTCGACGGGAATGATTTGTAATCTCCTTCGTGCTGCGCATACCATTTCTCCGGATATTTGGCCCAACGTCTAAGGTGTTATTAATACAAATGCCTTTGGGAATCTTTTTATCCACGACGTATTACCCAACCTTCTCTGCCGTATTCCTTCCAAACTAATCAGTAACGTGGGTTCTCAATTAAATTTTTTACGGTTGGTACATAAATACGCATTTAGAACTATTTTTCTTCCGGAACATATTACTCAAATTAGTAGAAAAAAATGGCAAAGGTTATGTTGAAATTCACTGCTGCCGGTAAACATAATCTGAGAAAGAAGAATAAATACAGTGATAGTGAAATCAAATGATATATCGCATCCTGTGGTGGGCTAAAGTGAACTTCATCATGTTTTTCCTATTTATTAATTCTATAATTATTGTCATTTTTTATCGATATTTTTCCTGCAGCGCCCATGCACTATTAAATAAATTCCAACCTTACGTCTTAACTCGTAATTGCATTTTGGGTTATAACAAAGACCAATAGAAGGTTTTTTTTATGCATAGTAAGGTAATCGAGGCAATTCACTTCCCTAAATTCGACATCAGTAAGGCTTTGATGAATTTCTGCTGAAGGTTTTCGCAGCGATATGATTGTAGGTTCTGAGTTTCCGGGTTTCGCTGCTGCGTTATTCCAATATTCGGAAGATAACTTTTCGTACCCATTGCAGGATGCATCATCAGATCTATGATCCGTGCCGTTGAATGAGATCGGCCTGTGTATTTACAGTGTCTTCAGGGAGGCCTCCTGTCATCGCAGCCAATCAGAATTGAGGGGTCAAGAGCTGGTGTACTCCAATTTGCTTGAGACGCCCGTTTCAAAATTGGCTTTTAGACAAGGCTTTGATGAATTTGAGACCTTATTTTGTCGAGCCACAAAAGAGAGCAGGGAATGGCACTTCTTCCCTGCTACTCTGCTTTCGAAAAGGGACATATTACTCCATTTAGTGTCCTGTCATTTTCATGATTCATTGCATTTTATATTGTGTATTAAGTCTGAATTGACAGTGCTGCTTAAAAAAATTCAGCTCTGGGAATCGAACTCGGACCATCTCCATAGCATTTTTGTATAATTCTTTTTTCTTCGTTTCTTTAGTTTCCTAATTCCATCCCATGTAAAAATTTTGATTCTCTTTGCGAATTTACTAACGATGTGTATTCATACACCGTCAAATAGTGGAAACTTGGGCTATGTAGACTCGAAATTTGTTTAAGTAATAACACTTTCAATTATATTTTTTAAAGCTCCCTTTTGGGATTGCAGTTACTAGTTCCTAATTATAGACCAGGATTATTGTCGTGATAAAACCTAAGGATAGGGGTACGGAAGTTTGTGAAGTGTCCTGACGATCACCACATACTAAATCGATTTTATTTGTAGATTCAAATGGGAATAATAAATGACTCATAATATTTGCAGTTGATCTATCGAACCACGTTACTTTTCGTCTTTAATTCAAGGTTTATCTCTGTCTCGTCTCTGTCCCCCAAGTAGGGTCAGAGGTAGTTTTCCGTGAGTGTAACGTCGGAAAAATAGGTAATCAATAGTTTAAAAGTATGTTTATGAAGTCGATATTTTTCCCATCGTTCTAAGATCAGAGCACGTCCCGTCATTTTCCATCTTAATATAATGTCATAATATGATGTAATTGTCTATATTTTATTATTTCTTAATTAAAATGTTTTTTTACTATTGTTGATATTTCATATTCTAATGATTTCAGATGTCCGGTCATTCTCTCCATGCTGGATTTGGAGTCATTAAGAAAAATGAATCACTGATCATTGATGAGTTTACAATGAATGATAATAATATTTTTCTGCAATTTTGCCTGCCTGCGCTATTGTATATCGGAAACTGGAGCTAGGGCTTCATTTTATTTTTTTAAATTGTTTGCAAAGACCTTCTAATGCGTAGCTTTAATTCGTCAAACGTTCAAGGAATTAAAAGATTACTTGGAATCGTGGATTATATATTATTAGAATTAGTTTTCTACCGGTTATGGTAAAATTAGGTGTATGTCCCGCATAATACACCTATTCTTAATATACCTAATATTCTTCCTAGTTTCACCTACTTCCTACCTCTCATCATTTGTCCGACTAACTGTTCATCTCCGCCCTCCTCCACTCTTACCCATCATTCTCTCCTCTGTCATTTACGCTTTTTTAATTAGTTGAAAGTGGTATCGGCCTTACTTTGAAAATGTTTGGCGAATAAAGTGTTTGGTGATTATCCAAGTTTTTTGGCGTCCCATAGAGGGCAATCCTTTCGTTAAAGTTTGACGTTAAAATTGATGTCGTCTCTCATAAGGACCGGCTCGATGAATTTCGTGACTCATCCCATCCATCTCTCCTTTCACCTCAATTAACTCCCTTCTCCTCGGCCACGTGACGAATCGAGCCATTATGGGCTCGAATTTTTCACCGGGCTATCGACTCATCTGAGCTCTCCCTCCTCCCTTGCTTCGGTTCGGTCGATGATGTGCCATGATATGATCGTTTTTGGGGAGAAGGGTTGGGGAGGCTTCCCCCCCCCCTTCTATCACTTCCACCCCTTTCTCCTTCTCCAGGGAAACCACTTCCGGGGTCTCTGACTCCTCCTCCTCATTCCCCAAACTCCCCGCGTCCGTTTCAAGGCGAAGGACCTTCGTCTTCTGCTTCTTATCCACGGCCCCGTTTTCTTCATTATTTCCCCTCGCGAAAATCTTTCCCTCCCCTCGTGTGGACTCGGGAAAACTTTAAAGGAGTCGTTTCTATTCAGTCCCGTAATACGGCGAGGAATCCGCTTGCTCGAGCGATCGCGAAAGAGAATCAATGGTCCTTGGAGAGCGTTCGTGTAGAGGGATGTGGAAATAGTTCACAATCCGCGACACTCCGAGGCGACAAGGTGCAAGATAAAAAATCTATCGGCGGATGAGACCAGAAAAAAGAAGGAATCAGTAATCCTCGCGCCTTACAGGGTAGGATGTAATGTAAATGGTATTGAATTGCCATTGCTTTAAAACAAATTGATTTACACAGTTTCCTCTTTCCTGCGCCTCATGAATGTAAGTCAGTCAAAGAAATCAGTCAAAGTGGAAAAACTTGATTAGAACTAAAATCAAGAAATCAATATTTCCAGAGTGAAAAATATGTGCTAGACGTAAAAGAATGGATGGAATTGGAGGTGACAGAATTTGCTGGACGAGGTGAGACGAAAAATTTTCGGGACGAGGCAAGAGGATAAAAAATTTTCGGTCGAGGTGAGACTAATATTTTGGGACAAGATGAGACGAATATTTCAAGACAAAAAAACCTTTTGGGACGAGAGGGGACGAGAGGGGACGAAAAGTTTGGGGCGTAACATTTTACGGGACGGGACGAGACGAAAATTTTGGAACGAAGATTTGCTCACTTCCGTTCCAAACCCTACTTTCAATGCATTCGATTGAAAACGTTTCCTAAAAGGGAGATACTAATGAAACTGTCTGGATGTGAACAAATATTACGATTTTCAGGACATTGATTGGCCTGAATCTAGATCATTTTAAGTTTTATCTGTCGCAATGCTAGATGGTTCTGTCTCATGCAGTGCTGTGATGTTCACGTCAATTGTAGGCCATGCCCGGAAGGTTTTGCCACTCCTCGCTTGTTTTAAAATTTCCACCCGACGCCAATAGCGAATAAACCAACTCCTGTCAACTTCCGGTGTCGCCACACCCATTTCCCGGATCTAATTATTGTTGGACGTGAAACTCGCGCGTTGGCGCGTTAGTGCATCTCTCTCCGGGGAGAGGCTGGCGCTCCACAAGTGGCCAATGCGTCGTCGCTTGGTCTGAGGACCCCGTCTGCGTCGAAGGACACTTGACGCGCGGCTCGTGAATTAACCGCGCTGCAGAAAAGGCCTTTGTCTCCGACTGATAACTTTATTCCCATTCTGGCGTGCATATACGCGCACTCCCGACCTCTTGTCTCGCTCTCGACGGGCAAACCTACCTTCCTAATCTTCTCTTTAATTCCTTTGTTCCTCCCCACCCCTCGCGGGTCAAGCTACTCTCAAAAGGTCTTCTCATGGTAGAATTGATAAGTTGATGAATCAAACTGTGTTCGATCGGAAATGTGAGTCATGATGGAATTTTATATGCTAGCCTTTTATGCTCTCGGCCATCTGTGTAAGGAAGAATCAAGGTTTAAATGGCTAGGAGACTTTTGCATTCCCTGTTGCTATAATATTTTGTCTCATTCGTTTATTTACAAATTAAAATCCAGAAAAATCAGAGAGGATTGCTGGATTACGGCATATGTGAACAACGGTAAATATTTATTTTATGTGAATCAGTATTTTGAAAATAGATTTGCGAGCAAATTAATTGGAGCAAGACCCTAGAAAAGCTGCAGGATAGAGCTGCAAATATTTACCCAAAGTGCAAGTATCTAGACAGGTCTCCAGGATTGCTATACTTGTTTGCCACTATTCTGTTAATTTTTCATTGCAAACTTTTGATCGTGGAAAACTTAGCACCAACCTATATTTTATTTGTGGTGTTTGTTGTTTCAGTATATTCTTTCATGGCTTCGACGTTGTCGATGTAATAGCGCTATCCCCTGGCCTTGGATCGTCTACGCTGACCATTTTCACTCTAATGTTGTACAAGTGCAATGCATCGATGTTCGAACACTTGCATGCATGCTTTACTAACGAGGCCATTAAAACTGTTCCTGCATATCCAGCTACCAGAATCGAGTCCAATGCCTGAGGTAATTTGATTGGTGTACCCGCGAATTTAACGCTTTCGGTGAGTGGACTCTGCCCTCCATATTTACCTCGCTTTTCTCTGCCTGCCCCATTATCTTCCCAAAACAGTCATGTATTTGTACCCTATTGTGTTGGTCGAAATTTGATGCTCACCTTTTGCGATTTCGATGTTCGCGTAATGCTTGACGGTGTTGACACAACAGTCCATAACGGGCTCTTTAGAAATATCGACGAAGATTGGAGGCTCTGGTGAAACGGGGAGGTGGCTGCTAAAATTTGATCATCTTCCAGCTCCACTGGTTCGATCCTTCCTTCCCTCCCAGACGCAATTCTCGAGGACCACATGTGCCGCCACCTTAATCCCCGCGCCTCCTCTCCCCCCACCGCACTTAGCTCCACCCACGCGAGCCTCCCACAGTCCGTCTGCGAGCTCACCAAGTCCGAGGTGGCGCGGAAGCTGCCATTATTCCGAGTGGAAAGGAAACAGTCGAAGCGGTAATTAAAAGTAGAATTCATCCCCTCCCCCTTGGGCACATACCTACCATTAACTTGTCTGCACGCGCTCGGTTCGACTCGTCTTCCTGTCATCTCGATGATGAGCCCCTCCCCCAATTATAGGCATTTTTTTCATTCAAACAGTCAAATTTCTTTTCCCTCGCCGCGTTTTCGATTATTCCCAGGTGCCACCCGCATCCCCCTTGGATAGCTGGTCGGTGACAGGGAAGCATCTCCGCCCGTGCACGTTCACTCGGAAACGAAATGGAGCAAAAAGGATCGCGTCCTATTGGAAGGTCTTAGGGGCTGATTTCCTTTTGGGTGCAGTTGGACCCGAATGTGCTGAGTGCCAGAATGCTGGGAGTATTCTGAGACGTCATTTGGTAGCGGAGACACGTGTATTTTCCCGCCTTGCTTTATTTTTAGTTGACTCATCACCTTCTTCGGGTGCACTTACCAGGATTAGAAACTTGGTAATTCTCTTGTTCTGAGGAGTCTAAGTATAAGTTGTGCGTGATAGATGCAGTGTAAGTTCTGCTCCCACTTCTTCGATTTCACAACGGACAGTTGTATCCGTACGATATTGCAATTGTGATGTAAAATACTCTCGTTCTCTTTCTGAGGAATTTTACTATAGCAGTGTGTTTTGATATTACTCGAAACCGATTTATCCTGACTGTGAAACATTTTCGCCGAGGGAGATATACAGGTCAATGTAGCTTGGGGAGTGGAAATTTTAACTTATTTCTGTATTTTATGTGCAAAAGCCACTTCAATGTGCCAACATGCATTTGGTTGTCCGATCTAAAAACCAGCATCCATTTTAATTTCATTATAAAATCTTTTCAACCTATTTCTCTTCAAGCTCCTCTTCGTCCGCCGATTAATTTCCAAATTATGTTAGTTTTCACCTGAAATCCGTAATTTTGTGATGCTCTGTATTCCCAGTTTGTGATAGTTCCGCCGAGAAAAGCTATTTAGATTTTATTATGGAATCAAGGTGATCTCATCGACATCAAGTTTGCCTCAGTGCGGGGAGCGATCATCCAGTGACACAGTCGTGGCACTCATTGGAGGACTGGATTTCCGTTTGTGCTCCTGAATAAACCGTCATGCTCACCGGTGTGACGCTATTGTCACTGACAGGCTTTCGTGGGTGGAGTCACCCCCCTCCTCTTCCCGCTCGCGTATAAGTGCGTTGAGGGCCCACGCCCACTGCCGCCCGAACACCACGTCTCGTCGTTCCGCCCCCTCGCACCTTTTCTCCTTCATCTTCTTCTTCTTTCTCTCCTTTCGCCTTCATCTTCCCAACCTCCGATCCCACTCACGATCATTAACGGACGGACGGACCACCGTGCTCCCCTCCCCATCGTCTGGACTACTCGCCTCGCTCCGCAGTGGGCGGAATCCAGGATCTAGGCGGAAAAAAGTCGAAAAACCGACTTTACGGTTGGGACAATTTTTGGCGTCGGTCTTATCCTTGGATAGTGGGAGCACCCTTTTTCGCCCTTGAGGTACCCTCGGCACAATAGCACCGTTAGGGCAATTCAAAGACACCCTTTCTGCGGAGACGAATTTCAGACCGGACTCAGTTGCATTTTGGCAGTGATGTGAAGAGCATGCAGTTAGGCGACCAGTGCACAAGGCATATTTCAGGGACTTGAATTATAATTTTTAAGGTATGTTCCACCGATCATCATGATAAATATTATTATTTTGCCCATTTTCAATTTTTTATGGTTTTTTGAAATAACCATTGCAAAAACACGTGATTTTTTTAAAAGATATCTCATGTTTGGTTTGACTTATAAAAAAAAGTTCTAGCGGTGTCTAGCTCATTTAAGTGAGAGCGTTTCTACATGTTGAGAGCGCGCTCGCTCCCTCCATCTCCCTCTCTCATTGTCAGTCTCTCGCCTCCATTGTTGAGGCCCTCACCCAATCAATTGCCGAGTTTCGCGATTTCTAAGTTTCCCAACACGAGAAGCAGGTAGTACGTATCCTCGCTTGGAGCGGTCGGTTGTCGTGGAGTCAAAGCCGTACAGGCGTTCCCCTGTTAAGAGTCGCCAGATCCAATCGGCAGCAGCCCGGTGACAACCGCTGCTGAATAAAAGATACTTTCCGGCGATGCTAGGCGGAACTCTTCAGTGAAACTCTTGCGGCGTTATGTCCTATCGTCGCTGAGGTTTGTCCTGAAGAGTGAAAACTTGGGCGCTGAAAATACTGTGGCTCAGAAAGAGCTTAGTAAACCGTATGGTGAATCGGGTTCATTGGATATGGCGTTTGAAATGCTATGAGAATATAAACTACTCTAAATGAGAATGGTTCAATATAAAACTATTTGAATAGAAATTACATAAAAAAATAATACCTGAGGTTTCAGCAGGGTTTATCATTTATAATAAGGGCTTCCGGGAATTCTTCCACCACGGTGAGTCTGTGAATGACAACATGTTCTCCAAGCTTTTCTGGAAAAAAGAGTAAAAGCAGTTTCTGAAACTGTTATCACTCGTGTGACACACCAACGCGGAGGAACGCTTGGAAGTCCTCTTCATCAAGTGTTACGGAAAAACAACGAGCCCAAAGATTACAAGATTACACTGATAAAAGTAGACTTTGTGGATTTGAGACTGGAGAATTTCTTTGTCGTTCATTATCGTTGGATTTATTACGGTGAAATTGCAGTGATCGTGTATAATGTCGCCGTCCTCCCCTTGCCAAACGTCTAGCGGACCGTAATCTTT
The DNA here is from genome assembly GCA_933228895.1 of Platycnemis pennipes. Lineage (NCBI taxonomy): Eukaryota > Metazoa > Arthropoda > Insecta > Odonata > Platycnemididae > Platycnemis > Platycnemis pennipes. The sequence continues at coordinate 122,699,181 of OW121848.1, forward strand.
TACGAGTGCAATTTTTCGCTATTTTAAGCCATTGCTCGCAATGAATATCTACCGTTTGAAAGCTTGAGCCTCAGAAGCCCTCAAAGTACCTTTTAATCCCTTTGATTCCATTTTCTGCTTTTCGAGTCGCTTGATGAAGAGAAGTCAGTCTGCTGATGTCAGGGAGTCTCGATTGTGGATTCGTCTCGTATTGGGTGTGGTTGATAGAATTCTTGTGTTTTTTTAACCCTCGAAACCAGTGATAGATTCTGTCATTGATCCTCCATAAAATATTTTTTTAAGTGAAATAATTTTCCTTAAATGCTGCCGTCGGGCTGGAGTGTCAAACTGCTAATGTTTACATAATTTTAATTCCCCACTATCCTTATGTTATACGATACGTACTATCGAACCCTGTGAGGTATTTTATGTTGTATTTGGTCATTTTTCTGCTGACATTGATGATTTCATCATCAATATCTAGAATGTCAACGATGGTTGCTTTCGGCTGCAGAGAATGGGGCGTACCACGTTCCTTCCAAATGTTATTCATCCTCATTTTCTCCCTAGCAACTATCTGCCCTCTTACACACGCTCTTACGGTGGAAAGATACATCTGTTTTTATTTTCTTATTTTCCTTTTCTTCCTTCATTTATGTAGGTAATTATACAGTTTCTCTCCGTATGGTAAATATTTATATTTACCTATATTTTGGAATTCTACTTCAGCCAGCCTTGTATCGTAATTTTCATTTGAAAATATGAATAGGAATGTTAACTTTTTCTCGTGTCGAGAATGCACAGAGGATAGACGTACGCTCTTGAGTTTACTGCATTTTTTTGTCACTTGTTCTAGAGGAAATTTACTGTTTGCGCTTCTGTACATTTTTTATGCCACCCTCGATATTTGCGATCCTCTCATTCATGGGCCTCCGTCCCTCGCCAAGGGTTACCCCCACCCCTTACTGTCCCCCCACCCACCGATCGCCCATTACCTCTCCAATCGAACGAATCACCTCGTCACACTCTCCTCTCCTCCCCGCCAGCCACCGCACCTCCCCACCCGCCGCCCACTCTGAAATCCCCGCCGAGAGCACGACCATTACAACATCGAGTGTCTAGCCTGGGTCGTGGACAGAAGTCTTCCGCCGTCTCCTCCAACCATCCCCTACCTCCCCACACACGACCGACCCCCTTCCCTCCGCCCGCTGCATCTCCCCCTACCCCCAGCTGTCGCATAGCGATCAATACGGCATGCACCTCAACCCGCCGATGCACCGACCGAGTGCATGCTGCCCCATCCGCCCTCCCGCCGTTGCACTTTTCCCGTCCGCCCATCCCTCCCTCCAGCTCCTCTCTCCCTCCGCCCCCTTTCCAGTCGAAAACGCAGCTCGGTGCAGCCCGGTGCAGTCTGACTCCTCCCCCTCGCTCTCAACCCTCCCGTCTCGCTCGCCCTCCCTCTTTTTTTTTATAATCCCTCTTTCCCTCACGCCTTCGCCACCTCCGCTATCCCTTCGTCTCTCCCGTTTTAAGTCGTCGTTCCCCCTCTTTTTTTTTGTCGCCGTTCGCCGTTTCATTCTTCCGTGGAATGAGAAAGAATAATGTCGCTTTCGGAATTGCCCAACTTTTGATCCAATCGGGGGGGGGCCTCACACCTTTTGTCTCACGCCCCAACCCATTGTTTTCGGATTCCCTCGGTCGCCTTCTGTTCTTCCTCCCCGACGCTCTTTCTCTCTCTCCCCCTCTCTTAAGCGTTTTATCGCGTTCGCGGAGAATAAAATGAAAACAATAAGTTCGGAAGGAATCATTTCCTACGTCCGGAGGAATTGTGGGTGATGATGGGATGTCGCTGTTCTTTCTCCTTTACTCACTCCAACCTCTCTCTCTCCTCTCTTTATTTCTCCTCTTCTCTTCCCCCGCCGTTCTCTGTCAACATCTCCACCTGCCACAAGAGTAGACGCGTTCACCTCCCAACTAATAAGTGCCACACAATACAATGATAGACTGGACCCGAAGGATAAGATAATAGAAATATTTTGCATAAATATAGATTCAAATATTCGTTGTTTCCTCGAATAATTCATGACCATAGCAACATCAATACTTCTCACTCCATGATGCCTCAATAAAAAAATACCTTAATACGAAAATGGAATTGTGTAAATCATATTCATAAGGATTGATGAAACTTCAAGCAGAGGTGAAATTGATTAGGTGGATTTTTTAGGATTCAAGGATATATGTATGAAATACTAATATATTAAATTTTAGTTTGTAATATTTCTTAGATGTTTCATTATTGCTGGATGAAAAGTAAAACTTTTAGTGTGTGTCCGGCATTTGTGCATAGACGTAGTGCATGTTTGGTGACATCTCACCCCCTGCAACACACCCTAGAGGTGGCTTGCTGGGTAGTCATTAGATATAGATATAAATTCTCCCCGTCGTTGCTTAGCAGTGTCCTCTTCCACTTTTCCTCCAATGCTCGGCGTTTTTTGGAGTATTTCCTCCCGTTCCGTCGCGTTTGCGGGCGTTTTCCCAAGCGGCGTTACTTTTTTTATTTGTTCCAAGTCCACATCGACGCTTTTCCTGCCAAATCCCCACCTGAATTAGCTCGGCGTGTAAATCGCCGTCGATCCGGGTTCGGCAAAAATGGCCCGCGGGGTTTTTCGCGAAAAGGGGTTCCTCGAAAACAAAACTGTCTAGGTCTCATCGGCGCTTCATCGCTACGTCAAAGGGGCTCAATGCTTTTCTGCATTGCGTCATTCTTTCTGGTGCTAGTGCAATAACGGCTTCATTGAAAAAAATAAAAGAGAAAACATACATCTAATTTATTCACGGTTTCTACACAGGGAAAAATAAATCGCAAGTGATTATTATCCATTGTTTTAAAGTGGCTCAAATGCCTGATATTTCAAAAATGCTTCATTTTCCTTTCCATTCATTTCGAAACTAGTGTTCAACGCTTAATAAGAACTCCCATTGTGAAAACCTCGCCCATTTCATGTAAATAACCTGACTATTTTGAGGATGATTATTCCGAGTTTTTCGAATTCCGAACGAATAAGAAACAGAATTTGTATTACTCCATGCTTAAATTATAATGAGAGAATAGAGTTATCGTGTTTGATCTAAGGCAAGGAATCGTAAACTGCGATTCATCAAAGGAGTAATAGGTAAATGTGACGATCATGTACGAGAAATCACCTATTTTTCCCTTGATAGACCTCATTTGGAATATGCTGCCAGTGTATGGGATCCCTAAGAAATCGGTCTAAATAATGAATTTGAACGTGTGCAGCATAGATCGGCAAGTATTGTAAAGGGACGGTACGATAACTGTATTAGCGTAACCAGTCTATGAAATGAATTAGAATGGGAATCATAGATCGCAGGTTGAAATTTAGACTTAATCTCTTAAATAAATTCCAAGATAATATTTTCAGTGATAACGTTAGAAATATTTTACGAACCCCAACTTACTATGGTAGACTGGACCATAATTACGAAATTAGAGAAATTGATTGCCGAACTGACAGATTCAAAATATCCTTTTTTCCTCGTACAATTAGGGTTATGAATAGCGGTAAATATGTCCAATACGAGTGAATCAATGTATAGTGTAGGTAGTTGCATGTTGTTATTAGGACTTGAAGGTAACCCAACTAACAGCACGTTTTTGCATGCTTACTTTGCTATTTTTTATCTTTTTAAATAGTGAAATTTATGACTAATATAAGAATACTAATCCTTTTTAATGCATGATATGTATTGCATGTTTGGTGAGAATTCCCCCCTGCCACACACCTTTATGGTGGCTTGCAGGGTATAATGTAGATGTAAGGAAATAAGTACCTGTGAAATTTGGTGAAACAATTGGTCAAGTACAAGTCACGGCAGCAGTGCCTTTGGTATTTCTTTGAAGGCTTCTGCGAATTATACCTATTCAATTTTTTAAAATATTATTACTATCGAGGATATTCAGGAATGTTTTTCCGACTTAAATAATCCATACGACCCCAGGATGAGTGGAGAAACTGCCGTCGGAAAAACACAAAACGCGACGAAAATCCTGAAAAATGATAATACATATTAAGAAAATGTCTTTGGCAGTTTACTATTTTTGCTGCATTGATATAATATGCTTTCGACCATGGGAGTTGTAGTCCATCTAGTGGTCCTAGTTAATTTTCATGTCTAGAAATATTAAGAATCAACTTCACGAAATATCCATCAATATATCCGATTTTATTCATGCCCATCCACGCCAGTTCCTTCACAGCCTACGATCCCTGGTTTGATTTTTACCACCAAGAAATCCCACTCAGTAGGTATAATCACTTTCTGTCCATGCCAGGCCATAATACTTTTTCATTCTCTTGTGCTATAACACTAGTTTTCACACGTTAGTATTTTGGAATTCCTTGTCGTGAAATGGGAACTATAAGTGTGACAAGGAATTAAACCTCCTTTAATTTTGCCTATTTAAGTTTACTGGTGGGAATTTTAACGTCCTATCCGGTGGACGGAGTACTGAGCTCAAAGTACTCATTACTTAGGTCTCAAGTAGGGACCGATAGACCATTAAAAAATCTCCGCCAGTGCTGGGATGAGAAACTAGGCCCAAGGGATAGAAGCTTAGTACTCTAGCCACCACATCTACTCAGCCGCTTTATTACCCTCTATTCATGGTGTTAACTACGAGAACAGAAACGTATATAACCGAGCTGAAAGACTCGGAAACATCTGTAACAATGTCTTTTCTGGCCCACAGTGCACCTGTGTTCATTCGAATTAGAAGTCAGGTGTGGCAATTTGGCGCGTTTTGTGAATTATAATTGAAAGTTAAATTGTTTCTTTTTGAATAAAACAAAACTTGGCCTCTCTCTCTCCTATATTTAAGTCTCTAAATACTATATTTTCACCTGAATATGTCAACTATTCGACGAAACCGGTCGTGTTTTTATAAACATATGTAAGAGTTTGGTTTATTCTATTAAAAATAAAATTTCAAAAAGTAGAACTTAAAACCATTGAATTTACTAAATTGCCTGATTTATTTTAATAGTCCAGATGCAAAAATTCAATGTCAGAGTTGCCTTCCCTGTTCTGCGCATGCCTCGAGAAGCGCAGCTTACCGACGTTATATTCAGATACACATACAGCTCCGAGCTTCAAACTATTCCAATCCCTCCCCTCAGGGAATTTGGCTGGGGAAACCGTGAAGTTGAGTTATTTATTGCACATTATCGAGCTAAATTAGAAGCCACTAAATATGTTGTCGAAAATTTTTACAATCTGATATAAGCGTTGGCTTTTCGAAGTCAGTTCTTTCAGAAGAAGCCAGTGTTTTTTTGCCTAGTAACGAAGGATTATCAATGACGTATTGTCTAAAGTTGGGACTAGTGTCAGTAGACTGGAAAATGAGGGATTTTGAAAACGTTTATTTCAGCTTTAGGCGGTCGGGGGAGAACAAAATGGGACCTGGCTCCGCTGAAGCGTATTTTTATCCTCACCCCCCTCTGAAATCTGGCGAGGATCTTCGGAATGCTGACAAATCGTTGTGTATTTGGGTTGGTTTCCGATTTTTCTTATTCTCATCCTTACCAATCTTATATAATTTCTCATCTTGCTCGTTTTCGAAGCACGAATGATGATTGCAACCATGTCCAATAATTATCGTGGGAAGGATCTTTTTGGTGTGATGACTACCGTTAGCCGGCTTTTCAACCAGAGGACACATTTGATTCATTATCAGGCTGAAATGTAGACTTAATACTAAAATCAACATTCAGCACGATATTTCTACTGATGATGTTGAAAACACTTTGCGAACTCATATTTACTTTGGTAGAGGGTAAGCATAAAATTTGGGAAATTGATTGCCGAAACCGACATATCTAAGTGTTATTATTTCCTCGTACTATTATCGATCTGAATAATGAATACACTTAATAACATTTGCATAAGTTCACCAATATATAGCTCAGGGAAAGTCATGTCATGGCGGCGAGGAAAATCTCTCGCCTGTCGATCCCAGGGTCGCGGGATCGAATCCCGCCCGGGGAGGATTTTCACTTTCCGGAGCATGGATGTTTGTATCGTCCGATCTGTTAATTGGAAGAGAGGTTTGCAGATAAATTTGCAGATAAAAATATGACAATAAATAAGACATTTTAAAGACTTTACTAACCGTACTAACAGTGCGTTTATGAATGCTTGCTTTGCTCTTTGAAGCTCCTTCAATTTTTTTAATAGTTTGCCAAAGTACAGTTACTAATCCTCTTTAAGCATAATAAGTACATAGGCATGCTTGGTGAAGGTTCAACCCCTGCCACACTCCGTTATGGTGCATTGCAGGGTATTGTGTAGAAACATATGTTGACCCAGGTTCGGGTCCTGACAGTGGCATAGATCTTTACATCGGTTCCTACTTGGGTGATGTGTGGAGTGCACTTCAAGTTTAGTACTCCGCTTGTCTGACGCTACGTAAAACCCTGAACCCCTTGGTGCCTTTCGTTAAGATGCCGACGTAGGGTAAATCCCTGTCTTTCCTCCGTCTCTGAAAAATTCTTACCCCTGCCTGCTTTCCTACACCTCCTTTCACGTTTTCTTCTAATTTCCCAAACATCCTTATTGTTTCATTGATGCTGTGAAAGTTACATCGAATTTTACCTTGTATAAAGTATTTTTTATTGCACGGAAGCCATATCTTTCATGCCACGTAATTATGATAATTTTTCATGCTCCCCAGCAGTCGATTTCTACACTTCCGGTTACCAAATGACGGTATACGAGCTGCTTACGAAATGAGTACGTTATGAGTTGTCTAGTTACCACTTGTCGCAATTGCGAGATACGAATTAGCCAGTTACGGGTTGACGTGCCACCCCTTAAAGGTGCTAATGACATTAACTGTCGGACACCTACCCGAATAACTAACTAATTATACAAGTATAATAATAATCCGAGTCATTGAATGGAGAAAGATATCTACATGAGGCGATTATATTTATTATAAGGATGTTTATTGTAATAAACAGTAGAAAATGGATTGTATGAAGACAAATTTATGGAAAATATCATCATCATCATCGGTCAGCAATCCTAGGATTGGTTTGACGCAGCCCTCCACTCGATTCTTCTATCGGCCTACCTCTTCATATTGACGTAGATCCTCTCTTTTACATCCTTCACAACTAGCTCCATATACCTCATACGAGGCCTGCCTTTTCCACTCTAAAAAAACAATACGGACCTTGGAGAGTAGTTTATCAATGATAAAGTGTCTCTAAAGCCTCCCCAAAGGATGGCTGGGCAAACTCCGCATCCTGACCACGGTCAACTGTTGGTCAATCGTTCTCTCAAAGAAGTTTCTTATTTTCTGACTGAAATCCATCCCGTAACCTAAGCCTATCCTACCTATCCTAATATGGAAAATATATCCTAAACATATGATGTTCCTCCTGGTGGCCGATTTTCAGTCAGAGAATAGAATAGATATGTACAATAGGTACCTGCTGTACTCCCACTATGAATGATATATTGCCATCGTTTTTAACATTTTATATAAAAGTTATGTATCATCCTTTGGTATAAGTCTTTGTCGCATTAGATCAATGTAGTATCTCCTTTCTCTGCCGTTCCAATTTCGCAATCACGATAAGTGAACTATCTACTGTTTATTGCTGTTGCTTAATTGCGTTTTAGAAATAGCATAAAGACGATAGTTCTGTCAATCTGGCACGAAAATAGTTTGTACTGGCGAAAGAGATTTTGGTGAAATAAGAATGGCAGGGTTTTGGCTCACTTACTTCTTGCTCAAAGAGGACTCAATTACGCCGAGAAGTAAGGCGCATTCGATCCGTCCGCTGCATTTTTCTCATGCAGCAGCGGAAGATCTGCGGGTTCAGTGTACGAGGAGGTGGGGGGGGGGGAGTGGAAGGGCACTCCCCGCTAGGTACGCAAGTTTCCCTGGGAGTCCCAGGGAGTGGAAACACATCGCGGGGGAGCGTGAGGGGACGGCGGCGGAGGAAGCGGTCAGCAAAAGTCTCCTCTAAACGAGTGGACCTAGCCAACGGGGAAAGTTTTCGGAGCCTCCCATTTCTTTCCCACCGCCCCTCTCTCCCTCCTGCCCCCCACCCCAAACACTGAAGTCCCTCGTATTTTTATACCTGTTGCCATGGTTTCCACGGTCACAGGTTGGAGGAAGAAGTTGCGTATTCTAAATCCGGAGCGAGGAACTCGAGCGGTTCGGAGGGAGGGAGGGGGGGAGGATGAAGGGAGTGATCGTAATGGGTCATCGTAACAAGAGAAAGGAAGAAGTGTGAAGTCATGTGGGTAATGTGCGAGAGATGAGTAGTGGAGACGAAGAGAGAAGGGAGGAAGAGAGAGAGACGGGAGAAAGAGAGAAAAAAAAAGAATAGAGCCGCGTGACGTCACTTGCCCGGTTGTAGGGCCGGGCGGTGGCGGAGAATGGGGGCTGGTTCGACGTCCTCTGCCGCTTCGCGGGGGGCGGCGGAAAAGGGGTTGGTCGGGTGGTGGAGGCGGCTACCCCTACACGCCTCCACCCACGAACCATTCTTTGGCTCCCGTCCCGCGAACCTCCTTCCCCCATCTCGTCTCCCCCCACCTTCTCTCTCTCGTCGAGGAATACACCCACGAGACTTCCATCATTCCCTCTTCCTCCTCCTCCACTTCTCTCCCTATCCACCATCTTCATGCCATCCTCCCTCCCCTTCTTACATCTACTTTTTTGTCCTCTGTTCGCGTCACTCACCCTCCTTTGTTTCTCCTGCCTCGCTGCTGCTGGCTTTTCGGAGGTGGCGGTCGCCGGGTGGCAAAATCTCGACCTCGTCGCCGTGAAAGGGGTGCAAAAAATAGCCCTTCAATACCTTTCCTTCGCGAGGCAAATTAATATCTTTAACGTTCCCGGTCCGACGTTGACTACTTGGCGTTCGTTTTTTTTACGGTCGTTTTGGTGACCATCAGTTGAGGGAATTTCGGCGCTGGAAGTTGATGGGTGGGTGGGCGGCGCTGTCGTAGGGAAACCCAGCTATTTCTGTCGTCAGCATCGTTGTTCTCGGAAATCCGTCTCGGAGAAAACTTGTTTCTAACAAAGTATATGAGATCAAGTCAACGGCTCGCTCACGTTTTGTGGTTGTTTGCAAGAAAGTTTTTTCTTGGATGTCGTATCCCTTGAAAACGATAATGCCTTTTGTTGACGGGTAAGGTTCCCGGGATGGATTTCAGTCAGAAAATAAGAAACTTCTTTGAGAGAACGATTGGCCAACAGTTGACCGTGGTCAGCATGCGGAGTTTTCCCAGCCATCCTTTGGGGAAGCTTTAGAGGCACTTTATTATTGATAAATTATTCTACAAGGTCCGTATTGTTTTTTTTAATTTTTATCTATCTAGATTATTTTAAAATTATTTCTAGAATATTAAGTGTGGTAATATTTGTCAAGGCCACGAGCTATTTGCAAATATAATTTGGAAATCCTTTACAAGAGCTATTTTAAACTCACAATGACCGACTTTGTAGTTTTTACATCTACATCTATAAAATACCCTGCAAGCCACCATAACGGTGTACGGCAGGGGGGATTACGATGCAATTCGTTTCGCAATTTTAATCATGGTGCAATTTCGGTGGTGAACAATAAAAGACTAGGATGTCTTAATTCACGAAAAGAGTAGTTTCTTCATTCATTTTAATTCTGGACTGAATTCTCTTCTACATTTACAATCCTAACCTTACATTAAATTCCATGCTGATGTGTTGCTACCTAAGTTGCCATTCTCTTCTTTATTTTTAGGCATTATCAACGCCTGATGATTATGCATACACATTGACACCTAGGTCTTATTAAAGTCATAATATAATAAAAAAATAATCACTCTCCGATGCCTCTCGAAATGATTATATAAGGCGATCATAAAATATGAAAATCCTTGGCTAATTGGTTAACTTACTCTTTGGTCATAATGATATATAAGTAATTTAATCAATTCTTCTACATTTATGCCTCTATTAGGTCCCTCTCACGTCATTAACACCCTTTCTCCCCTGTATTAGCCCGGGCGGGTATTCAATCTTTCCCCGCGACCTGTAACCCCACACCCGGATACTCCTACTAATATCTCTTGTACCGTCAGTGCCTATCCATACAGTGCCTAATGAGAAGTTTATGCATTGAATCCGTCACCAAGATCCACAGTGTCTGTATTAAATTTTCCCTCTACTTCGAGATATCTCTCCGAGTCAACCCGACTATGAAAAATATCTCAAATATATTTGTAAATTCATTCCAGCTTTATTTCTTCCTCTTACTATTGCATCACGAGTATCTCATCTTATTCGAGGCCCAAATTGAGTATCGCTTAAATTTAATCACTTTCTATTTTAACTTTCCTTATACCAACCATGATTCAACTTTGCGGATTTATCGTTTTATTTTCTCGTTTTCCTACTTTTCGTTAAAGGCATGGAAATTATATCTCTGAAGTTCTCAGCCAACATCAAGTAAAATGTCATTACTTTTCTCGCCTTCGTTTTCTGTAGAGCGTCATATTTCTCACCTTTCTTTTTAATAACAACCAAAAAGTCACAGTTCTCTGTAGTTATTTTTTGTTAGATGGTATGATTTAACCTCAGCAGTAGCATTATATAATTTTTAATTCTTCCGAAAATTCTCATTCCACGTTGCTAGTCTGTTTTCACTGCATCCCTTCCTAGATTCCGAAACTTGTTCCTTAGCTCCGTCCTTCTCCTCTTCGCCTTATTGCCACAATCTTCATCTATCCGTTCTCTTCATCCCTGTACGTAACTTCTCTTCATCTCCCCCTTGTCTCTCTCTTTCTCCACCCGTAGTCATCCTTCCTCTTTACCCTTCTTCTTTTCCCCTCCCTTCCTCCCCCTTACAACTCCTCTAATCTCCACCCTTTCCCCTATACTTCCAACACCCATTGAGAACCCCACCCTAGCCCTCGCCGTAACCCTCCTCCAACCCTCCCTATTCGAATTCAGCCCGACCACCCGACGGACAATCTTCTCCTTCCCGTCTTTCCCTCCTCCCTTCCCTCCGTCCGTCTGACATCGCCTCCTCGCCTCCCTCCCCCCTCCTCCTCCGGCAGCCACCCAACCTCACCTCCTCCCTCGCTTTCCATTCCAGCCGGAGTTCTTCCCTCCTTTCCCCCAACCCCTTTCCATCTCCTCAACCCCCCACCCCTCCCCGGTCTCATTTTTATCTCGATTTTCCTTAGGATTTCAATCTCTTTACCTTTTCTTTCCTACCACCGCTCGTTTCTTTCATTCCTCACCGTACATTTTTTCGATCGTCCTGTCTCTCCCCCGTGAGTGCTGCCTGTCGATAGCGGGCAAGGGCTCGTTGTTTTTTTTCCCTGGGGCACTTTCAAATCCTCCTGACTCTTACCTCGGGACTCGATTGAGTTAATCAAGGTTGATACGAGCTTTCAGTCCCGTCAGTGGACTTAGTTTCCCCCATTCAAGGGGGCAAAAATGATTCAGTTCGCTGGGAAACCGATGCTTGTTTGCTGTGTAATATTTTAATAATATGCTTGTCGCGTTTTTCTATTGATCTACGTAAGCTTTAAATGTGCGGATCGATTCCCGGTTGAGTTGAACTTTTTTCTCTGGTCTCTTCAGCATGCTAAAATGCTGTTCATAGTGTCAGCAGAAGTGTCTTCTGGCAGGTATCTTATCTCGCTTTGCGATTATTTGTGAGATCTATCCACGTGGAGAGTGACTTCTTAGAATGCCGCTTCCACATCACGAGTACCACCATTGAACTACATCTAAACTATACTCTGCAAGCCACCGCAAGGGCGTGTAGCTGGGGGTGAATATCACCAAGCATGTACTATAGTCATGCAAACATGCTACTATAGGGTCTCAAGCAGCTACATGGTTAGTATCTACATAGCAATAAAAGGATTGGTTGTTAATGCATGCATCACGCGCTACAGACTACTCTACAATATTTCACCTACTTATCCCTTTGCTATGCTTCCTATCTACATATACGTAATACCCTGCGAGCCAACACGAGGGTGTGTGGCAGAGGGTGAAGATCACCAAACATGCACCATTGACATGCAACTAGGATATTTAATGGAAACACGCAAGATAATAGGGTCACATGCAGCTAGATGGCTAATATCTGCGAAATAAGAAAGGTTTATTGGTTGTTATTGCATGCATCATGCACTACAGACTACTCTGACTATATTTCACCAACCTATCCCTTTGCTAATCTGCCTATTGTTATCTCGTATGGTACGCGGGAAAAATGGCATTTTAAATCTATCGGTACGACAATCTATCTCTCTAATCTTGTTAATCTGATCAAACCTAGCATAATACGTAGGGGTTCTTAATATACATATATCTAACATCATCTGTGAACAAATCGGTTTCGGATTTACTTAAAAGGTTTAACCTAAATTTTAACCTGCGTTCTGATATTAATTCCCATCCCAGTTCTTCTATTAAACTCGTAACACTTATAAAATTATCATAACGGCCTGTAAAAAATCTAGCGGATATCCTTTGCACACGCTCTAGTTATTTTATCATACCTTCCTCGTACGGATCCCATATACTAGCGGCATATTCTAAATGAGGCCTGACAAGTGTAAAATAGCTTCTTTCTCGTGCTCTCTCATCGCATTTTCCTATAACCCTTTTTACGAATACTAATCTACGGTTTGCTACACTAATTGTTTCCCTGATGTGTTTTTCCCATGACATGTCTTCAGTGATGGTGACGCCTAAGTATTTAATAGATTCTACGTTAGATATTTTATTTTCTTTGATGAAATAATTATTCCCGGGAAAGCTATTCCTTTTCCAAAAGTTAATTAAAGCACATTTCTTCAAATTTAATTCCAGCTGCGAACTATCACACCAATCATCGATCGCATCTAATTCCTTAGCTAAAGACTGATAGTCCTCTTCATTTCTAATTTCCTTATACACTTCTGCATCATCTGCAAAAAGACGGAGCTTGCTATTTTTAACTACTGTATTCTAGTCATTTACGTAGAGAAGAAATAATATTGGGGCTATCAAGCTTCCCTGGGGAACACTCGATGAATGTAACTTTTACATCGCCTGACCTGACACCATCTAATTTGAATGCGTTCATGTAAGAAGTCTCCTATCCAGCCTACTATATTACTGTCTATCCCGTATGATGCTAACTTCGCGAGTAGTTTACAGTAGGAACCTTGTCAAAGGCTTTTCTAAAGTCAAGAAACGCTGCTTCTACCTGTACGTTACATTCTCCGGAAACTAGAATATCATTAAAAAAAGACCTAATAGAATTTCGCAAGACCGTCCATTTCTGAACCCATACTGGTTTGTTATCAATTAATCCTGGCTATCGAGGTGTCCCATTATTGATGTAACTATTATATGCTCTATAATTTTACATGACGTTAATGATATTGGTCTAAAATTACATGGCTGTTCCCTATCGCCGCTTTAAAAATTGGGTCACGTTTGCTATCTTCCAGTCTTTGGGGACCACGTGTTCTTCGAGGGATTGGCTAAATATTTCTTTAAGATACGGAGCCATTTTGAGAGCTAATTCTTTATACACACGAAGTGGTATTTCATCGGGACCTGAGGACTTGGTAGGTTAGTGATTAGCGCAGTCACCCGGAAAGCCAAAGGTTAGGGATTCGATTCCAGGTGCAGTGGTGATTTGTTTTCCTATGACGATTCCCAGCGCACTCAGCCGCAGTCTCGATATTTTTCCAATTTCTAGGGATTTATGGGCTATTTCGCTCGTAGAATGCGCAAGAACTATACCTACAGCATGCCAACCGATATATTTTTCTATTTGGTGCCATTATCAGTATCATGTTTACAATTGAAGATATTTTTGCTCACGAAAATTGCAGTACCTATTTATTTCCTTTCATGTTCATGATTGCTGTGATTCGATATCCATAAATATTTTAGTGACCACTGGCGTTTACATTTAATAGTGCTGCCCCCTATTATGTATTGGTCTACGAGTAACATACTGCTTCAAGTTCATATCCGACTTGATGTCATGGTCATTGTCACCCGTTTTCATCCTTGGATTGGTTTGACATAGCTCTTTGCTCCAAGCGACCATTTTGACCCTTTATGTCAACAAAACTCTCCAATTTTGCATCATCCACTACTTTCTCTATGTATGCACCTCACATGAAGCATTTATCAGCCTCTATATTCACATTTCCCACCATCTGACCGCAATCATATCTAAAGAGACAGCCTTTTAGGGTATCCTTACTCTTCATAAAGTTCTCAGTAGTCTTATTTTTTCTCCCACTCCCCTTATAATTTCTTTATTTGTAATGCAAAGCCCAAAATGAAGGAAAAAATTAGCTCATTGTAATTGTAAATTACCCGTTTCACGTGGCTGATCTGTTTCATTCACTCTTACTTCCAGAAAAACGGTGATATTGACAAGTTAACTATAGACATGTTCTTTGGTACTACGTATTCTGAGATTTACTGGGGTTGTATCCTGTTACTCGATCCTAAAGATTATCAGTGAATCCAAAAAAACAGCCGTATTCTCTCACTATGCTCAAGCAATTGGACTTTTCTCACCTCAGTTTTTCAAGGCTGATTCCTTTACTTGTCTTTTAAAGCACTCTGTGATGATTCGTTATTACCGGTTGCCATGTGGCTCCCAGAATTGTCCTCTAACGAATGGAAATCGATTTCTTGTTCTCCTGGTGTACTCCGCTCCCAAATGCCGGTTTTGGCAGTCACCACAATGACATTCGATTACTACTGATCGATGTCACTCGTACACCATCGGGCGACGCTATTTTTGGTCGTTCATTCCTCTTTAGCATTGAAATGGTGTTTCAGTCCCTGCAAATTCTTGATATCCATATCTACGTAATACACTGCAGGCTACCATAATGGTGTGTGGCGGGGGGTGAATTTTGCCTGAAAATATATATGTCTATACTAGGTTCCACTTTTTTTCGGTTCCGGTTCCGGTTCGGTTCTTAACTTCGGTTCTCGGTTCCGATTCTCGGTTCCGATTCTTAATTTACCACTTACTTTGCATTGATCAATGGTTAGATAAGGTAATCAATAATCATTTTCAGAGACCGAATTAGAATAATTCGCGACTTTTATGCATCTAATTACACTATTTCACCAGGTTTTAATGTGAAGGCTCCACTTTCGGAGTGTGAGTAGGTTTCAAACTGGTTTTCGCGTCAATTATTTCGGTACCGATTATTTTTGGCCTCGGTTCCGGTTCCGGTTCTAAGCTCAAGAACCGGTGGAACCGAGAACCGAAGAACCGAACCGACCCATCCCTAGTCTATACATACTGACTAGCCTGCAAGTCACCTCGAGGGAGTGTGGTAGGGGGTGAGTTGTCACCAATCATGCATTATAGCTTACATGTGGGAATATTATGATTTTCTATGATTTTTACCGATTATTAATAACTTCCTGAATTTTTCTGGTCGTTCTCGAACTATTTCCGATCAATATTTTTCCAAAAGCCTTAACGCACATTTACTTTCACAGCTAGCTATAGCAGTTTACCATCAGAAAGTACTTAACTCTGATTGTATTCTGGCTACTCCTTTGACCTGCTATTTGTATCCTTATGTAGCTCCTTGCTTTGGTAATTAAACTGTGTGGTGTGATTCCACTATTGGCGTATAGCCAATACTTCCACTTTAGTATACTTCATATGATACTGGGCAAAGTATATGATCATTTAGCTATTAAGTGTACTAAGCATGTGCTTAAGTTTTCTAGAATATCTCCCTGCAAGTTGTGCAAAAGTTTAACTGTGTTGTGTTTTTCACAAATGTGACAATGCGTCAAATGCGTCCTTCGCTAGTGTGGTGAGTCTATGTTGGGGCGCTAGAGGGTGACACCATCGGTGAGCAATGGCGCGAGAGAATTCTGGAGGAATAGAGACATAGGTAACATCCAGGCACGCGTGATGCCCGCATTACACATTAATTGTGCTAATACTGTAATAGACAATTGGCGTCTATGGAATTCACAATCTATAGTAATTCCCATCCTAGTTCTTCTATTAAACTCGTAACGCTAATACATTTATCATAACGGCCTTTAACAAACCTAGCAGAAAAGTGACACCAAAACACCCATGATGATTTAATGCTGAGATTCAATGAATTAGTATATTTTGACTACAGTTTACAAAGTACATATGTAAGTGCAGTTTCTATTACAAAACTTCTAAGGCTTTGCCATTTTACTTCCCTAAGGAATTGAAAAATCGCAATGAAAGTTCAGCTGGCTAACCTTGGAAGGAAGTGGCTGTTTATTATGTTGTTGAAAACAATTCGGGTTCTCCACCGGATCAAGCACTGCATTTCTGCCGACGTTTCGATCTCTTTTGTTTTCACGCGGTTCTCTGGAAATTCGGATCACCAAATTTAGAAAACGTAATAAAAAAAATACACAAAACACCAGTTTGGTTTTAAAATCAACACATTAAAAAAAAATTAAACACTTCTACTCGTGGATGTAAGCATTTCACCTGAACAAGATGCAGTCATTTGCCCACCAGAGGGCACGCTCACGCTCCTGCTAATTGCCAAACGCCGCAAATGAAAAGAATCAAGGCGGGGTTGATCAAGTATTCATATTGACCTCGAGATGTCAAAGTGATGAACTCTACGCTGAAATATAGCTGAAAGTTTACAGTGACCGAAAGTATATGAAGCTCACGGATTGCAATGTTCCGGAGGGGTTTAATATTTTCTCATTAATGTTGACGCGGTGAAAGAGGTATTTAACTGATAACGTCGGTTGCAAAGGAAATTCTAATGTTTGTGGTGGTATGCATTTATTTTTCATCCGTTATTTCGCTCTGCGGTGTGATACACTACCTTCACCTTTGCCATTTGGACGACGTTCGCAGTTCTGTTTTGCTGCTCTTCTTGCCACCACTATCATGGAGCAGGGCGAGGGATGAGATCAAATCTTCGCCAACCACCCACGGAATCTCATTCATCCCGCCTCCCGACACCTCTCTCTCCGCTGGTTTATTAGCTGGGAGTGCCCGCCCCTCGCCCATCCGCACGCCTAGGTCTGCTACCAGGAGGTCTAGCCTGCGCGCCCCCGTTAATTTATCTCGGGCCCTCGTTCTCCCTTCCGGCACAAGTCCTCTGTGCGTTTTAGGTCCAGACTCATCCCCGCCCATCCATAGCTCTCCTTTCCTCCGACTCTCAGCTCACGCTTGCTCATTCTGACGCCGCTCTTCATACTTTATTATCCTTGCATTGTGATTTAAGATGCATGTGAATCACATGAATCGCCTCGGAGCCTAATATTTTTGCGTCTTGCCGTCAGTTATTTCGTGCGTCTTCGTATTTCTTTTGCAGGTTTGCTATTAAGTGTGTTGCAGAGATGTGGGGATGGCAGGATTTTCTTTCCGATTGGCCGAGTATGGCCGAAAGGGGCAAATTTTTCAATGTTTGGTTTCATTATATTTTTCGACAGTGATGCACTTCATTATTGTGTATGCTTACTGGTTCATAATCATTCCAGGAAGTACGAATTTTTCTAAATCCCTTTTTACTTTTTTAGCCGTAATAGGAAATTATTGAGATCTTGAGATGTCTTAATTCGATTCCCTGCGACGGTGTAGATTCTTGATACCGTGAACGCTTTCATTAGTCCGTCAGCGGTTTTGAAATTAAAAAATTCCATAGTCTTCTTGCGTTTTTATTCTGCTGTCTTTCCACAAGTTGCATTACTCAACTTTGTTTTTTTGAGCGCCTCCTGTGATACGTAATTCATAGAATTAATCTCTTAAATTAATTCCAAGATAATATTTTCACTGATGATGTTAAAAATAATGTGCGAACGCCAAATTACTATGGTAGACTGGACCATAGTAAAAACAAACTAGAGAAACTGATTGCCGAACTGACAGATTCAAAATGTCCTTTTTTTCTCGTACAATTAGGGATATGAATAGCGGTAAATATATCCAATAGCATAAATACGATCGTATCGATTGATATCATAGGTAATTGCATGTTTGTATAAGGACTTGAAGGTAACCCAACTAACAGCAGGATATTACATGCTTGCTTTGCTATCTTTATCCTTTTTAAAAATTGAAGTTTAGACTGTTTAGACTAGTATATTATTACTAATTCTCTTTATGCATGATATGTACTGCATGTTTGGTGTGAATTCACCCCCTGACACACACCTTTATGGTGGATGTACATGTAGATGTAATGCATCCAACTGTAATAGACTCCAGACTATTCTTTATGCACAACTGTTTTCGGGCCTTTGCTATCGTGATATATCTTTCGCGAGTATGATACATTCATATATACACGAAACCTTTCGTTTGATCTAGGGAAGGACTTCAACATGCATCCTTTGTCGCTTCCGAGGCGATTGATTTTTGAGACTCAAGATTTCTTATCACGTTCGGTCTGATTTGCACCTTCCTTCCCCCGCCACTTACTCTCTGTCCCTTCTTTTATTTTCTTCCATCTGTCTCTTTCGGATCCTTGCTCTCCCCTCTCATTTCTCTCTCCCGAGTTCTGTCAGTCGTTCTTCCTCCGCTGCGCTCCATTGTTCTCCGATTCCTCATGTTCTTCCCCTCTCCCTCATATCCACAGCTTCCGTCCGTACTCTCATCCCCTCCCTGGTCTCATTCGGTTTTCCAGGCCCTTCCTTCCTTTTCTCCTTTCAATTTCAAATCGATTCCTCCCTTCTCATCCCGCTGCGTCGTTAGCTATGAAATTTGATTTATATCCAATCGTCGACGCGACAATTGGATAATAGGCGGCACGGGCGCCTATCCCGCTCATCAAAGCGTGATTGTGGACGTGCCAAATGATTTCAGCGTTAAAGCTGAAAATGCGATGGTCACGCCTCACTTAAGCGCACGTATTTTTTGCGAAGGGATTTCTTGCAGTTGACTCTTGATGACGTGAATTATTCGCTGCATTGCTTTCATAGAGTATTGCGATACGTTCTTTTGTATGTACCTGTTGTTTAGGTTCTCTTAGAGTGCATTGGACCGATTCTTTCTCCCAAGATACACCAGTGCACTTGGCGCAAACAGTAACTTTTGGGTTGCCAGGCGGGGACGTTATCGACGTGGCTACTGCGGCCGGCTGGTTTCTTTCCTCCCGTCTGAATCGATTTCTATCATTAAAACGTTAAAAGTGCTCGCGAAGAAGATTATTTGTCATCGGTTCTTAGTTGTTATTTCCAAATTCGTTTTTCGTCACGTTATTTCCAAATTGGTAGTGCACGATTTTCTTAATCGGCAGGTGGCCAGGTGGTGCCCAGGTAGCGTTGAGAAGACCGAAAGCCACAGCGGAGACGCTATAAAGGCTTGGGATTTATCTTTTAAAACAACATTGTATAGGTAGTTACGAGATGATTTCATCTCGCCGTCTTTTTGCTCCTATCTCGTCTTTACGCTGAGTTCGTTTTCCCTTGTTTTTCCGTCAGTTGGTTCTCTTTGAAAATTCCGATCTAGAATATTCTCTTGGGTTAATTGCTTTGCTCGGTTGATTGTCTCGTTTGTTTTGTCAGTCATAGGAACTTCTTAGATCTCCGCACCTGGCCGACCGTCATGAGACCGCGACCGGGAGACACGGGCTCCGAAAGTCAAGAGTGAGTAGTCTTTCCTCCAATCGCGCTCCTCCTTTCCACGTGGTTCGATCTTCTTTGCCCGCGGTCTTCCCCCTTTTGTCATCCGCACAAATCCCTTCTTTTCCGTACGACTCGGATGTTCCCTTTCACTTCGTCTCTCTCTCTCCTTTATCTCCATTTCCCTTCCCACCATCGCCTGCGTTCCTCGATGCACCTCTCTCTCTCTCTCCTCCCTGCACTCCCGACGCCCTCCCCCTCCCTCCTCTCTCATTTTCGCCGCCGACATGAGAGAGAGAGAGAGAGAGCGGAGGCAGCAGACAGCATGGCTCTCTCAGCTCCGGCGAGACTGCCCCCTCCCCCTTCCCCCCACCTGCCTCCACTCCCCCGCTTCCTCCCCCTCCCCCCTCGCTCGCCCAACTCGTGTCTCCACCCTGTCTGCTTCCACCCCCTCCCACCCGCATCCCTCCCGCCGGCCATTGGTCAGTGCACCGTAGACGCCTTCTGCGACTCGAAAATTTACCCCATGCACGTTATGTTTATGTGACGTGGAGGATGGACGTCGCAGATCACGGCGGACCGTCTGTGACCAGGCATTTGTCCTGATTGAAACGATTTTTGTACGCTTTATAATCATCGTTCTCGGCACGCATGTAGTTCGTACAATTTATTCCTGTCTCATGCAGAGAATTCACACTGTTTACGTTTTCATTTTAATATTTTGCGATAATGATTATTACATCTTGCATTCTTATCGTTAGTTTCTATTATATTGGCAGATATCTGATAATTCCGCTCATGTGGTACTACCTTCTCCGTTTATAATCTTGAGGGCCTGGATTAATTAATGTTATTAATGCATTTTTGCCTCAAAACCAGTATATCCTTGTTCATTGCCATAGAGTATGAATCGTACCAGTTATTTGCATATTACCTCCAAACATTTTGCCCAGATAAACGGAATACCTATGTGTTAATTCATTCTTGTGCTATAGTAATCTATAAAGTACTTGGCATACGGCTTCGAATTTGCATTCTATTTCATGGTCTTAATCATTTAATGACAGCATGGCGTGATCACCTTTTGTCAAGTCAATTCAATATATTGTGGTATTCAACAAAAGTAAGCGTCAGCATCTTTTTAAATCTATTTTTATATATTTTAATATTCATGTGTTTATCATCTCCAATCACTGGTGCCCACTATTCTGGAAAGTGCTAACCCCTGATATTAATCACGTTGATTGGCTAAATGTTACACTATAATTACTTTGTTATGTATTGCCTCTTAATGTGTCATATATTTAGAATATGCCTTTTGTCCCCGTCCGAGAGCACTTTGTATTGGATATACCTACCTATCTGTTCAAAGTTTATCATAGTCACTGACAAGAAATAGGATAGAGTAAATCCTTAAAAATTAAACCAAACTTATCATGTTAAATATTTTCCCGTAAAAATTAAATCAACCTTATCAAGTTCAACGATTTATTTGTGAAATGTCTGTTACAGTATATTCGTCCCATGTGCTAATGGAAAATAAAACCTGGAATTTTAGAATTGGTATATTTCATATTTGATGAAAGCGAGGCTTTCTGTGCTGTGGAGGCTTCAAGCACCTAGAATGAAAATATCCCCAAAAATTAGAGCAAATTTATCAGCTCGGCGTGTATTTCTAATCGATTTCCACATCTTTTTCCCAAATTCTGAGCAGCGTGCGTATATATGCGGAATTCATGCTTCGATTAGGTTCCAGCTCGGAACCCATAGCGTCCGTCCGCATTCGTTAACTTCGGTAGCGGGAGCGTCTTTTCCCTTTGCAGTTTTATTCGACGCCCAACACCCAACAATGAAGCCCTCATTTTCAAATTGCCATTTCGCAGTCGGATTTTGCGTCTCGTACACCACCACCACTTCGGAATGTGAGTGGGGAAGAGGAACTGGGGAGGAGAAAAAGACGCGGAGTGGAGGGAGGGGGAGGGAGAATGAATATCTGCTGCCAAAGTGGGAGGCAACGACTCCAGGGGTGGGCTCCGCGCGAGACGGTACGCACACTCGGGTGTCGGTATTGCACCGAAAAATTGAATTTAACCGCGCGGACGAGTGTGCAGGAGATGGTAGGGGGTAAATTCACGCGCTCGTGTCGCTGACTAGCTCAGGGTGTATCTGTTTCGTCTCTCTCTCTCTCTTTCCCTGTTATCAATTATGATCTCTATGATATAGCCCTCTCCCTCACTTTATCGTACTGAGAGGTCGTAACTCCGCCCTCTTCACCGGCCTCTCCTTTCCTTGCTCGCTCTCCCTCTCCCGGAATCCAATTATTGCCGGAAACTTCGTAAATTGCGGACGACAGATGTTGCGGCACGGGTTGTTTCGGAGTATTTTAGTTTATGGCGTCGTATTGAGTGCGTGGGGCTGTAGATCGTTAGGTTTGGTTGAGATCGCTAGGAGACGGAGAGATCGGAGTATGGTTAGGGCTAGACATTAGCCCTTCCGTCTGGTGAATGGAGGAGACTGTTGTCGAGGGAGCGAGGGAAATACCGCTGTGGGGAGTAACGGAGCTGCAGACGAGGGTGGATTGAGGGAGAGGCGGCCGGGTGGAATTTTGAATGGGAGGATGGATATCCCGCAACTACTACTGCCTGGGTGCACGGATGCGTCGGAATTATGGAAATATTCATGCTAGCTGAAAAGATATACATCTATTTTTTCACGGTAATTAGTTTATGGCACGAGTTAGAAAAGTATTTCCTCCCTCACTGAAACCGATGACGTTTCTATCTATCAGAGAATATCGACGGAAATTTCTTTTGTGAGAAAAGTTTGATTTTCATTGCAGGGTTGCCTTCTTGTTGTTTTTATTAGGGAGGTGACGAACAGTTAAGAAAATTTTCGTCAGTAACAACTGGAGGATATTTGGGTAGAGGAAGGAATATTAACGGAATGGAGGAAGGGCGAAGGGAAATCTGTCATTGCCATTAGCCCACTGGTAACGAAAGGTGACAAGGGGTCCACGGTTTAATGTCCCATCCGACAGACGCAGTACTCCACTCGAAATTCTCTCTTCTAAGCACTCAAAATGGTACCGGATTACCACTAAAGAATCTCTGCTATGTCCGGGATTCGAACACGGACCCTCGGGATAGAAAACCAGAAGGAGTGTGGTTGAATCATTCGAGATTATTTCGGTACGTAACTAAGGACTTACTCAATGTTTTTACTTTCCGTTCGGGATTATTCCGTACCGCAATTAATATCGAACGATCCAAGGACACCCCTCCAGTGCTCTAGTCACCACACCAACCGGATCCACCATCGTTTTCACGATATCAGTTGCCTATGATTCTAGAAAAATAAATTTGGAGATGGTCAGTAATGTGTTGATTCTATGATCTGGTGTTTTCCCGGCATAGGTTATGGGAGGAGCTCTTTCGGGTTCCCACCGGGACAGGTCTTCCATGGTCGACGTTTTGAAGGTCATCTCGTCATTGATCCTCCAGGTGCTTGGGTGATGAAAGATTCAGTATCTATTTGAGTGCTAAGTAGAGAGCACTGAAACTTTCATCGCCCTGTGGAGGACGAGATGACCTACAGAAATTCGGCCATGGAAAATCTGACCCGGTGGGAAACCCGAGAGACTTCCATCCGTGTTGATTCTATTTGCGATCCAGTTATTAACTAAACTGATGAGGTTTCATTGGCGCAACCAAACGATTCAGTTAACTCGTGATCAGCGAGGCTACTTAAATTTATCGTTTGGTTATTATAGCACTGTTATGTGTTAGGTGCATGGTCATCACTAGGGAATGCATTTAGTACCTATTTATTTGTTCTCGCTGAGTATATATCAGTGAAGGGAAGTTAACGTCATGGTAGCCCAATTTTGAGAACTTAATCTTTCTGACCGGAGGTCTCAGTTTGAAATCCAGGAGAAGCATATCTGGATAGTCCAGCTAAATCCAAGCTGTGTGATTTCCTAGGTACCCCCATATCTTACCGGGGAAGTATAAGTGGCTCTGGGAAATGAACACTCCACCTGTTCTGATACGTGAATTTCACACGCAGTGGGACTTTGTAGTTGTTGAGCTCAACTTCACCAGCCAACAATTTTTGGTTTGGCTGGGAAATAATTGTGGATTTCTGTGCCCTGTAATCAATCAATGAATGCAATTAGACGCCATTTTGTCGACCGTGGCTTCAGCGTCAAACATCAAACGTCCTCTGGTATTAATCGCTTGAAAAATATTGTTTCGAACCTATTATTTTGTCCTCTATTGGCTCGTGCGGAAATTACGAAAAGACAACAATGTACTGAAAATAATAGCGCTTTGAACTATTATTACTAACACTAAAACGATTTTGAAATTAATATTTCAAAATCATCCCTAATATTTTGGTTTACGAAACGCTTTTCGGGTAAATATCTGGTGGGAAACTTTCTCTTCGGGTATCAGTCTGATTCAAAATTTTATGGAGTGAATGAGTGAATGAAAGAGTACATCTACATCATTCCCCAAGTTACAAGCCACCATAAAAGTGTGTGGCAGGGGGTGAATTCTCACCAAACATGCCCTTCTTATCATGCATAAAAAAGGATTAGTTATAATATAGGTACTAGTCTAAACTTCACTCTTTAAAAAAGATAAAAATATCAAAGCAAGCATGCAAAAACATGCTGTTAGTTGGGTTAGCTTCAAGTCCTTATACCAACATGCACCTACCTATGCTATCCATTGATACACTCGTATTGGACATATTTACCGCTATTCATATCCCTAATTGTACGAAGAAAAAAGGACATTTTGAATCTGTCAGTTTGGCAATCAAATCTCTAATTTCGTAATTATGGTCCAGTCTACCATAGTAAGTTGGGGTTCGTAAAATATTTTTAACGTCATCACTGAAAATGTTATCCTGGAATTTATTTAAGAGATTAAATCTAAATTTCAACCTGTGATTTGACAATGATTCCCAATCTAATTCATTTAATAGACTGGTTACGCTAATGAGGTTTTCGTACCGTCCCTTTACAAATATTGCCGATCTTCGCTGCACACGTTCAAGTTCATTATTTAGGCCGATTTTGTAGGGATCCCGTATACTGGCAGCATATTCCAAATGAGGTCTAACAAGGGAAAAGTAGCTGATTTCTCGTACATGATCGTCACATTTACCCAATACTCTTTTGATGAATCTCATTTTATGATTAGCTTGACCCATTATTTCACGTGTGTTTACCCCAGGAAAGATCATGTGTCAATCTTATTCAAAGATATTTAATGGATTCCACGTTTGTAAATTCATTACATTCAATGTTTGTCGGTTGTCAGTTCATAATTTAAGTAAAGAGACACAAGTAGGCTGCTGTGACTTCCTAGGTATACGAGTTGGTTGGTGTGGTTTAATAGTTTATCGATGAATGGGAGAGAAGACAATCCAGCACTTCTTAAGGGCTTTGAAAAACACCTCTTCTTGGGATGAACCGAAACATCCAGTTAAAATTTCGCTGCCAAAAGTGTGATTAGGAGCCATCTCCCCGTCTCCGCCTCCGTCAGAACCTCTTTAAAATCTCTCACAAGAGTGATAGCGTACTTGTGGCCCCTCGTGACTGAGTTTATTAGCGCGCTCTTTTTCATTCACTTGATTCTGATGAAAACAGCGAGTAGATTTGTGATAGTGAAAATTAATTCTATCTACGTCGGAAGTCGCATTTTATATTTTATGAGTCTCTGTGGACGTTTCGACCCCCCAACCTGCGTCCATAATATTCATTTAATTTACTGGGAAACCTTCATTATTTCCTACCGCCTACGCTCGATTATCTCTCTTAATATTTTTTTTAAATGCCCAAGTCTATCCCATTATCTCTGGTAAAAACGACTACTTTCCATTTTTTCTCTTATTTTTGTACTAAGTTCCACTTTCTACTTTTGAGCAAGGTTAATTTTTCCTTTCTCCGCGTGTTCCGGAATAGTATATTTTTCCTCATTTTAGTTGAGTTATTTATTTTATCATCTACATCTATATGATACCCTGCAAGTCGCGACAAGGGTTTGGGATGAACCATTACCAGGCACTCATTTTTTAAAGAAAAGAAATCAAATTTACACTTGCCATCGTGCAGGCATTGAAAAATATTATTTTGTTTATGCCCTTCATGCATAAAACTGTGAGGTATGCAGCATTGCATTTATTTGAAGAAAACGAGTTGGATATGCATTCACGAGACACTTGCAACTCAATTTATTGTGTCTACAACGTAATGTAACCTCTACTGAGTAATCAGGCAATTATTTAAATGCATAAAGTAATTTATATTTCCTAAAGCGTGCATGAATTAATCATACAAAAACATAAATACGATTAAAAATCACCTCAGACTACTCTTCTATATCAAAATCTGCTATTCTCATTTTTCACTTATAACGTATCCGTAATCTATTAATGTCCCTAATTGTGTGCGGAAAAAATGAATTTTCGAATCCCTCTCTCTTACTATCTCTGTCATTTTATCTTCATGGTCTAACCTGCCATAGTACGGTTAAAAAAAAATATTTTTTTAACATCTTCAGCAACCCTGCTCACCTAAATTTCTGCAGGAGATTTATTTTGTATTTTAAATTACGATCAATGGTGAATGGTGTCTCATTTAAATAATTTTGCATAATGTGTCGAAAGAAATTCTCAGGTTCACTACATCGATAAATGACCAACAGCTCGGTGATTAACGGTGAAAGTCATTTTGAATAGACTTTCACTCCATTAACTCGTAGGAAATGGCAATTAGGATGTCATAGATGGCAGACCTAATAAGAAAGAGAGATGTCGATGCAATAATGGAGTCCGTGATGTCAAAAGCAATCATCGGAGAACGGAGTTCATCCATTGTGCTTGAAAAATGGGTGCAATTTTCTCTGAAAATTAATCGAGCTCGCGATGGAAACAACGAACATTTAAATTTGCACTTCAGACACTAGCTGTGTGGCCGTGGTGAAGGTGTCTGTCATAGAGGACTAGGAATGCCTGTCATAGAGGTTCATTTTTCAAATACGAATTACTGAAGGATCCCTGTGTTATGTACACGTTATTTTCACTACGAATTAAACGACACTGCAAAGCCTTTACTCACTATATTATTCTAGATTTGTTGAAATATATGGAGATCTATTCCATACCAAAATAGATACCTGGAAAGTATCGCAACATTTTTCGTCTATGCGGAATGCATATAATATATAGAAAAACAAACTTTTCTAATGTGTTCATTCATAAGTTCAGTAATTACACCCTGGAAATTTTTCTTTTCTCGAGGTAGTCACTTGATATGGAGATAAACATTTTGCGTTAATTTGCATTGTCATTTGATAGTGAAAATGACGTGTACACAACCTTACCTTACAGTTACCTTCAGTAACTGCTTTTTTAAGTTGTTGGACATGAATTTTGCTGCTATAAAAATTACCATTAGTGGTAATAGCTGAGCTAAGAATGGACTCGTCGTTACCCTGTTTCATATAATTAATTCTATGCGGTGGCGGATGTTGATGACCTGAGATTAAATCAGATCCTCCGTGTGAAATATGGCCGTGTCGTCCTCCTACAGTGTTGGAACACTCTGCTTCCTTCAACTTTGAAATACGACGCGAATCGTGAGAAATGGCAGAATAAAAACGCGGTACCACGAGCATTGAACGCTAAGATCCACAGAATATCCCGAGCAATGCCTACAAATGCTTCCCATTCTCTTCGATGTCAGAAAAATCCGGTTCAGAGAGTGGGGAAGGTGCCTATAGTACACGACCGTGGAAGGGGGCCAGGTAGTGAAAGGGCTAAAGAGGAGAAGGGGTAATGTAAAGGGGGGAGGGAGACGTAAGGATCGGAAGGGGTTGGGGCGAAGTCAGCGCCAGGATGTTGGGTGGGGGGGAGGGGTTGAAAGTATGAGAAGGGGTGGGGAGGAGTCGAGTGCAGCGCGGAAGTAGTAGTGCCTCGTACTATTACTACGGGCGTCCACGAAGTCCGGCCTCCTCCACCGCGGGATCGTTAATTCGTCGACCTTTGACCCCGAGCGGCACGGGATGCGGAAGTACTCCCCGCGGCCTACTCGCCTCTTCGGAGGCACGGGGTGGGGGGAGCGATTGTCCTCGTGGAAATCAACACTTTCCTCCAGAGTTGGCCGATAACGAAATTGCAGCGTTTTGCCCCAGCAATTTTTTATTCAGAATATCTACCACCCTCACTCCAAAGGGATCCCGGTGGTCTTATCTCCCGAGTTGCCTTCCCCGTCAAATTTATTGGACTCTAATGGGTCGCGATGATATTGGCTGAGTGACGCGACATTAGATGTTGTGGAAGGGGAAAAAATGAATCCACCACGCATTTTTATCGACGTGATTTCTCCTGTGAATCTCTGTCTTAAATCGAGGTAGGTCGCAGGTAAAAGAGAAGTACAATGAGAACTTAACCCTTTTTCGCCCTTCCTTAGGAGAATATTAAAAATAGATGTTGTGGAAGGGGAAAAATGAGATCCACTATGCATTTTTACCGACGTGATTTCTCCTGTGAACTGCCTTAAATCGAGGTAGGTCGCTGGTAAAAGAGAAGAACAATGAGAACTTAACCCTTTTTCGCCCTTCTTTAGGAAAATATTCCTGCGCCACGGCAACGCCGACTTATTTTGTATCGATTTTGCGAACGATAGTCTGTCAATATTGATTATTTTCCTGCCAAATGATCGTTCATCTTCCTCACGCTGCCTCTGTGAGTCATAATACTTCATTCATTTCGTCATCCTCGAACATTTCGAACTCGTAGCAATCCGAACAATTGACGGTCCACCCACCAAGACGGACTTTTTTCTTTCTCTTCGAGCGGAGAAACTCAATATCCCAGTGGTTTTACTTAAAAACCATTGGTATGATTTTTATAAATGTAAGGGGAGGCAATATCTCAACCATTTCATCACTTAACACTTCCACATTAGCTGTGGCAATTCGATTAGTCAGGATTGTGTAATAAATCAGCATCAAGCAGTTTTACCACACAATAGGGCACGGTTTTTAAGTTACCTTTTCACTCCACATTTGCCGGTTCAGATGTTCATCGTCTGGATCGGCAACACGTATTTGAACACTCAAAAATATTGTCTAAACCCCATACCTTACCACTTTTACATCCAACTACATCTTCTGAGTACGAAGAGAACCACCTCATGTGGGTTACGGCGGGGAATAAAAGTAATGATAAGACACTCATTAATACATACGTCATTGAGTGATTAGTGAAGTGTAATTGTAGCACACAAAGAACAACTACTAAAGGCTACCATTCTTCTTAATGATTAGGAATATTTAATACCTAAAATATTTATGCACAATACATCAATGCATGATAGGGCGCATTTAACAAGACTAGGCTAAAAACACTTCCATTTGTCCTTCCTTCATCGCAACTCCCAATGCGATGTTTACAATGCGTTCTGCGACCCCCTTTCATTCGCGGAAAAATTAAAAAAATTATATCTGTAGGTTATCCCTGTCTATAATTTTCTAATCTTGATCCTATTTAGCGCGATATGTAAGGTTACTATCAAAATATTTCTAACACCAAGGACAAACAGATTGATCTAAAAATTATTGGAAGATTTAATGTTCTTAAAATTAATTTCAACCGACGACCCGAATATGATTTCCATCTAAGGTCTTGTGGTAAGATTATGTCATATTTATAATGGGTCAACATTCCTAAGATTAGTTTGACGCAGCTCTCCTCTTGATTCTTCTAATAGCTAACCTCTTCATATTTGCATAATTTTTCTCTTTCACATCCTTCGTTACTTGCGCTATATATTTCACGTTAGGCCTTCCAATTTCACTCATCCCATTCACCTTTCCCATGATGAATTTCTTCATTATGTCTCTCAAAATATGACCGATTAAGTTGTCCTGTTTTCGTTTTAAGGTTTCAAGAAGACTACTTTTTCTGCCACTCTTCTTAGAGTTACTAACATATCATCACAGCAACATTTCACGATTCTCGTCTGCCTATATTTTCATGTGACCCTTCGTGATGGCAGCCGTAGCCTTTATTGTAATTTTGAGATAATACTCCTCTGTTGTAAAAACCCGTTCTCCGCCTTGATTCCCAGAATTTTCTTTGTTATTCTTCTTGCCTTGCCTTCCAATATTCAGGGCGGGTTATAGGAAACAGTGAAGTGCTCGGTGGCTATTGAACTTTTGCTAAAGAGTCTCCGAGCCATCACGTTTGAGTTACCTCCTAAGTGTGGCATACGTTCCTCCTCTAGCGCTTACTGAAATACTAGCATTCGGGATATACGTGCCCGAGCTGTGAATACCTTGCGGCGAGTGGAGGAAATGAAGAGAGCAATGATCGCGGAGGTCTGGGGAGAAGGACAAATCTCTTTAAGGGTTGAGAGGAGTTTACATCAGCTACGAGCACCGCTTTGTAAGAGATATGTTAGGCACGTGACGACATAGTGGTTTACTTCAATCCTTGAACCTGCTTTGCTCATGCCTTTTTTTCAGTTCTCGTATTTTATTCCTGTGAGTTTGTAGCATTACTTTTGACTGAGGTTACAATTATTGAAGTAGGCTTCCACGTCTCACATTTTTTCCTACGTATGAAGACTGCTCAGCAATTCCTCGTATGAAACTTTGCAATTGAAATTGTAGTGCTCTCTGTTGGCTATCTTCAATACGATCCAGCGAGTTACACCTGAGACCGTTTCCTTTTTCGTAAATACATAGTTATCCTCTAGGATTCTCAGGAAAATACATAGAACTTTGAATTCTACGTGTATATCCTACATGTGCATCAATGCACTAGGAAATGTATGTGCAAACTCCAATGTTCATTTCCTCGTGTGCTTCGTTCCATTCCGATTTTTCCGTGGTTTCTTTTGATCCTCTTGTCAGAGTACCCGTAATTTTCTAATGTTGATCCTATTTAGCGCGATATGTGAGGTTGCTATCAAAATATTTCTAACATCAAGGAAAAATAGATTGATCTAAAAATTACTTGGAAGATTTAATGTTCTTAAATCTTATTTTCTTACTTGTAAGATGAATCTTTCTTTCTTACAAT
The DNA here is from genome assembly GCA_933228895.1 of Platycnemis pennipes. Lineage (NCBI taxonomy): Eukaryota > Metazoa > Arthropoda > Insecta > Odonata > Platycnemididae > Platycnemis > Platycnemis pennipes. The sequence goes on from OW121848.1 coordinate 122,729,926, forward strand.
GTAATGTGAATCACCTTACATTGACATTTTTTATAAGGGTTGTAGCGCAATCATAGAATTAATGTAATGAATCGAAGATATATGTCAAATAATATTGCCACATCGGAATCAGTTCAGCTTATGGAAGTTAGCTATATCCATCACTTGGGGACTCAACCACTTCGGAAACTTCTTAGAATCAATACAGCGCTATCTAATCTCTCCCCACTCCATTCTGAGAAGCGAGAAGTATCCTGTGGTGGGATGCGACGGAAATAAATGCACGACTTCTTAGTCTGCCTCTTCTTTGAGAATCGAGAAACATTCTAGAGTGGAATGCAGCGCCGAGAACCTGCTCAGGAAGACGCTAATGGCATCATTTTGACGAAGTGGAAAATCGGCGAGCGACGAGCGAGTGAGACGGCCCTTTCCCACTTGAGTGGAGGCAGCACCACGGGGAATGCGGGTATTGTGCTCGGGAAAAGAGGGGGGAGGATAAAGAGGGGAGTTCCCTTCCCCCCTCCCCGGCATCCGGAATACAGGGCACCATTGTCGCCGGGATCGCAACTGCACCTTACGCACACCACACGTGTCCCCTTCGCCCTCCGCTCGGTGGACTCGCCGACACTTCTCACCGCGGTGCATTCCAACCGTGCACCGTGTCGCGAGGGGAGGAAGGTAATGTGGCCGGTAGGGAGGGGGTGCGACGAGAGAAAAGAGAGAGAGATTTTTTCTGCATGGTGTTCGTGAGGGGGATGGGGATAGGGGGGTTGTAGAGACGCCCGAGACGGGAAGCGAGAGAGAGCGGGGGAGAGGGAGACCCTCGTTGTTTACATCCTAGGGCATTGAACTCCGCGGCTCGCCTTGGCCACGCCCCTCGCGAGCACGTCGTCACGGTAACGGCCTTCGACCTGGCCAATTAGAAGCGAGGGCAGGAGCGAGCGGTGGGAAGGGCGAGCGGCGAGAGGGGAGGGCGCGCGGGAGGGGTATGTGGTTGTTTGTGTGTGTGAGTGTGGAATGGGGCAAGTGGAGAGATGGCAGCGGTTAGGCGTGGAGAGGGATGGGGATAGCAAGGGTTCTTTCCCACCTGTTGCTGCAGCATCATCCCCTACTCTCTTTCTCCTTCCCCCCACCCCGTCGCCTTCGCGGCGTCGCTAGGGTTTTTTTTTAGAGGGTGGAGTGGATGCGCCGGGACGTGCTCTCGCGGGAAGGTGGGGGCTGGGTGGTGCAGTGCACCTTCTTTTCCGGGGGTGATGGGCGGGGGGTGCAAATGGGGGAAATGCGCTCGCCCGCCGCGTTCCGAAACGTTTCCCGCCGTCGGAAACTTCTTTTCCTCGCGGCGGAGCGGAAGAGGTTCTCGGGTGCATTCTCCGCTTGCCTGCACCCGGAAGTGTCGGGATGTCGGTGAGCTCCCGCTCGTCAGGGTCTCCTCTCTCGCTGGAAGCCCCTTCGACGTCCCTTGATCCTCTCCTCCAAATGGGCTCTGAGATTTTTTTATTGTTTTCTTTTTTACCGCGGACCTGCCCCTGCCTGGGGAAAGACTTGAGAAATGGTGAAGCTTTAACGGGTTCGCGAGTGCTCTCAGCAATGTGAGGTCAGTGCGCCAACGATGTTTCAGTCGTGTTGTATCCGCAGCGAGGGATGACAGTGAATGCTTTTGGAAATTGTATTTGATGTAAAACGTCGAAGGATAGAGTGGAAACATGGGTTTATTTCTGCTCCGAATGGAACACGAAATTTCCAAAGTTTCCATAAAATGCCTAGATGCAGCCTAACCGTATCTTTCACATGTCATCGACGATAGAAAAGTCAAGTACTGTAAGACTTAATGTGGAATGCTTAGGAAAGAATTGCCACTATGATTCCGCAGTAGTTTGTCCTTATTTGAGATAAAGTATGGCAATTTCCTTGAGCTAGTATGTAACTTAAGATCATTAGTTTTTTCTGTGCCTGAAAAAATGGATGAAAAAAAGATGAAAAACGTTTTGAATACATGAAGGCTTGTATCTTTTGCGGATGATATGTGCATGCATTTTTGAACACCAATTAATTCTTTGTGCCATTCAAATTTCGTCTCTGGTCACTTTTGTACAAATTTGCTAAAATAAAAAAATAATTTTCGATTAGTTATTCTTGGAATAAGGGTTCTTATTTATGCACCTGCCGTTAAAATATACTCTTCTCTTTTTTTCTACGCTGGTCGCAGCATTTAGTCTGGTAATGTGCTAGGCTGGTGCATGTTTCACCCCCTGTCACACACCCTCGCGGTGGCTCGCAGGGTATTACGTAGATCTAGGATGTCGAGCCATAAGTTACTGGGGGATCGGTTTGACGTGGTGGCTAGAGCACTGGTATCTCGAGAGTACGCGAACATACGTAGTGGTTAGAGTGATGGCCTCACACCCAGAGGCTCTAGGTTCGAAACCCGGGAGTAGAAAAAATTTTTCGTTGTTGAACCTGCCCCTACTTGAGTGCTTTGTGGAGATTATTCCAGTTCTGTATTCCATCCGCCAATTTGGACGCTAATCCCTGGTCCCCTTGGTGCCTTTCGTTAAGAGCAGGCTAATGCCGATTCCGAGTTTCTCTTCACCTTTCCATTCCTATCCTTTTACCTTTCCTCCCGGGATGAATCGCCTTTTAGTGAGTGCACAGACTTGAAAAACAAAGGCAGGGAAGCATACCGTTGGTGATAAAGACCAGTTTTGCCATTTGTGATAAGCGGTGTAATGTAAAAGGTGGTGGGCATTGAGTGGTGGAGAAAGAGTGGAGGGATAATAGGTCTATTGATATTAGCCTATCTTCCGCGAAAGGCATCTACATATGCAGATTATCCTGCGAGGCACTCCAGAGATGTGTGGCAGGGGGTGACTCATTTCTAATCATGCACTACATCAATATCATCTACCAGCATGCACCAAGGAATCCATAAAACTTAATAAATAAAGCATGTTATTCATGCATGAACCATCCAACCAATTAATTATAATTTACAATATGTTTCTTATTACATATTCGGTTAGGAATTTACTTTCGGGCAATGATTTTCGTTCTAATTCTGCTTCATCATAAATGAAATAAAAATTGGCATGGCACCAAAGTGCCCACAGTTTAACATTTAAATTGACTGGCAGAGTGCTGAGCATAAAAATCTCTCGGCACAGCACTTAAGTAGGGAGAATGGTACGAGCAAAAATTAATTAGAACTAGCCTCAACACCAAACATTTTTTTCTGATAGTGATCGGTGCTATCTATCTACATCTACATAATACCCTGCAAGCCACCACAAGGGTGTGTGGCAGGGGGTGATTGCTCACCAAACATGCACTACATATCATGCATAAAAAAGGAATAGTATTAATATAGTAGTCAGAACTACACTATTTAAAAAAGATAGAAATTGCAAAGAAAACATGCAAAAACATTCTGTTAGTAGGGTTAGCTCTAAGTACTCATACCAACATGCAGCTACCAATGCTATTCATTGCTACTCTCCGATAGGACATATTTACCGTTATTCGCATCTCTAATTGTGCGAGGGAAAAAGGACATTTTGAATCGGTCAGTTCGGCAATCAATTTCTCTAACTTTATGATTATGGTCCAGTCTGCCATAGTAAGTTGGGGTTCGTAAAATATTTTTAACATCATCACTGAAAATATTGCCTTGGAATTTGTGGAAGAGATTAAGTCTAAATTTCAACCTGCGATCTGACAATGATTCCCATTTCAATTCATTTAATAGACTGGTTACGCTAATATAATTATCGTATCGTCCCTTTACAAATCTTGCCGATCTTCGCTGCACACGTTCAAGTTCATTACTTAGACCGATTTCGTAGGGATCCCATACACTGGCAGCATATTCCAAATGAGGTCTAACAAGGGAAAAGTAGCTGATTTCTCGTACATGATCGTCACATTTACCCAATACTCTTTTAATGAAACCCAGTTTGCGATTCGCTTGACCCATTATTTCACGAATGTGTTTACCCCAGGAAAGATCATTTGTCAGTCTTATTCCAAGATATTTAATGGATTCCACGTTTGTTAATTCATTATTACTTATTTTGTAAGTGGTAGGAGGAGAGCTATTCTTTTTCCAAAAATTCATTACAAGACATTTCTTAAAGTTTAATTCTAACTGCCATGTATCACACCAAGTTCCAATTGCTTGTAGGTCAATATTTAAATATTCTTTATCGTTTGGGCATAGAATTTCCCTGTACACTACTGCGTTATCGGCAAATAGACGAAGCTTACTTTTTACCACCTTATGGATATCATTAATGTACAAAAGGAATAGGAGTGGACCTATCACACTACCTTGTGGGACACCCGAAGTGACTTTAATTGCCGGTGAGGAAACACCGTCCAAAACAACCCTTTGAACCCGATCATGCAGAAAATCATTAATCCATGATATAATGTTATAATGCTATGAAAGCCCTTGCCTTCCATTGCGGAGTGGATAACCGGTTTCTTGAAATTTCCCGGGAATGCATGGGCGACATAATGAGTTACCTCCCACTTCAGTGTGCGCGCGGATCGCAAATCAATAGTAGCTCAGATCACGGGACTCGATCCCAGATACGTATATACTGTCGTTTAACCCCGTGCACGCCTCTATCACCCCACATCGCAGTTAAAAAGGCTACAGTCTCTCTTGTCCACGCCGCAGTCCGCAAGTGACGAGGGACCTTGAATGCGGACGCCCCGAAGTATTTGCGTCGCGTTCCCTGCCTCAGAGCACACAGTTCCCTGCAATCAATCTCCCTCGATGCAAATGCACCTGCACTCCGACCGACCCCCCTCGGTGCCATCGGCCAATTCCGCACGGCCTCCGAAACGTTCGCCGAGGACCGCTTATTCGTCGCATTATTCCCTCCTCTCTCCCTTGCTCCCAGCCCCGAGTCTGTCCATGCCGCCCCCATCCCCCCCCCTCCTCAATCACTCCCCTCTCCCGTGCCTCTCCCCCACCACGATTCCGCGTGACATTCCAGGCACGCGCTCGCGCGATTAATTCCTCGTGCGCCGCCCACCTAAAGATGCGCCGGGGGAATACCTATGTACCTGCCCACCACCCGGTCGCTCTGATCCGTCGTCAGGAACGATTAACGAGGTCGACGACACGCTGAGTTATTAATAATCATGTTGTAAAAATGTTCCGAGGTTACGGATGGCGTGTGGTAACCCGAGAGTGATTTCTTCACGCACACTCTCCTCTGTTCTTTACGCTCACGTTGCACGGGGTGAGCCACATCGTCGGTGCTTCGCGATAGTCACTTTTTCTATGGTACTCCCACCGATATGCACTTGAACGTCTCAAATCCTCCCAAGTTTTCCAACAAGGTTTCTTGAATTTATAATTATTTCGATATTTAATACGTTCGAGAATTCCTTTCCGTGATGTAAGTGGTGTAGTTCAAAATGCTTTGCCTCCGTTACCACTTATTTTCGGAACTAGTTCAATCCCATTGAAAATGCCATTAAAATCAGTACTTATTTTTATTTTCTATATTCTTTTTTATATATTTATATTAATTTGTTCATAACTTTCCGATTCTTAGCTCTTTGACTTCTAAGAGTGATTAGTTCCTTTGCAAATAGCTTCTGTAGCACCGTGAAATAAGCCCTAGGAAAAGCTTGAAAATCAGCTATTCTAATGGTGACTCAAGGAAAATAAAATATTCGGGACCAACTTGAAACGCTTTTAGCGGAAATTAATGTATGTGTCTGCTAGTTAATCTTTAAAGATTTTCTCGCAATGAATTCTTTCGACAGAGAAGTCGTTCTCATTCGATGTGCGCAATGAAAACGTAATATATGAGGGATTCTGAGGTACGAAACCCCTAAAAATTATTACAGGATGATTATAATAGCAAGAAGCTTTTAGGACATTATTGAGGTTAAAGCACACGTAGGGTACCTAATAAAAGCCATGTCAAAATTATAAATGAAGCGTCAAAGTAAGTTTAAGATGCCACGAATATAAATATATATAAGTTACGCTTAATATGAAGACAATCGTTGAGGTGATAGTGAACCGGAAGATTGGAAAAGGCAGGCCTCGTGTGGGATATATGGAACATGTCGTGAAGCATGTGAGAGAGAGGAATTACGTTAATATGGAGAGGTTGGCCGATAGAAGAATCGAGTGGAGGGCCGCATCAACCAATCCTAGGATTGTTGACCGATGGTGATGATATGCTTTATGTCTTTTAATCAGACACTTGGCATGGCTGTGCAAGACAAAATGCAAACCCATCCCATGCATTGAGTTGTAATAATTTTGATATCTCTTGTTTCAAGCTTGGAGTTGATTCCCTACTCTGCGATTCCTTCGGCGTAAGCATGTGTTTTATCGACTGACCGAGATGGGATATCGAGAGTGCCCTGAGCCTCGTTCAGATCCTTGCCTAAGATCATTCATCCGGCAGATGAGTAGTGTTCCCATTATGGCTGAACGTCACTCAACTATGGCGACGAATAGATTGTATATTCTGCTGTGTCATCCGTGAGCCCCGATGTTCCTGTTTGCTTCCACGCAGTTATTGTGGAACAAGAGAGGTTGAGCTCGTTTAGTAAATTACTAGAAGGCCCCACATCCCACCCTTAGCGGAATGGATCTGAGGTTTCCCTCACTAATGGCGGCCTACCTCACCCCCTTTCCTTTCCCCTTGACACTCACTCACAAAGGCCTCCTATCCTTAGATTTCAGCCTCACTCCCTTCCCTTGCCCTTCCCCCACCGGTTTGACCCACTCCCCTCCGCCAGCTGCATCCCAGGCCTACGTAACAAGCCCCCCGACTTGTGAAGATGAAGGAACCTCATAGCGCCTCAAATTTTGACCCGGAGCGTCGTTCATCCAGCGCGGTTCCTTCCTATTCAACCCTGCCCTCGACGCTCGCGACCCTGTCGCACCCATCCCTCCCCCCTTCCCCCACCGAAACAAAGACGGCGTCTCCCCCGCTCCCCCTCACCCCTGCGCCATCCCGGACCGTAGGCACACCCCGTGACGACAACATAACCCCGGCGACCCTCTCCCACCCCCCCCCCCCACTTTTCTCCCGCGATGCACTTCTCTCCTGCGCTCTCCGCTCGCGAAAATGTTTCCAGGGAGCTAGTCTCTCGCGAGGGGTTGATGGCCTCTCTTTCTCTCCATCCCCCGGCCTGTTTCCAACCCCCCTCTCTTTCTACCCCTCTCCTCCAAAGCTCTGAAACACCTTCCCCCCCCTCCCTCCTCCCCGCTTCCCCTCCTCTCGCTCCCCCGCCTCCTTTCGCCGTTTGTGCTGGCACTTGCATTCTTTCGAGTGCGGGAAGTTCTGCACTTTTGCGCAAGCTGGCTGGTCGTCCCGAGTGCAAATTAATGGGTTATTTGAGTTGCGACGGCGGGCACTGATTACGGCCAAGGGAGTAGCTGGGGCTAAAAATCTCATCATCGCCGTCGTCATTGCCGGCTAACTACCATGATATTGGTTTTCTGCGCCTCTACCCTCGATTTCACCTTTCCGCGCGGAATCGCTTCCCGCTCTTTCTCTTCTCCCCATTATCAAAATAAATGACTCTTTCGTTTGAGTCAAAATTTTAATATTTTTCCCGTTCTCACATTTTCAAGGCATGCATGGTATTCGTGGGTGTGTCTTGCATGATTGGGATTTGGTAGTTTTCTTCTTTTTCCCCCCCCAATTACTTTTAAAGGTATAGTGTTTGTTTTGTAGTGTTCATTTTTGTTTATTGTGTCATTGTTCCTGGTGTGGATGCACCCCCTGCCACACACCCTCGATGTGGCTTGCAGGGTATGTCGTAGATATAGATATATAGATATAGATTTTTCATTTTAAGATCTCCCCTCTCGAAACTGCCTCAAAACCTGTATTTTAAGAACAGTCACCTTTTTTGTATTTGCCTACTTAGGAAAATACATAAAGCGTCCCATGGCTTCTTCAGCCGTTAAGGCTGATCACTAAGAAATGCTAGCATCTTAGCCGCCAAAGTATGGCATGTCGTTGGTTATGAGGGACATATCTACATCATATCATCCGTTCCTTTTCGCTGGAGCGTGATCTCCTGAGATTTTTTGCGCTGCGGAATGACTGTAGCAAGACATTTCTCCATCGCCGTGCACTGTAGAGAAACTCTGTAATTGTTTTAGATCCTCGTTTGATTTACATGCAAAGCACGTACGCGAACAAGCTTGACGTTTTGTCGTCCTTGTTACAATCCATAATTACAATGCGGAACCGTCATTAGGAATGCTCCACAACGTGCCCCCTGGTCGGTAAATTTTCATCTTTCCTGTTGGAGATGCTTTGTGTGCGGTTATTGCCTCCTGGCACGGAAAAAGGAAATACTTGAGGTCTGCAATCAGAGGCTCGCTTTCATATTCAAGCACGGAGCTCTGATGGTAATTCATTAAAAGCACGAGCAAGGGGTGTCCTGTAGCTGATTGTCCATGCAACTGATTTCTTTTCCGAGCACTATTCTTTACTTCGAGTCGGTATCTGACTCATTCCTCCTGGGGGGCGTACTCCAATACACCAGCAGCGAAAAATAAATACTGCACCAACTGAGCATGGGAAACAAAAGCTGTGGGCAGTAATTCCATTTTTTATTGGCTCGCCTAATCTTCATTTTTTCGTCGTGTTAATGCCCTCTTTCTGGTAGGCTGCAGTGCAACAACTGCGAGCATTTACCAGCCCAGTTCTAAGTAAATGATGCTAGAGGTAAATTTAACGAATAAAATCAATATATACTAAAATGCCGTATGAATATGAATAAAAACTCTACTGTCAAGTTTTTCAAATCGATCAAAGTATCCATAAAACATGAAATTTAGCGGCATTAATATATCTTGCCAACGTGATTAACGAAAGTTACCTCGCGATGCCGTCACTTATGGCATTCTCCGAAAATATCCTTCATTGATGATCCACTTTTCTATACATTACATTTTAAAGCTCGTTCTATGAAGTGAATAAGATAAGACAGTGAGAGTTAGACGCGCATTACTTTCCGTGCTAAATCTTCTTCTTCGTCCACATGTTCCCTTTCGATTGTTCGCTTAATTGTTTTCTTTTAATGCCGTAAAGAATTCAAAACTTGATTACAAACCTTACTTTATTTACTACAATGCGGGTTCTGTCTTAAATTCTATATCCAACAATGAATCGAATTCTTCGAATTCACTTAACATACGTTTTTTCTATCTTCAATACTTTCCAACTTCAATAATGTTTTAATTGATTTATTCTCCTTCAGCACTTCTTCCAACTTTTTGTTCCCATTCTAGCCATCGAGCGATTTATAGAACGATACCGTGAATATCGAACTTGAGATGTTCCTAAAATTTTGAAATCTTTTGAAGTAAACAATGAAAAATGTTGATTTAGGAGTTAACAAAGGAAGGAATGCCATGATCAACCAATATTTATCCAAGCGTGTTATCGTTTACTCGCGTATTGGCCGTAAGAAGCGGTAAGTAGAAGTGTTGCATGGTGGTTAATAAATCCCTTGTAAGAAAATCCAACGGTTTATAGCATGGGACGATCTGTAAGGGACTCAATTTTCCACAGTGTTCTCATTCGGGCATCATTCACATATTAACTACCTCTTTTCACGTTACGGGTATTTTATTTCAGCTGAATACCAAGGATATCAACGGCATATTTCTCTTAGTCTTTATCCATCCCTCAACCAAAGATTTGATAATACAAGACTGTGATTATTTGTGTTGAAATTCGTCACTAAAAATGTCTCTATCGTACCGGTAGAAGTGATTTTTGAGATAATTAAACCGTCAGCTGCGATCATTAGCGTTATTAAGGATGGATGGTGAGATACAGATAGAATTTATTGACATTTGAGGAAGATTGAAGAGAAACCGGGCGTCGAAATTTGCCTATTCGTAATGAAAGGATTGGTATTACATTGGTATGGTCTGGTGTTTAGGAAGAAAATTAGATTGAATTAATTTACACCATTTCCGAGATTTGAACCAGGGTCCTCGGGATGATAAGGCATTACTCATGCTACCACAACAACCCATGCCACACACCCTCGTGGTGGCTCGCAGGGCATTACGTAGATGTGTAAATGTGAACAATCCGATCTCAAGCTTCCATAAGTCCGCCCATGCCTACATTAATGAGTTCAATATCCATGCATGAGTGAATAGCGTGCGTTTGCCATAGGTAAGTGATTAGAAACAAAACATGTAATGAGGCGTTCTCAGTACATGCTTTCTATAAACGTCATGGGAAAAGGGAACCCGATATCGCTCAACTCGTACACTTAACGAAGTATTCGCTCACGACTAAGTGGATTCCAGGCTATTTTCACTCTTGAGGCCAAAGGCTGAAGATTGAATATTCTGGAACAACTGGAAATAATGCAAAACGGAAATGAAAATGTGTTAAATGGCACAACTTTATAAACAGTGTACCACTTTTTGGCTTACACTATTAGTTTTTAGGGGGGGGGGGCTATTACCCTCGATCATATTCGGCCCTTCACCCTACCTTTGGGCTTCCCACACCTGACTCATGCCATCGATCATATACATACATATGGATTCTTCCCTAAGAAAACTGTACTATAACTTGATGATGATGTGAAAATATATCAAAACGCAACAAGTTTAAATAGTTCCGTAATAAATTACAAAATTCCAACGTCTGTTCCATTAGAAGTTCTCTGGTTTTCCACTTGGTGATGACCGACGTGCCATGCGTATCACCTTACTCAGGTTGGAAGGTCAAACAATATTGAATCCACCGTTGTTTGTTGCATTCACTAATTCAATTCTAATGCACTCAATGATTCAACAATTCATTCAGAAGAAAATGGTCTTGGTCATCCAGTACTCAGCCGTGAAAACATGAAGTCCTTCAAAAGGCAGTGAATTGCAACTGTTAAAGCCTAAAGTCATCCCTTGGATGATGCTTGAAACGTCCCATGGGATGAGGGTCATAAAATTCCTCGCAGATTCAGAATTGAATCCCGCAGTCATTTCCCTGGCTCGCTCGAAAATTTCACCGGTGGAAACCGGAGATGTGGTAGGTCTTACACGAAACTGTGGAGGAGGCAATTTGCGAAGGCTGGAGCGGAGGGGGTTGGGAGACTGGGAAGAGATTCAACCCTTCCGGGATGCGGTGGAACGGAGCGACGCCAGGGTACGGGAATTTCGTTGGCGGTAGGGAAGGGTAGGAATGGGCATTGTGTACGCTGTGGACATAAGGGTTTGGGGGAAATGCGACGGAGGGCGGACAAAAGGGGATGCCGTGATGGATAGATTTCTCGGACGGGCGGAGGAATGGACGTCCGGCCTGGTGGTCCAGTGGTCGAGTTCTAAGAGGATTATCGGGTGGTTATTGGGAGTGGATGGCTGCCGCCGTCCCCCCTACCCCTCTGCTGCGTTCCGTAACCCTTTTTGCGGCCGCTCTACCGTAGTAGCCTCCTCCACCCCTCCCTCACTTTTCCCCACCCTGCAGTCTCCCTCTTTTCTCCATTCTTCCATCGTCTGTACTGCGCCTCGAAGATGGAATAGGCAGCGCACATAACGCTCTCGCGTTCGAGGCTCAATTCCTGATTCAGCTCTATCTATTTTCTAATGGCATTGAGGACTTGTGCGAACTCGACGACTTTTGTGTGCCAAGATATATTCGGTCATAAGCATAAGATTAGAGTGACAGTGAGGTGGAAAAATTCTAATAGTCTTTCCTTCCCCTTGATGATGGAAATAATTAACCTGAGTACTATCATAGAGTTAGTATAATATTATTCATATGATGTTTTCTTGACCTCTTATTTTAATACAAATATATACTTGAATATACTTGCTATACTTTGATATACTTGAAGCCCTGATGATGGATAAATATATATCCGAAACGTCGGCATAAAGTTTTGACTTTTCATTCAAAGGACCTTAACTCCTGTTTTATAAAAAAATATAATATTATTATTATAATAATTACTCTATGGTACTATTTTAACTCTATGTTTTGTTGAAAAACACGTATGGTTTCAAAATATGAATGACATTATGTTTAAGGTGGTTACAAGAATGGATGCGGTACAAAAATCCAGATTGTCTAACCACCTGAATCTTAGGAAATGCCATAAGAGATTTAATTAATATAGAAAAAAAAACCCTGTGCAAGAGATAAAAGTCTGTTATGCCCTAAATCGTGGAATGTCAACGAGGTTCGATGAATATAAACAAAAAAGTTATTGTTAAGTTTTATGATGGCTACTGACGTTGATTATAGCACTGATATGTTGAAACCATGGTCAAGACGTTGATAAGCTCGTGTATTTTGGCCTTCGTCAATAATTGGTGTCCTAAGACGAGATCATTCTGTGGTCTCCTTTAATGGCTATAGAAATTTAGGAGTCCTATAGTAAGAATTCGGTTCTTTTTTAAAATTTTTTGCAACAAAAATATTTTAGCTTCCATATAAGTGCCATTACTGATGACAACTTGCGCTTTTTTACATGTGATCCTCTATTGTTTTAATCATTTTTTTTCTATCTCTTCGAAATACCTCGTTTCTAGGTCGGATTTGCCTGCTCACCAACATATACATCTACGCGATACCCTGCGAACCACCGCGAGGGTGTGCGACAGGAGGTGAAGATCACCAAACATGTAATAGGCACACGCAACTAAGGGCTACATAGCTACCACTTAATGGAAACATATTAGGTCATTTTTCCCCCGTACTATAAGAGAGCACAACAGGCAGCATACTAAAGGGATAGATAGGGGAAATATTTTAAGAGTTGTCAGTACTGCATGATGCATGTATCAATCCCTTTATTACAATGTGGATACTAACCATCTAGTAGCATGAGACCCTATTATGCTGCATGTTTCCACTTAGTAGCTTGTTTGCATGTCAATAGTGTATGCTTGGTGATCTTCACCCCCTGCCACACACCCTCGCGGTGGCTTGCAGGGTATCGCGTAGATGTAGGTGTAGGTACAGGAATTACGTGCAGCTAGATGGTTAGTATCTATATATTAACGAAGTGATTACTGGATAGAAAGAATTCTCTAAATATATTTATCTACATTTCCCTAGCATGCACAGGTTAGCCACACGATTTCATAGGTTAGTAATGTTAAAACATGCTTCATGCTCTACAGATTACTCTAACAATTTTTCAGCTACCTATTCCTCTTCTATGCTGCCTATTAGCTCCCCTCATGGTACGCGGTAGTAATGCATTTTAAATCTATCAGTACGACAATCTATCTCTCTGATCTTGTTTATCTGTTCAAACCTAGCATAATACGCAGGGGCTCTTAATATATATCCAACATCAAGCGAGGAGTGTAGTTATTGCACTAACAATAAGTTACCGGTTTTCCGTGGCTTACCAACTTTTCCATCCGAGCGTTCATATCTGTGCTCATTTAGGCTTCATCAACTCTTTTCAGTTACAATAGTCCTTGTTTATCTTCCCAACTATTGTAACGTTTTTCAAAGCTATTGTATTGGGAAGAATGATCTTTCTGAAATTAATATTTAAAATGAGAGAGAAAAAAGTGTATTTATGTTAAAAATTAACTATCTTGTCTAGTTTGGCCGATGGAGGTAGGTGATACATGGTAGAACTTTGATACGTTGAACATAATAAGAAAAATAACTTTGCACAATTCCGCAATTTAATTTTTATATTTAATTTTTATTTTTTAAATTTTCCTAACGATTTCAACGTCTGAGCGTCATTTTTAAGGTATCCACCGACATGGATGACAGCTTGGATGACAGTTCAGACGTTGAAATCGATCGGTAGAATTAAATTAAATTATAGAATTGTACAACGTTATTTTTCTTAATATACTCTTGTCTAGTGTTAAAAAATGTTAGAGGTGAGACAAATTTAAATTAAATTAAACACAATTTAAACAGACCAACGATGAGATAATCACATATAAAGGCGTAATGAAAACTATCTCTCCTATGTATCATGAAAACGGGGGGGTTTATTTTGCGTCTCTTCGTTATCCCCTATTCTAATTATTTAACCAATACGCGGACGCAATTTCTCTCTTTGTCCTGGCACGTGCAATTAGACATCCATTGCTGTTGGCTGTCTGCTGCCCATGGTACACCGCTCAAGTGTACTTTCACAGTTTTACATTCATGGTTGACTGATTCGAGTTGAAACACTCGGAAAAATCCCAATTCAAGCGTAACCATATGGTTTACACAACGCTCACGTTCGCCATCCATCACTCTAGCGGGGAGCGCCAGTTACGGCCAAAATAGATGCTCTGACTCGAATGTGACGCCGATTCTGTTGAGGGAATTCCGCACATAAATCTGTTTAATGTACGCGTATAATCTGAAGCCTTAGTGTATCGCAATTATTGTCACATGAAATAGAAACGAGACCGACAGAAGGATTTATTTGCCAGCGTGTGTTCCCCATGCGGTTTAACGGTCTCCCACTGCTTTTCGATTATCGACTCGATAGCTTGGACGTCCCGTGGGGTTTGCGATATCCAATGGGTACGTTGGATATGCCTCTCCTGTTCCTCTTTATGTTTCATATTGAATCCCCACCGGCCACGGAGGCGCTGTCGATGAAGCGTAGGTCTGACAACCCGAAGGTTGAGGGTTTGAATTCCACCTCTGGCTTGGATGTTGTGTCCGTCCCACGATGAAAGGTATAGGTCAAGATGGTGCGTTATTACCTCAGTATTTGCATCACCCTCGACCATGCTGCTGCCATTGCTGCTCTAGAACCTTAAATGAGGTACTGTGCATATTGAGCGAATGGATTCATACAGTGGATGTAGTTAGTAGTTATTTGGGGGAGGTGATCAGCAGCTGTCGTCATATGCGCCACTTAGAATTGGTGGGTAAATGGTTATGGTTAGGAACATTTTCAAGGAATGGAGGAAGTATGGAGAGAACCCCGGCTTCGGCATTGCTCTTAACAAAAGGCACCAAGGCAAAAACCGGTTTAACGTTCAATACATCGAACGGAGTATCTCACTCGAAGGACTCTTCACACAGAATCAAGTGTGGACTGATATACCAATTAAATTTTCTGCCTCGTCTGGGAACCCGGTCTCTCTAGACGAGTACTTTTGCTACTTCACCAACCCGGTACTGCTGGAATTATGAAGCGAATCGTGGGAAGGTGCTCCAGCGAAAAAGTAAAAGAAAAATGTTGTTTCGTGTTGGTGAGGCCTCATCTGCAGCATGCATCTATCATTTTGGACCCAAGCAATAAATATTTACTGCGGGGACTGAATGAGTTTTCTACCGAAAGCAGTGCGTTCCGTATGCATTGCCTAGGTGTATACAAGAAGTATTATTCTACTATTGGAAGCGCTTGTTTTAGATATTAGGGAGACTATAACCTTTTTGATCAAAGAGATCCTAGTCTCCAGAGTACGAAACCACCTGTTTATTTAACGCATACCCTGTCAGCTTTGTGTACCTCCCAGCCTTTCTAATTTTTGGTCTTTTAAGTTCAGAGAGGGAACAGTTTTTCTGTAGCCGTCTTGCAGCCTGCATAATGTAAATAGCTTTATTTTTACTGTAAAGTGATCTTTATTTTCCGGACTCGCATTGGTGAATGAAGGCCATATTCAAAATCTCAGCTATGGCCTCGCTTCAACTGTTTACGTCCTAAAATCCCTACTGCAAGTCAAATATGTGTACAGATTTTACTTTCAAAGGTGGTATTACTTCTCAGCGTGACGCAGAGAACTAAGTTGAGATTCTTAATATGGTTGTACCTTATTCAGAGGCTTAACTACAATCTCACTTCTATTGCTCACGCCATCAAATCTCTATTATGAGTTCAAAAGGTTTTTTACAGATTCTCCTCGATGTGGTTCGAAGCTGTATACAGCGTGGTAATACCAACTTTTCCGGACGAATCTGCACACCGATTTGACTCGAAGTAGGGATTTTATGGAGTAATCAATAGAAACAAGACTGTAGTTGAGCTTCTGAACACGGCCCTAAGTCTCGGAGGGGAAAATATCTTCTCTATTCAGACAATTTGGCTTGCACATGCCAGGATACTCTTGCCCAATGAATTATAATTGACCGTAACTCATGAATGCAGCCTCTTGGGGTTGTTTCTTTACGTATTTTAGTACGATGTGAATTTGTAATACAATTTTTTAAATAACTAAACTTTGCAGAATTCACTCACCTGTTGGCATGAAGACATTAAAAATATTTAACTTATTGAAATCTTGGTAAAGACTTCAGGCCTTACTATGTGGAACCTCTCCATGATGAAATTGAGAATAAAAATATATTACACTTCGTAATGGTCCACTGTAAAGGATTTATTGTTACGACCCGAGTTTCGTACATTTAGTGACCTGAAGTTGTCATTGTATTGAAGTTGAATTTTTATTCTCAATTTCATTATTTAAATCTATTTTGATCGTTAAAACTAAGAGTTGAAGTGATATATCAGTCAATATCACAAAAAAATTCATATTAATTGGTGAGTGTTATCAACGTTTATGGCCATTGCACCTTCGTACTTGGGCTGCATGTCTGCTCAGGATTTTGCAGTGTAGATCACCTTTTTTTATAAAAGATAGAGCGTTGCGTTAATGATTTTTATTGAATACTATCGTTTCATCCTAAATTTAACTTTTCCTTTTTTCATTTCAGGTGAGTTCGCATACCTTGGCTGTTCATAGTATGGAAACAGAAATTTCCAAAATCGTCTTCAAGAAGCAGTGACTTCACGTCTCATGTGTCTTCTGGAATCTCTCTAGCAAGCATGCGCCCAGAAGTAAATGTAACGCTGAAGTGAGTACAATTTTTGAAATTTTCTTGTTAATGTCCGGTTTTTAGTGACACTTAAGCTCTTTTGAGCCTGAAGAACTCGTGAGTTTTCTTTCAAAATTACACTAGAATAATTTAGACTGTCGTGATTGACTTTCAAAGCGTTACGCTTTCCTTGAAAGCAGAGGCAACCATGTTCTATCTTTTGGCGTCTGTTTACCCTGAGCAATTTTCTGTTTATTGAAGGTATTTTAGCTTCTTTCTCGTAACCCTTCGAAATTTTTCGTTCTCTTTTGATTCGATAACGAATATTTACACTAATTTCTGAATGTCAAATAAAATACGGAGAGATTTAACCTCTGATATTTATCAAATAACAATAAGCAATATAATGCATAATGTAAGTATTATATTTTTTTAAACTTGTATACCGGTTTAAGAACGGCGATCTAGCGTTGGAGCTTTGGAGATTGAGTCACCGCTTCGCATAAGAAAGATGAATGTTTCTGGTGGAACAAGTAGTCAAACAAGTACTCAATATATCCAATATGATTTATATGTTTCGTATTGTATGAGAACATCTTGAAAGCCAGTGGTCTTAAATAACAAAAAATACTGGCGAGGTAGAGATCGTGATATTGTTCATTATACATCGCAACTGGAAACGTGATGCTTTCCCATTCATCTTTTATTTTTATTGTCCGTCAAAAATCAGTGGCTCAAGAATTAACTTGAGCGCTAAGTATCTCTCGACTCGGACGATGATCCCAGTGTAATTTTACTTCCCCTCGATGTCGGATATCAAGGGGCGGACAGGCTATTTGGGCAGACCTCCAGTCCTGTGTCTCAAGGGATCCCGATTTGGCACTTCACGAATGGCATCGAAATCGACTAGTCATGTTTTCCTTCTCTTATTGAGAGAGCTCCAGCACTAATCTCGATATTGGTTGCATAACACGAATCGGGACTATTTGATTTTTTTTTCTCTGTCACGCTCGGATTCTGTTTGTCACCTGGGAGTTAGTCATCGAAATTTTTTGACCTCTCACGCCTCTAGTTATGCCGTTTCGTATTTTGAGGGACTGTTTTTTGTCAAGTTCTCCAGGAACTGTGGATAAATGTTCATCAAACATAGCGACAACGTTTGAAACTAATGTGTACCATCTTGAACCTCTACTGATTTGATTGGAATTGATTTGACTAGGGTATATTGGGATCGGCATTGATTTTGACTGAATGCGATATTAGATGCATATTTGAGAAATGTTTCGTAGAAAAGTTAATGTGAACGATCAAGAAATAATCGAGTCTAGATAGGTGTGAATTGTTTTGCCCGTTAACATGCAAAAACCATCCTTGTTTTCGTAGTCTTTACGGGCGAAGAGGGATATAGATGACGAAATAGAATCATGGTAGGATGATGTAAATTGGTAGGGGAAGTTTAATTCGGATGAAATGGCTGTTTATCATGGCGAAGGAATATTTTTAGACTTTGACATTCTGGGTATTTTTAAAGGGGCAATATTTATCCTGCAATACGTGTGCCAGTGTGACTTATTGGAAGTGGGAGGATGGAGTGTTGTGGAAAAAAATTGCTACGTTTGATTGAAAGAAATAGGATACTTTCTTAGAATTTTAACCCGTGTGTTGCATCCTGCCCCGCGCTTAAAGACGCTTCAGACCGGCAGTAGAGGCACAAGAAGGGTTGGAAAGGCAAGCTTAAAGGGTTGAGAGAAATTCAGTGCCATCATAAGCCTACACTTTGTAAAACGCAACAAGGGGCCCACAATTTTACGTCCCCTCTGACGATCTGAGCACTGAGCTTGAAATGATCTGCACATGGCATTTAAGTGGGTGTGGTAATGAAATGTATGCCGGGAGTCAACCCCTGTCCCTAACGGTGGGAAGCCAGTACTCATGCTCCCATTGATTCTCATAGATCTTCCGTCCTGCATCCCACAGCTCTGTGTGTCAGTGCTGCTTCCGGAGTGCTACGGTGATTCTGATGTCCTCGAGAACGGTGAACGATGCATGACCCTTGTAGACTGGGTGGGTGTACGTATATACCGTTCACGTAACCCTCACCCGATCGCCGCCGACAGCGTCCCGACGCGTCTCGGACGCGATCTCCGGGCAGTGCCTGGCGTCCCCCTTTGCGGCACCTGCGATCGACGTGCCATCTGACGACGGCGTCGTCGTGATCGTGCTCGCTGCATGAGCATCGCGCGCGGCGGCACGTTTGCAGCTTTCGAGCCGTCCGGGCGGTGGGCGTCCGTCGCTATTGAGTCGTTGGGTGGGGTGCGGAGGGAATTGGAATTATTCGGCTTGATTTATCGGGTCGTTGCATATCCCATGAGCCATTGTCATTTGGGGGAGAGGAGGGTGGAGGAGGGATGGAGAGAGAGTCACTCGGTAGGACGATGATATTCACGGAAATGGATGCGGATCGCAGATACGGTAGTGCCTCTGTGGATAGGGTTCATCGTTCCGAGAGGATTTCTTTTCAGAGGATTCATTTGAATGATTTGGGACGCGTTATTTTGGTTGGCGTCTCCGCTTGGTGTTAAATGCGTAGTGCCTCCTAGGTTTCACCAGGGACTTCCCTGTTCGCTGCATATTCAAATATTAAACACTTAGCGATGACAACTCTACGTTGTTACTTTTTCTTTCCATAATCATTCTATTATCACTGTGAGATCAGTTGAAGAATAAGAATATTTAAATTTTCATTGTATTATAATTAGACCGGCCTGGATTTCGATAATGCTTGTCATTATAGTGGTAAAACGCTGTGTCACCGAAGTCATTTATATTCTCGGGAGAAGATGAGTTTCAGAAGGAAGGAGATAGGAAGGAAAGGAGAGCGTAGGTAATGCGGAGGGGGAAAGGCGTCGGATATCATTGCATAAACATTTTGGAGGTTATTTATTGACGTCATGTTTAGGTGCTATGAGTAATTTTAATGCCTAATAACCCAATTAACCAATCCTATCTGGCGTCGATATCCAATCGTAGGTGGAATTTAAATTGAGGACCTTTCAGTTCCTAATTGGTTTCCGTCAGCGGTAACTCAAGAGAGATTAATCAATGATAATGCGACGGATTTCCTTGCCATTGATTAATACGAATATTAATACATTGAATCATTATTTCTGTAATTCATGCTTCTAATGTATTTAACAGCATACTTCAAGCGGAGAGAATAAAAGTTTAGGTTAAGAAGGGCCCTGATTTCGGGATAAACAAGCAGATTACTAAACTTCGTTGGTTGGTTTGCGGTATCGAATTGCTATGGTGTAATGGTGATGTCAAAATGAAAGACGTTAACCAGATTATATACCTGTCGTGTTAGATTTAAATGATACCCACTCCGTTCAGAATTTCCTTCCCATCCAGTAGACTTTGCCATACAAACTATTATGGCCCATTATGATTCCCTCAGACATTTTCTTGACCCCCGAATCCGAATATTTTTTGTCAATGACTGAGTTGGTTCATAAAGAAATACAATAAAACCCTTATGTCGTACATATTCTTGGAATGATTGGAATATGCTATTAGCAGGCATTTTTTTCAAAATTTTTCAACAACTACTAATTTCCTCTGGAAGCAGCTGGTAGTTTGAGCTTCGGGCTTGTCTCAATACCACCCTGCAATTCGCGTGTGGGACGCTGACTCATCCCCATCAGCAATTTCGACTCCAAGAAAAAATCCAATTGAGTCTCATGCGATTTGATCGAGTGGGATGCAAAGACCAAGCTGTCCTCGTTCGTTATCCGGCCAGGTGGTCGTCTGCTTAAGGCCCACACCACATTCGCCGTGTTGTACGAGTGCAATATGGGCACATTTGCTTCTCCCCTTTCCCCTACCTCAACGTCGCGTGTCTTGGCGTTCCATAGAATTAACGCTTGCATGTACTCTACTTCCTGGTCGAAACGATCCCTATTCGATGCGAAAGGGGGCTTAACTTTCACCGAACGCTCTGAGTGTCACGTGCCCTGAGGCGTTCGACGACCCAGCTGTTGTTTGCTATAGCGCATGGGCTGGAATTAATTAGCCGTAAGCCAAGTGTTCTATTCGTCCTTCCGTGGAATTCGCGGAACGTCGACATCAGTGACGTTGTCGAATCAAATGGTCAAATCAAACGGTTCCACGGCAGGAAGACGCCGACGTAAAGTCACGGTGACCTATCGACTTTGGTGGGTTGCTTAACGTCAACCCCCTCATCCCCAACCCCTGGCCCTCCTCATCTTTAGGAACCGTCCACGCCGTAGAGTCTAAGTTGCTTCTTTACCTTTCTCATCCCGTCCTATTCCTCTCATGCTTCTTCACAAGTTGTTCGACAAATCTTCAGATTATATAATTACGGAAACTAAAGGCATTGTACTTTTTAATCTGCCAAAATTGAATAGTATACTCACGATTTTGTGTGATCACCCAATCTCCTGATGGGGCTTTCCTCGCTCTGTAAGTGAAAGAGAATTTTTTTTCCACTGACTGCTTATTTACGTTTGAAATAGGTGTCAAATTAGATCAAAATCCAGCAAAATAAGATTGTAATAGATTGCATTATTTTTTTTCTTTTTCAATCTACACGTTTTTTTCTCAGCCGTCTAATGAGAAATTCCCTCGGGTAAGTGTTACTTTCTTCCTCTTTCTTTTACCTCGTTACCTCGTCCTCTTTCGTGAGGAGATTATTGCGTTGTTGCTCAATTCGAAACCTATCACTTTCCAGTTTTCGAGAGACCTAGCTCCTACGAACACCTTATCAATAATTTATTTCATGTGAGTTAAGGTAAAATGATTATTGCGCAATAGCAGTATTCATAGAGTAATGCGACTGATGACCTCCGTACTCGAGAGTAGAGATTTTTTAAAATTGACTCCCGACCCCTACTTGAGTTTTGTATGATGAGCAATTTTGTTTCAGTACTCCGTCCGTCGGATGGGACGTGTGGCCGTAGTTCCCTTGCTCACCTCACAGCACTCCGATTGGAACAGTCAAAAAATGATGTGTTCAACCCGGACTGTTGATCTCATATCTACATCTACATCTACATAATACCCTGCAAGCCACCACAAGGGTGTGTGGCAGGGGGTGATTGCTCACCAAACATGCACTACATATCATGCATAAAAAAGGAATAGTATTAATATAGTAGTCAGAACTACACTATTTAAAAAAGATACAAATTGCAAAGAAAACATGCAAAAACATTCTGTTAGTAGGGTTAGCTTTAAGTACTGATACCAACATGCAGCTACCAATGCTATTCATTGCTACTCTCCGATAGGACATATTTATCGTTATTCGCATCTCTTATTGTGCGAGGGAAAAAGGACATTTTGAATCGGTCAGTTCGGCAATCAATTTCTCTAACTTTATGACTATGGTCCAGTCTGCCATATTAAGTTGGGGTTCGTAAAATATTTTTAACATCATCACTGAAAATATTGCCTTGGAATTTGTGGAAGAGATTAAGTCTAAATTTCAACCTGCGATCTGACAATGATTCCCATTTCAATTCATTTAATAGACTGGTTACGCTAATATAATTATCGTATCGTCCCTTTACACGTTGAGGCTCATAGTTGAGGTTAGAGTCACAAATACTAAGCCAACGACGTGTGGAATTCACGCATCAGGATAGGGGAAGGAGCAATTCCTTTCCTTGAGCCGCCTGCGGTTTCCTCATAAAATCTGGTATTTAGAAAATAACGCAGCTTGGGTTTTGCTGGACATGTCCAAATGCCTTTCCCGGGATGTGAATTTGGAATTGATATACCGCCGAAAAAATCTCCTCCCCTGCTTAAATTCGGACCCGGAACGTCTTGACGAAATTGACTGGAGTGTTTGTAGAGGTATATTTGCCCATATACGTAAAATCGGTGAAAAAGAAAGTTTTACAGAAGGAAGTCATGCGGCCACTTCAGTAAGTAGTGAGAGTTGGTGTAGTGTTCTAGAAGTGGAAAAGAAAAGGAGAAAGAGTTCTGAATCCTGGGAGTCTCATTCATTTTCAATCTGCGAAACTCTGAGCAGAAAGTCTATGTAGTCAGAAAAGCTCAGTATCAAGACAGTTCTAGATTGGGACCTCTGAGGAGTTATTTGAGCAAGGGAATTGCATCGTAAGCCAATAGTATGTGAAGTCAATTTTCATCTAAGAGTTAGAAGGGTGATGAAGAAGCCGTCGTGAACGTCTCTTTTAAAGTATTTTTGGAGGACGAGTAAGAAGCAAAGTTGGTAACCAGAGTTAGTATAGGATTTTTATTTGTCGTCCCGAAGAAAACAACCATTACTTGGAATTTATTATTCTCATCCGTTAAACTTCCAAGGGTAATATTTTATCAATCGATTTTCCCCATTGATTTCTCAGTGGCAAAAGGAAATTTAATCCCGTAAGTTTCACGTGCACGAATGATCTACATAATGTACACCTACATAATACCATGCGAGCCACCGCGAGGTACGGGGCATGGCCATTGTCACCAGCCCGTTGAAATTTATTTAGATGAAGTAAACGAGTGGATTTTATTAAGTGCATAAACTTGTAGTTTCTATAAAATACTGGCAATAAGTTTACTCGAAATAAAGTTTGAAGCATTTTATCTCGCCCTCCAGAAAACCGAGTAATGATAGGTAGTAGACTCTTATCCGAAATGCTACTGCAAATGTGACATTTTTTAATTCGTAAAAACTGACCAATCATTTCTTTCATATGTATGTCAGGCTTTATAAAACCCTACGTGATATCACTATCTGACTTGAAAAAAAGAATTTTAACAGGAAAAATCCATGTGTAGTTCAGCCACTATAAGTGCTGCACCAAAGAACCTTTCTGAATTTGAGACATCCGACGATCTCTAGGTCGATTCCTCAGACTCTCTGTGAAACGGAAAAAAAGAGCTACGGCAATTACTTCGGCGTCTTCCTCCCATGTTTCCTCTTTCCCCTCCTCTTTCACGTTTGCACATTACTCTGGAAAACTTCTGGGAAAATACGAGTTCGTTGACCTAACGAATTAATGCCACAACGAGTGATTACACTTGAATGGCCCTTTTGGTTCCAATCCATTGAACGCGGCGGTGGAATCAGACACCTCTAACGGCCATTCATATCGTAAGCTGCAGTGACATTTTTTTAACAAGCTATCGGTCACCCCATCTACGTTAGTAGCCGTAGTTAATCTCGAAAAATTCTCAGGTTCTACGTACCTTGATTTCATTTATTGCTTTATTGCACCTCATAAATATTCTTGATCACATCATTTGAAGTTTAGCCTTCCTTTTACATAATAAGCCTTTCCTCAAAGGATAGAACTTGATCGTTTTGTAGCGCTCGCCGAGATCCTCATCTACATCTACATGTACACGATACCCTGCAAGCCACCACGAGGGTATGTGGCAGGGGGTGAAGATTACCAAGCATGCACAACTGACATGCAAACTATAGGGTCTCATACAACTAGATTGTTAGTATCTATAGTATTTAAGGGGTTAGTACATGCATCACGCACTACAGACTACTCTAAAATAGTTCCCCTACCTATCCCTTTGCTATGCTGCCTATTCTGTTCTCTTATAGTACGGGGGGAAAATGCCATTTTGAATCTATCAGTGCGACAATCTATCTCTCTAATCTTATTTATCTGGTCGAATCTAGTATAATACGCTGGTGTTTTTAATATGTGCCTAACATTTTCAGTAAAGCTATCCGATTGAAATTTCTCTAAAGATTTAATCTGTACTTTAACCTACGCTCTGATAATGATTCCCACCCGAATTATTTTATTAAATCTGAAACACTACTCAACCTATCGTAACACCTTTTAACGAACCTAGCTGCTCTACGCTGCACACTGTCTAGTTCTCTGATAAAACCTAGTTCATTCGGATCCCAAAACTGGCTGCATACCCAAGGTGGGGCCTAACTAGTGAAAAGTAACATCGCTCTTTTGCCTTCTCATCATATTTTCCAAGTACTCTTTTTATAAATCCTAACTTTCTCTTCGCTCGGCCGCATATTTCCGTGATGTGTCTTCCCCACGATAAATCTTTAGTGATTGTTACACCTAAATACCTTATGGTTTCAACTCTTTCGATCTTCGTGTTATTAATTTTATAGGTGATTTTCGTTTAATATCTCCTACGGGAGCTGAGTGTTTGTTTTCCCTTTTTCATATATGTACCTACTTGCTAGCACTTGCTTGATGCGACACTCTTCTTACATTAACGTTGGAGATATCATCTGTTCTCTCTGTCTGCCCTTAGCGGCAAACACATTTGCAGGATGTTCGTGGAATGAATTGACTAGCTTTACAATTTAACTCTTACGACAAGTATCAAAAATCATCTTCATCGACTCCACCCCTGCACATTCTGTTTGGTGGATACACTGACATATTCGTCGGTAAACTCAATATGCGCTCGGTTAAAAACTATCATGAGCAACGATGATATTACAGGGTGATGGAGCACTGCCGATTGTGAGTCTAGTCAACCGCTAAAGATATTTTTGTGATTTATTTGTTGTCTTTTCAATTCATCTTAATTTCCGTTTCAGAGGTTAATGTTTTTCTTAAAACTACATTGCACCCTGCCGGCCATCATAAAGGAGTGTGGCAGGAGGTTAATCTTCACCAAACGAGCACAACCTATCATCCTTAAAAAGAATTACTAGCTATATTTTAATTGAACTATTCGATTATTTAAGAGTTTTTTACTCCATCAGCTTTTGGCCATCTTTCGCATCCTCTTCTTGATACCTCTTTGTTCCAAGTGTTTATTTGAGGATATTTTGCTTTTCCGAGTTATTTATAGTGATAGGTTGCAGGTCCATCGCCTCAACCACCTTCCTGAAGGATTGGGATTTCTTCATCAAGATTTACTCCTATACGCAGATTTATTTCATCTCAGCTAGGGATTTCCACATCCCTCGCCTCTGTGTTCCGCGGGTGTTATATTATTTCCTGTCAAACAGATACCGGTGAGGATTTTCCCCTGGCCGCCACCTGCGAACGTGCTCTCTTACGGATACAGACTCAACCGAGATTACTTGAGTTATAACAACCTAAATAAGATTTCAAAATCAGAGTCATCATCACCATTAGTCAGCAATCCTGAGATAGGTTTGACGCAGCTCTCTGAGTTTTTTTATCAGCTAATCTCTTCATATTGACATATTTCTACTCTTTCACGTCCTACATCACTTGTTCTATATATTTCACACGAGGCCTTTCTTTGCCATTATTCCCATCCACTTGTCCTCCAACGATTTCCCTCATCAGGTCATATTGTCTCACGATGTGGCAGATTAAGTTGTCCCGTCCTCTTGTTAGGGTATTCAGAGGGCTTCTCTTTTCTCCTACTCCTCTTAGGACTTCTTCATTTTAATTGATGGCTCTCTCAATGTAAACATTAAGCATTACGGGTGACAGTGCACATGCTTATCTCACTCCTTTCCTTATTCTTGCTTCTTCACGTCTGGATCCAGACCGAATTCCAATCAACAAGAATTCCAGTCCACAAATGCATTTAACTCGCAAGTAATGCAAATGCAATGTTTTTTCTTGTCCATTCTCTTCTCAATGAGCAGCCTACGAGCCAATATTGCTCCTCTTGTACCCTTACTTTTCCTGAATCTTAATTGATCTTCATTCAGGAACTCCTTTTCTTGTCGTTCTATTCTTATGTAGGGTGATCGCTGTTGTATGATCTTTGATGCCTGAGCCGTAGGCACCTTTCCAAGTGCAAGGTTGTTTTGTACAACTTCGCATGTATTCTTCATCCACATTTCTCTAGCTTTCCTGGCTTTGCGACTTATTTCGTTCCTTATTCGTTTGTAGCAAAGCGGTCCTTCTTCATTTTTCTCATTCGTATTCTTTCTTCTTTCTTAAATCAGGTCTACGACTTTTTCCATGATTCATGGCTTCTTCTTTACAACTTTTATTCTTCCAAGTTATTCTTTTGTGGCTTTCTGTAGTCCACATATATTCCATTTATGGTTATGGGCAACACATCTTTATGGTGGCTTGCAGGGTATTATGTAGATGTACCCTAAAATAACGAATAACGGTAAATATGTCCTATCGGAGAGTAGCAATGAATAGCATTGGTAGCTGCATGTTGGTATGAGTACTTAAAGCTAACCCTACTAAAAGAATGTTTTTGCATGTTTGCTTTGCAATTTATATCTTTTTTAAATAGTGTAGTTCTGACTACTATATTAATACTATTCCTTTTTTATGCATGATATGTAGTGCATGTTTGGTGAGCAATCACCCCCTGCCACACACCCTTGTGGTGGCTTGCAGGGTATTATGTAGATGTAGATGTAGATGTAAAATGTTTATAACACTTGACTGATATACTCTCTCGGGTAGTCCTCGCCCGGAGAATGGGGGACTATTTTACCTCCGGAATATTTAATCGACAGGGTTCCATTACGCCTTGATAAAAATAACAGATTGGAATAGCTGCGACTCCTCGGGATAATAATGTGGTGGTTTCCCCTTGCCTTCCACATCGCAGTGTTACAGCCGTTAAAGTAAATCTTACCACGCCTATAGAAAAATGAGTTTCACTCTACCGACCACTGTGGCCTCCAGCTTCAGTTATATGAAGAAGATCTTCTGTTCTCTCTTCCGGGTGATGGAATGCATAATTGTTGGCGACCTCCCGTAGCCAAGTCACGGCATCTTCGTATTATTTAAAGCCTACCTCACCCCTTCCAGTTGCCGTCACTTTTGTCCACGACTACTTATTCCACGAGTAAACTCGCTTATATCGCAGCTAACCTCTATGTCTGGAGGTCGACCCACCATCGGCAACCCAATGAGCGCACGCGGTGGATTTAAGCGCAGCCGTGAGCATAAGCAGAGTAAGCATTTATAAAGGTGCAGTTAGTTGGGTTAGCTAAAAGCCTTTATCGACATATAACTTAGGCTATCTATTGACAAAGTCGTGTATATGTTATTGAATTTATTCACATTTACTCTGATTCCAAACTGTTCGAAGAAAGAAAGACGTCTTAAATATGTTGGTTTGGCTCTTAATTATCCTAATTTAATGTTTCAACATAGTAAGTAGGAGTTTCCAAAATGTTTTGACTTAATCAGTAAAAATATAGTCCTGGAACTTAATTAAGAATACAAGTCTATATTTTAACCTATGGTCTGATAATGATTTCCATTTAAATCCCTCTAATAGACTGGTTATGCTAATTTCTTTATCGTCCCTTCATGTATCTCGCTGACCTTCGCTTCGCACGATCCAGTTTATTGTTTTAGCCTACCTCGCAAGGAACTCATATGCTGGCAGCGTATTTCAAATAATTTCAAACAAGGGATTAATAGATATCTTCTTGTGCATGATCGTCACTTTGTTCAGTACCCTATTGATAAATTCCGAACTGCAATTACCTTAATCAATGATTTCCTGTACGTTTTTTACGATTAATTACTAATTTATTATGTTTCTTTAAACCACAGCTAATTCTTCTACATGCAGTCAACTTTCCTAAAGCTCATCTCCTTGCTGGAGAATATACATCTAATACAGTAACATAAGCCACCCTTACGACCGAGCCCTAGCAGTTGTGCTGACATCACTATCAGGACACCAATTCTATAGTTATAGGTACATCATGCTTACTCTCTCATGATCTGTGCCTATGAACTAGATGAAGAAGGTATAAAAAATTACTGAAATGGGAAGTGAACGAGGAATATTTTATCTTATTAAACACAGGTCTGAAGCCTCACGTATTCACGATTCTGCAGTGGTTAATTAAATGCGGGCAGTTAAAATAGTTACGTGGATCGGCAGTCGGGAACTAGCTGCAGAGTATTTTTGTCAAAGTGCAATGCTCTCCCACTCATTCTTTTCTTCTATTTCGACCGTTTAGTCCAGGCCGCTGTAAACATATTTCTCAATTCCCCAGAGCACGCTTAATTAATTCAGCAGGCTGCGGCAACTGCTCGCCCCCTCAGCGTCTCAAAGTAAAAGCTGGCTCTCTCACTTCCATTAAGTTCGCCTTTTTAATGAGCCATTTTGAGAAATATTGTGTGCCACCGAACGAAATAACGAGTCTCGCATAACCCATAATTTAACTGATTAAATTAAATTTTACGACCACATATTTAACTGGTGTGAACAAGTTATCTTTTCGAACGAGCCGTGAAGATATGTGAGGAATACGATACGCTCGGCACTTTTACTAAATCTTTCTTAACGTAGTATATCGCGGCATTTATGTGTTGTATATCGACCAGATGAAAACTTGTTGCCTGGAAATCGTTAAACCATCCGGAAATCTCAAGAAAATCTGTAGAAATTAAAAATTAAATCAGGAAGTCTCGTGTAGATAATGCCCTCTCACTGCCTTTCTCAATTTCCAGCCTGACCATTACCATCTGTGCGCGCGTTTTTTCTCGCAAATTATCAAAGGAATATGTCTCGTTCATACTTTGATGCAGATATATATTACAGGTGAATTTTCAAATGGTCTATGCAATAAAAATATATGATTAACACTTTCAAATGCACTTGGGTGTCAGAACTTTTTAGTTTGGCGGGAAAACGATTTGGAAATCAGAGGTAATCTGAAGGAAATAAACTTTACGTTTCATGTGTCACTGTGACGAAAACCGCGATGCTCACGTTCTGAAGAAGCTTTCATCACGCGGAGAGCTCGTGCGTCCGGTTTCACTCTTCTCTTCCTATTTTTTTCCTGTGACGAAATTCTTATGCGTTCCTCCGTCAACGGCATTAGTGAATGCGAATTACGGGCGAACACGTGCGTCACCTTCAGAATGGCGCTGGGCTGGTGTCGTCGGGACCGAGGTATTTCTGGACGAAACCCATCCCTACCCGATGTTTTGTTTCTCCGCCGTCAGTGGTCTCCAGAGCTGAGCCAGCAGAAAGGACTTTGAGCGAGCTTGGCCGCCGTCGTATATATATTATCCCCACATGAGTCACACCCGAAAAAGAGTCATTGAAACGCGGAGCTCTCCCGTAAAACTTGGGACGAGTTGCGCAAGTGGCAAGCTCGGTTTAATTAATTAAATATTTCATCGCGTCGAAGATTGTTTTCGTGGGTCTTTTTTGTTTCGCGAGCAAGTTTTCGTAACGTGGCCGTGGACCTCACGCGTCGCCTCATTGCAGTTGGCAGGAAAAGCCCGAAAGAAATCGGGAGTTCATTCACACCGCGGTGGTTAGGGACTCGCGAACTTTTTTTTTCTATATTTTCAGGCTCCCGAGGGCGGTTCAGTGATCTCAAGGTGGTTAGCGTCTTGAAACTTTACAGTTTATTTACGCCCAACGAAATTTTCGACGTGAGGTCAATGATTCAAAATCATGAATTCCACGCGGGCCGGATGGGTCAAGGGTCACCGCTAGGGCGAAGGAGATGCCTTCCTGTTCGATTGCACGCGAGCAACTTTTCTCGCTCCGTCAGGCAAACTCATTCGTGAAAGAAATTTCTCACCAATGGAAGAAAGCATGAGCAAACTTAAAAGCCAGGACTCGCGGTGGAATCTCTCAATGCTCGGTTTGGTTATCATATAAAAATATGAGCGGCCGAAAGGACATCAACCTCAATACGGCTTGAGATAAGAGGCGTATCATAACATGAGCTCCCTTTTCATGCCGCTGAGTGGCCTCCAAGAAGTTGTTTTGCATTATCAGAGGCTGTTGTGAAGGTTGCGTGAATTTTTTGCATGCGTCACTGTTTCGGCATTGACATTCGTTTTCTTCGGGACGGAAAACAATACTTTTCCTTCCATGATTATCAAGGAATTTAAAATACTTGTATGTATAAGTTATACGTCCCTGAGGGGGATGGCTTCTCATCAGAAGCAGTATTGCAGATTAAAATACGTAATTTCTTTGGATAATTCCATTTTCTCTAGTATTTAACTTCCAAAAGAACCGATACTTTAGTTGCTTAAATTAAGCTTTGAATTCTTGACATTGATGCTTCGTGATGGTTCACATCCTATTGAGTTTAATGTAGATGCAAGTGTGTCTTGATGATTATTACGCTTCAGTGTGCATCTACCTGTCTTAATGGTGACGCATCACGAGATACTTTTGTGAAAAATATATGGGGGGTAACTTTATCCCAGCTACAGTCAATTCCCAAGCCAAAATCTATTTTTCCATTTTGGAAGATGTAGGCACGTATCTATGAAACGCTTTTCACTTGATTTATGGTAACCTTATTCTTGTTAGGTTGATGGGTTCTTGTTAAGGTTGATGGGTTCCTGTTAAGGTTGATGGAATTTTCATCTTGTTGAGTTTTTAAATATTTTTGGGCCGTATTACTATTTTTCAATGGTTCACAGTCCCTTACTTGATTCGATTCGTGTTTCTTCGTAGGTCATTGCTCCTAAATACCTCGAGGAATTTTCTTTCATCGCTACAGAACGGAAAATAATCTGATTATGCCGGCAGTTTGACGAAACTTGGTAGCTCATATATTATAATGTTTTCAAAGAATTCAATGCTTCCTCACCTTACGATGCTGATTTGCTGTATCAGGTCTCAAATCAATGAAGCCATGGGGCAAGGTAAAACTCGGTGTATGAATCGCGTCATCAATAATAAATTTCCTTTACGTAGACACTGAGGCACCTTTCTTGTTTTTGGTTTTGAGAATGAAAACTAGATTGTAATGAAGTTGGGGGAGTAAGATTTGGTGTTTTCCCAGCGTATTAGATGAGTGAAAGTTTCTCGGGTCTTCCACCAGGTCAAAGGATCCATCTCTGCCGACGTCTCGGAAAACGACTCGTTTATGTATTTATGTGTAGATTTGTATGTAGATGAAAAAATTAAGTAAAAAAATAGTTATCTTATGGTTTTAATAAGGAACTATAACTTTTTTTATTCGTCTAGGTCATCGGATGTCCTTGAGTAATATTGTGGAATTCTTATCATGCATCTACATCTACGTACATTATAGCGTGCAATCCAACATGAAGGTGTGTGGCAGGGGGAAAATGGATGAGGGGGAAGAAGGGATGCATAAGTCGATACTCTGGTGTACATGTATCATTTGTTATTCCCAGGTTATTGAAGGTAGAAGAACTCGCTTTCTAGTCATCTGTACCGAGGTATAGTGTCAATTTTCGTTCCCGTTTCTGAAAAAAGAAGGCTTCTCCGGTTGATGAAGTTACATGTTAAGATTCTCATCAGCTACATCTGGCGCCAAGTGCCTATGGGGTTGACGAATAAAAGTTGCATCCTCTTCTTCATCTACATCTTCATCTACACGATAGCCTGCAAGCCACCGCGAGGGTGTGTGGCAGGGGGTGAAGATCACCAAGCATGCACTACTAACATGCAAACAAGCAACTGAAGTGTCTCATGCAACTAGATTGTTAGTATCTATAGTATTTGAGGGGTTAATACATGCATCATGCACTACAGAATACTCTAAAATATTTCCCCTACCTATCCCTTTCCTATGCTGCCTATTCTGTTCTCTTATAGTACGGGGGAAAAATGCCATTTTGAATCTATCGGTACAACAATCTATCTCTCTAATCTTATTTGGCTGGTCGAATCTAGCATAATACGCTGGTGTTTTTAATATGTGCCTAATATTTTCAGTAAAGCTATCCGATTGAAATTTCTCTAATAGATTTAATCTGTACTTTAACCTACGCTCTGATAATGATTCCCACCCTAATTCTTGTATTAATTCTGAAACGCTACTCAACCTATCGTAACATCTTTTAACGAACCTAGCTGCTCTACGCTGCACACTGTCTAGTTCTCTGATCAAACCTAATTCATTAGGATCCCATACACTGGCTGCATACTCAAGGTGGGGCCTAACTAGTGAAAAGTAACATCGCTCTTTTGTCTTCTCGTCACATTTCCCTAGTACTCTTTTTATAAATCCTAGCTTTCTCTTCACTCGGCCGCATTCTTAGATGTAGGTATGTTAGTGCAAATCTGTGGTATTTCAGTGACACAGTCTGAACAAGGGAATGCCGTTTATATGAAGAAAGATTGTTTTTGAATAGGCTATTCAAAAGGCTAAACATCACCTTGCCTGGGCCTGGGCTAACTTTATTGGTTTAGGACTTAATGTTGTAAAACTGCAAAGTCGTATTCGCCGCAATCACAGATTTCATCTGTTGACCCAGAATGCCCTAATTATGCTAATGTTGTGCAGTATTTGCGTTGAATCTTCATGCGGTCCCCATCCAGCCAAAAAAGCGAGCCCAACGTGGCCTAAGCGTCGGCTTGAGATTGCGGAGCGGAACCAAATTGAGTGACAAGCCATATCACGCCTGTTTTGTTTCCACATTTTCTTTTTTATTTTCGGTAGAGTGTTTAAAATAGACCCGGGGCTTGCAGCTCGAAGATAAGAGGGCCTCAGATTATCCCCGGCGTCAAGTGCTTCTGTTCCTCGTGACGAGTGACATCTTCTCACTCTTCTGCAGTCGCCGGCGTTCATCGTCCTACGTATCTCTTCTTCGTCCCATGCACCAGGATCTGTCACCGTGAGAAGGAGAGTAATACCTGCAGAATAAAAGCATTTACCCGATGTCCTGATTTCGAAGTCCAGTGTGATTTTTTTTTCAAATGTTATCCTCGTACTTGGTCACCTTCTTGCCGGTTCTTGTGGGAGCTATTATGTAAAATAAGACGAAAATTTGGAAATAAATTAGGTTTTATAGTTGGAGAGGTGGACTAATTGTAAGATTGACCGGTTGAGTCCGTCGTGAGCGCTTCGCCAGGTCTCCACGACTCGTTTTAGAGGCAACACGGAGTGTTTGGTTGAAATGGATTATTATATTTTATCATAGTACTGTGTCTACTATGTCTGTGTCTACTGTGTTTACTATGCCTGTGTCTACTGTGTCTACTCTACTGTGTCTACATCTACTTCTCTATGCACTTTAATTGTTGATTCAACTTATCTTTTGACACTATGGCTGTGGAGGCTTCAGTTTTGAGCAAAGATTCGCCAACTTCGCGATCAACATCCCCCAAAAATATTTTCGACGGCGCGTCCACCTTGTCCTTTTTCGGGCACTCACGTGGTTGTAAGTGAAATAGAAAATTCTCACGGAGGCTTCCTTCTCATCGTTTACCGCGTTAGTACTTGGCAGTGACCCACGAAGGTGCGATTAGCTTTCTCTTAAGTTTTCAAGCGGCGAGAGCCGTAATTGGAACAGCCAGGAAACGAATTTCCTTTCCCATCTTGGATAAATAAGGGCAAGGTTTTGGCATAGACAACTGCTGGTTTCCTAACCTCGTAAGTACGAACCGAAGCCTCAACTAAACTGCAAATGCCGGCGTAGAAGAAACTTTCATTTCGTTCTCCCTGCTCCCCTTATCTCTTACACGCCCACGCTGTTTCTTTTTTAAGCTTATACTTTCGTTTTTCACTCGGCGCAGCGATGAATATGTTAGCCTTAAACCTTTGGTTATTAATTACCATAGTAATAAAATCTTAAATCGTGAGCACATGTGAAGGAAAGATAAAGTCGATTACTTTACCTAGTCACTCACTCATCGGTAATGAGAAGTTGGAGGGAAACGAGACAGCTCATGGAAATATCCTTTGAGGGTATTGAGTGTACGTTCAATTACCGTGCATAAGTACACCCTAAGAGTATCCAGTCCAGAAACTTGCTGCCGAGATCAGATCAGATAAACTTTCCTTGATTGCCATCTCATATTTGGATTGAACGCTCCCCGAGGGATTGGATTTGTTAAGAACGTAATTGAAGGGAAAATTAAAAATCAACCGGCGAGCCAAGGGATAAAGTGCAATCTTAAGCAAGTGAAATGAGATTCAGTAATGTAGAATTGTCATGGTTACAGGGAATTTTCTTCGAATGAAAGAATGTAGATATACACCTTCAGGATTGTAGCCATAACTAGATTCTTATTATACTTGAGTGATTTCGACACCGAGTATTCAGGGGTGTAATAAAAGTGATTTTTAGTCTTTCAACTTAACTTAATTAACTTGCTGAATAATTTTCTGGGTGATACTCTTCTTTAGAAACCGTCATTGTCTAAGAAAAGGAGCTGCTCTAACTCTGAGGCTAGTAGGGAGGTAAAAATAGGCTCACAACCCACGCAGACCATCGGATTTGAGGATTTACTGAATATTTTTATATTCAACTGATATTTATGAAATTTAAGCAGCGTCAAGAAAATATGTTTAGACCTCTTCTTGGCCAGTGACTTCCAAACCCTAGTGTAATATTAGACGCCATGTAGTGATGAGTCAATTTTATATGCGAATTCCGTTCACTTTCTCAGCAAACAATACTTTAGGAAGACGAGAAAAGCCGCACAAATTGACATAAATTGCCTTTTACGCGCGTATTATCTATCTATCTATATCTACGACATACCCTGCAAGCCACCTAGAGGGTGTGTGGCAGGGGGTTCATCCACACCAAAAACAATGACACAACAAACAAAAATGAACAACACAAAGCAAATACCACACCTTTAAAAGTAATTAGGAAAAAAAAGAAAAAAAACTACCAAATCCCAATCGTGCAGGACACACCTACGAATACCATGCATGACTTGAAATCCAACACCAATTTAATAGATACTCATGCATGCAAAAAAAATTAAATCCAGGGAATGCTAAGAGCAATGCATGTGAGTAACACATTGATTTGAAAATGCAGGGAATAAAAAATACTGTCTACCTACTCTGAATATTACCTCTATAATTATTACCGACTTACGAGATGTCTAACGTTCTGATTTCGAATCGTACGTGGAAAAATGACATTTTAAACCTGTCCGTCCTGCAATCTATCTCCTTAATTTTATTAGAATTATCGAGCCTACCATAATAAGTCGGAGCCAGCAATATATGATTAACGTCATTGATGAAATGTCCCTCCTTAAATTTTCCCAGATGATTAAGTCTATAATTCAGCCTACGTTGTGACAGCGATTCCCATCCCAATTCGGCTAACACACCAGATCATACGCAAAACTTTTTTTGATGATAAATATTGTAGTTGTGAATATTTCCTGCTTTTTAATGAAATTCTCCTTGAGGCCGACTAGGTTAAATTTATTCGATATGGAAAAAGGGTAGTTTTATATAATATGTATTTACTTTTCAAATTCTGATTATTAGTGCCCGTGTTTCCTCTTTCAGCCCACTCTTTACTTATATTTATTACGGCGTACATGCCCGGATCCCTTTCAGGAAACTCAAGCTTCTTGACAATGCTGATAATTATTTTCCCTCCTGCTACTCATCTTGTTACGAGCTGACGATCTTGCGTAAGAGCGTTCTAAATCTTTTAATGATCCAGACTAGGTGGTGTTAGAGAGCTAAAAAAACTCTTTCTCGAATTTATCGTCTTGCATTGAGGAGTACGTCTATATCAATAGCAATGTAGCATATCGTGCAAGCAAACTGAATATTGTGTGTAAGGAGGTGAGAAAGGCGTACGCAGCAGTTGCGTTATCCACTCATGAATCATATCGTCAGCACGCTTCGGACAAAATTGTCTTTTGATGATTTCCTGATGCCGTAGCTCTCTGTGAGAAAAGGCGATGGCAACGCTTGCGGCTATCGCTTTGAAGATTTTGGCAGTTGAACACAGGCCCTATAGTCGAGGCCTGCTGCTTCAGAGCCTGCATGCTAGTGGACCTTGCAAAGAGCCGTTGACGGGAGCGAAATGTCAAGCGACATGCCAACGCGTTCGAACTGCCGACATTTTACCGGCCTCCTACTGCTTGTGGTGTCGACTCTTTGTATGTGAAATATTTGCGTTTCTATTTGAGAGGATGAATATAACTCCCCTCATAGGCCAACGATACCAATATATATGAATTGTATGTAAGGGAGACTTTATTGCATGTAAAGCAATTTATGGGTTCCATGTAGAGGTTCCATGACAATCGATCTACATCTACATCTACACGATACCCTGCAAGCCACCGCGAGGGTGTGTGGCAGGGGGTGAAGATCACCAAGCATGCACCACTAACATGCAAACAAGAAACTAAAGTGTCTCATGCAACTAGATTGTTAGTATCTATGGTATTTGAGGGGTTAATACATGCATCATGCACTACAGAATACTCTAAAATATTTCCCCTACCTATCCCTTTCCTATGCTGCCTATTCTGTTCTCTTATAGTACGGGGGAAAGTGTCATTTTGAATCTATCGGTACGACAATCTAGCTCTCTTATCTTATTTGGCTGCTCGAATCTAGCATAATACGCTGGTGTTTTTAATATGTGCCTAACATCTTCAGTAAAACTATCCGATTGAAATTTCTCTGATAGATTTAATCTGTACTCGATCTCCCTTCTTGATAAATTCCTCTTTGTACTGAACTCCTAGGTAATTTTTTGTTAATTTTTCGGTTGTTCAATTTTATCTAGTCAATAGCAAAATTGAAAAGATCTAAAATAGTGATTCCCTGTCGTACGGGTTCGTTTGATGTCTGTATACCGCCATCCCTTTTTTTCGCAGATCGTCGTATTTTTTACTTTCAACAATTCTATTTTCATTTGTAAATTTCATTGAAAAATATCAATCTGCGTTTCATTGCAATATCTGTAGCTGCTCAATACAATTATTTTGATACATTGGGTATGCTTTTTTCCATTTAAGTACATACATACATTCCGGGACCAATCATTTCCTCTCCTTTTTCTCTACTCATATCCAATATTTGCGGAGTTTGAGAATTACTACGGAACCACAAATGTGTGCTCAATAAATTAGTATTTAGTTTTTGGCATTCATTATAGCAATACCTTGAAATCCACCGCAAGGGTTTGTGGCAGGGGAAAGATATAAGGGATATTGTCATGTATATGAATCCATCGTCTAATGTGGAATGGCCCACGGTTTTAGAAAATTTTTCTAAGGAGATTCTGGACCTATGCTG
This sequence comes from Platycnemis pennipes, assembly GCA_933228895.1. Taxonomy (NCBI): domain Eukaryota; kingdom Metazoa; phylum Arthropoda; class Insecta; order Odonata; family Platycnemididae; genus Platycnemis; species Platycnemis pennipes. The sequence continues at coordinate 122,767,597 of OW121848.1, forward strand.
AAGATTCCCCTTTTCTTGTTCCTACTTTTCGGCTTACTAATGCTTCGAGGTAATAATTTACTTGTAGGTAACGGTCGAAAGTTTAGCTGAGAACATTTGTTAACACAAATTTTGTCATGTCATGAGCGTGTCGATATTCGGTGAAAGTTATCTTTTCACGGATCTAGATAATCTCTTCTGCCATTGCATTCATTGATGCAGGATTCGTGGAGAGAATTTCTTGAGGTCACCCGTAACGCAGTTCATAAATACATACCAAGTAAATATATTAGTGATAATACAGAGCCAAGGTGGTATAACGCGGAGGTTAGGAAATCACTAAAGCGACAAAGGGTATGCCACGCTAAGATGAAAAATGCCAGACGGGGTCTATCGGTAGAGGAAAAAAATGAGCTAGTTCAAAACTATAAAAAATCGAGAGCATTAGCAAGGAAATCATGTCGGCAAGCGTTATCACATTTCAAGAGCAAGATGTTAGGAGAATATTTAGATAGCAATCCTAAAGCGTTTTGGTCATATGTGAGAGAGCTTCAGGGAAATAAGTCCACAGTGCACACACTTAAAAATGATAAAGGAATCAGAGTCACCAGCAGTGTAGAAAAAGCCAACACTTTAAACACCTTCTTCCAAAGTGTATTCAACTCATCGTCACAAAACGCAGTGGAACCACCGCCGAACACTTTCAGTGAGCAAATGCCCGAAATAAACATTTCATGTCGCGGAATAGAGCAGCAGTTAAAAAGCATAAGTAAAAACAAAGCACCAGGTCCCGATCAAATTCCTTCCAGAATATATAAAACATTAGCTTCTGAAATAGCCCCCTATCTAGAAATAATATTCAATAAAACACTAAAGAACCACACAGTACCCAAGGATTGGAAAGTAGCGAACATTACACCTATATTTAAAAGCGGTGATAGGGAAGAACCTAGTAACTACAGACCCATTTCACTCACGTCAATCTCTTGTAAGATATTTGAGCACATAGTAGTCAGTTCGATCATGGGGCATTTGGATAGTCAGGGATTACTCATAAACAGCCAGCATGGGTTCCGGAAAGGTAGATCTTGCGAGACACAATTAGCTTTATTCGTACACGATATTTTAGTCCACGGCGAAAGCAGTACTGAAGTTGATGCGATATTTTTAGATTTTAAAAAGGCTTTCGATAAAGTTCCTCATGACAAATTAATCTTGAAGTTAGAGAGTTTTGGTATAAATAAAGACGTTGTATGTTGGGTAAAAGAATTCTTAAGTGGGCGAGAGCAGAGGGTTGTCATAGATGGTATCATGTCGGACACAATCGAAGTCACATCGGGAGTTCCCCAGGGTAGCGTAGTAGGTCCGCTTCTATTTCTTTTATACATAAACGATTTGGGTACCGTAGTTAGTAGTAACCTTAGACTTTTTGCAGACGATGCGGTGGTGTACAGGGGTATATCAAACGAAGAGGACATGAAATCACTTAGCAAGGATTTAGATGCAATTCAAGAGTGGTGCGACAAATGGCAGTTAGAACTCAACCTTAAAAAGTGTGTAGCTATCAATTTTTGGAGGAGGAATAATTCGATAGAGCGATCCTATAGAATTAATAACACGAAGATCGAAAACGTTGAAACCGTAAGATATTTAGGTGTAACAATCACTAAAGATTTATCGTGGGGAAGACACATAAGGGAAATATGCGGCCGAGCGAAGAGAAAGCTAGGATTTATAAAAAGAGTACTTGGGAAATGTGATGAGAAGACAAAAGAGCGATGCTACTTTTCACTAGTTAGGCCCCACCTTGAGTATGCAGCCAGTGTATGGGATCCTAATGAATTAGGTTTGATGAGAGAACTAGACAGTGTGCAGCGTAGAGCAGCTAGGTTCGTCAAAAGGTGTTACGATAGGTTGAGTAGTGTATCAGAATTAATACAAGAATTAGGGTGGGAATCATTATCAGAGCGTAGATTAAAGTTCAGATTAAATCTACTGCAGACATTTCAATCGGATAGCTTTACTGAAGATGTTAGGCACATATTGAAAACACCAGCGTATTATGCTAGATTCGACCAGATAAATAAGATTAGAGAGATAGATTGTCGTACAGATAGATTCAAAATGGCATTTTTCCCCCGTACTATAAGAGAACAGAATAGGCAGCATAGGAAAGGGATAGGTAGGGGAAATATTTTAGAGTATTCTGTAGTGCATGATGCATGTATTAACCCCTCAAATACTATAGATACTAACAATCTAGTTGCATGAGACCCTTTAGTTGCTTGCTTGCATGCTAGTAGTGAATGCTTGGTGACCTTCACCCCCTGCCACACACCCTCGCGGTGGCTTGCAGGGTATCGTGTAGATGTAGATGTAGATTCATTTACTCCGAAGTTTCTTTCCTTGTATTTGGGCGTGTATACTGCATTAAAGACTCGCGTACGAAACCCTTAGAAAATCCTTCCTCCACCTCTTTTTGCGAATGAACCGACTTTTGTCCCATAGCTCACATTTTTCCCACGTCATTAAGTACAAGGCCTCACACCGTCTCCACACTGCCATTTCCTGCTTCCCGCGCTTCGTCTTCCTATCTCCTGGGCGATATATTTTTATTTCCTCTCTTTTGCTCGCATCTGTCCCATCTTAATTCCTCTCCTCCCTGCGCCCCCCCTATCTATGTACCTTGATCTTCGCTCGGCAGCCTCGCTTCCATATCTTACCATCTTGCTCTTCTGTTCCAGTCCACGCACACGGAGATACAGGACGTACAAGGAGTACATGTATATATATTAATGTGTGTATCGCCGCAGAGGTCTATCTCTCTCTCTTTCTCGTCTTCCCTCTCCCTCTATTTGTATCTGAACCTCTCTCTCTCTGCCACAGCGAGAGAGGTGAACGACCGTACTTGGGCTTCCCCTCCGATCCCCATTCCACTCCCGCCCTCCCCTCCCTTCCCCTCCATCTTTCACACCCCCACACACTCACAACGTATTGATTGCAGCGCTGCGGCGTTGCCAAACCTCCGAGGACAACGACCCCGGCAAGGCAGGCGCGTCCTTTATTCTACATTGGAGGCTCTCTCTCTATCTCTCTCCAGTTCACCTTATTTTCCTCTCTCTATTTCACACGCGCTCGCGCCTCCTATCTCTATCCTTCACGCACATTCGCACAAGCCACACGCCATACGAAAGCGTAAGCCGACCACGAATTTGTGTTTGCGTAAGTGTGTGTGTGCTACTATTTCGGTAACAGCCTTGTTGCTATTTTGATAGGTGAATCCGAAGGGTTGAAGAGGAGTGAGGAAGTAGTAAGGGTGATAAAAAGTCCAAGGGAACCGTTTTGGAATCTCGTCTATAAGAAAATTCATGTTTATCTTCTTTCGGTTTGACGCTCGTATACGCTTTCCCCTTGTTGTATCGAGTGCTCGTGGCTATTTTCCCGACTATTTGCCCGGGTCCTTGGCTTACTCCTTCCCCAGACAACTAACCAAACCCTGACGCGAAGGGGTCAATGAGTTATTTACTCCACTCCTTTTATTGATACTATGCATTCGACCGGCACTTTTCCAACTGTGCCCTGCTATCAGATATCGTGCGAATTGCCGTAACCTTTTTTGTGCTCACTTGAGAAATTGTCGAAGAAAGGAAGACGATTTGTCCTCGCACCTCTGGGTACATCTCGTGTACCTCGCCTTCACTTGCTTTCGCTTAAGTACTGTTGATAATACAAGGAAGCCGCTAAGCCTTCGGAAGAGCAATGGTAGGAAAGTTTTCTTGGGAGAATTTCAACCTTTTAAGTGAGTGATCATTTTCGAGGACTGAGTTGGGTAGTTTTGTCGATTCACAGAATTCAATTGTTGACGCGACTTTAATCAAAACACTTTTCTGCGATAATGGAATCTTTCTGCCTTTATCGCCCAGACAGCTGATTCATTCCTTTCGTGGGCCCACCTTTAATCTCACCGATAACGTGTACGTAATCAGCGGTTTGTCCCCAAATCCCCCGGGCGGCAACAGCGTCTTTTTTCTCAAACTTTCCTTGAGCGTTATGTAAGTGAGAGGAGTAGGCCGCATGCTGGCGACTTCCGTTCCACACAGAACGTCATACCGTCAAGGGAAACTTCCTAGCATGTGATCCTGTGCGTTTGTAGACATTTGTTTATCTCATAGCCCAACTGGCAGTCGGAGTTAGAAGTTTATTTCTTGTAAAACTATTTTCGGATCAATTATGAAGAAGAGAATTTTTGTGCTATAAATATCGCAGGTTCTGAAGTAAGATCTGGTTTTTCCGGCATATTGGCTGCACAAACGTTGTTCCACAAAGGTCAAGGGTTCCATGCTGGTCGACGTTTCGTCACTTGATGACTATAAACCGCCCTGAGGAAGATGCTCGGGTCGAATGTCGAAACGTCGGCCAACATGGAACCCTTGACCCTGTGGAACACCCAGCAAGACTTCGCGCATCGAATGCTCTGCCATCTAAGCTATCATGGCCCTTAGGAAACTATTGTCTCACAATGTTTTATGAATAAGTTTTTCTCGGAGTCTTTTAGAAAAAATTCCATCGCCCAATCGTCGGAGATATTCATCACTCACTTTTTCAACACATGGTGTATAACCTGATCCTGGAAAGGAGTACTGAAATGAGAAAAGGATTACTGCTCCTTCGTCACTGCCTTTAATCGTCGTTAATATTGCTTCCATTTAAAGTTCTCCATTGTTTGCTGTTTTCAATATTTGTCACTCCAATGAATGTAAAATGTGTTATTTATTTCATTTTAATACTATAGCATTTTTTTAGTATTTCCGTATGCTCGCCCTAGTATTATTCACCTTTAGCTGTTGCTTCTGTTGCTAAAAACCTCTTACACCTTTTTTACTGAGCGTATCGTCCTAAAATTTTCCGTCGTTAGTGATTCCACCGTCCTTATCTCAAAAAAATTCCACTAGATAAAGTTTTTTATCCTCTGGCTTATTAGGAATGGATTTTCGTCACCTGAACCTAATCGTCGTCCTCGGTAGTCGTGCCGGCGCCGTTCTTGTATACCCAATATTCGCAGGTTCGTGTCCCACCTCGGATATGGTTGATGTGTAGGTGTTATCTACATCTACATCTACACAATACCCTGCAAGCCACCGCGAGGGTGTGTGGCAGGGGGTGAAGATCACCAAGCATGCACTACCGACATGCAAACAAGCAACTAAAGTGTCTCATGCAACTGGATTGTTAGTATCTATAGTATTTGAGGGGTTAATACATGCATCATGCACTACAGAATACTCTAAAATATATCCCCTACCTACATTGCTATGCTGCCTATTCTGTTCTCTTATCGTACGGGGAAAAAATGACATTTTGAATCTATGAGTACGACAATATATGTCTCTAATCTTATTTATCTGGTCGAATCTAGCATAATACGCTGGTGTTTTTAACATGTTCCTAACATCTTCAGTAAAGCTATCCGATTGAAATTTCTCTAATAGATTTAATCTGGACTTTAACCTACGCTCTGATAATGACCCCCACCCTAGTTCTTGTATTAATTCTGAAACACTACTCAACCTATCGTAACACCTTTTAACGAACCTAGCTGCTCTAGGCTGCACACTGTCTAGTTCTCTGATCAAACCTAATTCATTCGGATCCCATACACTGGCTGCATACTCAAGGTGGGGCCTAACTAGTGGAAAGTAACCGCTCTTTTGTCTTCTCATCACATTTCCCAAGTACTCTTTTTATAAATCAAGTTATGCTAAGGAATAAGTTAAATTAAGCGGTGCAATGTAACCTTAGCATTTGGAACAGCTTAAAAACTAATTCTTCTGCTTCTTCTAGCCTTTCGTGTGTCTGATGGAAGCAGCTGTGAGTAGCACTAGGGCAGCGGTTTGGTGTGGAGGTTAGAGCACTGAATTTCTTAGTGTCCGGAATTGGATTCTGTTATTTAAGTAATACACCGGTACCAACTTGATTGCTATGCGGAGTACCTATTTCAGGACTCTGCCTGTCGAGTGAGACGCTAAACCGTGTATCCCTTGCCGACGCCAGGGTTCTCACAACCTTTCTTCTGTTCCTAATAAGCATACCGTCCCCCAAATGCCCACCTATCCTTAAACGGCGGAAAAACGTCCTTAGAGCCTCCCCAGGGTAACTACAGCTACTGCATACTACACCTCAATATTTTGCACAGTCCCAATTTGTTTTCTCGTAGCGTATGCCTTAATTACCCTAGTTTGTTTCAAAGTAATGTCTCCACTCCGCATCCTGCATCCAGATCGCTTTCCGATCAAATTTGGTTAAACCGGTGACATTAGCTGCGAACGTGTGTCGAGGTCGCCTTCTTTGGTCGAGGCGCCCAAACCTTTGAGCTTTACATCGCCCTGCATCTCTTCCCCGCGTCAAAGGGAGTCGTCTGCGTTTTGTGTCTTCTTCTTTTCAATGCTTTTCTTTCCTCCTTCTCCCACTTCCGCTCTAAGATGGCGAATGAGCCTATTTTTATCAATAATGAAACGAAAGATAAAGTGTTCATTTCATTTGATTCACTGGATTACTTTTATCGATATAATCATTTCATAAGACGTCACCAATCGGAGCACGCACTTGTCTTTATTGCGATTCATTTATTTTAAAGGCAATTGTATTATGCAGTAAATATATTGATATGACGAGATCCCTATCTTTGCAAGTATATTTGGAGGTAACTGAACCGACGAAGGTAGTTAAGGGCCATGAAACTCAGTCCTAATAGCATTAGGAACGTGGCTACGGAATGTCACTGGTGACAGAATTTTAACGAATGTTCTACGAGGATTCAAACACTTCATCTACATCTACATAATACCCTGCAAGCCACCACAAGGGTGTGTGGCAGGGGGTGATTTCTCACCAAACATGCACTACATATCATGCATAAAAAAGGAATAGTATTAATGTAGTAGTCAGAACTACACTATTTAAAAAAGATAGAAATTGCAAAGGAAACATGCAAAAACATTCTGTTAGTAGGGTTAGATTTAAGTACTCATACCAACATGCAGCTACCAATGCTATTCATTGCTACTCTCCGATAGGACATACTTCTATGTATACGACGGCGTGGTAGCTTGGTGGGTACAGCTCTGGGTTGTAACCGGAGGACCAGGGTTCAAATCTCGGGGAGGTTCAAATGAATAGGCGCAGAAGAACTGAATCTGAGTGACGTCATGGATACTACATCTTTCTTGTAAACCACAGGTGGTACAAAGATTGGGTTCAGCAATTTGTGAACGCTGCCCTAACAAACCAGACCGACTTTTCGGTTGAAAACTATGTTAAATAAGATTGGCAATTTTCCACAAAGAATCTTTACTCCGACCGATTTCGATGTGATACATCATCATCAGCTGAAGCCGATCGGAGTAAAGAATTCTTTGTGGAAATTTGCCGATCTTATTTAATTATGTTATTCCACCACATAACGCCTGAAACGACTCTTTTTATTAAAAACTATGGTTTGTCAATGGATAAGGTACCTACTGAAGTTGAGATTGGGAGGAGAGGAGAGTCTTTCCTCCCGTATTTTGTTGGCGAGGTCTGCTACTTTTGCCTAAGTTGGAAGGCTTAAGAGCGTATTTGAATCCCGGATGCGTATTCGGATACAGTGTCCACAATTGAGTGCGACGCCAGAGTGCCGTGAAACAGACTGAAGTGCGGTGGCCCGCCGATAAATATTAGCTACGTGGAAACAACGCTAGTTTCGCCGGCGTGGACGTTTAGGGTACCGGCTGCGGTAGTGGCGCCTTCCCAAGGATCCAATCTGCGGCTCCGGCTGCCATTTACCTCAAAACGCCGTTCCCTCGACACTGCGCTCTGCAGCAGGTTAATTGGTAAGCCATTCACGGGAGCACGCACGTTATGCCACTCACCCTGGTCGAGAATTCCAAATTCTGGAGCGTTTATTCGTCGAAGTTCGTTGCTAAAGTGACAAGGTGTACGCTGGATTCGTTTCTGAGGGACCAACATTTTATTTTCCATCGGTGGTTCCCACGACGAAGTTGCCCGACACTCTAATGGCAGACGGAATGGGGAAAAGACTTAATGGGTGTTCTATACTAAGCGTGGCAGTATATGGCACCGACAACTGGACTTTTGTAGCAATTAGTTCTCTGTGATTTGAAATTCGTGGCTGGTGATGGCTCATCCTCTGCCACATACCCTTGCGATGGTTGCAATGTATATTATGTGGACACAGGAGACTGAAAATAGAGTGGTGGGTTTTGAGATTTGGAAGTGGAAAAGAGTGGGCGTGGTTAAGGTGAGTGGGAATATTAGGTCAGCTAGAACAGGGAGGAGGAATGTGGCTGTTTGGATCGAATGATGATCGGACGTTGGGGAAATAGAAAAACTGTATGATGTGAACACTATATATAACCCACTGCAAGGGAAGCATATCATGTCTTACTAAATAAATGTACCTCAATCGGCAGAACCCTCATAATGGTAACTTGGAATTTACATCTGGATCTTTTCGTCTTCAAAACTTCCATTTTCTGTCACACTTTATCCTGTTGCTGAATTCATTTCATCATCACTGGTGATCAATTTTAACAGCGCCCCTCTTTCCAAGCGCTAGTGAGCACCAGGTATAAATGGAGCTACTTAATGACGCATGAACAAAACTAGCATTAAAAGTATCGAATCCGTAATAATAAAACTCATTGCTTCAACCCTAGCCGTTTCTAGCTAATTCCCTTTTTTTGGGAACATTTTTCTCACATTTGACGCTGTTCCTGCCTTCCATATTTCATCATCATCGGTCAACAATCCTAGGACTGGTTTGACGCAGACCTCCACACGATTCGCCTATCGGCCAACCTCTTCATATTGACGTTATTCTTCTCTTTTTCATCATCTACTCATCTCTCACAACCTGTTATATGTATCTCACACGAGGCTGACTTTTCCAATTTCCCCGCTCACTCTTCCCTCGACGGTTGTCTTTATCAGGCCATCGTGTCTCAAGATATGGCCGATTAAACTGTCTCTTCTTCTTTTTAGGGTATTCGGAAGACTTCTCTTTCTCCCACTCTTCTTATGACTTTCTCGTTACTTACTCGGTCGATCCATTTAATCTTCATCATTCTTCTGTAGCGCCATATTTCGAATGACTCTACCCTCTTCTTCTCCGCTGCTGTCAACGTCCATGCTTCACTACCGCAAAGAGATATGCTCCAGATGTACTTTCTGATAAATTGCTTCCTTACTTATACGCTTGAATTTCCAGCTGTAAGTAGATTCTTATTTAGGTAGAATGCCCTCTTTGCCTGGGCTATTCTACTGACTATTTCTTTCTTGCTTGAGTGAGCGTGTGGCTCCAAGATGACAAGCGTAAGCTGAAGTCGAGTGTGGAATTTTTATTGCTTGCGAAATACGTATTTTACGCGAATTTAATCCATCATCATTAGGATTGCCGGGAAACGTATTTCTGCCGGCGCAAAGGTGCTTGTGATCTTTCCATCCCATGCTTCAAGGTAGTGGCAGATACGTTCGACAAATTGGCCGATCTACTCGATCACTCGACCCGATCAAGCTCTTTGTCTTTCCCTTTTCCGCACCGGTGATCCCCGAGATTAATCTGGGCGAAGCCGCGAAAGATCGGGGAGAGCCTGCCGGCCCGCGGAGACGCTGGAGGCCATAAATACGTAAACGTCTTGAGCGCCGGCCGGCCCTTCATTTGCGAGACAGGGACTGAGGTTGCGGGCGTATTTATGAGGCCCTAATGATCATCGCGATCTCCGCGCTGCCGATCTCTGCCGACGACCGTGCCCTGCGCGTTCCACACCCCATCACGCCAGGTGGGACTCGGATATTCGGTGCGGCGTTGCCAGTTCCGTCCCATTCATCCCGTCCCCTTCCGCGTCCCGATGCTCGGTACCCGCTCACCTCGGGTCACGCCGAATTTGGGGAATGGCGGTGAGACAAAAGAGGATTGGAAGCAGGGGAACGGGGATCGAGAGAGTTGGCATGCTGGCTTCCCATACCATCCTAGGGAGCCCGTAAGCTCCCTGGGTGTAACGGGTCCCTGCTTGGGTGGTAAGTGGAGAGATTCGGCGCTCTATGTGGAGAGCAAACTCAGTACTCCGGCCGTCGGATGGGACGTTAAATCTGGGACCCTATTGGCGCCTTTCGCAAATGCAAGCCAAAGCCGACGCAGAGTTTTTGTCCCCCCTTCCTCTATTCCCATGATAATTTCTCACCGTACCAAATTACCCCTTTTCCTGAACGGCGCCGGTGAATTTAGCTCTCTGTCACTTTCCCTAATTGAAACTGTGACGAAAATAAACGTCTAGAATGTTTTATCTTTACTCGAGGTGACGTCCAATTTATCGCGAGAGCCAAACCCTCAGAGGGAGCGCGGTAGGGGGTAAATAGTCATCATAAGACCCTAGCTCTATTTGATAAGAGGCCTCTTTTCATTCAGCCCCTCGGGTTTCACGGGTCAGAGCTCGTCAAGTAACCAGCAGCGAGGTCGCACAAGTTGGCCGAAATTCTCATCGCCGGATGATCAGCGTCCAACGTTTCCCACGGCATTGTTTCCGGCTCGAACGAACGTGAGGCAGGCTAGGGAAGCTTCCCGCGTTCGTCAATGGAAACGCGTGGGATCGATGGGAAATGAGAGGCGAGAATGAAACGGCGAGGAAGAGGGGGTTTCTCTTCTCAGAGCGGACGAAGTTTACTCTTGTCTTCGGCCGAAAATTACTCAATTGTCCCGTTTTTTCGCTGGACTTCTTTTTCGCTGTCAAAAATGGCCAGAGATCACGCCAATGGACATATTAATGGATATCAGGCAAACTCTTTTTAACCGGATTTCCGTCTGCATCGCTTATCGTGATTCACCAAAAAGTGGATTCGTGTCCCCGTCGGAATTTGCGGGAGTCGAATCTTCAGGCGGTTAGGCAAACCAGATAATGCATTCGTGCTTCACAACGGTGTCCCCTCGAGCACGATTTGAATGGACTCCAGTGCACAAATCAGAAAAAATCGAGCGAAAATTAAGTTGTTGTTAACTTATGGCTTAAGGTCTTTGTCAATTTAAAGAAAACGTCCAGGACTCTGAATGATGCGTGTGCTGTTTTTGTTCTGTCCTATTTCGGCACTGCTATCATGGTGTCGGCATGGCATGCGTAGGTGCGTGAGGCTTCGGAAAGGGGGCTCAGGCGGGAGGGAGTGCCCCGCACCAACCTTTCGTCTCTCGAAATGGGAAATGACTCCCAGCTTGCGAGAGCGACGGCGGAAAAAACGTCTGGAGAAGAAACGGCTAGTGCTGCCCCCTCTTATTCCAGGATGAGTCACGGTTTCCACGGAGGCTGTTCCTCCGTCCTCCCTCCTTTCTCTCTTCGCCGTCGCTTCTGCCGATAACCCTTTTCCCTCCTTCCCCTCCGCAGCCTCAACCTTCAGGCTGCCATCCCCACCACTCGGCCCTCCCGCCCCTCCCCGGGCTCTGTGACGTAGCCTCCCTCCCCTCATCCGCTTTCCCTATCTCGGTGACGTCACGAGGAAACCGTTAGGCACGCCACCGCGACGGCGAAAGCGTGAACTGCCTGCTAGGGACCGAAGTTGCTGACGTCACAGCAGAGGCGGCAGAATCGATTGTTGTAAACTATGGTGCAGGAAGGGTTATCGTCACTGCGCGAATTTCATCGCGGGCTTAAGCATTTTTTGTGGTGCATATCGATGGATTATGATGTTATTTATCTACGGACTGTTTTGGAGTGGTTTTTGGACAAATTTTACTTAAAAAACACCGTCAAATTGTATCATGGTCTCATTTCATTACATACCATCATTTTCGTCCGAATTATCTTTAGAAAATTAGTGCTTCTGGAGTGGTATATGCCTTTTATAAATAAATAGATGTCTTTTTAAATTTATTGTCTTTGGAGTGGCTTAATTAATAGTTTTTTTTTTAATTTTCCACTTTTATACATAATGCCAAATGTTTTAATTTATTTTTTAAAAACTAACTGCCTCAAATGTTTCAGGAGATATCCCTTCGATTTCTTCCAGATAAACCAAAGTTTTTGAAGAAATTAATTTGTCTGAAAACCCTGTATTTACCTTCCACTGTCATAGAAACATCCCCCTATTATGAGTATATTTCACTTAGGGCTTAGTTTATTCTCACTAACCAGAAGAACCTTTGAGTTGAACACTAACTTAGGTATAAATATTATTCTTAGTGTTAGTGGTAGTAGTAGTGACGTCAAGTTGGAAAAATGGCTGGCTTTTTGTAAAAGTAGACCCTCGGGTAGCTGTGCCTGGTTTTATTTACTTTTTAATCTGTTAACGATTCCAAAAACAAAATTCACTCCGAATTTTCGAAGTGTCTAGAAGAAAGGAATTTTGATGACTGATTAAAATGCATACTAGAGGGGGGTAAAGGAGATGCAGTTTGAATGAAAATAGTATGAAACAGATTAGTAAAATTGAGGAAACTTGTGACGGGATATTGGATGTCGTTACAAAAGGTCGAATGCTGGCTATGGAAGGAGGAGGGAGAAAAAGAAGTGTAATTTGATTGATTGGGAGAAGTAGGACGCATGCTAAACTAAAGAAGTAAAGGAAAGAAATTTCGAAAGTAGAAACGAAAAATAGAATTTTTACAGGAAAATCTACCCAGGCGAAGGTCAAATGGCACTAATATATTTATTAAGCACTGGCAAGTAGGAATGTACGAAGCAGATACGGAATATATCATTATTCCAGATGCGATAAACGAGTAGTGTTGTCAATTATTTACTGAGGTTTTAAAATTATGTATCTTTTATTACCGCTTGAAACACTAGAAAATGGTTACAAATCTTGGCTTTAATGAAGAAAAGTGACCGTTGATTTGATTTTTGTTTTCGTTAGAAATTGTTTAACGTTTTTAATGATAATTTATGTTAGTAATAGTGTCAGGAATGATATAAATCATAACTTCCCACGCGCATCTATCTAGTAATTAGATGAGGCTCGCTACCAGAATATCTATAGCTCCCATCATTCAATTAGGTTATTTGGCTTTGACACCAGGCATTTTCGCCACTCAAATCCTGTTAAAGGTTTCTGCATGTAACAATACCCTGCGCTCACTTTCTCTTTCATGAAAGTTACCCACTTCCCTATCCTTCGATTTTGTACATATGATTTCTCTGTTTTTCTGTCTTTCTGATTTTGATATTATTGTGATAAAGTGCGTGAAGCTACCATTTAAACATTTTTATCATTAGCACCTTAATTTTCAAAATTTATACTCCGTAAATCTCATCTTCAATAATTCTCATCCGTATGGAAGTACTTGAAAATTACAATATTCGTATTAATGCAATCATATTCTTCTTCGTGAGGTGTGTTTATTTTGGGCCGAAAATACTATAGTTGATGAAATGAAACCAGGAAATATCCTTAAAACCGTGAAATCCTATATGCAGATTACGTAGCATTTTACTCAGTTAAAGTCTGTAACTTATAGATGGAATTTAGCATATTTTGGTTGCCACTTAAGTCCCTAGTTTACGTTTATTCTTGATATATGTGTAGGAACCGCGTGTGAAAGTTGTTTCATGGGAAGCGAGGCATTTTTTTCCAAACAAAATTTGGTGAACCTACCATAATTTATTTTCCATAACTTTGTATGCATCTATTTCTTATCCTATTGCAAAACTCAGTACATGGGCTCGGCATGCGTTAAATTTAGTTTCGCATTTTATTTTCATTAGTTTCACTTTAGTATAAGAACATATAAACATTTGTTACAAATGATGGGCTGGCACTTCTACATACTACCCCTACTAATGACTATCCTAATTTAATCGTTCTTCAGGGTCAAAAACTGCCCACCTGGATGAACAATTCTTGGACAAAATTAAGGTTGTCTTTATTGCTCATGAAATCATGTCTACAGCGGAGCAATCTATATTTTCTATTCGAGTAGGTACAGTTGAAACATTTTGACATTTAAAAAAATAATTGCAACAAACCCCATTTCTTTTTTTGTAAGGAGCATCTTATCTATCATCACTCAAACTAATGTGTATTTCGGCGGCAGCATGGGGTGGATAATCTTCAATTTTTTGTATTGATGCGTCGAAAAGATCCCATTTCTTTTTTTGTAAGGAGCATTTTATCTATCATCACTCAAACTAATGTGTATTTCGGCGGCAGCATGGGGTAGATAATCTTCAATTTTTTGTATTGATGCATCGAAAAGATCCATTTTAGGTCTAAAGAATATGCAATTGCAGAGCTATACATATGATTGATAAGACCTGCAGAAATGTCTCCCTATTGTTTTGTTATTGAAAATGTCCTGTGAAGCTAATTATTAATTACTTAGCAAGACGGAATCTCATCGTTTAAGTGGCGGTATCTTTTTATCTCCTATCTTCTTACCTCGGAATCTATTTTATACTCGTTGCTGCTATCTCAATCTATTAATCGTAACTGTTCGGAATTGCCTTGTCTCGGCTAATGCGACTCGTTCTACTACGGGAAACTAGCCTTTTAAAATGTCAGAAACAATTTAAGAACAGCGATCGTGGTCCCACTCTACTGAGCGATAGTGAAAAAAGCACGAGCTAGCACGTTGGGCAATTACTGTTTCTTGTAAGTTTTTTAGCTATTAAGTGCGTAAATATAGCTTGTATATGGTTTTCCGGATACAATAGTGCTTTTCTTGATGTGGCCGAGATTATGAGGGTTTTTTTGAATTTTATTGGTAGAAAACTAAAATTAACCTTGCACTCCATTAAAATTATTTTTCTTTCCTATTCATGCATGCCCCAGTAAGCTACTTCTTCATATTTATTAAAGTTTTTTTTATTTCGGGAGTTAGTCAAAATCTGAGGTGTATTAAAAATCTTTGGCCCCTCTCGTTTTGGTTATTTTTTTATTATTGCCGTAGTTTTGGCAACCTACGGCACTTTTCCGATTGAACAAGATGCTTTTGGTTGTGTTTTTCAACTAAGCACTCTAAAATTACAGCAAATGAAATTAAAATTTTTGTTTATTTCCTCGATTTATATAATTTTGACTTCAGTTGAATACTCGTATGCAGGTTCCCTTTAGGGAATAACATCTTTATTTTGTCTGAAGATTTTGAGATTGTGTCACGATAGAAAATCACTTCGGCACGGTCAAGAAATTTTTGGCGGTTAGTTTGTATTTTTTATGTAAACCTTTCCTTAATTTCTGGTGAACTAGAGTGGTCTGCCGCTACAAGGGACGCGAGGGAACGTTTTTGGAAGTGAGGGAACGAAAATCCTCCGTAATTAAAGAAAGCGTAATAATTCTGTAGTGTGGAGGAAATAGATTTTAGCTTCCTATACCGCGGGTAAACGCAACCAAATCATTGGATGTTAGGAGACAAAACTTCAGGAAGTTTTACCATTCCCGCCGCATTTTTGAATTTTGAAATTCGTACCACATCAGAGATATCCTCGTTCACCGAATCGCCTCAGTGTAGCGCTGCTGTTCCCCGTGTGCGAGAGAGGTCGCGAGGAGAGAGCAAGGGCAGAGGGGATTCCTCTCGCCAGGCCTTGATGAGTGCTGCCATCTTCTGGTTCAATCTCCTCCTAAATTGAGTCTCGAAGCGCCCTGCGTTGAGGCACGCGTTTCAAAGTTAACCACAAGTTAACTTCATACGTGAGTATTGCGAGTAGCGTGAAGATAACCGAACTTGCGACTCAAATCAGCCGCCTCTAGTACAACCTAACCTCCTTGTAGTAGGCACGCGTGATGCACGTGTTTTTTAGGATGAGAATGAGGATATGGGCTTATTTTCTGTAGCACGTTCAATGAAGTCTTTGTGCTAAAGGACCCAAAATTGTTGTTAACAGGCGAACGCCAGAAAAACCTTACATTAACTGCGTACTTACTTAATGAGCATAAATTGTTCATTCACAAATATGACTACCACCAATTTGACCACCAAAAATATTTGCAGTAACTTAAACGTCCTCTGTACTCATATTCAGGTGTTACTGAGATGTGCAATGTCAGATCGGAATTTACGAGGAGTCAGAGTGTAAAAATAGCTATCCACGATTCAGCGGTTTAATAGAGTTAACTTGGAAAAAAGAAGAATTCAGCCGACCAGGTTAAAGGAAAAGTTTGTATTTAAAAAAACAGAAGCTAATGAGTAATCTAAATAATGAACCAATAAATAGTAGCTACATTTAGATGATTCCATGTATTTTAACATGGTATAGTTGAATTTTTTGTTGAAGTATATGCATGGGCGTAGCCAGGGAATTTGGCTGGGGGGGGCCATGGGACCACCCACCCTCCACCCATGGGACCACCTCTGGGGGGTACCCCCACTTCAAGAGGGGGTGTTTCTCCCGCGGAAATGATTTTTAATTTAACCTTCTCAGAACTGAAATTAAGCCAAATTGGTGATGACATTTTTGTAAATTACTGAACGGGATTGTTGCAGACTAGAAAATGATCACACCGAGTTGGAAAATAAAATAGCTTTTATTTTCAACGAGGATTCACACATTTTCAGAGGGATCATAGTAAACTTTGGGATGGTTAATAAATTAAATACAACTTCAATATTAAATGCAACAAAGAAAAGAAACAAAAAATTTGGTTTAAAAGAATTTTTGTTTTTTCAAAATTTTCAATGATGGTAGTGATGGGAACCCTTTCTTTAACAATTTTTTTTTCGATTTGGAGAATGGATGGAATTGAAAATCTTGATTGGCCGGTTGTAGACCGAACCCACGACTTGATTCTTCGCATAACTGAGAAACTTCTTTCACATCCACCCTAGCTGACAGGCAGGCCGATTGCTACTTGGAGAAGTCTGTAAATATTCGGCATGATATCTTCATTTATTTCTACTCAGACATTTTTAAGTTTGACCTCTAGTTCCTTGTTTTTTAATATTTTTTCAATAGTGTTGCCTGGGCATTTAAGGAATGGGTATCAATATTCATAATTTCTTTTTAATTATTAATGAAATCTTCAGCTTCAGTCAAGTTCAACTGTGTAAAGGCATCCGCTGCCTTTGCCACGGGAACGGACTCAAACCTGTGCTGAAAATGTGAAATAACGTTATCCAAAACCCTGTTGTACACCTTGATTTTCCAGTAATCTCAAGTGTTGGGGTTGGTCAGATGGTAGGTCGGTCAGCTAGCTTTTTCCTACGGTAGTTTCAACATAGTAATCGTCCATTTTTGCGGACGACTGCTGCCTTCTTTTCTTTGAGACAGACACAGGCTCTGGCAAATTGTCGTTATTGTTCGCAAATTCTACTATCTCGGCCCATAAACCATCAAAATTATTTCTGCTCTCTGCGAAAGTAGTTGGAATGCTGGCAACAACTGAACTTGCTCTCCCGAGCGTCGCATCGGGGCCTTGCAAATACTTACTCAGCACGTTGGTCACCGATAAAACTGAATGGATTACGAAAAGATTAACTACGAATTCAGGTTGTGCGATAGATCTCAACAAACCGGTGGCCTCCACCATAAACTCTCGTGCAGCGTTGATTTCCTCCTCAAGGGCTTCTTTGATTGCGTTGAAGTTATTTATTACAACGTTACAATTTGTGTAACGGCAGCACCATCTTGTACTACTTAAGTTCCCCATTTCTTTCCCCGCAGAAAACGGCTCTGCAGACCCTTGCTAAATCGAAGATAACGAGTTAGCCTAGCCTTCTAGCCTGCCTAGCTTCTTTTGAATCTCTGCTGAGATGGCATGATTACCAGGTTGTGAATAGTGCATATGGAGGGCTTCAAGAATATTGAAGAAAATGTAAGCTGACTGGATATCGTAGCAGGAATAGACAACGGCCAAATTTACTTTGTGAGCTAAGCAGTGGATATAAATTGCCTGTGGGTGTAGTTCTTTCATTTTCACCTGGAGACCTGCATTCTTTCCTGACATTACGTTGGCAGCATCGTATGATTGTCCAATCATTGGTATATCGTCCAAGCTGTATTTAGTTAAAAAATATTGAATCATTTGGCTTAGATACTCGTAATCTCTTGCTGTGGAACAATTTAAGAAACCCAGAAACCTTTCGATGGGCTCCAATCCTCTTACATATGTCCCTCAAAACTGCTGACAACTGTTCTTCTTTGTAACATTTGGCTTCATCAACCATCAATGAATAAAACCCACACTCCCGCACTTCCTTTACAATTTCTTGAAGAGTTAGACTGGCTGCAACTTCTATTATTTCGTTCTGAACCGTTGGGTTGCAGTAGTTAAGGCACTGCTCAAAATGTTTTGCAAAAAAGTCATCATACTTCGCAAAAAGCTTACACAATTCAACAAAGTTTCCCCTATTCTGAGATTCAGAGCTCTCATCATGTCCTCTCAGTGGCATGCCTTGACAACTGAGATAGGAAATAATATCAGCTACTTCTGTCAAGTAACGTTTTTTCTCTTCAATCTCTTCTTTACTCTGATTTACGACTCTCTCGTGCACAGTACCAGATGCGTTAGCTATTTGGTACCCCAGATACTTTTGATGACAATCCGAATGAGATCCTGATTTTTCGTGTTTTTCGATCGCATCTTTTAATATTTGCAAAACCACGTTTTAATATACTTTTCGTTTTGGTCTCGCACAACCCCGGTAAAGAAAAGTCTACACACAAAGCAGTATGCTCGATCTTTTTCCACACTGTACTCCAACCACTGGTGTTTACATAGTAAGCATCGGCAAATGATCGGCTTCTGTCTCCAAATAGTGTTTTCGGGAAATTAATTTTCAGTTGTTTCGGTCCAGTTTCCAAAGTACCAAGATCCATCGGGTCAGATGCTCTTTCCTCGGTTACTTCCATTTTTTCATCTGTGGGTTTAGTTGAAGTTTCAAACGTTGATGGTGCAGAGGAGGGGAATATGCGGTCGTCTCTGGGAGGATCATCATCTTCACGTTGATCATTTCTTGGAGGGGGAGAGAGAGTTTTCTTGAAAAATGATCGAATATATCTGAAACTTTCTTCATCTTGCGCCGAAAGAAAAACAAAATAGAAGGGAAAAATCACAAGATTTCACGAAACTTAATCAACTTCACAACACTTATAGCGCTTTCCGCATTTAATTGACAGTATGGGCTCCCATGGAGATTCGTTTCCCATGTTAATCTCCACAAGGGCGGAGGTGCGCTGTTGTCAAATGCAGCATTCAAATTAATATTGCACTATGCACTGTATAAAAATGTGCCATAATGCATAAAGAGACGCTTTATTTAGTGGTGCCAATAGTTTTTCGACACAGTTTATAAAAATTTTCATAAAAAATATATCCTTAAACTTCCCCTAGAAACGCGGTTCTTTTCACTTTATTTTTTTCACTCGATTGTCGGCAAACCGTTCCTCATGCTGGATTAAAACTTGTACATAAAGGTTTCTCATACTATTTTCTTCGTAACAGTGCACATGTTTTTTGTGGTTAATTGAGCTAAAAGGTTGTTATACTGATGTAAATATCTAAAGGACGAAAATTTGAATTTTTGTAAGGTAAAAAGTAGTCGCCTGCTAACTTTAAGTGAAAAAATCATTTCTTTATCTCAATCGTGAAGGGAGTTGCAACGTTTTTATCTTAAGAAATATTATTACGGCGCCGTCGAGGCGCGATGTTTGCTCAGTCTGCAAGTGAAGACAGGGGACAATTAGTAACGGCAGCATCATATATCATATTTGAGGTGTTTTGTGACTTGACTAAATTGCTTCGAGAGGGAGGTAAGGGGACTATTCAATGAGCGTGAAAGGTGGGGAGGGGAGGAGGGCTCTTCTTGTCTCACGAAGGGGAGTATGGGAATCGAAGATGATCTTGGTAAAGTTTATGTTTACGCATGAGATCATACTTGTATTACCATTTTAATAATAATCGTGTTTTTAGAACTGCAAGAATGTATTTACTACGAGCTAGTGTGCTCCCGTTACCTCTCGGCCTGAGTCTCGGAAGTTAAAAAAAAGAGGTAAAATTTTCAGGACAACATAGCTTCGGATTCCTTGTGATGAGCGAAATACATTGTGATCATGAATTTTGACACAACTAGGCAAATATCGCAACACGGATATACAAAAGGGATTGTACCTACATCTGATTCACAACTAAATAACTCTAAGATTCACTACTGAATGCTCCACGAATTACTACGGCTTACGGCCATGGAGCGGCATGGAATACATGCACGTCAGCGACGGACATTAGTTTTATATGGTGAAATAAAGGGCGGGAAAGACTGGCCGATAAACGTAATAGTGGAAAAATAAGGAGAATTTCCTATCCCAGTTTCTCCCTGACTGATACGAGGGTTCCCTGATTTTTCCAGAAATTCGAAATTCGAAAGCCACAAATTCAGGTAACCTGCGCCAAACCTAGCAACTCAAGGGTGGTAAAATCAGTTTACCAGCGTTTCTCCAACCTGCGTTCATAGGACGAACTTGATACTTAAGTTACTAGCATATTGGCACGGGTTACTGGCTTTCCAACCTAGTAGTGTGAACGGGGCCAAAGGGACCGGACCGCCGCGCGCCGTGCTGTGGCTCGGCCGCAGGCGCGCGGTTGCCAGCGCTGTGTGAAGCGTGGCCACCACAATTTCGATTTGTTAAATTTTTCTGGGGGGGGCCACGAGCCTTCTGGAGGGGGCCGGGCCCCCCCAGGGACCCCCCTAGCTACGCCCATGAGTATATGTCATGCTTCTTTTCTTATGTACGCGAAATGTTTTACCGTCTTAATTCCACACGATTATTCACCTATCTATGAATCATTATATTTTTCATTTTTTTGTACGTGTCGTATCAAAAAAGAATTTCATCAATGTAACAGTTATATGCATTTGGTTCAGCCAAGTAAAAAAACTCTATACAGTGACATAGATTATCGTAATGAGTCCTAACGACCGGCCGGTGTATAAATAATGAAATCCAAATGCTAAATTGTCGATATTTAGATTGTACATTCAGCTATCGAATGCTGTTTCGTGAGATTTAACGAAGTATTCCTACTATTCCTATTATTATCCTACTATTACGATTCCTTTACGGTATATACAATTTATTACTTAGGTGGAAAGACGGAAAACTGATATTACAGACTATTTTACTCCGTTATGCCATTTAGACATTAGTAAAGCGCAAAATCTATCAAAAGTCGATTTCTTATCTACTGGATTTGGCACAATCATCATGGTAGCTCGGAGTTGGTTTGCTGAGCATCTTTGTTTCCTAATCAGCCACTTTCAACATCATGATATGCGTTTTACGTTTATTCAGAATGTATAATTTTTTGCAGAGTTATCTGATGACTTTAATTGGCCCTTTGATGAATGGTATAAAGTGAAATATACCGTTAGCTATTCCAATGAGTATTTTGGCAATTTGTCCGTCTGTATTCCATTGAGGGTTTCTCGGGCTCGTAACCCCTGGCGTTAATGTTTTTTTGAAACCTCGAGCTGAAAATCACCGTGAAGGAACACGCATGCGGGAAGGGCAACGACCTCCCGCGACCCATTTTCTCTCCGCCGTCTCGGATAAAGAAAAAAAAAGTTGTGGCACCGAGTTTCCATCGTGCTTTCCCCCCGCCTTCCGCCGGACACCTTTCACCAACCAGCATTGTTATGACCATTTAATCTCGGGCGTTGTTGGGAAAGAAATAACGCAACTACAGCGACGAAGGAGGAAACCGAAGAAAACTTTTGCGTTTTTTTTTTTAATTTCAACCCCTCCGACCTTTCGTTTCCTGGTTGAAGGGGCCGTGTTGTTGTTAATTGTTGCGTGCTCCGAATCTGTCTGCGTGTGTACGCGGAGGCCGACTCCACTCTCCCTTGCCCTATCTCCAGCATTAGATCTCGGATCTCATTTTTTTCCCTCTCTCCTCCCCCGGCGGCGGTTCCACTCATGTCCCAGCGCCAAGATTAAGGTCATTAAAATCAAACGGCCGCTGCTTTCCCTGGCAAGGACGAGAGCAGAGCGCGCTCGCCGCCGCCGGTCCCATGAAACATCTATCTACATAATACCCTGCAAGCCACCACAAGGGTGTGTGGCAGGGGGTGATTTCTCACCAAACATGCACTACATATCATGCATAAAAAAGGAATAGTATTAATATAGTAGTCAGAACTACACTATTTAAAAAAGATAGAAATTGCAAAGCAGACATGCAAAAACATTCTGTTAATAGGGTTAGCTTTAAGTACTCATACCAACATGCAGCTACCAATGCTATTCATTGCTACTCTCCGATAGGACATATTTACCGTTATTCGTATCTCTAATTGTGCGAGGGAAAAAGGACATTTTGAATCGGTCGGTTCGGCAATCAATTTCTCTAACTTTATGATTATGGTCCAGTCTGCCATAGTAAGTTGGGGTTCGTAAAATATTTTTAACATCATCACTGAAAATATTGCCTTGGAATTTGTTTAAGAGATTAAGTCTAAATTTCAACCTGCGATCTGACAATGATTCCCATTTCAATTCATTTAATAGACTGGTTGCGCTAATATAATTATCGTGTCGTCCCTTTACAAATCTTGCCGATCTTCGTTGCACACGTTCAAGTTCATTACTTAGACCGATTTCGTAGGGATCCCATACACTGGCAGCATACTCCAAATGAGGTCTAACAAGGGAAAAGTAGCTGATTTCTCGTACATGATCGTCACATTTACCCAATACTCTTTTGATGAAACCCAGTTTACTATTAGCTTGACCCATCATTTCACGTATTTGTTTACCCCAGGAAAGATCATGTGTCAAAACATTTCGTTCTTAAATGCACTTCTTTAATGCACTTCGTTAAGGACATTGTGGCACGGTGCCACGATAGATTTCCTCTCCTCACCTTAGCCTTTCGGTTTTCCTGGGCGCGAACGGTAGGTGGAAATTGACTCAAACAATTAGGTACTCATGTGTGGTAATCTCGAATTCCTCGAAAACTTCCCATCGGCGGGTCTTTCGCACGTCGAGATCAAAGTCGAATACTTTGGCCGCGACTTTGATTTGGATATTGGTGATAATATCATGAAATTTACTATTTTTCGCTAGTCTCAGTTGAATTTTACAGGAATTTCATCAATGTATTATATGTTTGCGCATATACTGCATGTGCGAAATACGAGCATGAGAGGTCGATTATTGTAGTAATGTATCCATTATATGTTCTGGTAAAATAACAATATATTCCTAAATATGGGTCAAAGATAAGCTGTGTAAGCGAAATCATTTGGAATTTGAGTAAAATAGAGTTGTGACCAGGAAAAGCAATAGTATGGTTGCTCAGTAAATTTACCTACGTCTTACCCTAGGTTTTTTCCCTCATACATATTTCCTAGTGGGAGTTCGCTATTCCGTTCCGATCCAAGCGGAAACTGGGTAATATATTCCAATATTTTTATTTGGATGAGCTTCGTGGATGAGATGAATTAATTCCCTCACTTTCTGTCTTTCATTATTTACTTTTTATTTTCTGATGCTCTCGTTGGATCATTTGGTTCTATTCCTTTCTTCGAGAAAAGCTTCCAGTCTCCTCACCTGCGAAGAGCTATTCCAGAGTCTCCTTTGCTTGATCCTGTTATGGAATGCAAGAAGCGGTGGCTTGCTTATAAGCGCTAAAATTCCCGCGCCGGTACTGCGTAGCCTCGAAAAATCATCCGTAGTTGACATCATTTCTATTCCCGGATTAGTACCGGTGGAGGTGCAAGCGAGAAGGGCACAGCAAAAAAAATCCCGAGTCAGGAGATTCATTGGAAGGATGCCGGGACACGGAGTATTCAAGATGTGGTGGACATGTAACATCGCAACAGAAATATGTTAATCTAGAAAATGAAAGGGAGAGAGGTATGGAGGGGGTTGAGCCCTGGTTAAGAAAGACTTGAATACCGATATTTGCTCTTTGTGAGCTCGGAATCGAATGCTTTAAATCTGGTGTTTTCCTAAGCTCCTGTGCTCAAGGCCCTCAGACATTTCAATTCGCCTCTCGGCCTTGTAAAACATATATTCATGACTAGGACGTGTGTACTCGTGACGCAACTTCTTTGTCTTATTTATTTTCATGGGACAATGATACGAGAAAACCAAGTGTCTTTCAAAAGTATATTGCGTAATTTTTGAATACCTTTGAAAACCTATGACGATGATTATTTGAGGATGTGTTTGCCAACCGGGGTAGTCAGGTCGGCAACGCGTCGAACTGACAGCGTGGGTTCGAATCCCGTCTTGGGTATGCGTGTTGTGTATGTTGCAGGATAAATCTTATCGTATAACCATAGACGTCGGAGGACTTAAAACCTAATCAAACAATATAGAATACTATATTATTACTTATTATACTGATATGATTTTAGGACGGTGGAATTCCTGAGAGCGGAGAATAGAAAATCGTCGTATCATGAATGCGAGAGTTAATTTTATTCCTCTCATATAATTAAAATGAACAAAACTTTGTGATTGCCTCACATATTTTGGCTACCTTTACAGGTTTAAGCATCACCGTAAAGCTATTAATGATTCGTTATGCTAGTGTGCATAATCAGGGTATACAAACTGGGTGATTTTCTTCCATTTTATTGATATATTCTATTTCGAAGTCCTTCCTTTGTTTTGAAGAGAATATTGCCTCTGAATATAGCGCGAAAATGTTAGGGGCACTTGAGGTGACCAATAATTTTGTTCAAAGAATAGGATGTGTTTATTACAATTCGAACGCTACATTAACACATTCTTCGCCTGCAATTCATCTATGTAACATAAAATATGACCGCTTTTATAATTTTATTTTCTAATATTTGCGAAACAATGGGTTGTCTAAAAAAAGTTTACTATTTCGTATTGTGCCTATGCATTTATGCCTTGGTTGACCAAGCGTAAGTAACATACCAGCTCTTATTAGAGTAGAATGTATAAAAATATCTGGGTCCTATAAAATGCTTCCATAGACGCAAAATTATACTAGCTCCGGGGAAAATTAAAGGCAAATTCCAGTTACCGATGCCAGACACGTTCCAAGCTAGCAATAAGAGTGATAATCTGACAGATATCATATCCTGAATGGGTCTCTAACCTCACCCCTTTCCCCCCTAAAGATTCGCGAACATAATGTGGGTCAAAATGCCACAAATATTCTCATGGGATAGAATGCAACTAGACCTGATGAATTTAGTGCTGCAATAATGCTCATTTTCCCTTAATAAATATTTTGGCGGCATATTTTCCCTTGGCTATGCCACACTTTCTCCTTCTGCTTCATTCCCGACTGATAGTGTGCAGCGGACTTGTAGAATGCTGGTCGTGGCTTTGTTGCGGTCATTGGGATCTCCAGTGAAGAGAATAAAATATGCCGGTCGGGCAGTAGCGGCCGCAGTTGAGGGTCTGCAGGTCGCCGCTTGCGCAAGCTTGCTTCTGAAGATAGCCGTGAACGCCCCCTTGACCGATAACGCCGGGTGACGAGAAATTTCGCCGATGATGGACGCATTCGTGCTACCACCCCCCACGCTCTCACTTTCTCCTTCGCCCTTTGCCGAAGTGGGTCTGCTGTAGCATCATTTCGGGGAAATCTCCAATATGCTGAAAGTAAGGAAGGTACTTTGGAATCGGCCTACGGTTTTCTAGCCATGATTCTCAATCGCCATATCGTAAGTGGAGTATGAGTGCACTTTTTCAGTGGGAAAACAGTACGAGCATTGCTGCTTTTCGACCGTAACATAAGGTTTTTTTTGTTCTGGTTGGTATTTTAGTTGACGGCTACTCGAAAACAAATGGAAAAGTGGGGTTGATGGAAATGTATTCCGATATCTCTTCTTGGATTATTTCCTTAATCGCTGTCAAGAATGGGATTGAATGAATTCAGCTATTGCGTCAAGGTAATAAATAATATTATTTGTTCGCACCTTTAGGGATTATCTTCAGATCGTATCATCATGATCCCGGAACGGATCATTTAAATAAGACAATTAGGTTAGAAATGAAATAATTCATTTAAATTATGATTTCAGCTAAATTTCTTCTATTTTTATATACATCACATCTTAATCACATAAATAGCACAATAGTGCCACATACTATAATATTCTTCCACGAGGAAAAAAACGCTAATTGTAATTTTGGGTCGCGTAAATGTTTTATATAACTGAAGGTATCATCACCATAAGTCATCAATCCTCAGATTGGTTTGACGCAGCTCTCCACTGAGTTCTTCTATCGGTTATTTACGTTTACTCTTCTCTTTCACATCCTTTTACATATTTACGTTTATTCTTCTCTTTCACATCCTTTATCATTTGTTCCATATATCTCGCACGAGACTTTCCTTTGCCATTCTTCCCTTCCACTCGTCCCTCGGCGATGTCTTCATCAGGCCATCATGTCTCATGATGTGGCCGATCAAGTTGTCCCGTTTTCTTCTTAGGGTATTCAGAAGACTTCTCTTTTCTCCCACTCTTCTTAGAACTTCCTCGTCCCATTAACTGAAGGTAATGTTTATAAATTTCCGACTCATATCTGTGAGCCACGAAGTTGAAAATTTTTAAAATCTGCCGCTCTTGATCTTGAGAGGAATTGGTGAGCAGGAATATTAAGTAACAGAAGGTCCCCCCACCTGCTATTATTTCTGCGTCACGGGACAATTTTTATCAACTTAGCTTAAAATAAGTCCCACGGGCGAGTTTTAATACCTATAGGGTTTGACCATGCCCATAAGTATTTCAATTATTCGCAGCTTACACTGTACTGTATGTCTAAAAGGCCAATATTGGTCTACGACAATAAACTTATTATTATTATAAGTAGGTTTATCTGATTGATTTCTGGATTCAAGTTTTCATAGCAGGGATACGAAGTGACTGGATGTTAGTCTTGGTCCAAATCCCTGCATTGCTCCTCCCGGGCGGCCTCGCGTCAGAGGTGCGCTGGGCTCAAAAAATAATCCAGCGCCCAGCGTCGTCAAGGAATGCGAGAGCTCTGGGAATGCAGCTCGAGACTGCCGGATGCTGCAGAGATTGAGTTAACCAATCCCGCACGGAGGGCGCCGCGGAGTCCACGGGGAGGAGACAAAAGTGAACGTGCTCATCCAGTCACGGACGGCCGCTGAAATCGGTGACTTCCTCCTCGCGGCAACAAATGAGAGTGCGGTGGCAATGGGAACGACGGTCGTGGGGGAGAGGGGGGATCGTGGAAAAGTGCATGCTCGAAGGCCGTGGGCGGAAGGGAAGAGGACGGTCTCCGTGTGCGGAAGTGTGCACTCCGTGATTCCCATCGTCCCGAAGGCAATGGATGCTGAAAGTGAAAATGAACCAGAAACGTAACCTCGTAACGCGGAGTAGAAAGTCCTCCGAGCGCTCTCTGGGCGGGCGGCGAATAGTCCCGGAGAGGTCGCTCGATTTTATTAGCCTTACATCAACTTGACGGCCGGGAGGAGTGGGGTGGGAGGGGGTGGGAGTGGGGAGGGGATCATGGGAATTCCTAGGGCGAGAGGGAATGTTAGAGGTGGTGGGACCGGACGCTGGATCCGCCAATTGATATCTCCGGTGGCATTGGCGTGTCTGAATTACGGGATCCGCATTGTGTTTCTCTCCTCCCTTCTAATTGCGTGAAATCGTATGTGTATACATTAAGATGATGTGTCTGGCTAGAGGAGGTCTCTCAGGGAACGGGCGCGTTTTTCGCAATCTCGCAAGTTACGATAGGTTTCTCCCTATTTTGAAGTCGCTGCGGAAGGTCAACTGCGAATGGTTGTACTGTAATGGTTACGGGCCGACGAGATTTGTATTACATTCTTCCATTGGGGTGTTAACAGTGCCAGAGCTTTCAGGAGCCACGATCTTAACGCTTCAGGGAGGCTTAAGCCCATTGATATTTTAACATTAAGAGAATTAAAACTAAGGTAGCCATGTTTTCTAATAATGTTCAAATTAGGTCGATGGCAAGCATGGTTGCATGATTTCAAGAATTGGAGGAAACTGAGGTCATGAATCTATCCACATATTAAATGTAGATCTTTGGTGAACACGTACTCTGTTCGATTGTAGGCTGATAGCTTGTAGTCTGATTTTTCTTGTGGGCCATATACAGTATTACTCCGTAAATTTAAGATAGCGTAGGTGAAAAATTATGATGCTAAATAGTTGTCATTGCTGATATAAATCGTAATTAAAAATTTAAATTAAACATAAATTGCTGAAAAGGCTATGTTTATTAAAAGGTCTTGCTACAGAGCTCTAGGTATTTGATTTTGAACTGCTTTCAAAGGAAAAATTTCTCAATTCTTAAATTCTTTGAATGGTAGTTGTGGTTCACAGTTTATTTACTCGACAAATTTAGTTTACCCTGTGTACGGACATTACGATGTTTTGTGGAAAATGAATATTTAAAAAAAAATTATTCGCTGTTTTCGGTAGGTAATTTGACCGTGAATGGCATTGGTTAACCAAACGTTGGGGATTCGAAACCCACGTCGGCATGGATTTTAAATTTGTCTTTGAATAATCAAGCTAAGGTTAGATTTGGATTTAGTGTAGTTCCTTACTGCTTCAGTAATTGGAGCTTCTACTAACTAGTTCCGGCCTCTGCATTAGTTAAAAATAATACATTAATAACGATGTTTCCATAGTAATATTTTTACTCGTTCGAAACCCATCTTCATCCTGATCGGGTACGTTCTGTCCATTGCCTTGAAGAGAGGCAGCCTGTCAGAATTGTGGTTTGGGGGCACAGGAATCCTGGCGCATGTGGAGCACGGATTGCATTCTTCATCTTCTCCTCCAATCCTTTGGTCACCTGGAGCAGCACTTTCTCCATCTCGAGACAGCTTTCACGGGCGCGCGGCGTGGCCGACTGGAACTGTAGATGGAAGAGGAGAGGTATCGGACGGTGAGAACGGGGTGTGTAGCAGCCGGGGAGCAGGAAGGTGGCTGAGACCGGAGTAATTTCCGTAAATAAATCCCTGGCAACCAACGCCTGTAAATTGAAGGCTCTTAAATGACGCCATCCGTTAATTTCTGTAATGGATGCGGTGTATCAACCGCGGAAGTTGATTTCACGCAGCAAATTCAATCGCGAATAACATAATCGGATCTCGAGAGCGATTTCCGTGCCCGCGGCGGAATCATCCAACATATACGTATTGGGAAAAGTGTATTTCTTTATGTTTGTCCCTCGGTGAAATGGTCGGTGCCAACGATAGCGTTATGACGTGCGTATTTTTATGCAGGCCTGTCTCTCGTTTCTCTGCTATATGTGTAGCTTTGTTTCTTCTAGTGAATATTACTCGACTCGATTTTTGTATTTTTTTCTGCTCGGTTTAACGGGCCTTGGATGCCTTGTGCTGGGATTCCATCGGAATTGTTGTAAATTAGTTAATCTTATTGTTAGTCACATCAGTTTGATACCTTAAAATTTTTATGGCTAATTTATTTAGATTTCAAGTAGGTACTATTCAAATGAGAATTTTATTCAATTTGCCAAATGGTAAAAACATATCGAGAATATAATTGTTGCACATAATGGAAATTTTGGGAACTGGTGGAAGCTTCATTACCACTTAATTTTTAATTTCAGATGGCCAGTTGAATGGGAAATTCTCTTTAAAGTCTATCTTGCATAATAATACCTCTCGGAAAATCTTTTTTTCTTTTCAATTTATCAAGGTGTTAATCATGTTTTCCAAGACGACATTTCTTGACTCCTTCGTTCAGCTGATGCCATAAGTTTAAGTGAATGTCGCCGCCGAGTAAATACAGAGGGAGCCATTAGTTGACCAGAATATCGGAATTTATATGAAAGGTTTTACGGATCCGGTTTCAATTCCTCGCTGTAGTTTTTTCGTGCGTAATTCATCGTGCTTATGACCTCGCACGAAAACTATAAATACAGCTTCAACGGTCGTCAGATATAATTTATTTTGAGATCCGGTAACTTAACGGAATCCTACAGTGGATTATCGGACGCCATCCAAAGACGAGAGTGCAATAAAAGGGCAATCAAACCGGACGGGAACCAAGTTCATGAAACGCGAAATTCAAGTCAAAAGGATGGGGAAAAAAGTTGATTTTATGTATCTGCATAAATTGGGGTGAAAATGAAATTGGATATGTCCTGTCCTGGATTATTGGATTGTTTGTATTTCTAAAGCGGGAGTGAATGCAAAATGGCGTTGTCCTGGACACCCTCACATCCGGGTTCAGCGTTATGCGGGACTGAGATCGCGTTTGGCCGGTGAGAGTTGAAAATTCGGAATAAACTTGAAAACGAAAGTTTTCAAATTACAATCTGGCTCAGTGGGGTAGTAAGCCTTCTCAATTCCCATGGCGTAACTCAGCAGAATGTAGTACTGCATGGAAATAATGTGCGATGGTAAAATTTCCAAACAAATGTAAGATTATGTGTATATTCGTAATAAAATGTAGATGATCTCAGCATCCTTGAGATGCTGTAAATTCATTTTATGGAGGAGAGATATTTGATGGACTCTGTGTGCATAAAAATATATTGGAAATTGATTCCAAAGATATAATTTCTCTCTCGATAGTACCGTTCTTGGTACGTTTTACTTATACTAGCTTTTATGTTTTGCTCGGTCCAGCTGTATAGTAATAGCATAATTAGGTACCTATAAATCTGCATATTTATTTATTCTATGCAGAACCTACTATGTAATCGCATATTTTCTCTGCAATAATAATAATGATAATAAAGTGTCTTTATTCGGGCGAGGTTGTGACTGTAAAGTCCCCTCTTCCACCTAACCCATCATCAAGATAACATATAAACATATACATCCATGTTATGAAACAAAATACAGTAAATATCATAATTGCAATTAATAACATGCAGTACGTATTAGAAAAAATACGTTTTACAAGTTTAATTCCACTTTAAATAATAATAAAAGAAAATAAAAATGTAGTGTAAAAGAGTCACATGTGTGGGAAAACTTGAGGATCGGAGCAAATATCCATCAACGAAAAAACCCACTGCAGGAAAACTCCCACACAAGAAGGGGGCGTGAAAAACCTGCGAAAACCTACTGAGAGAAAAGCTAATGTCTCGTTCAGAAAGTGATAAAACTATTTTTTTTAATGCAAATTCAAATGGAAAAGTAAAGAATAAATACAAAATATTCACATAAAATTAATAAACTAGACATAAAATATACAAAAGGCATGATAGTTTTCACTGCTGAGTGTCGTATGTACTACCCGGATTGCTGTATTTTAAGAAGTGTTTTGTGTAGCTTCCTCTTGAATGAAGGCAATGATGGTGGGTTCCTATTCGAAGAGTTAAAATTATTCCACTCCCTTCAAGCAGTAACAGTGAATGATTTGTTATGGATGACAGTGCGATGATGAGGTAAGATTGTGATTTCCGTCTGTGTCGTGTGCACCGTGTGAAGATTTCTGAATTCGCATGACAAGTAAGAAGGTATTTCTGTGTTGAGGATTTGAAACAGGAGGGAAAGAGTGTGCAGCCGGCGACGAGAGTTGAGTTTGAGCCAGGATTGATCATTAATGTAACTGGTTATATGGTCCGATAATTGGAAGTTAAAGATGAATCTAATGCATGAATGCATGGGGCGTTGTAACTTGACAGAAAGTTCCTGAGATAGGCCTTGTTAGGCTATATCAGCGTAGTCAAATAATGGTAATATTGAAGTAGACACTAGTTGTGTTTTCAGAGATGCTGTATGTAGAATGGAAAGCTGTATGCTTAATGGAAAAAGGAAATGTACTGTGGCCCTTCCATTTTTTTATGTAAAAATTAAATAGCCGCAAATTACGTAATTTAGAGAATTTAGAGATTTTATTTTTCGTTAATTAAAACTGGTATTAGAAAATTACCAACTGATAAAGTTTGCTCCATGGGTGGAATGTACGCTCAGCCATAATTCCTCGTTTTACAAATTAATCGCCAATAACATTTTATTCACTGAATTTTATACAAACCGTATTATCAACCACTTCCTGAAGCACTTTCTAAATGAATAAATAAGAGGCATACATCCATGTTTCCTCATTGAAGATTTAGAAATCGACTGACGTGCATATTAGAAGAGAACTTGTTTCATGGTATCCACGAAAACGTATGATGTCAGAGCCTTGAGGGACCCGAGTAATCTACCAGCGACTTCTCGATAGATACTCATGTTGAGGCATCGCGATTACATTTCCCAGCGTATTATATAGAGAGACGCTTTTAAGATTTCGCTATGCCTCGGCACGAGTACAAATTACTCGCCGGTGTAACAGCTTGAAAGAGAAAGTTGTGGTGCAGTGCAATGCAGTCTGGGCAATTGCCGCCATGGGCGCTCATGCGTTTTCTCACGTCATTCGTCCTCAATTGAAGCGAGCAGTGTTTCGTTTTCACTTGGAAGGGCAAAGAGAGGGGAATGAGGTACTAGGGAAAAAATCAGTACCAAGAGGTGACCTAATTGTCGAGCTCACCGCTCATTCATTGTGAACACAGTCTAGGCTCTCGACAAATATTAGTCTTGCAGCTTTACGCCACTTAACACCTGCGATTATCTGAGACATTGACGGCGAATAGGGTCGCCGAGATCGAATATCTTCCCTGATTAGGGGCGATAAGAAGGGATGTTTCCTAATGTCCGTATTTATTGTCGAGATACTTGAAAGATCATCTAAGGATTCTTGTCTAGCGCATAGAAACGCATTTCGATTCTAAAACATGCGCGCATTGCAAGTAACTTTCTTGTGACCATGGGTTCATGGCCATGATGTTTCAAAGACTTGGGCCCCATTCCTAGAGGCCGAATTCCAAGATAACATTTTGCAAAGTAAACGTACTACGATTTCCTGTAAAGTTGCAAATGGTTAAGTGAGTCATCATTGGGTAATTTCTCACCCTGACCCGAGAATCTCATTCTTTTTAGGCTGGCGAGGGCGGCATGTTCAGTTGTATATTTTTGTGTCATTTTTCAGTGTTTCTATGTTCAGACCACTTTTTTCCTTTCAAACACTGAAAGTATATTATGCTTGTGCCAGTTCTCCATGCGCTAAGCAGGCGATAAAGAAACAATAGCCGACTTAGCTTAAATGATTCTCAGCGGGTATCCTTGCGCTGTAGCCAATGCAGTTGTAGAGTTTCTAGTCCGTTTCACCCTCTAGGGTGCTCCAGAACTAAAGTAGAAATACAAGGATGGGATTGGGGAATGGTGTGAGGGTGGAATGGGGAAATGGTGTATCGCGTCCCATCTGACGGACAGAGTGCTGCACTTCAAACACTTAACAATCAGCGTTCATATGACGTACCATCATCATGGCCCGGCACTATGAGAAATTTCTTTGCTACCGCCAGGATTCGAAGACGGACTTTCGGAATGGGAAACCAATCCTCCGGCCACGGTCTAGCTAGCTATTCAATCTCCGCTACAGCCACCGGTGCCGTGAATGTCTGCCATCCAAATTTTCTGCTGGTGACGGTGCAAAAACGATCTTCGAACCATCTCCACGAGAAAAAGTCTCGGGGAGTAATACCTTGTGATTCTCGGGAAAAGAATGAAGGAGGATATATGGTGTTCCTTCCCGAGTAAACCTACGTTGAGGAATAGCTTCATTTGTATTACTGTATGGTATTACTTTGGCGGAAATACTATTAGCTGAAAAATAAGGGAAAGAATACCCTGTCAAGTGGTGAAAGGTTGACTCATGGGCGGTCTATGGTCGCAAAAATGTAAAGATTTCTAATCGTAGTCAATTTTTCTGTTTCACCCTTTATATCAATTGAGTTTCCCCAGTTTAAATGTCGCAGGAAATTCATGAAATGGAACTTCCACCTTGAGATTGACCAAACCCCCAGTCAAAGGTTCGAAGACGAAGGTCTCAGATCGATGGAGGCTATCCAGTGCAAGTAGGAGTGATTAATTTCACGTTTCCCGAGCAGGAAACATTCTGATGGCAGGTGCAGAGTGATAGATGCATTTCCAGTCTGTAACGTTTCATTTACCGGACAGGCTTATTTCCCTGGACTGAATTTCTACGTAAGAATATTACTTTTACTAAGTGCCATCTAATTACTTTAAGAAAATGTTTGGATAGAAACAATACTCGTCCACCCCATGTCGTCCATATGACCTCTTTCAACCCCTTGTACACCACATTCTTCTTTTGTGGAACATGAAATTTGTTCTCAGAAACTTCTGGAATGCCAGGTTATAGTTCATGCACTGCGTTCAGAAATGAAATAGTCTTGAAGTACAGTGCATTCTCACGCTTGAAAAGAAGTAATTGAAGTACTGTTAGAAAACTACTTCTTTCCCGTTAGAGTTAATTACAACTTGGGGTGAAGTGCTTTTATTGATTGACGACTGTTACCATTAGCGATTTTTTCTGCATATATTCCGTATGCTTTTCAGCTTGTAATAGAAAAGTTTCGCTAATCTGAAACTGTATTAAGCTGGTAACTGATGAGGAAATATCCTTCAATCACACTGCCTAACGAGGGCCATTGGCTGATTACTTTTTTTAAACTCGACTTACCATAAGAGAATATAATAGGCAGCATGTAGACAAAAGATTGTCGGAGTAGTATGTAGTGCATGACGTATGCCTTAACATTACTGACCTGTAAATGCTAGGGAAATTCAGATAAATATGTTTAGAGAAAATATTTATAACCATTAATCTCCTCGTTACTATAGACGTTAACCATCAAGTTACACGTGACTCTTATAACTAACATGTTTCCATGTAGTAGTATCATTGTAGCTCTTGCTTGCATTTCAGTAGTGCATGTTTGGTTATCTTCACCTCCTGCCACACGCTCTTGCGGTTGCTCGCAGGGTATTACGTAGACATATGAGACTGTTTCAGGATTGAACCTAGATTATTTCAAGCCTAGATTGGGTTCGACGTCATACGATGGCTAATTCTCAGTAGAATATTTGTAATTAAAAATGGAAATAATCAGTGCTAACGGAAAAACACCGTAAATATTCTCCTATAACACCTATAACTCCTTCTCCTAAAACATTGGGTGGATAATTGTTGTTTGTTCAGGTATCCTACTTGTTCATACTTGTAGTTTTTACAACACGCAGTAGTTATGGATAAGAATGTCATAGTTGGATAGCTATTTCTTTTAAAAATACATGTTTTTCAACACTTGAGGTTAAAATTAAAGGAATTGTTCCAGATTATCTAGAAATATATCAGGATAGACATGCAATGGGTCATCTACATCTACATAATACCCTGCAAACCACCATAAAGGTGTGTGGCAGGGGGTGAATTATCACCAAACATGCACTACATATCATGCATAAAAGAGGATTAGTATTTATATACTGTTCTAAACTACACTATTTAAAATAAGATAAAAATAGCAAAGCATACATGCAAAAGCATGCTGTTAGTTGGGTTAGCTTCAAGTCCTTATACCAACATGCAGCTACCAATGTTATCCGTTGCTACACTCGTACTGGATATGTTTACCGTTATTCATATCCCTAATAGTACGAGGAAAAAAGGACATTTTGAATCTGTCAGTTCGGCAATCAATTTCTCTAATTTTGTGATTATGGTCCAGTCTACCATAGTAAGTTGAGGTTCGCAATATATTTTTAACATCATCACTGAAACAGAGGGTCCTTGGGAGTTGGATGATGTTGAGCATTACTTTGGCGAGGGATTTCCACCGAGCTCGTTATTTTCCCGAGAGATTTTCTCCGATGACCCGAAGGACACCTTCCCCGGAGGCTGACATCCTTCCTCTTGCAGCAAAGGGGAGGCTGCAAGACGTGGTCCGGGGGAGGAGATCGCATGGGATTCGGTTCGCAGAGTAAGTGACCCATGGCAGCCGCATGCAGGCGAGATCGTGCGTGTGTGTGCAAGAGAATGACCTCATATCTCGAAAGAGTACCCACCTTGCTCTTCGAAAGGGCACTCTGAAAGCATTCGCATTGCACGTAGCAGAGGATGTTGGGACAACACCCATATGAGTATTTTATGGCACGTATAATGCGTCAACCTGTCCGTTCAGAGTTCAAGTATTTCCTAATTCATTTGTACGTTTCTTAACGGGAGGGAATATGCTGAAGAGCGTGGGATTGGTGCGAGATAGACTTTAAGATGCAGTAAGAAGGCTTGAAGAGAAGATTAGCGAGTTTTTTTTGAAAGGCTGTAATGAAACAAGTCTATCAAAAGAATACGGATGGGAATTTCTATCAGATCATGTGTTACAAGCAAGACTGAATTACTATTATGAATCATAAATAGGTTTATCCGTTTCCGGTATTTTAAATCGTTCACATTATGGTCAATATGAATACGAGCATGTGGTTAGAGAGATAGACTGGCAGAATCATGGTATTAAAATATCTTTCTTTCCGCACACAGTACGGGATAAGAATAGACTTAGTGAAGACGGGACATGCATATATTAGAAGATAGTCTACTTTGGAGTACATAATCGGAGAGTTTTAAATTCTCTTAACAATTCCTACCGGTATCTCTTTATAGCTGCTCATTGGAATGATAGATACAAACCTCCCTTATTCAAATCAATGTGAAACCAATCATAAAAATTCATCTATTCGTAGAGTCCCATTATCATGAATCAATATAGTGCATGTCAGGTGTTTCCCATGTTTCCCCGCTGCTAGACACTCTAGATGTGGCTTTTACAGTTGCTGCACTTTCACTACCTTGAATGAAAGAGTTTATTTCATAAGTTATGTGTCTCTTAATTTATTGTATTTTTTATTTTGTCCTCATATTATGTTTATTTCAGTGCTATCGTAAAATTTTCACTTTTTTCTCATTTCCACTTTTTTGCCCTCCAAAATTTACGACCTTTGAATTTAATTTTTTTTGCTAATACGGTTGTTGAAATATTCTAATTGCAGGTTTCTCCATAGATATAGACGTCAATTCCTATTTTATGAGCCTTCAAACGTTATGACCGTGAAAGATGCGAAGGGAAAGTTAAATAAATATTGATACCGAGATGTCCGAAAATCTATTTCCGTCAGCTCTTCCCGGTGTTCCCGCCCACAAATGTAAGCTGAGTTATAATTATACCCTCCTTGTCTACTGTCCATGCAGCCTGCGGTTCAGGGTATAATAAATGCGTGCCTCCAGGCAACCGATGACGTGGTTAGCTGTGTCTGATGTCAGTGTGTGGAAACCGAACTAGCGGTATCAAGCATTGATTTGGGCTCGATTATCAGTCAACTGTCTTTAAAAGGGTTTGCTGATGGGCGTAGCTCAATAATCTGTTTTGTGAGTTTTTAAGACCATTATTTTGACATTTAATATTTAGCTCCATGGTCAGAGAAAGTTATATGCTCGCTTAACCTGCCAATGAACTTGGTAAGTTGGAGCAAAAATTCTAGAGATACCAATCTGGAGCGAACTACTGAAATAAAAAATCAAGCTTTCATTATTGGGAAAAAATTGTGTAATGAGCGTGAAGGAAAGTTTTGTCTTTGCGACTTCATGAATTGTTTCAGACGCTCTTTACGGAATCCATCCACACCTTAAGATAGCCATGCAAACCACATAGAATTCCACATAAATTATTTTTTTGTCCAAGTCCATACACTAGTTCCTTGGTTCTCTGGCTTCAAGGTATTTAATTCAGTCAAAAATGCCTTTAGTCAACCAGTAAAAATAGTGAAAGAAATGGAGCTACATTTTTTCCTACATTGCTGATAGAGAAGCGAAGTAATTGCCAATGAACAGTTCAGGATTAACTCGGTTTCATGGAACCCGGAAGACAGTCGAAGTTGATTACTATTTCCGCTCGGCGATCACGATTGCATCCGGTTAATCGATTATCCGGTTAGATTTTATTTAAAAAAAACTCGATGGCGCCGCAGTAACTCCCGATCTGGAGAGAAAATTGTGCAGTCTTCTCTCGGGTCCTAACCGCGAAAAGGACTGTGCCTCCTCTTCTTCCCTCCCAGCGCCCCCTCCCTCCACCGATCCGAGGCCAGCCGCTTGCTTCCACCAACCGCGGCGCCGCCGACGAGGCGGTGAAAGTCATCCCACAATCGAGATGCCACCCGCAACCGAGTAGTACGATAAGTTCCCACTGACCCAGTGCACTCTGGCGTAAAAATGCGGAAGTATTTTTCGCCGCTCTCGCGAAGCGAGTCGGCGAAAGGACGAGGGCGTCCAATGGAGCAGAGGGAACATTTTTCCAGCAAATTTCGCATCTGGTGAAACATCTTCCCCGCCTGTCGTGCGGATCTCTTTTCTCGCATTATCTCGCGTGTCGCTCCTTTGCTGCCCGGATTCGGTGGCGGTAATGGAAATCTTTTTCGGATGGTGAAGTGGGCTGTCGGTGTTTTTCAACCGTGTACTAAAAAGAAATGCCCTCTCTGAGCGTCGCACAGTTATTTTCTAATTTATGATTAGCTACTTTAGTAAATGAACCGCACAATTTCCTACATGCCGCTAAACTACTTTGGCCAATGTATTTAGTTTAAAGGTGAGTTTTAAAGGATAGCTGTTACGTTTTATTTAGTAATTTTAAAAAGTTCAAATTGCTGCCGTACATAACTTATGCAACACTACGTTAGCAGCTACAGCCCTTCCTTTTCCCTTGGGTACTAACTCCCTAGTCTATTAAACACCTCCTATTTACATATTTGTGTTGACTGTCTCCTATCTCAGTAGATTCGAGCTTTGTACATCTCCATCAAGAAGGAACTCATTTTGCCGAGGGTGTGTGGCAGGGGAGAATGCATGCACCACATATTGTTGGTTATAATGAATAATCAATTGATATATTGCTAACGCTATACCTGTTTTGAAGAGCAGAAATGTCATTGACACTCATGACAGCAATTCTAGCGTTCGTGGTTGTCTTGAAACCGCGGAATTGGTGTTCTCCTCTCACGATAGAAGACTTAATCCTTTCGCCCAGTTATTTTTTTGGTCACATTAATTTCGTCAGTGGAAATTTCCCATTATGTGCATCATTCATTACGGATTCCGAGTTTCGTTTTCCCCCTCGCTAAATAAGGTGTTTGCATACGTTTCCGTTGGTCGCGTTGGAGCATTGGGAAAACTGTTCTTGACGCACAATCTGTGATGACAGGAACAAATCTGAATCTTGGATTTAGTGAGGCATTTATACTTAACTCGTTTTTAAAATCAGGAGCGGAAAGATTTCGACTGAAGGTGATCGAACCGGAGACATACAATCGGAGAGCGTCCTAAATGGTCAATTGGTGCCTCTTCTTTTCCAGTGAAACCTTTGAAATTACTTATCGTACTACTATATATTATATTTAACGGAAAAGAATATATTGGTAAATATTGGTAGCCTTAAAAAATGGCCTGGATTTCTTCGAATTTATTCCATAGCGTTGAAATAGTTTTACAAATCTCCTACCGGGGAAGGGGAAATACGTACTTATTTTTCTCCTTCTCAGAAATGCACCAGAAAGAGTCGACTTTATAAACCGTTCCACAGCACTACATGTTCCACACTCTGACTGCCCTCTACGGAAATCTGGTTGGATAACCTTACTGGTCAAGCCATGAGGTCTGGGCCGCCCGTGAAAGTTATTTATTTCATTCACCATCGAAAAACCCGTAAAGAAACTCTTGACATTTATTTCCG
Organism: Platycnemis pennipes; assembly: GCA_933228895.1. Lineage (NCBI taxonomy): Eukaryota > Metazoa > Arthropoda > Insecta > Odonata > Platycnemididae > Platycnemis > Platycnemis pennipes. The sequence continues at coordinate 122,807,148 of OW121848.1, forward strand.
GGAGCATTTTAGATATTTATTATTCATGTGGGTATAGCAATTAAAGTTTTATTTATGGCTCATATATCAAGTCGTTATAATTTATATTTTATATTGAGACATTAGAAGGTGTAGCAGAAGTTGCCAGATTCGCATGTCTTGTTTTCACTTTTGGAAGTTTGAAGCTGTTGCCGCTGGATAAAAGTTAACGTTAACATCGAAGCGTGAACATGTAGCGTGGGCAAAATCACTCGCTAAAGTCATGTAGTTTCCCAGTTTTTTGGGTGATTTGGAAGGGTTGGGTTTTTTAACGTTCGTTTTCCAGGTTTTCGGAGAACGCAAATCATATCAGGTTCTAGGGCATATTCGCTACGAGTTGAACTTGAGAAGGTCACAATTTGATGTAGGAAGTATGGTAGCTATTCTTCTCTAATTTAATGCTTCCATCAGTAATAAACTGTAACCAATTTTGTGTAATTTCCATACAGCTGTCAAGTTGATTTCCAGTCTATAATTTATGCAGATGAATATAATTTTTAATGAAAATTTAAAAAAATCCTAGTGAGGAAATAAAAAATTGCAACAACACTCGTACCTAAAGCTACTACTTCGTTAAAAAAAACTCATGTTTATAGACGATGTTAGATTTTGTAGTCCTAATATTGAAATCGTCGATGTTTGATAATATTTGATCCTCACTGAAGAAGGTATTCGATCCATTATTGGTAGAGGAATTAGAAAGACGTATCAAACACGCTCCAGAGTGACATAATTGAATTTGTGAATTTTCGTTTCCATTTTTTAATCCCAGTTTCAAGGATATTGCTTCGTACATTATTGCTGGGAAGTAAAGAATAATCATTCACGTAATCCTGTGACGGACGCAAATCAGGGAATGAGTATTTTATCCTCATCGTGTTGGTTGTAATAACGATTCCTCTCGAAACCCTTAGCCTTCGCCTGTTTTGCATCTTGAAGTCGTACTGTTTTATGTAATGCATAAACATTTTTAGCTGTTCAGGCGTAATCTATGGCTACCAAACCTTATAAGTAAGGAGAAGTCAATAGGGAAAAATTAATTATGACTCCATCATATATCATATGAAGGAAATCATTTAAGCAGTGTATTGAAACGTACATGAGCTAATTTCAGTTCGTGTAATGAAATAATTGTTCTTAACCGGTAGTGATTTCCTTATCCCACCTCGAGTACCATAAGTTTCTATAGTTGAATGGCTACCATCAGTAGAAATAATTTTTAAATTGACGATCTTAGTGTTCAAATTACGCATATGTCAATTTACAAATCGTGCTTGAACCATTATAGAGGTGTCAACAGTGGACCGTAGAGGTGCCAACATGAGACAACACCACTACAGTTCAAGTACATACATTTGTTGCTGCGGCCAGTTGTTGCGGTGGTGGTGGTAGTACTGCTCAGAATCCCACATTAGTTGGCTTCGCCTTCCTTGAGGTTTTAATTTTTCTACGAAATAAAAGAAAATGATTTCCCATCTCCATGACTCCTACTCCAGCTCTTCCAGTAATAAGCGTAATAACTTTCTATTTTTATAATTTCCTGTTATTGATGGGCACGAATTAACACGTCACTCCTTCAAATTATTCTTTAGCGTCACCTCGGAATGCTCGAAAAAAGTGGGTAATAATTCATCCGCGACGCTCTTGGGGTGAGGATTTACGGCGGAAAAATGGAGCAAGGAGCGTTTTTTTGAGTTCGTTTTCACGCCAAGAGCCGGCTTATCTCGCTCCGCTAATACGATCTCCGCTCATTCCCCAATCCGCCGTCGCGTCTCTCATGAGACGCCAATCTGGTGATTCCACCGCAAAAAAGCTAGTTTCCTTCATCAAAGAAAACCGAATTCATTAACTGCGATTCGTGCCCCACCATAAATGTATTCATCATATGCAAATAATTTGGATTAAGGAATCCCAGTTGACAAGAAAATTAAATTTTAATTTTAAGTTCATTTGTAAAAAAATACGAGAAATGGTGGGTCCGCGGCAACCTTTTTGGTGATTTAATATGGACATAGTTTACACTTCGAGGCATGGGGAATAATAGTCACCTGAAATTACAATAATATTTCAGTCCCCAAAGTTTAGTAATCATGTATTAATAATCGTCTATGATTTTACCTAAATTCGGAAAATCTCTTCTTTTGGACAAGGTATTAAAAGTTATTTTCTAATTCCTTACGCTTGTCATTAATAGAATTCATAGAAGAAATAGGTTGAGAGTCAGTATCAGATCGTAGGTTAAAGTAGATACAGATTAAATCTATTACAGAAAATTATTTCGGATAGCTTTATGGAAGATGTAGATATGTATTAAAAACTCTAGCGTATTATGCTATATTCGACCAGATAAATACGTTTAGAGAAATAGATTGTCCTGACTGATAGATTAAAAATGTCATTTTTTCCCCCGTACTATAACAGAACACATTATGCAGCATAGTAAAGAGATAGGTAGGTGAAATATTGTAGAGTAGTCTGTAGTGTATAATGCATGTATTAACAACCATGGATTGCAATCCCTTTATTACTATGTGGATTGTAACCATCTAGTTACATGTGACCCTATTATGTAGCATTTTCCCATGTAGTAGCTTGTTTGCGTCAATATGTGGTGCATGTTTGGTGATATCCACCCCCTGCCACACACCCTCGAGGTGGCTTGAAGGGTATCGCGTAGATGTAGATGTCATCTCCCTGCTCCTTGCCGTTGGCTAGTCGTCGTCGTTCTGTGTGGAAATTCTAGAGGCTTTAAAGGCTTTGTTTCTTGTAAATACACTTTCACGGAATGCATCGTCCAAAAGGGCGTTCGCAGCACCACCTAGCAGTAGGGAGAGAAAGTGTACGTACCTTTGACGTCACACGAATAATTGAGCAATATGCAACATGGTTTGCTGTCGCGTGCCCGCGTTGCTGAAAATTTTCATTTTTCAACTAATTAGTAAACATACTTAACGTCATTTTTAAATCGAGCGGTTTCATATGTCCGAAAGTACGTGGGGGTGGGAAACTTTTGATCAAGCCAACAAAAAAATGGGGAAATACATTATTTCATTCACCAAAAGCTGCGTGGCTTCAATCACCCGTGAACTTGTGGAACCCTCCCCTCTTCTAGTTCGAAATCGATTGACGGGTGTCGCGTCTCGGTGATGGAGGCGGAGAGCTGGATCTTGTCGCTTCCCTTCGCAGAGCTGTCGGAAGTGCTTACTCACCCAAGTTCCCCCTCCGTCTCCTCTCCCTGCGAGCAAATCTTCTCTTCTTCACGTTCCCCGCATTTGCCCTCGCCCCTTCCTCTTTCTGCACCCTTCCCCGCCCCCGCGATTTCCCCCCTCCCCGCCCCCGTTTCACTTTCTCACTTTCACCGCGGAGAATCCCTTTTCCGGCGAAAGTGGCGGCGACGAGCCGGTCTGACCGTAGTCGGCCGAGTGCCGTGACAAGGGCGAGGCGGGAATTTGCGGCGGCGAGGGAGTCGCCGTGGCGTGCTCCCTCGCTGATCGAGGGCAGGGGGTGGTGGTGTTCGCTGAGCAATCGCAAAACGGGAGTTTGAAATTCGATAACACTTCGTTTGCACAGTTCCGTCTTTTTTCATCCACATATCCGGTATTTATCCGGAAGGAAATCCTCGTCCTTATTTATTTTTCCTAAATACAAGAATTCCCCCCGAAAAAGACTAAAAAAGCCATTTTGGATAATTATACTTCATGCTTTCTCGTTTTGGCCAATGATCGCTTCTTTCAGTGTAGATTTTAATTATTTTTAATACTCAAACGGTCAAGTTTTAATGAACTAATAATACTCCCCTCTACCCTATATTCCATTAATACTCTTTTATAGAGCCTCAGTCATTGTAGATTAAATTCTAAATCCGAGGACCAGATCCACGATGTGAGACACGGGGATCTGACTTCGATTCCTCCGAATTGACAGAGTTGGAATAGAACAAGTTTTGATTCATTAATAATGTGTGTACTTTTGGACACGGGGTGTTCTGGAGGGAAATGCGAGAATTCGCCGCCATGGTCGAGTGCGTTACGATATAGCGGTTTTCATTTTCTTAGGTGGGATCATGGATCGTTCTTTCAAGACATTGCTATCGTTATAAATAATACTTTCTCTGGTAAATGTCAGCGGATACTAACCCTTTCCCTTAAAATGAGTGGCCTGAAACACCAGGAAAAATTTGTACAGTGACGATCATATACTTGATTTCTTCAGTGAAATACAAAATGACTCTCAGGTGAGCGCAAGCGCAATAAATATCCGTAATCCCCCTTTTTACTGAAGAGTCAGAGCGTTTCATGACGTGTCGACAGATTTTCCTGACGAGATAATTAACGGTGGTATAGCTTGTTTCGTTGCAGTCCTGTGGTGACGCCATTTTCTGTGAGAACTAACTTTAGGCCAACTCTTTCCTTCCTTGTGCCTTTATTTTCATTTCGGGACATTCCTTTAGAAATTTTATTTACGAAAAAATTATCTGAAGATTGAGGAAAAAAACAACACTGCCATTCCACCGTATCATATTAGTTTTAATTACTGACTAAAATATAACTACTTTGTCAAACAGAGAAATTCATTTACCGTCAAAATTTTTAAATTTTACCCCTTGAAGGTTTCAATCTTATTCTAATTTAGTTTAGGTTCCACCCATCCCACGAGATACGCTCCCGAGGTAAATAGCAACAGTATTCCTATGGTATTTATCAGTACTCCGTATTCATGTATTTATTAGTATCGCAAAAGTATTTCCACTGAGACGCAGAAATACTACCCAGCAGTATTTATTGATATTCATTATGCATCAATCAGTATTCCACTGGAAGTATTTATAGCTATTGCTTACGTAGTATTCGGTTTTCTTTATGCAGTATTTATCTGCATCTCTTTAGTATTTATAGATATTTCTACGTTGATTTGCACCATGAAAAATGAGACAATTAAATGTCTGAATTTATACATTACTAATCACATGTTAATGACAAAATTCAAATTCAGGGCGCCAAAGGAAAGATACATACCACCAAAATAACAGGAAGTATCTACTGTAGCAACTCAAAATTACACATTCTCACACGTTTTCACATTTATGGGTCAGATGTGAATAAGATATTTGCTGTGAAACCAGTCAACAAAGTGGAGATTGATGATTAAATATTGATGGGATCCACACAAATGAAATACAAATTTAATAATTTTATTCTCTTGTTAAGACTTATTTATTTCTTAATCATCGAGTTTTGATTACAGTGTATTATGGGGTATCATATTAAAATTAACGCCAAAAATTAAAAAGTTATATGTGAAAGTCCACCACCCCATAACATTATACAATGAAGTACCTCGCAATGCACAATACTTTTACATTTGAATGCAAATACATATGCTCATCAAATTTCTAGTACCTAACATTTACTCAATAATTCCAGCTTATGGTATTATCAATGTCACAGAGGAACTGCTGCAGAGCTGAAGAAAATTTAACTTTTATCACAACACTTTCTGTTTCTAATCATGAATGGCACCTTTCATTGGCACTTTCCACTACATATGTAATGTTTATTAAAGAATATAAAAAATTCAAATCCTTGGGGGGACACATTTCATCTTAGGGGTAGTAAGTATTAATGGGTTTATTTCAATTTTGCAGAAAATATGTAAAATGACAATGAAAAGGGAAACAAATTTTTCTCCCGCCAAAGAAATATCTTCAAATTTATAGCCTATAGCATCCAACCGAGTTTCAGACATGATGCACATGACGCAATTATATCTCTACAGTTAGCTATCAAAATTTTGAAATTTATACTTCAGGTAGAATAATTTCCTCTTCCATTTAAGATTTTAGAGCCAGTAGTCATTGGTGTTGAAGATATGTGCAAACCATTAGTGATTCCCAGTACTGATAATGAAATTCCTGCTCCACAACCTATATGTTATCCATATCCATTTCATTCATCTGTCATACAATTTCCTAGGAAAATGAAGAAAACCGAATTAACTCATAACAAATAATAATTAAGTAATTAACTACAATTGTTTAGAGAGAAATGTATATTTTGCTTTGAATTCCAATTGAAAAACAAGGAAACTTCTTCATAGCAGATATTTATGCCTCAATTTTCTCAATTTCTATTCTTCCAACAGGTAATCATATAAATTTTTGGGAAGTTATTATTCATTTCTATACTTAAATCTTGACACTCCACATTAACCGTCATGCACCTGATTTAAATAAAGAAAGTGGTGCACCAAAACCTACCATAGAATATACTAAAACTTCTTATTATGTAAGAATCTTATTTATTGCGAGTCATATCACGTAGCTATTTGGTTATGTCCACAAAAATCCAACCTAAATCCAGAATCATAATCAAAGGGGAATAGAAGTAGACCATAAGAAGCAAGTAATTTTCTCCCTCCTTCCACAAACTAATTTTGAGGCAGGTTAATCAGCCCTTCTAAGTGAAGGTAAGAAAATCTCAGACACCCCTTGTGCCCCTTGGGTAGTTGGGAAGCACTGTGTGTGTGGAGTATGGTGGGTGCATGAAATACTTTTCCATTTTGGATGTATTGCCTATTTGTTATTGGTTTATTAAGTATGTAATTGGTGTCTGGTGGTATAACATCCTTCAAAACATCAAGGTGTTAAAATATACATGTTGTCTGCCAAGGAATTATGTGGATTTTTTAAATTAATTTTGTTAGGCATTACTCTGACTGACAATAGAGAGACAGTGGCTGAATGTGTATGTGTCGATCCCACTGGAATCCATTCATAAAGGCTGGGTTTCTTGAGGGTTATCAAAAAAAACACATATATACACGGCAAGGGATTATGTCACACAACCACAGCACCAGAAATGTCCTGCAATTACCATACCCTCAACACAGACTTAAACTACGTATATGAAAAATGTCCATATTACATGGGTATTAAACTGTATAATAAGATACCTACACACTTAAAATATAACTCGATCAATTTCTCAAAACAAATATACAAGAAATACTGATCGATGAACCATACTACTCTATTCAAGAACATTTGGATGATGAAGAACATTTACGATGTACTAAATGTCAAATTGTATCCATGTACCGCATATTACGTATATCTCTGTTTGGTTTTAATTTATGTACCAGTGCACTAAATGCCTAATTATATCCTAATATTTCATACTATGTATATCTCTGTAGGGTTATAATGTATATATCCCTAATACTGCATATATATTTCCCCAATATTATTTTATACTTTGACCAACTTACCCTAGCCATAGTTAAACTTTTGCAAGTGCAACGTGACATTAAATTATATTATTATTATTATCATGTGCTTTCCTGCAGTCGCAGAATAATTACAGCCACAAAACAACAACATAAAATCACATAACTAAACAAAAAAAACATGATTGACAAAAAATGTAAACCATGTAAAGAAGAAAGGACCAACAAAGAGTCTAATTATGGAGACATCAATATACATTAATAGGCAAAACTATATTTACATCATGTTTTTGCAACATCCATAAAACATTTTATAATATATATATTTCCACATATATGCTAAATGTATTGCAATAAACAGTTTCTGTTGTTTTATAGGTATTTATTTGTTTCTTTTTTCTGTTTACTTACTGTATTATGACTATAGAAGCAGTTGGTGTTGGTGAAGTACATATATTGCTAGGAAACTTGTATGGGGAGTCCAAATGCCCCATCATAGCTGATCTTGTCATGAACCAATTACTTGATGAAGTCATATCCTAACTACATTTTATGCTCACACATATATGTAAATATGTAGATGACATTGTTCCAATTTTCCCCAACATAGCAATCCTGCACCACATTAAAATAATATTAACCTAGTGAGAAATACCCTTCCTAAAAATAATTTTCCCAATACACACATCAATACCATCCTTTGTAACAACAAGATCCCCATACAGAATAGTCAACATACCCAACATTAACTATGTTACCCTAAATATTGTAACAACAAGATCCCTATGAAGAATAGTCAACCTACCCAACATTAACTACGTTGCCCTAAATATAAAGATAACAGTAGACAAAAGCACAATTTCCCACAGTAATTCCACACATGACAAACCTGGCAATGAATCCATAAACTCACCATATGCAACAAATCCAAGACTCACAGTAGCATACCATACATCAAAGGCTTGTCAGAAATACTACCAAAGCACTCAAGGAAAAAACATTGACTCATTGCACATTCTAAGAATTGCTCACCTAAGTTGTATTTATGTGAATTTCATTTAATCTGTTTAACGAATTCCTTGGTCGACAAATCTTAATTGGGTGATTATTACAAGTTGCCTGACAACATATATAATAAAACATCACCTTCTGGTTCTATAGGCATTAAAACTGAACCTAAGCAAAAAGAAACAAATATGTAAACTAGAAAATGACAAATGAGAAAGTTTTTGCAATAAATTTGTATGTATGTATATTTAAACACCTTGATGCTTTGAATAATGTTACACCACCAGACACCAATTACTTACTTTATAAACCAGAACAATTCGGCAAGACATCCGAAATGAATTGACAACGAGACAGCTACCGCTTTGAGAAACAAGTCAAGGGATTTGGTTTTTATATACAATGTAACTAACCACCGTGGGTCCTCTGGGTAGAATTGTAGAAGTGACCTCTAATCTTCTGTAGGTAAAATTATTACTTAACGTCGTTAATCAAATAGTATATTATTCATAATGAATGACCACTCGGTCAGGTAAATGTTTCAACGATAACCACAGTCTAGCATCAATACATACCAGTCACACTACATTGTACGTAGGAAATCTAGACAAAACTCTTGATGTCTATTTAAACCAATTCATACGGAAACACTCACCCACATACCCACACAAAATGTTTACTAAACGTAAATAAGATGCAAGAATACTTCACACAATATCACAAGCCAATAAGGTATCACCTCAAATTAACATGCTTAGGCAAAAACATACAAAATGTTAGACACTTGTGAATTTCGCTTGTGCTATTTTCGGTAAGGATCAAAATGAACATTTGGCGTGAAACTATTTCAAATATATTCTTAACAATAGAACAAATATAACTAACATAAAGCAGGAACGTCAACAAATAACTTGGGCAAACACACACAAAATCCTGGCGTGTACATTAATAAACTGCCTACGTTCACTTCAAACAATCCAATCCAATGTACATGAGTAATAATAGTTAAATAATTATTTAACGTTAACAACTAAAATGTTACGCGAACAAAGCCACCAATTATTCTCTGCGACCAAAACCTCGCGGTGAACTACTCGCAGCAGCTGTTCGCCGACTGACGACGAGAACGATTTTCTCTTATTTTCACTGCAATAGCCCGCCAAATTCAAACACATCGTTCATCTACTAAAATGTATCTTACCTTATAATTTCCCGTTTTATGGTATCTAACTTTGTAAGTGGCTGATTTATTGGTGATAGAGGATAAATGCATTTCTTCAGCCTTTGTATCCCATTTCGAACAGACGCTAAAACGGAATAAACACTCCGTACAAGTGTTCATATTTCCTTCGTACCTTCGTACTCATCTTAAGGATAATTTGCAAATGGCTTTGAATGACCTGAAGAAAAAATAATAGAGAATTACTACGAGTTCTTCGTCAATTGAATACAAATTTTCCGCCATACTGTTTGAATATGGTTGTCAAGGGAAATACGATGCTATTCTCTAGGAATTCTGTGCCTACCCAACTACTGATAAATACGATACTTTTTCCAAGGAATACTGCTAAGCAGCGCTGTTCGTATTCCTTGCATTCCGTGAAATACGGAAGTAGAACTAATAAATACTGCACCCTGGACGATGAATAGGATCGAATAGCGTAGGAATATGGAAGGAAAGGGGATCAATACCAATAAACACGAGAGGGTTACTAATAAATACTGTTGCCATTTACCTCGAGCTTCTCCTTCCAATTCACCCTTTTGTCACTCACATTGATTAGCATTAATCCACGTGGTCCATTTCCATCAATTTGTGATATCTTGCTATGTGAAAGGAAGGATTCACAATTTGTAGGAATGTTAATATAAAATCAATAGTTAATGGTGGCTATCGGAAATGAATCATGGGCTGTAATACATCGGATATATTTTTGTAAATGGTTTTGCCAAGTGAGTTCTGTTTATCTCTCTTTAACTCAACTAATTTTGTCATTCAGGTGGAATCTTTTATCCTCCAATTGAGAATACCGAAGGCAGAATAAATAACTTTCTCATTAGGAAAGTAAGTTTCGATGACGGTGAATTTCGATCGCCGTTGAAAGTCCAACCATCAAAATCCGCCTTAAGAGCAAACTTCTCCAGCCGTCGGTCGCCTGCCCCATTAGAAACCCTCCTAACATTAAAAGACAATGACCATTTTCATCTTAAGTAACCTTAATTTGAAATGGAATGGAATGCGCACTTTTATATCATCTCCAAAACGCCGTCATGGATTTCTCAAGGTTATAATCCAGTAGTTGAGCATGGCAATGCTCAAGAGCTAGTACCAATCTAAAGGATTGCAATTACGGTATGGGATGTGGCCTTCGAGAATTCGGGGGAGGGCGAGACCTGTTCCGAATGGGAGTCTTCGCCGCAGCCGTGGAGTTGGTCTGGTGAAGGCGGTGGTGGTGCGGTGAAGGGGAAATTAAGTGGGTTGAGTGAGGGCTCGGCGGTGGGGCGGGTAGGAGTGATTGGACACCGTTGACCCACTGACGAGGGAGAAAGGGGAAGGAGCCCGCAGAGAGTCGCGTGTGTGGCTGCGGAGGCACCTGAGATAAGGAACGAGGGGGCCGTAAGGTCAAGTGTAAAATAAACGGATTAAAAAATCCATTACGCTCGTAGAGTTCATCAGAACATACATCTGGAGCATTTCTCTTTACGGCAGTGAATCATGGACGATGACAGCAGCGGAGAAGAAGAGGGTAGGAGCATTTGAAATGTGGTGCTACAGAAGAATGCTGAAGATTAAATGGATCGACAGAGTAAGTAACGAGGAAGTCCTAAGAAGAGTAGGAGAAAAGAGAAGTCTGCTGACAACTCTAAAAAGAAGAAGGGAAGACTTAATCGGCCATATCTTGAGAGACGATGGCCTGATGAAGACTATCGTCGAGGGAAAAGTGAACGGAAAGATTGGAAAAAGCAGGCCTCGTATGAGATACATGGAACAGGTTGTGAAGAATGTAAAAGAGAAGAATTACGTTACAATGAAAAGGTTGGCCGATAGAAGAATCGAGTGGAAAACTGCGTCAAACCAATCCCATGATTGTTGACCAATGATGATGATGCTGACGCTCGTAGAGGAGCGATCCCCCGGCATCCCCAGCTACCTAATAGAAGGGAATCAGACTAGAATCAGAGGCGATAATTTAGATTAGACGCTAGCATCATTGTGTTTTAGCAAAATATAGCACTTACTTGACTAACTCGGCAACATCTCCATTCTTTCATTTATATCGAGCCGCAGAATGAGGAGACTTCCTCAAACGTTCTCTCTAAACTTATATAACTATCTATATAACTTGCAGCACTCACGCGTTTGTTGAAGTTATTTGGGAGAGGAGACGGACAACAGAGGAGAACAGGACTATTAAGAAGAGATGAGATGGAGGAAGGATATTTCAGGGAACGTAAGAAGGGTGGAGAGATGCCGGACGTTGGCATGAGCCTGCATTTGGCGAAAGGCGCCAAGGGGTCCACGGCTTAACATCCCATCCGACGGGAGGAGAACTGGACGCGAACTGCCCTCTACAGGGTGCTCGATATGTTATAGTTATTGGGTGCGTCGACGACCTGGTCGTTTTGCACTAGGCATTCAAGTAAGGATCGGTACATCAACGAAAAATCCGCCACTTCCATGATTCGAGCCCGGGCCCTCGGGATAGGAGGCCAGTACTCCTGCCACCACACAAATCCGATCCCCTAAAGTTTTGTCTGCTTGACTCTCAGGGGATACATGTTTTATTTTTCGGAGACATTTTACCCAGTGCTCATTCCTGCTCTTGTAGTGTCGTTGCTTGCAATGTTTCGTATTTCTTGGATGTTATTTGTTCTCGATAAATTATGATTTAAATGTATGTAAAGAGTTTTTGGGAGATGTTTGAACTGTAGTTCAAGCCAAATTGCAAACTTGCTGCATTCAAAATTTCCAATTCATATTTTGATTCAATGTGTTCGTGAAGTACTTTTATTTATCCGTAAAAAAAGCCTTAAGCCCCACGGGATTAATTTTTGCGAAGAGGGATAAGTGTTCGCATTTAAGAGTGGCTCAATTCAATACATTTTTTTCTTTCAAATAATGTTTTAGAAGGCCCCCGAGTATTTCCTCGTATTTTAATTTTGAAGCTTTAGAGCCTATACTTTTATTAACTCGGCTTTTATAGTGTAAATTATGTAGAAACATAATTTGCTACGGAGATAGCAATGATCAATGTTAATACCCGTCAAACATTTCAAACCATTGTATATTTCTCCGTTTCAAAAATATTTTTAAGAAATCCCTCGTGTTCTCTAGAAAGTCAGTAAGGTGTTTAATTTTTTTTTACATATTTCCATACTTATAGTTCCACGGAAGCGCAGCTGCTGAGTAATATTCACTTAAACTGATCCTGTCGAGGCTAGATGAGAGATGGTGATTACGTTGGGTGGTAAATGGCATTTGATCGCTCAAACAATAAACTTTTTTTTCCGAGTGAATAACTTTATCATTCAGTAATTGAAGTAACTTTATGTGTGCGACAGGGTAGTGTAATATGTCCGCTCTTGTTCTTTCTGTATATAAATGACATCCATTATCATTACTAGTATTCTACCGGTGAAGGTAGGTCTAAATAGGCATTTAATTCTTCCCACCCCCTAAATTTCCCACGATGTCCCTCTTCAGCCCCTCATACCTCCTGCCACCCATCATTCTATCCAAGCTACCCGTTCTTCTCCTCCCTCTTCCCCGCTTACGCGGCGTTCTTCTCTCAATCACTTCTTTCAAAGCACCATCCCCTTTTATTACCTTTTCTATCCACTCCTTCTGTCTTCTCCTAATTTCATCTATCGAATTTCTTTCCCATCCTGCAATTCTAGCATTTCATCTTCGTCTTCCTTTCGACTCACTTTACTTTCTCCAAACCCATATCTCAAAAGCCCTAAGTCTATTTTCATCTTCTTTTCGCAAAGCCCACGTTTCCACCCCATATAGTGCAACGCTCCATATTAAACTTTTCACCAGTCTTTTCTTCACTTCCCTACTCAACGCTCCTGACATCAATACGGTGGCAAAAAGTAAGCTTCGTCTATTTTCCGATGACGCAGTAGTGTACATAGAAATTATAATCCCAAACGATAATTAATCTTTGAATGATGACATAGAAGCAATTGGAAAATGATGTGGTACTGGCAGTTGGAATTAAAGTTGAATATTGAGTAGTAATGCATTTTTAGAAAAATAATAGTTCTCCCTCTAGCACTTACTATTAAGGAATAATAAATTAACAAACGTATAATCCATTAAATATCTTGGACACAGACTGACACAATCTTTATTGGGTAAAAACATACGTGAAATAATGGGTGAAGCTAATCGTAAACTGGGATTCATCAAAAGAGTGCTGGGCAAATGTGACAATCACGTACGAGAAATAAGATACTTTTCCCTTGTTAGACCTCCCTTCAAATACGCTGCCAGTATATGGGATCCTTACGAAATAAGCTTAAATAATGAAGTGGAGCGTGTGCAACGAAGATCGGCAAGATTTGTAAAGGGACGAAATTATAACTATATTAATGTAACCAGTATATCAGATGAACTAAATGGAAACCATTGTCACACTTAGGTTGAACTTTAGATTTCTTCTCTTTACAAAATTCCTAGACAATGTTTTCTCGAATGACCTTAAAATATTTTACGAACTCCAACTTAATATAATAGACTGTACCATAATCATAAAATTAGAGAAAATGATTGCTGAAGCGAGAAATTCGAGGTATCCTTCTTTCCTCAGACAATTAGGGATATGGATAAGTGCAAATATATCCAAAAAAGTAAATAAAAGCGTATCAATAGATGATACCGGTAGTTGTATGTTGGTATAAGGACTATAACCTAATACAAACAAAATAATGTTTTTGCATGTTTGCTTTGCTGTTTTTATCTTTTTTACTTGTTAATTTTTGACTAGAATATAATACCTAATCATTTTTATTTATCATATGAGATGCATGTTCGGTGTAAACCGCACACCTTTATGGTGGCTTGCAGGGTATTTGTAGATGTAGATGTACTAGTTATATCTTAAGTTACATCTAATTAAGTTATCATAAAAGTCATAGCGGAATGTAAAGTTTGGGAATATTCCTAATTTGCCGAAATCTCATTCCTTAATTCGGGGAGTGCTGATTATGGAGGAGCTTATAGCATAATTTCTCTATCAGACAAATAGTCAAAGCTTTCATTACGTGTCATGAAGTTGACTTCACTAGTTTCCATTTTGCCATTTCTCCGCCGTGTTTTTTGGGTCACATATTTTTAGAACTACTTGTCTTATGGCTGCATTCATGCAGTTTAGCATCGTATATGTTAAAGCCATCCACGGAGGTCCTGGCAACCAACCGTCGAGGGTTCGAACCCCGCCTCGGGCATGGATTTCGTGCTTTTCTTTGGATTAAGGTTAGGAGTTAAGTTAAAGAGTTAAACGATATAACCTTAGCAACTGGAGTATTTTAATATACATAGTGCTACTGTAAATTATGTTGAATAAAATATTTGATTTTTACGCAATATTACACAAAGGGTTAGTATCAGTTTCTTTGGTTCGGCTTAAAGTCCTCCAACGGTTCCCCAAATTCGTGAATGGGCGTTTGACCTCTGCACATGTAATATGCTTTATTTTTTTGAAATAATGCTTCCAAGGATAAGAAAGCCATTTCATGGCAATCAAATGGTGTTACTTCTTCATCGTGGTCATCCACTCTATAATTTATGCTAATAGTTTAAGTAAACAGTTCGATTGCAAAGAATGAATGTGCGGGGAAGTCCTTCGTCACATCTTTAAATACGAAGGGCCCGTGGCGCTGCATGGTAATTTGGAATCGTTAACGGGTCCTCCCTGAGATTTATCACCTTGAGTGCGCTCCGAAAGGGCTGTAAGTAAGCGTTTTGCCCTTGGAACCTCGAATCTGAACCTTTCCATCTGAGATTCAGCGCCATTCTGCCGCAAGCCGACATTCTGACACAAGCCTCGGCGAAGAGCGCTTACAGTCCCACTTTCACCTTCATCTCTCCAAGAGCTGTTGTTTTTTTTTTTTTTTGCTTTTGCCAAAAATTGGGATAGGCAGTAGAAGCGAAAGTGCAAAGGAGAATTTGACCTTTCTCAATTTTCACTCGATTTTGCTCCGTATCCCGAACCCCTGCACGCGCACGTAAGTAGGGAGGCCAGCACGACGTTTTGCCAGTAAACCTAGCGGCCTTCTCTTCAGTTCTCCAGAGCGGCCCTCATCGAGCGTCACTCTACCTCCCGTCCGTGGGAGCGTTGGAGGTCGACAGCGGCCCAAAAACTTGTGCGGCCTCACCTAAGGATGGACGGGGGAGTGAGTTGGTCGGAGAAAGATGTGGTGACCCATATACAAAGGTGAAGGTTACACCCGACACTGCAAAAAGTCCCGGTAAAACCAACCCGAGGAACCCGAACCCAGGGGAGGTGCGACCGTGATGCAGGGGACAGGAATTCGTGAGGGATGGGCGGGGGAAAGGGTCGAGGCCGATAAGCGTTATGGTGCTGACGTGAGGTTGTGGTGTTCGGGATGCCATTCGTTATGGAAAATATTCGTAAATCATTTCGTAAAGTAAATCGTAAATCAAGTTACCCGACACTAGTTTTCGAGGGATGAGTATTCTGATGACCTTCTACGCATACTTCACTAATTCTCTGAATTATTTGAAATACGTTGAATTTTAAAACTTTTAAAATAGCCTTTAAATCATTTCCAAGCGATGAATAAGGTGTATCCACCTCGGTCAGGAATGGAGAAACGAACTGCCGAATTAATTATCTTGTTTTAGAGAAGGCACAATGTGATAGTCCCCGAACCCCCGATCATCAGTATATGTTACCTAGCTTTTCAGGTGTAACTACTACGGTGAGACAGAGTTTAGACGTAATATTCCCTGATTATTTTAATTCGGCGGGATTTTTTCGGAAAAATTAGCTGGGAAATGTAACATGTCATCCCCGATATATGCCATTTACTTTCATTTATTGGACTGCAAGAAAACCTGTCGGTAGCCGTATGCGAGATTTCGTGTTTCACACCTCTCCAGTCATTCGAAAGTTTCGTCTCCGTCCGCGCTGGATCTGAGCGGTGGCTTGGTAATAAACTTGAAAGTCCCTAAAGTGACTAAAGACAAGGTTAATCATGCATAACCAGTTTACGAATTCAGTATCCTTCGAGATCAAATCCATGGCCGGGAAACCCGTGTGGAAAGTTGGTGAGGAGGCACCACGATAATGCTTCTCTCCGCGGAGTGTCAATAAAAAAGCGGCAAAGGATTTCCCAAACCCTTCGCGTTCACTTCGTGCCACGGCCGCGAACTTCTAGCCCGTGGCGTCTCATGAGCGTGGGTTGAGTCGTGGGCAACACTAACTCTCCGGAGTAGGGGAAGGAGAGGGCGCTCGGGATTTGCATGCGTGGGAGGAAGTCGACCAACTCCCCTGCACCCTTCCCCGCGCGGGCGGCCGTCGCATCGCCTTTCACTCCGCCGCCTCTCCGAATACATCCACTCTCGTGCGGTTCCTTTAAAAATCCATCCCGGGTGAAAGTTATCGCGAGGGAACCCGTCGTCCCTTCTTCGCCGATATGCGGGGTGAGGCGTTCGCCCCTTTCCCTCGAATGGTCGGTGCCGGGGGGCTCCACTCAACCTGCCCTTGCAGACCGTCGATCCTCAGAGGCGAAACAAGACATACATTCGATAGCCGTCACTAATGTGCTATAAATTTACGCATAAGTGTAACACGCGTGGCAAGGGCGTGTGGCAGGATGAGTTAGGAGGCTACTGTCAGCGTAGAAATTGTGTGCACTCGAGTTTGGAAACGAATAACAAAATTACAGAAAGGCCTACAGAAAATCTAATCATACCGTCATTTTTCTTATTTATTCGGCATTATTTGAGGATAAATTTAAAAGTTTTGGAGCGTATTTTGATTCTTTTTACAACATCGTAACATAAAAAGTGCGGGTTTTGGACGGTGTTCGAGCAATGCGCCGACTTTGATAACTCGTGGCCCAACTAAAATATGTTCCATTACAACTAATTTTAGCAAATGTCATATAAACATGTTTGTCATGTATGTTATTATGTAGTTTCAAGGTTGTATCTTTAATAGAAAAATATTTGTCATCAATTTTATAAAAAGTTAGAAAACTGGGGCGTGATTGAATTTCGTTCTTGGTGGCGTTGTAATCCACACATCCCGACAGTTTCTAATAAGTATGTAATTTTCCAATATTTCAATAAATACGTTTAATTTATACCAGTTGGTATTCATACTGAAGAAAGCGAGTTTTGGGTTTTTATAGGTATGAATATTTATATTACCACCCCAACTTCTGCCCACGTGTTTCGTTTATTTATTTTTTATTAAAATAATTCCCATAGTTGAGAAATAATTTTAAATCTTGAAGCTGAGGGTGTAAGTGGAGTGATTATTATCAGGAATAACCTGTTTTAGGTGAAGCCCTTCTCGTGCCACCCTCATAAATCCAAACTGCAAGTATTCTGATGGCCTCAATACTAGTCAAACACTTGGTCAACAATTAGCATTCAGGTGGAAACTGGTTCTAATATTGGCAAGCTATCTCAATGGAGTAATTCTTTTTACGTAAATTATTGTTTCTATATGTTCTAAGGATTCATTTAATTGAGGGTCGGTTGTATTCTAGGACCTTAATTTCTCACAAAATCTCGGTTTCGGATTTCATGTTGTGACTACGTAATCTGCAATGCTTGGTAGTGTTATACATAGCTGAAACCGGTGGAGATTCATCCAATCATACTCCTTGGACGTAGCGTCCTGAGGGAAAACGCGTACAGCTGATTGTTACACCAAGGGTTCGCACTCAAGGCTATTGTCCAAGAGTGCTGATTTTACGGTTGGTGGTTCATTTACTGGTTGCCCAGCGAGCGTGAGCGTTGGACTACGATCAGAAAGCTCTGAGTTCAAATCCGCGAGTGTCCTCTTTGGATGCGTCCATATAAACCCAAGAATGGTTATTTTATGGGCACCTGATACTAATGGGAAGCATAGGTGGCAAAGGGAAAAGAACTGTCCTCCTGATATGATGTATGCATTCCACACGGCTTTGGGCTTTGTGTGTACTTGGCGAGCACTAACCTCACCAACCAGAGCGTCGTTAAGGTTAACACTGTAGTCAGTACATACGTAATAATGAAGCTCTTTCGAATTCGTCGCTGTGTATTTTCCGACACGTGAGATAAGATTTATAGGGAGCTTTCAACGTGTCGCTGATGGGCTACTGAAATACAGGCGTAGCAGCCATCGCACAATCTTCTTGCTGTATAACAGACGGGAAAGAAAAGGACAAATTGTTATACTCCACCAGACTATCAGAAAGCAATGTATGCTTTATTTATTTGTCGGTCTCCTGATAATATTTCCGGTCTCCATTTCAAGTATCTTAATAGGCTCTGTAAAGGGACAACATGTTAGTAAGGCATTGCAAATCGACCCCAAACCCTATCATCTCCGAAATACGTGCACAGTTCAAGCACGCTTTTGACCTCTCATCTCGGATAGCGGCGGCCTCCTCGTTGATACACTCGCAGAACAATGGGGACCTTGCCTTCGAGTCGTGAGACCCACGCCCCATCCCACTTACCCTAAATCCACTCACGACCTCCCAAGTCTTTGATCCGCGCCTCGCCGGAACTTTCACCGTCAGTTCCGTTTCTGGGCGAATTCGATCGCATCTCTGCGTTTACGTGCAAACTAAGACCGTAATTTCGACTCGCGTGGCGTGGTTTTAAAACGGGGGATTGACGCGAGGATCGACCCAATTATCGCATGATCCAAAGGAGTCTCGCGGTTCCAAGTCCCCTCCTTTCACTTCCGCCTTGATAGGGAGGGCTCGCGTTATTTCGACTATCGCGTACCAAAGGCCCTGAACTTCAAATGGTGACCCCGGCGGAGTTATAAGCCTCCCGTTTGCGTTTATCTCCCAGTCGCTGGAAATTCATCGCCTTTAGGCTGCGTTCTATCATAATCCAGCTGAACCATTGGAGCAAGGTTAGATAATATTATGATAGGCCTAATGATGTTTATTGGTTGAAGCGACCGACTGCTGACTCAGAAGTGCTGAGGACATGCGTGCAATTTGAAGAAAAGGAAGCTTGATTTTGGTGAGAGTTACGGGAATTGGAGGGTGGATGGAGAAGAAGGCAGTATTGGTGTTATCCACCTCCGCCTCGGAAAGGCGGCAAGAGATCAAGAGTTTCACGTCTCATGCTACGGACCGTGCACTGCTACCATGGTGCCCTTCACGTGCCCATACGGAGAGAACAGACTTCACTTCATACAAAACTTTCCGTGGGTACAAGAATTTAAACCCAAGCTCTAAGCGCTTGCTTCACAAAACACCGAAATTGATAACAGTTTATAAGCCACTGCAAAGGTGGATGGCAAGGATACCGGATTTCTACTTATAGAGGCCCATCAAAGTGAAAGCTCGAATGGGCCTCTATTTGGGTGTTAGTCTCCAAGTAAAAGCTCACAAGCCTTTATTTTAAGAAAGAATTTTTAATTTTGGTTTATGTTTGCGGCAATCATCATCAAGGGTCAGAAATCCTAGGATTGGTTTGACGCAGCCCTCCACTCGATTCTTCTATCGGCCAACCTCTTCATACCAACGTAGTTCCTCTCTTTCACGTCCTTTACGACCTGCTCCATAACTCATACGAGGCCTGCCTCTTCCATTTTTCCCGTTCACTTTTCCCTTGATGATTGTCTTCATCAGGCCATCGTGTCTTAAGACATGGCCGATTAGGTTGTCCCGTCTTCTTTTTATAGTTTCCAGCAGACTTCTCTTTTCTCCCACTCTACTTAGGACTTCTTCATTTGTCACTCGGTTTGCGACAGTAAAAAAATTAAAACTATATCACCCATGTAATTTTTAAGAAAAAATGTATATAGGATGAAAGTATTTTTGTGTTTTTTTAAAGGAATGATATTAATGATTCGAGTACAATGCTAAACCCTAGAAAATGCATTAAGGCGTATGTAAAAGACTGAGTATCAAGTTTCCGTATCGTAGCACGTGGCCTTCTATATGGGGACTGCGTGGGACACCAAAATGATGCAAACACTAAACACATTTCCATGGGACTTGATACGAAAAACTACGGTAACCACGTCAACAATCCGACTCCAAATAGGTGCCACCTGCCAAGGGCTTCGCTTTAATATGAGCCTGATGAGGTGTAGGTATTCACTGGTGGAGATTTCTGGACTATCCGGCAATCCTCATACCAGGGGGAGAGGAGGTATTAGAATGGATTTTTGGAGGTAAAAGGAAGAAGAGTTAATATTATTTAATTAACCAGTTACGCGAAGAGAAATGAACGCAAGGATCTAGCTAGATTTTAATGTATATTAATCTCCATTACTCCCCTTGTGCATATCCAAAGGAGTATCATATGACGTGGACATTCTGTACCTATGCACATCGTCCGAAACAAATCAACCTACCAACTTAAAATGATATCACAACAGATCTCGGCATGTATCTACTGCTGGTGATGCCAAGGCCTGAGTCGCTTGATTTCTCATTCCCATTGTGGCACTCCATCATCCATTGCTAGAAGCATTTTATTCGTTTTGCTGACATTAAGTGTAGTATTGGTCGATGACATGTATATTTGGTTGGCTCTAGATGTTGCTCGTGAACATGCTGCAACTCTAGGCCTGTCACATTTTGCCTATGAATGCACTGTAACCTAACGTCTGAGTTGTTCTATCTTTTCGTTTTGTCTCTGCGTACGATCTTCCTCTGATGTCCTAAGGGGCCGAAAATCGCTAATTGAGTTCTAGAGAATAGAAATTCTTTACATTATTATCCGAAAAATTTCACTGCATTAATTGCACCTCACGAAGTTATCAAGAATAAATATAGAGTTATGGTGATATTACAGTAGGTGTATTGTAAGATCAAAATTAATTCTTCCAACGCATTTACCGTGTTCTTTCGCTCACGCAAGTAGAGAAATGTAAATCTCGATCATTTGCTCTGATATTTTAGAACTAATTGTTTACACATGCGGGCATTTAACATTCTATATTATATTATATTTTTACTAAGAATTATTGTAATCGCATAAAATATAGGAAAGATAATTATTTAAACACGAGACTTACTAGGGAGATTCATATTATTGCACATTACCAAATAAAACTCGGAAACAATTTCATTCTAGCCCTGTACAATGCATTGAACATGAGCAATTCTCCCTTAATAGTCTTCAAGCTGTAAAGAGTCCGAGGTTTGAGTCCTCAGGGTAGTATTTTTCCTCCACGTGATACATAATTTTCTGTGCCTCTAAGACTAGCATAGCTCTAGAACTTGGTGAGTACGTTTCCAACAGTAGCGAAAGTTAGTCCGAAAGTCATGTAAAAATATCATTTGCGTAAAATATGTGCAACTATTTTCTCGATTCATGTAGACACAAAGTTTTGGTTGATTGTAAAGGAGGAATGTGAATGCATAAGATTCATTTCGGGGTTTGGATACAGTGAATTAAGGCGGTGACATAAATATCTCCTAAATGTGTAGACATTAAATTATATATAATTGATCGAATCGGAACCGAAGTTTATAATACAAAATAACAATTGTTAAGTTTTATATAAGTTTTGTTTTAACTTTGGAAGATGGATAAAATAGTATTATTACATTCCTATTTGGAAAAAGTAATGTTCAAATTTTGTGGTATTCCACTGTCCATATCAATAGGCTACCAATTTAATGGTTAAACAGTAAAAATCGAAAAGAATGTTGCAGCTATGTTTGAAACTTATAGGAGTTCTTGGGCTGCTATTAGGAGACCGGTGATCATTTATGGACATACTCCCAACTGAGTCTTTTCTTGGCAATTTTATGAGAGGAATTAGTTCATTTACACAGCCTTCCAACAAGAAGAAACCAGTTTCCAACAGTAGCGAAAGCTGACTCACGACCGTGCGTTTACTTGAACAAGCCGCAGTTAAAGCCGGCTAGAGTTCAGAGCGATTGTGCTCCGTAGATGCTTTAAAAGATCTCTCTATTGGCCACTCCATCACTGTCACTGTCCAGAGGGGAGGAAAACTAATATTTGACTTTCTATCAACGAACGCCATTCGCAATTACATCGTAAATATGTCGTATGTGGAGTAATAGCTGCTTTCTATTAGACTAAAACAGTGTTAAGAAAAAGTCGGTGGACGTAAATCTATTGGCGGTGTCATAATACACTCAGACCACTAGTGTCGCATAGTTCCGTTGTCAACTTCCGACTGTTTTTCGCAATGTTTCTTCCACTTCCTCTTTCCGCCTCTCATATCGTAGATGGCATCCACCGTTACCCATATGCATCCTTTTTTTATTATTTTCCGGCTCGTTTCGAAAATATGGGGTCCTCAATGTTGACGGACGCGCTTCGCGACGCTTTTGTCTTCCCCTCCGGTGACTCTCGCACGCGAATGGCGTTTTTCGTGTCCCCCGCTGTTCCCTTATCTGCTGACCTATTTTTTCTCGCATTCCCTCCCGCGCGAGCTTAATCAATTTCCTTACTCTCCGTTTCTTTTCCTTCCCCGCTCCCCGACGAGGGCCGCGTTTTTATTCGCGATTTCTAATCCTCGTCCCACCGCGCGAGCTTTCTCTGCAGCCTCCAGAGAACCGCCATCGTCAGCCGCCTCAACGGTCTTCTGCACTGGCCGAACGTTTGTTTGTTTTCTCCTCTTCGTAGCGAGAGCCTTCCCTTTTGTCTACGAGCACACATGCCTTACTGATTCGCCGCCCACTCTCGATTTCCTTGTACTCTCTCTCTCTCTCCTCCTCAGTCAGTATTTCATCCCGAAGAGTCGGACGAAGAACAGATCTTCCTAAGGAGTTGGTCAATTCCGATGGCAAACTGGTTCTAATCACGGTCTCCGAACGACCTTTCTCGCAATGTGTCTGATTGGCTCTTCCAGTCTCAGATCGGGTGGTGGGGTCGGACGATTGGCACCCGCAATGCGTCGTCCAGCAGGGGAATGGAGTCGACGTTGGTTCAATTTGCACATGCAATTCATCCAGCTGTAAGAAATGGAATATTCAAAGTTGGGATTGTTTGTGACGTTTTCCTCAAATGAAACCTAAAATCATCCACATCCACTGCGTACCATGTATGCAAACTGAAAATAATGTGGCAGGGCTTGATACATCATAATAAAAGCGCGATATTACATGCTACTGAAGTAGTAGAAGTAAGGAAAAGCATAACGAGCAGTTGCTATTTGGTTGCGAGCCGATTCGCTCTGTTTGTAACACGACATTTGCAAAGGTGTTATTAGCGTACACCAGTAGTGATAAGAAATGTTTACAGTTACCTATGTGTATGTACACACCTACATTTTCGATCCCTGTGGCGTGTTTATTGTCCTGTTATTTTCGGAAATAAAGACATGATATACTTATCTGTTTTTACGGCTTTGTATCTAACTATCCTTAAAAATGCTCGCAATCACATTGACCGAGATATGGGGTAGATATATTTTGAGTGGCCGATATCTTTACATCCGGCTCGTCGGTTTTACCCTAAAAAGAGTTCTCATTATTCTGTGCGGTAATCATCTTGCTAAAAGGATGAAATCCGCTTCAAACAACTATTTCACTCATCGATGATTAAAAGCGTAATCAAATTTACGTCCAAAAGGCCATTAATACTTGTATATTTTGCATAAGTAGTAGCTAAACTCTTTGACGCATTTCACCTTTTTTAACTTGACCGAAACAAAATCTCCTTTTCCAATTATCCCAACCACCACGTCCCCCGCTGGGCTGGGAATCGCATTTCCGCGTGGAAAACACTTTGTTCTCGCGTCGTGAAATTGGTTGCAATCTAGCATCCGCCCTTTGGCTGCAGTCCGCACGAGCACCGTCGTGCTATTTCAGTCCTTCGCGGGGGTTCGCTGGGATCAACGTGCCTCACCGCGCGTGGAACACGGCGCCATCTCGTACTCCTCAGCCGCGAGTAAGCCGAGCGCAAAATGGCCGACTGCTTTCCCTCCCTCCCTCTTTGCCTCCCCACCTTCCTCCTCTTCTTCTCCTCGCCGCCCTCGCTGCAACCTGCGAGTGGGCGGCGGTTGCAGCATCAAGGGGCGCGCGTGCACCATGTCAAGATGGGCGACGCATGTGCAGCGCAGCAAATGCCCATCCTATTTGGCGGAGAATCTGCGAGCAGAGCGTGGATTACTCGTAGCGTAACCAACAGACTCGCCCATAACGTGGGTTAAATAGGTACTACTTGGTACAAATTAATAATTAAAAAATGAATTACACAGAACATGAGAAAAAATGCAGTTGATGTGAAGAGTTCAAGAGAGATACATTATGGAGAAATATTTGTCTTTGGTGAAAGGTAGGGCATATATGGAGTAGAAAAGGCACAGCCTCTGCAAGAAGCTACCATAATTGGTGGAACACTGATGATTATGTAGTTTTTACCACAAAATTTTTCTTGGACTTTTCATTTTGCATATTTATTTCCTAGAAAAATCGCTCTATTGGATGTAGAATAAGATCCGTGGTAAAATCTATTCTGTATTGGATTTCTGGTGCTGAAATCGCGACACAGGAAAATTCGATGTCCTTTAAGTTAATTCTCACCGAAATAGTAGTAGTTGTTTCGTAAGGGTGAGTCGACAACGGGGCCATGTGCACAACTCTCACGCAACAGCCAAATTCCAGCAAAGAATCAAAATTTATAAATTACAAATTATCTTTCATATAATTTTTTTCGTAATTATCACCTAATATCTTGTAAATTCAAATCCACTTTCAGGTGCCATATTCTTCTATAAATTTCATTATTTCTCTGAAAACGGTATTTAGTTTTATGCCGTTGATTGTGTATTGAAATTATTTCTTTCCGGTTTCAACTAATTCTTTAGTATAAATATGCCAATACAAACCTTTACCCTACTTTACTGCTTCTTTATTATATGATTTTAGTGAGAAGTTTGTTGCTAGGAACGCCCAATTAATTAATTACACTGTCCAAAATCCTTCCATGTCCAGCTAATTAATTCTATTCGCTTTGGTTTTCCTTCCATGTGCTTTAGTTTAATTCATTACTGAGTCTAAATGCCATTTTCGTGGGCATAGATATATTCCAGTAGGATTTCGATAGTTAAGTTATATTTAATGCTGCGTAAAATTATGTTGTGCCTCCGAAGGCTAGCTGACGCTACTTGCGGAGAAAAAGGAGACTTAGTGGGCGGACGAAATGGGAATCCGTTGGAGGATTTCCGTCGCGGGAACGTTGAAAGGAAGTGCGCATATTTATTTCTCTAATTGGAGGAGGAAGGGGTGAAAGCTAGAGGTCGGTAAAGGCCCCGACGTCAGTGGCTAATGAGTTTCGTGCGCGTCTTTCTTACCAAGCCCACGAGTGCATTCGCGTTACGTCAGGGTATTCCTTAACCGCAGTATTGAATCACGTGACTGCCTCGCCTGCAACATCAATTAATGCATTCATAGGCTCGGTCGAGGATGCCTGGGATAAAAATGACGAGGATTTTTTGTGTAATTTTAATCTTCTTTCATTGGTTTCATGCCTAAGCTTCCATAAAGCAAACGAAGACGGGGTCGAGGCTGAGTGGGTGTATATTTTTAGTGATATCTCTTCTTAATCCCAGGAAAGGTCCATTGTGGCTGCTGTTACTATCGAGTCCAACAAATGAATTTGTCTGCAGTCTTTGCAGAAATTCGGTGGTTACCATCGTGATCAAAAGAAGTAGGTGTTCTCGTTATTCCTAAATAAAATTTTGTAAAATAGCGTTTGATATAGGTTCAGATAAAATCTATACTTTGATAAATAGGAAACGTACTTTTTTATAAAATGATGCCCATTTTAAAACAAAGGTTTATTATAGGTATGTCAACTGTAGAGGAAAAAGGAAGAAATTCTCTTCAAATAAATGGAGGACACATTATTACGCGGGGATAGCGTAATTGTATTTTTCGTTTAACAAGCATTGCTCCGTGACAGTTATGCATGAACTAAGATATTCTTTGGTTCCATAGAATTCATTTTAAACCATCTGGTCTCTTATCCAAATGTCCTGCAAGTGCTTTGAACTATATAATTTTTCAAATGAGTCAGGGTATGAGTTTCCTGGATTATGCCACGAACGACGGTGACGCGTGGATGTAAAACTTTCTTCTTCATTCAGCCAAAAGTTTTGAAAAGGTTTTTTAATGCGCTATGCTGCATGCTATTTCCATGTTCTGATTTCTAAAATCAATTTATGGCGTTTTTTTTTAGCTAGAGTCCTTCTTTCCTCTTTTTCCACTTTTAAAGCCTGGTAACCTAGCTCACTCTGCCTCACTCCTCTCCGGTGGCTTGAAGTGACGTTTTCAAGTATGTGTAGATGTGATTGATTGAAAAACACTGAATTACGTATCTGTTTATAAAAACCTATTGTCACACCATATTACACCTGACCGGATCATGAAATTATGCGATGTGAAATGCATTTGGAACTTTGTCAGACTCTTTCCCGACAGACAGAAATCTTTCCCAAATAAGATCTGGCCCAACATGCTCAGACTGTTTTTACGACCTTGTATTCGCATGTACTAAGTAAACATTCAATGTTTATTGGCTCCATCCCATATCTCTACAGGAGTGTTTCTCGGCACTCTGTTAGAATATGTGAAGTCGCTAAAACAATTTCCGACGCGCGGAATATCTAGAGAGATATTGTCGCAGACACTCAGAGAAAACGCATTATCAGCTGATTCCAATTAATAATGCTGTGACGCAGATTATCTTCTTGGATTAAAACCCCCCTGACCTGGTTGCCAAGTGCGTGCGTACTTTCAGTGTTATGGATTGAAATAAGTTCTAATGTATACGTTATCATTTAAATAATTACATATTGCACTTTTATTTAATATCACGCAGAGAAAGCAAATTTGCTGGAAGGGGAAGGTGATAAGTGGACATGTATCAATCCGTGAATATTACAGTTGAATATCGAAGACCCGGAGGGCATAGTTAGTTGCTGGCAAAACCCTGCAAACCCATGACAACCCATTTGGTAAGCTTAAATGAGACTATTGAGTATTGCCCTAGGTAAAACTGCTATCATTTTATTTTTGGCAGGCGAAAAAGCTTGTTAGTTTCAACTATCGCAGTCGTTAACGGTTGTGTCTTCACTTTCTCTTCTGAATCTTCATATTTCTGAATTAACTGTCTTCATTATTTTTCATTTCTAAAGCAATTCTGTTTACCGGAAAAGCTTTTCTTGTACTTATTCCAGTGGGATAGTTTTTTTGGAGTGGATCCCATATGCTACAGGTGGTGGCTATATAACATGGACGTGTGGATTCAACATATATTTGTCGAATATTATTAATACTTTTAACTTTCTTGAAAACCCATACTCACCCGTTTCTATTATTTTTGCCAAAGCTTTGGATGATTACTAATATTATAAATAATTTAAGTTCCACAGTTAAACATATGCCTGATATTTACTGACGAATACTGCGCATCATATCGCGAATTATCAAGTTTTTTTTAGATAGGATAGAAAAATAGCCCTAATTTTTGCTTTTTTCTTCAAATCGTGGGGTTTAAGTTGGCGGTCAACGCCACGTAGCCGAAAACTCCTTCGCTGCATTTCGGAAAAATACTCATTTGTTCCTGTCAACACTCCCCCAAGTCAAATCTTCGTCGTGCTGCCTAAATGTGAACGAGAGCGTCGTGGCATGCTCAGAAATCGGACGCGTGATTGGACCCGGGAGCGATTTTGATCGCTAAAGTAACCAAAAAACAGCGTGGGTTGCATTATATGACGTAGTCAGTGCACCTCGGAGAGCGAAGCGATCCCTAAGATGCCGGTCACCTTCGCAACCCCCCCCCCCCCCCCCCCCCCCCACTCCACCCCTCACTGCCTCTAATCTCCAATTCTCCACCGCGCAATTGGCTGGTCGTTCCGAGGGGGCGGGAAAGGATATGAAAGGATTCGGAAAATGGTGAGGTGGGGGCGGTGGGGTATGGAGAATGAGAAGGCCGAAAGGAGGCGTCGGTAAGTAGAGTGACGTGTTCTGACGTCAAGCCCGCCGCTCATGTTTCGTTTCTCCCCGTGGCTCGGGGGTGGGTCGGGGAGGGGAGGTTTCGGGGACGGAGACGGGTGGGGGGAGATGTGTCTTTGGGGTTCGAAGAGGAAGGAGTGGGAGCGCGGAAGCGATGGAGGGGGTGGGGAAGGGATCCCGAAGCGCAAAATAGGCAGAGGGCTGTTTGAAAACGGCCAGATACGGACGGTTGCGGGAGATGCTCAAGGGGAGATTGGGAGGGCATTACCCCCCGTGGAAAAGTTCGCCCACGCCCCCTCACTCCCCTCCCTCCTCCTCCACCCTCTCTCTCCCTATCCCTCGTCCCGCAAGGTTACCCGCCCCCACCCCCTTCCCCCACCCCCGCCCCCTTGGGCGGTTGACCTATATCTGGGTCACGCAGAGGATGTGGCTGGGAGGTAGCCGGGCGACGCCTGGTTTGCGAGCCGCCGGCCCGGCTATCCCGTCCGGAAATTTGGGAGAAAAAAAATAAAGCGTTGAATAAAAGAAGGATCTCAGTTAGCGAAGGAAGGGGTCGTGGGTGGCGGCGGAGAAAGTTTTTGGCGGTCTTCTCACCTCATATGTTGTCTCTCTGGCCGTGGGGGGAGTGGAGGGGGGTTGGTCCAAGTGCCCGAAGTGGGAGAGGGAAGGGTTCGAGAATGGGTTGGCTGGAGGGTGGGAGTCGACCAAAGGCATCCCACGCGGTGGTCTGGCGCTCCAAACTCCCGCTGGGAATGGGCAATTTTTCTTTGTGGAGTCAATGGACCACGGGTCATCATTGTGTTAGGTGAGAGGGTAGTGGAGTTTTAGCTCCCATGGCAATCCTCAGACTACGATGGACGCCTTTTCTGATTAAATTATTGTAAACCCTTTGACATCTTCTCATGTACTTCTCCCTAGTCGATTCGTCTCTGTCTTCTAGCTAATTGTCGGTTGGAATTGAAATCGAGCTTCAAATTGAAAATGTCGGCACGAATTGATGTCGCCGTCTGGTGAGTGAAGACCGGTTCTTTCGGCGAATCGTGTGTGGCAGGAACGGATGGATTACGGACAAGGAGGCATTGGAAAGTTGATTTATTTATTATCCATGGAGAGATACAGACATTTTCCTTTCTGACGGAAATGGGTTGCAAATGAATAATCTTTTATGGACCTGAATAAAACACTTCTTCTTACAGGCTTGACCCTTTTGTCTTCACTAATGAATCTCCTTTCAAAGTTGGCGCGATCCCAATAATTGCGCATAAATTTATATTTGTATGTTGTCGTGTCTCTCAAGGCCTTTAATCCGTGTTGTTTTGTAAAAGAAGGTTGTGTTGATTACCTCTATTCACTGGATCATGGGTGGTGAAACAAAAACATACGACGTGAGAAGCGATCATTTGCTATTATTCGGAAAACACGTACATATTCTGCGCAAAATGTAGGCACTTTAATGCGGCGTGAAGTACAGTGTGAGTACTAGTGTCTGCGACACCTGCACAGGTTTTTGAACTCCCCTCCTCTCCTGACTCCCTCTTGCTACTGTTACCCTTTCATCCCCCTCTTTCCCTTCCTCCTCCCCTTTTCCCTGCTCCACTGCTTCCACGAGCGCCGCTACTGCGCGCACTCCCCTGAGCCGAGAGCAGCGTGAAGGGCTCTTGGGAACAGCGCTCCTATCGGCCGTTAGCCCCAACTTGAAGAGCGTTGCGCATGCGCGAGCCGGGACCTTTTGTAGTCCACGCTGGATCAGTGGGGTAACGGGAATCTCCGTGTTGGGGTTGGTGCATGCTTCTCTCTCTCACTCTTTCTCATTATTCCCGCCGCATTCTCTCTCACTCTCTCCCTCAACACACAGACTGGTCGGCGGAAATTCATTCTTTTTTTTCACCCGATGGCGAGGAAAAAGCGAGGGCCTCCACCAGATGGGATGGTTGTTAAGCGCTCTACGGAGTGGTTAGGAACGGGGAGGCATGGCCATCTTCTGACGTCTCTATTTTTCGTCCTAGTCGTTTGATCCGTTAGCTGTCTCCTCCGGAATGATGATGGGGAGTGGCCCTTCCGCCCTGGTACGACTCCGGTAGGATCTCATTCTTCTCACTCAGTTTCGTGCGATTGCAGCGGGATAAACACTTTTGGAAAACTGAAATTTATCGGATACAAATTATGGTCCACTAAAATAATTTTTCTACTAAGTTTTAAAACTTAATTTGATAGGCGTTTGTTATTATTCGCATATACATTATGAGAGGATCCACTAAAGGTTTATACCGTTTAAAAGATATTTTTTCGTTCCCCTTTCCAGTAAGTTAATGTATCATGAACGTTTTCAAAGTGTATCGCTTGAGCAAGATAAATTTACATCCGTACGTCCTAGTATCATGCTTCAGCAATGTAAAGGTAAGAATGAATTAACGTAAATGAAAAGGGCATTAGTTTATTGCATGTTCGAGAATTTATAAACATTCCTGTTATTCATAGATAAATTTACTTCCATGCATATAGCTTATGCTTAATTAATGGAAAGGTAGATAGGCCTATCATGTAAATGACGGAGGCATCATTTGATTGCATGTTCTATAATTTTGAAATATTCCTAGAAAAAAATATTGTGGGTGTATAAACTCCTCAGGTATTTAATAAATTGAATTAGCGATTTTTGGGAAGATTTGTTCGCATTTTAAACTTTTTTGAAATATTCACCTTTATTTTAATGGGTGACAAGTTCTGTTGCCCCTTAAAAAATGTTATTTCTAACTATGACTTCGCCTGATGCAAGGAATACCTTCTGAGCATAACATTTTAAAGCAAAGTTTTCGAAATTTGTTCATATGAGAAAAGTAGTTATAAACTTTCCGGACATCGAATTTGGTGTATTCAGGCGCATAGTAGGTAATGTTCAGTGTCAGTTGTGGACACACATTTACAATGTGAAATAATTATATATTAATTTACGAGGCGACGTGGAGGATGCTGTTCTTTAAATTACGCATAATTTGTCGAGATGTGCTGTGTGGCGTCCAAGCTTTGATTCTGAAAAGTGTCTGTAATTGCTGTACTCAAACGTTTATCTCTCTTTCGTTCATATCGCTGGCAGGAACACGCTGTGTTTTTTCCCTAAAAATTGTACCATTGCTTCGAGACATTCCATTGTTTTATATAAATTATTTTTTTTGCTCTAGTTTTTCACTCAGTTTTATAGTTTTAACACTTATTGTTGAATTATTTATCTTTTCCCAGCTAGAGATATGATTTGTCCCGTGGGACGTTACTGGAATAGCATATTGGAAGATAATCTTTCAGGCGTTGAAGTCTCTTGTGCCTTAGCTGTTTTATTTTTCGTGATCCAACCCTCGAATAGATTATAGCCAACGTTATACAATGTTTTTATTTTGATTGTCATCCATGCATGAGATATTTTTAAATTTTTATTGGGCTAACCTTTCTGATACATTTTGTAGTTTTTTCAACCCTCCAAATATACATGTCAACAGCCTGCAATCGGATGTGAACTTTGGTTTACTGAATAAAAAGACACTACGGCTCCTTAAACTGTTCACGACATTTTTGCTATTGACAAATGACGTGACCATTTTAAGACCGCAGCGGACGGTATATTATCATTTCAAGCATCTTAAAACTAATAAACCACTGAAAGTATACGGAGAGCTTAGAAAATTATTCTTTGCTGAATCTACCTCGCTGTCCGTGTAGATATTAAATTTCCTACCTTCGATCCTTGGTTATTTTGAACATTTCTTTGCCTGTTCCTGGATAGAGTTCCTGGATGGAGTTAGAGGATTTCATTGTCCGCCTCACGCAAAGTAAGGCGGAGGACAATTCACCCCACCAAAAAGTGCATAGCCTTCTGCAATTGCATTTGATTGCCGATGTAGCGAAAGAGCAATGTTTTAACTCCTGAATTCGTTACGAGAGTTGATGGAGTGGTTGTCGTCAGCATGTCACTCGGGCGACCGGCGATTTCCGCGTCCCGGCATCCGAGAGCGGTCGGTGAAGGTTGATCGCATCCCCATGGATCCGCACACTTCCGGTGTCTGCACGAATAGTTCTTCTGCCGCTCGCGGGGTTCCACGGCAGTACAGCGTTCGCATCCACCACCCGGCCCCTCACTTTCTTGGTCACGTGGTCACGGATCCCGACCAAGGGGGAAGAGGGAGGCGGGTAGGAAGGAAGGGAGGTCGAGGGAGTGAGTGAGAGAGAGAGAGAGATCGCTGCACTTTCGCTTTGTTGGCCTCAGTATCATTCTGGCTCACTGGCGGAGGCGAAGGTTGGGTTGGCTGGTGGAGTGCTCTCTGTCGGGGCCCTTGGCGCTCTCAACTCTCACCGCTACCTCTCTCTTTCCGTGCCACACAAATATTTCCGAGCGGCGTGAAGGCTACAGACGCTCTTCCACGCACCAGCCGGCCGGATCGCTTCAGCAGCACGGGCTTTTTCCGTGCCGTGAAAGTTCCCCTGTTTTTTTGACGGGAATCCTTCCGCAAATCGCGCGAAGCCGGCCGTCGGCTGTGTGCCGCTGCCATGGATTAATCAGAGGACTGTGGTCGTTCCCATGTGTTTTGGATTTTAACCGTGTGTCATCGATGCAACCTGTGCCGATGAGTGCTGTAGCTGGTGGATTTGTCTGTGGTGCTCAAGTGGGAACTCCTCCGTTGCCCGGAACTCGTACTTGTCCGTCTTAGATTGCACCGGGTTTTTCTGAACTGGTTTCTGAAGTGTTTTTAGTGTGCTTTCACTCGCAACCCATCGCTGTTTGATGTGCTTTTTGGCAGTTTGCCGACAGAGGCATCCGTGTTATTGTTAGACGTCTCAAGACCCGCATCGACCCGTTACCGGGAAAGAATTCTAATCTCAACACGTGGGTTTTCCATGGCCCAGCCCTTTCTCATGCCTTCGCCTACTGGGTTATGAATGCAGTGCCCCCTCCTCACCGTTGCTTGCCGTGAATATACTCCCATCCCTCACCTCACCCATTTTCTGCTGGACCAAATTTGCTACTTCCTGGGGGGAGAAGGACGGTGCAGCCTCAAGTGCAGTGCAGAGACTGCACCCGCAGTGTTTGGGGAGCCGCTCACGTCGGGAGCGGGGAGACTTCGAGCGATAGGGAAGCGTCTCGGCAAACGTCGGCAAAATAGGGAAGAGGGTGGGGTCGCGAGTGAGGAAGAAAGGGGAGGGGCGGAGGGAGGCCTTCTCCGGAATCGCATGCACCAGATGGGGGAGGAAGCAGACCACAGGTCAGTCTCCCGGTCATCAAGGGATCACAGGATCTCCCGGTTTCGCCGGCTGTTCGCCGACTTTGTTCCACACGATTTTGATTTCGTTGTACCGTGTAAATTTAAATGCTTCCGCCGTGTTCATTGGTAGTAAATGGCAATGAATTAATAAGTAGTGCTTTTACACTTCTTCTCCCTTCTGGTTTCTCATGTAGAAGATGGCGATGTTTTCGGTCTTGCTTGCATAAAATTATGAACGTGTAACCTTTGGGAAAACACTCATTTTCAATTACGGCGTCTAAAACTCAGCTCGGATTACTTTTGCTGTGTGCATCTTATTATTATAGCCTTCGTTCGGTGACGTTTCTCGGGCTTTATAGTTTAGAAAAACCTGGGGATGAAGCTTTACTAAATTAATTTGTAATACATCTATTTTATTTACATTTCACTCATTTTCTCTGCCATTTCGTATTGCAGTCTTTGAAATTTGCTTGTCTAATGGTTCATTCTTGATGATGATATTTATTAGATGATAGACTTGTTTCAGGCTGAAAAAATAATTCCAAAGGTGTTTCATTTTAGCTTAAGGCTTTTTAAAAATCTACTTTTATTCATGCTTATCTTATAATGCCGTTTGTAATCACTAGGAACGATGTCTGGGATCGATAGAATTGTTTCCCTGTTGCAAAATATTTTTATTAATAGATGGAATGTCAACATAAGCGCAAGAATGTCAGTGCCAGCAGCATTGTTTGTATAAATGTCACGATCTCCGTCGGACCTTGGCCGCCTACGTCACCCGGGAGAGCGAATGCTCTGTTGTATGTAACTTGATGTGATCAAAATGCTCTGTCTTCCGCATAGAATACGGTAGGAGCTGTTTAAAATTAGTGTATTTCATCATCTGCAAGAAACATACCTTGAATTTTTAGACAATTATTGCATGAGTCTCTCGTGTTGTAGGCCAGAAAATCGATTTCTTGATCGCAAAATTCATTTTTCATGGGTCATATAAATAATTGTAACGAAGCTGTTTTCACCTCGTTCTACATAGACGCCATAGCTGCTAATTACTGAGGTTGGCATCTTATTAATGATACCCCTTTCTAATACAACTCTTCAAATACCAGAGCGTTGTTGTGGAAAATTGTAATTGAAGCTGAAATGGATGTGGAATCTCTGAGTAGAAATTGACGTTACTAAAATGAGTCGGCAAATCTTCCCTTTCTTCGGCGCAGGAAATGTTACTATAACTAACGAAGGTGAAGGAATAATTTCTTTCGTGGACTGTAGAATATCGGAAAGTAAATATTTTTTTATGTTATGAACATTTAACCTCGGCATATGTGTACATTTCTATTCAATACAAAAGAGTAAATCTCGGAAAGAAATTGATTTATTCCAATATTTCTTGAGTTGAGGTGTTTCACAGTGATTTCAACGCTCGCATTCAACGGGGTAGCATAAGTTTTGTAGGCATTAAAAGTTTTACACAGATTCTCCCCTCGATGTAAAACGCTCTGAAGTGGGATACCTGGATTTTTTCTTCTATTCATCGACTTGTACTCCATGTATTCAATGATATTACATATAGGTATCGTATCTTTCTTATTAAATTATTTCACAGAAGTATCAACACCATGATGTTTGAGTAGTTAAAACTTTTTAAAATGTAGTGCTTTATGATGCATTTTAGAGTTTTACTGACTAGAGGTATTAAATGACTTTTAATATAAACTCTTTTGATATAAAAAATATATGGCCTAACAAAGGGAAATTAATTATATTTCCACGCTTGCAAGCGTTGATCTATAAGACAGGCTACATTGAAGCTTGAAAGTCGCGGGGAAAGTGCTATCTTCATAAATATCCCAATTTTAAAATTGAGCGAGATTTCATTGCCTTATATTATTAGCATTAATATTTTAATATTTGAGGTTTTCTCTCCTCGTTTTTCGTCCGATGTGAATTGTTAATAATCCAAAAAGTGTTCTTTGGGAATACTAAATACGCCCAGGATTTTACTTAAGCTTTTCGGATTAAAAGCGCACTTAAGTATATCACGTGTCGGCTATACTGTCATATTTGGGTCTGTTTTTTAGCCTCATTCACTGAACGGTGGAATACTTTATTCTCCCTGGATGAATGTCCACTTCCATAGGACTAGACATCAGGTATGCTCCCGGTTGATCCTTCGAAAGAGTAACGTCATTTCACTTTCACCAAGCGTCGCTGTTTCCAAAACTGCCATTGAGAGAGATCAAGAGTGAGAACCGTAATGTCATCTCCCGTTATAAAATTTCCCATGCCTTGCCCGCAATGAAAAGCGAATCTTTTCGCGGTCCACCCGGCCGTGTCCACCGCCACGTCGATTCCGCTCCCCTCTCAACCCCTTCGCCGCTTGCGCTTCCGATCTTCACTTTTTTCGGTGTCAATAAACCCGCCGCCTCCCTTCCACTATAGCGACGACGTCACTCACCCCCCTGTCCTATGCTATTCATCCCCCCCCTCCCCCAACCACTCCTTCCTCCCATGCTCCTTCCCGAAAGAAAGTGAAGCACCACCCTTTTTTTTCTCTCTCACACCGTTCGGTTCCCGCGGAGCCGCGATCCGTGGAGCATTACGGATTCGCACAAGTGGTCCCGAATTTCCCGCGCCCTTCCTCCGGCACGAAAATCCTCTTTCCGACGTCTTCCGGCTGATGGATCGTGGCGGAGAAATGGCCGCAGGGAAAGTGAGATTCTCGAATGCGATTAGCTCGGTAATTGTTGAGCGGTGGATGAGCGTGAGAATTGTGGGGCGAAAAAATGTCATAGAAACTATGTTATTAGCATTAGTAATAATAATAGGGTCGAGTCCCTTGTCACTCGAATAGAAATCGTGCTTCATGACCCGGAGCATACATCTACACGATACCATGCAAGCCACCGCGAGGGTGTGTGGCAGGGGAATGCCTCTGCGTTGTCATGATGTACTTCTCTTCGTTCCCCGCTGGAAAACGTTGGTAATTCTGATGCATATAGTCTCAAAATATCTCATCATTTCCAAAAACTTCAATAGTTTCCTCGAAAGTTTTCATCATCATAAGTCATCAATCCTCAGATTGGTTTGACATAGCTCTCCATTGAGTTCTTCTATCGGCCAAGTCTATTCAGAAGACTTCTCTTTTCTCCCACTCTCGATAGTTTTACAATAGCGATTGGCATCGAGGAATGCTTTCTTATTATTTCATTTTTAAGTACGAAGTACAGAAGGGGATAGAAATATTATGGACCCGTTGTCGGAGAGAAAAAGTGATTTTATATACGCAGCT
The DNA here is from genome assembly GCA_933228895.1 of Platycnemis pennipes. Lineage (NCBI taxonomy): Eukaryota > Metazoa > Arthropoda > Insecta > Odonata > Platycnemididae > Platycnemis > Platycnemis pennipes. The sequence continues at coordinate 122,844,099 of OW121848.1, forward strand.
TTTTGTGGTGACGTGTCACACTGCCAAATTTTTCCCCTAATCATCACGAACATATTTATTTCGGGATATAGTGTGTTTTTCGATAGCTCTGGGGAGAAAACTTGAAGTTTGCAGAAAAGTACCATAGAAAGTCCAAATTTATCAATTCACCTACAATCCGGTACATCGTTAACTACTGATTAATTCATATTCTATCGAGTATGCTGGGCGTGGCTGCATTCCTGTATTTCAGTTAATACAGATACATCGTACACTTAAAATCATATGGAATCATATTCCGTTCCATGAGCCTTTATTTTCTGATGCCTGATGATTTTTAGTTCCTTAGTATTTTTGAGGAGGAACCTGTAGTTGCACAGCTGCCACTGGATGTCTTGGGGGCAATGAACACAACTCGACACGTTGTATGACTCTATTAATTGCAATGCCTGACTCTTGTAGAGCTCCGAGGCACAACAACAGCTGAAGTCATTAAAGCGTCAGAATTTGGAAGCGAGGGAGCTTTGACCCGACATTAGCTTGCCCCTGAGGATGCAAAGTCTCATTCCCAAGGTCGGAGTGGCCTTCGCTTCCAGTCCTTCTCTCCAAAATGCATAAATAAGGAAGTGTAACCGTGAGAGACTTTTTTTGTCACGACTCGAACCTTGCCTCGCGGGTTAGCTGTGGGCACCTACGCCGTTTTCTCCACCGCCATGTACTCTCTCACTCCGCTAAGTCGCAGTTGACTCGCTCTCTGCCGAAAATAATCGATTTTCGGGGCCGTAAAATTTGTTGTGATTGTTGAATTAGGATTTTATATGTTCCAACTGCTTGAGTGATATCGATTTCCTTAGTTTAAATTCGATGTGCAAAACAAACACAACATTCATGCCCCCGGCAGCGTTCGAACCCGCGGCCTTTACCAGGCGGCACTTTACAACCTGGCTACCACGGTCGGCTTTCATATTAAGAATCTACGAATTTTGCGACTCGAGATATATCCGCAAGCCACCTTAGGTCATGGAATGTTAGGAATGAATCTCCCTCTTCAGATATCGCCTCTCTTTAGACGATATGTGCTTGCATCTGGCTTCGTTTATCTCATTTGCCGGCTTTAGAGTGGAAGTCATCTCTACAATTCGAGTTATAGATACCCGTCTTGATTCGCAACGCTATGATGGCTGTCGAGGACAATCAAAACAGTATTATTTTCAAATTAATTGTTGTATTTCGTACCGTTACCTACACAATTTAAGATATTATTCGTCTATTTAAAACGATCTGGGGTATGCGATATTTATTATGTTTGTTTAGGAATCATCATCATTTAGCTAGGAGCATTAAAAGCATTTATCCGATTAAATATAATTAATTGATAATCCGATAACATTAAAAATTCTCCTGCTTAGTGATGGAATCAACTCTTTTGGAATTATGTTCCGTAATTCGTTTCATTGTTTATATTTTTTTTCTAAGATAGTTTAGATTTCTCTCAAACCTTCGTCGATTAATTTCCAAAGGTGCATTATTATCGTTAAACATTGAACCGACGAAAAATTTACTTAGCTCTCAAGTCACACAGATACGTAATGCGTGATTGTTGTTGCATCATCCTCAAACGCAGGAAGGATTAACTGTGTTGTGCGAAGTTGGACAGTTAATACTATCATTGATGAGCGGAGAAAGTTCTTTGAAATTTGTTTTCTGAAAAGCTGAAGAGTTACAATATGAATCAGATTTTCCGCTGCCGTAGGATAATTTTAAACATAGGAAGCAACAGTGATATGCTGTCGCTCCAATCATTAAACTTGCCTCGTGTGTGGAATGCAATACATGAAACGAGTAGAAGAATCCCCAGAGATGGGATTTCGGAGACGTTTTCCCTGGAACAAGTTTCTTTCGGGGGGTTTCTAAAAATTTTCTTCCAAAGAAGACAGCGATTTCACTAGCATTGACATTCGGCTCGACTCGTGCTAGCCCACTCCATGGCTTTCTAAACTTCAACGTTCTTACTTGTTGTTTCTACTCGGCAGTGACAACACGCGAGACCAAGAAAACAGGTCCATAAATACGATTCGTCCTTGGTCGAGAAGTTGAATTTGAAAGGCTCCTCCTTAAGTTCACGGTCGACATTTCACTTTTGGGAAATGCTCATTGTCTTGAATTAAGGATGATATGAGCTCGAACCACATTTTTGTCCTGGCTTGAGATACAGGAAGATTGAATGCTCGTCTTCAACCCCATATGTTCATTTCTCTGCCGACGTTTTCCCTCTTTCGAGTATAACCTTTACGAGGCCATAAAAGGAAATATACCGTGCCCTCCACCGATTCATTGTCAACTTCTTCGTCCTCCCTCACCCCCTCCCCCTCACCACATCCTCTCGTCCTTCTTCTCTGATCGTCCTCCGACGAAACCTGAACTCAGGGCTGAGGATGCTTAGTCTTTCAGACGGTCCACGCGTGCGATCACGGATCTTCATAACTTGCTGGCTATTGTTATTTATTTCGTTTTTCGCCATGGAGAGCGAGAATGTGAATGCGATTCTTCGAATTTTGTCTGGTGATTCAATTCGTGGTCTGAATCAGGAAAACGAGTCCCTGGGTACAGCTACTGTGAGGAATGTAATTCAAGAGTGGATTAAACGATGGATAACGATGACATTTGACATGTGTATATTTATCCTGGCCTAGATGAGACCGTATGGCCCCCTCTTTCCCTAGCCCAGGGTTTATTGGGATACAAAGTTTGATGCATTAATTTCCATGTACTTTGGTACGCAGGCCGCTAATATGTTTCCTTTTAAATATCAGGGTAAGAAAAGGCATTTGGCGACCGTAGGGCAGTGCATACTTTTTCCATAGGTGTAACTTTTTCGGCATTACTCTGTCACTGATGATAAAGAAAAATCTGTAAGCATTTCATTGGTAAAACAGTTCATAAAAAAAATAAATTGATGGTAACAACGCGAAAGAATTATCCTTCATCTCATCGAATGGGACATCGAAGAACGAATTTTCGCGTTCCCGTCAACGAGATTTTTCCAATCACGTTTACGAGTTTTTAAGGGAAGCTTGAGAGAGTAGGTACCTCTGAACTCCCTTGTGGTAAGTTTTTCATACAGACACTTGTGCTGTTTTTCAGACGGCGTTGATAGATCGCGGCTGTCGAATACAGGATCAAGCATGTTAAATAAGTTTGAATCATTGTAACATTGTAAACGCTCTAATATATTTTATGAAATCTAATCATGTGCGTAGCATTTTTGGAGGCCAGTTTCTCTTATGTCTGTGTGATTGTTGACGAAGTTAATCAAGCATCATTACATATCTGAAAGAAATTAAGACAAGGAAACCGCCGGTGTTATAACCAGAATATTGCAGTCTTACTCGTCGAGGAATTGATTCTCCTGTCCTTGTTGTCTTGAAACGTATTGTTCATCAATGCTAAATTTTTGACGACGTACCTACACTTTCGGGTCTCAGTCGCCATCGATACTGGAGCGTTATCTTCCGCCAGATTTGGCGATTCCTTCGGGAGCCATATCCTTTTCCCTCCCAAGCTAGATGGAATTGACCTCACAACATCCAGTCCTCCCCTCTCTCATTCTCCCGCCATGCCTTGGAATATTTCGTGTCCTTCGCTTCTTATGTGTCGAAGGTCGATCCACTCGCCACCGTTCCTCTTCCTGCCTCCACATTCCGCTCAGCCGTCACATCATTCCACCGTAGGTCTTATATCGCGTCCAGCTCCGTTCTCCCTCCCCAGCGACCCCTGTCCGCCATCATCTACGTCATCTCTTCTTTCGTCTTCGCGTTCTCTCGTGGCTCCTCCCTTCTGTTCGCTGCCATTGGCATCTATCCGCACCTTTGCTGCATTTTATTTGGCCTCACTCTTCGATGCGTTCTATTCAGTCATTTGTTTTTCCTCCCGTGACCTCCAGCGTTAAGTCTTAGAATCGACACTTATCGTCACATTAATCGGCAATCGTTTGAAATGTCATATAATATTATTCAGGTCGTTATATAACTCTAATGTATGCATTGATCTGAAGGAAGAGTTATAACTGTGCGGTTGGATTTTTTATTCTTGAATCTGCGATTTAATTCACCTACTATGAAGAAATATCTCGATTTTCTCATCGATGCCATACTTAATCTTAAGATGTAAAAAGCAACCAAAAAATGTTTCATTAAATGGTTTTATGATCTCGTACATTGAGGATATATCATCAATTATCTTGCAAAAATATTTGAGTGCATCGGAACGAGTTGATCATTGGACCAAATACCAAAGCCACATTGTTGATCTGGCCGTTAAAATCCCCGAGTACTAACTGAAACTTACATATAGGGAGGTCCACTCGTCAGAGCAAGGCTCTTTCCCTGAACTGCCTTTGGTCCCTGGAACATTTGGTACCCAGAAAATCACTCACCTTGGGTTTATGATGGACGTGTACAAAGAGATCTCTCCCTACTTAGAACTTAGGGCATTTTCTTCGTAGTTTAAGTTTCGTATTGTATTGTTTATTCATATGCGTAGATAGTTAAGATCCTAGTGGGAACGAAGGAGCCAGAAGAGAACTGATTATTCATATTTACAATGTTCGCGTGTTACTGCCCTTTGGCTAAAAACACAACCTTCATTTGGAGGCGAGATACCATTTCATTCTCGCTCATTATTATTAGGAGTCAACTTTCAATTTGCCTAATGATATGGCGTAAGAAAAACTCATGGTTCAATTTGATACGAATTGTGGTGTGAATGAAGATAGTGGTGATGATGACGGTGCTGAATAACTTAAATGTGAAATCAATGAAGGGATCCAAACTGAAATGTGGTTTCCCTCTGAAGCCCCTAATCTATTAATCAGTGATTAGAGTTGTAAAACCGTAACACCTGTAGAGTAATCGCTATAGATGGTAGTATTAACGAAGCCAAGTGGTGAAGTGAACCATCGGCAGAGAATATTCAGGCTTGATCTTGTTGATTTTTTCATTGAGTGCCTTAATAGTGTTTCAGGGAATTGACTGATGTTTTGACTTATTCGTGATTAGTTTACTTTTTCGTGCGTAATTTTCCCAGAAGGCTACGAGAGTGAATGATCGTAACATATAAATCAACGTTCCATCTCAAAAGTAATTTGTTCGGTTGGATTTATGCATATTAGCAACGCAGGGGTTCGTCAGGAAATGTTCCCTTTAAAACTAAAATCTCTCATTTGCGGCCGCGGTGGTCTGCAACCAACCTCTATGTCCATAGTGCGAATGGCGCTCCAGGTAATGGTTTATAGAGTTAGTAACATAGGTTGGAAGGCAAGCTATAACCTTGCCCGTCATGTCATCTAGTATTAACCCCTGCCACACACACTCGCGTTGGATTGCAGGGTATCGTGTAGATGTAGAATATGCCCACTACCATGTGAATCCTATAGGGCGTTGATCCGCTTCCCTGGGACGTCTGAGAGGCGGCCGTGGTCCGTGGAGGCGGGGACATTCCACGGGAGACCGTGCTTTCAGGGTCGAAAATTTTTAAGGGACTCCCGACCTTGAAAAACCCTCGTGGCGGAGAGAGGAGCAGGATGCGGCAGCGGACCCCGAGGGACGGGAGGAAAATAAATAGAAAAAAAAACACGGCAGAGGTGATGGCGGCTGCCTGACCTACATTCATTGGGAGACCCTCAGCTCTTTCTTCCTGCCCCGTAAAGAACTACTCTCGCGCGCAACGAGCCCACCTTCCCGGCCCGCCCCACTCCCCTGCCCAAAGCAGCCTGATAATAATGGGCTCACCCACAACTCGGCTTTCAGGCCGTCTGGGTGTAACTGTATTTCCCACGGGGTCGGGAAGGGGGGGGGGGGGACGCGTGGGAGGAAGGGGAGAAAGTGTAGGAGAGCGTTTGGTTGGGGTGGGGGGTTTGTTGAGGCGGCCGAGAGGGGATGGGTGGGTGAGTGAGAGTCGGAGGAGGAGACCTTTCACCCGCCCCTCCCTCTCTCCCACCCCTCCCTCTTTCCCACCTGTCTCAGCCTTCGTCTTCCCTCCCTCTCGTCGGCCACGCACCGGGTCGAAAGCCGGCCGTCCTTTCCTTTTAGCTGTTTCTTTCACTTTATTTTTGTTTTTCCTTTCTCCTAACCCCACCCTCCCTCCCTCTTACTACGTTCGCTCTCTACCCGCTCCGTGACCTACTGGCGGCCGTGGGGCGTGAGAGAGACCCGTGGTTTTTTTTTCTCTCACTCTCACCGCGGCCTCTTCAGGATGTGTCAATTCACCCGTCTTACGTGCCCGTCGTTATGTTAGTATTCCTACGCACACGCTTCAAATGCGTCTATTTTGTTTTTTTTTGTGATCCTCTGTGTACGTCACTGGTAGTTGGGTACTAAATTTGAAAAAAAAATGGAAATGTCACAGCCAAAAACGCTTGACATCTCGGAAAACGTTCTCGTGTGCTTATTGACTCAGACATTTATTCTTATGCTTTTTTGGTACTTCTATTCATGTGTAACCACATACTGTAATATGTAAACAAATGAAATAACGGAGACGAATATTTTACAATATTTCTTGTTGATGCCACATTTACGGCCGGGAATAATATTAGAGGTGATAAGTGATATTTATTGTCAGGACGTGAGAATGTTTTTTCGTCGGGTTTATTTTCTATTCATGATTTTTTACTATAAATTATCATATTTAAGTGTCGCTGACCTTTCTTACGCTCCGAAATCGAAACTCAGTCGTAATTGTAAAGTTTAAACTATGTTTTTCACGCAATAGTATCTTATTTTGGAAAAATGCCTGCGTGAATAAGTGCCCTCCTCTTCATCTTTGCCCATAGCTCCTCCGTCCACTCTCCAACTTCTTCTCGTGCCCCACTCTTCTTTCTGGGTTGACGGGAAGTTCGCAGAGCGGATTCCCACGCACGCGCACGCCCCGGCATGCGTGTCTCTGGAGGGGCGTGACACGTCGGGTGGGCGCGTACAATTAGCGGAAGGGCGGCGGGGAGCCCTGTCGCCGCCGCCGCCCCTGCCTTGTTCTGCGATCCTGCTTACCTAAGTAGTCGGAGCGCGGCCGCTCGTTTTATGACGGGAGGACCTTACCGCTCAACAAGGAGGCGATCGCCTCTCGCCAAGGCCGTAGGGAACAGCCTGCACTGACTACTTAGTAGTGATCATGTGGTTAACTATTTAGGGGAAAAGTTTGAGACTAAGGGCCATTTTTAGAATATCAACTAGAGTCTCGCTTCTACTACTTGCGCTCTAAAATCAAGTCAAAGTCAAAGTGGTGTTCAGTTAACTCTGCAAAATTGGTATCACTTCATACCGCTTAATATGACCAAGTCATATTTTGAATCTCAACTCAGTCTTCAGCGTTAATCTTAGAAGTAATATCACCTTTGCAGGTAGATGCTATACAACAATTTGACTCGCTGTAGAGATTTCAGGACATAAACTGTAGAACCGAGACCGTGGTCAAGATAATGAATATGGCTCTTGACTTTTTAATGTTGTTCTTGAATCCTACCGTCGCAAATTTGCTCATTAAGCTTGATGGCAATTTTTTTTTTTCATGGGTGTTTTCAAGTCTGTTTCCGCACTAATAGGCGCTTCAGACCGGGAGGGAAGGTATAAGGATAGGAGTGGAAGGATATGGTAGATTATCTGGGGATGATGGCAATTTCAAACTCTATGTTAACGACCAAAATATATATTTTGGCCTGTTCATACGTAACTTTTTATATATAGTCCCTGTCAAAAAGCATTGAGATTCGAGGAGGGATTCAAAGTAAGCTTTATTGACACGGGGTGCATGGTGGTCTCCAGGATGACGAAGGGGAAAAACCTGATTGCATTTTTTAAGCTATTTTCCTTTGGCGGGTTGAAAATTCATCTTCCTCCACAGAACGGGGTCGCCATCTATTACCAGTTATTTTAACGAATTCTTATATACCTGATAGGTTTTTCGACCGGGTGTATGTCTTTCCGCCCGTGTTCATTTCCTGATGTTGAACCTCTTGAAAAGATGGAGCTTTGAGATCTTTTAGTGCTAGACTTTACCCGGTGCGATTAAGCGCTCTCTTGGTGGGTGTGGCGGTAGTCACCTGGTTGCTCCCTCATTCGGTGATTTAAAAACAATGGTGCTCTACTGACACAGTTGAATTAACCATCCTCTCTCATTATGTCCATTAAAGGATGTGCGCGGCTCATTTGACAATACTAGAACCATAACGTGTGGCATTATTCTTTTCAGTCCTAGTATGCAACATTTAGGTTGAATTTGTATGAGCATCATTACTGCAGCGGCCTGTTTTGCTTGTTATGTGTCACCGTCCTAATTTGATAGCTGTTGCAGTCCACTAGACGGGAACTAATTATGCGTTTTTGGGTGTGGTCCATACAGAAAGTTGAACGTTTACGCTGGGTCTCCAAAGACCATCTGCTTTTATCTACGTTCATTTTTCTTTACACCCAACATCCATTGAATGTGTATTGGGCTTCGTTGCCTGGGCATTCTTTTTTCTCGTCCTTTACTTCCAAGACTGGCGAAATATCGAACTTGCTGTGCCCCTGAAATATGACCCTCTTCCATTAAACGGTAATGAAAGGAAAATATATAAATTCTACAATCACGGCTCAGTAATGAGATTGCAGGACTTTTCAGACTACTTGAGGAATTGTCCCTCCTTATACTGCATAAGCTAAACATTAACTTAATATTCCCACAGGCTTCATACATTAGGATAATTAGTGAGTTAGCGTTCTTTGGGAAATTTAGAGTGAAAAATATCATTTCGAATCTTTGGGTAGGAGCTCATTAGGAGAATTGCAGACATGAAATTCAACCACGTTTTAGACGAGCTCTGAGTTAACCGCAGCCTGGATACATTTATCTTTACCTTTGATAGGGTAATTTTTTGTAACGATTTTATGAAACTGAGGCAACCACTGCTGAATATGTGGCAGCGATAATATAATAAAAGGGTGAAGATCACCAAGCATGCACTACTAACATGCGCACATTCTCGTAGCCCACCGAAAGCGAGCGCATCGTGTTCGTGCGTCGTTTTTCACATCCGTAGAGCTGAAGATGGAAAATAGGCCGCACACGGGCGGAAAGAACTGGCTTTTTTCGCACCTCTTAGTCACCCGAAAGTGGAGGGTGGAGGGAAAGACAGAGATTCTTGGACTCAATAGGACTTGGCCATGATTGAATCTACATTTTTTTTCCGTAAAGAAAACAGTGAGACGCCTTTGTAGCAGACGAGCTCCACGAACAGTGTTGTTCGTGGACTTAGCGCAGGGATAAGAGTGGGTGCTTATTGCCTTCGTCCTGTCTGCTTCCCGTCATTCTTGTTGTCTGTTGGCCTTAGTAATTCCTTTATAAATTTGGAGCGGGCAAAATTCAATGAACCGCAATTATTTTCGATGGTTGCAGGTTGTGTAATATCATCATCTGTCAACATTTCTAGGATTGGTTTTATGCAGTCCACTGGACCACAGTCCATTACCTCCACTGGATTCTCCTATCGGCTAACCTTTTCATATTCTCCTCTTTCACTTCTTTCACTAGTTGCTCCGTGTGCCTCATGCGAGACCTTCCTTTGCGATTCTTCCCGCTCACTTGTCCCTCGGCGACTGTCTTCATCTAGCAATCGTGTCTCAAGATATGGCCGATTAAATTGTCCCGTCTTCTTCTCACAGTTTTTAGCAGACTTTTATTTTCTCCAACTGTCCTTAGGACTTGTTCGTTTGTCACTCGGTTGAACCATTTTATCTTCATCATTGTTCGGTAGCACCGATTTCCGAATGAATCTAGCCTTCTCTACTGCTATCGTCGTCCATGTTCACCACCATAAAGAAGCATGCTCATCTGCATCTACGCGATACCCTGCAAGCCACCGTTAGGGTATGTAGCAGGGGTATGCTCCAGGTGTATGCTCTCATAAAATGTTTCCTTACTTCCGGGAATGGCACAAGAGCGTTATGAAAAATATGGAACAGTATCTTGACTTAGAATCGTGCTGTGCATTCATGTGAATAATAATTTTGAGCAATTCGTTTCAAAAATCAATGGAATCTTTCTCAACTGTACGAAACTGATGATTCTCCACGGTGAGACGAAAAGGCATAAAGACTTTGCACGTACTTTCCGCAGATTTTAGTTCGAGGTGCAAGACGACGTACCTCTCCAAATAAAATCTCACGAAGTGGTTACGTGGCTTTCTCTTTTCACGAACGAACTGACTTTGCCACAATTAAGTCGCACCGTGTGTTTTATCCCCACACTCGCCCGCCATCCGCGCTACTGCGCACCCGTGGAAATTACGTTCTACGGGCCCTGAATCACCTTTTATCGCCGGCAGTCTTTTTTTTCCCCACCCGCCCTGCGTGATTGGATGCTCTCCAAATGAATCTCGCCCGAGGTCGACCATCCAGCGACCGTCGTCCTCCGATCTCCACGCCGTCGCCGGCTGCACTGCCGTTATAAAACACATTCGGAGTGGTGGGCGAGGGAGAGGAGGAGGTGGAATTGTGAACGTTGAGTGCGAGCGTAAATATCTCTACCGGCGTGACATTGTGCATAGATTATATATTCACCCATCTCGCGCGCGCGCATTCCCAACCGCACGGCCTCTCCGTCCGAGATTCCCGTGCCATCATGGGAAAGCACAGGGGGTAGCTGTCGCTCTCAGATGGATGTCGTGCGAAGGGAGGAAGAATTGTGTCCGGGAGCTAGTTTGGTGGAAGGTTTAAGGCACATCCATAAAACTGACATCTGCATCTACAGATTACCCTTAAACCACCATAAAGGTGTGTGGCAGGGGGGATATTCACACCAAACATGCATTACACATCATGCATTAAAAAAGGATTAGTAATAATAGAATAGTGTAAATTTCACAATTTAAATAAGATAAAGAAAGCCAAGCAAGCATGTAAAAACATGCTATTAGTGAGGTTAGCTAAAAGTCCTTACACCAACATTCAACTACCTATGCTATCTACCATTTCAACTCATATACTATCTACTCATTCAACTACCTATTGATACACTCGTATTTGTGCTATTGGATACATTTACAGCTGTGCATATCCCTAATCGTACAAAAGAAGGACATTTTGAATCTGTCAGTTCGGCAATCAATTTCTCTAATTTTGTCCAGTCTACCATAGTAAGTTGGGGTTCGCAAAATATTTTTTAACGTCAGAACGTCAAAATATTTTTAACGTCAGAACTGTCGCTGTTGGCGGCAAGAGAGGTGCAATATTGTTAGTCGCTTGTTTATCAGTGCCGTGTCACCTGATTCATCATAACCGTGCGCGATCGAAGCGGCATCCTCGCTCACTGAATCATCAAAATCTGAAGAATTCCCCCTGAGGATCCTCTGGTAGGATCTACAGGATACTGTCAAGGCAGTTAATTCCATCAGGGAATATCAAGGAGAGGCATATTTACCTCTACTATCACCATTAACGGTTCCATTCACCAAATTTTGATGACGTCAACCTATGAACTAAGCAGGAAGATTCTCCATAAACGCAATTTTCTTGGGCAGAACATTCTCGTTGTCATTTCAGGGATGCTTAGACATCTTGTATTTTTAAAAAGAAAAATATGTGGTCCAATTATCCTAATTTCCATTTCAGTAAGATGCCCGGTCTGGCATGATTTTCTCTTGTGCATTAACTCGTAAATGTCTATAGGTGCGATTCTCTTTCTTTCGTATCCGCACGTCAGTGCTGTAATTGTTCATCGCTTGGACGGTTTAGAATATAGGAATATCGATAATTCGAAACTAGCTTTCTGCGGATTTCCACTCCTTGGAATTCAAAGCCAGTTTCCATAACCTGAATGATCAGTCCTTACGCCACTGACACTACCGGGTATCTCCGACAGTAACTTCCTTCCGCCTTTCACTCGAGCATTTCCGATCGGGAAGAGTGGATGCACTTCCTCTCCTTCACGAAACGAGTGCTCTCATTTTATGCGTCTTGGTCGTTCATTCCTCTTTATTCTTATTCGCCCCCTGCTGTAAAATGTATTATCCTTTTTCTGAGTCGAAACCCACCCTTATTTAAAACAGGACTAGGCAAAACTGTGATAGCATTCCCGTGCTTCATAATTAAGATTCATTGGCCGTGGAAACGGTTTTATGGCTTCATCAAGGAAATTTCGAAACGAGGGGAAAAAGCAATCGTCTGCCCCGTAAACAATACGCTTGGGGGTACATTTCAGGGTCAAGTCTGGGAGAGCGCTCGTTGGTGATGTTTTTCACTGGAGTTGCGGTGTTAATTACGGCTAAGTGATGCAGGCCCGTTGAATAGTTTGTGCTATACCAAAAGGGTGTTTACGGAAGTACGAGATTTATAGGATGATGTGATAGCTAACCGTGCCACATAAACTCCTGACCATTGTGTAGTAAGCGTGACTATATGCTGTGAAAGTTGTCATTTCCTTGATAACGTTGTACCGCTGTTAGGCATGCAGAAAAAAACAATTTACTCATGCAGTCAATGACATGGATATATTGCGATAATTACCTGTGATCATGGACGATGGCGGTAACTCGTAAACTACCACGTTCACTCGATGACTTCAGCAAACAATATAGATAAACATAAGTTATGAATAACCAGTTGATTTCACTGATATACTAATTCATTATTTGGATAATAGCTTGAACTTTCCGCTCTCATTGATTGATACCTGAAGGTTGAACTCAGTGCCACCCACATTCGATCTCCAATTGCAATATACACGTCATGTGGGGGCCGAGACTGGTAAGTCTCCTCCGGCTCCGCTGACCTGTCAACCTCCCTGCTCGCCCGAGTTTGACCTTCCAAGCCGCGTCCACCCAGCCTCTCCTCTCCCTGCCTCCATCCCCGCACTCCGATTGCTCCTTGACCACCGCCGACGTCCACTCGCCCCGACAGGCATAAGCTTTGCCACATTTACCCTGCTATCAGCATGTGCAGAAGGATGTTCCACCAAGATCAGCAATCAACCACCTCGTGCCATACTTAGACACTCAACGGCGAAAAGCGTAACCACTGCCTACGAGCGGTAGAGGACTAAAATATTTGTACGAGTTGATCCGGGGTCGGTGATGCTTAGCGTTTTCTTGGAAACTGATTTCCGTTATCTTTTCGCGAATATTTATCAATGTCCGAATATACATCAAATACCAAAATGAGACCCTATAGTTGCTTGTTTGCATGTTAGTAGTGCATGCTTGGTAATATTCACCCCCTGCCACGCACCCTCGCGGTGGCTTGCAGGGTATCGTGTAGATGTACCACCAATCTATTTTAAGGTTATTCTACGTTTCCAAAAACCTTTCTGGGCGGTAAGAATATTTATTCGATATTCTGAGTAATCGGAGGAAAAATTCAGCCCACTGATGCTTCGAATAAAAATGGACATATTATGTACAGGTACTCGAAGAAACGGGAATTGATTAGTGGAAGATTCATTAAAATTTTTGACGAAAAGGCATTAGCTTTGCTTCGCTTTGCTCGAAATTAATATTCGCACTCGTTCGTCATCTTTATTTGATTGGGAAAGCGGGGAGACCGTTTAAATATCTCGCAATATTAATGGAGCTTTAAGACATGAAGGAATAAAGAATTGAGAAACATACTCTCCAAAAACAAAATTCACATTGACCTTAATAACCGAGAGGGAAATCAATGCTCACTCGATGACGTTTGTGCGGAGAAATTTGAAACGTCACTGTCGAGTTGCCGTTGAGATTGGGACACCCAGCTGCACTTGATACTTTACACATCACCAGGAAATAACCCGTAAATCAGCCGGTAATTATTACATAGATATTTCAGATAAATAACAAATTATTTCAGGCATAAATTTGTGGAAATTTGTAATTGTCTGTGATTTAATGTTGCTGAAAAGAAAATCCAATTTAATTTTCAACACAACATTTTGTTCCACCTTGGTTCTGACCCATGTGTCATTTTCAAGGTAGAGAATTTGACATTGGCGATTCCTTCATATAATCTGCAGGCCACGACTTTTAAATTCATAATACGGTGTGGTCGCGGGTTCAAATTCCGTCCCCGTCATGGGAGTTGTGTTTGTCTTACGATTATGTTAAGTTAGACGGTGCAGTATAACCGTAAGAAATGGAGCGCCTAATTCCACTGCATACTGCGTTGTATACTCTCCGTTGGGAGGAAGGGTACTGGGTGAGGGGGAAGTGAAGGAAAAGGATGGGGTAGGAGGCAATGAGTGAACGGAACCACAAAGATAATGAGTCATATAAAACTAACGAAAAGGCATCAAAACATTAGGAATGTTCAACTCTCATGGAAGCGATGAGTGGTCGTGGGCCAAAAAATCATGAGGAGAGGTGAAAGTATCTTATAAACTTAGTCATTACATAGCATGGTGTTAATTGACATGTATCGAATTATAAACTGTTTTAAAACTTTCCTACGACATAAAAATTATCGATAAAAACACGTTTATGTACTACTACTAGGGAAGAAAAATTATCTCCAGTGAGAAAACATGAATTTCATGCATCTCGAGCATAGCTAATTTTGTCTCGACTGAGAGACTTTTTGAATGCTAAAGCGAGCTACTCGTTGATTTGGGGCAATGGAGTCTCGTTACGCGTTGGTTCATCGGTAGAATTATTTTCGTCCGTGGTTTTTGGCGGGATCAACCGGAAGTGTATTTCTATTTTGCTTCGCAAGGAGATCTAGTGCATCCTAATCTCGAATAAGGTCGGCATTTTCCATTGAACTAACTAGCTTTTCCTATTGAGATTGGATGGAGCGTATATTTGGAGCATAAAGAATTGGTAAAATGGCAGTTCGACTTCCCTATTAATTAAGCACACCACCATCAGTAACGTTGTTTCTCAAAACTAATTTTATTAATTTGATAGTTTTTAATGGTATCATCATGGACATTATGATCTCATGACTTGGTCTATCTAGAGCGAATACATTATTTAAATCTTCTCAGTGACTGTTGAGATGGTAAAATGGACTAATACTAATTCATTGCGTCACTTGTTTCGAGATTGTAACTCTCGCGTAGACTTTTTCGGGTATTGGAATGCTACTATTAAACTGATATTATTTCGAAAACCACGACGAATATTCAGTTAAAAATGCAATATTTAAAAACGAATACAGAAGCCGGAGAAGAATGAGTATTCCTGAGCATTGCATTGCTGGAATGTGCAACACGTATTTTTGTAGTCAGCAAATTTATAAACATTATGAGCCAGAAAAAGGAATGCTGGATATTGGGAGGTGATGCGGTGAAACTGCGAAATATTTGTGGAAGCGTTGACTCAAGGGCGTACACAATTGTTGGGTCTCGTTATTTATTCGAAAATTTACTTTTTAGATGTTCGAACGCTTGGTTGGCCCCCTTGTTTTCAGCAACCCACATTCCACCCACAATCTTGACGAAGATTCCCTCACCTCCCCCAGTGATTCATTTCCTCTTCGTGCCTCCCATCTCGCGCCCTCTCACGCTCCGATGGAATCACGTCAAAGCAATCCACCGATTTTTTTTTATCCGCTGCTCCCCAAGCCTTCCGATCCATTTGCTCGCCGTTTTCACGCCTGATCTTTTCCCGAAGTGGTTTGGGGTGGTGCACGAGTCGTAGCCTCCTCGAGATATCGTCCTCCACGACCGTCGGTTCTCCCTGCCGCGTGTCCCCTACACTTTCCGCGGCCATCTCCGTCCACCCCTCAAATGATGCGGTGCCCATTTCGTAGCGCAGTCGCATTCATCACCCGCTTACGCCACTTTCATTCCGGGCTCCGCCATCCGTCATCTCTCTTTCTTCCACCCGCCGACAATCGGTTCATGACCTGCTTTGGTCGAAGATTTTCCCTCCGACCTAATCGTATTCCCCTTCCATGGCCGCCTCGGTGCCGTATTCCCCTCCAGTCGCAGAACATTTTCCTCAGTCCCAATTCCATCTTCTCTCTCTCTCTCCTCTTTCTTCCTCTCTCCGTCTCCGAGTCTAATTTATTAATCTGCCACTCAAACGGAGTCAGTCCCTCTCGAGAGTATGCGTGCTCTCACTTTCGTCCCGTTCGGCTAGGACGACTTTCTTCTTGGGCCGCGAGAGTCGACGATCTACATGTTAATTAATGCCATCTTTTCTTCGCAGGGCAGTCTTCCAGAGCGATAAATCCTGGGCCCTGCTCGCATCGGTTCTACGCTTCGCGCGGAAAATGAACTGCTCGCTCCTCGCATTCTTAGTTCAAGAGTTCTTCTCAGGAGGCCGAAGTTTTATGTCCCTGGTACAGTGAGGTTTAAATCGAACGCGGGCGATCAAAACTCAATTACCTCTTTGCTTCGTTTAAGAGCTCTATTTGCTCTTGCTCATGCAGTTTTGTTTTAGAAAATTCACTGTTTGATAGATTGTGGGGGAAACTTAAGAAGTGATCTTTTTCAGTTCCTTGATGTTTAAGTTTAACCTCCGCTTTCTTACAAGTATGGGTAAAACAATGAATATGTTTCCAGTTTATGCCATTCATATCCATGACCCTTTAAATATACTTGTCGGCACCTTTAAAATGTTAGGTTAAAAACATATCCATTTGTTATTGATTTTTAAAGAATGAAATAGTGGAAATACGAACATTTTTGCAACGGGTTGAATGTATTCCCTTTTCCGTTGTTCATGTGACAAAATGGAAAATTAAAGTCTGTTGAAAATGCAACCGAGCTGTTGAAAGCGTAGATGGTCGTCATTAGTGTAAAAAAATTTACAAAAATTTCAATTGCCATTGTCAATATCAAGAATAGCTTGGTGACGACGAATGAGAGCTTCGTTTTATTTGTTCATTTTCAACCGGAACAGTAGGTGGTTTTGCTGAGTAGGAATTTAGAGATCCATCAGTAGTTCTCATCGCTTGTTCTGGAGATCTTGTCATCCTAACGTTCACATTCCAGATGTACAATATTCACCGTGTCCTATTGTTACCAATTTCGCTCGGTACCAAACGCTCCCGTCTTCTATCGCTTGCCGAGGACTTCAATCTCCACGACGCTCATGTTCCTTTCTCCTCCTCTCGCTGCCTCCCGCCCTTCCCGTCTATCTGCCCTCAATCTTCCAATCCCCTCCTCTCCTTAAGTGTCTCTCTCTCTCTTTCTCTCCTTGCATCTCTCTCATTCCGAATGGAATCTCTTGACGGGCATAGGAAACTGGGTCGTTGCTAGGGAGACGGACTGTGGAACGAGTGCGTGGGTTAGGGGAGAAGATGGAGCAGAAGGGTTGAAGATGGAAGAGATAGTGCTTCCGTGTGAACGTTCCTGTGTAAACGCGCGCGCGTGCAGGTCTGCAGGAAGCGGATCCTCCGACTCTCGTGTCTTTTTGCCACGCGTCCACTTTTGGACAAAGAGCGCTCCCGCCCTAATGGATTCCCCACTTCGCCCTCAATCGGGAAGACCAAGAGTATCGCCATCGAGGTTGCATCACCGCCTCTGACTCTGCTGTTTCGTCGTAGCGTCTCCGATATTTTATTACGCACGGAACTCTATCACTATCAGCCCTTCTTCCTACATCTTTGTGTGTCAGTCCCTTCATCCGTTTAGAGTTGATGCATGTACCTTAGATAACTAACATCACTTTTATATTTTTCCATTCTTTTTATGTATTTCATTTCTGATGTTCGTTTGTTATTTAGTGTATTTACTTTTTGGTTTTTTATTGTTTTGTATGGATCCAACGCCATGGTTACCAGAGAGGAGGAGAAACATTGGAAGTGACAGGCCATATTGAAATGAAAGGGATAGATACAAACATAAAAAAGTGTCGAGTGATATTGAAGTTTTATTTAGATAACCGCATTGATACATTAGAGTTACCACTATTCATTTCACCACCACAATTCACACCACCCTCTGCTGCTAGTTTACATATTTGGTCTCCCCACCCCCACCTCCCTCCCCACCCAAAACCTATGAGAGTGGATAGTTTTCCTTGGCGAATTTGAGTTCCACAAACAAAATCTTGGAATATCGCAGACAGGGATCGGGGATTGCCACCATATCTATCACACAAAAATCTCATTTAAAGTCCCGCCTTTACATAATTCCCCTGAAAATGTTTCAAAAAGGAATCTACGTGATTAAAGGACAATAACGTGGAGAGGATTAGGTGGCGAAGGTGTTGTTAATGTCTATTTTGGTGAATGAGCTCACGAATTAATTATGTCAGAGCCCACTCAGTGCCACATGACCTTCGTTCGCAGTAAAGGCCGGGCTCGGTAGCCTGGAAAAGAAAGCTTTAGTTTGGCAACTCGAGGATCACTGGTTCAGATCCCACCTCGGACACGGATATCGTATTTGCTTTAGCACCAAGCTTAGGTGAAGTGATATAACCTGAGTGGTGGAGCACTTTAAAAACTAAAGTAACTGTTGCTGCTCTAAAGTAAGACGAATTCGTAATGACTGGCTCCAATATAGACTTCGTTTCTTCGTTTGATGGAATGGATGGAAAGGTTTTCTCATGACAACGTAACCAGGTGGTTGGAATCAGAACGAAAGGGGGAGGTGGCCATCGGAATAAATTTCAGTCGAATGTTCGTCAAGCGAGTGGGGTCGCCGACTCTATCCCTTTGCGGATCAAGCTCAGCCTGATTGGCGTCGTTCGGAGGAGGCATTTCGGTCGGGGGCGTATTTCTGCGAGCTGCCACGGCGGGAGTTGAGTAACGAACGCGGCGCACAGGGTCAATGTGTGACCGCGAAGGCGATGGTGGAGGAGGAACGTAGAGCCCGGATGGACCCACGAGGTCGCCCTCACGAATCGACGGGCGCTTCGATTTTTTTCGATCGGTCCCCGACTCGTTTTCGTCCGTTCAAAGAAATAAGACGATTTTTTTTACGTGCGGTATAGTGTTCACGGGTGCCATTTACAATAGCTCGGTACCGTTTATGCGAGACGAGTTTTTCTCACTATTCCTAAGGAATCAAGCAAGAGCGCCTCTGGCGAGACTGCAAAGCGAGTTTATGATCGCACTGATTGAATTACCGACTAATAATTATTGCAGATTTCTTGGGAGGCGTGCAACTGCCGAGGTTGTTTGCTTGGAGGAGAGATAAAATAATCAAACTGAAGAGAGAAGCTGCGGACATTTATGGCACCGTCATTTCCCTACGCTTTTACTATGCTTGATAGACCTTGTGTGTTCCGCGTGGCCGTGGCATTTGTCTGCGAAAACAACTTAGGAGATCCACTTTCTAATGTCTGGTCTGCTCGACTGAACGGGGTTCTGCGGTTGAAAGGTTTCCAAACAGTTCATATATCTCGTTAATATGGCATCCTTTCCTTTTTTCATATCTTAGATTGCGGGTAGCTTGTCTAGGAAAGTGGTGTGGCCTATGAATTTACGTTAGTGGAATGGACGAAATTTTGAAAGCATAAATCTCCGTAGCTACCACCCTTTTTCAACTATAACTTCAAGACTTTTCTCGCTGATGAAGGGACTGTTCCGATGAAAAATTCGGAATGTCATTTCTTTATATTGAGGATGATAACCGAACGATTGTGACTGCGAGAGCAGGGACACACTTTGAAAAGCATTGAGCATAGGAAATGCATGATTTTGTAGGAATTAATTCGTATTCAACAGGATTGGACTGTTTAGAGTAATGTATGGCGCATTAGCAAATCAATTTGTTAATGTAATGGATTGGTAAGAATTGGGTGCGTTTTGTGGGGGAAATCAGTGAAATTGCTCCAGTTTTATGTGAAACACCATCCGTGCTATACTCTCACGATTATCGCTCTGAAGAAAGGGAACGTCGTGATGAGTAAGCATGTTGAATGGGGGCGTTTACTCGGAACCGAAATCGCAATTTTGTACACGAAATCGTTAGATGGAAACGAAAAACGAATTTTAGTGAAAAAATTAATCTTATAACCATAACCATTCACTCATAAATCAAAAATTAAATTAAGCAAAAGGTGACGCCCACCGAAAATGCTGCTGTGATAACATTGACGTCATTTTCCTCCCGTCCTTGACTGCTTTCAGGGGAGGGGGGTTCTCGGAAGGTCTGCTCGCACAGATGCTGTCGAAATCGCTCCCATTGGCCGAGTCAGCTGTGTCCCCCACTTTGCGATAAGGCGAAGTAGCTTCGTGGGGTCAGTTGTGATTGGACGAAGTAAATATACGTCAGAGGTTGCACCACACCCACTTTTCCGAAAGGGTTAAAAACATCAGTTTTTCGCCGCTTATAACTCGGGAAATAATTGTCGGATCAGGAAACGGAAAAATACGGGTCCTTTTATTTTACAAACTCTATCAGATTCGGCAATAAAAAAAATATGGTAAACGACCCCATTGGCTACTCCGCCCTACCATTCTTACATCGGAGATGAGATAAATATTAGTATGTTTCCCGTTCTAAGAATATCAATTTATGGTGCACTTCGGAGGAGTTGGAATACCTGGAGATTTCAAGCGGCATCGGAGATTCCGATGCGAATTACGGCGAACAACATTTTATTACCAGCTCTCCTCCGGTTCGGGCAAGAAAGTCTCTCCGGCCGGAGAGCACGACAGTCGCGAACCTCGTGAAAGGGGAAAAACTTTCTCTTTTTTGACGGAGGGCGCTCGCCGTCTCCCCTTGACGGGCAACCCATCATATCCCAATTTCGCCGCAATCACGAGAGAACTTCGGAATCAAAAATCCGAAGATGGAGAGTCGTCGCACGGGTGGGTCGAATGGGGACGTTGATTCATGCACCCCTGCCGTTTAGCGCCGGCGTCCCTCATCTTACCCTCCGGTGCTGTCCGTTTTGGTGTCCTGCCGAAATAATGAGGGAAATATTTTCCGTGCTATTTTTTCCCCTCTCTCCCTCGGCGGGATCGTGAGAGGAGGAAGAGAAAGTTAGTTTCGCGGGGCTGCGTTGGCCGTGATCGGTTCTCCGAGATAAGGTCTCGGCTGTTCTTTGAACAAACTCGGAATTGGCCCCCGGGGGAACGAGACGCCCGGATACCGAATTCGTATCGGTTAATTCTGCGAACAGACCCGTGTTATTTGTTCGGCCGACCGTGAGAGGAAGACCGCGCAGAAGATTCCTCGCGAAAAGGTTACGATGTTTTGCCGTCCTCGTGGTACGGAAAGGTTAAAAACTCTTCTTTCATTGTGGGGAAGAAGGAACCTATTTTTTTTCCCGGACGAAAACACTTTCTCCTCCGTCAAATTTCCCCCATCTTCAGATCGCTCAGCCAGATATGTGGTAGCATTTAGTCAATGTTGGGGTGAACTGATTTTTGCGCCCATGTGTGGGAAATCGAATTCGGGAGAGCGATTTGAAAACTTCACCTGCTCCTTTCCTCTGGTTCCAAATTGGGATCAAGAGCATGGAAGATGTTAAAGCAGATCGCGTGTCAGCTTCAATGGATTCAGTCTCTCGCCATCGTCGAACTTGAGTAGTATCCTCCGTTTTCGATTATCGTGAAAACAAACCTTAAGCAGCGTTTACACGTAGCAGTTGACTGCCATGACAGTCGCGAGATGGGCGATGTATCTATATCGCTACTGCTATGATGTGTCTACACCAACTTCTATGCTGCTTAAAGCCGCTATTTAGGCGTTGTCATAACAAATGAAAAGAGAAATTCAAAGGTCCACGAACTAGCCGTGAAAACTTTAACGGCGTTACCCGCTGATATTGCACAATAGCAAATTTTCCACAGAGAAAAAATCATTTGCCTTGACCGGGACTCGAACCCGGACCCCCTGATTTCCGGCCAGGTGCTCTACCAGTTGAGCTACCAGGGCCCTGGTAGCTCAACTGGTAGAGCACCTGGCCGGAAATCAGGGGGTCCGGGTTCGAGTCCCGGTCAAGGCAAATGATTTTTTCTCTGTGGAAAATTTGCTATAAATGAAAAGAGTTTTATTTCAATAGTGATTGTTGATTGAATTTTCATGAAATTCTTCAAGCAATAAATTCCATTGATGATTATCTTTTGTTTCCATTCTTTAAAGAGTAGAATCTCCCCTTTTGGGGAGGGATAACCTTGTGATTATATCCAAACTCCCGCTACCATACGTCGTGTATTTCTTTCCGTTGACGATTGTTGCGATTGTGTTGGATACATGTCCGCTGGAAAGTAAACGGACTTCAACTTTGCTAATAGCTCGAACTGGGATCGATAGTGTTCGACACGTGTCCGGTATCGACCTGGACTCGCATCGCAGTTGCTATTTACACATGCGACTGGAGCTTAATAGTTGTTAGCAGTCAACTGCTACGTGTAAACGCGCCTTTACACCCATTGTTGCATTCTAGTCTATACATTGTGGCATCTCTTCGTCGTTAGAATCGATCACTCATCCTTTCCTGCAAAAAAATCGGCCGAGCTTATGTATTTTGGTTGCAGGGATTATCTTTCGTGGGACTGAAATGTTCTTCTACGTCACCCATCAACGCTCTTGGGCACGGAAAAAAACTGAATTTTCCTTGTCAGTCACGCCTTTGCAGAGCGAAGTTCCCTTACCTTAGCTACCCAGAAAAGTGAAAGCTTGATCCATGATTTGCCGCGCCGAAATGCCGTTATTCAGTAACTCAGGGATCAGCCAACCACACCACGTCAGCAAAATTTTGATCAATTTATTGTTCTCAGTGAATCTGGCCAATAATATTCAAGACCATTTAATCATTTCCTCAACAAGGTATTGATGAAACAAATCTCGCAAAAAGTTGAAAAAAAATCTTCTTGGAAGCTGAAATTTTGAGCAGCTATCGTAATGAACAAGTTGGTAGCAGACCTAGAGTTGTGGAGTGGGTGTAAGTTAGGTTAAGGTGGAGTGGGATGGGGCCTTGGTCCGATGCTGACTCAGCACTTCTTTGCTGGAAACAATGAGCAGGTTCCACTTTGCATAGAAAGTCTACCTTTCCCTCCTGACTCCCCCCCGCCTCACCCGTCCATAAATCCATATGCACTGAGCGATTCCGCGGTTTCTCCTCTTAGCACTCCATCGCTCTCCTAGAACGAAACCTCCCAACATGATCTCTCTCGGTATCGTTTAAAATGAAGGTCTCTTCCCATTCATTCCCTCTCTCTCCAACACTCCTCTGCATTCTCTTCTCACTTCACCTTTTGCGTTTTGAAAGTTTGGAGAGTGCGTTGCCTACCAAAAAGTATTTTCTATACGGAAGTAGGACTTGTTTCTCTTAGGCTCAAGTACATTGGGAATTTATATTATCCATTAATATTATTACAATCCCGTTTAAATCTGCATGTGCATCAAAAGATATCTCTTCACCTACAATCCACGTGTAAATACCTACTTCCTAACATTTTCTTTCTTCCAATGGCATATTTTCTGTCGCTCTTTACTTAATCTAAAAACATATATTTTTATCTTACAACCTACATTCTCTCTTCTATCCCTTTTCAACATATACCCATTCATACAACCTGCCTTACTCAAATTTATTTTGAAAGCCTATGTCTCTAAGAACTCGATTCAATTCACAATTTTTTTTCCTCAGATTTTATTTTTTGGAACTTAAAAAAATCAACACCTAGGGCGGCTTAAGTGGAATCTGAATGAATGAGATGTTTTAATAATTGATAGGTACCTACAATATAGCCCTTTATAATTGCTTTGCTTTTTTAACTTCGGTCGTAGTGAACCAAAAACATATCCTCGTAAGTCCTTGATGATGATTATTTGTTTTAGTTACATATTGTCCGTTCTAGATTTATTTTATCACCACGCTAAATCAGATATCGAATGACATGACCAAAAAATTTAATTCAGATTCCAAATTCCAATCAGTTACACTAAATAATCCATAAGTAAACCAACTGCTTACAACAATGAATGTCATCTCTCACCACCATTAATAAGCGTCAGTATGCTTCATTTTTATAATAATTGAAAACAAGGAAAATAGTACTCCATATCGTAGATTTGGAATGAATAATTCATGGCAATCTGTTGAATCTTCTAAAATATTCGTATTATTAATATAATATGGATAGAGGTCATTTTAACCTCCTAAATAGGTGAAAATTCTAAAAAGGTAGAATTTTTTGGAGCAGAGGATGGGTTGAGACACAGTTGGCTTCGACATCAGCGTGCACTTAGAACGCCGAGGAGGGATCCATTGTTTAACGTCCCATCCTTGCTCTGCATACTCCTATGATTCATTAACATAAAACCGGGATTCCTCTGAAAATCCTCCATCGGGACTCAAAATCGGGTATAAGGATGGGAGACCCGTACTCTAGATATCATTTGTAAACGTCTCCCTTTAAATCTATTCCAATTCTCATCTCCTAAAATGGATTTTGGGCTTTTATGTGATTACACGGAGGATTTATTTTATTTGTGAGTACAATAGAACTCTTGTGAGAACTTTTTTAGCCTACAGAGCGTAGGATCTATTAATTCTCATCATGAATTCAGCCCACCTCATTCCGCGCTGAGGAAAAGAACGTATGTACATGTATTATAAAAATAAACATTGTACTTTATTTGGTATGGGTGAGATTGGAGAAAGATGAAGGAAGGATCCATCTTTCCCGATGCTTTCATTCGACGGTCCATGTTGAAGATCCTATAATAATAACTAACCCGAGTCCGCTTCCGTGGTGATATTCTGACGTGAAAGGAGTACATTAACTGGTAACGGTGTGGCCAGTTGTGCTCATTCTGCGTTGTGCAGTGGCTTCACACCGCTCTTCTCAGGTTAATAGGGTATTACGGTGAGTTTCGATAGAGACGTTAATGCGAACACGAACCGTGTCTTGTTCAAAGAAGCACTCATGCCTCATTATAATGTGCTGCGGGAAATTCACATCCAATTTACGCCTTCCTATCAAATTTACACCCGCCATAATGACGTGACTTGGGATTACTGTCCGGAATAAGAAATAATTTGTACTTCAAAAGACAACCTACTGTCTTGATTTATTTATTTATCATTGACCCGAAAACAACACATGTGGTCTTTATATCGGGTACTTCAAATTATAACAATTACACAAGCACAAACATCCATGTTCCGGGAAGTTAAAAACCTCCCCGGGCGGGATTCGAACCCGCGACCCTGGGATTGACAGGCGAGGGATTTACCCGCCGCCACCCGGGTTCTGTTATTGTGGTATATAGTTTGTTTATTTATGGAAATTTGAGTCTCTGTCTTAATTCCAACCACATATTTGGATGTACACATTGAAGCTTGAATGGAAACTTCAACTAGGCCAATTAAAGTTCTTGCTCTCATTGACTAAATTTGGGCATCCTCCACAAAGGACCCTAGAGCTGGAGTAGATACTGGCCTCCCATCCCAAGGGCCCGGGTTCCATTCCCGGCAGTGGCGGATTTTTTCAGAGGAAAACCGGTCCCCACTTGAGTGCCTAGTGGAGGGCATTTCAAGTTCAGTACTCCGTCCGTCGGATGGGACGTTAAGCCGTGGTCCCCTTGGCGCCTTTCGTTAAGAGTAGGCTAATGCGGACGCTGGGTTTCTCTCCACCCTTCCTCCGTTTCCTGAAAACTCCTACCATTACCCAATTTCCCACCTATCCTAAATGGCACAAATGACCTCAGCTGTCGGTCGCCTCCCCTGAATAACCAACCAACCAACTAAATTAGCAGCCCCAAGTAAGAGCTCCAGAAATCCAAATCTACTGTTACTTTTTTTAGCGGGTCTGTTTATTCATTTGTTACCGAAACACAATATCTCTTAATAAAAAAACAATATATTTCACTGAGCAATAAAAGAATACATTAGTAAAAATAAGGATATATTTCATTGAACAATAAAAATTCGTCTGGACATTATTTTAGGGAACCAAAACAAAATATTTATTGAATAAAATGAGGAATTTTAGGTTTAAATTCGACTCTTCAAATAATCTCCAGGAAATGTAATGTTACCGAGCAATATATAACTCCCGTGGAGATAAAATGTTATACTTGGTCTATAGTTCCTCTCATTTGTATCGACTTCCAATAGATTCGATAATAGTTACATCTTGGCCGAAATGTTTTGCTAAGCTCGAAAAACGAGCCGAGAAAAATGCCTCTTAATAGAATTTTCGATCGCTATATCTCCGAACGAATACGCCTACACGCATCAGTCTTTCGATGACGGTAAAGTTGAGAAGTGGACCAGATCAGCGCCGGTGCATAACGATTGACGACTTGGAAACCCTCCTCTCTCCATTGCCGAATTTAACTGTCGGTGGCGGGTGAGGTTCACGTGGATCCATTCGAGGCACGTTCGTGAGCTCGGGAGAGCTTCCCCCTCCACATAAGTGACGAACAGCCGTGCATCACGGCCGTGTCGTCTCCCCACACTCTCTCCACTCAGATCCAGCACTCCCTCAGACCCCTTCTCCCATCTCTTCCTTTCAATTGGACGGTCTCCTTACACGTGAGTGAGTCCTCTCCTCCCACCCTTCTCCCTTTCGTTTCCATTGCTCCCACTCCCCGCTTCCACCCGCCGCCGCTTGTCCGCGAAACAGTCAGTTCGGCCGCTCTCTCGAAGCAAAGGTCACGGCTGACGAGTCTCCCGTCGCTCTCACTCTCGCTGTTTCGTGCCTCCGCCGTCGTCGACGACCGATTCTGCACCCGTACGCCCTCTGTCGCGAGCTACTGAAAGCAGGGAGCACGACCGCTGCTTGGTGGTCACGGCGAGAATCTGCTGCGCGTCCTTAGGTGGCGGGCTAGAGAGTCCCGCGGAGGGGTCGAGGTTTTTTGGAGGTTGGGGTGTGGGGGCCATTGGTCAATGCTGAGGTCATTGTTGACCAATCGTCAACATCTCTGGACTTGGAGCGGACCTATCCACTAGCGCTGTCAGTCTCTCCAAGGTCTATCCAGGCTCTTTGTTGAAAATTCAGCGATCATGGCTATACCATAATACAATTTAAGATTGGGAGTTCTAGTTTTTTTTTCGTCGCTAACTTCCACGAAACATTTGAAAAAATATCTTCATTGTTTCAGTTTGAAATTTGGCTTGAGAAATAATGTTTTACTTGGTCTTCATTTCAGTGTCAACTGGTCTCATTTTAAATAATAAATATTCTGTATCCTCTCCTATTACTCTAAACGTTGAAATGTTGTCCAGGAAGTTACCATTCATCATTCCTCCGTTCCCTGATAAAATTCCCACCCCAGTTCAATTACCTACCTTATTCTAAAAGGCAAAAAGGGGTAATATATCATTTTTCTCGCGCGTATAACTAACTTGAATTTTATGGGGTACAAGGTATAGCCAATTGATTCAATTAAAATAGGGCAAACAGCGTCTTGTTTTTAAGTGAAAATTAATGGATGAATCGATTTTTGCCTTTCTCTGAACCATTAATTAGCACTTGTAAAGCAATAAAATTTTTGTATTCTTTGTTTATTAATTTCACGGCAGTTATATGTATGCATGCTATTTATGACTGTAGCTAAAGTCTTTATAAATGCTACGCGGTATTTTATACTGAATAGCAACCCAATACAAGAGTAGAACCTATGAAAGAGGGAAATATATTCGCATCCGTAATTGTTAATAATTACGAATGAGTGTCCGCAGCATCAAAAGACTTCTTCACATGACTGGTCTTCTTCACTAGCCCAGTTAACGTGATGTCAGTTATAATAGTATTTTTAGAAGCAACTCTATTGAATATTCGATACATTCGATTTGGTAATCATCCCTGCCTTTACCATTCATTGCGGGTCGTTGATATTTCTGTGTAGTGTAAAATTTGATAAATATTGATCTGGAGTTTAAAGAATCGTAAGTAAGAGTGATTTTTCACTTATTTAAATATTCTATTCGCAATCTCTTCTCCAATTCTGTTTCCATTTACTTTTATCGTTTCTGAATTCTGGTCTATGCCTTCTTTTTGACGGGAAAACTACCCCATCAATTTCTAAACTTTCTCTGACAGTTCGAGGCTCGCTGAAAGCGTCTAGAGTACGCTCTTGCGCCACGGTGTCTTCTGTCTCTTATTTTTTTACCATGCAAGATTCATGTGGGTTAAGCAACCTCACTTGTTGGTCGTGAATTTAACTTGGAGAGGCTCAACAGGAGTTTTCTGCATGTTGGCTAACTTAAAGCTTCATATATCCGATGGAATGCATTACTTACCTTTGAAGTCCAGCTGGCACTGAGCCAAAATGGATCCACAGGTTGTTTTCGCTTCTCATCCTTTCCCTTGAGGCCAATTCAGAGTTGCCGAAACTAGTTGATATCACCCTTTAATATGCGGAATAAGCAAGCGTGTAGACTAAAAAAAAGACTTCCATTGATCTATGGCACTAACACGATCTATCAACATCCTTCGCAATTCTAGCTTATTAATAGTGATTTTATTGCACTGAAGCATTTCCTTGGTAAAAAGGAACAATCATTTGACATTTTAAAGGCTTTTTATTTCATATCATCACATTTTGCGTCTGTTTTCAATAGGTAGGTACTTATGGATTAAGTATAGGAAGTAATAATTTCAACTTTCCACAAATAAAATAATACTTTAATACGATTGTAATTACTTCACCAGATCATGATTAAGTTTAATGAAACCTTGGTTGTATTATTTTCGGAAAACTGCAGTTATTTCTCCCTATAGTTACTTTTAAGTTAGAATTCCACACAATATCGGCGGAAAACTCCGAATTTTTTAACAATGTTGTTTATAGCATTAAAAATTTATAAACTATGTGAATATTAAATTTGTAATTTCCATTTGAGTTTAATTATATATTCAAATACCAAGTATATCACGATCGATTCGAGAGATAAGGATTACGCACGTGTCAATTAATATCATTCGCTCTGATTCACGTTCCAGAGCTTAATAAAGACTTGGCCGGAGACTAAGTCGTAGAAAGGGCTCCGAGAAATCGATAGAAATGATTAGGTCCTGAAAGAAAGCAATGGACAATGATACACGTAATTGCTTCCAAGCGAGGAGGTCAATGCCTCTTGTGTTGTTAGATCGGTGGAAGGCATGGGAGAGAGCAGTGGATCGTTGTTGATATCATGAGGAGACTTGGATTGGAAACAGCTGTACGGTAGTCGAATGTATTTCGAATGAATACTGGAAAGACATTAAGATCGTGCGGTGATATGTGGTCTCTACCCGCTCGCGTCGCTGCAGTAGGTTTCTGGAAAACCAGAACGACCTGTCTCCAGTCGGAAACCGATCCCGTACCCCCACGCAGGGAATCCCATGCGCGGTCTCTTGCTCTGCGGAAAGCAAAGATCTCACGAGAGGCGGTTTTTCCGCACACGCCGTCTTCTCACCCTTTAAGGGTGGAGAGGAAGGGGACAACTGTTGACAGGGTGGTGGGAAAGAGAGCATATCGGAACGACATGACCGCGGGGGATGAAGGACCGAAGAAAAAGGACTCCGTAGGAGGGAGGAAGACGAGGGCGGTGACTTCGTTACAGGGCTGTCTTCATCTACAGCGGCTAGGCACTGCTCAAGCCACCTCAATGCGTCTGGGAGTTGATTCTCACAATGGATACTCTTGGTGTATGCAACTGAAGGATCAGAGCTAATCCACAAGAATACATGTACACAGGCACCTTAAATACACTGTGATGATTCATTCGCCACCAATGGTGGGCTAGGTTAAAAATGCCTCTCCTTCTTGGTAGAAAAATTGAGATTGACATGAGTTAGCAGTACCACCTATGAATATGAGAACTTTACTTCTGGTATTAAAGCATTTATCACAATCCTAGCTAAATATATCATATATCCTTAAGTATGGATACAAACGCCCCCAAGGTGACGATCCTTTGTCGTGATTTTGCTAACAATGAGATGCACCAGTATTCATTATCTCGTCGTGTAAGAATGTGACTTTGGTTATGAAATTCTATCTAAAATGAGCGTAATTTTAAATGACACACATTTATGTTAGCAAATGAATCGTTTTTGTAGTTAGCAATATAGCGATGTATATAAGAAACTGTTTCCGGGGTAACTTGGTGGAATTTTTCCATGATGGTGGAGAGAAAAAATAACAATGCAGTTCCACAAAACTGTGGAAGTGGAATTTTGTGGAACGGCATTGTTAGTTTTTCTCTTCTCCATTAGCGATGTATAGTCACACGATTTTATTGCAACCCCGTTTAATGTGTTTGTATAATCAGGAGAGATCTTAGTGAACAGGGTGTCAAGTTGGGTGTACTTCATCTGCATGATACGGGTGTACTTCGTCGGCACGATACCCATAGCAAACTCTGGAGCGACGGCAGAAATTTTCATCCCGTATTCATGCGTCGTTGCGGCTTTTTTGAAATATGGAGCACAAAAATATAGGGGTCAAGCGAATGCAACCACTCCTCCGCATTAACAAAGGAGATTATTTCAAGGAACAAGAACACGAGTCGCCGCTGTTACGAGAGAGGGAGAGATTCGGACTGGGTCGAGGGAGGTTCGGCGGAAGGGGAGGGTGGGAGAGAAGGGGGGTTGGATTGGGCGAATGGAAGGGGAAGTCGATTGGCGGAGGCGAGAGTGAGGGAAGGGTTCAGAGGGGGAGGGGGGCGTTGTGGCGAAAAGGGAAAGCTAAAAAAGGAGGATAGGAGGGAGGGTCGGGGGTGGAGAGGAGACGTGAGTGAGGGAGAGAAACGGGGGAGAGAGGCTCTGAGCGGAATAATGAAAGCGATTCGGGACGTTGATTGTTCGCTCGCGTCGGGAGGCTCTTGGCATTGGAGCGCTTTTTCGTAACACCCCGCGCGCAACGGATCGGCGGCGCAATCCGTCCGCTGAGTTGCGGAGAGAGGGAATGCACGCTCGCGCTCTCGAGCGCTCTTCCCGTACGTCGCTTCTATTTCGCCGACCCGAGCGGTTGATAAAATATTGATCCATCCCAAGTGACCAACTTGATGCATCCGTATCTTCTCGATCTTGCATTGGTCTAGGCGACACTTGCCCGTCCTGGGAGTGACGCGCGTTTTTTTCAGGGAAAGCGTGCATGGAAGTCAAGGAGACCGAAAGGAAACTTCGGAAGAAGATTACACCTTCCTGACTCCCCCCCCCCCCATTTGCGCACGTTTTCCGAATTACACACTGCCCATACTCGCGCCACCAGGTTGTGCGGTACCTAAGATCATTATCTGTCGGGAAATGGTCATAACTGGACGGTACCCGAAGCCGAGACATTTGGTCTGCCACTCGATTTAATTTTCCGCACAGCAACCTGCAACACATTCATTCATTAGTGTCGGGGAGGGAGTCAACCTAAGCAAACGAAATAGACGTGGGTCTAAATATGAGGGAGAATTGCTGCGGTGAATTGGGAAAGAACCTCATCCATTCCCCGCCCCCTCTCCCCTCCTTAATCGTCACCTCCTTTTCAATGTTACGCGGGTTGAATAACGCGAAGTTCGGGTCGTGCAAATCCGTGACAGAGGTCATCTAGACGAGCAGGGAGAGCGCGGCCATTTCATTATTTTCCCCGCTCGAGTAAAGGGATGGACTCGTGCGCTATGTTTCGTAAACATCCGTTTTAGCCATGTTTTAGGAGGGCACGTAGTGTGGGGGGATGGGAGGCGGAGGGGATGGGGAGGAACGGAGTTGGAGGGGGGGAAAAAAGGGGGCGAGGAGAAACGGCGAGCGAGGAATTTTCAAGTCTTTAGCCTCTTGGAGGACGGCGTCGAGTCGATGTCAGAGGAGCAAAAACCTCGAAGTAGGTGGAGGTTATTTGGCCTATATAAAGTGGGAAGGTTTAGGAGCGGCTGAATGTTGGCGGGGGAGGAGTGTGAGGGATAGGAGGGGGTGGAGGGGGAGGGAAGGGGGAGGGGGAGACGTGAGGAGGGCGTGGAGATAAAGGGAGGGGAGGGGGCTAGGGGGGTGTGAAGGGGAGTGTGTGGGGTTGGGAGAGGGGGCGGATGGTAGGGAGGGGGGGAGTGTAAAAGGGGAGAGTTGGTTAAGAGGAAGCGGAAGGAAGGAGAGGAGAGTGGGAGAAGTGGGAATGGACGGAGGGAAAAGTAAATGGGCAGTTGGGGAGGATTAGGGGAGAGGGTGAGGAACGACTGCTGAGGAGAGATGGGAAGAGAATTGAGTGGAAAGGATAAAAATTAACTCGAGATAAAGAAAATATCCTGATATCTTTCACACTACGACGAAGTCTCACATTTTGCAGCAATATTTACAGAAAGTAGACGTAGTAGAGATTTCTCCACCGACTCATGTTCAGAACGATGTTAATGTTATAAAAATTTTCAGTAATTGAGCAAGGTTTCCTAGAGACCAGGCGTATAAATAAATTTTAAGTTTACTATTTGAAATGTATTCGTAATATGCTATAATAAATTATTTTCCTTTGCTAATATTCATAAATAAACTTTTGTGCTTTCACCTGATGATAATGAGACCATACTTCCTATCCTGTTTTTTTATTGCCAAAAGTACCTATCTCAGTGGAACGTTTTCAAACTCATTTTACTTCTATCCCATGGAATTGGACGTTCACTAACCCCATCATTAGATTTATATCCCTGTTTTGTGCATGCTCTGAGCTCGTTGTATAGCTCACCTATAATTTATATCAGTTTTACGTGCCTCATACATGAATGTTCGAATTTTTTTAGAATATAATGTTAGACCTTTTATACATGAGGTAAACATTTAGGCAAGAAAGACAGGAGCTTTAATGTGAGCGACTTAATGGTATGACAAATTTCCTTACAATTAAATCTAAATGTATTTTAATGGGCTATTTGGCTCTTTCATCTTTCGGCAGCTTGCCTACGATTGACGCATAATTATTCCGGCGACTGAGATGACCCTCCGAAAGTTTCATTGCCAATTGCCTTGCGACCGTGCCCGTCAAGTCGTGTGTTCTTAATTGCTCGGAAGGAGCACTTTATGGTCACAACCACTCCCAGCGACTAGGGGAGGCTCGCGACCGCTTGCAAGAATAGCTCGCGCCCTAGATCCGAACAGGTGACTCCCCGTAAACTTGAGAACCGAAATCTCAGTTCGGGATTTTACCTCACGCGGAAGGTTCAAAGACATTTCAACTTGGCTCCTGGTGTGGCAGAAGGGGATCGTTGCTTAAATAGACATTTGTATAGAAAATGTTTTTTTTATTGGGCTGAGATTGAGACTCTTTTAGTCCCTTCTCCCATTTAACCCCTATAAATATGGAGTCATCAAGGAGTGCTTGGTTACTCTTGTCCCAGTGGGTTACCCTCCCTTTAAATTGGGTATGAGGTCAGTAAATATAATTGGAATGCTTGTCTTCCATTTGAAAAAATGGAGGGAAAGCAGTAGTAAGTAAAACAAATTATTTCTTTAAAGTGGTGACACCTTAACTGGAAAATGATTCCGAAAATGCGGAGATGCTCTAGTAAACGGTGGAAGCTTTAAGAGTCAATAAAACCTCATCAATATCCGAATATTTTTGTGTAGAAATTCTGCTTGATCAAACTATTGACTTCGTATTTCTGTTGTATCCCATCATCTTGTGATAATCTTGTGGCCATTTAACTGGAAGCGATTAATTGCTCAACTTGAAGAATGGATGATGCGTGGAAGTAGGACGGGATATTTTTCTCAAAATCGTCCGTTCATTGGGGAAGTTCTCCACGCGATTTGTGACTTAACAAAATGCAAGTTTTAATTCAAGTCTTGCCATCACAATCAGGCTGCATGTTAACAAACATCGTGAGAAGGGGTATTCATTCCAGTGCGTTTGTGGATGACCCATCCTTCTCTTAAATGCCGTGGTTGGATTGAATGACGTAGGGAAGTCTCTATCTCAATCGAATATTACCGACTGTAAGGATATTGTTCAGATTACGCGAGCTACAACCTTGCGACCCACTCCGGGGACACTATTACTTCAACATTCCCCTCTGAGGTAAGCAACCGTCGTCCCGCCAGCGACGTAGGCTCCCCCCACTCCGGAACATTTCTGGCTACGCCGGTGGGAGGGGGAGGAAAGAAAAATCGAGGGCCCGAGGAGGGAGAGGGATGGGGATGCAAAGTACGCAGGGAGACAAGTGAGAGTAGTGTGGAGGCGGGGGTTTTGGGGAGATTCCGGCGAGGTGGGTTGGGGGTGTGTGTGTGCGGAGGTAGTGAAAGCCGTAGGGGAAGGTTGTGGGGGGTAGGGGGGTGTGGGTCGCTCGCTAACTTAACATTGGGGGGGGGGGGAGGAGGGGGTAGAGGGTGATTAGTGGGAGAGGGAGGGGCGGCCGTAGTCTCGTGGCTTTGGGTGGAGGGGGAGGAGAGGCAGGTGGGGGGAAGGGGGAGGGGGGCGGAGACGGCGTGTTCCAACTTCTGACTTGAGTGTGACCTGCATTTGTATCAAACCTTGGCCCCTTGGCGGGCGAGCGTTCCGAAAGCAATGTGAGTCAGAGAGAGAGAGAGAAGAGTCGAGCTTTGCGAGGGACTGAGTCCGAGAGAGGGAGAAAGAGAGAGAGAGGGAGGAGGACGGGGTCTGCCCTCAGTCTGTTCTCTGGCGGTCTCCGAGCGGGAGCCTCTTTTCCCTTTCCGTCGCGATATCTCCACGGCTGTTGCGTGTGTGAGTGAGTGCGTGTGCTCTGGGTCGGGATCGCGCGTGATTCTCGCGGTTTTCGGCCGCGACCCGTGCGCGCTCACGGGATTCCCTCGCCTCGCATCGTCGGCGGCGGAGTATTCGAGCGGTTGGCGCGGAACGAGCGCGGCGCGAAAACTTCGCTCTCGGGATAAGTCGCGGATTCGCCCTCCACCCGGACTTTTTTCTCCCACCAAGTGAGAGTGCGTCCTTTCTCCGCCCACTTTCCTCCGCGACCGCCTGCCGTGGACCCCTAACCCCCTTCACCTTGTGGACAAATTCACCCTCCCTCCCCCCTTCCCACCAGTTCCACCCCTTTGCCGTGTCTTCTTCGTGAGACTTCCATCCCCTCCTGCGGTTCCGCACTCGACTCCGAGCGTGTCTCATTCATGTGTTCCTCGGAGCATCGGAGTTGCAATAGGAGGTGGAAGATGGTTCCTGGAATGGAATAATAGTGAGACTGAGAAAGAGTTGCAGATGAGGTTTGGGGAGTGAGTGACGTTGGGAGGGAGTAGGAGGTGGAGAAGAACTCTTATGGGACAGTTACCGGACAGCTCCCGGCTTCTGTCGTTGATGACTGAGTGATTAGTGAAGAGAAAGGACTCTATTGGACAGCCATCGGCTTTGTTTTACTATTATAATCCTTCAATTAATTCATTCTTGATGTTTGACGAAAGAAAGGACACCACCATGTTTTGCACGGCAGCGGAACAAGGTACGAAAATTCTCTAGTTTCTCCGTTGGCATTATTTTCTCTTTATTCTCTTTATTTATTCTCGCTATTCATTTTTAACCCGCCTTACAATATTAGCAGCTTCATTGTTCACATAAAAAAACATTATTATGGCTATAGAAACGAAATAACATGATCTTTTTTTTCACGATATAATGTGCATTTCGTTTTATGTAAGTTTGCTCACAAGCCGCCCAGATATTTACCGTGTACCAAAAATTTCAAGTTTCAAACTCCGCGGTCAAAAGTTTTGCGCAGCCGATATTTCATGCGGAGACGAAAGGTTGCTGGAATGCAAAGTTACGCAGAGAGATATACATATTACAGATATTTTTTTCATGGGATTTCCGTAAACGTTTGGTCCTAAGCATTCATATTTTTTGGATACCCACGTCGATACTAATTTTATTTACAATGTATACTTTTATACTTATCTTTTTAATGATAAATATTAGAAATTTTTCATTTAGTTTACTTTGTTTAATGAGCCATTTTATAGACTCATGACTTAAGACCGATCGGGGATGCAAAAAGTAATATTTAGAGTTAAAAAGTTTAGAGTTTAAAGAGTATTATTTAAAGTATTCAGAGTTTAAAAAGTAAAGTTGCACGATTCCCGCGAACAACTCTAAGAGGCAAGCGCGGAATCAGCATTGACTCAAAGTTCTTTCGCAAAATTAAATAGTAGTTTTTTTTCCTATGTTTTTTTCACGTCATGAAATGACGGTGTGATCTTATTTAGGTTAATTGCTTCGGACAAGCGCTTTGACCATCAACACGGCTACTTATAGAAAAAACAAACCTGCGAGATAAATTTCACTTTCAGTGAGAGGGCCCTTCAGATCCGTGCGTGAGCCTCTCAATTGTTTTCTCTGACGCGAAATCAAGTTCGTTCGCCGTGGGATACGAGAGAAAGTTGCTTGACATAACCTTGCTCATTCCCTCCCGCAACCCCCTGCACTTCATGTAAAAGTTTATGCTTGTTCGTGGGCCCATCATGGTTTTCCCACAGTATCCAACCATTCAGCTTTTTACGTTCGACATGCACTCATCACACAGGCATTATCTGGGTTGATAAAAGAAAAAAAATCCCTAGTGGTCGTAAAACTATCATCGGGAGAACTCTGGTGGGAGTAATCTTTCCCCTCCGCGTTTGATAGTTTGTTTTTCTGCTCCACTTGGTGCGGAGGAATAAATCCCGTCAATTATGTGTCGTAACAATCGAATGGTTATGCAAGGCAACCCCTGGCATCGTCTTGACTTAAATAAAACAGCTCTCGTTGCTGAGGGAAGTATACACAAATCTATATTCATGGTTGGGCGTGCTTTGATTCCGAAATCCCGAAACAGCAGGAACCTATTTTAATTGAGTATCTTTAGAATGAGAGTTCAGTGCACCGAAATTTCAAGGTGTTTTTGTCCTTGCAAACAGGAAATATATATATAAAAACATGATTATGACAGAAAAATACGAACTTTTATTTGGGAATGTCTTTCCCCATTGTTTTATTTTTGCACAATATACAGCGGAGTGGGTAAGAATCATCTGTATTTGAGAGTTATTAAGTATGTGTACTATTTTATCATTGGTTCTATTTTTAAATTCGACATTTAAATCAATATTTATCCAAGCTGAAGCAGTTTCTTTCCTCAAAGACCTGAAACTGGTTGGCTGGAAAAATACATATATTTTTATTGGCCCTAAGGTGATTCATTGTGGAATGCCTCGTACTCATGGCCTCCAATGTGAGTTTTAGGGTACATTCCTACTTGGAATTTCCTTCTTGGCCGTAATAATAGTAAACGCCGTTATGCAGGTAAGTTATCAGCTTTCCCTTTCGTTGTTCCACCGTCGGGCATACTGAAAAGTGAGTCCGTGGTATAACTGTCGATTGCTCCGCACTAGGAAGCGTTCGCTCCCGTTCCACCCCCTCCTCCCATCTTCCATTCCTGTCCCGCCCCTCACTTCAATGAGTCTGCGGAGCACCGCTTTCGTTACGAAGGGCGGAAGAATTTCACTATTGCGCAACGTCGCAACCCCCTCCCCCCCCTCCACCAAGCTTTCATTCCCATCTCCACCTCCGTGAATCCGAGAAAGGAAAACGAATTTATCCGCGAAGGAGGAGAATTGTGGATTTTCATTTTTTTTCCACGCGCCCCACTCTTCGCTCACCGGCCGTGCCGGGTGGGATTAGGGAGGGGGAGGGA
Source organism: Platycnemis pennipes (assembly GCA_933228895.1). Classification (NCBI taxonomy): domain Eukaryota; kingdom Metazoa; phylum Arthropoda; class Insecta; order Odonata; family Platycnemididae; genus Platycnemis; species Platycnemis pennipes. The sequence goes on from OW121848.1 coordinate 122,881,534, forward strand.
GGGGCTGTTAACGATACTTTTTCAGCCACCGAGCTGAAATCTCGGCATCGTCCGTGATGTTTTCTCGCTTACAATCCCTTTGAAGCAAGCGGCTCGCGATAGGGCAAGCCCCAGGGTTCCGCTTCGGAGGATAAGGGTTCAACGAACGCGGAAGGAGAGAATCGGGTCTCCAGAAAGGATTTATCCGCGAAAATAACGGCCGAACTTTTTGCAGCTGCGCCGTGAAACCTATAGCGTGAAAATCAGCAATTCCCACCACCTATTTTTACGATTGCGGCAAAAAATGGACGCAGGGAAATAACACTTACTCTCTCCTTTTATTATGTCATTTTAATCAGTGGTAGTAATTCTCTTGGAAAACCACCACCGTCTGATTGCCGTCTTATTACAATTAAGGATGAATGCAATGAAGAATTATTTATCGGAGCGAGTTTTAATTTTTTTTATATTTTTAATGCCGAATGGAAGTGATTGGTTAAGGATAGTAAATTAGATTCCTCTCCCAGGTATTAAAGCGATTCTCTCGTAAATTTTCCACTCCTCCATCCTCATTTATTCATTCAAGTTTAAATTTGCACGCATTGGTTTGCGAAGTGATCATTCAGTACGCTACATTTATTAGTAAATAATTCACGCCGGAAAAGTGGGGGGATGTGTTTCCTCCATCCGAATCGCGCCATCCCCCAACCCTGCTCACGACTATTTCTGCCTGCCGTGATCGGCGAAGAGCAAACACCAAGAAGCCTGCTCCTGGGACTTCTCTGGGGACAGCAAACACTTGCGTCTTGAGCGTCGTCGAACCTACACCGTGGCGCGCGCGCGCACGCACGAGGACAAGGACTCGGTCGTAAATGGACCTCATGCCGGATATCTCGCCCAATTTTCTTCTTTTTTCTCGAGGCCCATTGTCCGAGGGAATTGCATCGACGACAAAAGCTGGAGCGTATTTATGACGGTATTGAGGGGCCAGGTGGACCCCGCGAAAAGCGAGATTCTCGCGGGAGGCGAGAGGCCAATGGCAACCTCGGAAGTAGGTCAGCGGAAAGGCTTGCGAGGGCGAGGGGCGGCAGGGGGCGGTGTGGAGGCTGTCGTTGGACGTTGAACCCACCTCCCCTCCGGCCCCTCTCCTCCCCCTCCTCCGCGAACCTTCCCCTCCATCCGCTCCCTCTCCCCTCCAGCGAGAACTTCGGCACGCGAGAAACAGGGACAGAAGTGGCAAAAGTTAGCGGGAACATCACGGAAAGTGCGTCTGGTCACGTGAGCCACGTCTTCTTCCCTCCCCTCCCCTCTCCGTATCGCCCCTCCGCCTCCCCTTCTTCCTCGCACCCCACCCCCCTCTTCCTCTGCAGTTTCACTCTCGTTTGTGTGCGTTTCCGATCTTTTTGTCGACACTTTCCTCTCTCGCTCTCTTAATTCCCCCATCCCCCAGAGAAAGTGCAACCCGATTACGTCCTCCAGATGACGGTTTTCATTCAATCGCGTAACGTTTATTGGTCGCATTTCTAGTCGCCTAAGGGTCTTCTCCAGAAGGAGGTAGGGAGGGTTGTTGAAGTTGATAAGTGAGGCATTACGCTCGCGGACATGATGTCTGAAATGTCTTACGGATGACATCAGTTGCCGTTGTAATTGTTCCCATGTTCCATGATTTTTATTGGAGAAGTGATACAATTCAGGTTTTTCACATCACTTCTTATCATCTTGAAGCCTTGAACTAAAAATATAATAATTAATTGGTTCCGGGGATAAATGAAAAGGGTCATCTGTATTGAAGTTTGGCTACGGTCCTGCCTTTAATCTAATCTAGTACTTGTAAATCTCTCCCGTAAAACAAATGTCAACGTGCGTTAAAGTAGATGTTATGATGATGTATTAACATTCCTCACTAAAATATTTTGGCCGTTTCTTTGCGTATGAGATAGTAAATTAATAGTGTTCAGGCAATCGACCCCTTTGTGAACTAGATAAAGTTGACGATAGATGAGACTATGAAGTAAATCAGCTCATGTAAAGTTAGTAGCTTCCCCTCAGAAGAACCCTCTTTTATTATAATAATATTTGTGGATCGAACCTTCATCTAGCTCTTCTTTTGTGAAATTTCCTCATTATGAAACAAGTACAAGGTACTCTAAAGGTACTTCTACGTATCAATAGTCTCACTAACCTATGAATCAGTGCTAGAAATGTTAATTCTCACCTTATAATCACCATCAAACTGAGATTTTCCCACTCGAAATATGACACCCACCACGTTTTTATCATATAAAATACTGTCGTCGTTACGCTTTAGAAAAGCCCGGGGAAGTTTCCACTCCATGCCAATGTGAAGCTTTTACTGACCCCTTCGGTAGGTGCCGCGACACCACCGGCGATTTTGCTCCCAATATCCATCTTGATGCTCGAGCGAAGGTTGTCGCGCGTCCCGAGAAACGAAACCAAATATCGGATTCGCTTATGCTGACCTTTATTCCGTTCGAAAATCAAGAACGAGAAACAAGTTGCCGATGGATCGCTCTGCGTTCGGTCGGCAAAGGTGAAGGGGCTGTGGCGGTGGGAGGGGTGAGTTGGGGGTGGGGTGTTGAGGTGGGGGATGGAGGCTTGACATTGCGCAGCAGTCCGCTGGGGGGCGTGGGAGAGAGAACATTTCGCGGCGGCGGCGCTCGGGAACTTTCCTCGGGAGCCTTAAAACGCGCTTGAGACACGGGCGTAGGTTCAAGGGTGATCGTTGACACAAAAACCCCCTTTAGCTCCGGCTCTTTGCGTTTAATAAATTCAGGGGCGTACCAGAAAATATTTTTTTCGGAGAGATCCGGTGAGAAGAGAGGCGGCGCGTTGCCAAATGATTAGTTCTCCGAATTATCGAGGTGTGGTTAAGTGATCGTGGCGCATCCCCTCGTCCAAATAATGCTTAGAAGGAAACTTGGCTCTCGAGATCTATTGGACGTTGTCATTGCGTAAGACCAATGATGTTATAAATAGGATCTGTGTAATTTTCACCCCTCAGACGTATTGAATATTAATCTCTGTGGAAGTTCTAATCGTAGGATATTAGTTTTTTTCCGTGTGCAATGTTCCGTGAATTATAAATGGCTCTGTTGAATAATAGGACATCATAGGTTACTTCCCTGTACATAGGGATCGTAGTGCGCCTGACTCCTATTTACGCTATTACATTTTACAATATAGATTTTCCAGTGGCGATGAGAATCAGCAATATGTATGGAATAGCCAACAGCTCTCCGGTTGTTGCTAAAGTATTATCATTTTCATTGGGTGGTTTCAAAGATCGGCAGACATCTAAGCATTTTTTTCTCGTCTTACTTGTACCTACCGATTAGCAGAGGTAGCGTTGTGTTGCCTATCTGACAGGATACACACAACATCATTGTTCCCGCAACACTGGGCCACTGCGTAAAAATTCTGCTCCTCACCCATGTCCGGCAGTATCTGTCAATATTTACGTGGTCATCACTTTTTTGGCTGCGGAAAGGAATGATGTTTACACATGGAGACTCGGATTTATAGTATCATGTTGTTGATGCAGCCGCATCCAATCTTTTTCTGGTGTCTCCCTTTCGTAACTTTCTGGGCGTAGCATATTTCGATCGAACCCCACTGTAGAGTTTCTCCATGATGGAACGAACAAGTGTGGGACCAGTGATAAATATAACAGAGTTGAAATCTATTTTTTGCGTTCGGTTTCACTCACGCGTCTCATGGCATTAGCCCAAAACGTTTGTTCTCATAAGTTGTTCACATAGGAAGTAGTAAGTGAAAAGAGTGACGGAAAGATTTTTTGACTCGCAGATCGAGTGAACTCGGATATTTTTTTTAAAGGGCCGAAAGCCATTTGATTGCCGCATTGTTCTTTCCGGGAGTTTTTGTTTTCAACTTTCACATTCTGCAGAAGCGGTCATTGGACAATCTGTCATCAGGGATACCACCACTAATTAACGAAGTTACTTTCACTGTGCTTCGCATGCTCCTTTTGTCAATGACGTGCTTTTTTTGTTTCCAAACGCAAACTTTGTTGAACGCAGTATTTTTCATTTAGCATTAGGATCAGTTCTCTGATAATATTTCTCATATTTCTGAAGCAATAAATCTATGGAAACAGTTTAATTTTGATTAATCTAAAAATCTCTCCAGATTAATTTTCTGAATCTTGGCTTTTAACCGGTATTACTGATGAAAATCTGTGTTTTGATCCAATATTGATCAATAATTAATTGATAGTTGTAAATCTATTTGTGACAGAGAAACATTAAGTAATTATCTCATTCCTTTAGAATCCTTGTTCAATAAACTATTTATTTGAAGTTTAGAAAAGCGAAAGAAGCGACACTATTAGTCCAAATGCAATTTCGCGACAGTTAAAAGATTTTGGAGTAACATACGTCCCAATTGTTATTTATCATCAAGAAACGATCGAAAAGCCTAATTGTTTGTATTTAATTCGTACGAGTAAATAGTGTAATCGGAAAGTTTGCTTATAATATCTCTAAAATCTAAACTCTAACTCCGTCTTACTTAACTATTATTTCTGCGGGTGTTTCTCGATAGAGGGTCTTCCGATGAAATAAACTTTTTCTCCTATTTAAACTCCTTTACTTTCAGGTCACTTTCCCTTTGGCGTTTGAAGGATAAAATATCTTGACAACGCGTTTTCTCAATGTTACACAGATAACTTAAGTACACAGATTGAAGTATAAAACTGTGACGGGGTGTATATCATAGCGACCTCTCCTGAGTGACACAAATCTCTTACGCTATCACACAAATATATGTTTCTCTGTCGAAACATCGAGAATCATGCCGTACCTCTATTTCCTAGTTTTTTATAAGTGCCTTTAAGGCTATGTACACAATTACTAAAAATCCAACGAATAATCAATGTTACTGCGGTATTTAAGTGACAGAAAGACGTTTTGATTGAATTTTGGTAAACGTCGTTAGTGCTTCACCAGCTGAAACTTACTTCTATGATCACTTGTGTTACACTTAGTGATAAGTTTATGCTTTGAAGTGAAATTAGAACGTGAAAAAATAAAAGCACACCTCTGAAAATGGCAGATTATAGTGAAAAATTAGTCGTGACTTTTTTTCATCACGAACGTCGTTTCCCTTTCGAAAAATATTAGTTGCAGAAATATTCTAACGGTAGTGAGTTTGTTCGTATTTTATGTTAATTCCTTCCCAGGAAATCCGAATTAAAACGTCTGCACTCCGCTAATCTTTGAGATCTCCGAGAGTTCGTATTTTTCAGGTGTTTTCGAAAAATGAAAAAAGTTTCCCGCCACCTTGAAGAGGTCAAAAACACCCAGGGCCCCGACCTCAATAACACAATCTGCCCGACTTCGCGTATCCATTTTTTTGTGCTCGCTTGTCTCCGATTCTCTATATCACCTTCATTTTCTGTGCTCCGATACGCCTGCCTTGAACAATTTCCACTACCTACGCCCGCTTTTCTCTTCTCCCCCAAGAAGTTCCGCTCCCGCAGCAATTATAATATGCGCCGCTTGCCCTTTACACATTGGGTGCGTTGCTCTTCGATGAATTGTAATACAACTCTAACGAGCGTCTTTATAAACAAATTCTATCCACAAGTCCTGAAGGTATATGACGTCAGCCTTCTGGATATTAGATACGAGGATGCGTTCTAATACAGCTTCTTCCTCAATATTTACAACTTACCTTACTGATGCTTATTGTATGAGGAAAGAAAAAGACATTTTAAATGTCTCCGTACTAGGAGCCTTAACTCGCAAAATTTTTTTGTTATTCGAACCCGATATGTTTTCCGACGGCGTCGGAAAACATATCAGGTTCGAACTTACTGGAAATATTCAACGGATATTTTAATCTGAGGTTTGGTTGTTAGCAATTTACATATTAGGCTTCCAATTCCGTGTATTTCCTTTTTTTATGATTTTTTGATGATCACACAGTTGTCTTTAGACTTTAACAAACCTCGCAGAGTCTCTCTTCCCATTTTTACGCTCTATATTCTAACTTACTTCGTATAAATCCTAAATACGTGCCGCATGCTCCAAATGTGGCATAACCACACGCTCCGGCGTGTGTTCCGACGTCTTGAATGTTTTATTTTTAAATTTTTATCTAGATAAGTAAAAATCATCGGCCGCGGATCGGCAGACTTCGATAGTTTAACCGGACGCTGTTTTTTAGTTTCGTTTTCAAGACCCTATTAAGAATCGCCTACGTGTGCTGCACTCCGACCACTTCCTCGCGTCTCCCCCCTCCCTGCTCCAACCCTCACACCACGCCCTCCCCTCCCCCGAGTTCTCTCTCCCTGCCCTCCCATGTCGGGTTCTCCACCCTCCCCCCCACTCCCCCCTCTCTATTCCTTTTCGATCGCGAAATTGGGACAGTAGAAAGTGAAGGTGGTTGACCTGCGTCGGCTGTTTGTGAGAGACGATGTGTTCGAGGCTGGATTGCGGGAGGGGGGAGGATAAGGGGGGTTGAGGCGGTGGGAGGGAATGGATTCGTGAGGAGGCGGGGGAGGAGAGTGGTTTGGGACGGAGGGGGGTGGGCGGGGGGGAAGCATCCGTCGGAAAATGAAGTGGGCGAAACGAGAGAAGTCGCTTGAGTTTTTATTTTCCCGCAAGGGAAAGACAAGGAATCGGGAGTGGAAGAGAGAGATAAAGGGTACCAGAATGGGGGCAGTTAATAAAAGATTCCAGCAAAGAAGAGTCTCGCTCTTTTACTTGAGTTAGATAGAGTTCCAGGGGTTAAATGGAGTCCCGCGTTTCAACTTGGTCGGTGGGATATTCGGTCCGATAGTTTAGTTTTGCTTTATTCAGCCACCTTCGAAGTCATATTTTCAAGGAACTATTTATGTCCGATGTCCGATCAAATAAATGTCATCACAGCGGACATAATTCCATCCCTTCCCTTCCATTCCATCCCTAGATTGGGAGACGCCTGGTTAAGAAAATTCGCTTTTATCATTACAAATAAAAATGTTTATTGTAAACGAAAGACGTTTTCCTTCATCGCTTTGCCCAATGTTCAGCACAATTAGTCACGTATTTTGGTGCCGATGTATACGAATGGTATTCCATATGCATGTACTCATATCGTCCCAAAAGGATTCGAATATGTCGGAGCAACGAACAGTGGTATTATCAAGTACTTGAAGGCAAGATGCTGCGATAAATCGTAGAAAAGAATGATTTTGACTCATCAGAGTAGCATACTGCGAGAAAAGAAAGGTAAACTTATCTCTTTCAAGTGGTCTGGAGTGAGGATATCAAGTTACGAGTTTACTGGAGCGGTGACTTGCGAGTAAATGTTGGTGCTGGCTGCGAGGCTTTTATTAGATAGCTATGTTTCTTCTTGGACGAAGTAACGGATTCATGGGCGCTTCAGGACCCCCCGGAATCATGATGGTATATCCACGATAACTTTAAACTTTCTCGAAAGTTTTATTGATTGTAAAAACTGAAATAGATATTTGAGGATTATCCAGTACACATCATGTTTATTCACCACAGTTATTTTTACATTTGATTGATATTCTCATCGTTACTTCAAAAATGTTTGCTAAAGTCTGCATCTACGTTCGTAGTGATGCTGGGCACGACAGAGAACTACTCAATACTTCATGTTCCTTGTCATTCGCCTCGCCATCCATGTAATAACTGTATATAAACCCTTAAAGACTGGTCTATTCGTACTTTTGTCTAGTATTGCGATACTTGAAGATGTAACTCTTCTTCGGCTCCACTGAATAGCGTGACTTGGAATGGCGGAGAAAAGGCTCGGAACAGTCGGAGGTGACGATAAACGAGGGCAAAACGGGACTTGATTAACGGGCGAAACGATGGCGGCGAGTTGTATTCCACTCCTTGAAAAAAATATACCTTTCGGGATTGATCAAGAGTTCAATGTGATTGGACCGTTAAGCCGATGTCGAAATTCAGTTTCTAAAAAAACTTCTCGTCCATCGGCGGGTCCCGTTGCAGAGATTTTCGAGCGTTTGGAGAAAGTTCCATTTTCATTGTGTGCGGGATTTTTCTCCCCTCTCGAAGTCTGTAAGTCTGAGTGTCGTCTCTCCGTTCCGAGCCCCATCAATCACGTCGATTTAGTCCTCTTCCCCGCGAGACAACCACCTTGGGGATATTATTCCGAAGGAGCGGACGACGCTGAATACTGCGGAGTTCCATATGTTCGATTTCATCAGCTGCCCTGACGGGGACACGAGAGAAAATGGGACTCGTATCGGCGATGTGGCTGAGTTTAGGCCTTCCATCCCGAGGCCTCAGGTTCGAATCTCAAGAGAGATTTTTCATTGTTATGCTGGTCCCCACTTGATTGCTATGTGGAGAGCTCTTCAAGTTCGGAACTCATGCTAATGCCGACGCCGATTTTTACTACCCTTCTTTAAGTTTCCAATCTTTTTCTATTCACCCATTTATCCCAAATGGTGGAATTCAGTACTCCGTCCGTCGGATGGAACGTTAAACCTTGGACCCCTTGGCGCCTCTCCTTAATATCGGGCTAATGTCAGCGACAGACTTCTCTCCACGCTTCCTTCCCTCCCTAAAAATTCCTCTCTCTACCAAATTACCCATCCTATGGTGGAAGTTCCTTTACATTGGGGAGAACCTTAGTAATTGGTCGCCCTCCCTAATAACTAAAAAATGGGCTGGTGAAAATTCGTTGTCACGTAGCTCTCACGTAACAAACGATATACTCTTTGTAGATATCATCTGCGCCGTTTCCTCGGCGCTGCAATATTGTGGGACTGAAAAGCCTGGGTTGGAAAATGGCAGCGAGACGAAAATCGTTTTACGACCTCGTTGAAGCACGCTGCTCCTGCCCCTAGAACCACGTTTTGGGGTCACGGCAACGATCGGCCTCCGCCCCCGCAGAAAGCACACGTCGAATCTTTCCGACTCACATTCGTCGAGGTAATTTCTCTTCACTTCTCGAATTGGATTGAGGCGCAAATTACGTCAAACTGAGGCGAACTGCCTTCTGGAAACGTATCCGCTCGCTAATATTCCGTCGGCTGAAGTTTATATTCAGAAGTGCGGAGCGCATTCGTGTCACAAGATAATCTTCAAACTCGATGGCTCGAGGGCATCCAATTTGCTCTTAGAGACCTATTTTCCAGGCCGTTATGCTAATTTAATTTGTCTATAAATTCCGCTTAATGAGTTTAGACAGACATCAATTGAAGCCCGAACTACATATTGGTTATGACTTTTCATCTGCGGCCCGTCATCTCTCTTAATTTTTTTAATCATGCCTGACCTCTGATTTGAGTTGTGCGGCCAAATCATTCTTGAATGTCGTTGCTCAGATCATGTTAATTCCGAACACCAGTCTATCTGAGCTGGTCATCCCACCTTTGGAGTTTGAGTCAAGTGTGCATTGCCTTCCCATTTTAAATACTGGCCAATAATTTTCTTGAGTAATAATTTCAAATGCGCCGGTATTTTATTTCTAATCGGCTAAGTGTATCGTGCTGGGGACGAGGTCCTCGTTTAATTTAAGTAATAAGTTTACATTTAATAAGTTTACGAGAATATTTTTTTCCTGCCCACTGCTACGTAGTCCGCTCATTTGAGGTTATTCTCGAAATATTTGCATCCTCCTTCGCTGCTCGGATCACAAGGGCTGAAAACGAGGCCTGCTACCTCGTCTTAGGAGGTGGGCGGAACTTTCCACCCATTAGCACCTCTTTTTCACAGTCCCACCGTTCTTGTGATCGCCACGTGACGAGGAGCCATTTTGCAATCGTCTGTTTCTTTTGCTGTGCCTTCTCCTGTTCCAATTCACCGCTCATGAGTGCACCAGGTGAGAAGGAGAGAGACATTCAATAGGATCTGGCTTATATTCACCGAAAGGCACCGAAATGAGTCAAAGAGAATGGTTTTAAATACAAAAATATCGTATTTCAGCATTGAGAATAAAGCTGTGAAGGTTTTTGTTGCTAATTTGAGGGTACGCCTAATCCATTCTCGGTGAAGAAAATTCCCTTTCCTAGTTTATTTTGGGGCATCATATGTTACTTTTTATGTTTCACATCTTTTGCATTGATAATGAAGATTTGATGCACCGAGATGAATGCATAAATTATGAAATATGGGATATTCAGATGTCAGGGTAGAGGTTGTTGAAACCTCTCTATTATAGGTACTGTGAATATTTATCTAATGAAGAGGGTAAGATTGAATTATTTCCCTCCAGCCTAAGAAAAAACCCTCCGTAGGGTTCAACCCGAAGGTCAATTGTTTGATGATGGTGAAGCTTATCAAGCCCAAGTTCGTTTCAGATCGCATATCAGAGCAGAGGGACTATTTCCATTCCCTCTGCCCCCTGCTGATTTCCAGAAAGATCTGGTGTCTAGAAAATCATTCACCTGCTCTCTCCCTGGCCTCCCCTGGATTTGAACCGGAGACTTCTGGTCCCTGGCCCAACGTTCTATGAAATGGACTGGCACGTCAATATAACATAAATATGACTAGTAAAATTCTTTTCTATTCCGAGGTGACTCATGTGCATGCTGCATGACGAGCCTTGGTACTAAAATGTCAAAAATAGTTTGCCCAAGCTTGGATGTGACGCAAATTAATATACGACTCTTAATTAAATGTGACAGCCACTGAGAATGTGATAGTTGCTCTTTTATATTTAGTTTCTAGGTTGTCGTGAGGTTGATTCTATTCATACTCGATCGCAACAGGACCAAGAGAGGATCTCATCAATCATGGCAGATTGACGGATGAAAGAATCGGACATCCAAATCTCTTCTTCTCGATCTCAATTTGTACGTAATTGGCGAGACGATCGGCAGTGGGCCCCGTACTCTATTTGACACCCACGATCATGGTGCCGACGGAAATATAATCATGGCAGGACTTGATTGCGAAAGCTCTGCGAACCGTGTCCGCGACCGCCTGCGTGGGCGTCCGCAATCCCCCCATCATCGACCATTATCCGTCGAACTCTCCGCCCTGACGTCAGGTGGAGGTGGCGTCGTGTGCGCATTACACTGCGCGGGGCGTGCGTGTGTGACTGTGCATGCGGAAAGTGAACGTCCTTGCGCGTGGGGGGGGAGCCCTATCGACGACCGGCAGTGCACGCAATGGCGGTGCTCCTCCCACTTGCCTCTCTCTCGAGGAATCGGCCTCAAGAAGATCAGCCTCCCGGTCAAGAGGGGGCGAAGAGGGGAGCGAGAAGGGGGATGCTCCCTTCCGCGGGTCGGCCGACGAGGGGAGGTCTAGCAATTGCAATGGCGGGAGCTCGATCTCTCTCTCTCTCTCGATGCTAGTTGATCCGGATGAACTTCACAATTTCGCTTTTCGTTGCCGCGAGTTTCACGTTTCGTTGCGAGTAGTGGGGCGCTTAAGTGCATAGCTCGAGTTTTTCGGATGATGGTGCAGTAAATCAAGGAGAGGTCGTTGTTGGGGAGGGACTCGAGCTGTCCGCGTGAGGCGAGTTACGATCCCAAGTTAACCGATTGCTCGAGACGCAGTGCTGTGTTCGTCAAAGGAAAAAGTTAGGCATCGTAGCTGGTGAAATTATTAAATGAGAAATTGTCGCCTTAAAGTAGATTTTTGTTTCGTTGTGGTCCTGCGAAAGTGTTTTCTAGACGAGATTTTCAATCCTCACTCTCATTGGTAGGCTGGTGTAGAATCACGGATCTATCTTTCGCGTTATGGCAATCTTTATCGTTAACGCTTACCCCTAGAGTAGCGCATAGTTAACTATAACCGTCTATAAAATTCGCTCCACTGATTGTGATAAGCGATTTGAAGTGCTGTGCGAAAAATGAAAAACGGAGATCACGTTCTCTCTGACATAAGTTAAATCAAAAAATAACGATAGCGCTAGCGCACGCCTTATGAAGATCCATGATCGAGGCCCTGGTTTGTTACAAGACGGCGGAAATAGACTTGTAATAAGACTTGAGGAATTCTCGTGTTCAGAGTTGTAGTACATATGGATACCTGCTGTTTCCTATGGAGTTCAGATAAGTACACAGAAAACTGCCGCTCTTAAATTTTTGAAAGAGGTACCCCAAGAAGATAGTGAATATTATACCAAAGGAGTCGCTAGAGATAGGAGAAGACGAGTCAAATAATATTTTCATGGGTGTTCGCATCCTTTCCCATTAGCGAGAGGAAACCCCCCTTTCAAGCATGCCTCCTTTGGTTGCAATTACGCTTTAACCCTTTATTCCTCTCGGCTGATATTTCGTGAATGGTGCTCTCCTCCCACGTCCTGCATGCACACGCACCCACCTGAAGTGACTTCGTTGTCGACGGTACGTGGTGGGATCCGTGTGGACGAAAGAAGATTTCTACTCGTTTTCGAACCGCGAGAACTCACCGCATACCTAAGTAAAGCGAGTGTACCCTTCCCTCTCCACTCGCAGCTACCGCGAAAGGTCGCTGCAGTTATTTGAAAGGAGTGATGAATATGCTCCAAATGGCCTTGGTTGTACTCTGTTTTCGGGCGTGCGGATATCCTGGGAAAGCTTTTCGGGAACGGGGCCCTCTCTTCGCCGATGAAATTTTTCCTTTCGCTGGGCAAGCGAAATTCGGCATTTACCAGCGCAGGGCTCCCATTTCAACCGGTCGCTCAACCATGGGCATCATCTTCATCATCTGTGGAGTAAACGGCAAAATTTCTCATCGGGGAAATTCATTCAATCACGAATTTACCGTGAGTCTCTGCCTAGGGATCGTAATTTTAAAAATAGATTGCCAAAATGTGTTGATGTTACACTTCACTACTTGCTCTCAGAAAAATTTGTATTGTTACCATGTTTCGTTTTCAGAATAAATTCCGCGATCGGTATATTTTACCGCGACTATTGAGCGCGCTGAAAAGATGTACCAACACATGTTATCGCTTGCTACAAATTAAATTGATAGTTGTTGCTATGCTTTTCTGGTTAAGGGTGATTAGTTTTATGATTCTAGCCTATTTTCAAAGGTGTGGTTATTTTTTGTGATTTGTGACTGAAGCAACGAATTTGTCCGTTGTGGAGCCTCTTTTTCCTGCAGTTGGATGGCTGCCAAGATTGACGAAATTTAGTAAACTAGTGAAAATATCCAGGAGGGGAGAAATTAGGAATGCTATTAAGGACGGTGATTACGGCCATCACTGTTGTGGATCAATTTGATGGAAAATAATATGTACGGTTTTTCTCTCTGAATAGATTATTCGCTGATTATGAGCCCGAATCTCGTTGGGTTTTTGAGGTTGCGAAGGATTACAAATTCGTATTATTTTTTCTTCTAAGATTCATCAAGATTGAAATTTCACAAGTACCTAATTGTTTCCGCATCGTCATCAAATTCGGAATATTTTCTAATATCACATTTAAATTAATGTTACGTCTGGATGACAGAGGTCGTATGAGTTCTTAACCCTTGTGATTGCTTTTGTGTCGGAAATCACTTCAGTGGGTAGTAAATAAATGTCAATACATTGATGGTTTAAACTTACTAAATTATAGCTTTATGCATATTCTCCCAAGAGCATTGCATTTGCATATTTCAATTAATTGTAAATCATTCATTTAACTTGTATTCAACTGCACGTATCATAACACCGTACTACTATCCTCAGTTTTTAATAGAGCAAGATTCATGTTCGGAACCATTCAATATCGGGTATGAAACTACCATTCTTGCGTGCACAGTTTTGGAAAATATGGAATGGTAATAGTCGTATACTTGTTACTCATCTGGAGATCTTTTCCCCCGTGTACTCTGCTAACATTGAGCTACTATGTTTTTCCTTGAAATTATCGAATTTAGCATGGAATTGCCGGCGACCCGGAACCACAAGATGCGATAAATTCCCAGGAGTCATGTAATTAGAGAAAAGCGAAAGTATCGCATGGTTGCGTGCGCATGCGTGTGGACCTCCCGGTATCGCCATCCCCGGCAGAGGGTAATTCATCTCGCGAAAATGGCAATGAAACGTGCAGCTTTTCCTAACCTGTTTTGCTGTGAGTCAGCGAAACTCGCCGACACGAAGCGTTTGCTCTCAAAATCGAACGCTTAGAAAACACCGACATACGCGCCGGCGACAGCCCTCGGGTCTGATCTCCGAGTAGTTCCCGGGAACAGTAGAAGAACCCAAGGAAGATTCCGTCTATTGTAGGCCTCGGGCGACTGGTCCGACCGTCCCGGACCCGAATACCGTTCCCAGATCCCTATCTCGCGACGGAGAGGTCGATGGAAAGTGAGAGGGGAAAGAGTTGTCCGTAGAAAATTGTTTGGATTCAACCAATGCTCGCAGGGATCTTCCAAATCATGAAGTGTCTATTGAAAAGTAACCTCGGAAAAACTAATACTGCCTTACTCACCCACGTATCATCGCTTTTTATGGCATTTTCCATTTCCTTTTCTTCAAAATTTTGTTCTCCATTGTTAGAACAGAAAGGAAACACATTTCTAGAGGTGTGAACTCATTGAAAACTTTTGATATGCTTAGAGAAATTCCTCAAGTTTCAAATGAAACATCGTCGGCCGATGAGGATATACTAATCTGCACAGAGACTGTGACGTTCTGCTGTAAACTTTTACCATTGGCAAGTCGAGAAATAATATCATAATGCAATTGCAAAAGCAGCGGAATCGGTTTCATGATTTAGTTCCATATCCCGTCTTCGGGACTTCTCATCTTCGATCAAATAACGAGCCATAAGTCATATCAGTATCATTTTTAACTATTGCTGCGACACGCTCGGTGACGCTCGTGAAAATTAATTACTCGTCGACAAAATCACCAAGAGAAAATGTTTCTTAGACCGCGGTCTTTGCTGTAGGTACGTGAATGCTCAACACTTTATATCTCCCCCAGTACATAGTTAATAAACAGCTTTTCAGCCTGACTTGTTGAAAACGGCTTTGAATGCAGTCCGATGAGATTGGAGTGCGATGTGGGGGTGGGACACGCACGGGAAGTCAAGGGAGGGCAGTCAATCACTCGAGTGAACCTCGACGGAGTGAAAGTGGACTTAAGAATCTCTCTCTGTTTCTCGGGTTCGCTGGGAACGACGGGGAGAGTGGAAGCCACGAGCCGGGGAGGGCAAGTGGAGGGTGAAGAGTTGTTGATGGGGGGGAAGCAGGAAGGGTATCTAGGCGAAGAAGAAGGTCCCCGTGACACTTCCTCCTCTCCGCGCTCGACGTCGCTTTCTTCCATGTCGTTTCGGGATGGAGCTTGTCTTCTTCTTCTTCCGTGCAGGAAGGAGTCTGGGGGTTGGGGAGGGAGGGAGCAGAGGAGAGAGTAGGGATGAACATTCTCTTCCAGTCACTCCCACAGAAAGCTCCACTTTTGGTAATCCTTTGGAACGCTGGTTTTGAAGTCGTTTAAATTATCTTTCTGGTTTGATGAGGTAAATTGATGCCCTGAGAGAAGCTACGCAATATTTTCTGTTTTAATGTCGTTTACTGTTGGGACCACTACATATAAATTCATCATTATCACACCCAGATGAAAATACCATTTGCTAGACAAGTCGCGTTGCAAAATATATGAGTACTGGTATGCAAAATTAGAGTAGTTATTCATTTGGCGCGCTAAAGTTTGATGGATGGAAAGTAGAATGCATATTTATTTTTATAATCTATAATCTATTTCTGCAAAAACCCTTTAGTGATTATCAGTCACGGCAGTCGCTGAAATAGTCAGCGATGAAGACATTTCATGATCCTTTCGTCCTAATTTGAATGCCTCTGCTCTTTGGACCAGTACAGTTGTTACTTAACAGAAATAACAGAATTCCAACGATTGGAGTGGAATTCGAGAGTCA
The DNA here is from genome assembly GCA_933228895.1 of Platycnemis pennipes. Taxonomy (NCBI): domain Eukaryota; kingdom Metazoa; phylum Arthropoda; class Insecta; order Odonata; family Platycnemididae; genus Platycnemis; species Platycnemis pennipes. Next base: position 122,897,339 of record OW121848.1, read on the forward strand.
TAGACCGAGCAATGTGGTTATGTAACAAACATTAGGCTCGCTGCATGACATTTCAATTAAACGGGTCTAATTCGCGAGGAGCCTTCAGGCCCCTTGAAACCCATGCTGTGAAGGAGTAGCGAGGGAAAAAACGGAGACAATTCCCCGAATTCTGTCATCGGGAATTCCGAAGTCATCTCCTTGCTGAGCTCCTCGTTCAATTACCGGAATGGGCGTCTACTCCCCGACTTCTGTTTCCTTTCCCTTGCCCCTCTCTCTCATTGTTCTTGGAAAACGTATTCGTTTGCTGATTACTCTCGTGCCTTGAGCTATAAAACATTCCTCATTTGTTGTCCCTTCGTCAGGATTCACTATATTTTTTTTATTTTCTTTTTTAACGCCTACCACATACTTATGCTTACCCTTTGGTCCTACTTCAAATTGTCATGAAGAATGTCAATTTCATAATTTCATAGAATGTACATATCATAAACCTTATTTTATTTTATTCGCTTTCATTGAGCTGGTAATAGGTCTGGTTGATACTGATTGACATGCGTTTAGAAATAAATATACTTTGCTCTTTGATGCTAAGTAATTTTTAATGACTTATTATTATCTGTATTATAGCTTCCGAAACAAAATAAATAGTACAATTTACCTTTATTTCTATGTTTTTTCATACGTAATCATGTACATACGGCTTAATTTTACATCAAATGACTCAATTAGTATGTTGTTACCATTCCACACTGATGATACATTTGGGAGAATCATCTCTTGAATCTCCGCTGTCGTGATACCCACACCATCGATGTGGCTTTCTGAGTTCCGTGTGAATGTATCTACGATGCCTACTCCCGGTTCACTACGAAATGACGTGTGATGGTGTTCGCTTAGGCGGGCTAATGGCCCTTCACGGATCGCCCGAACCAACACGTCCTACACGAGCGACTGGAGACCTTGTCCACTCCACTTTCTCTTGACACCTTGGACCCTCATCTCAGTGTGTTTTGTCGGACACTTCCGCTGTCAAGGTGACTATCTACCCACAACTACAAACGACTTTCCATCGAAAAAAAATTCGATAAAGAGTGCAGACCCGACTCTAAGACCTACCGCGACCCAGAAATCCCTCCTGAAGTGAGGATTGTTAAGTATTTGGAAGGACCAACTGCACTGCAGTAAATGAACTGGAGTAATGCCGTCGTGAATCAAATCACGGAATATTTCTCCGTCTGCGTATCAATACACACGCACACAAGGGCCCCTATCAGCCACTCACCCTTTCTTTCCTTTTTTAGCGGAGACTATAGGACAACCACATGTGTAGTGCATCGCGGTGTTTGTTCCATTCGTTAATAGAATATAAAGATTAAAACTAGTAGATACATTTTTAAGCATTGTGAAAAACTTGAAATATTTTTAGTGTTAGGATTAGGGGTTGTTTTTTTCCTATAAGGTTCGCCACTTTATATCATAACGTTACGTTGGTACAATTTATTATTAAAATATTTCATCATAACGTATAGCCCGCATAGGTTTCGTGCCTGACGTACGGCAGGTCGTCGAGCCGGAGGTCGTACACCGTAGTTCATGCAAGCCCACGCTAATACATTTGATCGAGACAAGTTATTTGGTTATTTTGTATTGAGTGCTAGGGCGACGTGACCATTTAAAATTTATACATACATCTCTGTCACAAAATTCCGAAATATATTTTTATCATTACGATATTGGATTATACTTGTGGAAGTGTTGGTTTTCATGTAATTCTCATCGGTAGATGATATACTAGTAATGCTTAAGTCATGCTAACTATCTCTTTCCTTGAGTTTCCAAATATGGGAATTAAAAACCATTGACGCGAGGTCAGGTATTGCGATAAGAGCGTGTTGCATGACAATGGTTAATGCCGTCAGAGTTATATTGTATTTCATTATTGGTTAAAACGCTCGAAAGTTATATTTTTACTCCCATAAGATTACTTTTCCGCTGGGTACCTTCACAATATGGTTGTCACTGCCTTTGTCCAATAAGGAAATCGAATCCGGAGCTAAGAAACACATTGTAATGACGGAGCATAACGTTGGAGTTGGGCACCATAATGACTCGTATTTCGGATCGGAGCAGTTGCCGCGTCCATGGGTTGCCGACCTCGCGGGTCGTAAATGACGAAAAAACTGCTGGAGAAACAGCGGAAAAACGTACCGGGGTTGGAAATAGCAGGGCCGCCACTTGCCAAAAAAAAAACAAAATAAAACAAACCCTCGACGGAGATGGATTTTTCCGCCCCTCTCTGAAAATGCTCAGCATCATCGCTCATCCTGTATCCCTCGCGAACTCATGTTCGCCTACCCGGTGATGAGCACCGCGTCCACGATCACGTGGTGGGAGGGGGTCGTGGAATGGGAACGCGATCGGGTTATCGGGGCGATGGCTCGCCGTTCGACGTGCTCCACCGCGAGACTGAGAAATGGAGTACCAATAACCCGACTTTGACGAACGCTTTTGGGCCCGCCGCGCCGCGGATATTTCCGGCCCTCGATTCGTGACGCGGTGGCCGATACGGGCGCGGACGGTACCCCTCCCCCCGCTACCGAGTTTACGAGGGGGCGAAGCGACGCAAGTGGCACGGAGGCATTAAAAAGCGTATTTAACGACGGAGTCCCTTTTCCGAGGCGGTTCTTCCCAGCCCCCCACCCTGCCCGTCGCTCTCATCTCGTGGAAGTCCTTCCTGATGGGATGAGCTGGAAAACGTCCTCCTCCCGGAAGCCCTCATTCCTTACAGTGCCTTATTTCTTGTTGCGGGTTCGCTTCGTTTGCAAAGTAAGGATTTGATAATTACGGGAATATTCCCAACCTTTGGCGAAAGAGGAGAATATTGGGACTTTTTGTGCATTTTTAGTGAAAAATGAGAAAGCTAAACGCTGATCGCATATGTGCATCAATTCTTCGGATAGAAAAATAAAAATTGTCATGAAAATTATTTAAAAGTTATTAATTAAAAAGCATAAAAGGTAAAAAGGTTACTTATCCGTTTTAAGAGGCGGATTTACGTCCGCAGTGGTAAATGAGTTATGTCGCCCAATTACGTTATCCCACTAGACAGCGAATGTAAATAAAATTAGAGCGAAACGTTACAAGCACCTAATTAATTTGAGACCTCGATCTTCCATCGAAACTTTCGTTGACGTAACAATTTTCGTACATATTGTTTTTCAAAAACACGCAATTCCATTAATTGCCCCTCACCATCCTCCCTTATAGAATGTTTGTGCTTAGTATTGATAATTCAATTGCATAAAACTCTTTCGTGCATGAGAAAATTAGCACATAATATTGAATGGTGTTGGGAGGAAAATAAACACACCAGTTGGCAACCTCTGGGTGTTAAACTTGTCGTTGAGTTATGATATGTTTATCATGCGAGCGTGATTTCAACCCCCCTACCCGAGCGCTTCATCATCCCGCGCTTGGCATTCCTGGCACGGACCCCGATGCGCGACGCAGAAAAAGGGCCAGTCGGGCCCGGATGAAAGGGCGCATTTCATCGCGCTGGGGCGTGGGCCATCCACCCCAATCCCCCCGGGGATGATTCAGCCGCGGAGGACGTCTCATTTCTTTCCCTCGAGATGTCTCTCGATTCTTTTTTGCTTCTTCTGCTCCCCACGCCCCCGCGCGCACATTTCGTCGGCAGCCCGCGTGCGACCCCTTTTTTCCGCCGGGGTTGGAGGCCGCGGAATCGCAGGGAGGGGCGAAGAAGAAAATCAGTTTAAGGCAGGGGTGGAGGGTGGGTCTGGATCGCCGGTTTTTTTTTACGCCAAGGGGATTCCGAGAACTTCCCTTCGTGGGGATTCGCGGGAAGGCGTCGGAAAGTGGACGCTCGATTAAGAAATTAGTCGCGGACTAAAAGATAAGGGTGTCGACCCGCTCTCGCCGCCCGTCTTCCCTCTCTGAGTGATTATGGTCGCTCTCGCTGATGAACGAAATGTTTTAAGTATTCTTGGCTCTTTCCGGGTTGCCCGTCGCGTTGCAGTATTTGCTGGAACGACATGGCAGAAAAGCGGAATAAATGGAGACAAATGACAATTATCCATGAGAAAGTATATGAAATAATTTACAGATACCTATTTGGGTGCCGGCTTGTAATTCGTTAGCTAGAAGACTTCGATATTTCGACTTATAGATTACACTTGGAGCAGTGACAGCTAGCTGTGTTGACATCTCAGCATTTCTTTCTAGCAGAGCTGGCTACTGGATATGCAGTTCAGTACGATTTTCCCATCTTTAATGTCTTTTTTCGCGTGTGTAGGCAAACAATATTTTCCACATTATGGGAAATGAGATTGTATTTGGCTGTATTTTTTAAAAATTTGATTACGGAAATATTTCAGTGCGATATATCCACAGCTTTAGGTGTATCTTTTAACCTAATTGTACGTCAATTGTTTCAGTTCAAGGGCGCGGGACACATCACTTTGATAAAATCTTCATTGATGAAAACATCATGGGACATTAACAAGTGATGACATATCTTCCTATATGTTTCAATAAAATCTAAAATAAATGTATGCACACCCAAATAGCAGAAAAAGAGAGACTGTCGTTTGTTCTTTCTGGGTAAATTTAGAGGGATTAAATATTTATTCCAATTGTAGAGTAGATCTCTAAGCATAGAAAAAAACGTTATTTAAAGTTCGTTTTTTTATCTCCTCAATGTTGTCGAATATGACGCAGTAAGTATTAATTATACATGATTCGGTGCTATGTTCTGTAGGTCGTTTCCCATGTTTATTGGGGAAATGTTGAAAAAGTTGAGCGATCTGGTGTTATAATAGGGCGAGGAAAAAATCGAAGCTCCGCAGCGGGGGTCTCGGAATTAAGTCGAAAGTCACGAAAGAGTCGATAGCGCCGGTCCTAGTGACGAGGAGAGGTGTTGCGGGAGAATGGAGTGGGTGTCGCGGGTGGGAGTTGGAGGTGGTAGGGAAAGATGGCGTGTGGGGGCAAGAGGTCAGGAGTTGAACGGGGCATCGCCCTCTTTTCCAAGGGTAGGTCGCCGGCGAGCCAATCAATTCTCCGTGTTGTGGGGGTCGGACGCATTTCCCTGCAAACACGCCAAGCCCACCTCGGACGATTTAACTCCGACCGAGTGAGGTTTCTGGTCGTATTTGGCAGAGGGGGAATGCGTCCGAAAGATAAGGAAGGTGAGTTCCAAAAGATAAAAATGTATTAGTCCTTGTCGTCGGTGAGAATAAAGATTACCTAAAGAAAAATCGCGTCTGCAAGAGGGAGGAAAAACTCATTCCCGGTCGATGCAACAGGTTGTTGATGCGGACATTCCGAAATTATGGTGTTCTATTGTTTCCTAGCCCAGAGGTCGCCAAACGTGTAAGCCTGAGCGAATTAGGGAGGACATTCGGCATTTTTTGAGATTTCTTTAATGAGAGTGGAAGACTCTGCGCCGCCATCTGAATAAGATTAAGCACGGTAAATTTAGCTTTAGCTTTCTTTTCCACTCGAAATATTTGATTGATCCTTACGATAACGTGTTTTGTGGACCCAAAAAATCCTTAGGGTGACTTGTCCTTGTGAAAACCGGTTCATGTGACTAAATATTTGATAGAAATAGATGCAAAGTTATTTTTACCTTGGTTTCAATTACGATTGGGTGACTGACTCACAACTATTCAATTCCACGGATTGTGGTTGCACGGGTGAACTGTTATTGCTCTCATAGGAGCGAGCAAACGGAAATAGGTGATTGGGTGAATGATTCCGCTAAAGAAGTAGATATATAGATAATAGAGGGCGTAAGATATAACCATCGCTTTTACTAAGCGAAGTAAACTCTCCACTGACAATTTTCACTGAGATTCATAAACCACATTTGGCTTCCGAAAAGAGCTTCAAAAGCCGGCGCGTATTGATTTGCAAGCGGGCGAAAGTAAGCGTGACCTAGCTGTCGACGCTTATCGTCCCCATCGTGCGGAAATCAATGTATCACGTCATGGTTTCCCATTCCTTGTGTACGTACATTATCCCAATTCCTCTTGTTAGTTCACCCGCCTTTGTTGACCTCTATTTTGGTTATCACTCATCTAAATGTAAGATTTCGATGGTGTAATCAATGCATACATTACTCGTGAATCTTCTGTGTGCTCAGTATTCACGATAATCTCCATCTACTCCAAGAAGATGGGATCAAGGAAGCAGACCAAGCCTCCCGGGCCACGATTTCTCGGGTAAAAAAAGATGTTAATTTGGATCACTCGAAAATGCCAAATATGATTATGCCTTATTGTAATCTCATTATTAAGCCCGACTTTTAGATTTCGTGAGAAGGCGAAGGGGTTAGCTATAGAATCATAAAAAATACGTAGCTTCATAGATTAAGACTCATGAGTGAATCAAGCCAAGGGAGACCTATCCAGGATGAGGTGGAGAACGTGGAGAAGGTCAACGAAAGTGGAAAATGATTTTTCTCGTGTTAATCACGCCTCACCCAGTCCTCGCGGATCATCAACGATCGGAAGTTGTGCTTTGAAAAAAAAATCCCAGTAGGAGTGGCTCTCTCATCTCGTGAATCACGTGGAGGAAGGGAAGAGAGTTCATTGATACCTTCATTAACTTCCTCTATCGAGAATCTCATCGAAGCAGCGATTTTGTGTGAATCGATGATTATATCTCACTTTAATATTAAGTTAAATGGCTATAGTTAGCTCAACACTTAGCGTTCGATAATAAAGGGAATAATCCCAAATATTGATGACGAAGAATTGCACCCCAAAAAATCGGTATTGTGACGTTTCGACGCTTTTTGCGATTTTTGAAAATGATTCTGTGAGTTCCCTAGGGACATGAGTTTTCACATGAGCAAATAAACGTGAAGAAAATTTTCTCACATTTAACATTTCTCACGGGATTACCTTATTCAGGCTCCATTCTTTCCGAGACTTCGTTATGCCGCGATAACTCATTCCATGTTTTGATGTTATATAAAAAGCATTACCGTGCTGAAGTGGGACAGTTCCTTGAACCTACGTGCGTTTAAAACGCAACCGCTTCACTTGAACCACCCCTGAGGGAAAGCCTTGGCGGAAGAGAGTGGCGAAACTTTGGGTCCCCCGCGGGTACGCCGACGGGCCGAATGAAAATGCCCAATGCAGGCGAACGAATTAAGCGAGCAGTCCAAATTGCGAATGGTTCGCCAGATGATAAATATAAACTGCTAGGAAACCTCTCAAAATGAGTCCGTAATCATTTCTCGGAAAGGGAGGAGGGTGGGGAGGTGAGAGAATGGGGGAGGAGAGGAGACTAGAAAGAGGTGGAAAGAGAAGCGGAAGAAATTTGTATGCAGAGGAGAGTGAGGATGAGGGAGGGGTTGCGACGTGGGTGGAGGGACTCGAAATATCGGCGTGAGCCGGGAGGGTGGGCGGCCGTGGAGAGACGTTGAGTGGGCGATGGTGAGTGAGATGGGGGAAGCTTAAAAATAAACAGATGAAATGCAACTTTCCGTCAGGATTTCGGGGTGGTGTGGAACGGCGTCTTTCCCCGTTTCGTATTTTCGTCCTTGTGACACGCTCCTATTTTATTCATCGCGCGCGCCGGTGAGAGTGGAGCGCAGCAGCGCTATGAAGAGGTTGGCCAATAGAAGAATCGAGTGGAGGACTGCGTCAAACCAATCCTAGGATTGTTGACCCATGATGATGATCATCATCATTCATATTCCATTCATATCAACTTACGTCGTCCATGAAATCGATGGTTGGCGAGTTCACTTTGTGGAATGAATTCATGATTGGAAAAAATTAACTTTGCTATATTCCACAAAACTTTTTATTTACGTCAATAAAAAGTTTTTGGAATATAACAAAGTTAATTTTTTCCAATTACGCCTTCCATTCTTCTACATACCCACATCTCAAAGGCCCTGGGTTTATTTTCATCCGTGCAAGTCGATCTTCGCGGACATTTACGCCTTTCTCGCGGGGGATAATGGGAGGGATGTAGCGAGGGGTGAGTTCCCAGAGGGGGTGAGTCCGAGGAATGTCGCGGCTCACTGCATTTTCCGGTGTGCGCATGCGGAAAAAACACCCATCCTCATCATTCTATCCATCGCGGAACTCCTCGTAAATTGTCCGCCTTTCCTCGAGATTATAAGTCGGGCCCTGGATTGAGTCGAGGCCGGACCGGCCGCTCCAAAAATACGCCTCCTCTCGCGGCCCCCGTGGTCGGTCCTCGAAGCCCCATACCGGTCCACGCAAACATTCAGTCGTGGCAGAGCTCGTCTCGGACGCCCCGGCGTAAGTAGACCGGGGCGAGGGTGGCCAGGGTATTCGTGGAACTGCTCCGCACAAAACGATCAATTGAATCGAACCCTCGCCGCCTTAGTGACCCGGAATCACGGGGTCTAGCTCAGAGCGGACGCATCGGGAATCAATCGCGAGGGACCCAAATACGTTTGATGGTGCTGGGGAAGTCGGAACGAACACATGCATTCGGTGCGTAGCGTTCTCGAACCGTGAATTTGAACGAACGAATAAACTAGTCTTTCGGTAGGCGAGAAATAAGTTAGATGGGGCGCAGAGTGATTCCTGCGGACGTTCGTGAATCTTCGCCTCTCTCCATGATCACTTATTGCCATAAAATGTTCACAGAATTCATGTGAGAAATTAACTCAAGCCAATGAATGCTTAGGTACCCGCCTCTTTAAGATGGCCTTTCCTTTAGAGCTTAAACATCTTTCCTCGTGCTTTAAGGACGAGGAACTGCCTCGACCTTTTTCGGGCTGGTGAAAAAAAAACGTTAATTCTACCTAGACATTCGTGGCGGAGGATTGTGAGGGAAGGGAAGAGGGTCGCGGTCTATTTCTGGTGACGCTGACTCCGCTCAGATTAGGATAAGTTGGCCAGGCTATATTGGTCTATTCTTCATTCCGGGGGCAAAACAAAAACAAGTCGTTCGGCTCAGGGATAGTGCGTAATCCAGAAGTCCCCCCCCCAACTCTCGTCCTTTCTTTCTCTCAGTCCATGTGACCGCTTAGACAGAGATACGGCGTCTGTCCCACGTCTTGGTAACTCTGGGAACGCGCGCCTGCACAGTTGGAAGTCGCGAGTCGCTCGGAGAGAAAAAGCACAAATATCTATGTTATACGAGAGGCGATAAGGACGGGAGTCGAGGACTTATGAGGAGGGAGGGTGCTGAAACGAAAGGAAGGAGGGAGAGTGCGGCGGGGAAAGGGGGGAATGGCGGAGGAAACGGGGGAGGGGAGTGGTGGGGATGAGAGCCGTGTTGTGTGGTGTCAGTGACCCGGCGACCCACTAAACTTCGTTTTCTGTCGGCTGGTGGCGGCGCCGGGGGGTGGGGGAGGCGGAGAGCGGCGGAAGGGGGGAGGGAGGGTGTTGGGAGTGGAGTGGAAGGGGGGAAGAGAAAGAGAGAGTCGCGAGGAGGAGGGGGAACCCGTTTTGTTCGGTTACATGGCGGAGATGCGAGAGCGAAGCCAGGAGGGGAGCAGAAATTAAAACCTTGAAGGAAAACGAAGCGATAAGATTATGGAGCTGCGATGTATATCGGCGGAACAGCGAACGAAATGCATTAGCTGTGGGTCATTTATTATTTTGTGGCGGTGCGCTTTGTCGTAGCCCTTCGTGAGTTGCTTCCTATTATTTTTTCTAGCGTAGCGCAGGGAGTTAAATTATCACGACCAGATCGGCCCTTTTTATTAATTGAGAAGAAACAGAAAAAAATTCTTTTCTTTCTAAATTATTTTTCGTACCATTAATGATCCAAATTCGTGCATGCTCAGCTCAGGAGACTAACCAAATCTTTGATTTTCAGGAAAGAAATGTATGACTATTTAAATCACGCATGTCTCACTATAGCCTAGATGATAATGTATACGTACGTCCGCAGAAACGTATTTATTTATGGAATTTTTGCAAACGCAAATTTCCTTCGGTATTTTTACTCGAATAGTTTATTCAATTTTTTTTGTGCGACCACTTGGAAAGTTTTGCAAAACCGCCGAATTATATCTTCAGTTCACTTAGTTGCCCTACGGAGCACATACTCGTACGAAGGATCGGGGCCGCTAATGGGCCATAATCCAAAGGTTAATCGCGGAGTCCCAGTGCCCTCCCAATTGTGCGTTTCGATGGCAACGGAAGGAATGAAAGGAGCAGAGCGCGGAACAAGTGCGGGCGAGCTTGCGGCCGTCTGTACGTCTGCGGAGGGGGATGGGCGGAGAGTGGAGGAGAAGGGGGGGGAGGGATGGCGTTGGTGAGAGGGGGAGACACTCGGGCGAGGGGAGGGGGGAGACAGAAATGGAGTGAGCGAGGGGGGATGGGAGGGGTGCGATACGTCGCCGCCGAGTTTCGTAATCGACTTCCATTCGCCCCAGTGACTGACTGACTGACTTACTGAATGTGCGAGACTATGCGCCTCGGAACGTCGCGACGTCGTCACAGCGGGCGCCGTCAGCGGGGCGCACATCAACCCGTTGTGACGTCCATCAGAATAAAAAGAGCTGCTAACGATCCATTTACAATTAAAACTCTCCTATTGGTACTTTCTGTATCTACGCATATGTACTCCAATTGTACTTTTTAACAGCAGTAAAATTATATAATAAATAGCAAATTAACATGGATACCTACATAAATGCACTTGGATTGTAATTAATGCCGATATTCGTAAATATATATGTATATCGTCATTAGCCATCAATTTTAAAATTTCTCGATGGAATCCTGCATTCGATCCCTCTTTCGGCTGACCTCCTCAAATTCCACAATTCTCCTCCAATACATATTTTGCAAATTGCATCAAAGAAGTCTTCCGTTTCCGTTCTTCCTGTCCCCTTTTCCCTCCACCCTTGCTTGCATGATGCCATCATGTCTCCAGGAACAGAATCATTAATGCATCATCATACTCGTCGATTTCATGCAATTCAATTATTATGCCAAAAAGTCTCGATGTGCGAGTATTGTGAGCACCAAATTTATTTGGCTCAGCCGGAAAACTTTTGCGTCGCTAATATTATCTCCTTTCTCTCAGGCACATTAATCATAGACGAAAAAACATCAACACCTTTCAATGCACCTTAGTATCCCCTCTTATGACGAGTTGTGGGAGGTGCAGCGAGCTCAGACATTTTCATGCATCACTATCATGTTTACATCTAACTTTTGATCTCTCAGAAGGAGAATGGTATTCCTGCACTCTTGACAAAAAATCCTATGCCTCAAACCCCATGAATTCATTGCTGCTTTTCGAGTTGTCTTTTAGATGAAAGGCTGTGGAAATTTTCAGCAGCAACACGTACGGGTAACGTTTCTTATTCTCTCTTAGAGGGACCCTGCGAAAGAAAAACAGCCTGTTTATCCCTCCTGCATCTGCAACCCCTTTGTGAGATGTCGATGCTACCCGCAGCATCCATGGAAACACACCCCCTCTTTCGCGTATGCTGCACCTCCCACCCCCTCCGTCCAAATGGAGTCAGACAGCTTGTTCTTCATTGCCCCACTGTCGACATCATCGCTATATATTTTCCACCATCTTGAAGAGAGTGCGCGCAAGAAGCGGTGTTCCGTAATTCTCATCCCGGTCGATCGCGCGCTCTCCGCGAAACTCCGTTTGATGCAATCGCCAGAAGGGGGGGTTGGAAGAGGCTGCGGCGGTGGAAGGGGTTGGTGCTCACGGAGGTCCCAGCCTCGGGAACCAGCCACCCCCGCTCGGCTGCACCGCGCGCGTTGGGCAAGAAGGGGTCCGTCGTGCCCCTTTTTCTTCCTCCTTGGGTCCTTGCTCCCTCCCCGAGGTCCGACTCCGCTCAACGGAAATTCTGGTCTGATGCGGATCTTGTCGAATTAGAGGGAAAAATCGACACAAAGGGGGGTGAGTGTGAAGGATGGTTTGGGAAAATTAAATTCTTTTATTATTATTCTTTTTAATCGCTCGCAAATCGGAATGCTCTTCCTATAATTAGGACTCATGTTGTGGATTTATTTGCCATCTGAGATTTATTGCATAGTTGGCAGACTGAAATATTGTTTGCTCATGATTAATTTATTGCGAATTATACTCAATAGTCAACAAGACATGTGAAAATAGAGATATATTGGGTTTCGACATATGACCTCTGAGAAAAATTATCCCAATCATCCGTCTGAGGGCTGGTTGAAAAAACGTTCATCGTACGAAACCGTATTCGTATTTAAAAGAAGCTGATTTTAAACGACATATATTGTTAATGCTTCACACGAACGTATTCATCTCACCCATCAAATACAATAGATGGGTTTTCGGCACACGTGGTCACGCAGGTACAAGATCGGCGCTTGCTAAGACCATGTGAGCTGGCAATTAGGGAATGCATCTTTTAATTTTACACAAGATGTCCCGTGCAACCAGCACGCCGAAAAGTTTTCATTTTGCAGCGACCCGAAAGCGGTTTTGTTTCGAGGACATGATCAACATGTCTCCCTCTCTCTCTCTCTTCCTCTCTTCCCCTCTTCTCCATCCCGATCGCGAATGAACTAGACCCCAAAGAGGGAATGAAATCTCCAACATCCTCCTGCCTCCCTCCTTCGCCCTTCAACACCCCCCTCCCTTGTGGGGAGTCCCCCCCGTTGCCTCATCCGCTCGGAGGTCTTCGACAGGACCTAATTTCCACTGCGGGGCCTTCTTTTTGCGCTCGGAATCATGCGTCACTTATCTTCTGTGGAATATTTTGTAGGTTAGAAAATGACGGATCCCTCTGCTTCACCGCGTTTAGTCAACAGGAGGCGGATCCACTTACTTAGGAGATTATACATAGGCCTCACAGGTTAACTAAAAATTTCAACGGGAATGACTCGCTCACTCTGTTCTCTTCACCGCCCCGAGGATTTCATTTGATGGACAAGGTGATTGCCGCCATGTTTTGTGGTTCGCGGTCTCGGGAGTTAGCGAACCGTTATTTTTGGAAAACTCCATCGTTGTTTGGTATTCTTGTGATTTCGAGTGAGAGTTTAAAGGCTTAACCTTTAGATGTGGCAAAAATATTCGACTCCACACTGACTCTTGTCGTTCCAGCTTGCATCTGTTAGAGTTTTGTTTTCTTTCTTTCGGCATATTTTTGCTAGTATGTACCATTGTTTCTCCGTTATTTCTCTCGTCATATACCATTTTATTCTCAGCTTAATAACTATTCTATTCGACTCGAAATCAAATGTCTTCTTCTACATTCCACGTTATTTGAGTCAACAAACAAAATAATATTCTTCCCTTACCTACTCAAAATGTACAATTATTTTTTTTTGTGATTGCATCTCGCATTGTTCTGTATTGCGTCGTTTTAGATTTTTATGTATCGAAAAGTTGTCATTCTTTCATATATCATAGGTTATATTGAGTCAATAGTACCCTTTTTGAGCACTAATTGCATGTACATTTTCCATAATCTTTCATCTGAAGTTTTTTGTCGCAAACTTCATCCTCGAAAATTTCCCTTGGTTACGTGATTCAACATCGTCAATATTTTACATCATCATGTTTACTCCAATTTAGAAGCATTCGCGAATTCATGGTAACTGGCGTTAATCCCGAACAAATACCTATTCTTTGTTGGGGACAATTCCGAAACGCAAATATTTTCCATTGCTTACGTATCAATTTGGCGCTTGGACTTCTTTTTGGGAAAAAGTCCTTACTCTTTTTTTTATGTGAATGTCTCTTATTCGTTCATCGAACTCCTTTCCAATTAAGTTTCCTATCGTTGAAGGCCGATCGAGTGTTGAAATCAACCTTAGCTTGAGGTCATGGAGTATTCGGAAAAGAGAACGCCTAAGTAAAGAAATCGTATTCAGCGGAATTATTTACATTGTCCCACATAGTGCGCGTATAGTTTTTAAGAATTGAGAAGCGAGAACAGCTGCAATGTCTCTTCTAATTTCGAATAAGCTTGTCAAGTAAGGTGTTCGAAGTGACCTCTTATGTAGTCTTGTTGGTTCATTATCAATGGTTGGAGGGCATCGTCGTAGTGGCGGTTGGATGTCTCGAGACTTCGGCCTTCTCCGAAGAGAGCACCTCGTAGCAGGAGAGAGGCTTGACAGAGCGCATTTGCCGTTGCGAAAGCGTTCGACGCAAGGAAGGCCAGAGTATCGCTGGAATACACGACTTCTAGTGTTTGCTTCAATTCCGAATAATAGCTACGTTTCTTCCCCCTGCCCGTAAAAGGGTAGAGCTAAAATACCCTTGACGAAAGCCTCACAATGACGGAGTTCATCGCGTGCTGAGCGCCTCGAAGGTAACAACACCTCGTGGGTCCGTGGCGTTGTCATGGGGGGGGGGCGGGGCGGGACTGCTTTCCCTCTCTGCCTGCCTCTGATTTCAAGATTAATGCCGTAATCAGAGAAATCGCACGGTCTGGGTTGAGCCGGGAAGGCGCCCGAGGTCACCACATCATCTTGAACCCGAGTTTCTTTCGGTCATTGTCCCACTGCCCTATCCGTCAGGTCAGCCAAGGCAAAACCTATGACGCACGTGCTGCAAATGGCATAGAGAGTTAATGATTTGGCGCGGGGAATATCGGGGCGAATTCTCGAATGTTCTCCCGTGCATTTCGCTTATGAGTTATACGGCTATGTAACATTCTGATGTACTTTAAATGAGTATTATGCCATCCGCAAGTTTATACCGTTGCGGTAAATAGAAAAATTTTTCCTAGTATATGATTCTTTGCGCTTATACATGTACCTGAATAATTTGGTTTTAAAGGAGCTCTTCGACAGGCTTATTATCTTGCCACACTCAATGACTAGGCAGACTTTATTAAATTATTAAACTCATTAAACCTGAGAATAACAATATAAAATTTCACTGACACTGAAAGGATGAATAGGACATTAGTATCTCCATGCTGACATGTGATTATTTTTAAGCACCATTGAGTTGTCCATTTTATAAAATGATTAGAAATGGATGGAACCTCAAGTATTATTTCTTTGACTTCGTCGGTTGGACCTCTCGATTTATTTCCGACAAAGTATCGTCCGTTCTGTAATACTTGCCTGTATCAAACCTTTCGTCGTGAATGCGTTGGCTCGGAAATAATTTATCGAGGTAAGGACCGTTACAAAGGATGGAGGAATGCTTTTTGTGACTCAAAATCGACTCTTTAATTCAATCCTAGGAAAAACTAAAGCGATTGCTGAATGCTTGAATGATTTCTGTAACTCACTTGCGTGCAAAAAGATATTCAAAACTCTGTCACCGGGTAGTTACTAACTGGTGTGCTCTGTCTTTCCCCGTCGAAAAGTGACACTCATCAATGATTCCACCGCTGTTGTAAACTCTTAATTCCAACCAAATGGTTTCCATCGCGGGTAATGCAAGCCATCGATCATAGGTACTCGGTTGAGTGATTGAAGGCTGGCTATACGCGGACAAAAACAGGTCCGAATGGTGGTGGATGCGGGTAATGTATGGGTGGAATGGAAGCTCATCGATCCCGGAGAAACTACCTGCGGTAATGATCCAAAACGTTTTGCACCGCGACGTCGACGCGAAGGAAGCGGTGAGTGGGATATCGGGCGAGAGGAAATGCATCAGAAGGGAATGGAGGTTAAGGATGAGAAGAAGGGTGAGAATGAGGAGAATGGGAGAGAGCGAGCTTGCGGAGGGGATGGGATACGAGGAAGAAGGGAATGGCGAAGAGGTGGGCAGGCGAAGAGCAGGAGAAGAGAGTGAGTGTGTTGGAGAGGGAGAGAGCATATATGTGTCAGAGCGGACGGGGGGGGAAAGACAGGAGGGGAGGCGCGATTGTTGAAATGTGGTGTTTCACAACAGCGACCATGACAGCAACTTGGGATTGTTGGTGGCAATGGACTGTTAGCAGGTCAGAAGTGGTGGAGGGGGAGAGTGAGGGGGAGGGAGGAGGGAGTGGCGGCGGGGGAGGGGGGTGGTAGGAGTGGACGTGTGGGTTGGAGGAGGGCGATAGGGATCGGCGGGGTGAGAAGAGGGTAAGGGCAGAGATGTGTGAAAAAAATGTGCGGGGGAGAAATCGAAAGGGATAAGGACGTGTACTTCAGAAACGAGAATGCGGAGGAGGCACGTCAGTGAGATACATGCACCGTGTTGTAAATTTCCGACCGATCTTCGCTGCCTGGTAAATATAAACAAGTCTTGAGGGACACCCTTTCAGGTCCGCAGCAAAAAGAAAACTTGCCGCGGAATAATGTAAGAAATGCTGATCCTTGTCGTCGTTCCTTTATGGAATGGGTACAATGAAATTACTCAGTGCATGTTTGGGCAGATAACTCGGTCTTTTTTTTCTTCCATTCAGCGGTGATACTCATCTTACACTCCTGTCATGGTCATGGATTGCTTCAAACATTCATTGTCCATTGTGTACTCTTGCGGATTTCATCGGACATATTCAACTATCACTTTTCCGTCTCTTAAGTTCCCCTCATTCGATCCTCTATCGTGTAACCCCAGCTACTTAGCTCAAGGTTATTTGTAGGGTAATTAGAACTCGCTTGACGTATGTATACGAGTTTGATGCTTTGACTCATGTACGTTTTTTAATTAGCCTAAACCAAAGAAGCAATCAGCTTACTTCTTATACATTTCCGGAATATCCTAAGCGTTGAAAGACAGTTCTTTTGCAGGCTTGAAACCTGTATGATTGTATTAATTATACCTTCGTATTCGTTTTATCGCAGTGGTTTATAAGAACGAGTTCATGATTTTCCTTTTTGTAGTTCGAACAGGGGTGATTCTATTTTAAGTACCTATTTGCCTTGTTCAAACATGCTATACTATATACTAATTGCCACAATGCCAGAAAATAAATGAAATCCAACCTTGCTAAATGATAAAAGAAAAGGCGAAACGGATTTATGGAGAAGGTAAATATCAAGTTACGCGTAACCTCCCTTATTCGCCAATAATCGGACATTCCATAAAAAATGAAAGGATCGGAATTTTTGGAAGTGTTGCGTTACCGAAGAATAAGGACATGAGGATGGAGAGACTCACCAGCGTGTGAGTTCCACGAAGAACTGAGGAAGACAGATATTCCTCCAAAGACCTTCCAAAGAAATGAGGCCAGCTTAGAGCGTACATGCTCGGATGAACAAGACTAATTTGGATGATGATATGAGGAAAAATGGAAAAGAAGTAATGCAATACTTGAACACCCTAAGCGCACCGTGAAAAATGTTAATTTAGGAATTAATCATTCCACCATGAAGTACGGGGATTGCCCACAGCATATGATACGATGCGTTCGACATGTAAGTTTTTATCTCATTGATTTTCCAGCTGCGGTCGGGAAAAGTCTCCTTCCTTCTGTGTCCATGCTTCTACTCCTGTGGTGGCCTTCTAATTTCTATCTTCCTCGGCTCTACTATCTCTCGGCTGGCAAAGCGTGTTCGCGAAATACACTCGTTTTTTTGTGACTTCCCAACCTCGTTCGGTTTTGCAACGTGAGGTTTTGGGTTGACTGACCGAATTTTCAAGCGTCCGCCTCTGCGGAGCGGTCCGACTGGGAGGGAGGGAGGTCCTTTAAAGAAATGGCCGTGCCAATCCATTGTCCGAATGTGGCCGCGTCCTTGTGGAACGGACGTTGCGCTCGCGGACCGTGAGCGAGACTCGCGAGGTCTTTCCCAGTGGCGGATTGAAATTTAAAAATCGAATTTTTGGAACTTTAATTCGACGCGTCCTTAGTGTTTCTTATGTTTTCCGAGGATTAATGGAATTTTTATTTGATTGTCTGCTTTCCGTAATCTACTCTTCCACGCGATTTCCCCATCGCGATATTTTTTTAATTCATTGCCTTAACCTTGCTATCCATTCGGGAGAGCAGTCAACCAGCAACCTATGAACGCAACCAAAAATTAAAAAGTCACTAGATTATTGGCGAATAAGGGAGGTTACGCGTAACATGATATTTACCTTCTCCACAAATCCGTTTCGCCTTTTCTCTTATCCTTTAGCAAGGTTGGATTTCAGTTATTTTCTGGCGTTGTGGCCATAAGTACATAGTATTGAATGTTTGAACAAGGCAATAGGTACTTAAAATAGAATCGCCCCTGTTTGAACTACAACCCCTGTGGAAGTATTCGACCCACTTCGTTTCCCTTTGGGCGTTAAAGTAGCATGTAAAGACAATTTATTCGATCCTCCGAGTCTCAAGATATCTGTCTCTGTGATGTAGTAATTATATTGGTGGGGGATAATGCATTTGTTTGGGTTGTATGGCTCGTCCTCGTTAGAGTGTTTTCCTTAGATCGGCATTTTTTTAAAAGAATATTAACCTACAATATCCTATAATTTTTGCTAACTGCTTGAGATGTGAGCACAAACTACCTCCGTGTAAAGTCGGACGAATGTATCTGGGGCATCCGGATAGTGCTCTATTATGCCACTTTAGAATTCTAGAATCTGCTGGGTAAAATGTTTGTTGCAACAAGGAATGCTCGTTTTCTTTACGGCGCTAAATGTCTCTGGGGTTTGGCGGCTGCTAATATATTCTCCTTCACCGCGAGGTAGCGTCAGCGCAATGATCCGAGAGAGCGCCGGCGACAGGGTGAAGTGGTCGGGCGCCTCCCGAGGTTGATGCGAAGGAAGAAAACCTTCGCCTCGCTCCGAGAAACTCTCTCGCGGGGAACATTCACACTTGGCCTTGCTGGGACACCTTTTGGCAGCGGGTGAGAGGAGGAAAGAAGCGCGGTGTGGTGGCCGAAATGTTTTCCTTTTTTTAAAATTTTATTTTCCATCCCCCAGGCGAACGAAAATTCTAGTTCAAATGGAATGGAGCTGATTGCGCAACGATTGATCTCCGCCGTTCCCTCACGCTCCCCATCCCTCATCGCTCTTGCGGATCGACCTGGGGGGGAGGGGGGAGGGAAGTTTTTCCTCCTCCTCACCACCTCCACGCATGGCTTTTCACTTCTTCACCCTCCTCACCACCTCCACGCATGGCTTTTCACTTCTTCACCCTCCTCCCCTTCCCTCCACCCTTCCTCGCGCTCGTCTCTGCGACTTCATCGCGCTCCCTCTCCCGCCTCATCCCCGTCCGTCGCTGGGTCGTGTGTCGCAACGGCCATCCCCTTCGCGACTGGGACCACGCCTCCCTCCTCTGCCGTTCGCATCTCCGCGAAGTCCGCTGCGTGGTGAGGAGAGGGGGGCGGTGCGGTCGCCTCCCCAGCCCGAGGAAGTTTCAAGGAAAGAAAGGGTGCGATTCGTTACAGTGAATAAATAACTGCCTTCACAATCCAAAGAGCAGAGTTTGAATCTCGTCCCATCTGATTTTCCACAGCTAGCAAGGTCCCTACTACTGAATGACCTGTGGGGAGCATTCCAAGTTCAGTACACTTCCGTCCTATTGGATGTTAAGCTATTGGTGCATTTCGCTGAGAAGGGCTAATTCCGAGGCTCGTTTAACCCCACCCTTCCCAGGTTCCCCACCATAGTAAGTCCTGCTTCTGCCTATTGTCCCACCAGTCTTTCATGGCGCGATGACGTTACCTATTACAAATCTCCACCGACCTCAAGGGTGGGAAATCGTTTCGGGCCCTTATGCCAGAAGCCATACACCGCAGATAGTCGGTCTCGCAACCGATATTGTGTTCAGCTCCTAATGTGTAGGGTTCTTGGGATCTCCAAAGGTTTTTGTTGTGCCAAATTTCCTTCTTGTTTCTCCTCACATCATTCACTTCATTTAAATCTCTACAATCGGAGCACTGGATTTTTTCTCGTTCTCTAAGAAAGTCTGAGTATGATTGAAGGAGTGTATTGATTTTATCATCACTCTACAGAGAAAAGTGAGAGTGTCAGTGTTCCGCCAAATTCGGATTGGCAACCCAAGGAATGTATTTACAGCGGGATAACTTCTAAGCGATAATTATGGACCTAGCTTCCTTCATTCATGGGCGTTATAATTGTCGTTTAACTTCGGTAATGAAGAATATTTTTTCCAATCAGTCTCCTTACTTTTGCCAGACAGAAATTTCTTTTAGATAATGTAAATGTTCCTTCCGACACCTCCCTTGTGACCCTTTTAACCTCTACCACATCATTTTTCATAATTCGGCGTGCAACCTCGTGGTCAATACAGTAAAGCGGCTCCTCTTTGCGATATGGATTTCAGGACGTAATCGATTAAAGAGGATGTAAAAGAGAGGAGCTACGTTAATATGAAGAGGTTGGCCGATAGAAGAATCGAGTGGAGGGCTGCGTCAAACCAATCCTAGGATTGTTGACCCATGATGATGATCGGTTAAAGCCCCAGTCCTTGAAGCCGAAGGTTTTTTTGTGCGCGTGGGTTGAGGTTCTCTCCAGAGTGGATCGTGAATTTACGCTCGCTCTTTTCATGAAGGGGTGGGGGGAGAGCGTACTACCTCACCTGCATGCCCACACACACAAGAGTGGAGTACCGATCCCGGCCCATCCCCCTCTTTATCCAACCCACCCCCCTCCCCCTCCCTTGCTGTCATGGGAGTGCAAACTCGCTTACGCGGCCAAGGTTCAATAATCCACGCACGCACAGCAGCACGCTAATGGAGCAGAGTCGGACGTCGCCGCTTCGAAAGCACACGGCCGCTCTCTCTTTTCCCCTCCCCACCTTCGTCTCCCGAGGTTTCCTCCATCACCCTCAGTTGTGGAAGAAGGGTGGGTAGCGACGGCGAAAAGAGAGAATTCACACTCGGTCCGGTGGAGAGAGAGGATGGATCTAGAGTGGCGTAAAAATGCATTAATTCGACAACCATGTGATGCTTAGCCGATCTGCGTATGACAATAATACATTTCCAAATATTTTCGCTAAAATTTATTCAAGGTACTCCGAGCGAATGGAGGTAAAGTCACGCCGGATCGGCAATGTCTCTCAAGCGTGATTGAAGTTGATGGGTTCGGTT
The DNA here is from genome assembly GCA_933228895.1 of Platycnemis pennipes. NCBI lineage: Eukaryota > Metazoa > Arthropoda > Insecta > Odonata > Platycnemididae > Platycnemis > Platycnemis pennipes. The sequence continues at coordinate 122,918,221 of OW121848.1, forward strand.
TTTCATGTACCGATATCTTCTGCGTCGGGAGCTCTCTCGGTGACGGTGGGGACTTGCCAGAGACATAATCGCGCCATCCTAATCCCTTCAGAAATGGCGTATCGACACTTTTCCACCGGAGTAACGAGGAAACAAAGCTTTGGTCACTTATCAATTATTAATTCACGTTGATTTCATGAGAGAATAGATCCGAGCCATATTTAAGAGAGGACTCCAGGCCTCCGGAACCCCAATGCCTTTCGTGTAATTCACCCAGCAAAGACGAGGTTTCAAAAGCGCATTGCTGCTTTCTGAAAGAGCAAGGAGGTGTGCAGACTCCTTGCTTAAATATTGAAGAGGATTATACGCAAACGTTTGTGCAATATTGACGTGTAGCTCTGAAATCACTACCGCCCATTATCTCTCGAGCACCCCGCTCTAAGAAGCTCTCATTTTTTTTCCTTTTGTGGGAGCCTAGCTCTATCATTTGGAGAAATTTAGGATGTGCACTGGAACATCGAGGGTTTAATCGTGATGAAAATTGAATACGGGTACATTAGAAAAGTTCTTGGCGCCGCAAGAGACCAAGTTTTGTAAACTTAACGGTTCTCGGCTCACGTTTCGCGGCGATGGCTGAAAAGTATTATCTTCTGCGGGCGAAAGAAAAACGCGTGCCGGGGGGAAATTAAGTTTCCACCTGGCCGACTGGAATTGCTTCCACCTCGCCGAACCAGGTTACACCAAGGACTATCTACCTTCAATCGCCGACCGCCTCAGGTCGTTGGCCCCCAAAATATCTTATCCGACCGTCACCCTCCGGTAAGAAGGCCAGCCTAGGCGAGACTATCGAACCCCACGACCTCGCGCGAGCCAAGGTGCGTCGCATTATTTTTTTTTTCTTAAACCTCCAGCCTTTGGGAGAACCGGCGATTGTTTTGCGTGACTCCCCTCTCCGCGATCGCGACGCTTGGACGAGAGAATTTTGTTGTGGCCGTTTCCGAACGCATGAACGCCATTTTGGGGAGTTCTGTGCAGCATAATCGTCATCGATCCTATAGCGTTCTCCATTCCCTTGACCGTTGGAGAAACGAAAATGAACGACGGCACTTTGCTCGTTTTGCCCAGTCGTTCGCGTTTGGGAAATAATGACCCAGAGAATGTATGTACTTGTGCGAAATGTCCAAAATTGGCGAGGAATAAAGGATGGCACGCGTTAGAGTGGAAATGAAAACGTTTTTACCATTTTCTCTTAGAAATCCTTGGTGAAAGGCTTGGCGCAAAATATGCTGGGCATGGATGATCAAGGTCTTGACAACTGGGTTTTGACCTTTTCCCATGCATAGTATTACGCATATTTCTTTTGCCATGATAGGCTGCTTGCTGTGCGAAATATCAATATTGGCGTTGAGTGTTCAACCACAGCTAATGCTCTGTACATACCTTTAGATACGATGACATCTTATATGTTAAATATGACCATTTAAACATATGATTATGCGACATTTCTGCGAATGATTATCAATTATATCAAAGAAAGTGGAGTTAAATGTCACGGAAAATTACGGTTATCATTTCATTTTTCGACAGATTATTTTCGGTGAGTTGAGTAGTTGAGTTCAACTTTTGGCGAAACTTGCGAAACGTCTGCTCAGCTCTTTTAAATGGAGGCACTCTGAGTATGAAACTGGACCGGAAGGTGATTGGTAAATAAATCTACGTTTCATTTTCCCCCGCGCGAAGTGAACCCGAGTTTGCTCGCCTTGGTGCCTCGGAAGACAGGAAGGGAAAAACAGCGGAAAATCGACAGTTTCCTGCGGCCGTCAGGAAGGACTATTTCATGGGTGGGATGTCGGCGTGGGGAGAAGGCAGGGTAGTGAAAATGCTCAGTCTCTCTCCCCGGTTGCCTGAAGTTGGGGAAGGGAAGTTTGTTGATGGTGTGGGAAAGAAAAGAGTGAAAGGAGGAAAGGGGTGGGGGAAGGTTGGCGAGAAGGGGTGAGGCAGGGCACCGCTCCCATTATGAATGAATAACGGCGGTTCCTTGTTCTTTTCGAAAGTGGCGTTCCATTTCATGAGCGCAAAAACGAATTCAACTCTTTCCTCTCGCCCGACGTCATAGGGCTGTGCTGTCTGCCGCCTTGCGCACTGGGTCGCAGAAACCTTACGAGAAACCCTAAGTGATCCACGTGATCTCTCTCAGCAACAACACTTTCATATTTACGCATAGTGATTCGGGAGGCTCATTTCTATTTGCTCGTTTTCCTAAACTTCCCCCCCATAGTTTTTCAAATTTTGTTTTCCATGTGAAGACGCTCTGAATGATTAATTAATGATAAATGGTTGTGCGATCCCTCTCCGCCAATCAAACTAGAAATCCAGCCCCCTCTCCATGCGCATATTCCTAGGCTTCATATTGTTGCCGCCATGCGAGCAAAATGTCTTGTCGTACTTACCATAGGTGTATTGAAAATGATGCATTATCTTACATATCATAAGAAGTTCTATGCGAGATACCTTGACTTTATCCGCCATGCTCAAGTGTGGTTGGATTTCACGAACAAGGGACCATGGTAAAGGGAAGGAAAAGATAAAAGATCTTGCTAATTTGATCTCGTTCTTTTTTTATAATTCAAAACGTGATTCTTTTTAAATCATTGTTTAAGTATGAAGGAAATCGAGAATGCCTCTTAGTTTCTCGTGGAAGTGTTCTAATTGTATTTTTAGGCCTCTATGTGAAATTCAATTTTCGTCTTGCTGAAAGAAAACTCGGAATATTCTCTAAACTTTGCACACCTTGTTGCAATTTTAAGTTGTGTTCTAAAGTTCCGTTCCTTCTCCTGATGAGCCCGACAAAAAATTGAATGTTTGTTGTGCTACGATAAAATCTTCTCGTTTGGCCATAAAAACGTTTTCCCCACGTATGCGCAGAGGGGAGAGTAAACAATCGGTTTTTGGTTGACACCATTTCTCGTTGATAACTGGGGAGTTTCATGAGTTGGCCTTACCGGTTTGGAGATTTTCCCTTCTACTGATAGAGCGAATGCATTGGATTCGGAATTTATTCTTTAATGACCCCTTCGCGTGGAACTACATTCATTCGCCCTGAAACCAAATCGGAATGCAGTATCGAGAGTGGCCCCATCGTCATCCGTCACGGTTATTGGAGAGTTAATATTATGCAAATTCTACCGGATCGTGAAAGTGAAAGTATTTCATAAATCATTCCTTTCTTTTACCCCTCCTAAGAAATATCCCCGATAAATCAAATTGTGCCAGATTTTATATTCTAACTGCTCATCGAATAGTCATTGATCATGATAGGCATGTGTAGAAAGTATGCATTTTATTCCTTTCCGGTTACAATCCTTGATCAAAACTTTCCGTCAAGCATAATTCTAGGAAATGCGGTCTATTTTCGATTGACGTCAATACCATTCTCGTCGTAAATGAAATCGTGAAGGTTATGGCATTGCCACTTCCGGAGTTATGGCGTTTGTTTCGTTTCCCTCCGGAGTAAAAGTCAGATGATCGTGAAACAGGAAAACAAACGCCCACAGAGTTCGAGATTAAATCGAGAAACGGCAATCTTTACAGCGGCGAGGGACTTATGCGAGGTTGTTCCAAGGGTGGGCTTCATCATTCAACGAATGCGAGCGAAGTCGATACACGACTTCGGGGGACCCCGCCTGCACATCGCGGCGGGTCGTGTACTTCACCGACTTCTGACCTCAATGGCGGCCACATACTCGAGGCATTTCCATGCGCGATGGGGAGAGAGAGAGATGCGAGAACTCGCGGGAGGGAGTCGCTGATCCGTTCGCGCTCGGTCGGTCACTTTCCGCAGTGTGGGGGGGGCCCAAGGCCCGACCCGGTCGGCCTCCAAAGTGCTGACGCCTCCTCCCTCGACCCAAGGGTGAGTGGCTGCAGAATGTGGCGAGAATGCGCGCTAACATGCCTCACGCATCTATCCCACCCTCCGGCGCCGACGCCACCCTAACGACGCTGAGGTGACAGCGTCTCTAACCCCCATTAGCATCCGAAACCACGAGGTGGGCTGCCAATAGCAGCTGGGGTAGGAGTTTCCCCTATCCGGCAGATGGATTAGAATAAGAAACCTAGAATGAAATATTACCAATAAGATGCTTACAAATGTGTGATGGGGGTAATGAGGTTTTTAGGCTTAAACTCTATTCTAGTTCCGTAGTGGCTGGCTATTAAAGAATATGACTTGAACATGAGATCACTTACTTCATTGTGGATCACCTCGTTATCGGTAACGAGTCTCATCATCCGATCTGCGAGCATCTGATCTTAAATCCTAAGATCAAATCCTCACAATTCACAACCAGATTCCTCTGTCATGTTAATATGTTTCTTCTCTTTTAGATCATTCAGTTTTGGCCCCTCATTCTTTATCTTTCAGTTCTTTCAGTCGTTAGTGAACGCACGAAGCTTTTTTTAATAAACAGATGAAGAGAAACTGGCGTCGACATTAGTCTACTTTTTACGAAAGGCATTAAAATTCCACTGACTTACGTTACGAACCAACATACCATCTCCGGAGCACTCAATTAGCGATCGTAAAGAGTGAAAGCTCTACAACCTTTCTGGGTCTTGAACCTGGGCACCCGACGCGAGAAGTCAGCATCTCTGTGCCCAGACAATGCCAGTTTAGTACCCCTCGAGTATGGAGAGTGGATAGAAGTGTCATCCCTTTATCGTTTACTTTTCACCTCCCGATACTTCACTTTCGTTCGCCTGTCTCTTAAATTACGTTCGGTTTTTCTCTTTTATTCATCCTTAAATGATATCGTTCGAAGGAGGTTCACCTTGATTCCCGAGGCGCAAAAAAACCGTCCGTGTTTGCGACCCCAACTTCGCGGGGGCATTCATCATTCATTTTTTTATGCGCCCTCAGTCTCGAGAGCGGCGAAAAGAGAAAACGAAGTCCCCGAGTGGAGGTCATACCCGTTCGCGGTTAAGAGTATCAGGGTCCGACTCATTGGAATGGATCGGTGTGAAAAGTACTCGCCTCCGTGTAATTTTGAAGGAGGGAAACAAAAGGTTGGAATCTCCGTAAATACGTAGGCATTGAAATCTCAGCCTTAGCGTGGGTACAGAAGCAGTGGCGGAAATGGATCCCGACATGAGCTTTCGATTCGATTTTCCCCAATACTTCGTTGAGCTCACTGAAAAACGACCACACAAATTTCTTAATTTACTGTTGAGCATGAGATCAAAAGGTGAGAAATTGCTTGATACCTTTATATTTCTTTTCCGTTTCAATTTTTATGTCTCCAGTTCTCATCTGTCGGAGTGTATCTGTACCCCGACATCCGTCCTGCCCTTCTCTGGGCTGAAGCAAAAAGGTGAGCATGCATTGAGCAAAATTCAGACCGAGTGTTCGGTCTCGTAGAGGTCCATAAGTTATGCCTGTAATTTTTGCTGCGATCCCTTTTCCTCCAAAGAAAAATTATGAGTTAAGTCTTGAATCTAGGTTGCCACATAATCTTAGCGGAGGATGGCAGTTCGCTTTCCAGGCACCGTGACGCACGACAAAGTGGAGTGAATGTGTGTTGCCTGGTTACGTAATCCCACGAGTGTTAAGGTCGCCAGGGATGAAGGAAAAAACGATGAAGCATACCAAGTGATTCTCCGGAAACTCTGTGTATATGCGTCCCTTTCCGTGGAGTGTCCGAACTCTGTCGATACTCATCAGCAATTACTACTTCTTTGGGGTCGGCGAGGAATTTCCTGACAGTCGAAGCCCATACCTTTGTGAAGGTACCTACACATTTCGTCTATCTTTTCGTTAATCCGAAAAAGGTGAATTCGAATCTTGTCTAGAGCATGAACGTTGTATTTGAGTTGGAGTTATTCTCATGCCTCACATTAATTGAATTGAAAGTATTTCGCTATTACCTATAGGTATTAAATAATGGCGGAAAGCTCGACTCTGGTTAAAGCTCGGCTCTGGTTAAAGCTCGGGAATACGTAAACAATGTACGACATTATGAGTGCTCATATACCACGGCCAAAAGTGATCCCTTTTTATAAAGGTATCATTTATGTCCTCATATATATTATTTGTGGAGAAAGATGAGGATTCGAGGCATTATTTTGGAGATTACAGTTAATCGATTCCGGCATGCTTCAGATGGTACACTAAAGATGCATTTCAATGAGATGCAAATTGGAATAGATTAGTATTGCGGTGCATTACGTTCCACGCGACATCCGGAGGTGCCTTTGCGCACTGAATATGAAATTGTCAAAGCGTGCTTCACCCCATTTATTACAATGGGATTTTTCTTTATACATAGCGTCAATAGTACGAGTGCACCTTGCTTATTGAAAAGATGACGTCATGCGGCCGAGGTTAGCGAAAACGAACTCCCGACATGCCTCGGCCGGTAGTTTATTCCATGTGATACTCAATGAATATATTCCAGTAATAAGATGCAATGATTATATCTAGCAATTGGCATCATTTAAATTTAAAGTCATTGGTGTACTCATAACAGTTAATATACTCTCTTCCTAGGCATTCGGATTTGAGCGATGATGGTGGGTGTTAACTGCACAATTGCATGATGAGAATTATAAAATTATGTGTTTTAACAAATTTCTCACCCACTGATAAACATATTCCTTCATAGCGTCTAATTATTTAGCTGAATGTGCTTGTTGTATGCATAACTAAATACGTTACTCTAACCAGGCAGTATGGTACCTATTCATCTTTTACGCAGTGCAGGTCTGGAACTATTCCTTCCCTGCCACACACTCGAGGTGGGTCGTGCATTCGTGCATCGAGACGTTGTCGCAACGCTGAAGCGGAGGCAGGATCCGCTGCGACATCTTTTAAAAGCTATCCACCGCTTCATTCAGCGGCCGGAGCATTTCGTATGTTTTCGCGTCACCAGTCCTTATTATAGCGATAACTACAACCCTTTTCATTCCCTTCCTCCCTCCCCGGCGCCCCCTCTCCGGCCGTTCCGTGCCCACCCCCCTCACCCCCTTCCCACGCCCCTCCTCCCGCATCACGCCCCTACCCCCTCTTTCCCCCACACTCTCTCCCTTTCCTTCTCAGAAGCACAGTGTCCCACTTTCGCAGGGGTGACTGACCGTCGTTGGCATAGAGAGAGAGAGAGAGATACGGAGGGTGGGGGAGAGGAAGGAGGGGAGGGTGGAGGGGAGGGTGGAGGGGAGGCTGCTGTTGAGGCGGGAAATTCAGTTGAGTAATTTCCCTCCCTCCCACTCCCTTTCGCCATGCCGAACCGCGGTCTCCCCCTACCCTCCACCCCCCCCCCCCCCACCCTATCTCTTCCCCTCCTCTCTCCCGCCCCCTCTTATCCGTCTGCTGCCTTCGTAAACTTGAACGGAGCAGCGCGGAAATCTCGCGGAGAGAAGGCGGACTTCGCGGGGGAGCGATGGCTTGCTCCTTTTCAATCTCGAGATCCGAGAGGGATGATAACTACTTAAAGTTTGTGCTGATAGAGTGCACCGACGGCCATTTTTGCACTTTTTACGGCACGGTAAGAGTTTGTTCGAAACCTTAGGGAATCGGATCGGGTTTTAAATGATTTCAATTTCTTTGGATCCCATTAAGTTTGAATCGGAAAAGTCACACCAAATTTATGGAACAAGGATAGCATAGATAAAGTATCCTCGGAGAAAAACCTTAAAGAAATCATGTTACTCCTCACAATAGAAATTAATAACGTAACGTTTAGTCTGCAACTTCGTATTACGTGTCTCTTTTATGGCATTTTTGATAATGTGCAGCTGAAAACATCAAGGTTTTCACGTACGACGTCGGTATTTCTCTCATCCCTCTCATCTAATATTCAAAACTACTTTAAGATGACAATTCTGCCTCCATTTTCGTAGGAACCCTGGCTAAAATCTTCTCGTCGTGCTAATCGTTAAATTGGGAGATGAATAGGTTGGCTCCTGAGGTAATTTTCCAGGCCGTCGGGTTCCGTGGTGGCGTTTGGGTCCCGAGAGCTCGCTTCGGAGATGGGTTAAGGGAAGAGGAGGGCAGGAGGCATTGCGGCGAGCACTGAGGTCTAGGACTTACGTTAGTCTCTCCTCGTGGCAGATATTTGCTGGAAACGTTCCGTCTCTTAGATAGAAGGTATTTCGGGCTACTAGAGTTCAAGACCCTGGTCGTGGGTTTCATGGTGGAGTGAACTGTTTTAACGCTCGAAGAATCGACTGGATAGTGTGGTTAGTGGCTGAGGGTAGCTTTTTCCGTATTCTGTTTTCCACTCGTCGGGCCGCCATGTTGTGAGTGGTGGAGACGCCGATCGCAAGCTCAAGTGAGTCTTAGTATTCCCTGTGGCAGCATAAATGATCCGGAATCGACTACGCGTTTCAAAAGGTCCCTATGAATTAAATTATTATTATCAAAACCAATTCACTTATCGATCTCCAAGTGATACCACTCATGTTGTAACCATCCATTTTGAATATTGGGTCGTAATTCGGACTTCGTGAAATAACAGCAGCCTATTTAAAATGTGAGGACGTATTTGATCATTCAAATAATTTATTTTCGGTCCTCTGCAAAATTTTCTCTTAGCATCAATCGGTTTTGAGAATGTATTCATGTAAAGAACGGAGTAAACCAGGTTGCATAAGGAAATACGATATTGCTTCCGCAGACCCAGAACTTTTTTTTCGGTGAGAAAGGAGAGATGTAAGGGTGCGTAATTGTTGGACGGAGAAAGACGGATGATTCACACCTGGTCGCGCATGATCTCCTCTAATCCCGCCGAGCCATCTATGAGTTGTTCCCCGCGCCAAGACAGTGGGCGTGCAGTTGTATCCCGTTCACGTCGTCGGGTGTGACAGTCTTCGGTGCATTTCGAACGAGACGCCCCCGACAGATCCCCGTTGAGCCTCGAAATTCAACCGTTCCCTCTGGGACGGCGACAAAATCCGAGACGCTCGGAGAGAAACAGCCGAAAAGTGGTAGATTGATGGGAGACACGGGCGACCATGCACGTTGCCCACCTTGCGGGATACGTGACGCGCGGTGTCGACATTGAAAAGCTCCGCTCCCCGCACGGCCGGCCGACCTCTCCATCTCCACATCCGCGGAGCGGCGGCGGCCGCGAAACCGTCGCTCACCCTCGCGCTCGCTTGTGCAACGTAGCCCAATCTCTTGGCCCCTTCGAATGAAAGCCTAGAATTAAAAAAAAACACAATCTAATTTCTTCCGCTTTTCGGTGTAAGAATCGAAGGAGAGTTTGACGACGTGATATGGAGAGAGTGAAAGGATACAAAAATAAATAGGCCGTAAAACGTCAATTCGGTTTGATATTCACGACCCCACTCGCTTTGGATCGTTGAGGACGGTTTTTGGAGGGAGGCGTGTTGGAGTTTGTAGAGGAAACGGACTCGTTTTCGTTTCAAGATCGTTTAGAGAAAGTTTCGACGTCGAGGAAGGTGCGGGGGAGGGTTTCTTAAATGCGATTTATTAACTCACGTCGGGAGAAGACACAAAGGGAAGAGTGGTGCATAAAAACTTTTATTTCGTTTATTTGGAGAAAAGCGGTTGTGCGCGAGAGCAACCCGTATTTCTCCAGAGATTCATTGCATTTTCGAAATATCGTCACGTTGTCTCAGTGAGGAAGTTTACTTTGAGTGGATTTTTATCTTGTTTCAGAGAACCTAATAATTTTCTCCCTAAAAAAATATATTTGCACGCGAGCTTCCTACAGTCCTATACTGTACACCTAATAGAATAAATAGTTATATTAAAAATATCTCGAATTCGTAACAATATTGAATGAACTTTTAAGCAACGGTCTCATGGTGTTTAGTTGATTACTTCGAAGTGTAATATACAGTCGCGACGAAGACATTGAAAAAAATTTAATAAGATGCCATTAATACCAAATTTCGATATTTCTGTTTCGTGGCACTGTTTTTTTCGTGCCTAAATACGTAGTTTCCGAGAGAAAAATCAATTTTTTAGCCCAGGTGCCGTGAACTTGCGAGGAATCGAGAAACCCCTGGTTTTTAATGTAAGTGAAGGGATCTTTTTTCATCTCGTTGGCCAACGTGTCGCAACGCCTAGATACTTTCCGAGTTGCACTCGTCGCGGAGTTGGATTACATCATGTGGGATGCATTGAATTTTTCCTCACGCTACTGTTCTTCCCCAGTATCTCCCGCCCCAGCGCGGCCGTGCGTTTTTATAATCAGCTGCTGTTTCTGCGTCGCCCGAGCACTCTCCCCCCTCCTCCCCGCCCTACCGCAACGCAAGGGTGGTGGGGAATGGGCGGACGGTGAGGGTTAGAGGCGTAATTGGGGCGCATAGCTCGGGGAGGAAGTGGTGTGGGGCGCAGGGAAGACGGGGCAGGGAGAGACAGAAGCACGCCCAAGTAAATAGGGACGTGCGTTTCGGGAGGAGGGACTAAACTTGCGGTCCGGGTCGTGGGGGGGGGGTGGAGTGGGGGCGAATCTATATTTAGAGAAAAACTTGGACATGACCAATCCCCGGGAAGGGGAGCCTCCGCTTCTATTTGCCTCCCCGCCACCTCGGAAGAGTTCCGCCAACGCATCGGTTACGGCCGCAGGATCAGAGTTTCCCCCCCGGTCAGAATGTTAATTTTTTGGTGGATCCAGCACCGGCATTGAATGACGCCCGCATGGCCTCATAAAAATGGCGTTGTTCCTGGTCTTGCACCTCGACCTGCGGGTGGAAGGCTCGAGTCCGATCGGTGTTCGCATTAACACGACTCGCATCTTTGCCATGAAATTTGTTACTAACGAGAACAGTCTAGCCGTCCTCATCGCAGTTTCTACTGCCTTACGCATGAAGCATTAAACTCATTAGTGAAGGTCAGACACTTATTCACGGCGCATATAATAAGAGCGGTTGCATAACATATCAGAAATAGTCCTATACAGTCCTACACTGTAAGCAATGACACAGCACACTTCGCCCAGAAATGATGGGGATTATAAGTAGGTGTCAATAAGTATGAAAATGTTCATCCAAGGAGCAGCTGAATTTCATGTTTTTTACGTTCATGAAAATGTCTCCCAACTAAGCGAACAGTGTTGAGCGAATCGGTGCTCCAAATCCATGGATTGAGTCAGTGCGCGGCTGTCAGAAATTTCCTGACCCCATTTCTATCGGATCGCGTGGTGTTGACGCCTAAAGAAGTTGCGGTGGGGTAAGGGGTGAGACAGAACCCTCCCTCTCTCTGCTTGAGGTGCGAAGACTCCACTGTCACGGCGGAGAGAGGTCTTTTTATGGGAAGGTAGGGCCCTTCGAAGGGCGAAGTGTGGAAAGTGGCGAACCTGGCGGGAGGAGGGGAAGGGAGAGAGAGAGAGAGTGCCCCGGGGTCGTTGGGAAGGGGAGGGAGTGCGGTTGATCCGCCTGAGGTCAGCCATACAGTCATGGCCCCTAACTCTCTCGCCTTTATTACTTAGTGATGAGGTTAAGGCTATCCCTAAAATGGTAGCCGTTGGAAAGAGTTTCTAGATGATGTCCGTCTTGTGCTTTTTTTTTCATTTCCCGCGAAGAATTCTCTTCCTTCACGCGGACCAAGATTTCCGCGAGAGGCAGGAAAGACTTGATTCCGTGAGTCACGTATTCTTCTCTCGGTGATGCGTTTTCCATCTGAAACACGAGGACAAACTTGTATCGGTCTTGGGTAATCAAGCAAAGGCTACGCGGTCATTCAGTCCAACGGAGTATAAACGTAGAGCGATTCTAATAGCTACTTCTATGTAGCGGAGTCGAATTCATGCTGAAGCCACCTTTAGCCAAATTACGAATTCTACGCATTAAAATAATTCTACACTCGCTCTCTTGCAATTCTCACTGTACTTTTTCTTTCACTGTATTTTTTTCTTTTTGGAGTTAACTTTGAAATGCATAAGATGCATTACGCTTTTTTTTCAAACGCAAAACAAAATGGTTCATACGAATAAAGTGCATGCTGGGATAATGTTAATTTAATAATTATTTTGGTCCGCGTGGAAATTTCTGAATGGAATGGTGGAATATTATTTTAACGACTGTCACTAGCCGCTGGAAACAGCTATTTCAGGTCCTCTTAATAGATTCAAGTACGATTCTTCGAGCAATGAAATACTGATTTCAGAATTGGCTTTTCACTTGGTGCTCGATTCAATGTGATCTAGTTCAAACATTTACATATGCTGACGGACAATCACTCTCGTGTTATGGCGAAGTTGTAATTTTCTTGTTTTACTTAAAGTCCACTTTTTAAAAGTTAAATTTTTTTCACGTCATGGTCTTCTTTATTGCAAGTTTTCCGGTAGTTTAATGTATTTGGCTCTCAATTGACAATATCGCCTTGAGTTTCCATAGCAAACATGAGATATGTGCGAAAATCCGGTGATCGAACGGAAGCGATCACGGCGTCGATTAATCGAGACTGGTCGGCATCGGAGACGAGGCTTTGCCCGTCCGCGTCGAGGGTGATCGATGCTCTGAAGCCGCGGACCTCCCACCACCTATTGTGCGCCGCGCAACTTTGAAAAGGTCGGCCGGCCGCACGGTAGGTGCTTATTCTCGGTTTCAAGAAGCGATTGCCGTTGTCCAATCACGTCTCGCGTAACTGGGCGGGAAGGCGGCATCGGGTGCATTCGCGGCCGCGCGTCGCGGGCGAACGGGAATGCAAGCGGCGAGTGATTGGCTCTCACGCGTCCTTCGACGACATTCTCACTCCTCCCTCCCCCCTTCTTTCCTACCACCTCACCTCCCCACCACTCATTCTCCCTGCCTCCCTTTTCTCTCCCTCCCTTCTTTCCCGTCCTCAGACTCTTTTCTTCCACTCGATTCGAGCGTTTTCTTTCACGTTCGAATTCAATGTTTGGGGTTTCACACTCGTGTATTTCCACCTTTCAAGTGGTCTTCCCTCGGAAAGTGTTGCGTGTTGAATCCACCTGTCCGTTTTTGCTTTCGCCGCCTGTATCACTAAACGAAGTGAGTTAGCTTTCGAGTTGCCCCGTTGTCGGGAAGCGAAAGTGGCGTAGCCCTCTGGGACGGAAATGAAGCTTGGAAACACAGTGGACGCTGAGATTCGCGAATGTTTCTAGTGACTCGACAAAAGTTTTTTTTCCCGGTTGACTTGAATTTGACTCATTAGTAAATCGTTGGAAGTTTGCTATGCGGTCAATCTTATGTCATGTGATACTGTCGTAAAATGATCTTTTGACTGAAAATGTATTCCATTCATAAAATGCAATCTTATTTTTTCCGGGGCTTTGTGTTTTGAGTAAAGATCTTCCTCTGAATGGACCCTGGGAATTAAGTAAAATTTAACTAAAACTTGTTTCACTTCAATTTTTTTCCGTGAGGTCCATTTCATTTGTGAACAAAATAATGATTTATTTTTATATCCGTCTTATTTATACTTTATGTGTGACAAGTATTTAGGTATCATTAAATTATTACCAAGTTCAAGTAGTACTAGTTTTACTAAAATATCCTTATGATGCCGGAACATATGAAGCCGAGAATACGTGATGATTCGGGGATGAATGATTACCTATACATAACTTTGAGACACAGCGTGTATTAACATGAGTAATTTTGGTTGAATTTGTAAGTTTTCTTCCTGAGAAAATGTTATCACTCCTGTTTATTTATTAAATCCTCAGTCCACTGATTGATTTGCAGCTAGAGAAATGGATAATTAAATTGATTTCAAGTGTCTACATTCTTAGCGCACTAGTCACTTACTCGTAGGAGGCAGTGCCCACTTTTGCTGACCTCAGAAAGCCCTCAATAATCGCGCGTATGAATAAGTGGACGCGTGATTATTTTGCGAATGATCGGAACCGTTAATAAATTCCTCGGCCATTAGCAGCGACCGCGTGTCCCATTGTTTATACGTAGTTTTGCAAGAATGCTGCAAGGACATTATGATAACGAGACGAAAACCGTTAGTCAGATAACGCTACGGAAGTGTTTGCGCGAGTGAATTCATGAACATATTGATCAGGAGGAAGTGTTTACATTGAAATTTAAAAGTCCTAATGTTGCGCAATGCTTTGACCGGCAACTAACCCTCACCCCCCTCTCTCTTTCTCTCCCTTTACAGGAATTATGACCCTAACGACGGCCCTTTGTGAAGTGCACACCATGAGTCTGTTCCAAGATCTGAAGCTGAAGAGGAGGAAGGTGGACTCGCGGTGCGGCAGCGATGGTAAGCATTGACTTGGACTTCCTTTTTTCTAACTTAAAAATTAAGGTCGTGTTGAAAAATGAATTTTATATTTATTTTTCGGGAAGCGGTTTTCAGTAAAGTGTTTACAATTCCCTTAGTATGCATTAAATTTTCGTCAAATGGCTACCTTTGGAAATTGATTTTGTGTGACTTTTAGTCCCCCGCAGATGAGTCTGTACTGTCTTAAAAATTGTTCTACTCCCACCAGTGGTTATCTGAATCTAATATTAGTCGAAAAATAATCATATCTTTTTGTGGCATTCCTTTATTTCGATGCCAATTATTTATAATAACTTTATCATGGAACTTTCCCCTGGTCAATTATTGCTTTCGTAATTAAATTAGCAAAATTTTTGGGAACATTAATAATCAAAATTTGGCCGTTCAATGGTTCCGCACTGTCAATTGATCACTCTTAAGTTGCCATAATTGTAAGTATTTAGTACCAACTGACTAACGCAATCGAAACTCCTAATCATTAATACGCGGCATTAATTACTGTTGTTTGCTATCAACTATGATTTTCCTTTTCAAATGTCACATTCTAAATCTAATTTTTCCCATAGATTTTCATTGCAAGATCTCCACCAAAGGCTTATTTTGCGATGTCGTTTGTGAACGTAATTAAAATCAAATCGTGGCGTGCATTGAGATTCTCATTAAAATAACGGTGTGAGATATATTAGCTGCGAATAATGGTTCTCGGTGCGAAAACCCTTGTAATAGTGAAACTGTTCGTGTGAACCTTTTCAATTAACTTCCATTAACCCTCGTGCGATCGGAAAACCGAGGCAGCGAACCGTGTGGACGGGAGCCAGGGCAGGACGAGGAGATTGGATTAATGTTAAGGCCAGTTCGCGGTGCGCTGCCACCACCCAGCCCCGATAGCCATCTCGCACCCGTTCTCTTGCTCGCAAACGTTTCAATTTTTTCGCGCAGTCAACTGAAGTCATTTGCACATGGCGGTCACGGCCAGACCAAATCTGTCATTGCCTCTGACCGCTCTCGCCCTGAGCGTTTTTGTTCTCCAAGTCTCAGGATGCCAACCTGCGGCCAATCACGCGATAGCTGTATGCTTTGATAATCCTAAGTGTACACTTCTTATTCTTTGTGAGAGTGTAACAAATACAAAAATGTACTTTTTTGGCCAAGTACATTTTTGTTGTTCTTCTTCACTTCTTATTCTTAGTGAGAGTGTAACAAATACAAAGATGTACTTTTTTGGCCAAGTACATTTTTGTTCTTCTTCTTCACTTCTTATTCTTAGTGAGAGTGTAACAAATACAAAAATGTACTTTTTTTGCCAAGTACATTTTTGTGAATCTGTTGTCGTGATGTAAATCTCAAACGCATCCTCCGGTTGCTCATCTGCATACCATAGTTCCTTCCTCAAAACCCTGAGTTTTTACCCCGAGCGTCTGAAGGAGGTGGCAAAATAAGCAATAGCATATTGCCCTCTCGAGCCGGCCGTTGCATTTCACCCAGGAAAAGTTTTTTATGCTTCCTTTAATTGTGGTTATTTCCAAAACACTGATCGTCGATAGTGAAAGTACATCTCTTTTAATACCGTACATATCGGTCGTCCGTTGACTGGTTGAGTGGATACATTTGTAAATTCGTCTCGGGTTAATGTAGCATTATTTTTTATATCTAATGATACTGATGGATTAAGCATTGGATCGTATTTTCTTAAAAGATAAAAGCGCTTTACAGATACCCCATAGCTACCTACACAACATGCAACCTCTTACGTATGACCCTTATTTTGATCCAATATTGTTCGCGGGAATAAAGGTATTTTGAATATCCCCATTTGGGTGTCTGTACTTCAACCTAATTGTGATTGAGTATACTTAATAAGATTCAGTCTGAAATAAAACGTTCGGCCAATCCCATTCCCATCTGGGTCCTCTCTGAAAGCAGCTGACCATAACAATTATCATATTTATCATCACGGTCTTTCGCTAATCTTTCCGATATTCTAAATACATTGCTCTTGCTCCAAATGCTTTCCAACTCCGTAATCAATCCTGTCTCTTACGGATCCTCATGCATTAGCTTGTTGCACTTAATGGGATACTCTTTTAGCGGGTCATGATATTATCGTTACGCTATCACTTGTGAGCATGCTTCGCGCTCGCTTGCGTCAACCCCTTCGGCGATGGTCTTGGAGCTTTGGCAGACCTCCTGCTCGTCGTCCCATCACCGCGTTCATCAGCGTCCGACCCGTAGTCGTCGAACGGTGGGCTTTGCATTCATTCTCCCGGCGTGAGCGTCGTAAGGGACACAGCTATACGGCGTGCATCGTGAGCTGCGCTTTCACTTTCTTCCAGATTGCGGCTTGTCACTCACGAGTCGTCTCTTCGCTCTCGGAGGGAAAGGGGGAACGCGAAAACGGTGGGGAAAAGGGGGAGTAGCTATTTGTATCGTCTCCGTTGCCCCGACGTCGTTTCAATCAACTTGAGAGACGTTTTGGGTTTCCGCGTCGGACCGATCACGGGTCGCATGTCATCTGGATGGGACCGTTATTTTTTTAATGTTTTTTTTTAAGTTTTAAACCATTGCACGTCTACGATGGTTCCGAGTCCGAAACGGTTGTGCATGAAAAATGTGTGAAATCGGAGATTGTTTACCGTTCGCGATATCTCCTCAAATTTTTGTGGCTATCGAGCGCTATTTTTAGGATTACGGTTGTTAAGCGGGAAAAACACATGCAGGATAGAAGTGTACAAGTAGACCACATGACTGATAAGCTTGCGTTTCGCTTTGTGGCGCGAATAATAGTAAGAAGAACAATAGATCCTAATTGGAATCGGGATCCGAAGGCTTGAATCAGCGTTGGCGACGTCCTTGACTGGGTGAGGGGTTAAAAATGGCGTCCCAGCCAAACCTAGTTCTTCGGCGGCTACCATTCTGTGAAAAAATCGTAAATAAAAGATCCGAAATTAGAATGCGTTTGAGTCTCTTCTACAGGGCTTAGCAAGACGCTTCTTACCGTAGGAATATATATATATATACACACGATGATAGCACACGAAAAACATAGAAACACTAAAATGTAAAAAAACAGGACACTCACATTTAAAATAGTTGGAAGCTTTCGACTGCCTCTGCAGTCTTCGTCAGCCGGAGAGGAACTGGAGCAGTTCCTCTCCGGCTGACGAAGACTGCAGAGGCAGTCGAAAGCTTCCAACTATTTTAAATGTGAGTGTCCTGTTTTTTTACATTTTAGTGTTTCTATGTTTTTCGTGTGCTATCATCGTGTGTGTTTCATCGGCTCTTCTGAGTGCTACTTCCGTGATATATATATATATATATATATATAAGGAGTCTGTCCTAGGGTCAATAGATCTTGCTTTGAGCGATAAAAAAAGATTTTGTTGTATAAGCCGAATTTGATAGGAAAATAATACCAAACTGACGCATATTATCTGCTGAATTTCCGAACCGGTTACGTACCGGGGTTGTAGTAGTGCTGGTGAGGGTACCAGTATTTCTAAAATCTCCATTAAATAGTAATTCGCGCATATTGATTATTAATGCGTATTTGCGATTGAAGTGGGGAACGAATTACATGAGTGCATTATGAAGACGTATCTAAGCGAGCAGTGGTGAAAATTTTTCTATTTCCACATATTCACTCTCGTAGGAGTCAATTAAAGTTTGTTTCTCATGTCAGTTTAGCAAATAGAATTTTTTTCCTTTCAGGCGGTATGCGAGTTATGTCGGGGTTTGGCAAGGAGACAAAATAGATACAGTGCCTGAAAGCGGTTTCATAAACGCGACTTCGAGGTCATTCTGCTTCATTAGTGTGACATTATCCTTGAGCACAACTAGTGTTAGACTTCCCGTGTATTAATCTTTTTTACTTATGTTCTCACGGTGGAAATATATGATAATATATTACAAAGAGCCAAATGATTATGGACTTGGTTGGAAGCAGAGTAAAACGATACTTCCCTGGTCAAAAACAAATGCTAGCATAACAATGAGACAGTATCTATTGATGTGGTTACATAAATAGGTACTTACTCCTCTTGTCATTTTTATCAATTACTTATGCCTTGTTAGTCACTCACGATTATTTAACCTTTAAGCCTGTGAGGAGGCGCAAGTAGCCTTGTGTTGACGCACCTCTAAACCCACGTATTTGCATGCATTAAACTTAAGGTATAATTGCACCGCATCAGCTCGGAGGCACGTAAAACAATGACCTCGTGGTTTCCTCGGTCCCCGCAAATACCTGCGTTTTTATTGCCTTCCTCCTTCCCGGCATTGACGGCATGAATATATCGGGTTTTTACGCTCACGCTGAAAGTATTGAAGCGTTTTACTCGGGCTTCTCGTTCCTGCGTAAACTATCGCCGCAACGTGGCACTCTATTCATTCATCCGCGTGAGTTTTGCCGGTCGGTTTTTCTTTCATCATCCGACGAGACTAATGTGACACCAATTTAGCAGTTGTCCGAACTGATATTTTTTTGGCAATTTAACCCTTCCTTTCAAGCGGTTTTCTTCCTGTAGGTGTGTTTATCAATGTAGCTGACTTCCATTGCGACAAGGAAACGATTGAAACGTTATCTTCCACCCCATTTCTACCCCACTGGAGACCATTGTACCTGCTATAGACAACTGTAAATGAACTTCAAATTATCTTAGTGCACAAGAATATTGTTTCTTGACATCACGTTGATGTCAAGAAACCCCCTGTCTACCTCCTATCAAGATCCATTCATTTTCTTTCTGACCGCTGATTTTAATTTGCTAATTGCGGTGAAGATACAGACCGCTGTGTTTTGTCTATAGGGAAAGAGCTGCATGTACTCCTGTCACTGCTCCTTCCGGAAGGCAGTCTTGAGGCGCTCTCCGTTCATCACTCGAGTAGGAATTGGAGCAATCGATAATGAAGCTTACAGTTTACGGGGCTCAAACATTGACCTCCAAAATGATCGGTAGTCATATCTACTGTGTCACCTACCGCAAGGCATTATTGTAGGTGTGGAGGTTATAATATTATTCATATGTTTTCCCTCTCTTTCCGTCCTCTAGACTGTATTTTATAGCATCGGCGAAATCCATTAGCTTTCTCGGCACAGCATGAATAGAATAGAGCTACTAGCTTCTATTTTCGATAGGGAGTCACAGGAATCGCTTGCTTACATTTAAATTCTTTATCTTCAGCGATGCTAATCATGCTTCAATCAAATTTTATTTTTGTGAAAATTGAACAAATCTTGTATATAGTTCTGAAACCAGAAGTTCTCTACAAATATGCATGCATATATCAATTGTCCTCAGTTTTTAACAGCAAAACTCACGAGATGCATATAATCTCTGGCGAGACCAAGGGTAAAAGTATATTTTTCCTGTTTTTATTTCATTTCTTGTCGTATTTCACTAACTATTTTCGGTTCTCACAGTTTTAGATTTCATCAATGCCGTTATTTCCAAATTGCATCACCTTTTCTCAAATTATCCTTTTCATTTTTATCTAATATTTTTTCTCTACAATTATTGATAAGCCCTAATCCAATTTTTTAAATCTATTTTCATCAGAATTTTTAACTTTTATTCATTACTCTTCTGATTCCTGCCCGTGATCTCCACCCATTTTTTCATCTGGCCTTCTCTTTCGGGTCATTTCATTAGTATCTGCCCAGCTCGTCCATCCGAACAGCTTCTCCCGCTACGGCTTGAGTAAATCGGTGTTGTTTTTGGTCAAATGCCTTTTTATGTTTATGCGTTCTTTGACAATTTTATCGCTCAAACTATCTCGTGGTCTGCCATCCCTAAAACCTTGCCCCTCTGCTCAATTTTTGCCTGATTCCTCGCTTCTTCCTTGACTGCGTGATTGCTTGCGCTCCTCGTCTGCCCCTCCCCCTTCCCTCAATCACCTAGGCCATCGTTTTTCTCACTCTTTCTTTAGAAGTGCAAGGCTCTTACCCGAGACCTTCCTTTCTTCCCGACTTCTCCCGCCCTGCCACGTCTCCTCTCCCCATCAACCTATCCCACTAGCTAGTGCACTAACACACATAAACGTCTGACCTTCTATTAGTCGCCATGACGACGCCTCCTCGCGACGACTCCAACCGGAAGTCGTTGCTTCTTTGAAGCGCAGTTGCAAAAATGTGTGTTTGTATGTATGTGTCGTTCGTTTCAACAGCGGGCGTGCGAAGAAGTTCAGCGTAGCGTGTCTAAAAACGATCACAAATCTCTCTGCGTTTCCGTGAATTCTATGTGTGAGATCATGAGCCAATTGTCAAAGAGCCGAACTGAGAAATTATCGTTCTGTGGAAAACATTAGAGAAGGGACGCGATTGTTTTGGGGAATTGATGGGTCTGAAAACGCGCCGTTTATTTGATCATGCCAAACTGCTGTATGGCACAATTTAATGTTTCAAGGGCGAGTAGACCGTTAATATGAACTTCATTCTTTTGACATGGATGATTCTGCACCAACCTTGCTGCTTTTCAAATATTTCTCATGATGTTTGAAATGCAAAGAATTATATCGTGACAAATGTGATTTTTCAACCTTAGGTATATTTAACATGGATTGAACGGTAGGATCTAGTGGCCTGTTGGTTAGATGCATGAGTTGGAGTCCGAAGTTATAACTTTGGAGTTCTTTAATTGTGAATGAAATATTAAGGTTTAGTTGTTTCACCAATGGTGAAGAAACTACATAGCTCAGGTATCAGGCATGGCTTTTTGATTTTGGATTTTGTAGGACTGTATTTCGCGAAAAGTATTGGTGCATATTTTCCCCTTCATTCAAGTGGTTATGCCGTTGGCCTGAGCTATAAATAAATGTATTGTACTCTAAATCAATGCTTTTGATAGTACATTCATATTCTCTAGGAAATTATATTTTTATTCCATCATTATTTTAATCATCACTCATTCATTCACTCATTTTACACGTTATAGTACAGATCTCCTTCCATACCGTTATAATTATTTATAATGAGTTTATCTGTATAATTAAGCCTTTTGCTCTTATTTATAACAGTTCTCGTTTCGAAGCAGTGACATGGTATTTGGTACATTCGGATTTTTTGAAAAGTGTGTATTAGAAGATTTAAGAGTTGTTTCCTGTTTCTATTTTTGGGTGCAAAGTTCGTAGGTATGCCAGTTTATTATGCACGAGAGAGTCACTGTTCAGGAATGATGCAGATAGTATTCCCATGCCATCAGAAATATCCTTATAACTCGCGTTGATTGAGTGAGGAAGTGTTTTAAAGGCAATGGAGAAGGGTCTGAAGTTGATGGAGATCGTCGCTTATGTACATACATACACAATCATCGTTTCCTCGTCGTTCTCACGGAGCAAGTGTTTTTTATCGCCTGCCACACCAAATTGCTCTCCACTGCGGCGATCAGATCCAATATCTCATCCATATTCAAACCAATTTTCGTCCGGCGTTTGAGCACTCACGCGGATAAATTGTACGCCACTTCGTACTTGCACCGCACGTTATCGAGAGGCTGATTTTACGAGTTCGACATAACCTTAAATAATCCACTTTATAATGGAGCATCTGACGTCTGTCATTAGCTCGTGAGCGAGGAGATAAAGACATCATAATTTTCCATAAAATCTTTCGAAGGGCACTCACTAATCATTGTGGTATCGCATCATTCTCCGGCTAAAAATGTGGATTGGAAACACACTTCAAAAAGTAAGTCATCGTGGGTCGCTCTCTTGACTCACGCGTAGAGAGAGCGAGAGAGAGGGTCAAGGGAGAACTCCCGGATCTCTTTTTCCCTCTCATCGACGCATACCGCTTTCCGCTCCTCGTTTCAAAATTTTATTATTCATTTAAGGCCCCATAAAGTCATGTGCAGCCGTGTTGATTTCAGGACCGTTACCAAGACCTTGGCTGGTCGATTTCAGGCCTACTTTTTTTTTAAGTGCATGCATTTTTTTTCTGGAAGAAAAGGCTTGTACTGGCAGGAGAGATAGGGAGAGAGAATTGGGATTTAACATCCGCGCATAGTCCTCCGTGAGTCATTCACACCCCTTTCTGCTTCCAAACATATTACGACTTCCCTCCGGCGCAAGTCTCGTCGAGTCACCCTCGCGAACAAATTATGAGATTGGTGGGCGCAGCCATCGACCAACGGATGGCGAAAACATGGCCGAGGTGGAAACGGAAAAGTTCCTTGTGCTCCATTCACTTTTAGAGTGTAATTGTCTATATTCCTCTGAGTTTTTAAGGCATAATGACGTGCTCAGTGCATTCCATTTTTAATTTTCAATGTATCAAACAATTGTCTGTATTATGTTGCTATATTCTGCCCAGGTATTGTGTAATTATATGGGGGGGGGGGCAAAGTTTAGTGTAGCGTAACTTGAAACAAATCAGCCTTGCCCGTTCGGTTCCGACATGTTACACCTATATCTTCCCTTAATTTGGTATTTACTTTCACAGTGCCCATTCCTATCTCTTCTCACTGGTTAAGGCTTAACTTGTTATGAAGCAGTTATTTTGACCGGCCCCAGAGCAGAAGTTCATCGCATGCATACATATCAGATTGACATGAACAATTATTAACCACACACATGCATCAAACTAGTGATCACGTTTCACGACACTTAAAGTTTGAATTATACGCAGTGTAATCCGGATTATCATGCCCAGTTAAAACCAGAACGACAAAATTATTGGGAAAAAATTTCGGAGGGGGCTGAAGCCCCCCACCCTAAGTGCCTGATAACAGGGAATGGTAATGCCGGTGGGTCTGCACCGCGATGCTTATGAAGGCGATCGGGTCATTTTCACGAGAGTGACCCGACTTTTGAACGAATTTTTATGAATTTCCCCAACATCCATGAATTTGCCGTTTCTGATACCCGGATGGCACTTCAGTCAACATTTCCTGAGGTCTTCCGCCGAAAAAAGTACATTCCCTGTCGACCGCATCAGTTGCAGTCGACTCCATTCCGAGCGCTGAGGTTCTTGGGGGTGGTTTCCGATTCCTCCGCCAATGGGAGAGGGAAAATAATAAAACCTCCTGCGAACATTATACTCGGTATTGAGTAATGGTCCATAAATTACGCTTGAAAACTTGTTCATTGGCGAACTATCAAGGAGGAGGCGGTGCATTCATTTAATGCCGTCCTTTTTCCTTCAAGGCGATGGAACGAGGGAGGGGAGGAGAGGGAAGAGAGAGAGGGAGAGGTTCATGGGCGAAGGCTTCGCATCTTGCAAATGCCAGCGGCGTGGGGGCGGGCGGGGCGGATAGGTGGAGGGGAGACGTGTCTGTCTCGTCCTCTTCTGCTTCCCAAACTCCCCGCGGCTCTCCGACAGCTTCCCGAAGACGGGAGGTTAAGAAAGAGGGAGGGAGGGAGAGGGAGAGAAGAGGGCCTTGGCGATTAGAACGGAAGAGTCTTCGCCGAGGTCCCCGGATGGTCTTTGCCTTCGTTTCCTCGTGGGGAGGAATGCAGGGCGAGAGGCAGAATCCGGAGCTGTCGCATTCTTGGCGAATAAATCCAGTCTTCCGAAACATTCGGTGTTATTATTTCCATTCCCCACGAGAGCGAGTTAAGGTTTTTTTTGCCGTGATGTACCAGCGGAGTTTTCTTCGCGTTCGCGTAAACCTTGGAGCAGCAAGTGGAAATGTTTTCGGGACGTAAGAGGGAATTAATGATGATGTTTCTTGGGGAAGGATGAAGGTCGAGGTTTTTTTTAGCTCTGAGCCGATTCTAAAGTTAGAGAAAGAATTTTTAAACATTCTTTTTCAGATTCTAGATTTTTTTGTCTTGATCTTTTTTTTGTCGTTTCAAGGAACATACATAAACAAGGCACTCTTTATCGGCATTTCATCTTTGTTGACCAAAGTATTAATTTCAGCGTCACACGAATCAACATTTTGTTTACTCTGCTCACCGCGCTCAATAGCTTATTCCAATTTAATCACGGCTTCAACCCAATTTATGCCTCTTTATGGTGGCGTCCAGATTTCTCGGCTCAATCGAAAAGGAAATTTTAAGGAGTGTTTAATGTCTCAGAGAGGATTGCTCACGAGCCCACCTTTGATACGCATTCTATTCTTCAAGTATTCAGAAAGGAAATCTGTTACGGATAGGGCTTAATTTAGTTTCATATGAATTTCCATTGCTTGTCGATCATTTTCATTCTTCCTTATATTATATATTGTTAGTTTTGATGAAGTTATTCAACAATAAATCTTCAGCGCTCTTACTTTTGAATTCTAATTTTGAATTTTTGTCATCCATTGCAACTTGATTATGTAACTAGACTTGAAATTAGTTGTAAAGGCTATTTCATTCAAGATATGCAAGGCATGCATATCATGTGAAGTTACAAAATAATTTTATGGAAGTGATATTTTTAGTTTTGTGGAAAAACTCGGTATCCTCCCCTATTCCATTCCAGCTGTTTTACTTCTATGTAATTCATCTTACAGACACCCCCTTGGTTTGTCCATAATATTCTCCCCTTGTTTTTCATCTTGGGTTTACCCTTTTATTTTCCTCTCATGTATGTTATTTACAAATCCGTTGTGTAGGTATGTACTAATATTTCACTGATGATAAATTCTTTACTGCCCGTCGGGAATTTTCTAATAGCAATTCAGTTTGACCGAACCCGAGGGTTATAACTCAAACTGAGACATCTCAGAATTTCAGAGCCAATGTCTCTTTCCCATTTTCGCAAAAAATGTTCGTTTTAGTATTCATTTGCGATCGGCACTCTGTTTTGTGAAGACAGCAATGTAATTGAAAGATGAAGAGAGAGAGAGAGAAAGAGCCCGTTTTTTTCGGGTGTGGGATAGTTCCGCGAACCGTCGGAGATGTCCTTCGAGACCGTTACGGCACCGGGAGGGTGCGGCTTCATGTCCATACTAGCGTCTGCTCCTCCTAACGGAACGAGAGGCAGGACCGCGTGAAAAAGGAAAACCACCCGCGAGTACCTTCCCTCTCTCTTCCCCGAGCGTGAAAATTGAAGACGTATCTTTTCCTCCCGTCTCGTGAAGGAGGAGGAGTCCCCGCCTTCGAGAAACGTTTCCCACAGTTCCCTCTGCCTTATGCCTCAAGGCATACTGTCACGTCTCTTTGAAAGAGCAGTAACCACTATAGGTGGGGGAGTGGTGAAGAAGGTTGGTTTTTCTTGTCGCATAACTCAAAAACTTTGAGTGCTATAGTAATCTTTCTCTTGTTCAGGTTGATTTTTATGTGGTCGTTCATAAGTTGTAAATATGTGGGGACGTAATAGTGAATTTCTTCGATTCAGAAAGCTGATGGGATAATTACGTTTCCAAATTGACACATGCGGAAGCATTTGTTGTTTAGCAAGACAACATTTAAATTGTCTAAACACGCGAGTATTTGTGCGTATTTGGAATAAATGGAGAAAATTAGAAAAAATGACCTTTTCTCGAGAAAATTGACACCGTGATTTTATGGAATAAATTCTTGATTTCCCTATGGAACCCTTCATAATTTTCGGTGGTGCATTGTTGTCGCTTGTTTTGGAAAATCGTTCCGCTCTATCACTCAACGACTGTTTCAAGATCAGCTCTGCATCTGCACGGAATTTTTATCACTTCTCACGCGCACCCTCGTGATATGGAACGGGCCTTACGTAACGGGCGCGAGTCGCTTCCTTAGGTTGACGGACGGTCGTGTTTTGAAGGGAGACTTCGATCGCTCGATTCTCACTCGAAATGTGGGATTCTCGCCAAGCGGTTTGATATTTCCTCGCTAACCTTCTCCTCCCCCTCGCAGCAAAATTGTGGCTCGTCCCCGCCCCCTCCTGCCCCCGACTGAGAGCCCATCTCTCGGCAAAGGGCGCGAGGAAGAGCTCATCTCCTGCGAGCCGGTAGTGGTTCGGGGGTGGAGGTGTTGCCCCCGGGAGTTCCCTATCGAGACATCGGTCGCCGCGTTTATTTTT
Source organism: Platycnemis pennipes (assembly GCA_933228895.1). Classification (NCBI taxonomy): domain Eukaryota; kingdom Metazoa; phylum Arthropoda; class Insecta; order Odonata; family Platycnemididae; genus Platycnemis; species Platycnemis pennipes. The sequence continues at coordinate 122,944,341 of OW121848.1, forward strand.
AGATCCACGCTGGACGTCTCATGATCGGATTCGGGAAAATACATCCCGTTCTCTTTCCAATAACAATGTGGTAATGATACTATTTAGGTAAACAGTTTATCACTGGTATGTAGCGTTTATTACTCGATTTGGTTAGGATTCCCATATTTTATGGATAAAAGTTTCGGCATCGTCTCTAGACAAAGTATTCAGTTCTTTCTTATTATTTTATGTACTCAGCGGAGCGTTTTCGCAAACTTCCTCCCACATGCCTCCTTTGCCTTTTACATTCATTAGAGATGGCTAATCTTTGAGTAACTAAACGTGTACATATTTTGGTTTACCATAAAAAGTGATATTTTGATTCCTATATTTATAGCTTCGTATCTTTAAGTAAAGTTTTTGTCCCCTCGGGATTAAAAGTTGTTCTTATTAGTGTTCATATATTTCATTCTTGACGTCCTCAAGTATCATGTATTTGATGTTTTCTATTTACGAACGACTGATACTATACTGCAATATGAATTCTTGTTGCAAGTGGACCAAAAAAAAGAAGTGCCGCATCATTGTATAAATCTGCGAATATTCTGTCATTCCAATCCAGCTCTTTTTAAATTCTAAAGCTTGACACTGAGCATGGATATTGAGCGAAGTAAACAGCAGAATTAAACCAGTGTTTTCCTGTTATTGATAACGCATATTAATCGTGGGATAAACATGAGCGCTGCCAGGAGGATCATCACTTCGGGAGTCCACGTTGTGCGCTCGGAATGCCTGTGTCGAGTCCCTCCGCTGTTCCAAGGATGGCTAGAGCAGCAAATCCATCAAAAGGCCAACCGTCTCGGCGGTGGTTGTTATTCGCTCGGAGCAGGTGTCCTTCGTCAGGTTCTATCATCTTCGTCGTCGATCATGTTTTACTTCGAGCCGCCGCTTCGCCCTTTCGTTCGTCGGTGCAAGCATCTCCGGAAATAAATCATTTCTCGTTTCCCACACCTGTATTTTTAATGTGTTTGTCTTCGCCGGCTGAACAAAATACAAAAATGAAAACACCATGCACCGCTTGTCAGGATTGCATCTTGCGAGTGGAGGAATTTTAAGCTTGAATTATAAAATATGCTTCTTCCAATTTTGAGGTGCCTGATGCTGCAGGAAAAGTTATGAGCGTTCGGCATTGCAATTAGCCGCATCGCTATGAGGTAGTTTCGTTGGGTACTTATATACTAAAAATGATTTGGGACTCTCATTACCTCTTGTTAATGTTTTCCTTTCTTGTCTCTATTATATTCTAGCCCGCCATCCAACTTTTCGGAGACATTCTCACTTTAGCGTTATTCGTAATGCTTCATTTTGTTCTTTAAGCATCCCGTCTGTACCTCAGTGTCAGCGGGGTGGCTTAATTTGCCGTTGATTTGTACAAATGCGTCTCCGAGGTACTGCTCTTTTGCCAATTGCATTCGCTTTGGAACATTTGTGAGTCGCGTGCTTTTGATATCCCGTGATAACAGGAAGGGTTGTGGTCCGAATGCTTAGTTCTTCCTCATTCCAATCCACTTCCGGCAACTCAGCGCGGGTTTCTCCCGCGCACTCATTCCCGAGATTCGATAAATGGCGGAGACGAGGGGATAGATGCACGGCGTGAAACAGTCGGCCAATCCCGGAGTCCCTTCGTGACATCCGGCTCGTTCTCTCCATCCCCTCTGGTTCTTTAAGCGAGTGCTTTGTCTCCGGCAGGTTGTACACACTGTTACCTCATGACTAATCAAGGCCTCCCTTCCCTCCTCGCGACTGGAGACCTCGGATCGCAAGAATGACGCCCCCACTCCTCTCTCTCTCTCTCTCTCTCTCTCTCTCTCTCTCTCTCTCTCTCTCGACACTGTCCTATCCCAACGCCGCCCATACGTCATCGCTTGCCCACGTGATGCCCACGGTCGCCTAGGCAACTCCATTTCATCCATCCCCTCCATCTCCCATCCATGGCGAGCCGAGTGGTGGCGGATATGAGGAGATTCGCAGGTATTCATTGGCGCGTATACATCCATACACACAACGACAAGATGTCATATCTAAAAAAAATCACCCAAAGATGATGAGTTTCTCGTGAATGTTTTGGAACGTGTACTAACGTAAATCTATCGTTAATTGTATGATTATTTAAAACATATTGTAATTGTTTAGTTTTTCATTAAGTTAGATTTGGGTAGTTTTCTACTTTTAACTGAGTGGAATTCGTGCATTAATCTTCCTTGTGGGTTCTCGTTTGTTTGTTCTCCAATGGTGAAGCACATCAGTACTTGAAAATGGTACGTTTTGGGTCGTGGAGTTATTCTGAATAATGATGGAATCGTAGTCATATATATATTTTTGAGTTGAATTGTTTGATTCGTGCTTAGTAGGAAGAGGTCAGGCGATGTAAATATGGAGTGGAAAACTGAGTCAAACCAATGTTTGAATTTTTAACCGGTGGTGAAATATTTTCAGGGTGTGTTTAGATGACGCACGGGATTACACTCAGAATTACCCGTACAAAAGAATGCTAGCCTAACTTTACGTGGACGGTGAGAATGACATCTTTGCCCCAATCATCCCAGTCTGAAGACTTGTTTGTGCTGAACGGACTCGAAGTGTATCACTGCGTAGGCAGATCGATTACTTCCTCGCCGATCCGACTTCATCCCCCGTTCGGTGACACCTGTTGCCCGAGTCAAGACGCGGAGATTCCGCTTGGGTGGTAAATGGCGAGAAATCTTCCTCAAGGGTGATTCGCGTCGCAAGGGCCTTCCGAGCCCCGCATGAGGGGCCGGCCACACTTTGCTGCGCGACTTCCATCTCGATGTGAAACATGCGCACTCATTTCGCAAGGTTGATTCCTCGGATGAACTTGATACGATGACGCTTGCCATTTCCAATGATGACTGTCAGCGTTCGACCTTGATATGTGTTTATTCTCTCTCTCTTTCTCCTTACTCCCTTCTGAGAGCAAGGCGAAAAAATGGCCGCTCTTAACCGTTTAAGACTCCTGGCAGACTTGCAAATAACCTTTCGTATTTTAATGCAACACTGCGACCAAATAACAATTATGTCGTCATAATAATCACTTGGTACTTTTATAGAATACGCCCGATATGTCGGCCAACTGAAATGAGCATGAGTTTTGGCCGTTAGTTGAACGCTATGCACTGCTGGCTGAGAGTGTCCTTGGATACCTAATGTGTTTCAAGCGGTAATGTATATTCCCTCAGTGATGATAAAGCGTAAACAGCTGGGAATATTTTATATAACACTTTTGACCATGAATTATACCCAACCTTGAGCAGTGGGCGATATTGGAATCGCAAGGTCATTCTCTAGGCTGGATGCGATTTCGTCCTAAAATTTTGGTGGTGAAAATATACCACCGAGGCAGAAACCGTAATGATGTAGATGTCTGTCATCTTCGTGCTTCGAATTATGGCTTGATCCTGCGTGAAACATTACCCTATTCAGGAGAGCGTTGTTCCTGGTAATCAGGTCCTTAAGTCTGAGGATTAATCGAATGTTTTTTTCGTCAATGCAATTGTCGATCGAAATGAATCCTCACGACATAGCTTTAAGTATCTTCCTCTAATTAGTCGGGCACAATTATCATAATCACATCTAAGATGAGCAATCATTTCATTAGTGGGCGTTGACGTCATAATTTTGGTGTGTCCAACAAACCATGCTTATTGTGTGGACTAAATCCGCTCGGGCTATAATTTGGATTGATATTTTCTTAAGGTTATGGGGTGAAGTAGAACATAGTAATGTGAATCCAAGGAGGAAAGGAATGTGATCCATCACTCTCTGCATTCATTTATTCAAAAATCTTGTGAAATATTGATTTTTCAAATCATTAGAACGCACTTATTACTAAGATAGCATCAAAGTACCGCATATTACGCCAGAGTAATCGTTTCCGGGTAAAAGTCATTGTCCCGAGACATTACGCGCTTCAACACTGAAGATAATTTTTTTGACTTACTACGGCAGAGAATTAAATGTCATGTGTTTAACTGATATTAAATAGGTCATGGGCTCCATTTGGCGGGTTCATAATCATCACATATCACAGATGACCGATGTCGTGCAGTATTAGACTCTGTTGAACTCGATGATGATGATCACGGTTCTTTTCCACGGTTACACAGGTTGTTCTGAGACCACTTTCACGCGTTTATGGTCGAACTACTTTTTTCTTAAAGGGTTTGAATCCATCTGAGCCTTCTTAAGAGATGCATGTGTTCTTTATTTTTATTCGCGTTCTCGACAGTTATTTAACTGTACGTTTCCTTTCCTCACCCACGATGACTCGCGAGAATGTCCGAGACGAGGCGCTCCTCCTCCTCGTTTCCTCGACACTTAATGCCTCGAAAATAAAATGCCGAAGGCGGCGCGCGTTTCCAGCGCGATCAACCACCGTCGCCACCGCCCACCCGACCTCTCCCTTTCATTTCCTCCACGTTCGCCATTTTACGACTCCGCGAAGGGAAGCCAACCGTCTCCGCCAACCCCTCGCGAGAGAGGAGGAACAACCACTTCCCTCCCTCGCCGCCGGCGCGAGACCAAGGTTTCTGAACTCAATTGCGATAATGCGCGCACGTAACACGTACCCCCCCCCCCCCTCCTTCCTCCGACTCCCCTCCTCCCCCTTCTACTGCCCACTCTCCCCTCCCCTCTCCCGTTTGCCGCCTCCTCTCCTGTGCCCACTCCCACTTTTCCTTTCATTCCCTTCACACCCCTTTCCCCCACTTCCCCCCACTCAAGTTCTTTCGGCCTGTTGAACAAAGGTAGGTACTTTTCACGTATCCTTCCCATTCACGCCGTCTTAATCGCCGTCTCGAATGTTGGAGGTAGTGACGTCGCACCGTCAAAAATTTCAAAGAAGTAGGTGGGGCCCAAAATCTTTCATTTCTCTCCCAAGTTGGTGACGTCGCGAATTCGGAATTCGAGTGTATCGTCATTCACGATTGCTCTTGTTTATGGCTTTTCTGGGAGGCGATTGCTACGTGCAACCTGTTGTACATACATACATCTCAGCGTCCACGTCTGAATCCATGATGGTTTACAAATGAAGTAATTTGTTGCAACCTATATTATGTCAACACTCCACCGTTAGAACTCCTTTGTTGTAGAGATATCTTGGCAAGTATTTTTAGCGGACTATAAATATATTTACTCTTCATCGCCCTCTCCGTTCATTACTTTTGTTTCTTAGAATTGTTGCAATAAGCCAAAGCTCGGGGAAAAGCACCGGCTTTATCTGCATTAGCAAATGACCAAAAGAAATGCATCAGATTCGGGGAGGACGAAGTCAATTTATCATTGAAAATAATTGCATTTTTGTTGATTTGCTATGACACAATTTCAATAGTCTTTGGAATCATCTTTTTTATTTATGAAAAATAGGATCGTTTGTTACCTGATCTCTGAAAACGTAAATGAAACCCACCCTGTCTTCAATACGTGTCTGTCAAGCCGGGGCCTGTTCACGCATGTACTGGTCAGGAATGTTTGTGAAAAAAATTATATTTATGAGTTTTTTTAAAAATTGCCACTGCCATCGGTCTAGCTTTCATTGTGGAAGAATTATAGTACGGTGGGTTAGTAGTAAAGTAACCTTTACTCACCGGAAAATTGAAATCCCGTCATGCTTTCTTCTCGTTTCTCAGATATATTTTTTGTATCATGTGTGAAATTTCCGTGAAATTATCTGTGAGATGTATTGGATTTTCCGTCGACTTAGCAGGAAAGGCGCTTCCCCTCCTCAATTGACATTTCCTACCTGACGATTTATGTAGAATTTTGATTCTTCCTGGTTCATCTTGGTTTTCCCCGTGATTTCCTGTCTGAGAGAGTTCCGAATGATCCGTCCATAACCGATGATGGCACTTAACCTTTATAGTCTTCATTCGTCTTTCATGGAAAAGGTACGAGGTTAAATATCTCAGACGAATCATTTTTTGCACGGCGGGTTGTTGCGAATAATTTTTCTAAAAGTATTTTTAACCTTATTATTTCTTTGATTTCTCTAACTCATATTGGGTGAAAGAATTGCAGAAATGATTTATTTTATTTTTGGCCTATAGCACTGAATAGTTAGATTTATCTTTTCGACCCTCGTTCATAGCCCAAGCACTGACAGTAACGATCCAATTGCCTACGCTATCTTCGGATAGATTTGATCATTAATTTTAAGTGTTGGATATAAATTAGGCCAAGACGAACACATCGCTCATAGCATCTGGCAATCGTCTAATGACACTTAATGCTATGCTTATGTGGCACTTACCTCATAGTATTTCAACCGCAAATCATAATCCTCATAGACTTGATTGAAAACAGAGTTAACCAGTATCTATCGTTTTTTGCTATTTGGGTTCGAACTCGTGACTTCAAATATTCATTCGTTTTTGTCATAATCTGCTCATTCTGGCGAAATTGGATTTTAAAGTCTTGCTTCATGCGAAAATTTTATCAATTTCGTGTTGTGTTTCTAGTCTATCCAGTAGGAGAGATGGTCGGAGAGTTGGATTCCGGAGGCGATTCGGAGGCTTTGTCTCCTTCCCCTCGTGCCCGGCCGCGTACCGCTCGCGGTTTTTGGCTTCATCTCGCTGCATCCGTCATTTATCTCCCTTTCGGTTGCCCACTGCAGTTATTAATTTTTGATCACTCATTGTTCCCGCCCTTATCCAATTCCGTCTTCCCCTCACTTCGCTCTCTCTCTCTCTTCCCTCCCCTCCCCAGCCACTCTCCTCCCCTCCTTCTCCTCCATTCACGCATTTCCTCTTCATCACCTTTCTATTCTCGATCGCTGACATTCTTCCGGAGAGTTTGCGCCGCGCTCACTCACACAAACACGCGCACGCACTCACGCAGAGTCAGCTCCGCTCCGTGGTCCCTCGACCGCGTCAGTCTTCCGCGCCGCGTGCGAAGGCACACGCCGCCGGGGAGCGGAAGCGCGCGCCCCGACACCGTCAACTGTTCCCGGGATTTACTTTCGCCGCCTCCCGCTCGTCGAAGTTTCCTTCCCGCGTCGAGCAGTGTAAGCAATTCCTCCGTTGTGTCCTGCGAGGGATCATCTCGGCTCGCGAGGGATGTCGTCGGAAAGCATTGTACATCGTCGTTCCCAGTCTCCAAAACAGTCCGCCTCCCTTCGATACCTCTGGATGGAATCTGTGTCACAGGCCGGAGATGTATGTATCGGGAGAGCTCTGCCCAGTTCGTAGGATGGGTTGCCAGCCCAATCGGGGAACCGGCAGAGTCGCCACCGTCGACCCTCCAGCTCAGGTAAGATCGGAGTCCATCGGCGTGGTAGGTCGCGTACCATTCCGATTGCAATAAATTTGATTTTGACTAAAACGATCCCTCTCTCGTCTTATTGGTATATAGGTATATTGGGTGGATTGAAGTTCGAAGGCCACCTTAGTTCGATGTCGATTATTGCCTCCATAGATTCAGTTTAAGCGTTGTACAATTAATTATTCTGCTATCGCGATGCATGTGATTTCTTTTTCTTCCCTCGTCGCCTTTAGAATTTAATGTTGAATACAGTCAAACTCTGTCACCCCTCTCTCATGGATGGTATCCGAATTATATCATAGTGCAGTGGAAAGTTGCATCAATGATATTGACTTTTAATAGCGATTGCGTCGGGAAACTGCCAAAAACCCTCATTACTGCAAGCTATTTGCAGTTTTTAGAGGGAATTTTCAATAAGCTCCGGACAAATGCCGCTCTTTCGATCTACCTGCGAAATTAAGAGGATTCGGGAAGGAGCGTGTCTAAAGGGATGCAATGCCTCACTTTCTGTTTGGGGGATGAAGATTTTAACTCTCCGTGTTCCTTGGGGTCCCACTCTCGGTCCCATTTATTTCTTCATGCGCACTCCGCCAGCGCGGCAGGTGTCCTGGGCCAAACAAATGAGGGACGGCGAGGGGATCCTTCGGTTCAGCTGATTCGGTTCGTCCCTGCCGCCTCGCCCATCCCAGCACGACATGCTCATCGACCACGTTATCATGAGTGACAGTTGTAGCAGTATTCAAGTGCGTCGACGGCCAAGGTCGTTTCACACCGCAAATAAATTTCCGTTGCGAGCTGCACGCAACCCTTGACCTTTTGAGTGAGCTTTCGAATGTTATGCGGAACGGAAACCGTGGGCACGGTTAAATTCCGTGCGCGAAAGTCTGGGATAATATTTTATGTTCTGCTTCCAAATTGAATATTTATCATTATTTCATTAATCAAAAGGTCACCTTACGTCACAACTATCGATTCAGAACATCAGATTTTTGGATAGATTAATGGATAGCTTCGGCGCTTGTAGGACTCTTTTTTATTCTCTCAGTCCATTCATCATTGGGTGGGCTTCGCAGGTACCGAGAGAGCAGTTTTTAATTCTTTACCCGTTGGACAGCCATAATAAGCCGTGTGGGTCGGTTAACGGCCGTCTGTTTTGACGAAATGGAGGCCCTCGTCCCACCCACCTGAGGATTGCCCGAAGCCGTCGCCTGCTCTACCCTTCGCCCTCCCCTCCTCCTCCCATTCAAACACGCACCTCCCCCTCCCTCCCTTAACCCTTCCCTCTTCTCCGACTCCCACCTTGTGTTCTCAGAATATAGTCTGAAGAGTTGTTTTGTCCTGTGAGGAATTGCTACGTCTCCCACGTGCTTTCCTAAATAATTCCTCATTGGATTATTATGTTTTTATACGAATTAAGTTTAAAGGGAGCGACATCGCTTAAATTTTACATATCTGTAAGTCTTCCTCTCATTATTCGTCTTCATTTCATGATGCTTCGTACTCCCTTTTTATCCTAATAGATCTATTCTTCGCTTTCTTCTTACATTCTCCCATCTCTGAATTTCTTCAGTATCTCGTCGTTCGCTAATAATTTTCCACCCACGCACTGCCTCCATTTCTATTCCTTCAACAGCTTCCTCTCCTTTTATTCCAATCAATTCTCATTCTTTGTATAAGTCGTATGGTCTAGGGTAGTTCATAAATGAATTACTTTAAACTCTGTGCACTCTTCTATTCGAGGTTACACAGCACGTAGTCACGGTGGCAATGAACATTTAGTAAGTCTCAGCCTCAAACGTCTATGGACGAAGTTCAAATACGTGCGATCGGGTGTTTAAAAGTTGTGGTGCTAAACTGAATTACGCACAGAGAGGATTTGAAATGCGTCTCTGTTTCCTAGGAGGATGGTTTCCACGTTAATTTCCGCTTGATATACGTATTATGAATATTAATCTGATCTTAGTCTGTATCTTCTCACCTCTGTGATTGCCATCCTCATGAGCGTCGACCTGGTCTATGCGTGTTCGTCTGACTCGAACAACGTGGGAAAAGAGACTTAAATTATACTTGAAAAAGCCGCCTTTCGCTTTCTCGCTGCCTCCTCGTCTTCGCTGCTGTCGTCACTTTGATGGACGGCCCATAATAAGTACCGTTAACTGGCTCGGGCGTTCATGTACTTGCTTTTATGCTTAGCTTTAACCAGACTCATTCACTCTGCAAGGACTTTGTCGCAAATATTCAATAAACTGAGGGTAATATCTCCAGGCTTTAAGTGTCTTAATGCTCGGTGCACTGTGTATGCGTAGGAAGGTTTTATTCCACTTGGGCGAATTAAAGTGCGTGTTTGAATCTTTCTGAAGAGTTCGTTCCATTTTATGTAATTCCTGCTTTGAGTAGGTTTGGCAAGATTTCAAATTTTACGTTGAATTACTATGCTCATTTGGCCAAAATGAATTGGTATTGGATAGAGTTGTGAAATGAGTGGCACTGGAAAAGGTTTTGCAGAATAAATTAACACAGAGTTGGTTAATCTTGTGATGTACTTTTAGCTTCATAGAACGGTCTTCAGGACACGAGATCTGCGCGAAAATTATAATTACTGTCTTTTAGTTTCAGTCACTTTAATTTGAGTTAAAAAAATACCCTGTCACATGTTTCGTGGAGCTGCGTTATTCTAAATATTCTACCCTGCGTCGAAAATCTATCGTGAGATTAAATATTGTTATTGACGTTTATATGAGTGTGAAATACCTCTCGAATTTTCCGGTTCTTCTCCTTTGACGTTTAAAGTGTAAGGAAGGATATTGGTACCAATTATAGAATTATTCCGGGAAATAGCCTGACATATTAATGAGTGTTTACATGAATTTTATTGGTCTTACTTTACCTTAATAACGTTTTTGTCTCGTTTCATTTATCAGCGTGTGCTTTGGTATTGTATTTTTGGTAATGGAAAAACTTAGTATTTACCGGTAATTGGCCTTGCAATCCTGGAGGTCAAAATTCAAATGTTTGCACTCGGTATTAGGGGCCATTAAAATTGACTTTCGGGAAGACCCCTTTAACCCATATAGGGATTTCAGTTTGACTTCATTGGGTCAATAATACTTTCGATGTTATTGTTTTCTCTGCTGTTCGAAAACAAGTATCATTCCTTGGAGTCGTGTTTTATTTTTCAGACTCTCCGTTTCTCACCATCCGAGTGAAAACGTACCGCAAATAAGTGCTTTTAGTTTTTGCCGGAAGAGTTAAACATCATTGATCGTATCTCTGTTTGCTCTCTAACCTTGGAGCAGGATTCTAATGGGGGAATACAAACGTTGAACTGCGTCCGATAAAATAAAAGAGGCTTGGCCGATTGCACCTCGTTGCTTCGTCTCTTATTTTTACAGGATATAAAAGTATTTCGATTTTTTTACGATCGTTCACTGCCAGTTTAAACATTCCAGTGGGTATGTGAAACCTTGTGTAAGAGATCTCAGGAAATTTAGTTTCAGTAATGAATACATAATGCAACGCATCTCGTAATCTAATTTCAGATATTTCGGTTTATCATTTATACCATCGTCTCATAACATATGTTTTTACACTTCTCTTAATGTGTGTATTATAATAAATGAAGATTAATATCGTATGAAGTTAGTTATGTGTATTATGTTCTCTTTAATTTCAGCCCTTCTAAGGCCGAGAGCTTTTGAGCATTTCCTTGGTTATTTTCATTTTTCATTCATGAAGTTCAAACCTTAATGCCCGTGTAATACAAGCAAGGCCTCATTTTTCTGACGCTGTATACGTTCTTCACAATCAGCTTGAACTGTTGAGAGTCATTCATTAGAGTAGCGGCAACGGAAGCCGGAAGTTCGAAATCCGGCCGCGTCAATCGCGTTTGTTGCCCGCCGACCTGACAACTTAGTGATCACGGATTATAATCCCGCTTGGATGATGTGTTTATTGTAGGATTAAGATAAGTAATAAGTTCTTCCTCATCTACATATTACACTGAGAGATGATACCTGCGAAGGCGAGGGTGTGTAGCAGGGGGTGAAGATCACCAAACATGCACCACTTACATGCAATGCATGCAACTAAGAGCTAATATGCTAATGGTTCATGGAAACATGGACGTTAGGTAGGAAGGTGCTATATAACCTTAGCAGTTCAAGCAACTCAAAACCTAGTTCAACCACTACCAAGGCCCGGAAATCTCAATTAATAAGCTCTTCGGCCACCTTTCATGGTTAATTATTTCAGTGCCTAATGGATACGGGTGATCTGTTATTTTGATGACTCTCTTCATGGAATTATGCCATGATATCTCCGAACTGATATTATGGGTTCAATCCTGGTTATGTGGCTTTCTACTTCTCCCAAGGTGCTCTAATACTCTTTCATGTCCCGGGTACCGTTGATCTTCGCCGGTGAGGGTTCCCTGAGGAATTCCGGTGTTATGTCATCGCGCGGTATTCTGTCGAAGCAGCTACTGAGGCACCTACTCCCTGCTCCATCTGGGCCATCCATATTATATTATAATCTACAAATAGGAAATCAAGTCACTGTACGCCCGCTTCGCTTCAAAAGTAGTTACCGAATTAGCATTGGGTCATCGCTACAGAATCCTGCGATTGACCGGAAAGTAGTTTAAAGGCAATGACTCTCTTCGGTTAAAACGTAGTCATCCACCTTTCAGCTTCCTGGGACTTTAAATGTCAATGTTTACTACGGATCTGCGATCCGCGGAAAAATTTTGTCCATGCACGATGTCAGCCATTCAAATTACGAACGAGATTTGTTCATCTCAGACTGTTAGATGTCTCGGAGATTGCTCGCCGAAGACGGCACCCTGCGCACTCAACGTTCTCATCAAGCGCACTGCTACACATCGACTAAACTAGGAAATGGAGTCCCTCTCTATCTCTCTCTCTCTCTCTATATCAACCCGATCACGACGAGTCCTTCAGCTTTCCCACCCCACCGCAGCCCGTCACTCCCCCTCCCCCCGACACATCGCTCAAACCGTTTACCCGCTTGCACTACTGGCGTCCTCAGGCGATTCTTTTCCTCGTCCGTTGGAATGCGTTATTGCGTTGTTTTTCAATATCCGCTCGCCTCGTCGGGCGTCGAGGAAGAGAGAGAGAGAGGAGGGGACTTCCTTAAGACCCTCCCGAAGGTCACCACATCTGAGAGGGAGAGAGAGGTGATGTATACCCGGAGGAAAAAGGACGAGCGTGATACTCGGCCATCTTTTTTTTTCTACCTGCCTGCCTACCTATCTGTCCACCTTCCTACTCGCTGCTCCTTCGTAGACGCGACGGTCACCACACGCATTTTACCCGAGAGTGGACACACAGACACACACACACACCCGGCTAGAGGGAGATATACCAAGGTCGCGCACCTCCTCAAGACTCCTCTTGCCTACTGCCAGCCAACCCCATCTCGCGCCCCTCCTAACCCCCAGACCTGGAACGGATCCAGCCTCCCTCCAGCCCCCTCCCCCATCCCCCTTTCAAGGTCATCCGTTCGATTCCTTCACTTCCGGGTCACACTAAATCACCTCTGACCGGTGAGCGCGCGAGGACCGCTGAGAAAACGGCTCTCGATTTTAATATTTACGCGTAAACGGTTAACTTGAGTGACTACGATTCCAAAGGTCATTCGCTACTATCCCATCTTCCCATCTTCGCCCTGCTCTTCCCCAAACTCCCAAAGTCCTTTCGCTACTACTGATACCGCTAATGCTGATTATGATACTCTATTCCTAAATTTTCTCGTTGTCCACTACGACCGTACTATCTTCGATTATTGGATTCAATTGGGTGGAAAAGATGTAGAAGAATATATGAACCCCTCCTTATATAGTCAATATTGCTTCTGTGGCTGAATGCAAAGAAAAATCATTAACTGTCATCCACATTTCCTTTAAGTCAGGAGTACACTTCAAGAATGATTCTTTGGATTTTTGTAACAGACGGTAATATATTATTTACGTAAAAAGTAATTACTATTTGGTACTTTATTCCAATTGTTGTAAGAGTTTCGTTCCTTCTTGAGATGTTTACCTTTTTATTGACTTTCACCAACGCACCACGCACTGGTTTTTCTATTAATAGTTGTATTTCATCCTCTTTGAATATGAAGTACACAGCAGCGATCCAAGTGATTTTTCCCTAATCGAATTCCATCCTCTATTACTGTACGTAGTTGTCCTCTTCAAATATTTTTTTCTTGAGACTATTTCACCTGTGATCAAGCCCAAAATGTTTGCCTTTCATGAGTTGTATTTATTTTGACATTTTTACTTTCTCTAACATTATATGCGGGGATTCTTTTCCTTTGAGTATCCTGTTCAACCCTCTCAGTTGTGGTCATTCATCGCATTCCCTTTTACTTCCAATGTTCTCATTCATACCCACTTTTAAATGGGCGTATGCATTTGCGTTCTCGCGAATTTGCGCACATATGAATGGAGCCGGTGGATAAAATAAATATCAAGGAGCCGCACTCTACCTCCGCGTCGGCGGCCGCGGTTTCCCTCGATCGGCGTCGCTACGAACGGGACGAGCGGACCACCGTTTACGAATGTCGAGTGCCACTGCACCGCCGGCACAATTGCGGAAAACCCAATCGCTTCGCCGACCTCCGGAGCGTAATTTATTTCCTCCCGAGGGGGTGATGACGCCGTCCTCTTCTTCTTCTTCCGTATCCTCCAGGAGCGATCGTCCTTTGTTTGCGAGAGGCCGCAAACGTATAAACCCCTCCCTCCCTTCACCTCCCGCCCACTCGCCTACCGCGCATACTCACCGACTCACTCACTCACTCACTCTCTCCTCTCCGTCGCCGAGCGAGAGCGCTGCTCTCCGTCGACAATTACGGCGACGATTAATGGTGATTAACTCCCGCCGCACGCGGGAGTGAACGGGAGGTTAGATTTCCAATCGACGCGGTGTCACCGCCTTAATTAATCAAGCATCGAGTGAAGTCGCGTTCCCGCCGGTGGCGGCCGTTGGAATTCCGCTCCGACGACGCGGCGGATATTGTGCGCCTATAGGCGTAATTTATTTCCGCGCACCGTGAAACGCATGAGTCGAGCCGATTCGCCTTTTGGTCGCGTGGCGCGCGAGAGCCAGCCCCGAGGAGGTGTGCGGGTGACTGATGGTGCGGAGACGCTATCAAATGGCCTCCCGAGGCGAAGAGTGGCGCGCTTTTGTTTCCGCCGTCAGATGGAAGTCTTTCAGCGACCGACGCAATCGTGCCTCTTTTGTTCTTGGCTCTATTCCCTGCCCGTCCTACCGTTGTGTTCTCCGCGAAATACTTTTCACTCGTTTTCCTGGATTCGGCAACGGTTTGAATGATTCTAATGCCAGGTTTTCTTCGATATACGCTTGCTCGCTGAAACCAGGCTACTCTGCCTAGCATTTTGTACACTCATGAGCGTCATTATAGATGCCAGGAAACGGCGCCTTGGCACTGAAAAGTTTTTCATTATTTTTTTCAAGGAATTGCGCTTGCTGTCTTTTCATCGGCGAAAGATTTATTCCTCACGGGGTGACAATTACCCCCTATCATTAGGAATGAAAACTTCGAGACCCGTAACCCCACGTCCTTTGCTAACGTGATGCGTTTGTCCTTGACACACCTTGGATTGTCCGTGAATTATGTATGCAGCAAGGCACTCCCATCCTAATGAATTCTATGGGGTGAATATTTCAGTTACACGCTGCATTGATATTGCATAAACGTAGTTATACGGTCAAGTAGAACTAATAACAGTCCTCTGTTTCCCTTCTCTTATTTATCGAATTGGACGAACGAATTGTAAACCAAAACATATTACGTGTATTATTCCACCACTTATTATTCATTCATTTATCCTATACTCGAATCAATCTATTTTAAATTCTCAGCAATTTATAATCCATTACAAGTAAATTCTCAATCCAGCGTGTGTAAATGTTTGAAATAGCGACAGTAAATGGCTGTCGGTGTTGAATTCTTCCTATTTCTTTGTTTATGATGCATTTAATGTATTCTAATTTGCTCTACTTCAATCCACTCAGTGGTCAAACCAGAAGCTGAGAGTAATCGCTACATATGTTCTATCGCCATGAACTCGTGATAGCAAAGGGCAGAATCCAAAAAGACAGAAAAAGTAGCACATTCGCTCAAAATTGCGCCGATCTACAGTGAAATGGCCGCGCAAATGATTATGGATGAATGTGGCGCATCACTGGGGGCAACTTAGAGCCAGATGGTCATCTGATTGATATGCTCACACTTTTATTTTCACTTGCAGGAATTTAAGTTCGAGCTCCTTTGCTTTCAAAGCATGGCAACGCATGCTTGGTTAATGGCTCAACTCCTGCCACTCCTCACCCTCGTGGTGGCTTTCAGGGTATTCTGGAGCTGTAGATGAGAACTGTATAAGCTCTATCGACCATTTTTCCCATCCTCTTACAACAATGCCTCTATTTATCAGAGGCGACAATTTTAGTGGAGAAGTTTGGAGCTCGGATACCTGTTTTTACTCGGATAACTTGGATAGAGGCTACAAAAACGCCAAAGCGAGTTAGCGTTCGACAGAATAAATACTTCGCGCTTGAATTACGTGGGTCATGATTGGAGTAAAATCTTTTCTCAAAATCTGAGTTCTGTGTTAATCAAACCCATTTCGAGAGCTTTCGTGGTGAGAAAAGAAGGAAATTTGAAGAGGGAAGGTCCGCATGGTGGACCACCAGACTGGAAGCCTTAGTGGAGGTCCAAACGTATAAGACAGGGAGTAGTCTCAGTCATAACAATTTTTTCAGGTGCATAATGGGAGATGAATGAAAAGGAAAACCCGAGGAGGAAGTCAGGGAAGGTCGCACAAATGATTAATTAGATGAAAAACTGAAACGACTAACTATCTAAGATTGAGGAAATTGGTGTTATATAGTGATGAATGAAAGGCTGCTGTCAGTGTATCACGGGATTGGAATAATGAATGAATAATAGGGGAAGTGAAAACGGAGTCCAATTGCTTTCCATGGTAGCAATTTGCTCTGCTCTTGTTTGGCCTGCCACGCATTGAATCGAGGAATCGCTTCGGAGTAAATCGATCGACTCGAGAAGCAATAAGTTTTCACATTGCCCTCCCGTTAGTTCTCACTCGAGTTTCGCGGCAGGTTCACACCACTCGCCCGTGACTCTCCTCCATGGCACCACGGGCTATTCCGCAGCCTCAAGCGAGTTCTGAGCACAACGGACGTTTCCCCCCCCCCCCCCCCCCCGCACGGCGAATGCAATAGAGCCTTCGGCAATTCCTCCCTCTCCTCGCCGCCAAAACCCCTTTCCCGCTCGGGTGAAAGTTTCGCTCGAAACCCGCGGACCATCGCAATGAGACGCAGATGCCGCCTTCCATTTTTTTTCCTCCCCCCTCACTTTCGATGCTCCCCTCCCCCACCGATTCAACCCCTCCGCGAGAAGGGGAGAAAGACCGTCCCACTGACCTCTTCGCAGAGGAGGTGCGCACATGGGGGGTAGTAATGACCTCTCACTTTCAGTTGCGCCACCAGCGAGGCAGAATCCCCGAGGGCGGGGGAAGGGGGCAGTGCGAAAGCGAGTGTTGACGCGAGAGAATGGGGGTGAGAAGGGGAAGGCATGTGCAGTGCTGCTGCCCCGCCAATGTGCGCACCGCCTACGTGGTGCACAGCCGGGTGTGCAAGTGTGCACCAAAGACCACCCCCACAATCCCAGGCTGCCGGTGATGCGGACGCTTCTTTATGATTTCTTTTCATTTCTCCTCCCGATGCCCCACCACCCTCCTTCGCTTTTCCGCCAATGTACACCTATCCCAACTGTAAATTCGGTAAACTAAGTCGGTACCGTAATTAAAAGTCTTATGATTCAAGATGTAAGATTTGAGTGCCCCTACCTATAAGCCCAGATGAATTAAAGCACGATATGTTTTTTCTTTCCCTCAAACCAATTTTTGAGTCGTGGTTGAAATAGTTCCATCTGGGTTACGGAAATAGTGGCGAAGGTAGAGGTGGAAATTTGTCTGCCGTGATTCGCGCGGGGTGCTCCAGAAACCCCTGCTTATTTATTTTAGAGGGATTCTTTACCGGTCAAACCTAATGGCCAGTAGCTAGATTTTAAGATGCTTGCGACCTTTGCTGCGAAACTGGTCAGATTTCTCCTTTCTCAGATGCATCATATATCAGAAATCAGACGCATTTTTGAAGACAGTGTGCATCTCCACGGAGAGGATTTAGGGTTTTTTCAATTTAGAGAAGAGGGTTCCTCGATCAGATAGACGCTCGTTGCTCGAGGGCCAAGGCGATTCAAATAGTCGTGTGACGGTAAAGTCGACATCCAAATACAATGAAAATTAGGATAGGACTAAAACTATGACACGTTTGAAAAGGCGGCGAGGGCTGCAGTGATCCAGAGTTCACACCAGCTCTCACCGTACTGTAATCTGTGATTCAATTGGTCTTGTGATTTAAAAAAAAAATGTCCTTTTCGAATGAAAACTTTCACTGGATGATCCCCGCTGAAGCTCCCAAACGACACCCCTCACGGTCGGGAAAAGAAATTTCTCCCATATTCAGACCTCCTCAATTGAGAATATTTCTTCTTACACTTGAGGAAGAGAGGAGATAAAAAAGATAAGTTGGAAACTCTTGAAACTATTGGAGTGTGTTAATATCTTCAGAAATTACTCGATAGGAACGTGTTTATTTGGCTCATGGCATTCTTTTTAGATTTTGGTCTATATTTCATTATATTATTGTTTAAATACTTTCTCTACTTGGCTGTTCTACTATGTAATGTAAGCCACATGTATTTAGTATTTACTCATTAAGAAATTACATAGTTTCTATTAGTTGAATTTTATCATTGATATTCGTCAGCTTAGAGATGATTTCAGTTTTCTATTCCGCATCCTACGCAAAATTAGGGTTTAATGTTTGTATTACGAATTTTTCTCTCATTACATCTTTTCCATATATATATTTATATGATGTATTTTTAATAAATGTCCAGGAAAATACGCGACATGTTATCATATTTCCAAGTGCTGTAGTCATCATCTTGAAGTGGTTGGAAAGGTGTGTGAATATACAATGTTGCCACTACTGATCCGCCGCTGAAATTGCATACTTCCTCTCCCATGGCCAACTCACCTTCCCATTCAACATCAAGGGAGTCTAAAAAAAAGTCATTCACCGTTCTCCCCACCATCCTCGGCCCGTGAGGCCTGCCTCTGCCATTTCCAGCCGCTTCCCTCTTCCTTGTCTACAAATTGTCCATTGTTATACTATCTGCGAGTACGCCAGCGATTCCTATTTCCAAGGCGAGCCCCCTTGGCTCCACGGTAAAACATAAAAACTTTCACCATCACAATATTAGCACTTCCTTTTTCTTGAGACCGGAATGCAATTGAACCGCGGCGGACTCAACGCGATTAGTCGCAATAAGTATTAGTCGCTTGCTTCCCTGTTTCTCTTATCGAGCTATACAATCATATTATGGTTCTATTATGGATCTATGCAATCAATTATTAGTGGATTTTAGTCATGAAATTCTAATAAAATAGAAGTCGCTCTTTTGTAATATGGTGATATTACTTGGCACAAAGTCGCTGAAGTTCTTGCACGAATAAGACTATCTGGAAAGAGTATTTGTCGGTGAAAAAATGGATCAGTCGAGTGACTAACAAAAAGTCCTGAGAGGAGTGGGAGGAAATGAAGTAAGTCTTCTGAAAACTTTATGAAGAAGCGAGGAAAATTAATTGGTCGTATCTTGAGACATTACGGATTGATGAAGACAACCATCGAGGCATGACTGAACAGAAATAATGGCAAAGAGACGCATTGTATGAGATATAGGGAGCAAGACATTAAGGATGTGAAAGAAAAGGATTATGTAAATATGAATATGATATGCTGATAAGAGACTCGAGTTGAGAGCTACGTAAAGCCAATTTTAGGATTTTTGACTTTTTATCATAGAAATCGTAATGATTAATGGCAAGTTTTTGATAAAAATTCTTTTTCGATTGGGAGTTAGTTAGTGTCATGATATTGCCCACTGATATTTTTTCGCCGATTGTAACCTATTTTACTAAGAATTTTTCAAATCTATTTAATCTATTTCTGTCGCCGTGGGGAGAGGTGAGTTTCGCCTTGAAAGTGGGCACTTCAAGTTTGATTTAATGTCAATAGCATTGTAATTGGTCTTATTGTTAGATTTTTCATAAGTTTCCTTATATATTATATTATACTCATCCTCGCATCAGCTATAATTCTTTTTTTAATGTCGAAAGTCACAGTTCCGTTTGAAAATCGTACTTTATGCCATGCTCCCACATAAGAAAAGTTAATGAGCATTGGCATAGATTTACCAAAGTGGGCTTCTTCCGTTTCCAAAGTGAAATCTATTTCCATAAATATCGTTAGCGCTTCAGCTGGCATCATTGAAGCTCTTTACTCTGGATCCTCTGGATTTATTCGTCGGGCCTCATTACTTAGGTGCCTCTTGCACTTTCTTCCGTGACCCGAATCTTACGCGTGAAAGGAAGAGGAAATGTTGGCTGGCGTGAAACTGAGACGGTGGAATGGGACATCTCTGTTATGGGTAGGTTAGGTAAACAGTAAATGAGATTTCCAATTCCTGCTTAGAAGGAGAAAGTTAGTCCCTCGGGTAAGAGGCGTCGTTTGTCGTAAGAACCTTTTGAGGTGTGTTAAATGTCGATTAACCTCGCCAGCATATGCTTCGTCCACGGAGACAAGTCCCGCTCCTCTGTTTTCTCCTACTTTCAGTTCTGCCCTTCAGTCTGCCTGCACTCGTTTTAGGTTCACTCAACGTGTTCAGTCCGTGAGAGAATTTCGTGACGTATTATTTCTAAAATAAAACTTCCAAGTAAATATAATCTGCATTGCTAACACGATGGCCTTGTTTTTGATAAGAAGAGAGTTTTTTTGGGCTCGTCTCAGAACTTCTTACAGTCTCATTATCTGAACTTAGGTGTAAACGTTCCCGATTTTCGTATTACTTTTATTTCAATCTCTACCTCTTAATTCAGCTGCTATCGAGTCTGTTTTCTTCGTTCACTTCCTTCTATAATATTGCCCACCATCAAGTATCGAGTATCAAGTACTGTACAATGACCCGAAAGAGACGGACTTCACATTATTTAGGGCATTGCTGGGGTGTATGTGCTTTAATTGGTTGTTCAATTTAAATGATTTTGACAATTTAGCCGCCAGATTACCTAAACGCTTGCCTTCATTGAACACTCAACCTCAACGATAAAGCATGTGCGTGAGTGCATTCTTATGAGGTGATTTAAATGAAAAAACATACCTATATTTCACTATCAGGACATCAGTGATGAAGTTCATTGAGTAGGGAAGAGTTCATTCTGATTAAAATCCCGAAATCTTAATTTGAAACGCGTTTCGTGTACCAATATGAGAGGGAGATTTTCTGGCGTGTAAAACATCATCTTTTACACCAACTTGAGTGATACTTTTTCGCAACGGCATTCGTTCTTGCGGTTCTACCTAGTCTCCGATTGCGTCCTGATATAGCGTGGTGAAATGAATGGAAAGGCGCGCGTCGGAGTGCAAGTGGATATCTTTCGTCCAGTTTGTTCACCTTGCGGCATTGAGGGCTGTCCATTTAACCGTTCCAGCAAAACAAAGGAGGGCGGTTTTTATTGCGCACGTTGTACCGAAATCGCCCTCTATTGGGTCACGTGCAGGTAGAGCAAGAAGAGCTTCCCGAATCCTCCTCGGCTGGCACAATCCGTGGATCCGCCTGGCATCCGACGGCGGAAGCGCTCAGGGGATCACTTTCACGCCACTTGGCAATCATCCGATGAGCGAAGGTGTTGATGTAATCGCGTGCCGCATTGTCCAGTCTTCCAGTTCGCCGAGATTGAGGGGAACGGACGCTCCAGAAACCTAACCCCCTCCCACCTTCCTCCACCGTATGTTTTCGGCGTTATCGGGACCCCTCAGTTCCTTTTCGCCCCATTCGTTCTGAGGTTCATTGACTTGGCATTTGAGGTGACGGGTTTTTGGATATAAGAAGCTTCGTGGCTGTATCCGTTCTCGTTCATTTCATTCCATAAGCTTACGTTAAGAGTACTCTTTCACTAAAGTTACGCACCGAGCAGCATGATGCCTCTTTGATAATACACAAAGGCATGTGGCTCAGCTTATTTTGTGAAATACACCAATGGTATCTTATAAGGTTTAGTAAAATGAAGAATATTATTTCTCCGTATGCATTTACTTACATCAGAGTACAATAAGAAATGTTTCTTTTGAGATGCATGGCACCTTCATGCATGTGCTGCGTTGATTTAAGAACTACTCAACGTTCTTGAAGCCTGACTTATTTAGCCGATGCCTACAGATTAACCTAACTTTAATCGCCTGATCGGTTTCATTCACTTCGTCGAATCTTCTTTTTCAGCAATTTTTTGACAGTTTCTTTGCTTCTCGCTGTCAGCTTCAGATTTGTCATCAAAAGTCCATTTCGATTAGTTCATATGTATGAGGTTTGAAATTTGAGAAAGAGAAAGTTGAGGGGCAACGTCAGAATATTGGAATAAAATTTACTGTGAGTTGTTTAAATGCTTTCTTGCTTTAGATTGAATTGGCTTGCATCTACCGAAAAATGACGAATTTTCTAGTGATGATTTCAAACTCAAATTTCGCTGCCGTTTTGCAGATAATGAAGGGATTATTTTTAGAACAACCACTGAGAAATTTCGCGAACTAAAGTCTTGTACAGTAGCTTAATATTTTATTCGCGTCCGACTGATAAAAAACGCACATTCTCCTTTACTTTTTACTGTATACATTAAAATATACTTACACCGTGCTTTGCAATGTTTTCTTTTCTGTGAGAAATAAGTCTTTTTTATAATTTTCTCTGGATTGAGAAGTACTTTAACCCTAGATAGTTGGAAACAGTACTTTCATTCCGTAAGTGCGATTGCCTATTCGTTCCCATGTCCATTTGGAAGGGACATTTGAGAATTTTATTTTCATTCTTACGGCAAAAAATGACCTTCCCTCTCACGACTCCCTAAGCACACTCAGAAAAAATTTAAACCAACATCAAAAACGATTAGCTTTTACAGATTTCGTGCCTTTTTCTCTTTCATCCACTTGTCATGCTTTCATTTGTTTTGTGATTCGATATTCACGTCTTTCTTTCAAGAATTGACCGATTCAATGGGAAAAATGGAATATCCGGAGGGCAGAGGAACTAATGACTCACCTTGCCGTTGTCTTTTATGGGAATGGCAATCAAGTCAGTCAGCTTTCTTAAATCATGAAGCCATGTTTTGAAAAGGATCCCCACGGCTCTTTTAGGTAATCGGTACTTCAATGGCGGACAAGGTGGAAAATTTCTGTGTGAATGATGTTTGAATTAAAGCCCTTGTTAATAAAATACGTAATAAAATTATCCGCCTTTCGGATGCAAGGAAAGTGTTTGAAAACTATGTCAGGAAGCTAATTAAGTGCGTTTAGTTGAATGGTTCCGAATTCCATTTACCCCAGTCGTCTAGATTATGAGCTCGTGAAGGGTAATGAGGTGCTAAATGAAGTGTACGCATCGGAGTCATGATCCTTATCTCCTCAGGCAACAACTCCAATATTGTAATCAGGGACAGCCAAAACTTTTTGGCTGCGTAGAAAACCGAAGTTTGCAACGAGGCTTCAATTATTATAGTGCGATTCGACATTCGCCTTTAACTTTAACATCTCTGGGATCTCAGGAAGGGAGGAATACTATATTCTTTACTGGATATATTCTGGTTAAACTTTTCTGCATTCGACCGTTCCATCCAGTCCTTTACATTTACTATCCCTTATTCAAATTATCAGTTGGGCAAAGGTATGGAAGCAGATGAATGTTTTGCATGAAATAACCTCCTTCCTTCTGCTGACGTGACAGCGGAAAGGGAGAAATTCCGAATTCTATCCCCGAGGCCATTTCCGTGTTGAGGGAGGTTTTTATTTCCCCGGTTTTCATTTTCCGTCCCGATTTTCAACTCATTTGGACTCCGCGCGGTGGAGATGCGAGTTAATGCCAGTCATGGGATGCGGATCGGCAAAAGATGCTCGCGGCAGTGCTCCTCCATCGCCGACATTCCGAATTTCTCCTTCCTCCAGCGCCTTGCCGACCTCACTCCCTCGCTGTCAGTGTCAGGACCCACCGCGAGGGGCAGCGCGGGTTGGCGATGACCTTTGAATACGCTGTCCGCAGATTTTCACTTTTTCTCCTCCCCCAATTCCCACCCCTCCTCTCCAACTCCCTCCCACGCACCCCGTCTTCGAAAGCTGCTCTCGGTCGGTCGGTACGTCGACCCCTCATTGTTGTCTCCCACGACCTTTTCCTCCGCCATGCGAAACGCTCTCTCCTTCGGATTTATCCACGTCCGCCGGCTTTGGCCCGGGATCAGGGTTTTCTTCTTTCGCGGGTTTGGTCTTCCGATCATAACAGGGTTTCTATCTATCTTTGTCCAGTGAGCGTATTGTTGATCGCAATGGCATGCGTTTACCCTCAGCGATCGATAGAAGTCGTATCTTTATCAAATTGGATCATCAAGGGTCTTCACAATTCTTCTCACGCCCTCAGCTGCGGCCCTCCGTCCTCCCCCTGCCATGCCAATGGTACCAAACTTGTTCATATCCGTGACTATTGATAACCTCTTAGTTCCCCTGAAAGTTTTTGATTTTGGTCTTTGCCGCACCTGTAATTATTGCAGCATTGATTTCGCCGGCCCCGGTGGGTTAATCCCTCTTCCGTCAATCCTAGGGTCACGGGGTCGAATCCCGCCCGGGGAGGATTTTTACTTCCTGGGGCATGGACAAGTGATGGTGTACTTGTTAATAGTTAAAGAGGCCGATTCAAAGTCCATATGTGTTGCCTTCGGGTTAATGAAAAAATAAATAAGGTATTGTACACGCATATTTTTCCTCTGATGAATGTGAAAGGTATGATAAATACCTCCCCTTCTTTACACTCCATCCGCTGAATTTGAACGAAATTAGTAGGTTATCTTTTTCATTCATACTGGCTTTTATCGGTTCGTTGTTGTGTCAAAACCGCGCCAAAATTTTAAACGCTCGTAATTTATTTCTTTTGAGTACCTAATGATTGATCAGTGGTACTGACATGGATTGATATACTGCTTTACGCTTCAGAATTGGCGTGCATTACCTGATAACTTTTGCTCAGTGATCTCTCTCTGAAACTACCTTTCACCAAGCAAACATGTCCACGCCATAAATATTAAGTATCCTGTCCATCATTGTTTTACTTATCTGCTACTTTGATGTTACTTTTTGGGCTAATTTTAACACAGCGTTCCGTGTAGGCGTTATAGGCAACGCTACTGTTACCTTGTGACGTACTCTCCCAGGATCAGCTTGAGGAAACGAGTTTCCACATGAATCCTGATGATTATCATTCAGGCTACATAGTTTGCGTTTTGCGGAAGTGAGTCGCAAGCCAAGTTAAAGTTCCGACTTCACCGCCCCCTTCTGTTTTCATCCCACCGAGCGTGGGACGTGACGACATTTCCTGGTCTCGACCGTTGACGCTTTCTTCTCTTTCCTTCCGCTCCCCTCTCTCATTGAAATTTATCACGCAGATGAAATGTAAAGGTGAATTTATCATTATTTTTAATCCCCGGTGATAGCCATCAAATGGTCAACGTTCTCCAGTCTTCGTAATTACGATACAATCGTAGAGAAGGCCGTGATGCCTCGCATGAAGTATTTTCAAGTCAGTGAACCTGCGTGAAGTAACTCTACTGCGGGAGTTTTAGGTCACACCGTGATACTAAAGAGAGTACTCGCTAAGTAAATTCGTGATTGAAGGAAAATACTCAGCCTTCAATTTTTCACTCGGATACTCCGGACTGGAATAACGTCACAGGAGAAAAATATGGGCAATTCTGAGTTGACATTTCATGAGTGCACGTGAGCCGTCGTGTGTTACTTTATCGACCAGCCTGAAGTTGTTCGGCGTCACATAGCATAGAGTTAATTGCGTGGAACCTCTCAGTTGCTAGATTAACAAAACCGACCTTGGTCGAATCCTTGAGAAATGCCGAAGAAGTATTCCAAATTAATATCTTATTAAAACGTCAACATCCATCGGATGAAGGCCGCTGCTTTGAACCGATTTCAAAACCCATTTTTATTCATGGAGAACAATTATTTTCTGTCCGTGCCGAGTTCCCATTAAATTGAGCCGAAATCATTTGGCTGACTGATGTAATTTTATGGCGAAGAGGAATCTGGAGAAGTTAGTTGAACATTATTTTCTCTTTGTAATTAATTTTCTTCCTCTTTGTACCCTGGGATGTCAGAGGGAAAGAAAGATTTGTGCAGTATGCGTCCGTCATTTCACTTTTTCGGGGGAAGGCTTTCCCCTCAACTCATTTCCGCCACTTTCAGACACGCCCGTGGCGTGTGTCCCACCGGAAGTGCCTCCGCTCGTCACGGGAACTCTCTTTTTGCGTCTCCCCGACGATCCGCGTGATGACTTTCGCCTTCTCCGTGTCCGCGCCACCGATTGCGGCGGCGTGCCATTGACGGCGCACGCGCGGGTCTCGCAACTCCTCTCGTCCTGCCTGTCGACCGCCCGTCTCCCCTCACCCTCCTATCCGCGCGCCACTTTCTCCGCCTCCCCAATGTCAGGTGCATTTCGGGGCTCGTTTGAATGTGTCCGCATGCGAGCGCGGTACGTAGGAGCCACTCAAAAGTCAAGGTAAAGGGAGACCGAAAACTCTCCCCGGCACACTTGTCTCCCCCCCGACCCCCCCCCCCCTCCAAGAGCTAATATTCTCCGCACAGCCCCTACAGAAGCGTCATGAGTTTGGCCGTTCTGTTTTCTAATTTCATTTCGTTTTTTTCTTCAGCTCTGGCTCCGTGAGCGTGAGGTTGTGAATTCAAATATCCGAAGTGGGCGGCGTAGGTCTTGTTTACGTGGTGGGTATGACGGCGCGTCCAGGGTCGAACCTCTCCTCCTCCGTTTCCCCTCCATCTTCCTCGCTTCCTTCCTACGTGTCGTTCCTTATTGTTTTTTCTTCGTTTTTTCATCTGTTAGTCATTGTGCGCGTCCGATGTCTGCTTTTGTTGCGTTGGGAAATTACTCATTCGCAACGCAACAAAATATAGCTCTAACTCATTCTTCCTCTGCTTTTCGTATATTTATGTAATGTCAACTTAATCAAAAATACTTGATCATGCCACGAGAATGTTCACATGTTTAACTTACATCAACTACAGCGAAATAACATGATGATTTGATTTTACTTCACAGTTTACGAGCTTCGTTCGCGAACAAAAACTTAGTTATCATTTGACTCATAATTTTATTGCGGATACTAATAGCCTTCTTCGTTCGTGTGTCGCTTCATCTTTTTTTCTGACGCTCCTCATCCCAAGTTATAATATTTCTTCGACGTGTGCTCTACTACCCTTGGTCACTCCACCTTATAATATTAATTAACGTGCATGTGAGGATTTTGCACAGGTTTCCTTCATCATATCCCATGTATATTTGACGCCCATCTAATTGGTCTTCTTATTTCGGATCCACTGCTAGTAGTTTCCAGAAATGGCGGCTTAATCGGGAGAGGAGTCATGCGAGCAAAGCAAGAGATATGGAAACTGGAATGTTAGTATCTGAGAAAGAAATTTTCTTCATGACGAAGGTTTTTGGTGCACTTATTTACGACATTGACTTAGTAGCTGGAGCACGATCTGTAAATCTTTATCTCAATTGGGTCTTAAATTGATTTACGCTCTTTTTCGGTGATTCAGAAGTGGTAATTCAATTCAGTTGCCTTATGATTCGAATACGCTCGCACTTCGGTTGGCTTCTCCGTCGTAATTTGTAATGCGAAGGTTATCGTCGATCACCCTGGCCTTGCGGGGCGATCTGCATTGGAATGATGCAGGGTAAGATATGATTCAAATTTCCCAACTAGTCATTTTAATAATACACGGAAATTAGGCATCGCGAGTCCACAAAGCACGAAAGAAAACTATTAAGAGACGGGCCGCCCCACCGAGCCGGACAGACAGATGCGACAGTGGAAAGCAAGGTCAGCCTCCGTCGAAATGTTATCCGTCCGGAGCGAAAAATTTCAATAATTTCCGTCCATTTCTTTCGCTTCTCCTCCGGTACCGTTTCTCTTGTTTGTTTCACTCCTGTCATCCGGTCTCATGCGCCTTGTTTTCCTTTGTGAAGCTGTTGTTGTTCTCGGTGTGAAAGATCAAGTCGTCATCGGTAGGGTGAAATACCGTTTCCTTTCGTCGTCTCCCGAACGAAAGACGTTCACAAATTCTAGGACGTGCGTCTCTCTTTTTCTCCCCTCCCTTCCTTCCCCGCCCTCCTCCCCTCCCTCGAGCACCTTACTTCTCTGCCCTCTCTCTCTCCCTTTACATTTCCCGCCCTTCATCTTGTTTACCAGTCATTCTCACCTTGCCCTTTACCTTATTCTCGCTCACCGAACCGACGAATCTGAGGAACGGAAAAGTTTTCGGTCACGTTTCCACGATTACATTCCAGTCGATATGCTACGGCGTCATTGCGGCGAGGGCCGCGAAAAGCGGCAACAGGTGAATCGTTTGAGCCAAGATTTTAGTCTTAGCCAAGATTTTAGTCTTAGCCAAGATAGACTTCGCTATCAGCGACGTCTTTGAAGTTGACGTGGACCCGCGCGTAATTTTTCTCCAGCGAGGTAACTCGATGGTAATGGTCGATAGGTCGAAGGACGATTTCGACCAGTGGCGAGCGTTGGGAGAATTTTCGGTCCAGACGACTAGAATAATTTCTGCGAAGAACCTTTCTCCCTTTTTATATTCTTCTTCTCCTTGTCGTGACAGACGAATCGCAGATTTTGTGCTGAAGGGATGAAGGACGTTGCTTCATGGCGTTGTTTTATGAGGTTAGTTTTACTCCTTTCCGCTATCTGAGGCACTCGCCTTTGGCAGAAATGAAACTTAAGAAAATGCACTGTTGCATTCTAAGCAATTTTTTTACCTAGCAATGCAGCATTTGCGAGTCTCAAAGAGGTTGCGGCAGGAGGGTGGTGGGTACACAATTTACGACTATGTTTTCATTTCACAGCGCTTTCAAGGTGTTTTGTTCTCGCAATCTGTCGACCACAATCGGCCAATATAGCTTCCTCTCCCGGAAAAAAAATCACTATCCGTCATTCATTTTATTCTTTGGAATTAAACTTGAAAAACCTGTGGTGTCCTCGATGAGGGCTCGGTTATCACGTGATTTGTATCGTGCTTTTGCATCGCGTAACCCATTCAAAGAGATCGTTTTCCTCCGAACAATTATGCCGCGAAGAGGATCTATTTTATTACTTCGAACGAAACACTCGTTTACTTCATCCAATGACCGTGTCGAGCGAAGTAGTATACGGGTAATTATTGTCCCCTTCGCCGTCTGCATTGTTGTCGGTCTGCTGGGAGCCGTCTCCTGTCCTCTCCCGTTGCTCAACCTCTTCGTGAGCCTTCCTCGGCTCACCTTCACCCATCTACGTCCCCCTCTCTCCTCTGCACCCATCTGTTGCTCTAAGAACGCCACTCCCCCATCGACCCTTGCCACTGTCGCAGTCGCCCTCCTGCAATCGGGGAATCGAAACATTCATCTGGCCCTTCCTCTCACCTCCGTCTTTATCTCAAAGCTGAGTTTTATTTGAAACTCATTTGGAAGCAATCGCAGTTATCTTAGAGGTTTTCTGGGTAGAAGGATGTTTCTGCGCATTTAGACGCGTAATTTTAGAACTATCGCTTGGAGTTAGAACTGTAGTGGCTTGTCCTTCCGGACAGTTTTTTGTCTGAAAAAAAGTTTTATACAAAACTTTTATGCTATCAGAAGGAAAGTCTCTGTTACAATTTACCTTCGTTATATTATGTGTTGCTGATACTACCCATCTCCTTGGTTTATTGAACATAAACGCCCCTCCGAGGAGGACTAAACATACTCCACTCTTCCGATATTTTTCTGCAGGGTAGATGTATGTAAAAATGAACCATTATCAAGGATGAAGCGGATTGCAAACAGTTTTTAGATAATAATAATGACTCCGACATTCTTTTTAACTCTTTGCTTTGTCTTAAAAGGAAATTGTTTGCCTTTTAAATAGAATGGTAACTGTTATTTTAATGTGATTTATGTACTTATTTATTTTATTAACTTTTATTACAACACATAGTAGAATCGAGTGGAGGGCTGCGTCAAACCAATCTTAGGATTATTGACCGATGATGATGATTACAACACATGTAATTGGGGTCACCTGTTTGTGTTTAATAAATTATAATTATTGTTTTGAACACAGGCAGGATTTGGTATCGGCATGCGTTCATGCATCTGCGTACACAAATTGAGGGTTCCGAAAAATAGTCTCTTGTGAGCGTTCCAAAAGAAAACGACAACCGTTTCGTGAAGTAGGACCTGATGATCGCCGTAGCCATGTGTACTAAATGGCCGGGCAAACTGTGAGGACTTTCAAATTGGCACATGGCTTTGAGAAATTTCCAATGCTCACGAATCTCACCATTGCCTCTCTCTTCCTCTCTCTCCCTTCTTTGCCTCCTCACCACCCAGCGGCGTGCCCCACACCCTCCTCATTCACCGGCTGCGTACACCTCCGCAGAATCTAAATTGAGGTCGCAGCTTCACCTCAAGGACCCTTTTCATTCCCCCGCTCCTCCCGTCCCCCCCTCCTCCCCTCTTTCCCCCACCCCCTCTCCTCGAGTGCATGCAACCTCGTCCCTAGAGAGCGGTCGCCGCACTGCGCTTGCACATCTCGGCTCTGGGGGGAGAGGGAGCAGAAGGAGATTTGAGGGGAACGGGGCAGTTCCTGGCACCGGACCGCACACACGAAGCCAGAGGGCGAAGTGTGTTTGAACCTGTTGTCGATTCGTTACGAAATTTCCCGCGGGGCTCCGACATCCTTGGGCGTGGAATGAAAAAAAAATAGAAACGCAGACGTGCGTGTTTGCGTGAGTGGATGCGAAAAGGTGCGTCGTCGCGGTCGCGTCGCAGTCTTGTCGCGTCGTACTCGTTGCCAGGAGTGTCGCGGCAGAGGTGTCGCGTCTGTGCCTCGAGGATCGGCGGGAATATTCTTTCGGTTCTTGTTGTTTGTTTATTCAGGGGAAGCGACCGACAGCTGAGGTAATTTGCGCCATTTAGGATAGGTGGGTAATTGGGTAATGGTAGGAGTTTTTTAGGGGAGCGGAGGAAGGGTGGAGGGAAACCCGGCGTCGGCATTAGCCTACTCTTAACGAAAAGCGCCAAGGGGACCACGGCTTAACGTCCCATCCGACGGAAGGAGTACTGAACTTGAAATGCCCTCCACTAGGCACTCGCGTGGGGACCGGTTTTCCACTGAAAAATCTGCCACTGCCGGGAATCGAACCCGGGCCCTCGGGATGGGATATTCTTCCGGTTGTCGAGCCCCTCTGCCGCGGAGTATGTCCCCGCTCTTTTTGGGACGGTTCATTTTTCGGTTGAAGAGGGTTGCCGGAGGTTGGGGGAGGGGTCTCGAGTTCCCATCTCAAGACGAAGGCGGTGTGAGAACGAAAGGAAGATACACGTTCTTACTCGCTCAATATTGGTCGTTGCCCTTTGTTCTTTTTCTTGCCGACGGGGATTGGAATCCAGCTTTTCATTACTTTTCATTATTTCATGATCTTGGGCCACTTACAAACTTCTCACACCTCTTCTCCGCTAGTCATTTCACTGACTCACGATAAAATCTTCTGGGAATACGAGAATAATGGTAACGAAATAATTTAAAAGGTTTTTCCAATCAACAATTTTTTAATTATATATGTCGGTCAAGGGATTTTTGTATGCTTTGAATCCATAAACTGAAAACTTCTTTGGGATGTTATGATAACTGCCGAGTATAGACGTTAGACAAAATATTTTCTAACGCTAATTTGCGCAACTTGACAAACCTGGACTTCGAAGCGGAAGACAAAAAAAATGTATTGGAGGCCATTAGAGTTTGTTGAAGGATGGAGATGTTAAGGAGAAAGAAGGACGATCAAGAGGTGCTTAGACATGTTGGAGAAAGAGAATAAGTTATTGGGTGAATTTCGAAGGTGAGGTGTAGGGGAATGGAGCATAAGAGAGGATGGGATGTTGAAGGTCATGATGGAAGGGAGTGTTGTGTAAGCGGGAAATGGGAGGGTGTGAGGAATAATTTCAGATGTCGTGGACTGGTAATAGAAAGTACCGTGATGAAGTATAAAAGTGACTAGGTTATAATTAAATACTATGCGTGAAGAAGTTGATTTTGTATTTCATCCAAATTAACCTTAAATTACTTAAATTCGTGCATCAATAAATTTGCTTTGCATAAAAGAATATATGTTTCATGAGTGGGGCGTTCAAATCTCCAGTTCGGCCGTCTCCGATTTGTTAATTTTTCATATCCATTCCCATTGCAAGCAATTGACTTGCAATCTCATGTTTGTTCTTTAGCCTTTACCATTGAATTATATGAACTCGAAGAAAAAAATCATCGGAAAAATCAAGTATCATCGGAACACCCGTTGTCTCTCACCCTCTAACCGAATCGGGTGGAGGATTTTGCATTCGAAGGATCCACCCATTTCTCAGCAGTGCACAGAAGGACCCGCAAGATTTCAGTTTACGTTTTTAGACCTTATATCTTAGTGCTCATCGCATTTTACCTCATAGTTAGAACACATAGTCAAATAAACCTCAGCTCCATAGTGCACCTGTCGGAGAGTGAATGTCCTTTGAGGTCCTAAATCTCACTAAAAATGAGAAGTGCTGCTGTTTAATTGAGACGCATGGAATTTATGGCCCGATTGAGCAAAATGACTTTCGTGGAGTAAAGAGTAACAAAGGAAACTTTTAAAAAGTTCTTTGGGTATCATTCTAGACTTGGGTGTCGCCGCGGTTCATTTTTCTGTAAGTACTCTAATGCTGTGACGCATCATACTGACAACTGGACAACGGATGTGTTTTAGCCATTGCCACCATTCGCTTACAGTCACACTGATCGTCTATGAAATATGTCACTACTTGCTGAAATATGATACAACCCCAAGTTATGATAATTTTTATATTTAAGTCGTGAATGCTGCTTTATTTAGACGCATGAGGATAGGATCGCATGCTATTATTTTCCGCTCGTTTACCTACGGGATTTTGGTTCAACCTGAGAGTCGTCAGAAATTTAAGTGTCGCCAGTTACGGATGGACCAAATTCTTCAACCCTCCTTCCTTCAATTCGTCTAAAGTTTGCAGAGTAGTCGTCATTTGTTAAATTTCCTGAATCCAGCAAATGCGATGAACAATAGCGCCGGTAATGGACGGTAAATGACCTTTGGCAACGCTAGATGTCCCATCTGAAGTCATCGAACGCTTGGTGCGTGATCTGTAGCCTATGGATGGATGACCATACTGCTGCCGTTCGCTCTTTCTGTCAGGCATTCATGACCTCCCTTCTGCGGTAAAATGACCGCGACAGCTTCAAGTTTATTCGTCGGCGCGGCGTTGCCACGTCGCTGTCCTGATTCTATCTTGGGAAAGTGAAAGCCCGGGGCGGAGACCGCCGATTCCCGCGACCCAGAACGGGAGTGTGATGTCCAAATCCGCGGACTCGCCGTAGTCGTAACATTCTACCTTGGTGAGGGAATCCGCTGGCAGGAAAACTTCCCTTGGTCAGTGGATTACCGCTGCGCCCTGACGCGGCTGTCGTAATTAGCATTGGCCACGGTGAGAGTCAGCTCGCCAGCGCGAGACAGGATCTCTGTGGTCTGGAGGAACAGATTACATTAACGGAAACCAAAAGTGATTCGCTGCATCCACATGCAGATTTTTAGACTGATTTTTTCCTTGTGCACTGATCCAATTTAGCCAAGGACGACAGCATCGATTACAACATTGCAACCAGTCGTTGC
This sequence comes from Platycnemis pennipes, assembly GCA_933228895.1. Lineage (NCBI taxonomy): Eukaryota > Metazoa > Arthropoda > Insecta > Odonata > Platycnemididae > Platycnemis > Platycnemis pennipes. The sequence goes on from OW121848.1 coordinate 122,977,628, forward strand.
AACATTGCGAGCATTTTTCTTCGTGATGCATAACATTACAAACTCATCCTTTTGGTGTATCTTCCTATAATTTTGCCCTATACTCTTGCAATGGAATGCTTCGTATTTTGGTGCTTTCTGTTATATGTTGGAAATCAAGAAGTGAGAGTTAACTTGGGCTCTTCTGCTTCTTCGCGGTCTCCATTAATTCGGAAACTTTTCCCGGAAGGATGGTTAGGAATTTTCATTCACTCCAGTGGTTCTCGAATAGTTTGTTGCTGAAGACTGGTTTCAAAGACCTTGGAGAATATTTGGCATCTTCTGCGAGTTCTCTAAGGAAGAAAGAAACTTTCGAATTATGTTTCTTTTTCGTCGCACTTAGAAGAGATTAATCTAGCGCTTCAAATTATTCGTCTACCGGTTATGTAACGAAATAGGAAGTTATTAGGTAATGGAATGATTTTCGGGTAGGTTCTTTCTGACTTTTTTTGGTGCATTGCACTTAAATTTCACCTGACTGCGAGGCAATGAGCGTGCATTTTTCCAGCTGCAAATGAAATACTTTCTGTGGGATTCTCTCGCGATCTCCCGAGCTCGGATTTCACACCATGGCGGATGTTCATTCTTGCATCGGACCTACCGCTAGTTCCCTCTGCCTAATTCGCCGGTATGGCAACTCAGATTTTGCTACGCCTCTCAATGGAACCTCTCCCTCCGCCCGAGCCATCCCATCGAACCTCATCTCTTCGTGGACCATCTGCCCCTCCTTAGCCGGAAAGGTCTTTCCGCCCCCTAGAGTGAACGCCCACCTGCCCCATGCCATAAATAGCCGCGTGGCGTCAACTCTTGAGAGGCTCCGTGCGGTTATTGTAGCCGGAGTGCAATGAATTCTGCGGTGAACAAGTACACCGTCCTTCATATCACGAGCGTTTCCATGGCCGATATCAGTACTCCTGGAGTCCATAACTGGTTTCTTTGTCGTGATTACCATTTCACCGTGCACACATATTCACTTATATAGGTTCGTCACATTTCATTCAAAAGACAGCTACGATTTTGCGTTTGAAGTTTGCACTAAGGAATATATAATGAAAGGAAGCGCATATGAAAACGCGTTAATATGACAGTAAATTTAGAAATATGCGTCGAATATGCAAATAATGATGTGGTCTGTTAAAAATTAAATTATCAAACTTAAAATTTCCTTGAAGGCCTATTTAAAATAGAAACCTAATTAAAATGTCCCTAGCACCTCCTTTTCGAGTCAGTATTATGAACCATAGTGGTATATTTTCAGATTACTAAGTGTTATTCTTCATGTTTGTTTCTTGACCCTGACGATCATCATTGACCACATTACAGGTGTAGTAATTTTTATTAATCAGTTCATTTTTGTTCTACCAAATGTATATCATTATAGTTCACGCTTTTTTTCCTTCCGCTGATAGTGGAGTGGAATGATACAATGGAGTATGAAGAGTCTGTTACTATTTTTTTCTCACGAGTATTCTCTCTTAAGGGGTAAGGATTATTTGCCATTTCCTTATATAGCATGGTTTTCTTTTGTTCTTAGTAGTGATCATTTTCTGTTAGGTTATTTCTTTGTTTGGCTTATGCCATATTCATTTCCACTCATTAATGAACCCTCCGCTGCCTCAACATCCCTCCTTGTTACTTCACCACTGAAGTCACACACCCGCTCAAGGGAATTGCGGCATCTCGAAGCCTCCCGAGCGTCTATCCCGGCTGCTCAAATCCTAAGACTCCGTCCTTGAGCCGGTCCCTGCGTCCCGGTCAGGTAGGCTGAAAGATGCAAGCTTGCGAATGGCAGCCGGAGGGGCGGTTGGTAACCCGCGATGTGCGGATAAAAAGCCGTTCTCGACGAGCGGTATGCGAGGCATTTCCGTCGGCTCCGCGGCAGAGAGAGAGAGTCCTTCGGCTCCTCTGCCGAGGAAGGGAGTGTTCCCCGCACCCCTGCCGCCTTCGCCCCCGCTCCCCCGCCGCCGCAACTCCTCTCGCTTCCCCCTCCCCGAGAGATAGCGCCAGCTGTGTCGGCGCACCTCGGGAAATGGGCAATGGATGCAGGATTAATGATCCCGCCCATCCTCACGGTCGAATCGATTTCCCGCCCACGTCGGTCGCGTGCGGCGTTTTTGGGCTGTAATTTTACGGTTACGTCGTGAATTCATTCCTCGGGAGATTATTAATAACGAACTTGAACTTTTTTCATCCTTAGAAAGTGGTCGTTTTTTTTTCTACGTCGTAGTCTACGCAGCCTTCCTTCGTATTTTATCCTTCGGCTCTCCTCCTGATTACCAAACATTTCTCAGAGTAGTTTTAATCGTATGCATTTTTGTACCTTTTGCGAAGTAACAATTGGTTTCAGTTTGGGAGCGTATCCCCATGCGGGCAGATAATTTTAAGGAATCATGAAGAACGAGGACGCCTATAGACGAATTATTCCGACAAGTTTTACCCATTGATTTCAGCATCGTGTTCCTAATGGTATGGAATATCCATGAAGAGTCGGTCGGAATCGCTGTCATTTGATCGCTGTGCACCAGTTTATTATTATTAAGGATTAAGTCACAAAATAATCTGTCAGTTAATTGTGTATGTATGTCAACGTTTCTTGTCACTAACCCCCTAAGCGGAATACTAAGCGACATGATTGGATATCAATCAGTAAACGATGTGGTACTCACAGGGAGAATAAATTTGGCATTAATATTTTCTCAATGAATCGCTACTCATTTGTATGCTATCTCGTTCCTTCTTGCATGAATTCGCGGCCAGAAAAACCAGATTTGAATCCGCTTCTGAGGCATTTTATTAAATATTTCATCAAGCTACTTTTATTTTAATGAGACTGTGAATCAGTTTTTCCATATTTTTACTGACGGAGTTTCCAGCAAATAACCAAAAAAGTAATGCGTTAAAAATACAAGCAATGTACCAGTAAAAGAATGGTGACCATGCAACCTCCCTTTTTAATAATATTTCCCGAATTGGGAGATAAATTTCTGCATCTGTAAGGGTTCATGATAAATGCATTTAATATAATTAAGAATATTTTGTGTCATCTTGTGATTTCGTACTTTGTTTCACTTCAGAGTATCCTTCGAAATGTTATTTTTTAATGCTAGTTGGAGTTTAAATATTAGTTATGATGTGGTGATTTGTGAAAAAGGTTTTGAGTACAACTTTCGCAGAATAATCTCAGGTAGTAAGAATTCTATTCATATTTGAGATGTTTAACCCATTTTGTTTCCGTTTGACAGGTGAGAGCGTGGCGGACGTGAGCACTTCGTCGCCGGACAGCGCGACCGCCGCGCCGCCGCACGGGGCCCAGGGGTCGGGGCCTTACGAGGGCGGGGGTCACGCGGGGGCGGGCCTCTCGCCCCGCCCCCCCTCGACGCCCGGCCCGACGCCCTCCAGCCCGCCGTCGACGCCGTCGTCGGCCACGGCGCCGCCCCTGCCCTGCACCTCGTCCAACACGCCCACCGCCACCACCACCACGTCCACGGTCACCACGCCGTCCTCGCCGCTCACCACCACGTCCACGGCGGCCGCCGCCTCCTCGCCCCCCGCCCCGCCCACCTCCTCCTCGCCGCCCTCCTCCTCCTCGGGCAGCGCGTGCTGCGACCCGCCCTCCTCGGGCCGACAGCCTCCCACGCCGCAGGCGGCCCGCAGTGCCGCGTCGCCCGTGGAAATGGGACTCATCCTCGGCGAGAGGTAAGGGGGGAGCAGTCGGCTAAGTCTAAGTCGCTAACCTCGCTAAAATAAAAATTAAACCCGGTTTTGTATCGTGTGGTTGAATATTTTCGCGGTATAGAAAAGGTTTCCTATTTTTTTTATCTGTTGTTAACGTCTACGTCAAGTAACCGTACCTCTAATATAGGTATCTAATATTACCACAAACAACTTGAGTGCCACAATAAGTTGTGTTGAACGTTTAACTGACGGTATAAAACTTAACTTGTATGTGTTCAAGTCATACCATCAGGTTGTAAGTAAAATTCCTCTGTTAGAGGTGCCTTAAATAGTTCCTCGTAAATGAAAGTCTTAATGGGAAGAGGATATTAATGTGCGAGAGATCAGACATTCCCAGGGAAAGATGATCACTACTCCCATTGAGTGGATACCGGTCGAAATGAGCCATGACCAGTCGCACCAAGGTATTCTGAGAACAGCTTAGTTACGGTTTTATGGTGCCGTGGTTCGCGATAGCCATCCGTTGATGTGGACTTGGAATTATCACAGCGGGTGCCGAAACTTCGGATCATGAAAAGTACTTCGGAAAGACATTAATTAGACATTGATATTAACAGCAGAATAGCATCTCCATAATCTTTTTCAAGCTTAAAAAAAATGATTTAACCATACATTATGTGACCAGGTCTTAATGTGTTAAATTATTTCATCAAACGCGAACTTAGCATTCATAACACCGGGACAGCTGATTCTTCCTTTATGTGTGGGAAGAGAATACTCTCTCGGGATGGGATGTGGTTATCATGTGGAATCAAGATCTCCTTACTCCCTAGAATGATACCTGTTGGCACAAGTCATTTAGCAATAGTGTCCTCGATACCTCTAATTCAAAATCAGAAACTTGAATGGCGTTAAAATTTTTAACAGCCCAAATTAATGGGCAATTTAGTCTTCGCCCCGTTTCCTTGGCCAGTTTGACGGACAGATTCTACGAAAGCCTCGTGTCGGCCGATAATTGCTCTGTTGAAGTCTAACTTATTTACATATATTTCCGGAATTTTTGGCGCCATTCCTGGGCCCGGTTATATATTTTTCAATGGCTGCGAACCGACTCGGACCATCGCCGGATGGCTCTGTCGTAGCCCTATCATATTTCCCTAGGTTGACACCCTTTGGATTGGGTTCACGTAGACTTTCCACTTTTGTAATATTCTGGGGATGGCAGCCTCTGGAGAAGTGATGCACCTCAGAGAGTGGCTGGCATGTTTTCTGATTCTAAGACTTTCGTTTTAATTTGAAGATTTCTTCTATGTGTTTTCTTGTATAATGTAATCTTAGCGCGAGGTATCTATCTAAATATTAGCAAAACTAACTGAAAAAATACATCTCTGTTCACAGTCAACTAGTTACATGCGCGCTTTATTTCAGTCTCGATATGCCAAGTACCCGAAGTTTTATATTATCGATACGTGTCTATGTTGGCGAATCATTTTTTACGTCTGACTCGGACACAAATGCGGTGAATAAATATTCAGCCAGTCCATTATTGAGCATTGATTATACATTCTTGGTGATGAAGTATGGGTCCAGTCCATATAGAATTTTGGTGCTGTTTACATTGTGAAATCTAGGTCAAATCTGCATTTGTTTCCTCACTAGCCCTTGAGTATTGACGAGGCCTTATTTTCGGTCTTGAACTCCATCTCATAAATGCAAGTTCATTTTTTATGAACTATTTAAAAGTCCAGCCCCGACGATAACTCAAGAAAGACATTCGAAATTCTCTTCCGCTGATGTTGACGTCAAAAATGGCGTAACATTTTCTTCTCTGCCGAGATAGTTGCCAAATGGCCCCGACCGCCACTCCCTCCGCGCGCGCCCTCACTCAAGGGAGCGTGAGAGATACGCACCAAGGACGACTTCTTCCCAGCGGACGCCGACCGTCGTTTCTCTGTTTTCTGAGGGGAGACTCCTCGACTTCACTCACACGGGAACATAGCCGTTTCTACGTTCGCCCAAGGCCAAAATTTTGAGTAAGCAAATATTGCGCCTCAACAAAGATTTTATTGACGTCTAAAACGTTCTTTCTAACATTCTACTCGACATTAATTTCGCAGGTGTTCTTCGCAGGTACTCTCGTGGATAGAAAATTTTTATTTGAGAAAAATATCAGGAGTACTATTAACAGAATGTATACGACTTTGTTACGATCTGGAGGAACTTGTTATGATCTGGTCACTTTTAAATCAGCGAAAACTGAATAGTCACAAGACATTTCGTCTTGGCGTGGAAATGTTTTTCTTAATTTTTGTGGCGAACTTTAAAAGTATTCTTAATAATGTTTTAAACTTGAAAAGTTAATCCAGTTATTTTACACTTTTTCATGGTAGTAAATTACGTTCTTTGTAGAGAGCAGTGATGGTGTTACACGCACTCAAATTATGAATATAGCAACTTTGGTGAGCAGGATGCTTACCAGGGTAATTGGCTTTCTTCCTTTGATTTTCTTTCACTGCTCGAATAAATTACGTTGTACGCATACAATATGTGATGTGACCTCTATGCTGTGATGTTAATGGAGGATAAATATTAACCTTAGCGATATAGTGTTCATATGGCGTTTAGGTTAAGTGGGCCTAATTTGTTGCTGGTTCTCCATCTCATTCGAAAACAATGTTGGCCTATGGCAATCGGAAGGTGAATTTCTCAACACCTTGATTGCTATTTCACTAGCCTGGATCATAATATTTTAGTTCCGTAATTATGTTGTATTCTTCTTCTTGGTTGTTGTTAAGTATGCTCACAAGAGCACGGAAGTATCCGAACCTGAGGAATTGCGAAGGATTGAAATCGATATGAAGTTGGTGGTAGAAGAATTCATAGTTATAGAACTCACCGACTTCCAGTATAAAATACTTTTCGGTTATCCATAGGATTCCATTATGTATATATTATTGCGGACTTTTGCGTTTCAAGAAAAAAGATTGAAAAAAGTTTTAATGTCACGGTTTCTGTGAGCTTGGGTTTCAGAAGCGTGCATTGTTTTGGAGATATGAGATAGAAATAGGATTACACAGGAAAAACTTGATCAGTACCCTTTTAAAATTGAAACCAAATTCAATTGCCCCCTAGCAAATTAATTTTCTCGGAATTGCCTAATTCACGGGAATGCCTTTACTGCGATGTCAAATAATTATCCAATTCCATCTTTCCTCATACAGCTTTTCGTATCCTGGAGATTATGCTGGCGTGCGACGCATTACTGCGCTGCGTGTTGCGCTCGAAATATACTGGGCGCTGTGTGCTCTTTGCTTCATGGTGAATCATTTTCTCTTATTCTACCTCTTGCGTTTTCACGAATGACTCACCGCTTCATAATATGAGATCGATAGCGCTACATATAAGGAAACTTGTGATGGTGCGCCTACTTCGATAGTGGTACACTGAAATTTTTTATCATTTCTGTTACAAATATTATATTTATCCTTTGTATGACACAAGAATAGAAGGTATTAAAATAAGATCACTTTACAAGATTGTACGAATTATTGTTTCTCTTCTATAATTATTAAACATCTATGATGCTTCTCAGGAATGAACTAATTAAACGTCTTCCTAGCCAATGAATCCCGACAAATTTGTGTAAGTTTTCAGAAAAACGGAGCATACACATATATCACGCGTAATTATTCATGAGAGCGGATATTTTACTTTTGTATCCTATCGTTTTTCATGCAATAAGATTTACTTCGCAAATAAGTCATTGTATTTAGTGTCATGAAAGGGCTGGTTTATGTTAATTTTCACACCCTTGAACAAATCATTATTTAATTTTCGCCCCAGAAAAAATTATAAGCCGATGGATTCCTATCTGATTTCCATAAAATCCAAATTAAGTAAATACTGTATCAAATGTTACCGCAAATAACTCCTGTTTAACTAGCTCGTGAATTTATGTGGTTCCCGAGATTTCGTCTTCTTGTTAGGTCATGCAATTTTAGGTTGCATCGCTTGTGAGTAGCGATTTCAATCCTCGGCAAAATTACAAGTCTGGCTCTACGGTATGAATTCGATGTTTTGCTGAATCAAGATACATCATGGTATGAAATTCAATGGAGTTTATTCACATCTCCACGACGATATATTAATGCGATGCACTCTTTGTGTCGTAAGCGGTATTGATATTCCAAATCCGCTCAGCCCTCTCTCTTCGGGCCCGATGTCATAACGGCAGGGCGGACGGATTGATTTGAAGAGACCCTTTTCCCCCCGACAGGATGAAGCCCGAGTCGGAGCGCGAGCATCATCCGTCCCCGGCGTCCCGAGGCGACGGGCCGCGCGTCAAGAGGGAGAGCGAGGACAACAGCGTGTTCGACGGCGGCGGCGGTCCCAGCCCCGCATCCTCGCCCCGGAAGGCCGAGGCGTCGCCCAACTTCTGGACCCACCCGCCGCCCCCATCCTCCTCGTCCTGCGCCTCCTTCCCCGGCACGCCCGCCTCGCCGCTCCCCTCGCCCTCCTCCCCGTCACCCTCCACCACCACGCCCTCCTTCCGCATCAACGGGGTCAAGCCGGAGCTGATCAGCGGCGGCTACGTCAACGGCGGCGGCGGGAAGGTGCCGCCCACGTCGCCCTCCTCCACCTCGCCCTCCTCCTCGGCCGCCTCCTCCGCGGTGCCGACTTCCTCCACCGCCGCCGCCCCGACCTCCTCCTCCCAGCAGCAGAACATGCGGATGCGGGCGCCGACCGTCGTCATGGGCGAGGTCGGCGGCATCCGCACCATGGTGTGGTCCCAGCCGGGGCAGAGGCCCGAGACCGCCTCGGTCGGCCCCCTCGACGACCCCTTGCGGCAGTCGGTGGCCGTCGGGGGCCTCTTGGGGCTCTCCCAGGAGCCGGCCATCCGGAGGGTGGCGGGGTTCCCGAGCCACTTCCCGCAGCAGGGCGGAGGGGGAGGTGTACCCACGGCGGTGGTGACCTCGGTGGGTCACCACCATCAGCAGGGGCCCAGGCACCAGGGGGCCACCGCCCCCAGGTTCCCCCCGCTGAACATGGAGAGGCTGTGGGCCGGCGACCTGAGCCAGCTGCCCTCGGAGGCGCTCAACCTGTCCTCGCCGTGGATGGTGCCGCGAAAGGGCAAGGGCGAGGACATGATGTTGCTGGACGGCCCCGGGGGCGGACAGGTGGGCGGGGTCCCCGGCGGGGCTTCGCAGGTGATTCTGCTGCCGGGGTCCGGTGCGACGGCCACTGTGCACTCATCGTCCGTGACCACGGTGGACGACGAGGAGCAAGAGCAGCCGATGATCTGCATGATCTGTGAGGACAAGGCGACTGGCCTCCACTATGGCATCATCACGTGCGAAGGGTCAGTGCTCGATGTCTCCTTACTCTCTCCGTGCTCTCTCCGTCGTAAGCGCAAAGCTAGTGGAGCATTGATTCCTCCGATATTCATAGAAACGATCCTTTGATCCCTTCCTCCGACTGATGCGCCGTTCCTCTTTAAGTTTAAGCTCAATCCTCTTTACCGTCTTTAACCTGAAATATTATAACCTTCGGTACATCGCGTGACTGAAGTCATCGTTTGTTTGACGTATTTTGGGAATAAATATCTCTTGCCAATCGTTGCATTTTTTCCCTGTTGGTGAATAATAACGATCGTTGATATCTCCATTTGTAATCAAGGGAAAAGGGTCTTCTCTTCATTAAAAAAATCAGTGACTATTTATGGTCAAATACTGTTTCTCTCTATTCGACATCTGCTGTATTTCTCTTTGTAATTACACTTAAATCTTATTAATGCATGTACTATTGGCATTAGTGTTGTTTCCGTAGTGAAGCATATTTGGGATGAATAAAATGTCCCTTTTAATGCACGGTTATATTCTGGCAAATGATACTTCATAATTTTAATAGTAGATTGTTAGATATTCAGCTTTTCATACCCTTTTACTGCCATGATCGTAACCATGTTTGGATTTAGATTACCACCATAAAGTTGCTATCATATCAAAGGTTGGTAGATGGGTTTTTGTAATGAATATTGAATAGTTGTAAATCGCATAAATATTCTACGACAATGTCTAGTTTTTGGTGCAAATTTTAATCTTCTTTGCCTCATTTACGTTGAATATAAACCATGTACTTTCTTAGAGTAAACATGTTAATGGTATTCAATTCACTTGGAACTAATTATTCTGACTTCCCCTGCAACACTTCTTCTAAAAATAACGAGTAGTAAAAGTGTTGACGATTATCAATGTATTTTCTTAAAATTGCAGATGTAAAGGCTTCTTCAAGCGCACAGTTCAAAACCGCCGAGTTTACACTTGTGTTGCTGATGGCAACTGCGAGATAACCAAGGCCCAGCGAAACCGTTGTCAGTATTGCCGCTTCAAGAAGTGTATTGAGCAAGGGATGGTTTTGCAAGGTTTGTGTTCGTTTGCATTTTTCCACATAAATTTGCGCCATTTCTACTTCGTGGTATGATTTTCGCATTCTGTCTGAAAAATTTTATCATAATTTTTCAAAATAATGATGGTGATTTTATTTGGTGTTCATTTTTTATCCAATTTTATCATTCATGACAGCATTTTGTTCTTTATGCGAATACATATTCAGTTGTTGCGCTTCTTTTTTATTAAGTTTGGATTATTAACTATTTATTTAAAGAGGATCAAGGAATACATTATCACCAATTGAACATTTCTTTCTGTATGGAAATTATTTTGAAATTTAAGAAAATATATTGAAGTAAACTGGATAAATTAATGGCAAATTTAATAAAAATGTCATTTAATCGATAGAATATTTCGTCTGTGCTATACTTAAAGTAATTGATGATTTTCTTCTTTTTTTGTGAATCTAGCTGTGAGAGAGGATCGTATGCCTGGTGGCCGCAATTCTGGTGCTGTGTATAATTTGTACAAGGTAATTCCATTAGTTTTTATTCGATCGCTGAAGCTTTCCTTATAAGAATACCCCTCTTTTTGCATTACCATCACTCATATTTTGAAGCGCATCCTAACTTCGTATAAATGATCACCAGCATTAACGTTTTCTTAAAATAGAGGCCGGCCGTGGTAGCCGGTTTGGTAAGCTCTCCTGTTCTGATGTTGAGTGCGACCTAGAATTAAGTTCTTAGGTTAGACAGTGCAATAAAATCTTAGCCGTTGGAGCACTTAAAACCCATAACTACGACTACTTGAAATAGATGCTTGGATTTCAGGTAATTACTTATTTTTCCCACATGATGAGGCAAAAGAGCTCATGTTCAGTAGATGCAGCAGTTCAGATCAATTAATAAGTGTCAGAGGAAAAAATGAGTATGTGGCAAAGATTTCTACGCAAAATGCTATTATTTATACTGATTGGATTAACTTCAGGCTGTTCTCCATGTGAGACATTGGGAAACTGAATAAAACACTTATAAGGTGCTTAAATTCAAACTAAGATATCATAGCATAAGTGTATGACTAAGCACATGATCATGAAGCAAAATAGTTTTCTAATGATTTAAAGCAATAGTACTGAAGCCACCCAGGTAAATATAGTGAAATTATTATCCAAGGCTTAGATTCTATACATTGCTTTCACCTTACTTCCAAGCTTCCTACAAGCAGCAAAGTCAGTGCGTTCTCAATGAGTCAAGAGTTCAAAGTGATTCATGTCAATTCACACATGCAGAGTATGGTTTGCGAGAGAAATCTTGTCAACATTGAATCAATATTGATCCATAACATCACCTCTAAAGCCATTCATCATATGACTGCACTCTTGAATACTTCCTACTCTTTGTGTAAACTGTCACATCGTCGTATGTGCCTTGGCCTGCCGTAAAGCATGACATTAGAATTTCACTGTCGCATTGTGCAATATCAGCCGTTTGTGAGAATTCCCCCTTCATCTCTCCCCTCCCACGGCATTCGGAAGGGGGGAGGGAAGGTGGCGGTTTTCATCTTTCATAATGAGTTCGTTGACCTGAAGGGAAAAAAAAGTGGGAAAGGGAAATCTGTGTTTGGTCATGGAGCATGAAATGCTGCCGGTGTGGGAAAGGGAGAGATCACGGTGTGGGGGGGGGGGGGAGGGGGGAGTTTTGCCACAGTGTGCGAGCGTGGAGGGGGGTGGGGGAGGGGTGAATTAAGGTCATGGGAGTGACTTTCTCTTGGGCCAATGAAGTGAAAGTGGAGGTTGGGATTGGGGGCTAACCAGGAAGCAAGATCACCAGGAGTGCCATGGAAGGCATTCAGCATTCATGTGTTGAGGTCACCCTTCACTGCAAAACAAAAAACTTTCTATTTTTGGTACTGGTTTGCCTCTCCATTCATTTTCTCTCTTGTGTTTACTCTCCTCCTGCGGATTTACTGTGTAGCTTTGTGCTAATGCGTTATCTTAACTTTGCTATTATGAGTCGGACATGTGCTTTAATGTTTTTATATTCAATTTTGCAACATTTTTATTAATCATCATTTTTGAACTTTAAACGTACCCTGAAGATTCAGAACCTCTCCTGCCACTACTCATTTCCCTTTGCTGATACTAACTTTTTTTTGGATTTGAAATCCATTCTGAGATTTTACAAGCATTCTCATTGAGCCATATTTAATTTTTGAAACTGCATTTAGAATCTATCCCTATTCAGGGAACATAGCTTTATATTGAGTATAATAAGTACTTATTCTAGAGCTAATATACTGCAGGAACTGTATTATGCTGAATGAAGTATGAATTATTAATTACCAATATATAAATAAATCCATGCAAATGACCTTGTCACTGATGGACTTTAACGCAAATCCTACCTCCAATGGGTCCTAATAATATGTAAAGAATCATCATGTGTGCCATTATAGTGATAAGCTTTGGTTGTTAGGTGCTTCAATGGCTAAGGTTGTATTACACCCTCTAATCAAAGATTTTAATTCTATAATAAGCATAAAATCCATGCTGTGCTCCTGATATGAACCCATGGCCTTTGGGTTGCTTGGCTGGTGTGTTACCTTCCTGGCTACCGCAGCTGTCACGTGCCATTATACTGTTCAGATATGAGATTAAATGGAATTCACAATTAAAGATCATTCAAGTCACTAAAATGTACTGCAATCTTTGCTTAGGTAAAATCTTTGATTTTATCAGGCATCTTTTGTTAGCTGAAATAATATTTCGGGGCACTCAATCAAAGCTCTTAGAAGTATACCTACTCCTATAAAGTTCTAAATGCCACTAGCTTTAAGAGCCAAAAGCCCACTATAGTTGCTTTTAGAAATATGTCTGCACACTACTTGTGACCGGTGCCTTTATCACTGCTTGGACATTGCATCAAATATGTACTTGTATTCACATTTTAAATCATAATTCATTGTGATTACCCATAAGTTTCTAAAAATATATTCAAGTTTACCATATAAGCCTAAGCACAGTACTTTAGAGAAACTCGCTATATACTGTAATAGAAACTCCATTTGCATTACACAATCAGCTGTTATCATTAACTATTACATTTTGACTTCACATACTCATATTTTATGGTGAAGCTTTATATTTGTTATTCAATAAAAAATTTTGGAAACAAAAATTTCACCTCCTCAAACTTTATCCCCATTATTCTATAGGAAGTATAAAATAAATTGATTGTAAGGGGGTCAAAAATTAATTTATTTAGACTTAAATGTGTTAATCAGGTATCAAGGAACTGGTATCAGGAATTCAAGCCTTTTACTAAATTTTGCACATCATTATGAAGAGTGAATGGTGTGATTTACAGGTTAAATATAAGAAGCATAAGAAAACAGGAGGAAAGAACGGGCAGGTGAAGTCAGAGAAAGGAAATGTCACTGCAGTAACGGCTGCAGTGGTGACTGCAGCCAGTTTACAACAGCAGCAACAGCAACAGCAGCAACAGAAATCGATGATGCTCATGTCTGCGAGTGCGAATGCTGTGGGAGGAGGTGGCAACCCTGGCCTCCCTGCATCTGTGCAGACCACAATGATGGGGACCACAGGAGTGGGCCTCACGCCAATGCCTTCTACGCCAACCACGCTCTCATCTTCATCGTCCTCGTCGTCATCATCTTCCTCTTCCTCATCATCCATCTCGGCTACATCTCCACAAGATCACCTCCCAAACGGTCCTCAGCACCACATGCACCAACATTACCACTACCTCCAGCAACAACAGCAGCAGCAACAGCAGCAAAGAGAGCAGCAAAGAGAGCAGCAGACGCACCTACACCAGGGGGCTGGGACCAATGTTGGAACCACACAGGTCAGCTTTAGCCAAAAATTTACCACATCCAAACCCGTTGAGGCAAGGGGAATGATTCAGCAAATTTGAGGGGAAAAATTGCAACTTGGCTCTGAATTTAGAAATAATTTTTCTTATTTGGTAAAATTAATTGATCAGAAATTTTCAGTGCTGCAGCATGACAGAACTATTTATTTCATTGTTTAAATTTAAAGCTAATGATATGATAGCATTCATGGTTTCATATCATGCTAAAAAGTTTAGATTATGAAGAAGGTTTTTCTAATAATGATCAAATCCAGTCAATGTGTTCACTATGGCTCAATTTTTCCTAAACTTTTGGATTTTCTGTTAAGGAGACCAACCTTTACAAATAGCTGCACACAAATCATCACTTTTTCTTAAATAGGCATGTTCGTAATTTAAATTACCTACCTGAAAAATCAGTACCACACAATTTACTTATATCCAATAGCCACAATTATTTCACATCATTTATATTTTGTGAAATTGTTTTCTTGCTTACTATTTCTTGCTTGTATATGCCAAATTAAGTATTTTTATAACAAATCAGCAGATTATTCCATGTTGGATTATTTCTCTCTAAATTTACTCTTGCTCCATACCTAATCCCGAAATCTTCATTTTGCAATATTTCAATGAAACTGAATTAAACCGTCACTCACGTGTCTTTGAAGGTCATGCCACCGCCATCATCACCCCACCATCAGCACCCTCAGCAGCAGTCACAGCAGATCCAACCACCACAAACAATGCAGCAATCGCAGTCACAGCCTTCTTCACACCATTTGGTCAATGGGCAGATCTTGAAGACTGCTCTCACCAATCCTAGTGAGGTAAGTGAAAAGTCTCACTCTTTGAACAATATGTGGAATCCAATGTTTGACTCACCTAATTTAGGGCTCATGTCCATTAAAATCTGTGGGACAAAATTTCCTCCCAATATTTTATGTCAGAAAGAAATTGAATCGAAATCTTCCCCCATAATTCTTTCACAGGTCATCCACCTTAGGCAGAGACTGGATCATGCAGTTGTGAGCTCTTCAAGGGATAGGGCAGCTCCTCCATTTGAGGCCATGATTCAAACTTTGTGTGACTGTGATGAATTCCAGGATATTGCTACTCTGAGGGTAAGAATCAAGTTAACTACTACTCAAGTGTGCTAAGCTAATTAAATAAAGGTGCATATGACAGTAGTTCACTTTGGAAATCTGATCATAATTATGATTAATTGTTATTGTTATTACTATTTGAATCCTAGAATTGGTTTACTGCAGCCATCCATTCCTCCTATCTATCCCTTGCCATTTTCTTTATGTCCTTGTAGTTCTTCTTCCCCAGATCCTTCTTGACTTGTCTTAAGTATTTGTCTCTTGGTCTTCCTTGTGGCTTTTCTTTGATTTTTCTCCCTATTATTTTTTTTGACATATCTCAGATATGCCCAAGCCACTGTGTTCTCATTCAATGTGTGGCTCATCACAGCATCTTACCTTCCTCTGCTCTTCTGTATATTTCTTAGTTTCTCACTTCGTCTATTTGATCTTCAGTATCCTCCTCCAACACCATGTTTTGAAGGCTTCTATTCTTTCACCATACTAACATGCCATTGCCATTTTTTCTTACAGAACTTGGATGAGCTTCTGGATCACAAATCAGACTTATCAGAAAAGCTCTGTCAAATAGGAGATTCCATTGTCTACAAACTAGTGCAGTGGACAAAGCGTCTTCCATTTTACTTGGAGCTTCCTGTGGAAGTAAGTTTATGACAGTTGTGCAAGAGATTATTTATTGACTTCATTATCTGTAAAGAGACATGTTCCTAGGTTTATTAACTTGGAAAAAATTTTCTAATTAAAATGCTACATACTCTTTCTTCTCTGAGTATGAGGATTCACAACTATTTTACATTAAAAGTGTGATATTCACCGTTCATAATTTTTGCAGGTTCATACAAGACTTTTAACTCATAAATGGCATGAACTTCTTGTTCTCACAACATCTGCATATAAGGCCATCCATGGTTCAAATAAAATTGAAAGCGGGGAAATAAGTGAAGCAGATTTTCCACAAGAGGTGAGCATGACAGAGGCTATGTAGTTGTTCTAATTTTTTAAGTGTCCTTCAGAAATCACATTCAGGAGTGAGTATTACTATGTTTTCACATTGAAACTTTCCTCCCGTGGACTATTACTCAGAGTGGCTCTATCACTTACCAAGAGGTGGTGGGATATTTATATCACTTCATGCATGTTGAAGCAAATGATCAATATAAATATCACCATAAATTGAAAAGAATAGGAATTCTCAGCACATTGAAAATGGCCTCCTGTAAGGATATTTACACTTGTCTTACTCTAATAAATAACTGTTAAATGGTACATACATTTTACAAATTTAGAGGTAATGAGATAAAATTGATGTTTTTGCATTTGAAGCAATTTCCTTGGTTTATGTGACATTAGACTATGTAGTACTATTTCCAGTATTAGATGATGGAAGAAAAACCAATCTAGTATTTGCTGCATCTGGGATGCAGAGTGAAGTGAAAGGAAGTAGAGCTCGGTTTGTTCACGTCAGAGTCATCTCGAACTGAAGGTGATTCTCTTTGAATTTCAGGTATCAAATAACTTGTGTACCTTACAAGCCTGTCTCCGATCCATGATGGGTCGTCCAATCACATTGGATCAGCTGAGGCAAGATGTTGGGCTTATGGTGGAAAGAATCACCCATGTGACTCTAGCCTTCCGTCGAATCAGATTGAGGATGGAGGAGTATGTCTGCCTCAAAGTCATCACCATGTTGAATCAAGGTGTGTTAGCACTTTGTCTTTATTTAACCCTTTGTTTATATTATTTTGCATATAGAGTGAAAAAGGTACATACTTTAGAATTACTTTTTTGTAGTTTTTAAAGGTACATAAAGTTTTTGTAGTTTAAAAAGATACATACTTTAGAATTACTTTTTTGTAGTTTTTACCATTGGGTGATAAGTTTTTTTTTAACTTGACAAGTTTCCATGACTTTACTTCCATATTGTTACTTAATGTAGGCTAATGTATTTTGAAAATTTGACACTTAAATGGCTATAGAGAGGAATAATAGGTATATGGGCATCATCAATGTTTTTGTCTTCTTTGAGTAAAACATGTGTTTCACATGTTTGGAACCTAAATTTAGGATCACATTAGGATCCTGATTTTCCAAATATGTATTAGGGAGAATAGGTTTTTACTAACAGCATTGGAAAGTATTTTCAATTTAGTGATATGCCATACTGAATTGGGTATGTAGAGTGAATGCAAAGGTGATTAAGCTCAAATCATCCAAATGTACCCATTAAAATGATTTTTAATTTCCTGCTGTTTCATTGAATAATTTAAGGACTTAATTACATATGACTTTATTACCTAGCCACACACAAGTTTTAATATCAGAATACGAAAGGCGATGAACAAATTATGCATTCGAATTGTATTTTTCTGTAGAAACATACTATAGTTTTCTATATAGGTAGGTATGTATTTTAAGATTGGCTCCTGTAGATGTCTGATCAATAAGATTATTATAGTTCCTTGAATTTCATGTTGAGGAAAATATTTTTTCAGAAGTCTAAAAATTTACGATGCTGACGCTAGTCTGATGTTAGGATGCTGATGAAAATTGGCAGGCAGGTAGTCCCTGATAAATGATTTACAAATCCCCCCCCTTCTCGGGTTAGAAATCCAATAACTTCAACAGAAAAGTTTGAAATAGCCAATGGAAATCGTACTGTACAGAAAAGGGGGTTTGAACCCCCTCCCCAGTTCGCTACGGCCTTGGTTGTCATGCCCTGACACATGGCCATCGACATAACAAAGCACTTGAAGTGGGCATCACATGTCCCAATGTCCAATATGAACACAACACCAGCAGAAATTTCACTGCTCCTCATTTGGCAAAAAAGATACTGAGATAACTCTTCTCATGAGGAATGCATATACATAGTTATGATGAAATTCAATGGATATTGGAATTTGTAAAAATATTGCTTCTATCATGAAAGTATGCAGTCGTATGAAAGAAAATCACTTATTTCTACCAAGTTTTGTCAGGGTCATCTTACTGCTTTTATTAAATTTTCCATTATTGTTTCTGTGGAAACAGTGATGAAGACTGTTCCATTAGGTACATATTGATTCTCTGAAAATATTTACCAGTATTCAGAGTTTTTAGTATGAAAATGTTCATGAAGTATACATTGTGAATTATTCCTTACAGGACGAGGTGGTTCAAGAGAATTGGAAATGATTCAAGAGAGGTATATGGCTTGCCTCCGTAGCTACACTGACCACCATTTCCCACAACAACCAACTCGTTACCATGAACTTCTATTAAGACTGCCTGAGGTAAGTATCATTGTCCTAATCTCATACGCATTTCTGAAAGCATTCAGTTTTACTTCCTAGACAATGGCTGTCTACCTATCTAAAATACCATATTTGATGTCATGTAAGACATATTTTTTCCAAAATTATGGTTAAAAAATTATCCCCAGGTCTTGTATGTGGAAGCTTGGCCTCATAAACTTACTCTACAGAAAAGGGGGTCTTATATGTAATCAAATACAGTACTTTGATAGTTTTGTCATCATTATGTGCTTCTGAAAAAATCACACTTATAATAGTAAGAGTTTTTCATGTAACCACATACTTTTGTGCATAATGACCATATTATTGGGTACATACTTTTGAAATGAACATCCATACTCTTATTTTGTCAGGTAATACTAACTTTTCCAACTCTTTAGGTTCAATCAGCAGCTGCCCTGCTCCTAGAAAGCAAAATGTTCTACGTTCCGTTCCTCCTCAACTCAGCCATTCAGAGGTAGTACTTGCCATCACGGGCATCGTGCCACACGCAGACGCTCCCGTTCCTCCTCTGTTTGGTGACTGACATGACCCAGTGCCTCTGCAGTACCCGATGAGAGTTGCAGAAGAGGGTGGCACTCATCAGATGGATGGTGGGAAAATGGCATCACTGTAGATCCCTTCCAGTAGCAGCAAAGTTAGGTCATTGACCAAATTGTTGAGACAAGGGCTTTGGTGAAAAACCCATCAGTGTGTCTCTCTGCATGGAGGTAAGTTTGGTGTGTGCTCTGAGGGCACTATCCAACTTTCTTCATGGCGTTGCAGCTTGGACATTGGCTATGAAATTCCTTACCCAGTATTGCACAAAAAGTGCAAGGAACTGCAAAGATATTGAGGGAAGTGTTTTTTATTGTCATGGCTGCAAATTGGATTGGGTGTCAGTGTTGAACACCAGTGATAATTTTTGCTGTTGTAAATTTGTTTTCAAGAGGCGAATGACTCATGTGGTTTTTCCTGAGTCTTTCATGTACATAGCAGACTTTCACATTACTTCCTCAGGATGATGGACTGTGGAAGAAGTTACCCTGTGAGATGTATAGCTGTATGAATTTGTTTCATACAGCTCTATCTCCAAATTCATGTAGTTGTTGCTTCAACAAGAGTTGAAAGTCAACACTACAGTGTTCATTACCGCCTGGCGTAAAGCTTTGAATAGCCTAGCTCAGGAACAATAGTTACCATTTACACTGAATCAGAGTGACTGTCTTTTGTCAATCTAGGAAATATTTTCCACTGTGTTACATTTAATGAGAATGGGCAAGAAGGGTTGAAAATGTTCCAAAAACACAAACGGTGGTTAAGTGTTACCCACACTTTATTCTTCATGTATGCAATGGAAATAATTCATATTTTGTAACTAGCTTTCTGTGAAATGTGTTTGGTATTATAGGAATGCATTTCCTGGGACAATATACACAGATTCATTGCGTGAAGCTAAGGCTATGACTCTGGTGGGTGAGAAGGCCGGGTGATAACAGCATTGGATGCCCTAAAAACATTGCAGTCAATGTTCCAACAATGACTGAAAACTATTGCTCTTTAAGTGAGTGGTGTGGATGAAATGATGTAGGGAGAAAGGAAATGGGGAAGTTGGCATGCACCCATGGCATATTTTGGAGAAACATATAACAAAGTATCCTGAACTGCCTTAGTATAATGGTCGGCCATAAAAATAAAACACTTGCTGCAAGGATACTGCTCTTAAAAGGAGGCCACCAACAATGTGGAGAGGACCAAAACAAGGCTGAAGAAGGCTCTAAAGCAAGAATGCATATATCCTCCATTACATATGTGGATATTGCTCAACTTGCTGAATGCCCATTTCATATTTATACACCAATTCTTTGCCCTAATTTATACCTTCCATAAGCTGATTCAATTTTATTTTGATTTTTCAAACTGCATTCCCCTTTTTTACTCTTATATTATGCTTTCACTTGTAATTATGGATGAACAACGTTTATAATGACAGATGATAGAAAACTGAGTGATGAAAAAAATTTTGTTCAGTAATATGATTTTTTGCTGTTTATTATTACCAACTGGAAATAAACATTGTTGAAATGATGTATTTCAAGACATCCATAGGGCAATTATGAGTATAGAGCCTGTCATAAAATACGTCTAATTGTTGTTACATATTTAGTGAAAGAAATATCTCTATCACTAGATGTTGAGTTTGATGCATTTTTTTACTAAATTAATTCTATTATGCATCATGAGAGTTATATTTTTTGTACAAAATTTCAACAACTCATTTTATAAAATGCACATAAGAAGCATTTATAGGAATTTCATGCTTTTTGCCTAACTTTTTGTTTCAAAATCCATTTTTTAAGTGAAAGCATGCCAAACAGCTTGACTGCCATGTGGGTATCCTCCACCAGTTGTGTCGACTTCCAAATCCTATGCACTTGCTCTCACATTAGCACGATAAAGGGACTGGTCCCATTACTGCCCACTGCTCAAACAAGACCACAGTTACCATAGTAAGCATATGCGTGCACGAGTGTTGTACATGTGTTCTCCCTTGCCCATTGAAGACAAAAGTTTGTTCCTTTATTGGCAGCACATTTTTTTTATTTTGCTTGCCCCTCTTAACATTGTTCTGAACATGTCATTACACAGCCCCTGACACACGTTAACAGAGAATTCGCAGATCACTTAGGGATTTGGGTTTTTTTCCATTTCCCTAAACTCCAGTTATTGTTTGCTTGATGCAGACGTAGAATTAAAAATTTTAAAAGTAGGTTCAAGAATAATACCATGATCTCCATGTTCTCTGTCCTTTGTATATTTACCTGTTTTGTTTCATGTTTGTGTGTTTGAGAGATAAAAATCATCTGGAAGTTTTTGTGAATACACGTGTTGGACATTGTATAAAGCTGCAATCGTCTCCTGGAGGTGAATTGTGAAAGAATATATCAGAGTGTGAAACACTGTGAAGTTTGTGAATTTCAAAAGAAAGGAATTTGCATAAAGAGGCAGTTTTTAAGAATGTGTATAAATATTATATTGCATGTTTGTTGTCAGTATTGTCAGAGAATTTATATACATATTATATATATACATATATATTATATCTATATGATGATGAGATTTATGATGGCCGAAAAGTTACTGGGTCAATGGAAAAACCTATGAAAACTTCCTCGCCAAAAGCTTGGATTTCCTTGACTACAGCAAGCCTTTGAATTGACTTATGACACGACTGTTTGCTTAAGAAAAGGAATTGTACAGAAAAAGTGGATAAAAATAGTAATGAATGTGTAAGTTACCTCCCATGTTGTCTTAGACAAGGGACTCTTAAAAGAGTGACTCTGACTAATTGGAATGAGGGAGAGAGACTTGAGCTCTTGAAGCTGCAGCACTTTTTATTATATTTTATGTACAACCTGGTGAAAAATTTTAGCTCTACATCTGGACCCTCCTTTACTTTCTCCAGCTTCTGTGCCCTATGAGCTCACCCATTTGTACTTCAATTTATTTGGCTTGGTTACTTCAGACATAACCAGAAGTCTAACTCTTGATATTCTTTCCTGTCTTTCTTTGCATTTTTGTCATAAAGCATTCTACTTTCCATTTGGGTATCCACTAAGACAATGCCATCACTCCTGTAAATATTTAATTAATCATGGGTATTGGATAAGTGAAGATAAAGAAAGTCTGAGCTCTATTATGAGATGAATCATTTTAAATGTGGTTGATGATTATTTATTTTTGTCTTGATACTTTCAACATTACTTTTATTACTAAGTTCTCATCACATAGTACATATTTAAATAAATGGTTTATGCGCGTAAAAATTTTAATTCTGCAAGCAAGTCTTGAGTTTGGCTTTCATTCACTTCATCTGATTCATCTGAATATAGTAATTGCATATTTTTTTGTTTTTGGCATGATAACAAGATTGAATAACTTATGGTATGAATAAAAAATTGTCTTTGTCGGTGATTATGGAAATTCTTTTTGTGATATTTCAGTCATTTTAAAGTTCATTTTGGTCATTCATTGACTCATATCTACCCTGATGTAACGCTGCAATGGACAACTTAATTGTGAAAATATTCAATAGTTATTATTTAGTGTTGAATCCATGATTACACATTTAATATATGACTACTTTATTTTCACTTCCTTACCAAAAGTTCCAAAAGGGGCCATTCTACTTGAGGCATTGTCCCTTGAATTATTTGTGGTGGAGGCTGTTTCCATTATTTTCTCTTCTTCAGCTATCCTTTCTCATAAACATGTCCTTTGTATTTGAAGACTGAATTATTACCCAGAGGGAGCATGGGGGATATTCACATCTGGGGTGCAGGCTGTAAACTTTTGAAAAATTAGGCAAATGTCAGAATTATAAAGGTTTTGAAATAGTCTGAAATGTAAGGTTATTAGAAGGGGATGGGTGTTTCATCTTAAAACAGTGGTGCAATATGATATAGATTCATAGAAGATTATCGTGAAAAAGGTGAGTGTCTTGCACCATTTTGACTGCAAATGGAGACTAATCAAGCTCATGTTTGATGCCTTGTTCTTAGTCTCTCTTGATTCTCCGTTTTTATACACACACATTATGAGTACCCAACCCCACATTTTGAGGAAACATTTTATTCAATGAGTACATTGTGCTATTTTGTCTGGAAATGCACATGCATTATCACTGGATATATAGTGATATTTAAAAGCAAAGAAAAATAGATTTAAAAAAAACAAATCAAGAAGACTGTTCATGAACCCTGGGCTGGCCATTGCCTGGGTGAGCGCATCTGATTGTACCCTTCCCCTTCACTTTTTTAAGTCCATCTTTTACAATGAGAAGCTCTTTTAGCCAAGGTTCTAAGGCTTGTGGTAGAGATGTGGTGTAGTTGATAAAACTTGATGTCATGTGATTTTTCTAAGAGACAAAATATTTGTCCTCCAATTCCAAGCAATGACTGACTGACACAATTATACTTAAAAAAAAATGTCCCCAGTTCACCATGCTCCCAATCCATTTCATAAACTGCATTGACAACCACCTATCAATACGTAAAAATCTACAAAAAGTTATTTGTAATTATTATACTGTGAATGAGAGGGAGAGTGAGAGAAAGATAACCTCTTTAAAAATTATCACTTTCTGGTTGTTAAGTTTTTTCTGTGTTAGGGGGGGCTCTGAAGTCTGTAGTGTTTGTAGAAAATGAAACCTTGTAAGGATTAAAAAAAAGTTGATGCTTGTGTATTTAAAATAAAATCCATAAGTAGGTCAATGTTTTCCTCTTTTCATTTACTAAATTGTCTGGGCTGTCCTGTTTTTGTTCTTCCTCAAAACTTTAGAACTATGGTTGGCTCTGGTTTCTTCCTAAGACATGATGTATCAATCAGGGTTAGTGGTATTTTTCTTGCATTGAGTGTGAGCCATAATATATTGTTTTCTTTTAAACTAGTTATTCTTCATTACACTTTGGATACCTACATGTGTGATCCTAAAATGGTCTTATGTGGGCCACCAACATGACTTAAACGATATAACATAAAACTGTTTTAAGTGACATGGTATACAATCTTGGTCCTAGTTGATCAGGCAACCAAAATACACTATTGCACTCATTCTACTACATAGTATATTATGTTTGAATCTAGAGTTTTGCTTTTCTGTATCATCAACACAAAATTTAATTTCCTATTTCAAACACAATAGATTAATCTATTGATATAACTTATAGATTGTTGCGTGTGGGATTGTTTTAATAATCATAAATATATAGATCATGTTGAACTAAAAATGCAGGTAGTCTCTGTGCAGGTGTACCTACACATAAATTTAATATTCTTACTTGTCTGTCCTTCTTAATTATGTACTCTCTTCAGTTCTGTATTAGCAATTTTCACTTTATGTGCTCACTCTTGTAACACTTATTGATATATTAATCTTATTATGTCATAAATATAATTTATTTTGTCTTGGGTCCTACACAAATTATGTTGCAAAGGCCCTTTCTCATTTCGATACATTCCAGGTTATGGAGTCTCACCTCTAAATTTCAAATCTTTCATTTCATTTTTTTAGAGTAATAAGTCTAAGTCAGTAAATCCTTGTTAACACAAATGTTTTGGGGTGAAAATTGTCTGGGATAAATGCATGTGAACAATTCCAGTGATGAATACCCAAGTAAATTAGTAGGATACGGCTTTTCTTTACAATATGAGCCTATGTGATTATGCATTCAGCTTTTAAAAACTAGGTTGGTAAATGAATTCATGGGCCCAGAATCGTAAACCTGTTTTTAAGGAATATGATATAATAGGGGAAAGTGTGAATCTCACTTACATCCTAATGGTATCTCTCCGCTTAACTCTCAAATTTCAATTTTTTAAGATGTAGCCAAATTCTTTCTTTGAAATCAGTGACAAGAAAATAGGGATATCTCAGTTTTTCCTAGTATTCTCTTTGGTAGGTCTCTTGGTCACACACTTTAATTTGCTTATTCATGGCTGAATCCAAATTAGTCAGGTATGAATATGTAGTGAGCATTAAGCAAGAGGTCAGACAAGTGGTTACAAACATTCATAACAACATAAAACCAAATTTCATAATTCTATTAACATATTAAGAAAGACATAACTGTGGAAGGACCATCATATGGATTCGTGCCATCACTTGATTTATATCAAGCAATTTCATTTTAACAAGGATTAACTGTGTTAAAATGTTGAAAGAATTGATACAAATGTTCAATATCTTGAAACACTGTCCCTTTAACGAAGCACTCCCTTCTCTCCATGTATATATAATTAAAGTTTTTATGTATTCATGAGTTGATGCATATAAAACTTATTTCCTGGAGAAACAATCATCTTCTTAATACAAATCATCCCAGAGATTAATTAGGTATGTCAGGTTGCGACTTGAATTCATTGAGAATGTTGAATTGAACCTTTAAAGCTTTGGGGGTCCATTCCTTTCCCTCTACCAATTCAGCTTGCTCAAAAAGTAGTCGTCATAAAATGAAAATCATGGTTTTTAGTGTGTGTGTCCTGAGAGGCTTTGGCTTACTCTCTAGTCAGGGGTGAAGACGTTCTCACAAGCCTGACACTTAACCCTTTTTGTTAACTTATCACTGATTATAATATAATACCTTATATTGTATATATTTGTTAAACAGTCAGCAATCAGGAAATCCATCCATTTTAACTCCCATCTGATGCTACTGGTCAGTTTAAATTTTTATCTTGTGCAGCTATTTCAACTCTAGTCTAAAATCTGATCACCAGGGTCACACACTACCCATGTCCTTGATAGGATTATTCCCATCAAATATTTCCGGCCTTGCAAAAATAATGATTTATTTTTTAGGGCTTGCACTCATAAATATTCTTCAGGGTGGCTGTAAAAGCAAACATAATACAAGTCAGTTTGTCTTTGAATGAGCATTAGTTATAAGGTTTATTACTCCACAATAAATGTGCTAAGATCCAGAGGCCTTATGAAATTTTATCTAGTAATTACACTGCATATGGACACACAAAAAAGTTCTATGATGTGAAAAGCTGTGAATTCAACCAAGACATTCCGGTAGAAACATCAAAACTCTGTTTATTTTCTAATTTACATATATCCTCTTAGTTGCCTTCAAGATGTGTGTGCACAAGTAAGATTTCACCTCATAATATGCACAGCAGAACTCTAAACAAACATTGAACAATTCCAGGAAGGTAAATTAGCACCAGATAATCACTTCAAAAGGGGAAAACCTATAATTACAAACGTTCAGCAATTTTTGCATGAACTCCTGGGACAGAGATGGTTTCTGTAGTATTCATTATGTCACTTGGCATCACCCTTACCTTACACAGGGTGATGCCACTTGGCTTTTGATGCTGCTGGGCAAATATGCTGTCACTCCATGGGTGAATTATAAAAAAATTCTATCCATACAAATGTAGTTGATTAAACAGGTAGGCATTATTTACATCATTTTAAGGTTGACATTGAGAAAATATGGCTATGGCATTGAGATTTACTGTCCAAAGAAAGATGATAGGAATAAGACATGATCCAAGAAGATGAACGGTAAGTATGATAGCAGTGAGATATAAATAGATGGCTAGCTACGAAAATGAAAGATGGAGGAATTCTGATCACAGGTATGTGTATCTGAGTTCTGAACTTATACTCATGTGCATATTACAAACACTTCATCAATAAGTAAGATATTAAAAAAAGGAATTAAACAATAAGATTATTGTA
This sequence comes from Platycnemis pennipes, assembly GCA_933228895.1. NCBI lineage: Eukaryota > Metazoa > Arthropoda > Insecta > Odonata > Platycnemididae > Platycnemis > Platycnemis pennipes. Next base: position 123,004,214 of record OW121848.1, read on the forward strand.
TCAAGAACTAGCTTTACACTCAGTTCGAAGGAAATGAATCCTGTATGAAAAAATATTTTACAATGACTCATAATTTTTTATGCAGCAAGCCATCATTTTGAATTGTAAATGAAAATGAATTATTTTGCTCACATTCACATGAAGTGTGACCGGTAATAAAATAAGATTTCAAAAAATACATTTTGAGTAAGATAGTACCTTTTCACTGGTAAGGAAAGGATTATAAACAATAGTATGATACCAGAGTATGTGGGAAACATAACAATCAGGACTGATAAAGTATGATGGAATGATTCATTGCTCAAATTATAAGTAATGCTTTTCTTTCATTCTTATGATAATTCTAAGCAGTATCTCCAAATGCCCAAGAAGAGATGCATCAGCATTATCATAGTCTTAAGTAAAGGCAACAAGAAGTCCACAGTTTAAGAACTCATTTGACATGGAAGTGCTCTCCTCACAGCTCTCAACTAGGGGCTGGTATACCAATAAAAAATCTCAGCCACTACCAAGATTAGGGCCCTGGCCTTCATGGTTGGAGGCCAACAGGTACTCACCTCAGCCACCACACCAACCCAACCCCCTGTGATAGACTAATATGCAATTAGCAGGCCTGATGACCCAAAGATCGTGGGTATGAGCATTAGGTGCTACATTCATCTTAGGCATAGGGTTATGTTATGCTGGTAAAATCCTTTGCCAAGGAGGTGTGAAGGATAATGGCGATAGAGAAGGGTGGTGCATATAGCTGGGACAGGAAATGAGAACGTGTGTCAGAAGAGTTACAAATTTGGTGGCCATGAATGGAGAGAGAGTATGATATAGACCTTTTAATGTGAGGAGGGTGACAACTATTAAAATGTAGGTATTGTTGTTTATTTGTAGGTTTCATGTGCACAGATGTGGTGATTTTCCCATGGATAGATTAGTATTGACATCTAAAAAGGTTATGGAGGAATCTGAAATGAAGTGAGTGAAGGAAACAGAGAAAGAGGAGTTGAGGGCAAGAAGGAAGGAGTTAAGAAAATCATGACCATGCGTCCAGATGATATAAATGTCGTCAATGAAATGGAGCCAGAGAAGTGGTTTGAGGGCTTGTGAGTTGAGGAAAACTTCTTCGAGGTGACCCATGAATAAGTTGGCATATAAGGGTGCCATTTTCGTACCCATAGCCATTCCTTTTATTTGCAATTAGAATTTGTCTTGGAATTTTAAGCAGTTTTCAGTGGGAACCAATTTAGATAAAGAAATGAGGAAGTCAGCGGAGGGGTTATGGGGAGTGGCACGATGGGATAGAAAATGTCTCAGGGATTCAAGACCTTCAAGGTGGGGTATAGAGGTGTATGAGAAGGTGACATCAATGGTAGCAAAGATGATGCTTTGCTTTAAAGGGAGAGGTGTGTTGTGTAGGATATCTAGATAGTGGTAAGTATCTTTTATGAAGGAAGACAGGGAAGAAACTAAAGGTTGGTGGTGAAAATCGACAAATGCAGAAATATGCTTGGTGGGGGAATTATAACTAGAAATGATCAGTCTGCAAGGGTGGCCAGTTTTGTGGATTTTGGGGAGGAGGTAGAGGTGAGTTTGGGGATTAGGAGTGGAAAGAATGTCTATGTCTTGGGCGCTGAGGTTTACACTAGGACGGGAAGATTTAAGGAAAGCTTTGATTTGTTTACAAAAGGATGGGTTGGGGTCAGATTGAAGGATTTGGTACGAAAGGGTATCACTTAAATGCCTGAGGACCTCATTGACAAAAAAAGATTCGTCAAGGATGACAACTGTGGAGCCTTTATCAACTTTAGTTACAATAATGTTGGGATTACGGCTGATGGTTTGCAATGCCCTAATTTCAACAGGGGATAAATCATCATCCTTGCATTCCTATCAATGAACTTTACCACAACCACCCATGAGCATAATCAGTAGTATGAATTTGAGAGCCCTGTTTGCCCAATGACACTCTGTGGTGTGACAGGGCATCACACATTTGTGTCATGCAGGCTGGAATAGCATCAGAGGGAGCATTAAAAAATCTGCCATCGCAGAACACACATCCTCCAAAGGTGGAACTTCAACTGTGACAACAGCATTAAACTCATCTCTGCACGAAATAGATTCTTTCGTCCACCCCCTGAGGGAAAGTCCTCCAACATACCCAGGGCCCAGGCTTTGTCATATTCTTCTGACGTGAACGTGGAAATTGTCAATGAGAAACAATACCAAATAAGGCTAAGAACAATAAGGGAGGGGGCATGCCTCCCCAATATATAGCCAGGACTTCCTCTTCATTATTTTAATTCTGATGATACGGCCCATAATGGACGCGAAAGCTTTGATAACTAAGCTTCACACGCAGCAGCTTCCGAAAGAGACAACTGGAAACATATGCTGCGCTTTGTGTGTGCACAAGCTTGTGCTCTTCACATCTGTCATTTGCATTACAATGAAAAAAAATTTCCACCCAGTGGGTCAAGTGTACATTTTCAACATTGTACTGGGCATACTCCTAATGGGGCTTGTGGATTTCACCATAGTTCATGCACTTTCGTTGCTTTCCTCCCGCTTCCGTTACATACTCCGAATTCAGTTCACTTCGAGAGTCAACTACATGGCTGGGAAAAGTAAGTCATTAAATCTGAAACCGGTCTTTGTTTATTTAATGAATTCAAAAGTAGTGGACTGGATGGGCATTATTATAAAAAAAGACCATGCAGCTAGCACTAGAAGTCATAACGGTAGAAGATATGATGTGTAGCCCGATGATTGGATTTGGAACAAAAATTGGACTGAACAAAGTGATCAGAACAACCAAATAATAACTTAGGCATGTAGTTTAAATGAAAAGGCCCATAAAAGTCTGTTTTATCATAAAAAGTGCCACCACACCAAAAAAAAGTCCCAAAAAGTCTCTAAACAAGTCATTAAAAACTGTTTTATTTAATGAGATTGGAGAAGATTTGTATTTAAAACCACTAAAGTCCCACATTTGCAAAAAGTCAAAAGACTTTTTTTCCGCGCTCTAGGTATGACATGGTCACTATTAAGTTTGTGAACACATTACATTAACTTAGTTTTCAGCATTGTATTGCGAGCAAGTAGTTCCAAGGTTTCACCACCCGCCGCCCCAACTCGAAGCAAGGTGGGGTGGGGGGAGGAGAAGCGTGGGTGGGCCTTGTCATCACTTATGAGAATGACTCGCCTGGGATTATGCAACCTCGGGCGTCGAAATTGGCCTCGCCAGTGATGCACTTTTTGAAAAAGTTCAAATTGGTGTACCACAGCTGAATGGGAATGAGAATAATTTTTAGCTGCTGCGGAGGTGGGCGGGGAAGATGCAATGGAGCCCTCTTTGTTGGACGTGCAAGATCTTTTTAATGTTCTCCTGAGAGCAGTCTATTTTCAATACTGAGTAAGGGGGGCTTTATAGCTCAGTGGCAGAGCTCCAGCAGCAGGAATCAGTCAATGAGAACACGCCTTTGAAAATCATGACGTCAGACCGTTGAGCATCGCTGACTAGTGCTTAGCTAGCTAGCGGCTGCCGCAAATATTCAACCTTGTTAAATCTCTGCGGCAAGAAGACGGAGGCGCGATTGATTCGAATTGCCCAGCATTCATGGATGTGTTCTATTGGGTACTTATATGAGCACATATGAGATGTATTACGAATATTAATGTTGTTATGAAGTTTTAAAATTGTAATTAAAGAAGTGAAGTCACTGCTATCCCAGAAATTAGACTTTAGTGAAAATGTAACTATTGCATTGGACGTACACACGTGGAGTAATTTCTCATAGTCATTTAACACTTTCGACCCGATGCCCAGAGAATTTACGGGCGTCACAAACTCCAAGGCTACACAGATGCCCGTAGATTCTCCATGGGTAACTTTACACCAAGATTATAGCAGTTTTCCATAGATTTCACAGGCTTCTGGTGCTACTATGTATTACTTAGGGCTTGTAGCCCGTGAGAAAAATTAATGAGTTGCACAATGCATATTCCCAAGAATGACATCCTATTCTATGACGGTGAGCTTGATTTTCGTAGTTCCTTTTTTCGTCATGTCTCACTAACCAATGCTTTTCATGCTCAATTATCCACTGAGCCTTCCCATGTGGATCATGTGAATTGCTGCTTTTGATTATATTCTTGGCTCTACATTCAGAATATAGATAGTTTTGCTGAGAATTTTATATTCTACGATGGCATCAGCAAAACCACTGCAAAAACATGTGTAAATTTTTTTCTCTCAAAACATCAATAGACTCCTTTGGCTGTATATTTAATATCCAATGACAAAAAATGTAAATATTATTAGTTAGAATCAAAATAGAGATATTTTCCTTTAATTAAATTCATAATAAATTGGGTTTTGAATGTATGTATTAATTTTTAAAAAATTGAGAAATACGTAAAAAATGGCCAGGCCAGGAGGATGTTCCCATGCTTAAATGGCTTGGGTCCAAAGTGTTAATGTTTGATTGGAGTATGCATGCCATCTTCAAGTTTTATAACTAATACACAGCAAATTATTAATACATTGCTAAAGGTCCTGGTTTTTAAAAACTAAAATAATCAAAACTATTCCCTAAATTTCTATCTAAAAATTCCCTAAATTAAACTAAACTATTCCCAACTAAAATAAACTACTGCTAACCATAATGATCTACACACGAGGAAAAAAGGAGACGAAAATCAACAAGTTAGATTCAACCTTGATCAGAGGCACAAGGCCACAAGTTCCAGTGCCTTGCAACGCATTGCGATCTACTTCTTTCATGGTTGGTTGGTTATTTAGGGGAGGCGACCGACAGCTAAGGTCATTTGCGCCACTTTAGGATAGGTGGGTCATTGGGTAATGGTAGGAGTTTTCAGGGAACGGAGGAAGGGTGGAGAGAAACCCGGCGTCGGCATTAGCCTACTCTTAACGAAAGGCGCCAAGGGGACCACGGCTTAACGTCCCATCCGACGGGCGGAGTACTGTACTTGAAATGCCCTCCACTACGCACTCAAGTGGGGACCGGTTTTCCACTGAAAAATCCGCCACTGCCGGGAATCGAACCCGGGCCCTCGGGATGGGAGGCCAGTACTTCTTTCATACCGCACCGCAGAGCTATACTAGAGAGTTCCACTGATTTCCGTCTGCTGCGAAATCCATCATAATCATCGCCGCCGCTGAGCTATAAAGCTGGTCTAAAACATCTTCTGGCCTTGGTGCCATTTGATTGAGGGTAGTCAAACTCAAACCCACCTCTCACTTTAGCTTGCAAGAATAGGAGGTGAGGCTTTGTGCTCTTGATAGCACATCAAGAGCACAAAGTGTGCATTGGCATCAAAGGCATCAAGTGTGCATTGAAATACGATGTTACACTTACACTCAAAATATTTTCTTTTTTAAATGAAATATTACCTATACCAAACTTTTTTAATTTGTAGAGGAGGGTAGTATCTACAAAATATTAAAAGATGAGCAAATTCGAGGATGTATATGCATAGTCAAAAATCAATTTGAAAATTAAAAATTGCTATAAACTTTACAAAATTGTTTACACTTTATTATGTAATCATTTACTATAGTTTCAAGACCTTTACAAGAAACCCCTATTCATATCTTTATCTTTAAAAGTCTCAGATATATACCGTAAAATGTGTAGTCACTTTAGCTGTAATAATCGAAATGAGGGCATAAATACAGAATACACCCTCTGTCGAGAGTGGTGATCGACGCTTGAAAGGCTGAAAAAGTACAATGCTAGGAGGTATTCTCGTAGAGGGTAATGGTTGACTACTTACTCCTGGTAAAGTGAAGCCCTGCCTCATCCTCCTCTGTGTGGAGGCAGTTTATTGGCTGGGTGACCATGAAGGCAGAGCTTAACACTAGGAGGATGGGAGTTTCGCTCTACCTAGAAGGATGGCAAGGAATTATTTGACCCAAACTTCGTTTTACCAAATTGTAACCTTTTGTGCATAATTATAAATGCTAAATTATCACTTACCAAAATCATTATCTAATTTATAGTAAATGGTCATAAGGCTTCAATGGTTTCAAGTTTATAGTGAATATAATCTTGCAATTATTTATAGCTACATATTAATGTTTCAATTGAAAATTCAACAAGGCTATTGTGATGGCTTAGGAATCATTGATATAAAAATGCAAAAGACTATGACTAATTATCACATTTTAGACACATGGATCTTTTTTAGGTGCACATTACACAAAATATTTTTCATTTTCTATTTTTATTTCTTCATACCTTTATATGTTAAATGCTTCCTTTTGATCTTTTAAACATAATGTACATCAGCTTCACATCCTGGAATAAAGGAGCTCCTGGAAATTTTATGCACAGTTCATTCATACCAATATGGAGTAACCACCAGTAACATTACCTAAAAAAAATGATTTATTTCCATAAAAACTTGACCTAAACAAATTAGGTTATCGTTACATATTTACATCATCGGTTAATGTCCCCCAAATTATTTAGGTGAAGACGCTTCATCAAGCTGCTGGCTCTCCAAATTGTATTAAAACTACACATATTTCGAGCACTGGGCAACTGAGATCACAGAGGCTTCAGGGTGTGCCTCCATCATAGGAGGAGGAGAATTTCTGTTCATGCACATATCTGAGAAACTCTGAGGTGCAACATAACACTTGCTAAAAAATTGATTTGCTCAACTAGTCTGTTCCATTTAAAATGTGTCCATTTGTCCATAAAGTTTCTCAGAGCTAAACAGTATTTTCATAAAATTAGGATTCTTTTACCGGCAAGAACGAATCTAGGCATCTTGAAGTTATAAAAGTCATAAGGCATTGACCATCAGCAACTCTTCTGTTTCTTCCTCTTATTGCTTCCATCTTCTGATTTCTTTGATTCACCATTTTCCACCATTCCCTTGAACATTTTCAAATCAGCACAGAAGAGAATCTGTAGGAGGAATAGATACACAAATTTTAGTTCCTAAGTAGTGGTAGAAATTCATAAATTTTGATCCATGGAAACTTGGTGAATTTAATTTATACAATGGTCAACCAGAAAAATTGTATCCCCATTAATGGCAGAAAACTCAAGTCTCTCTTTCAGAATCAATATTATGTCAGCATATGGCACACTAGGTATTGCTCACTAGCTATAATTTAGTTGCTGGATTTTTGAGCTATTATAGCTACAATCAAATACACACAGGTAGAGTTTGGAATAAATGAAAGTAGATTTATTACAAGTGAGTTGATTTAACAAAGAATGAAAAATAAATCAGTCAAAATAAAATTGTCTTGGAATGAAAAATACTACAAGTTCAGGGAGCTAGGCAAAAAGAAAAATTCACTATGGTTTGGAATCAGGTTAAGCTGAAATGAGCAGAGTGGATCCCAATTCTCCTCACAGTAATAGATGAACTTCAAGATAACAATTTTCACCATTCTTTTGATTGGCATTCCATACTTTCCTACTTTTGTGAGTACAGGCATGTTATTCAGCATTAAGATAGAGGCACCCAACTAATCTATTTCTCCTCTGGAACTGGTGAATCATTCAAACAACATTTCAACAGGCTTTCTATTCACATAATTTCATTTATTACTGGCATGCATGGCTGAAATATATTTTTAGGGATTTCTTAGCAGATGTCAAAGCATTCTAAAGTAAAAGCTATGGAAGAGTAGCTAGCGGAGAATGGTGACAGTGCCAGCAGATATATCTGTTGAAGGGATGCTTTCTTCAGAAAATGACAATTCTGTCAAAGGTTCTACTATCACAAGGTCAGATGGAAAAAGGACCCAAACTTAATCCTTCCCGGGGGTCAATAACTCAAATACCTGTAAAAGAGAAAGGGGAGATGATGCTGACATTTTAGAAGGGAGGTGGGAAAAGGGATAGGTCAACAGAGACAACCTTCCAGAGCTGCTGGCCTCCTAGAAAGATAAGGGAAAAAACATGCTCCTCCATTTAATACTGCATCAATATAATTTATTTTAAATTTTTTACAAATTTTCTATTGAATTATACTGTTAAGCAAAGAAATGCACACGAACAATGCTTTTTCAGCACCAATACTCCAGGAATTCAAACATTTTTTTCTTCTATGGAACAATATTTTTTTTTATCTGTGGAGATTCTGCCATAGGCTTCTGAGAAATGACTCAGTTTATCCTGAAAAGTTCACTAGGCTGGTGTAGAAAATCATAGGGACAGAGAGCAATGAAATCCTTGACTGAAAATATACCCCCCTAGCAGATCAACCAAACATTATCTTTAGCCATCACTATACACCTCAAGAGTGTACAAGAATTGACAAGATTCTGGTGGTTATAAAAACCATGTGCAACTGCTATAATAATGTATTCTTAACAAGCATCACCAACAGTGGGAAACAGTTCTGGATGTTGTGTGATTCTGACTCGCCTATCTGAATTTTTCATTTACAGAGGAGATACAAGCAGGTAAGATATGAGCAGAATTCAATAGTATAGCTTGTCTCACAGAGAGGAGAAAATATTATTGCATTTGAGAAATTAAGTACCAAGTGGATATCAAATCTTCACTAGTGGATAATATTTCGTTAAGTATACCTCTTGCTTCATATATGTATGCAGCATGGGGTAGGAACTTATAGGTATAATAATAATAATAATGTCTTTATTCATCTGAAGCACAACAGGAATTGTGGTAGATGTCGTCAATATTTACACTCTTCTTGTGAGGATACATAATCAAGACAACCTGCAAGAATGAAATTTTCTACCTCAGGAAAGTAGAAAAAAATTGTAATTTAGGGAAAAGAGGCATTTCTGCAATTTATTTCTGTTACAGTTTCATTTAAAAAATTGTTCGCAGTGTCCCATAATATTGCTTTCAACTACATGAAAAGCAGAATAAAACCATATTTACAAAGGGCAGATTAAATATTTTGAGATTCATTTTAGTCTTGCAGTGGTTATGATTAGCAATCATGGATGGAACTGACACATCAGATATGTTATAAGAGAGAAAACTGCAAAATAACTGAAAAAAATGTTTTTCAATATCTTTTTATTAATGACATTGAATTTCCAAATTATGCAATGACAAAGAAAATTTTGCTGCCACAAAAGTGACAATGTACTTGCAATATTTTAGTCACAGTAATTGAAGATGAACAAAAAATGAACAGCTTCTGCTAAACAAATTATTGCCTATCATTCCCAAAAGACAGAGATACCTGATGCAAATGTACTTACAAAATTACCACCAAAATGAAGACTACTAAGCAGATGGTAAAAGAGGGAAAGGGAAAAGGTGGAGCCCACACAAGGGCAAAATGTCATAGGGACTTCAGTGATGAATGCTTTCCAAAAATATTGGCATCAACTGATTTGGTGAAGTCATTGATGACTGCAGGGATACTAGTGGCAACTGGTGGGAGGGTATATAAACTGTTTCCATGAAAATTCTAGGACTGCAAAGTAGCTGCAAAAAACTTGATGAAGCAACACAATGATATGAACAATAGCTAAATTTCCAAAAAGAAAAAAATCTTCCACCATGACAGGAATCTAGAACCTCATGATTTCTGGCTATGTGCTTTATCTAATGAGGCCACCAAGGTGTCCACCTTCTCCATGGATTTCAAGGGATTTTAAAGGCTCAAGAGTTGAGACAAACAGTCGTACATAAATTGTCACAAAACAGCTGTAATTGTGTGAGCTATGCCACAGTCCACAAGGTTAAAGCCAGCATTAAACACTTAAGTACTAACTGTTGACAAATTCAAGGATAGCAAATTTCCTGCAAACATCTTAAAGGAGCTACCACTCACTGACATGCATGACAGCAAGATTACCAAGGAGATCATAGTAAATCATCCACCATGACCGAGAATCCTGGGGGATGATTTTTCTCTATGGAAATCTTGCCATTAGTATATAAATTGTTCAAATATTGCACAAACATCCAACAAAATTAAATTTATCTGAAAACAAGAAATCAGTCAGAATTATTTTTACACTAAGTCAATGGTATAAATGTAACTTTGAATCCCTTTTACACAACTACAAAGTTGTAAGTTATGATTTCAAAATTATACCTATGTACATGCATTATTTTCAAGTATCAATACTAGAAGTACAGAGCCTTAAAAAAAACCTTAGTTTGGTAAATTCTCTTTCAGTTCATGTAAAATTAAATATTTCTACCTATACAATAGACTTAGCACAACTTTATCAGATGAAAAAAACTGCAAAATTGTGTGTTGCAAGCTGCAATCCACAATATTCAATCAAATTTTGTTTTATTCATTAACTAGCTTCACTCATCTGGAATGAAAACAGCCATTACTGGCCAAAAATTGGAGAACTTATTACCGTATGAGCCCAGCCAGCCAGGTCTCCATAGAGATTCCGGAAGTAACTCCCTATCTCATCATACACAGCCGGGGTAACCGTTTTGTACTTGGCAAGGTGGGGAGTGTAACGCCTAATGGCGATTTGGTGAACATGTGTGTCAACAGGCACTGCACCAAGGTGCCCTAAAGACATTAGGCAAATGCAGTCGGCTACCTGAAAAGTTAACCATAAATCACACTTAACACACTAGTAAATACATGAAGCTAGTAATGAATCATTTACCTAGACAAAAGAAAAAAACCAAAACGCACAAAAGCTGATGGTACAAAGAACCTCTCATTGCCTTTATCATCTTTATTACAAATAATAAGTCATAATCCAAGATGAATAATAACTGACAACTTCAATGGATACGAGAAAAAAAACCCACATTCAATCACAATGAATGATGTATATTACAATAATAGCCTCTTGAAGTCAGTTAAAACCTAACTTCAAAAGACCTGAATCTGGAACTTAAGAATACAAATGGATGAGGGTTGAATCACCAAACAGTGGAAAGTGAATGACATCAAAGGCAGGCTAAAAAATTGCACACACATGTGCAGGAAGGCCATAAAAAAGGAACATCGAGTGTCATGTGAACGGTAGATCACGTACAGATCAAGGTATGGACATGACACAAGCAAAATATTCTAGTTGTATAAAGGGTAGAATAAAAAGGCAGTTTGGAAGCGAGCGTTGAAACTGTGTCACAGCCCTCCACCAATAGTGAATATACTTTTGCACACTGAGGCTTACTAAGCATGACAAAAACTCAGTTTAATGGGCCTAAACCTTCTGCCAATTTTCTCTGCTTCATTATGGGTGTTTCAGCAGTTAGGATTGGTTTCCAGAAACCACTTTCACTCTCTTTCAACACTTCTGGACTATTGTTTACCAATAATATTTCCTTCTTTAGTTCAGCATCCATCCTACCTCTTTCACCCCATCTAAAAAGACAGTCATCAAATTTCCTATTCTACTATTTCTCATCATTTTACCCTCAATGACATCTTCAACAAATAATCCCTTTAGTCATTTTATCTATCTGCCTACTCTGCCCCTAATTTACTTCAGCAACTTTCTTTTCTCTCCATCCACACTTAACACCGTCTTATTTGTTTTCCTTCCCACCAATCATATGTTGTTGATTATTCTTCAAGTGTACATCTCAGTCACTTCCATTCCCTTTCCAATGCTTTTCAACCAGACAGCATCACACTCCACATTGTACTTCTCGCTAAACTTTTTCTGAGGCCTCAGACAAAGGTTCTTCAAATATGTTTTCTCTAATTAGTATAAGCCTCATTCACCAAAATAATTTTCGTGAACGAAATATAGGAGGCCGATACATTGTGGAATTCCATAATGTGATATAGAAAAATAAAATTGCTTTGCAAAATTCCATTGCAGAATAAATTTATTGAGTCAACATGTTTCACCACACCACTTCAGGACTGGACCAGTCCTGAAGATGCCATGATGTGGTGAAACATGTTGACTCAATAAATTTATTCTACAGTGGAATTTTGCAAAGCAATTTTATTTTTCTATAACAAACTAATTTTCCTTTGAATTACATTGATAATGCACCCACCATCATCCAAAATGTTACAAAAGAAACTGAAATGCTCAAATTAGGTACTTCAGTCCATTTAATTTTACTCGTGGGTGTGTTATGTATTTTTGTCCAAAGAATCCCATAAATGGAGTTTTATTTTGATTACTTTTCATCCTAATCTCCCATATATAATCTGTAACACATCTAGCAGGCATTGCAATGCCATAACTGACTGGTTAACCTCATACTGGTCATCCACAATCTCATTTACTTCCACCTAAAATCATTACCCCATCTATCTTCTCCAGGGTCTCATGCACCATTTCTGCTGCATATGTATATATTAAAGCAAAATGAATAAAATTAGTCTGTCTTACTCTTACCATTTTTGCCTACCTGGATTCAGCATCTGCTACTCTAAACTGAGCTGTTTGTGCCATATTCATATTAGTTTAGGTGATTTGTGCGTCCAATACCTTTTCCCAGTCTATTCTACCAAATCCCTTCTCCAAGTCAACTAAACAAGCTAAATTATCATGCACGTTCCTTCTAGTAATATTCTCATTTACAATATGGCATTCCAAGTTGCCCTCCAATTCCTAACACCATGCTGATCTTCACCTAATGGAACATTCGTCCTTTCCTCCAGCCTTTCATTAACAATACAAAGCAAAACCTTGCCTATATGAGACAAGCTTATGCCCATAAGAGTCATTGCAAACTCGTACTTTTCTCATTTTTGGTATATGAAGCAAACTCATTTTTAAAAAGCCTGCATGCCAGACTTCTTCCTCACAGGTCAAATGAATAAGCCTAAAAATCCTTGTTTTGCATTAATTCCCAGACTTTACAAAAATTGCACTGGGGCATTGATAATTCCTGAGGTCGCCACAACCCTCATATCCCTCTATGCTCCCTCTATCTAACAATCTAATATACCAGGGCCCAGACTATCCTTGTGTACATCACTTACAGTTTCAGATTTGAGTTCACAAGTCTATTATCTCTATTGTGAGGGCCTTCCAGGTATTCACTCAATCTCTTTAGTATCTCTTCCAGTTCAATTAATGCATTGTCCCGAGTCAATGGTACCATTTTCCCATTCTTATGGCCTGCAAATATTTTCACCTTCACATATGGCACACACAATTCATCTTCTAGCAGTAAATTTTCTATTTCACCATGCTTCCTTCAGTAATTAGTTCCCAGCCTCAGCTTGCTGCTAAGTTCCTTGATCAATATCCTATCCAAGTCACTCTTCACATTCTTCCATTCCCTTCCAGCATAAAACCCACAAATTGGGCTAAACAGGATTTTTTTAAATAGCCATACTAACAACGGACCATTCCCAAGAAACATAGACATATGGAGTGATTCAAATAGTTCTCCAACACTAAATTTTAATATTTTGTTAACACTCAAAAACATTTTGATTCAAATGGAAATAGGCTCATGAAATATGCAAATCTATGAGAAACTGAATAAAAGTTTTCAATATTAACTTAATCACAATAGTTGGAAAAACATTGAACAAACCTTAGCACCTATCCCAGGTAACTTTGTTAACTCAGCCTTGGCATCCTCATATTTCATAGACAGAAGATTTTCCAACCAGCATTCCTGGCCATCCTTTGCACCTGTCACTATCTCAGCAGACCCTCTAATGTACTTAGCACGATAGCCAAAGCCATTGTCTCTCATCCATTGCTCCGCATCTGAACCAGCCAGCTTTGATGGAGCAGGAAAGCAGTGGTACTTGGTTCCATCCACTTCTCCAATTGGCTCTCCAAATTTTGCACACATTTTTTCCACCATAGAAGATATTCTGCAATTTCAATCAAAAATAAAACCAGAATTCATATACATGGCCCTCCTTTGAACAACTACTCAGTAACACAAGAGGTTATCATGATAGCACCCAAAAATAGAAAGTTGAATTCTCTGCTATCAATGATTTTTGACTAAATTTTCTCAAGCATAGAGTTTTACAACTCGGAGCTTGTTATGAAATACTTTTTCTTTCCAATCTCATTGCAATTGCACAATTTTTTATCAATCAGCATCAGTAACAATTTTCAATTCAAGTTAAAGTGCTTGCAAAAGCTAGCATAAGCATAGCATACGTGATGGCTTACAAGCAACAACTTCTTATTATGCAGTGTAACATTTTTATGAGTCAGTTTGTGCAAGTGATACTTTGTTCGTATGTGAGAAATATATACAGCCTATCTTCACGCAGTCTAGCTTAACGCGTTGCACCGATGGCCAAAAGGACCACACAGGTGTTCTACGTGAATGTCATTTTAAAAATATAACTAATTGACCTATCAAAAAGTTTTACGCCAACATAATGTCAGCATGAAGTTAGGAAAAGTCACAGAAGGAAAGGCTTTTATGGCAAAAAATAAAGGCGTGGCAGTTATATAAAATCACAACTGCAGTCAACACGACCGCACTGGTGTTCTAGTGTTAAAGCACTCCACACACTTATTCATGCTCAGGCAAATTGGTAGAGAGGATCTTGCTTATTGACTTCATGGTCACATAAACATAGCGAAACATAGTGATAATGACTGCAATAAAAATTATTCACCAAACAAAAAATTCAAGCCAGTAAAAAAGAGACATGACTGGAAAACTGCCATTCAATTTGATCTCACTTTTGGCCCGTTTACACTACTATCTTTTTATGATGGTCAGGCTTACCATGGTTATAAATTGGCCGTGTGAACGCAAGTTACCCTTAACCCTAGTAAACTTTTCTACCACAATAGAGTTACTATGGTTGGTGCTAGTTACTGGTATTTTAAGGGCGTGTGAATGCAAGTTAGTAGAAAGAAGGTTTGTTTTGAAAATAGAAGTGGAAATGAATGTAGAGTGTTTGAAGACGAAGATACCGTATTGCACTATATGAATCGGAAATGAAACTTAATTACGACATTTATTTAATCACACTGTAATATATTTTAGAAATTGTATGACCACGTTCCACTGATTCGGTTGTTCAATGATGGTGTTATGTAGTATGCTTTACCCCTGAATCCTGAGTATGTACGCTAATATATTTATTTCATGTGTTTACCTTGCTGTGCAGAAAATATACATACAGAAATGAAATAACGAAGAAGTTGCAAACATTTGCCGGAAATTCGACTTGTGTTATTTTTTATGTATTCGCTCCTTAGGATGGCATTCAAAGTGTTTTCAGTATTATGCCCTTAAATAGCTCCTTTCACAAACAGCAGAATATGGTAAACTTAGGATACCGGATTTAAAAATACTGAATTTTGATAAGAGTAACAAATTCATTATGTATACTTGTATGTATTCTATTTGGATGCATGAACTTGTCTACAACATGGGTTAACATGAGCGATAATTTATTGAGAGGTCATTTCATAGTATGGTGTTCCATGGTTGGCTGCATTTCTTGGTGCATGATGCCCATATATACCTAAGCTAAATGAATAAAAATACAGAAAATGAAATGTTAATAATTTTAAAGTGTAAAGATATTGGTTGAAATATGTGAGAAAAAAGAGGTAAAGGTTGAATATCTTAAATATCTGGAAATTAAAGTCATGGAGGGTGTTCATCGTTGTACAAACTTTACATACTTTTTAACATATTACTTTGGAGCTATTCAAAGCAAATGGCAATTGCATTCAATTTCATATTTAAAATTGAAGTTCAGCAAAGTAACACAGAATCCATTGGGTATCTCGGAGATATGACCCACTGTCAATCATGAGGAAGTAATTTAAGAAGAACATTTTGGTTAATTTATCAATAGGGATCTAGGTAACTGCATTGATAACGTTGGATAAAATAACTGCATCTAATTTGCACATAAGATAAAATACGTTTCCAATCTTTGGAATCCTTGCAAGACAAAAGTCCTTTCTTTACCCAACCCTCCATTGTTATTTTGACTTAATTTTACTCTCCGATAGATGTCACTAGAGTCTTTACAATGGTTCTGGGTAGGCCGTGTAAATGCAAGTTAGTTTTAGCCGCCATATTAACCATCATTCTACCCTAGTAATGTGAACGGGGCATTTAAGAATAAATACCTGGATATATGGTTGTTGGTAGCACAGATGAATGAGAATATGTTCTCAACTGGTTCCTGTTTCAAAATTCTAACTCCAAAGAAAGTTTTTGCAGCCTCAGCAAAATGTGGATCACGAGAACCCCACTCCTCATATAAAGGGTGAAGATCAATATCAAGACGAAGGTATTCACGTAAAATAGCCTCTTCCAACTCAGCACCACAAGATTCTTTGATAGTCATATGTGACGGCTTATGCCCATTCTGTAGACAATGAAATAAAAACATCCAAAAAATTATATTCAACAGATTTACTAGTACCAGAGACTAGAAAAAATAAATTTTAATCTACAAAAATGTATCTTGACTGTGGATAAAATTACCAAGCTTGGGCAAGTCACTGTTAACCTGGCTTTGAGGCTTCCATTTAAAAATATGTGCATTTGATTCAACTTTTGAATTGCTAATCAAGGCCTGTTCAATACAATTCTCCAATCTTCATTTAGTTTGCTTGCAATATTATTACAATGATTGGTCTATTAATTTTAATAAATAAGAGAGAGTGAATACTCTCATTGCTTTTCAAAGCAAAGAGAGTGAGGATGATTGTGTTGAGTTAGGATAATTAAGATATTCATTCACATGCAACTAAGTATAAAGTTATAAAGAGTAAGCAAAAAAAATTACAACCTTGTATAACTAATCATATATTTAAATAAATCTTATACTCTATATTTGCAGTAGATAAACATTCAGGAAGAATAAAATAATGCCTGGAGTAGTATCCTTTGTGCATCTATGTCACACAAAAATCAAAAATCTTTCACTAAGTTCCGAAACTTCTAAATTACAACATTAAGAATGTTAATGTGGAGATAAATTATAATAAATAGTGAATTCCTTCAGCTGTATTATTTTTGATGGACTGAAAAGTGAGGATAAAAAGCAAAAAATAGAAGAAACAAAACACAATAATGAGGGGATGAAAAGGTGACGTAAGAAAAATTCACTTCGGCATGCCACTTACATGTTCACTTGACAAGGTAAAATAACATAATAACACTAGTGAGTCACACTCATGATTTGAGATAATACCATTACTCTCACTTCTTGACAAAATGGGTTAGGTGCCTCAGATTTAAACGACACAACATAAAATGTTTTTCTCTAAAAGGTTTGGCTAGTCAAAAATGAAGACCTTCAATATTATTTCTGATGCCTTTGATATTTTCATATTTTAAAGCCTTTAAAATACTTCTATTGCCAGAACTTTAATAGTTGGTATCTTCCTTTCATAAATTTAAGAATATCATTGTAAATATTGGCAATGTAGATGTCAATATTATTTAATAACTTTGTGAATTTTCACTGTCTTAAGACACTTTCCAATAGAATTTATTAATGTCAAGTTTTGTTGAGATTCAACATGCTCAGGTAATTCTTCATAAGTCAGAACTAATTATGCATGGGGAGAATAGATTGGTGGGAACAGGAGGAAGCCGGGATTTGGTCATGTTGTGGCTGAGAAGTTATGACCAAAGGATTCATCTATGTTTTAGCCTGCAAGCCACCACAAGGGCAAGTGGCAAGGGGTGGCAGTGGCACTAGCTGTGAAGTTGAGTTTAGCCGAAAAAAAAACTTATCAAATAATATTGAGTTATGGTAAATAATGTGATTGACAGAATTATAACTTGTTTGCATTTTAGACCTGTATTGTAGGTAGGAAAAATTAATTCTTGTATTGCTTGGCCCAACAGTTGACTTCTCTTAATTTAGTTCTTATATATATGAAGAAGGTTGATAAATACTTATATATTTATCAACCTTATTCATATATATAAGTGCTTTTGCTACTTAAATATTTTTTTTTTAATTGTTATGCAGGCTATACTCATGAGCATTCGATGCATCGAATGCTCATGAGTATAGTATAGAGTAACCACATGTGGTTAGTTGTCACCTAGGATCTCATTCATAAAACATTGATTATAACTATTACCGCTATATACCTATTGTGACTAAATGTTACAGGTAAGGCACGACCTTTTAGGTGTTTAGCTCATTAGGCTTTAAATAATTGCAACAAATCCATAACATAAGTGCAGAGTAGAATATTGATGCATCTATTATAGGAAAACTATCAGCCGTATGAAAATTGACGTGCTTGGAAGGAAGTCTTCAAACCTGGCGCTGAATATGGAACATGAGGATCGAACATAGTGTGACATTACTGAATTAATGTAGTGAACCAGATGGGGCAACTATGCCTTTGCACAGTAGAAGTGCCTGCTTCTCGCTAATATTTGTCGGAAAAAATATAAACAATATAGCCCAAGGCCCCATGCGAAGTTCTTCAACGTCATAATACTGACGTCATAATGATGGTGTACGTTATTAGGCATACGATTGGATAAAGGAAAATGTTTATGCCTAACCTCAAGAAAATTTACCTCGATCAGCTAATTGGCAACCACTTAGGTGCGAAGGAGAAAAATATTTCCTACGACACCTCAATTCCAATATTTACTTAACTTCGAACCAATGCATGATGGGTACCATAGGTAATTGATTTTAAACCTACCTTTACCGGTTGCAGTCGAGTTTTCTTGCTCGCAGATCCAAAATTCCTTGCAGCTGAAAAGTTGATATCGGGTTTCCCATATGATTTGAAAAAAAGGCTGTCACCAGTATGCTTTAATTTCCAAACTCTTCCGGCAAACACTCCCACGAACTCTTCATTCTCCTGGGAGTATTTCCACCTGTACTAACCAAAGAAAAACGTGCTGCTACGGTTAAGAATTCTACGCTGTGCTTGGAACTACATGAAAATGCGGTGTAAGAGATCAATAAAATACATCGATAAAATGAGCTAATGTAAGCGGTAAGACTTCAACCTAAAATATCATTAAAAGACACAGGTAATGTGCGTTATGGAATGAATTCCCTTCCATACCACAGCTCAGGAAATAACTATGTACCGAAAACTTTGACCCCCCGTGAGCGATAATTTAAGCTGAAGATCACTTTGTTTACAAGGAGTTGTTTTCCACGAATCATTATTCATTTTCAGGCGTAATATTGACAAGTTCCTTGAAACTTTTTCAGAATAACACGAGAATAATTGAACGGCGGGAACAGCTGAAACTTTCATGGAAGGAAAACATGCGAAATAACAACACCGGGCGAACAAGGGCACCTGATTCCGCATTTCGCCGTGGCTCTGCGGCTCTGCCACCCTCGGCTGATAGTTACGTTTCCGGCCAACAGAGAGCGTTCTGCTCGTTTCTATGCCTGGTTTGAACTTCAGGTGAGCAGTCGTGTTCCGTTGCCCGGTGGGGACAGGCGAAAATCTGTCGGAGGGTCTATCCTTGGATGCCACCTAACCGGTCATCTTAACTTTGACACTTACAAATCTGCCGATTTTGGCCTGCAGATTTTTGAGGGATCGTCATGAAGTTATTGTGCCCGCGATACTCCGTGGCGCACCGCGCTCAGTAGGTGTGGCTCAACGGGAAAGTGTTCAGTGCTCGGGATAAATTCATTCCCTGGCTTCATTACCTAGCAAAGTGATTGTGTGTGACATGGAATCGTTCGCGAGGAAGGATATTATTTAAGGCAATCGTTTCCGACGTATTTTTTGGAATTTATCTCCTGACAAAGTCCATTGGTTGGTCGGTCGTTCCTGCCTTCAGATTCATCACTTCGCCGCCAAAATGACCCGGAGGACGAAGCTGGTCTACCCTTGCAGAGTGGAAGGATGGCTTAACGTTTGTGGTGAGTAATTATAACTTCTGTCAAGTTTTATATTTGGTAAATAATGCTAGTCTCATGCCTCCTCCGCCAAAACCAAAACTTTCGGCTGTTGCTCCGCTCATTGCTGGAGTTGTGAAATCAAATGTTGTTTGGCAATTGTTTTGATTGCCACTGCTTCATACGCTGGAGTCCATATTAATCGTAATCTTAAATTAATTCACACCGATGCACCGCGTTTGAAATAGATGGTTTGCTGTAAGTTCCCTGTTGTCTTATATGTTGCAATGCCATAATTGTGAACGTTAAAGGAAGTATATTGGTCTCCCAACAATTTGGCAATTAAGAGAAATTTGGAAATTTGTACTTATAGATTTCAAGCAGTCTTCTTCAATGATGAGTTATTAATCTCGAAGCTGAGATAATATAGGCTTGCTCATGTAGCCATTGAAGTTTTAATCTCTCGTTAAGGCTACTCTGGCATCGTTTGATCATATACTACTCCATACTCTGTGGTATTATACCTACCATGTAAGATATATCTATAACTAGATGTATGCATAGGAAAAGTTAATTTATTCTCAAGTCCTGTAAATTGTCGTTCCCGAATTGATGAACCGTTTTGGAAAGGGTAGTATTAAAATGGCATATGCAAACATAACGAAGTAGAATACATTTTCTTTCCATTGGGTTATGACATGGAAGATGTTGAGATACTAAGAAAAGTATGATTATTCTTCTTTGATAGTCTACAGGAAACTTTTCAAGGTATTCAAAGCCCAAACGAACCCCCATTGTTATTTCCGAAACTCTTATAACGAATGCCTTCTTTGCATTATTGTGGTTCGGTATTTCAGCCTCTGTGTGCCTTCGTTTATATACTCTCGAGAAGAATAATGTAGACACTGTTATCCCATTTCCAGTTCGCTTCATACGTTAATTATTGAAACTGAAATATCTTTGGGGATGTTAGGTATATATGCTATATCTTTTTCTATCCACCGTGTTTCTATGGGAAGATTCAGTTCGTTGTCATGACGACGTAAACAGTTGCCATGGTTCGTCATTGTCACATAGTCTCCATTTCAAAGGGGTATTCGAGGAGGAGGAAAATCACGGTCTGCCGGGAGTGCGAACCTTTCCGATCAGTCGATACTGTTTTTCTTGTTGTCTGTTTACACAACAAAGCCCGGGATTGTTTTACTTCAGGGAGTCAGGAATTTCGCTTCGTTTCTTCGGAGGCCATAGCTCACCTATCGTTCAAGGACAACGAGCCGTGGTCGCTCGCTCTTGGTGGGTGTCCCGGCTGCAACGGGCGGGTTCCTCCCCCATTCAAACGAATCTCTCGTCCACTCCGCCTCCACCGTGGGGTCCATTCTCGACGCAGATTTTTCGAAATGATGCCTTCTGGCATCAATATTCGCCAAGGTATTTCACCATGTATCGTAGTAATTACGCGCTATCCACTGGTGCTGTCGCTCCTTTGTTTTCACACCATCGGAAGTAAGCTAGTCGGGAGTGTCCGTGCGAAACGGTACCCATTTTCCGAGTACATACCTACACACTTACCTGGAGGAATTCCGTGGTGGTGTTGGCGCGCTGAAACGTCTGTATGTGTACTGCAATTGTTGAGCCGGGCGCGTAGCCAGCCGGGTCGTTCCGTTCGTCCCCCCTCTGTCTCGAATCATCGGAATTCTTCTGGAATCCGCCAAGTGCTTGCTTGCTTTCAGGGCCAGAGGGAAAGAGAGAGAGAGTGGAACGGCGATGGATTTATAAGATGAGAGGGGAGCTCCATGGCTGCGTTTAGATTATAGCTTGAAATCAGCAAATTTCGACGGTAAGCCCAAGCGCTATGGATCTTAGAGAAGAGGTGGTCGGCCCAAGAAAATATATTCTATACTCACCCTTCCAACCTCGAGACGTTCGACTGAACCGCCTTGAGGAATGCGGATCTGTGTCGCGCGAAAGGAAGAGCGCCCTCCATGGATCGATGGACAGATTTGTTAGTTACAACTTGGGCTCATCATTGTGTCATGGGAGCTTCATTTTCCCCCGGTGTTGCCGTCGAGGCCACGCGGTTAAAAATTACTGCAACGATCGAGTTCTGCTGGCTTCTGAACAATCTTTCTTTGAGCCCCGGAAAGATCTTTCTGCTGTTCGACTACCTACTTAGGTGTTGCAAAAGGAATTTTTTTGCTATTCAGCCATTCGCACCCGGGACAGGAGACTTTTCATGACCTACTGTCGTCGTCATCGATGAATTGTTAGTGGGAGTTGATATGTAGTTGATACACGGATTATATTCCGTCCCGTGAGCATGGGACTTTGCGGAAAGGATTTTTGAGGGGTTCCGCGATCGTGCTGCGAGAGGCAGCCCGTAATAGGGCTCAAGAGATTATGCGTGACATATCCCGGTAATCGTTTCCACACACTGTTTCCGATTACAGCACTTGTGAAATTTTGAGTTCGATTGATCAGTCGTTTGTTTTCACATAATAATCGACCATGCTTTTTGCCTAATCTCAATCACCATCACGTAGCCCAAGTAGTTCAGGCGGTATTTTTTCCAAAGAAATTAAAATTTACGTTGACTATTGGCTGTCGTAATTATTTACGATGTTATGATCTCTTGCTTTATCACATCATACTTTGAAATTTTTCAGAAAAATCTCCACTTATTCCTTCTGGTGCTATATCCTCTGGAATAACAATATCTATGCATACGATTCAAAAGTATGTATTGAAGCATCATCACCAGTCATTTATCCTGAGATGGGTTTGACGCAGCTCTACTCTCAGTTCTCCGATCGGCTAACCCCTTCATATTTACGCCATGTCTTTTCTTTTAAATCCTTCAATACGTGCTTCACAAATTTCACCCGAGGCCTTCCTTTCCCACCATTCCTGTTCACTGTTCGCTCGACGATTGTCTTCATCAGACCATATTGTCCCAAGATGTGGCAGATTAGGTTGTTCCTCCTTCCTTTCCAATTTTTCAGCAGAATTCTCTTTTCTTCTCTCTTCTGAGGCCTGATGTAACGTACCAGTGTAAAAGAGAAAAATAAAACTCACACCAGCATTGACTCCTTGTTCAATAAAAAAGTTAGTTGGTTGGTTATTTAGGGGAGGCGACCGACAGCTGAGGTCATTTGCGCCATATAGGATAGGTGGAAAATTGGGTAATGGTAGGAGTTTTCAGGGAATGGAGTAACGGTGGAGAGAAACCCGGCGTCGGCATTAGCCTACTCGTAACGAAAGGCGCCAAGGGGACCACGGCTTAACGTCCCATCCGACGGACGGAGCACTGAACTTGAAATGCCCTCTGGCACTAGGCACTCAAGTGGGGACCGGTTTTCCACTGATAAATCCGCCACTGCCGGGAATCGAACCCAGGTTTTCGGGACGGGAGGCCAGTACTCTAGCCACCACACCAACCCGATCCCCCAAAATAAAAATAAAGCATTTTTTTAGCTACATACTGAAATAAAATTATTGGATCACCTTATTTTCCATTAATTATTTTTTCAGCTGTGGCTAGTTTTTCTGAACGCCATATATCTATTTTAGTGGAGTCCTTAGCCTCACAATTTCCTTTATCGCCTCAAAATATCCCGTTTTTTGTAGCCCTGAATTCTTTGGTTAAAACGAGATATTCACTATTTTAATATTAAAATTTTAATTCGTCTGTCCGAGTAAAATGTTCAGGTCTTGTAACAGAACGATGAGGATGATCAAAAACCGATCACGCAGGCTCCGCCCGTTGCATCCAACTGCACCCAGTTAATCGATCACCCTGTTAAGCGTATTAATTTCAAGATTGTCTCTGACACAGCCGGTGTGAGCCCAATGCCTTGCTGGGCGCAGGGAGAAGCTATTCTCCAGGTCCTTCGCCGATGGCAAAAACTAATAATACATTCCCGAGAAGGGACCTATGGTCCCATCTGGTCGCGAGGCCCGGAAGGGCCAGGCTTTTGCCAGTTGAACCGGAGTCTCAGTTTTATAACATCTAGTTGTAGCTAGCCAATAGTTTGTGCTCTTCATATGTTACTGTGGTGAATGCATGAAATAACATAGTGATGACTATATATATATAACCATCCCGGCTCGGTGCAACATTTATATTAATCAATATGCTATCTAAATTACCATTATTATATTAAGAGCAAGAGTTACTCTTAATTTAAGACATGTCAAGATCCCTCGTGGAGGATGCAGTAACCTGGACGTGACATTATTTTTATTCAACTATCGTTTGAATGTCGAAGTATGCTTTTCGTTCCTGTGCCGTATACTGAGCCCTCCTAGGGCTTAAGCGGTGATCCTCCGGGGAACAAGGGTGACAATCAGACGGCCTCATCGTTATTCCTAGTACAACGTTCACCCTTGGATGTGAACTTTTTCCTCTATGCTGGGGTGACTCAGGTTAAAAGAGTCGGAAAGACTTTTGCCGCCGATGGCGTGTGCCGATATGGTTGGATTTGGTCGGTATCCTACGGAAGATGGGTAAGGGAAGATAGGACGCCAGGAAGGGTTTCGAGTGTAGGGAATCGGGGAGGTTTTAGTGGGATTGTGGAGGAAGTTGAAGTAAGAGGTGGAGATGTTAGATACAAGGAGAACGGGGAGGAAGAGAGTGTTTGCTCCGTAGAATGTGGTGCGATTGCTTTGTTCTACCCAAGAGTTGGGGGAGGGCAGGAATGCCGCCCTAGAAATTGTCTAGAATGATATTTTACCGATGTAACGCAGGATCTGTTTCGGCACTGCGTTTAAATCTTGAGTGAAAAGTTGTTCGTTGGTCTTGTAGTCTTATCTGAGTGGGTTTTGTTGGAGTGCTTCCACTGTTTTACTTCTTATCTGCTTGTCTTGAATCCTCAATTTTCCATTTTTTCCCTTCAATTTAGCATCATTTGTACCTCTTCTCCCTTATAGAAATCTAGAAGATTATCTTTCCACCTCACTTTTGTAGAATATTTCCTTTTATAACCTCCTAAGGAATTCCAACTCCGCTTATTACATGTCCCATCAACCTTTTCCGCCATTTTTCCTCTTTCGCCGTCTTTACTTTTCCCACCATCTAAAGAGCTACCCATCACGCCTTAGTGAACTATTTACATTCTTATAGGAATCATGAGTAAGTAATTCTTAGGATATTATCCACAGTCCATATCCAAGGACATTCACCCCAGTGCTTAAGGTAGAGAAGTAACAGAGATAATGACTGTGGCTTTGGGACGAATCTCTTTGGCGTATCATGTTTTGATGAATGTAAAGCTGAGAATTTACTTTCCTTATTATCCTATTGACACCCAAGCCAAAGAAAATTGTGTAACTATTTTTTATATTTTTGATTTTATACTGGATATAATGTTTTCCCATCGGGGAGAAATGAGCTAATTTAAAACATCTTCGTCAATTCATCCGGGGAGAGATTCTTCTGGCAGAGGGGTCGTTGAAATCGACTATTTGCCGCCACAAACAGAATCAATTGGATTCGATGAGAGTCCCAAACGATAATGATGATTGATGTAGGAAGTCCGTGGCAATAAGTGTTTATCTTTGGCATTCTGTGTTGTAAATCAGCTGAATGTATCGCTCGGCGGAAACACGAAGGTCACGATTGGCCTCCGAGGAAAACGCTCCCAATGGATTACGGTTACGTCTTGTGTATGGCCTCCCAGGACCGATAATAGGGCGGACGACCTCTCTTTTAGCTTTGTGCACAAGAGGCGGTTACCCGCCCCCGTACCGAGGAGATCTCGTGACGAAAAAATGAAGAGCTTTCAGAAATGTCCGTCATTTTATACATTTCTCCGTCAGCCTTGGTGGTAAATAATGTTCCTCTTTGCGACAATGGACCGAAAGTCTATCAAGGGGAGTGTCCGAGCTTCGGGTCTAGGACTTTGACGAAATTTGCCCGACAGGTAGGCCTTGATTAATTATTTACGAATCACCCCCCCATGTAGGGTTATATATCCAATAACTTCGTCAAAAAACGAGTTTGAAATATTTTATTGCCAATGTAAAGCTTATAATTAGTCATGTTTAATCAGTGCAGTTTGGGTTAGGGGTAAAGTACTCGCTTCACAATGTTGGTTACTTGCTTCACAGGGAAACCGACATTGTGAAGCGAGTATTTTACCCCTTCCCCAAACTGCAAACATGACTAATTATAAGCTTTATATTGGCAATAAAATATTTCAAACTCGTTTTTTGACGAAGTTATTGGATATATAACCCTATATGAGGGGTGATTCGTAAGTAATTAATCAAGGACCACCTGCCTGGCAAATTTCGTCAAAATCCTACACCCGAAACTCGGACACTCCCCTTGTAAGCCGCCTCCCCTCGGAAAGGGTTTGAAAGGAGCGAAAAGTTCGGACGTGTGTGAATGGGGGGAATAGGAGGGGTAGGGTCGTGGTGGTAGGGAGCGGGATATATAACGTGGTCCTGGGAGATGTTTCTCTGGTGCCCCGGTCGTGACGTGCAGCTACATCGAGATTGCCCGGCTGGCTGGTTCGCTGGGGCAGAAACGTGTATTGTCTCTCACCAGTCCCTTGGACGCCGGCACGAGCGTTCACGAGAAAGCCTGCCTCGTATTTCTTCTTCCTATCACTCGTCGTGGTTCCGATGTTTTGGGTTCCTCGTCACGTTTTACCCACTTCGCTTCTCGGGTAATGATTTCCATCTTTTTTTTGGAGGTGGAGAGGGAGGGGGTGGGGCTCGCCATCTTTAAGGATTGGTGGGGTGGAGGAGAGAAGATTTTTCCCCATTACGTCTCGCCGTTCATCCTCGAATGTGTTATCTCCGGAGGTCGTTGTGTAAGGTGATTTTGGGACATGGAAAACAGTAATTAAGCGATCGTGATCGCGGTTCCCGTAAAATAAAACTCATCCGCTGATCGTAGATCCGTGCTCACCCGTATAAGAATTTGCTTCGTCTTTCTAGGCGAGGTCTCATGCCCGCGGGGAGGACCGTGGTAATTTATTTTCCAAGGGTACCGTGTCAAGTTTTTCCACGGAATTCATGGCAGTTTATTAATCATTGAATTACGTAGGAGATAATGTTTGTAAAACAGTTGTAAGTTATAACGGTTGAGTCTGATGTTATGTGGAAGGCCATTGACATGGTGAAGGCATCGAAGAAATATGAATAACTTCAGACCACCTCATATTTTCTTCTCCTTTCATTGTTAATTTTAGTTTCGCTGATTTATGTCGTTTGAGGGTAAAATTGTTGGGCCATGAAATGGGATATATTGTTTCATTTTCATCCCTCCATACTGTTCGTATTACAAAAATTATTCAAAATATTTCTTCTGCAGTGAACAAGTTCACTATCTTATTGTTAGACTGACAAACGAAAGAAGAGCACTTTCTTCAGTCGTATGTGCAAAGAAGATATTTCAATCAGTATTATCCCTGTATGGGGTCCAATCCCCCGGGGTCCAATTGTTTGTGTGAAATAAATGCAGCTCTGTCGCTCAGCTGCGTTTTTTTTGCCTTTGTTATGGAAGTATTGTCTTTGTTTCACGTCGTACCCATAGTGATTTTCGTGGGATGGCCACTCAATATCACAATGGAAAGTGTACAGTGATCGCGACTCTGGATTCTAACATGTAACCAAATTCAAATGCTTTATGACCAATGAAAATCCTAATCTATATGTTATATAATACATATTCGGCCATCCTCACATTACAGTGTTAGCGGGTGGATCTGGATGCGTTTTAGGTTAGACCTCACAAATTGTTTGATCCCTTATGATATTATCTATTAAATTTTTACCTCATACCTTCCCGAGTTTTTCAGTTATAGGTACCTCAAAAGAAAGCACTTTTTTCCATTTCATCGCTCGTTGTTTTCTCTTTAGAGTTGGGTGTAGGAAGTTACCTTCTTGCGGTAATTCCGGTCAATTGCCGATAGAACTGTTTGATCAATGGCTGACTTCTTATCAGACTTTTGTTCTGCATGGATTTACAGCAAGTAAAAATCATGTTTCATTTAGGGAATGCGTTGAAGAAAGGCTCCAAAAAACATCTGATGGTCGTGCACCATATCAGTTCGGTTTATATTGTGAGTGTAACAGTTCATTTGTAATCTGTTGGATCTGAGTTCTTTCATTTTTTATCTGAGTTCAAATTCTTGGTTCATTTGCAAGCAGGCGACTTTAACCTCGTCCTCCTACCAAGAAATGGTGAAGGAAGATCGAAACTTCGCGAAAGAATTTACCTACTTCCTGATTCATCCAAATCGAGAATCAATTTTATTCAGTACTTGAACTCTCTAAAGTTATGTATGGGTAAGTCTTATGCTGGATCCTTCTCTTCCCTATTTCGTGTTAAACTGAATTGTTACACTTGAGGTATGAGAATGAATTTACTCGGTGCTGATACTGATTCCTTAGGGGCCGGGAGGGGGGGAAGCCCCCTGGAGGAGCAGAAAGATACGTAAAGAAAGGGAGAGGGCGTTCACAGGTGCCCGTACAAGTCTACAAATCTTCACCGTGCTGCCATTCGGTCTGCCGAGGCATTCTGCCGGCGAACAGGTAGCTATGGGAACGCAACCTTCCCTAAAAACCTTCCCACCTCGCCCGATCAGCTGACTGCTGCCCTCCCTCCCCGGCCCAAACCTCCTCCCACTCTCCCGGATGATGGTAGGTGAGAAGGTCTCCTTCTCCGCCCTCCTCCCAGGCCACTCCCAGCCCCATCCTCGGGCGTTCAAGAGGTAGGCGGCAGCGGAGGTCATTGACAGTTTCCATAGGACTTGTAGTGGGGAGGGGGCTTTGGGCGGAGGGAGGGACTGGAGGGGGAATGGTCGCTTGCAAGGTGGGTTCCCAGGCAGCCCTAGCGTCGCTTAGTTAAAGAGTATATGTATGTATAACTGTATCTCGCCCGCGCGCATAGCATTCGTAAGGGAGGGATGCCTGAGCTATGCAAGCGGACTCAGGCGATGAGGAGGTCCGGTCCCTGGACATTTTTCTGTTTGATTCGGATAGTTTGAGATGTTTTTTTTCGTTTTCCTCCGCAATTTTGAGGTAGACTAGCCCGGAAATCAGTCGCTCACTATTCCTCACTTTAAAGTCGGGTGTTTCAGCGAAGTTGACCTGATTATCTTAAGGGTGGAGTACGAGATACCGAGAAATTTTCTCTATAGGGGATAGGCCGAAGCGTTTACACTAGCTTGAGAGGTCTGCAGTTGTGTTTGATTAATGCGTTAGAATGTTTTACCCGTGGCTCTACGAGTTGCACGGATTAAAATATTTTAAGGTGGCGTTGACTCACGAAAGTCAATTATTACCTCAAAATATCTCGTTGAAGATGCTACTAATTACTTTCACTAGTTTACTTCAATTCATCCTCAGTTTTCTACGGTCGGTGATATTTTCTTCGCAAGCTGTAGTGTACGGAGTTAGAGAAGGTGATCGATTCGCTGTCCAAGATGGTTTGAAATTTTTTCCGCTACCCTAGAAATTATTGCGTTATTTATAATTAAATTTCAAGACACTTGAATTGAAGGATAAGGGCTTATAGATTTTTAACTTGCCAAATATTTGTCCTGAGTATCCGATATCGTAGATGTGTGGGCACAGCAGTTGCTCAGAAAGTCCCTCGGTAGAGGGTCCTACCGGTGGCATGCAGCAAACGGCCATTATCGGGTAGTTAACAATAAAAGCGTCCGCGGTGGAACCCTGAATGCTGGGGTGAGTGAATGCATACTGCACTGCAGTACGATATTCTTGGTCGAAATGCACTCAGTCGTGTTTACGGTCTGTGGATCTCTTATTATAATTTTTACGGGAAGGGATCGAGAAACCAGTCCTTTTCCCACACAGGAGAAAACCATGTAGGAGAAAAGAAGAAATACGAGGCCTCAATTGAGTGTGCCCAAGTTGGCTGTGAATACTTCGTTAGTCTGGGAAAATACTGCGTTTTCCGCCCGCGTGAACGAGGGGAAGATAGAAAGAGAGAGTAATTAAGCGGTGTTAAGCTGAGTAATTAAGTGTCGGCCCGGTGCTCGCTACACAGCAGGGTTTGGAGAAACGGGATCCTAAAAATGTTCCTCGATTCCAGAGAGAGGTAGATAAAGAATCTCGCATTCGGAATGGAACTGTTGCTCTCTCCCCCACGCCCGTTTGCTTCCTTCAGATGGAGGCTCCTCCGTCTCAGGGATACGATGCGACTTCCTCCTGTGTGGATTCCCTATTCCATAGACGACGGGGGGTTCGGGGATCTCACCCAGCCAGTCGGAAAATGCTGTAAGATTGTTACGATCTCCTCTTCCTTTGTCCGGGCCCGAGCGGGCGTGAAGTGGCGGATCTCGGCTCTTGCACAGTCGGCCGAGCGAGTGCCGAGGAGTGTTTATTTTGGGTGCCGGAGCGTGCCCTTGTTGTAAAACGGTGAGAAGGTCCCCTGCCGCCGCCGCCCGATTTTTTCAAATGAGGTCAAGGAGGGAAACACATTTCTGTCCGTAACAACCCTATCACAGCTTCCCTATTTATTTCTTTCTGGTCTGGTCACTTTTATACGGGTGACGAGCTTTCCCCGGGCTCTGGGAGGTTTCCGCCTTTTTCAAATTTTCCGCGGTTCGAACATTATTAAATGAATTAAAATGGGAATCATTGTCAGGTCGCAGGTTAAATTTATTGTTAGACTTAATCTCTAAAATAAATTCCAAGACAATATTTTCAGTGATGATGTTAAAAATATTTTGCGAACCCCAATTTACTATGGCAGACTGGACCATAATCATGAAATTAGAGAAATTGATTGCCGAACTGATAGATTCAAAATGTCCTTTTTCCCTCGTACAATTAGAGATACGAATAACGGTAAATAGGTCCAATCGGAGAGTAGCAATGGATAGCATTGGTAGCTGCATGTTGGTATGAGTACCTAAAAATAACCCTACTAGAGTCCAGCCGCGTTGAAATGGTCCTGCGCGAAAATTTCCGCGCACCCCCTCTCTGTCCTCGGCTACCCCCACTCCGGGCTCCTTCCTTCCCCTACCGTGCCTCCCCTACCAGTGTCACTTCATTGTAGTTGCCAGCTCTTTTCGTTACGGTTCTCTCTCGGTTTTGCGCGCTTGACTTTTGACACTGCTTTGGACATTCTTTTAGGATTTTGATTTGGATTTCTTTCTGGTAATATTTTGACTTACGCTTCCATTAATGTATTTGGTTTTGCGACTTTGGTCCTTGTTTACAGATTTGGGTCCTTAAACTCTCGTATTGCTTATTCGCAATGGCCAGCTCGTCGAAATCTTCGTATGACCGAGGCAGGCCACTCAAAAGTCAGGCTCGAGAAATCGGGTACAAATTTATTCGGTTTTTGAACGATTTAAAATTGGAGGAAAAACTAAGTTTAAGCGTGGTGTCATCCACAAGCCAGGCTACGGGAGTTGGTACCTCCACGGTGAAGAGAGTTTTAAACGAAGGGGAATGGTCTCAGGAGAGAGGAAAATTGTCGTTATTAATTATTAATCATTACGGGAATCTAGGCACTAAGTGATTCGTTTACCCCCTTACTACCCTGACCTCAATCCAATTGAGATGGTTTGGGGTGACCTCAAAGAAAAGGCAATCATGAAGAATAAACTACCATTGGATTCCCTCAATTTATTATTAAATATGAAACTTATCTTCATCGATTTACACTTGTTAATTAATACGAATTTCCTGTCTTCTTTTAGGTGCGTCACAATTTGGTGGCGACATCCTTGAACAAAAAAGCGAAATTGTTTCAGAACATTGTTCCGAATATTCCACCGATAAATATACGAAAGTTTGCAGACATGCGCTGATGGATAAAGAAATAGACAAAATAATTGTCGAACTAACAATAAGTGGTAGTGACACGAGTGGAGACTCCGACACGTCATTCTCATCCTCGGAAGAGTGAATGAAATGTATTACAATCTAAATGCGCGAGCTGTTTTTAACTACAACTTTGTTAATAAAGCAGAAAGAATTTTAGTTGATTGAATATTACGGTAATTTTAGTAGCTATGATTATTAACTTAAATTGATAGCTTTTGAGAGAAAACTATGCCTACGTTTTCCAAAAACTATCACGTGTGTGCCATAGGAAATCAGTAAATCATCGCTTCGTGTCAGTTTATTCATTACTATATTGTAGTCTAGTAAGGTTTGGAGGTGGGTTGCGTATAATTTAATACATTTTATTAACTTTTATTTCCTCACAATGCAACCAATGTAACTTTAATTGTGATCCAGAAATTGAGAACGGAATTATTATCTCATTGTTTTATTCTCCTCATTCTCTATTGGAAGCTTTGTTTGAGCCTGTTTGTTATATGTAATGTTCCACGGCAAACATACCAATAAATAAGGTTATTAACATTTATATGCTAAATTAATTTCCCTCCACCACGGCCAGTTTTGTGCCTTTGTGTTTTCCTAAGCTCGCCGGATTGAGGAAAACTGGCAACACTGTTTGCCTCTCCTCCAGTGAGTGAGTGAGAGAGTAAAGAAGGGGAGGTAAGGCCGGGAGGTGGGGTAGGTAGTCGTAGCTCCTCCCACCGTTCACCGAGAAGGACCATTTCAACGCGGCTGGACTCTAACAGAGTGTTTTTGCATGCTTGCTTTGCATTTTCTATCTTTTTTAAATAGTGAAGTTGATTAGTATATTAATACCATTCCTTTTTTATGAATGATATGTAGTGCATTTTTGGTGAGAAATCACCCCCTGCCACACACTTTTGTGGTGGATTGCAGGGTATTATATAAATTTAGATTAAACGTCGAGGAACTCTTGGGAGGATCTTGATAAAAGTGAACGGGTGAACGATCGGTAACACCAGACAATATGGGAAACTAGTGTAATACTCGCTTTTTAAAATCCATTACCTAGTTACTATCATTAGGTTTTAGTTGCTCCAACGGCCGAGGTCATGTCGCACTTTCTAACCTTACATCGTAAACAAAGGAGGGACTCGAGATCCTGCCCTTGGCGGTATTCAACCCATAGACCTTAGTTTGGCACGCTACTGCCTGGCTACCGTGGACGGAAATTCATTTGTTTGCTTATTTTTATTTAAATTGGAGGGTCATTGAATCGACGACGGTCGCCTCAGCGACGATAGAAAAGATAATTGAACTCTCGAAAAAAAATTCGAAAGTAATTGCATTTAAAACAATCGAATTATTAAGGCGAATAGATGAAATAATTGGTTTAGTGTGTTCGCCGTCGATTAACTGGAAATGGATACTAAAACGGTGAGGTGTGTGTGGAAGCCACGAAGTACCTTATTGACAATTTTGACACGAGCTCATAATAGCGTAATAACAACCAACCATGGGCAAGTTACTAGGTGATGGCTTTTTATCACTGAGCACCTACCATGAAGACGGGAATTTCTTGTGTGGTTTGAGTATTCGAATCGTATTTTATCGGTCTTGGTGTAAAAAAAGGACCATAACTTGGCAGAATTGCACAGAGGGGACATTCTTTTTCACGTCAGATAAGTCTTCCGGACAGCTGATAGAGAGTAGGCAGCATCTTACTTTACACAAAGTGCGGGGTGGTATTTGTTATTTATCCATCGCTATCTTCCTGGAATAGATACAGGCACGGTCGTTGCTGGCATGAGTTTGGGCGAACTGTTCGCTCCGGGGCAAGATTCCTTTTAACCTCTGGCTCGAGGAGTGACCGAGGCCCGAAAGTTTTTTTTTTTCGTGCGTTTTCTCGAGTCGACCGGGAAGGGTGTGAGTCACATCTCTCCTGAGGAACGGTACTCGAAGTGAAGTGGGAAGACGGTTAGCGATGGCGAAGTTGGAGGCGATCGTCCCGTGAGCTCGTTACTGGAAGTAATGCTTGTCGACGAGAGAAGGAAAACACGACAATGGCCTAATTAGGGTCAGTGGAAACTGTCGTATTTTTTCTGAGACCTCACCAAAGCTGAAAGGGATCCAAGGGAGTATTTTTCTGTGAACAGTTATAATTGCTGTAAGGATATGGTGAGGAAATGGGAGGACAGTGTCGTGCTCCGTTGGTAATTGCTCAGTAAGTATTTTTTCGGTAGTCATTTTCAACTGGAAATACTTTTGAAGTCGCCAAAGCTATTCTTCACCAGACGTTTTAGATGTCAGTCTCGGCCGTCGCGTTTAGAGTGTCTTTACACCTACGCGGCACACTGCAAACCACCACGAGGGTGTGTGGCAGGGGGTGAAGATCACCAAATCATGCGCCATTGACATGCAACTAGGGTACTACTTGAAAACATGCCAATAGTATTGCATGGAAAAAATACTACAGTCTTCACAATAATATTTTTAGGACGCCCCGGTTTAGGCATGTCTGAATGTCTAGCCCCCATCCTGAGAAATTTTCCTTAACTGGTTTTGGACTAAATTTACGTATGTTTCAGCAGAAGTTCCATTGTATGTGAGTACAGTATCATGGCAAATGCCTTGTTGGTCATAATTGCAACCATCTTAAAATCACCGATCGAGGTGCAGTCGCTTAAGTGATTTCGATGTGAAAAACAATAAGTGCTTTAAGAGTACAATCTTTCCATAGTGTTTTCGTGAATGATAAAATGAGTCAGAGAAAATCTATATTTTTTCGAATCGATTGATATTGAATATATAGTAATGGGAAAGTGAATTTTGTAGTTCCCCAACGGGTGCGATTGCTATAAAGATGGCGATAATTCGTCAAGAATGTGTTAGGAACGCCGAGAACGGAGAATAGGACCTAGCTTTTGTTGGAAGAAGAATCCTCCCGTAGGGAACATGAAACTCTAATGCTGTTATGGCACTTAAGCTTAATCGCCAATACTGAGATATGTGATTTTTATTAATTAGGAATCAGTAAAATTTAATGCGAAAAAAAATATTCGCTCGGACATTTCACTTAAGACGTTTATAATTTAGTGTAGTGTGGCAGGGGGGTGAAGATCACCAAGCATTCAGTATTGACATGCAACTAGGCTACTACATGGAGATATGTTAGATAATAGGGTCACATGCAGCTGCATGGTTAGTATCTACATGATTATAGAGGTATTATTGGTTAAAATGGCATTTATATAATATTTTCATCTCTATTTACCCACCATGCATGTGTTTGTAATGTTAATACATGCATCATGCTCTAATGAACACGTAATACTCACCTTCTACGAGCCACGTCTACTGGAGGTATATTCTAAATGAGTTCTTCGGTGGGAAATTCAATGAGATAACTCAGTACAGTATAGTTATGGAAGTTTTCGTTGTTTTTCTTTTTGTCCCGAACTTACGCTTTCGGCGTTGTATTAAGTCAGTATTTATCGCTTAGACGATGCGTTAAAAAATCTGGCTTGAATTGCGAAGGCTTCTGTTTGCTCTTCGTTCAGCTTTAAATAATTTGAAAACGTATTTTCGCAAAGTTTTCTCGATCCTCATCTTCTCCTGCCCACCTCACATGTTTGCCTCATCACCGGCGCTCACGAACACCCAAATTGGCTCGTGCCGTAAAACGAGTTTTTCCGCGGTAATCTGTATTTATTTTCGCTTTTGATTGGAAAGCACGCAATCAAGGACGCCTGCCCGGGGTGGAAGTTCGTGAGAGGCCCGATCAAGCGTGTAGTTGCCTATAGTATGTACCTGCCTATGACATCGACGCTCCTTTTTCCGAATCCGGAAATCGCCGCGGAATACCGTTTCGAGAATCGTTCCCCCTCGATACGCGTACGCTCAGGAAGGTCGATCTCCCTTCCTGAACGCTGCGGCGACCTCCGTTTTCCACTCAAATGATTTTTCGGACGCGGGGCCACCGCACGGGTGGGGGGACGAGATGGAGGAATTAGTCGCGCACGGTAGCCCTCGCGCTCACAGAATCGTTTCACCGTGGAGATTCGATTTCGCCCCTCCTCCTGCGAGTGCGATGCTGGGGTACACATCGTGAAAGTAGGCTACTCATTATTCCCGTGGGTCACTCTTGTGCTTTGCAGACCCCACCCCTCCTCCTATTCCTCGGGACGACACGGTTGCGCGTGGTTCTATGGAAGACGAATTCCTCCTCCGCCTATTCTCCCCGCAGCCGCAAGATCCCCCGCCTCCCCCCGCCCCGGCTTCTTTTGCGGCGCCCGCTCCATTTGTCCGACCGTTCGAAACCCACCTCATCCGACTGCTTCTTCTTCTCCTCCTCCATCCGGAATTGTGGTTCGTGGCCGGGGGCGGTCTGCTGCGGATGGCCGCATATACGGCTGCGCCTCTTGGATCTAGTAATCGATCCCATTTGCGTGTGCCAGCGGATTTCTTCCTCTCGCCCCGGATCGAGGGCAGTCGTAGCAGCACCGCCCAGTGCTACCCTGCCCAGTCCGCTGCGACTATTCCGTTCGGGAGCCGAACTCGCCGCCGCCGGCGCGTCGCCGTTCGTTGTCCGCCGTATGTACCGCAATTTAATTGTTATTTTATTCGGTGCTCTACCGTTGTTAAGTGGATCGACCGAGTAAGTAACGAGGAAGACCTAAGAAGAGTAAGAGAAAAGAGAAGTCTACTGACAACTCTAAAAAGAAGGGAAAACTTAATCGGCCGTATCTTGAGACACGATGGCCTGATGAAGACAATCGTCGAGGAAAAAATGAGCGGGAAGATTGGAAAAAGCAGGCCTCTTATGAGATATGAGATACATGGAACAGGTTGTGAGGGATGTAAAAGAGAAGAATTACGTCAGTAAGAAATGGTTGGCCGATAGAAGAATCGAGTGGAAAGCTGCGTAAAACCAATCACAGGATTGTTACCCATTGATGATGACCGTTGTTGATTGAGTACCCTTCCCTGCTTTACTTCTCCACTACTTTTCTGAAATAATCCCTATATCACAGTACTTTTACCACACTTTCTTCCTGTTTTCTATCAACCTTAAAAGAAAATTCTCTTTTCCCGCAGTTCATTGCTTTCCTATCTCTCTAACCACCGTCAGAATATCGTCATCCTGTAATTATTTATCGTCCTGCTCGGAAGCCGGTCACAGTAGTTAAGTCGGGTACGTGCCTGATTTCAAGGATCGCGGGTTCGAATCCATCTTCGAGCATGGATGTGGTTGTGTGTCACAGTCTTCGGTTTGACGATCCGAAATTACATGAGCCGTAGAGTCTATCTTCACACCCTCCGTTATCTTCATCTTACTAATTTGTCCATTAGCAAAGTTATTCAATCTTTTTCCCCGAATTCCGAATCCTTTTCCCCGAATCAAATTCCATAGTGCATTAATTTATAAGGATTAGGTCCCGAGTTGTGACTGCATTGTGAAATATGGCCCTTAGTTAGGCTGGAAGTTGTTGTGTGAATTTAGTTCTATAAGTGAATGAGGTCATCCATTATCCGCTGATCACGATCCAAGACGTGCACTTCCTTGCAAATCGTAATGATGTTGTTCATATACCATTCATCTGGGCGATACGGCTTTAATTTCATTCCCTGACAGCATTTCGAATTGTTATTTACAAATTGGCAACTAGAATTTCGGTTAAAAATGCGAGTAGGTTTTCCTCTTCATCGCCGTGTAGCAATCAATTCAAAATGCTGTCAAATCTCAATAGTGGTCGTACATTGAAATATGGTAGCCGACTCCGTAGCCCCATTCTGCTAGGCACAAAGTTGTGAATTATAATGGCTCATACTTGATAAGTGTTCTCCCAGATTAAGATCTGTAAAATCTAATACTAATCCTAATGTATAGTCTGGAATTGCTCGGTACGCGCCGTTAGGATTAGTGTTCGGTGAACTTTGCTAATGATCCAGACCGACCTACAGGTTAAAACCTTTTTTTTTCGATCCCATGTACTCGAAAAATTCCTGGATTTAAAATGTCGAGTCCGCCATATCATGGTTCCAATGGTGATCGATGGTTATACCCACCTGGTCGTCCAGGAATGCGATTTGGCCAACCATAAGCGATTTTCGGAAGTGGAGAAATGATTATTTCACATCCTTCTTAAATCCTGATTATTGTACTAAAAATACTGTATTGCCAGTTATCAAGTTGGCAAGGCCAGTTTACAAGCTCTATTTATTCGAGGCTGGACGATTCCGAGTCATTTCTGAATAATGACACAAAGCTATTCGGAATATTCCATAATAAACCTGTCTTATTCATTTTATATTTACAGCGTCAGTGGTATTCCAAATGCATCTTCTATTTGCGCAATCAGTCAGTTTCCTATAACAGTGAAGAACATCAATTGAATGCCTCCCGAAGCAATTTATCACTTCGAAGTGTTCTCCTCCCATTGTAAAGTTCGCAATCCTCTCACCCTCTAAAGTCAGTCCAAGTCTCCCGAACGCTCTTCTAAAAGTTTACCCGGGTCCATTTCGTTGAATTAAGGCTTAATTTTCCACGTTTGGGATCCAATTATAGAAGTAAAGGGGGCGAATTACAGCCATTTTCAAGATTAGCGTCATTTTCTATCTGGGACGCTAGTGTAAAGTTCATTGATTATACTCGTAATAAACTCTTCATGTCATCGTTAAAGGAAAGTCCTTCAATGGATGTCGATATCGATCGTGACGTTTACATCTATGTTGTTATATTTTACTCAAAGTGAGAATGGAGAAATTGTCTTTTCTTAACGGTTGAGTCCGGAATCCAATGAGTCTGAAATAATGATTTTTATGAATCGTTTTACTCCCTTCAACTATTTCACTCTTTAGAGGCCTCTCGGAGGAAATTGTTTATAGGAAGATGTTTCCATAGTTTTTGACTTGTGGAGTTTAACGTCCGTTGAAAACACTCAATGCCCGTAGAGGTTACACGGGCGGAAGATGTGATTCGCACTCGATGAGTATCAACCTTCCTCCATCACAAATGGAATCAACCGCATCGCATTTTCGCAGTTTTTTTTTGTTGTTCTCAGTCGAAGGGAGTCGGTCCGATGTTTTGCGGAACCGTGAAGGAAGCGATTTATTCCTCCGACTGCCATTACGTTTTTGTTTCTCCACGGACCTCAAAACTCTTGAAATGCTTCGCCTATTAATGCCATTGTTGTAATGCATCATTTTCCGCTTGGCGAGGGCTCGGGAGTTGTGAGATCGCTGTATCTGATGGGGATCGATGCTCCCTTACGCGGGGTCCCCATGCATAGAGGGAGATGTAGTAAGGTGGGAGGAGGGTTATTATGCGCGGCCCTTCGGAGGAATGTGTCTAGCGGCGGCCCGAAGCAGATCGCCGCCGCAGGGCACTTCCCCGATGAACGCAACAACGGTGGTTCCTCCGAAATGTGCTCGTTTTTTGGAGGTCAATGCATTTACTAGGCGTGGCCCGTTATCCAACCCAATGCCAATGACTTGGAACTATTCGCTTTTTCGGGGAGATCACAAGCGTCCCTTTCGTTACGATTATAAGCATGAACCAACTCGCTCAGGGGAGTAATATGTAAAATACGCTATCCTTGCTTAAATATGGTGTTCCTTGAGTGTACCTTTTTGTAGACCCGTATTGTAGTGTTGTAAAACAATGATGTATGAGATTACCTGTTGAAGGGCGAGGGTGTTTCCTCTTATTCCCGTTTATTGAGGAAATGGACAAGAGGAACGGTGTTGGTTGGTTATTGAGGGGAGGCGACCGTCAACTGAGGTTATTTGCGCCATATAGGATAGGTGGGTAATTTGGTAATGGTAGGAGTTTTTTCAGGGAACGGAGGAAGGGTGGAGAGAAACCCGGCGTCGGCATTAGCCTACTCTTAACGAAAGGCGCCAAGGGGACCACGGCGTAACGTCCCATCCGACGGACGGAGTACTTTACTTAAAATGCCCTCCACTAGGCACTCAAGTGGGGA
Source organism: Platycnemis pennipes (assembly GCA_933228895.1). Taxonomy (NCBI): domain Eukaryota; kingdom Metazoa; phylum Arthropoda; class Insecta; order Odonata; family Platycnemididae; genus Platycnemis; species Platycnemis pennipes. The sequence goes on from OW121848.1 coordinate 123,043,726, forward strand.
CCGGTTTTCCACTGAAAAATCCACCTCTGCCGGGAATGGATCCCGGACCCTCGGGATGGGAGGCCAGTACTCTAGCCACCACACCAACCCGATCCCCAGGAACGGTGTCTCTCTCTATTATTTTCAAGGGGGCTCATTGGTGCTCCAGATCTATCTGGAGGTTTATCTGATGAAAGTTATCATTGCGGTTGCAAATATTTGTTTTTGATCTTCAAGTTGAATTCGGCAAACGTATGATTCCCATTATTCGGAAAAAGTTCCTCTCAAATCCAGCAATATTGCCAATAATCCAGCAACGTAGTTGGAAAATTGGGTCCTACTAGTAGTCTCTTGTTGATACCATTAAAATCTACCACTTCCGCTGCAAATTTAAATTTCGCCTGGTTATTTGATGATGGGTAGACATTGTTTACATCTTCCATTTGCAAGTTCCTCTTGAAGCTGAGTTCTTTTTAGACTTATTAAGAGACACGTAGGCCTTGTTTCCTCTTTGTTTCTGACGTGTAGCGCAAAGGTACAGAGGTTGACAGAAATTTCCTTTGACCACTCTTAGCTCAACGAATGCAACTTGGTAGTCTGCTTAGAAATACCGATTTCCTAGAAAAATCCTTCCATTACTTTTTGCCTTCGCTGCTAGTCTGTACAAAAGCGTCTTCTTAGTGACCGTAAAGACTTTATTTATAACTCTTTACCGTTATCATTACTAGGCAAAGTAATTTAGCGTATTTCCTCTTTGCTTCGAATATAAATGCTGTCTTGGAATCTTCTCGCTTGGATTCCTCGCAGGAAAAAAGTTTTTGCTTCCAAAAACCACTCGCTTTCTCATCTATGCTTTCCTAGTGTGTATGTAATGTACTTGTTCTCCCACATGTAGAGGATAGGACTTGGATAGGTATCACCTGCAAGACGATCTCTAAGTTGCTGTGGAAGGTAGAAGGATGCATGATTTCCACAGAAAGACGTTCGTCTGAGCCGTTAACCGGACCGGGGATTTCCAGCTTTCCGAGAGCTGACATGCTAACCGCTATATTTTTATGTAAAGCATTTTTTAGTCTCGCTTTCCAGCTGCGCATTCGCATGGGCTATTCTCGTCTCAGAGCGGTGGATTATCCTCAAAATCGTCGTTTTTCCTTGTAGTTCCCCGCGGAGGCGGGGAAAAAGTAGTCGGATCGACGCGCAACGCGTAATTGGAAAAGGGAGGGGCTCTTGGAGGAGCTGACGGGATTATTTCATTACTCCTCACACCGCACTTTATGAATAGAAAGCAGCGCGCAATACATCTTCCTCCCGCGCCGAGGGCGGGCAGGACTCGTTGTCAAAGTCATTAGGGAATATCTCGAAGGCGAATCATTCATTACCGCTCCTTTGATCCGGACACCTGGCCGCGGACCTCGTTTGCGATCGTGGCGGCGAACCAAAAGCTTCGAGTCGAGGATTTGAAGGGCTTAAAGGGGGGATTGAGAAACCTCTCGTTGCGCGGTCCCTCTCGATCCGACCCGACGGCCTCTGATGTTTGGTTGCATAAGGGGGGGGGGGGGTTCCCTTCCCACCCTAGGCCACCCCTGAAGGACGACCGCCGCCTTGATTTGCATACCGTGATCTTGCTCTTGGGATGCTCAGGGTCGCCGCGTACGAGTGGCGCATTCGGTCGTCCTTGTCGAAACCGAACACTCGATACTTGCAACAGTTGATCGCTGGGACTCGATTAAAGCTTCTGGTATGCCCAATATCGTTTTCGGCATCTCAGGTAATCGACTTAATGTTGTAAGCCTTCATTCTGGGAATCTTTGTCGTGTACATCCATCAGATTTTCATTTTTCTCGCCATTATCCGTGTATTCCTTATCTCGGGTAGCTTGCTCAATTATGAAATAGTCTTTTTGTGGAATAAAACTACATATGTCTTGTGATATAAACATAAACCTCCAAATTTAAACAGAAATAAAACATAGACCTTATATTTCAAGATTTTTTGCCATAGAATATAATAAACAGTTAGTTGTAAATATGTTTTACTAGTAGTTTGAAATTTCATTCCTTCATTGGTTACCTGTTTTCAGCTCTCAGCATCTAATTCAATCCTATGTTATTTCTCTTTTGCTTTGAAATTTCTTCTTTCTTTCCAACATATTTACTTTACATATACCACCATTGGCATAGTTGACCTGAAAATGCATAAAATGTTGTTGGTTAGTATGCTGGAAGATATAGGATAATTTTTTGTTTGGTCAATGCGTTAGATTTGTGACATATTTGCACCCTCCAATGAAAATACAAACTGATCTTTAGGTTAGTCGCGTAGTTTTTGCTCATAATACCCATTCGCTTGTTGTGAATCCGTTGTTCTACGGTATATTTTCGTCCTCCTATTGTGGAGGACCAGTTATTTTTTCTACCTATAACCCAGGTTAATAGCTAGTCATTCCTGAATTCCTTATTCCCGAACATCAATATTGAGAGTAGGCGATGCCGTGGTAGATGGGGAATGTTCCATCCAGTTGTAATTACCTTTCTATACGGACACTAATCCCCTTTTTGCTCGCGTGCTTGCCTCCGGTCCCGATTCTCCTCTCCTCTGTGCCGCAGAGAACACCCAGCCCCCTTCCCTCCTCGCACTTGGAGGTCGCAGGTGCTTGATTCCTTCCGACCCATCGCCCGGCGGTCGAACCTGTTATCCCGGGCGGGTTACACCGGCTGCGGTTTTGGCAAAACACTCTGTACGCAGGGATATCCATTCATGCTCTCGCCGTCACTCACTTGGGATAGAGGCGTTCCAAACACACAGAGCGATCGGGGATTTTTCAGTGTTTCCGCATCCTGAAGCAGGTTCATAGCAATGGCGATGTTTCGGAACACTCCGGCTTCGACAGTTCCCTGTCACCTCCTGCTTTACTTTCATGTTAAACAGCGAGATAATTACAGTTTAGCTTTTAAGGTGACGATTTTTCTCTGAATAAGTAATAATAAATGTGCCTTTTCTTTCACCCAAACCTCGAAGTGAGTAGATAAATATCAAATAATCATAAGTTTGCTCCAAATTCTAACACATATAGGTGAGCTAAGGTGAACGTGTTGGATATACTATCCCACTTTAATTCCACTGTAAGAGAGGTCATGCTTGGTTTTTGCGAACCCATCCGTCAACACGAGTTTCCACCTGTTTTAAAAGCAAACTGGAAAATTACTCCATAAATACTCGACCATATCATTGCGGAATTACGCGGACAATTGAAGGGATTGCTAGTTCATCGCCAGCATTAATGTTGCTCACTTTAATGGTGAATGAAGGTAGGTAATCAGTGAAATTACTGCCGCAAGTCTTTATGTTCTGGCAATGAGAGGGTTCAGTACTTTTATTCGCGTTTTTTTTATAAGTCCTTTGTTCCTGATTCAGGCTTCGCTTTATGTCTTTTGTTCACCAGTTACCGACGCACTCTCAACCTTTATGTTTTTAGCACTCGCGGAGAGAAACTGAAATACTGATCAATTGCTGGCTGTAAAATTATTTTTTTTCCGCGGCATTCTCTTTTGTCTGAGTCATTTCCTTCCTGTTTACTGGCCCGCGGTGTGTTGGTTATCGGCTTCAGGAGAGGCAGATGCTGCTTCCATATGTTTGAGGATGCGATGCTCGGATGATTTCGTCGGGTTTGTTTGCCGCGCTGAGGAAGAGAGAAAAACGCAGGTGCGTGTCAGACGCACGTGTTCAATTAAGGGCTAGGGACATTTCAGCAGAAGATGGTGCGGAACCGGGATGGAAGAGAGAAATGAGACAATCCCCACAAACACACACACGCAAACACAGCCCACCATCACTGCACTGATGGCGAAGACGGACTGATGTCTACGCATTCATCCCCCCGCTTTCGGCATTATCATGAGGCATTATCTGCAGCGGCCAGCCGGCTCACAATCAATGGGGGTGCATCGTCTTTGGCTGCTTAGTACGAAATACCCGAGAGATAATTTCACTTAGGCGCTGATATATGTAGAAGAATCTCGCGTCGTCGCATATCATATAAATCGATCATTAATAAAGTCGAAACACGAGTACGCGTGGGCGTTGGGGATTAGCTATCGGCGCTTGCCTAAATCGAGGGTTATTCTCAATTCTCCGTGATCGAAAATATTTTTTAAAACAAATTTGTTGTTTTCAAACACAGGATTAATAAAATTGAGTAACTACATCCACTCTTTTTCTTATCTCCATCGTGTCATGTTAGTGTTTTAGCATTTTTCACTCTGCGCCGAGAGTCCTACAGACAAAGCAAGTGGATGGGTTTTAGTTAATTTACTCCAAGAATTCCAAAAAGGTGCCTCTAAAAGGTACACACGTCGCGTTTGCCGTTGACGTCGAGAGAGAACATTGATTATCTCGTTAAATTGATGCGCATTACTTTTTTGTAACTGAGAAGCTGGTTTTCTCTCTTAAAAGAGAGAGTTTAGGACTTGGAATGTATCTTAAAATTGCCCTTAACGGCAGTATAATTTGTGTCTACATCTTTGTGGAGGTGGGGGGGGGGGGGGTTTGTTACGATGGTGTTAACGATTTGAGCTGACATTATTGCAACCAGTAAATACGTAAAGTAATACTTTTATGTAATGTGCAAATCAAGTGAAAGACAGGATGTCGATGTCGATATTCTGCGGGCCGCTACCTGACCGTGTTCCTGACTAATCACTTCTGGAGTGGTCTCGCGGATTCCAGTATGGTTATGTCAACTATTGAGGATGGTCTCCTACTCTATTTCCGGCTCAAGATATAGCATTTGCTCTGACGAAGGTAGCACACACACATAATTATTTTTTTGATATTCCACTCGGACAGCAGAAAGCAATGGTTACGTGGCCTATCATTTTTATGGAGTAAGGTATCGAACAAAAGGTGCTCTACTTAAGAATAGTTCAGCGGTCTTTGTACTGGGATTCAGTTCTGTTTTACTGGAATTCGGGGATTGTAACTGAAACTCCGGAAGAGTTTGCGGCAATACTTCCTCTTTCTGTTTGTCACAACGTAATAAATTACCTCTCTTTTTTTTCTATGGTGCGTTATTTAAGTTGTGGTTCAATGGTAATGGTTCATCGGTCACGACCTAATAATGCTTTTCTTTGCGCCTAAGCTTCACAGTTTCTTCTGGTTCATCCTTTTTCTCAAGTTAGTTAATCATTAAATATTAATATTCGTTCTTTGATAAAAGTTGGAGCATTTTCCGAAGTGAAGGGCTTAATTGAATCCCTCTTCTACTGATGAATAGAAAGTAATGAGCCAAGTATTTTAGCACCATTGCCGCGCTCTTTTTATTGATATTCTTCGCTAATCATGTTCACTTTTCTTTTAGCTAGGAAATTAGTTTGCTTTATTGTCGCATCATGCTTGATGCTATCAATGCTATCTGCAGATGGACATCAGCTCGTTAAGTAAGGGTGGACTCTGTACCTCAAACATTTTATTCAGGAAGATCTCTCAATGAACGAATCCTACCGCTGTTTTGACATGTCCTTAATGTTGTATTCGTTAATATAAATATCTGGACATTACAATTCAATTATTTTCAAGACTTCACATATAGGCCGTGTATACAGTCATTTGTCCTCGGTAAATTAGATGCAGTTTCCAACCGTCATCAAAATTCTATCGTCCTAATTTATCTAGGCAATTGTGGAGTCATGGAAACAAATGTTTTTCTCTAAAAAGCGTGCGCAGCTATGTTATCATTGCCTCCTGCAATTCTTTTTTTTTTTGGTGTTGCAAATGGAAATTATCCATGATAGGAAGATGTGGCCATGGTGGTAAAAACTTATTTAATCATTTGTTCTTCATCTGATGGAGAGGGCATCGATAATTATTAAGTCATTCACTTCGGGAAGTGCTCAATCTATTTTTTTATTAATTGACTTAAATTACTCAACAATTTTCCATCAATGTGGAATATGCTCTGAGGATGGGAAAGAGTTATTCGGTCCAAGCACGCTACCATTGCCGAAAATTGAGAGAGTATACTGTGAATTCGTGTCGATGCATTTTTTCCGTGAAGTTAGCCCTTGTAGTTTTGTTTCTGAGGATGATTTTGCCGTACATGACGGGCTAAATGTATTTGCTTTGGACTGTGGGAGGAGTGGACAGCCGATCGCCAAAATTCTCCCAACCTCCCTTAGGCTTCCTGCTTTACATGCGCGCGCTACCGTGTGCTATAAAGCGACTCTGCCAACTCGTCCCCGTCGTCGGTTCAGACCATCCCCCATCCTCCCTCCTTTGTTTGGGTTTCGAACGGTTGTACTGGAAATTGGCCGGAATCTCGAAGCCTCGTTGGCTCCGATACGCGTCCATCGCGTTCCAAGGAAAAAAAAACACAATCCTCCTCCCGGCGAATGAGCCACCGGATCTGGTGCGGTCAAATGGCTCCTGTGTATTTATGTGCCTGATTTCCATGGCAACGGTTGTGTCGGGGAGGAGCTGTTTGCCAATTGCGCGGGTGAGATGTGAATACAAAAGGTCCGGCAATCATAAATGGCTGACCTGAGGACGGGATCCATGAGGTTGTTTAGGCGTCTTCGGTGGCGAAATTTAACCGGGGTCAGAACGCATAACCCATTAGTGGAGAACTACGGCGAAAACCACTTTGAATCTATGATAAAAATTTCACCTTTCTTTTGCTATCTCCTGCATAATTAGATTCTATTTTTAACCATGGGGGAACATGCGCAATTTTTATAACTCTTTGAATGTGAAGTTTATTAGCTAAAATGTTTTTGGCGAAAATTTTCCTGAAGAACTAAGATGTGTTACAAAAATATTACTTTTGAAAATAGAGTAATATTTTTGTAACTCTTTGAAAATAGAGTAACACTCTGTACCTTTTCGGAAGCTTAAAAACACGACGTCATCCCATGACGTAACGGCACGGTATCACTATGGGCGTTATTTATCTGTTTATGCGTGGAGGTAAGTTGTTAAATGAATACTTGGCGATAACTTATGCATTTATCTCATTTGTTTAATGCAATAAACGATTGTATTTCGATTTTTTAGTTACTTAGTATGGATGGTAACGAGAAAATCGTCCATAAATTATATAATGCTTGTATAGTGCCCAAGAAACTCTACTACGTCTATAAAATCGCTGGTTTTTTATAAGAAGAACGCCGCCCTAAGGGAGTCAACCAAAGGAAATTGTCGTATTGTGCTTTTTTAAAGTATTTTTTCAGTCATCGTTTCGTTCGAGAAACGGCTAAAAACCTCAAAACAACATAGTCACTTCGTTTTCTTTTAAAAAGTAAATGTCTATCTCCGTAGCAATATGGAACCTATACCGTGTAGTGATGTCAGAAGGCGTTTCAGGTCACGTGACTTTCGTCAATTTTCGGGAACATTTCAATATCATTTAATAATTTTTGTGGTCGACATAGAAAATGTTGGCTTATATATGTAAACTGGTGAGAGAATTTCGCATCAAGTGCATCATTAACCTTCGAGAAACAAATTTCATGCATATTCCCCATTCTGTATGTATCACCAGAATCACTCGCATTGGAGGCAGTGCAATAATTTATGAATGAAATGAAATATGATGCTCGACATCCCTTCTCCCCCAGAATTGGACTGACGAACTTATTGAATGAAAGGCTATCACTCATTTTGTATGGTTTTTAGGCAATGTTTTGTTTAAGGACTTATAATCATCGTTTAATATTGCTGATGTTGTGAGTACTTGCATTCCTTTCTCTCCACGCGTTGAGGCTGGGGATACTCGATTCATTTTTCGTACGTTCTATACTAACCTCGTGCTAATGTTTTTTTCGTCAATATTTTGCATCCAACATCCTTCCGAGGGAGTAGGTAATTGTTACAAATACATCACATGTTTTGGTTTTAATTTTCAATTCCATCTACATGTGACCTTTCATCGTGCGAATGACTCTTAAGGGCTTGATTAATATTTGATTACATCGCTGGGAATCACTGAAGGGTCTCCAGAGACCGGGAAGAAATAAACGACAAAGAGTAATCGCCTGCTCTGAACGAAAGGTGCCTCTGGGACAATGGCTTAACGTCTCATCCGACGGACGGGGTGATGATCTCGAATGCACGAATGTTTTCCACATTCAGGTATTGGCCGTTTTACCACCGAAAAATGTTTTTCGCTTCCGGAATTTGAACCTCGCCCTCCGTGTGAAAGACCAGTGCTCTAACCACTACTTTAACTTTGACCTTGCTAGGTGTTTTCAAGTCTGTCTCCGCAATAATAGGCGCTTCAGACCGGGAGGAAAGCTATAAGGATGGGGATAGAAAGGGGGAGATTCTTAATATATTTGATTGGTGTGATTCTATTAGGCCCAACTAAACGTTCACGCCTCTTGTAACGTTGGCCGCCCGGGTGGTATATTTTAGGTGAGCAGGGTCATATAATTATGGCGACAAAGGAACGACCCTTAATTGCAATCCGGGTCGATGAGGCTCCCTCTTCACCTCTTCTTCTTCTTTTCTCCTCCTCCGACACGCTTGAGTCGCGGTGATTTATGCCAACTCCGCAGCGCCACCTGTTGACTCTTCGAACATCTCTCTCTCTCTCCCTCTTGAATTGGGTTTCGTCGAACCATAGGGTATATGCATGGTTATTGTGCACCTGTGGATTCTCTCCTCACTCTCTATCTCCGGTCCAGCTTCTTGGGTGGGCATTTTTCCTTCGCTCAGACGGCACTATTCCTTGACGCTTTGTGAGACACGCACGTACGATATGAGAATCCATTTAAGGAAGTATCATCTATGGAGATTATAGAGTGCGCGAATTTTCGGTTTCTGCTTTTCTCCTATTCCTTGATCGAGGTATGTCTTTAAAAAAACGTGAAATTCATCAATAGCGTGTCGATTCCGGTGAGTAATTTGAACGTGCGTTAACCCGCGATTTTAATGGAAACCATAGTCCGTCCGGAAATTGTTTTAACGGCGATTTGAGACGGTGCTTGATTTTTGGGTTGAAGTCGAAGAGAAATTGCGGAGAGATAAATATTGTTTCTTCATCCTCTCCTCATTTCGCTTCAGCTCCTTCACTCTCGGTTTTCATCTGTTTCAACACCTCTCATATTGTACCGTGAGCATTCGTTCAGGGTTTATTTTTCAAAAATGGAATGTATCTCAGTCCTCAATTATATTTATTTTTAATGACGCTGTTGTAGGCGATACAGCTGAAATGCATGTGAACCCGTACATCGTAAAAATCCTCCACTAATATGTAGAGGGGCATCGGATTGGTGTGGTGGATAGAGTACTGGCCTCTCAACTCGAGTGCCCGGGTTCTATTCCCGGCAATGGTGGATTTTTTTCAGTGGAAACCCGATCTCCACGTGAGTGCCTACCAGTAGTGGAGGGCATTTCAAGTTCAGTACTCCGTCCGCCGGATAGGACGTTAAGTCGTGGTCCCCTTGGCGCCTTTCGTTAAGAGTAGGCTAACGCCGACGCCGGGTTTCTCTCCACCCTTCCTCCGTTCCCTGAAAACTCCTCCCATTACCCAATTACCCACCTACCCTAAATGGCGCAAGTGACCTCTACTGTCGGTCGGCCTAATGGCATAAGAGTTCGGAGTTCAGGTCCGAGTGGCCATTGTGCATACATACTTCGACGCGAACCCTATATTTGTCATTTTCAGTTAACCAAACCTTAATGGGAAGCTTCAGGGGTTTGTAGAGCTGAGCTCATCCCTCCGTACATATACGGAAAATTCTCTCTCTCTCTCGTTATTGGAAATCATACAAGGGTAACTGTATCCTCGTCTATCGCACATCACTCTTGTGTCTTTTTTCTTTTTATTCGATCTTATATTCTATCCAGTCTTGAGTGCCTGTCATCACCATGACCTTCACCTTCTCCTGGCACATTCACTGCGCTCGATTGGATAAAAGAATCGCCTTGTCAAAGAAATATTTTCCGCTCGTCTCTTGTCTGTCAATACCTACTCGTCGCTTCCAATTCAACAGTTTCGGAGACGTTGGTGATTTTTCTCCTCAACGTACCTTTATTTATTTCTGTCAATAATAATGACCACGTCCTAAAATCAAATTATTAAATAACAACGGCAATAATAATCTTCAGTTACAGCAAAGCTCATAATTTGATTTGGTGACTAGCAGTGAATTCGTACGCATTCTTTGATTATTTCCCTGCTCTCTGATTCCATGCTGAGATTGGGCAGATTCTACATCGGGGTGCCATCCTTGGGAATGGTTTTCAATTTCCTTTCCTAGCTTGGGTGTTAACCACGTACCGTGAGTTCCTCGTCGGAAAACAATCGAATGTTTCCTTGTACCGCGAACGTGATCCTGTTCTTTCCATTCCTTTCTAAGACGGTGATCGCCGACTTTGAACATTCAGGGAATCCATCAAACCCGATTGATAGCGATCTTTCGGCTGCTCCTCCCCTCAGATTGCTCCCTGCGTTGGAAAAAAAATCTACGTGATCTCCTTTCCCTTTGATTTCTCTTGCCCATCCGGGATTTCTGTGTACGCCGTGGTCTCGGGGACGAATCCAAAGCGAAGTTGCCGAACCCAACAACCCCTCCATCACCAACAACAGGTTAAGGGGGAGGGGAGAGTGCATTAATCTCCTGAGACGGTTGGATTCCCAATTCCTTGACACGCATCGCTAAGCCGCCCTTTGTCCTTCTTCCATCCATCCTCTTTCCCTCAATCTTCCCTCCGTGAGGATTGCCCGGCATTGTTGGAATTGGATAATTCTTTCCATCTTTCGGGAGAGCCAAGTTACGAGTCTTCCTGCTCGGTAGGTTGGTTATTCTTGTGAATTACCGTCCTATTGTGGGGCCATTTCCATCGTCGAACCGACGCCGAACGCGAATGAGTCGAGGGTGCCTGAGGATTGATTTTGAGCATCCTTACCTTATATTAATCGGTCGTCGTGAAGATATTTTTGACCAGTTCAATGACCCTCGTTTATCTTATTGAAGGCAATTGCTTCCCGCCGGCGAATCAGTCACCGCAGTGCATTGGCTTGAAAGTTCACAATTTCACTAGCGCTTTTTTGACGATTGCTTAACGTAGACTCTTATCACCTTCGTAAACCTCGTAATGAATATGACCTCGCAGCCTCGGGATAGAATTAAGCATCTAAAGGGGTTGACGTACAGTTATAATAATTAATTCTAGCTTTGTACTCAGTTGAAAGCATATGGTCTCGATGTCGTTTTCTTAAGGTTGACGTAAATTATACTCATTAATTCTAGCTTTGTAATAATTTGAAAGCATATGGTCTCGATGTCAATATTGACTTATCGTTTGCAGTTTTATATCTGTTATATACATGCTGATATTTGATAATATCGCGTGATTTACGTGTCCGATTGTCCTGTGCCATCCGACTTTGAATGCTGGGCATTGTGTCGGAGAAAGAACTAAAGCCAATGCAGGATACCGGTACGTTGAAAAACCTGATTTTCTTACTTGATTCAATCCCAGAAATTGAACTGTCACCCAAAACGTGATATAAGATCCTTATTTGCCTATAATTTACATTATTCATAGATTAACCTTTATTTTTTTTATTTTGGTTCCGCTTATGAGTGGTGTCAGGTGTTCTACATGTTCTACTAGTGCCATTCTGCTTTCAGACGCGGGGTTCTCTCTCTTAACGAAAAGTGAGAGGGACACGATTGTTAAATTTATGCTCTCCTCCTTTAGTGGTATTATAGCCCATAAAACGCCGCGTGAGGCCATTCAGGAGTGACAAAGGTGATTTACGTGGCCGTGGTCAGCTGTGGGAAGAAACTGTTTGGCCTTCAGCTTTGCGATATTTGTTAAGAGGGTCAACGTTTACTGTTCAGTGATACCCTTTTTCTTTGTTCTCAACTTAGGTCGACAATATTCGGCAATGTATTTAAAATATTTGCTCTTTACAATGCTTATTTCCTTCCCAATACTGTTGACCTCGGTAGAATGAGAATTATTCACTTCAGATGTCGCAGGAACCATCAAAACGTGTTATACTATCAATAAGTAACAATTTTATCAGTGTCTGGAAGGCATGGTGTTTTTTTTCATAAATGGCTAGTCGTGCTGAAAAATACCTATTTCTTGGGTGTAAATTGGAATACACTCCAATTTGTATGAGTTCGTCATTAACTGTTTCAATTTATGTTGGTGCATATGTATTTGCGGCATTAATGTTAATTCATTGATATTTTGTAAAACGAAACGGCTTTCATTCTTTCTTAAACACTTTCATGAAAATTGATGGCAGAAATTTGTCTACTCATTGCCAGTATTATTTTATTTCTCAAGTGTCTCGCGGCTGAGCTTAAAGCCCCCTAGTGCGTCCACCGGGTTGCGGATGGTAGGTCGACCTCTAGATTTCGAGGTTAACTGCGAGATAAGCGAGTTTACTCGTCGAATAAGCAGTCGTGAACAAAAATCTACGGTATTCCGAGGGGGTATATGGTCTATCCCTGGGTAAGATAGGCCACTAAATAATACAGAACCTGTGAAGATGCCGTGACTTGGCGACGGAGGCCGCCAACAACTACGCTTCCCATCACCCGGAGGAGAGGGCAGCAGCTCATCTTCACATGAGTGAAGTTGGAGAGCACAGTGACACTCATTTCACTACAGGCGTGGTAACATTTACTTTAACGGCTGTAGTACTGTGATGTGTAAGCCAAGGGGAAACTACTACATTATTATCCCGAGGAGTCTCAGGTACTCCACTCTTTTTTCTCTTATGAAGAAGTGATGGAACCCTCTGGAGTAAAATATTCCGGAGGTAAAATAGTCCCCCATTCGGACCTCCGGGTGAGGACGTCCCGAGAGAGTACCGTCAAGTGTGATAATCATGTTAGGGTAGGAACGTGGAACGTGCGATCACTTCGGACCTGCGGGAGATTGGAGAACCTTAAGGTGGAAATGCGGAGAATTGACCTCGATGTATTAGGAATCAGTGAAATGAGATGGCCCGAAGAAGGAGACTTTTGGAGTGGAAGTTACAGAATTATTCACACCGGATCACTGAATGGTAACGCTGGAGTAGGCATAATGCTCAGGAAGAGTGCAGGACAGCGAGTGAAGAGCTTCCTGCAGTGCAGTGAGAGGACTATAATGGTTCAAATTGAAACTAAGCCTACAGTTACCATTGTGGTGCAAGTTTACATACCTACGTCGGACTACAAAGATGAAGAAGTGGAAGACGTCAACGAAGATAATACGGAAGTAATAAAGTAAGAGGACAAGAAAACCTAATTATTATAGGAGACAGGAACGCTGTCGTCGGCGAAGGTCAAGATGGAAGAGTAACTGGAAAATATTGGATTGGGAATACTGGATTGGGAAACTGAAACGAAATAGGAGAAATACTGCTGGAGTTCTGCACGCAACATATGTTAGTAGTTACTAACACATTGTTTAAAAATTACAACCGAAGAGGATACACTTGGAGGATGCCAGTAGACAGAGGAAGATTTCAAATAGACTACATTTTAGTGAAGCAGAGGTTCAGGAATCAGGTGAAGGACTGCAAAAGCTACCCGGGTGAAGACATCGACAGCGACCATAATTTAGTGATGATGAAATGCCATCTAAAATTCAAGAAGTTGAAGAAAACAGTGAAGAACATTTGGCAAGTAGAAAAACTGAAGGAGACTCAACATCAGCTAGCCTTTCAGAAAGCAGTAGGAAGCTACGTAGGAGAGAGCCTGAATGAGAAACTAGTAGAAGAGCGTTGGGAAAATATTAAATGAAGACTACAGAGATCCGCAAAAGAAGTTCTTGGGAGAAGAAAAGTTGTTATGAAGTAGCCATGGATCACGGAAGAAGTCACAGTGCTGATTGAAGAAAGAAGAAAGTACAAGAATGCGAAAACTGAATTAGGGCAGCTTTGATACAGAAGAATAAGGAACGAAGTAAGTCGCAAAGCTAGGAAAGCTGGAAAAATTTAGATGAAGAATCTATGCGAAGATGTACAAAACAACCTTGAACTTGGAAAAGTGGAAGCTGCCTATAGGATAGAGAAGAACCACTTCAAGGAACGAAGCGCAAGATTCAATGCCATAAGAGACAAGAATGGAGAACTTTTGATTGAAAATAAAGACAATGTGAAGAGATGGAAAGGATATCGGGAGGAGTTATACAACGGAAACAATCTCAACTCGAAAGTGATTGAAGAGGAAAGCGAAGTCGAAAATGATGATATTGGAGCATAAATATTAAGATCGGAATTCGACGTAGCAGTAAGGAACCTTGATTTAATAAGGCCTTTGGAATTGATGATTTCCCAGCAGAATTAATAAAAAATGCCGGGGAGAAGACATCAACCATCTCTACAAAACCATGTGCGACATGTATTCAACAGGAGAAATACCTAGGGACTTCGAGAAAAACATCATAATTCCTATCCCCAAAAAGAAGAGAACGGGGAAATGCGAAAATTTTAGGACCATAAACCTGATGGCACATGCATCGAAGATACTGACCAGGATCGTTTACAGAAGAATAGAACGAAAAGCAGAGGAGTTCCTGGATGAAGATCAATTCAGATTCAGGAAAAGTAAGGGTACAAGACAAGAAATACGGGAGTAAATAATATAAAAATATAAAATAATATAATTAAATATAGAAGGGAATAGAGAAGAACAAACCGACCTAAATTGAATTTGTGGATTTAGAAAAGGCTTTTGACAACGTAGGTTGGGATTCAGTGCTTGAAATTTTGAAGGAAATTGGAATGTCCCTACAATGATCGAAGAATTATCCACAGTCTGTATAAAAACCAAGTAGCTGTGATTAAATCTGGACCCAGCTGTGAAGAGGATGAATAATGAAGGGAGTGAGACAAGGCTGTGCTCTATCTCCCGTATTTTTTAATGTTTACATCGAGAGAGCCATCAGTGAAATCAAGGAAAAGTGTTCTGGAGTGAACATCTACGGAGATACTATCAGCATGCTACGATTCGCTGATGACATAGCTCTGTTAGCAGAGTCAGAGAAGGATCTGAAAAATATGCTAACAACCATGGAAAGGACAATGGCCAGACATCAACTGGAGATCAATAATAAAAAGACTAAGATATTGGTGTGCAGCAAGAAAAAAGAGGCCAAAACCAACGTTATACTAGGAAAACAGAAACTGGAAGAGGTGGAAGAGTTCTGTTACCTGGGAAGCAGAGTGACCAGCGATGGACGAAGCAAGAAAGAAATAGTCAGTAGAATAATCCAGGCAAATAGGGCATTCTATCAAAAGAAGTATCTACTTACAGCTAGAAATACAAGCTTAGAAGTAAGGAAGCAATTCATTAGAACGTATATCTGGAGCATGTTTCTTTACGGCAGTGAGGCATGGACGATGACAGCAGCGGAGAAGAAAAGGGTGGAAGCATTCTAAATGAGGTGCTACAGAAGAATGATGAAGATAAAATGGATCGACCGAGTGACAATTGAAGAAGTCTTAAGAAGAGTGGGAGACCAGAGAAGTTTGCTGAAAACTATAAAACGAAGACGGGACAACCTAATCGGTCATATATTAAGATTAAGACACGATGGCCTGATGAAGACAATCTTTCAGGGAAAAGTTAACGGGAATAATGGAAAAGGCAGGACTCGTATGAGTTACATAGAACAGGTCGTAAAGGACGTGATAGAGAGGAACTACGTTAATATAGAGAGGTTGGCCGATAGAAGAATCGAGTGGAGGGCTGCGTCAAACCAATCTTAGGATTGTGGACCCATGTTAATGATGATTCTCAAGTGTTGTGGATTCCAGTCTGTTTATTTGCTGGCACCATACCGAAGCTGTGGTGTATTCACTTGTCACTGATTTTTGATCAAAGTGTGCTTTAGTGTCGTTAAACATAAACGACAGCTCGTTATATTAGCTGAAAACTAAGCCAGTCTTTCTACGTGCATGAAATAAAATTTCTAAGGGTTTGTCTTTAGAGTATTTCTTTTTCTCGTCTTGTTATTAGTTCAGTTTTTCGTCAGCTGACGATGTTGCCCGCGGTGTTTTATTTTGATGGACTCGCCATCATAAATCATTGAGAGAAGTATAGCGCTCTGTCTTTCCCTCTCTCTAACGCTCTAATTAATAACTTCTACCTCATATCCTGCTTGCCGCTCGCAGACGTGAGACAGGGGCTGTTGGGTCAACAACCTCATGTTGTTGTGTGGAATTAAGAACTTGATTAATGATGCCCTCGTGAAACGATTGGCAGGTGACGAAATTACATTATATTGGCTTGCTAAAAGTTAGGTTTATTTGGCGAGGGTAACGCGAGTATTTCCCCTTAAGTGACTCCATTTCTCATATAATTATTATCTGATGTGTTTATTATGGTAGCCATCTTAATAGTTTATTATGGTTTGTATATAAAGTGGCCATCTTATTTGTGTTTTTTTCGCGTTCATTAACGAATTCGAGTGATCCTGACCCGAGTCAAAGACTTCGCCTTATTAATGTGGCTTTCCTTCATTAATATCACCGTCTCATCCGTAATGCTGCTACCGTTGTGCCCCAATTTTAAGCGTGTACGTACATTATTCACGTAGAACTATAGGGACCACCTTGGTAATTTCGGCATGCGTTTGAAATGGGCTAACCTGTAGAGGGATGCTTAAAATGTACCCTATGGCATATATCGTGGTGTGTTTGTTCTCGTTTCTCCCTTCGGGAATTGGCCAATGTTTGCGTCAGCTATTTAGTGATTGGTCCGCGAAATAGCCTTGATATCCAATGCACCTGCAATCCATTTTGTGTTCAGTACGGTGGTTACGTTGGGTGCGGCGAGCCGAAAAATCTCCCCATCAGGGTTGAGCATGAAATATGAAACCGGGAAGATGATAGGTAGTTGGCGTGCGCGATTATTTGCCTCATCTGGTTCAAGCAATTGAAAATCATTCTATGTTAGTGAAGAATGGCGATTCCCGTGTGGGTAAGTGAATTTATGGCGTACTTTGCGTCATTGTATGTGATTTTACTGTAATTACTTATCAGAATTGCTTGTGCAGTGTGCCCTCGGAGTCGGAGTAATTGGAAATGCTCGGAAACGTGAAATTTATGCGCGGGATCAAAAGGTTCGACAGCCGTGCGTTTAAGGAATTTATATCCGGCTGTTTTTGCTGCACAGCACGCGAGAGCCACCTACTATAATGACTCACCGTCCATTATACGAGGGGCAATTCTTTTCAGGGGAGCGGAGGAGAGAGGGGAAAAATGTCCTAATATCGTCCGAATGAAGCCGTTTATCCATCGCTCTCCCGTTCACCATCCCAGTAGACTCACGGAAAAATATCGTCCCGCAGAAACCACCACCTCATTTTTTTTCTTCCTCCTCACCGACCGAAATCCCCCACGGTGTTATGGTTTCCCTCAAGAACGCCGCCGTATTTACGATGCCCATCGGCGGTAAACCATTTTTTCCCCCGCACCGACCAGATCCGCTTCCATCACCCAGAAAGCCGATGGCGCGTGATCGAATGCTAGCTACCCTCCGGTAAGAAACCGATCGCACCCCGCGAGAATGCGTGTGTGCTCAGCGTACGTATATACACATACAAATACACCCCCACCCCTTTCGTTTCCCCCACGGGGGGGTAGTCTTCGGGAACTCATCGCGTGCGGGCTGGCGCGTTCTTCCTCCCGATGCGGTCGCTGGACCAGCCCGGAGGTCCGAGGACGATCCCGTAAATCACTTCGCGTGTCGTCGTCGGCGGGAGGGAGGGACGGATTTAATTTTCTCAGTTCGGCGTCCCTCCGGCTCGAGGGGCGAACCGACCACAGGCCGTGCGTGGGGCGAAGGGGCCTCGCGGTCACCTCGGTTCATTCCCCCCTCTCCCGAATATTTCTCGTTTCCCTCGTTAATTTCACGCTCAATTGATTCGTTCTCTCCTCGCGGTGCGTGCGTGTGTGTTTGTGTGTCGTCGTCACCTGCCTTCGCATCTCCGGACAACCCCCGCCGTGGGCCGCGGAGGCGCCCCCCCGCAGGCAGCCACGGCAGTGGTGGTGCCGCTAGCCGCCGGTGATTAAGCAATTTGGATGCGCCACCGGGGGTAATTAGGAGTGCGGCCGATCCAGGCAGCACCTCGGGCCGAATTTTTCGATCCGGATGTTGGGTGCAACGCCCCTCACCAACCCCCCTGACCGTCTGTATTGCGTAGCACCAGGCTTAATCGTTATAATTATCATTATTCTCCCGTTTCGGTATGGTCATAGGAATGAATCTACCCGCTAACTCGGCGGGTAGAATAATTGTGCATAATACGAAGTGGTAATGGAGGAATAGTTTTAAACAGTACGGACAAGGCTTTAACCCTTATACCATTTGTTGAAGATAGATTTAATTTTGCGCTAACTATCTTCTCTTCATTATTTAACGGATGTCTACTAATTTTTACATGTGAACTAAGAATGTTCTTAAATGCACTATTTTATCCTTCACTGCATTCCTCTGGAAACCTCTTTCCAACCACCCTTTCTTTATGCCTGGGTTATCTGGCCTCCTACACCAAAAACGTAAGTTTGAACCCGTTCATCACACTCTACAGCAATTAAACCTTGACCTTTCTTTAATCATATTGGCCCCCTCATACACAGAATTTACCATCAGGAGACATCCTCTGCTAAATATTCGTTCATTTTACCTCTTCGAACATATTCCCATGCTTTCTTCTTCATGTTCTCTGTGTTGAGATTCGAAGCCTTGGCCAATAGGTTGCCAGGGAGTTCGTTGCCCACCGCCATTGACCCATTTTTTTAAAATATCTCATTCTGTATTCCATTCGGTGTTGAATGCTTATATTTTCCATGTACATGTTCTTACTCTTGCGTAACGTTTTAATGCAGGGTGAAACATTGGCGTTATATTGAGTCGGATAATATCCAACCGTTCCCCTATGCGGTACCTCGGGTGAAATCTTGAATCGAATCTCCCGCGCAGTGCTGGTTAAAAAATCCTATCAGCCGTAGCTGAGCGCATGTTTTGTTAGGTGGGCTGTGTGCTTCAAAATCAATGACCCTTTATATTTGCGATTTTTCTTATTCACGATGGCTATTATAACCTTGGCTTCCTCGTCGAATCGGAAGCTGAGGTCATTTCCGGAAGGATGTCGTACAAGTCTCTGCTAAGCTAACAATTTACGGTTTTCCTAGGTTTTTATGCACCTTTAAAAGAACTGTTGGTAGCGACGTTATTTTGAGATAACCATTTTTAGTCATCGGTCGTTGAATTCTCACATTTGAGGTTCCAAGTGTTAAAAACCTTTAATGAACACCATTCAGTGTATTAGACTCCTAAACCGGGGGTTGGGGGTTCGACACCCACAAGGGGTAAATTTTTTAGGGGTTGGATGGCAGAAGGGACAGTTTTGTCTCAATCTCGCCCCAGTAAAGACCTTTTATTATTTTTATTACCAGTAGGAACATTATAAATGTCATCAACTATTATTTTTTAAATGTTCATATTCTAGACGTGGTTTTAAGCATTTTAATCCTTTTTGTTGGTTTCAGCAATCAGCTTACTGAGCGTAATATCTCCAATATGAGTGTGATTTATGCAAGAAACAGAAGGAGAACATATAATGGCGGAGCCTTCGGTAATGAACAGAAGATGCGAGCGGCGCACGAAGTTGAGAAAGAGTTTCGATAACATTTTTACTGCCCCCTCAACGAAAATAACGTCTTGGCGACTTTGGCGCTCTTTGGGAGCCATTCTATCCTCCTGCGCCGCCGCCCTCTCTCGCATCCGGCTGGTTGCCTCCGTCACGACCCTTCTTCGGGCCTCCCCACGCCGCTGGACACGTTCCTCCTTCACGGCCCGCCGTCTCTTCGGACTTGGGCTTGTCCCCTTGTACACTTTGAATACGTTTTACGGGCGGGTCCGCCGGCGAGAGTGAGGGGGAGGTGAAAGACTTTCTCCTCCGGATTGAGCGGGCCCCGTTATTTAATTGCCGGGCTTTTCACAAGGCCCACCTTACGGCCCCTCCCGAAGCCCCGCCATTGCTTTCCCACATGAATTCACGAGCGTTCCGTTAAAAACCCGATGGAGGGCCGCGATGCGGCGGCCGCGGCATTTCTTTTGTTTCTCCGACCACCCTTTCCTTCCTCCTTGTTGTACCTTTTTTCCCACCTCTTCTCTTCCTCCTTCCTTCCACCTCGCAGCGTTTTCATCCACTCCTTCCCTTCCAGTCCTCCCCACTTCTTCGACCTGCCGAGGAGTCGGCACTAACACCAGCGCGCGCACTTGCCGGAGAACGGGTTCTCGCATAAATCGTTGGGAGCGTTCCCAACGTCCGGTTTCCTCCCCCGCCCTTCCCGAGTGCCCAAACTCTCTCTCTCTCTCTTCCTCCTCTTTGGTCTCGCATTTCTTCTTCTTTCTCCTTCCCCGTGGTCGTCTTCCTTGCTTCTTCGCTACAGCTATCGTTACCAAACGCGCTGAGTACCGAGACTATCCCTCGACTCCTAGTGAGGCCCGGTCCGGTATGTAACCCGGTAGATTTTTGACTCTGGATTTCGGCGTGCGTGCCATTGCCCGATCACAATTTTTCTGCCGTCAGTCTTTCATCCGATTTCCCGCCCACTCTCTGGCAAACAGAATAAGAGCGAGAATCTGCGGGCCAATCGCCATTCAGAAGTCGGGCGGATAATTCGTGGCCGTGCTGACAGTACAAGAAGCTTTATGTTAAGCAACCTGATTGAAACTTTCTTCACGGTTTCACTATACCCCATGAAGAGTGATACTGCGTCAAAAATAGAAATGAAACTTGTCCGGAGAGGACAGTCTAATCGCAGCTGGCAAGTATAGTTCATGATTCCACCGAAAAATGTAATTGACGCCTATTGAATGTTGCTTAAAGATGGATGACGGAATTGAAAAATAATACCGGTTTTACTGCTCAAAATTCTCAGTAATTGATCACTCTGGTAATTAAAAATATTACAATTACATAGTACACTTTATGTCGTAGGCTCTATTGCTTCAGCTATGGCATTTCGCTGTTTTCCACCCCATAATCTTTTCTTAAAAAATATTTTTTATGCGCTTATGAAATCAGGTATTTTGTACCTTTAGCACCATGTTTATGCTTCTACCTCTTGTTGCTGTGAGTGTATACAATAGAGAAATTTGTAGTGAGTAGGGGGATTGCGCGTCCTCTGTATCAAGATATTTGGGAAGAGGTACGACTCTGGAACGTGGATTACGCTGGCAAATATTGCTTATGCTTGAATTTGAAGTTTGAAAAAAGCTACCTATCATATTTTCCCCATTTTGGTTTTTTAATGAAGGTGTGTTATTTTGTGAGTAAACAGTAACGATTTCACTATCGCTAAAAATTTTGTATCGCTTATGGTATGTAGTGATACTGGTGAAGCTAGGGTATACCAATTGTCTAATATATCGCGAGCTAACGATCAAGATCGTTACTGGCGACGAACTCTACAGCTAATGATATCGCGTCAATCGTAGCTCGGTGAAGGCTTCTCTCTTTCTCCCTCTCGTTCCTGTTTTGTCTTCTCCTCATCCCCTTTCCTTCCACTCTTTTTCCCGCTTCGTTCTTTCGCCCTCCCTCTCCCTCGTGCCAGGAGTGGAAACTCTGGAAGGTAAGGTAGGGGCGGGAATGTGCCGGGAGGGTAAGGTGACCCAGGGCGGAAGTGCGTGAGGAGCTTGTTTCCATGGCAATTTTTTTCTCCCTTTCTCTCTTCCTCTCCTCTGTTCAATCTCCCCGAGTTCCGCCGTTTCCATTGTTGTCGTTCAAATTCGCCTTTTTACTCGTTTCCTCCGGGGGCTCCGAAAACTATCGCGAGAGAGAGAGGGAGGGAGTGGGTAAGGGAGACGTGAGCCGACCGCAAATAATATCGGTCTCAGGAGTTATTTATCCTCGTGCGGCCGCGGTACGGATCCAAGTGAAAGTATTTTGTTTTTTCTTGCGCTCTCTCTCCCTCTTTTCTTTCAAATATTTTTTTACGCGGCAATCGCGCAGAGCTGGATTTGTTTTCCCTTCGGCTCATTCTCCTCGTTTTGGCGTTTGGTTTTGGAATGTGGAAAAAAATGAGGAATTCCCGAGTTCAATAACTCAACCGCTCGTTCTCATTATTATTTTTCTTTTTGAGCCGCACTCCTTGCATTTCTCGGTTTCGGAGTTCTTTACTCCGTCATTTCCTTCGCTAAGATTTATTAATTTACTGCTCCGGTTGCAGTGGGTGCATGCCGGGAGCCTTGAAGCTCTTGAACTGATCCCGGGACTTGCCATTCATTGATATTGATTTTAAACCGGCGAAGGGTGTCTTTCCCCTTTTGGAGCTTTGAATTGTGAGGTATTTGGATTCGGTGGCTCCCATGCTTCCGCACGCAACCTCCCGAAATCGCGTGGCTGGGATTTTAGGACCTCCAACTTAAAAATAGTGGTTAAGAAATTTGTGTATGTTAGTGTTTCGCCCTAATTTTGCTGCGGTCGTGAATTGCGCTACGGGCATTTGAAATACTGAAGTCGATCTCTTTGAAGAATTCTTTCCTCTTCGCCATTTCTTGACCATATTCCCTGACCGGTGCTTGCTGCACCCTTGTCCTTTTCTTACGATGGAAATCTCACGATATATATCATTTTTCTAAGTTAAAAATGTAAGCAATCAGTTGCCGAAGTTAAATCAGATCGAGGAACATTCCCATATCTGGAACCTACCCGCAAAAAAATGTCCGTGGTTTCTTAACAATAACATCGGTGATTTAATTAAGTCAAGTAACGCGCGCTCATGACCAAATTTCAATGCTGGAATACCGACGATATAGTAGATTCATTTTGTACACAAACTTCGTTGTCTTCAGTTAAGTTTGATGTTCGATGTAAGCGTGCAAGCGAATGGAATGTTTCTTATTGCTGTCTTCCGCTGTAATATTTCGCCTCATTCCAAATACTATGCTTAGTGGTAGAAATACATCAATGCCATCTATTCGACGTATGCTTCGATATAGTGCGCCCCAATTCTCGCCAAAGCGTGTCGGTTTTACTTCTATGGCTTTTTCTTGATTTCTCAAAGGAATTAATTATTTGTATCACCTGGGACTCCTTTTGGCCCCATTCGGGTTCAGTGCTTCTCCTTCTATTGATGATCAATGAATTCTTAGGGCTTCGTCCTCCTCACTCCATTCTTGACTCTCTGCCGATGTGGGATCAGAGGCGTTTCCCGCCTCTCAACCCACCATGGACAATATAAAATCCGAGGATTCTCGCGAAATCGAGTGGAATTTGTACAAGCTGAAATAATAACGTGCAATTTTCCACGAAATAAAATGTTTACCTCGTTTCAATGTTGATACTTCATCATGATGTATCAACGTTGAAACCAGGGTCGAAGTAAAAATTTTATTTCGTGGAAAATTGCTCGTTATTACTTCAGTGCCACCATGGACACTCCACGCCTACCTCCTCCAATATCCTCGAAACAGCCCCATTGATGAGGCATCGATTATGTTTATTTGCGAAGCTGTTTATTTTGGCGTAGCTATCACGAATATGGAGCTGTTTTTTCTGAGCTGTGGAATCGTCATTTCTAATCGAATATTTGCTTAGGGCATGATTTTTAAATAGAGCGTAATTGGCGTTTCTTCAATTGTGTGTTCAGACCAAGGCTTCTTATATGCTTTTACTGACACTTAATTCTTTAATGTGCGGGAAATTCTAATTTCGTTTTTCTTTCATTTGCTCGCTGAAATGTGAGAATCGTTAACTACTATGGTTTCGAGACAGGTATCCATGGGGATATATAAATCGCATTTTCTTCCTGTGTTCATCAATATAATTATATATAAGCTTTGTGCCTGTTAAAATTCAGACCAGACAATTATTATAGCCCCTTTGTGAATCCAAGGTGTAGTAAATGATCAATATATGTAGAATATTCTCTCTTTAAATTCAGTATTTTATTTATTCTTTTGAATCAAATTCTTTTCCTGTTCTTCATGAGCGTGGGTGAAACATTAACCGCACCTATCGGAGAACCCGGAAAATGTATTGAATTGTATAGTTTACCCGTGAATCCCTGGGATATTAGGCTTCCACGATTCAATCGAACCGCACTCGCATTTTCCACAAAGTTTTAATGCGCTACGAGTTTCAACTCAAAAATCCACCTTCTGGCACAATATAAATGTTGTAAAGGGAGACACCACATTTATGATGAGAGAAGAAGGGGCCAGAGGAAGAGGTGAGTCAAGGCAATAGGAGTGGAGGGGTGGAAGGTGGAGTTAAAGGGTGCCACTGTTGGAACGAAAGGGTTTCAGCAAATGACAGGGAAAACCTAGAGGAAGGGAACGGGTATATGACGGGAAAAACCTGGAAGAAGGAATTTTAGAATGAAAGGGGGACAGAGAGGTTATGAGGCTAGCGGCGTTCTATTGAGGGATTAGCGATGCTGAAGGAGTAAGCGGTCAAGGAAGGGATGTTAAGCGGCTCACAATATATGTGAGAAGATAGGGAGAGAGGAAAGTTCGAGGTGGGTCATAAAAGAGGGGAACCAAAAAAACCTGTTCTTTTAGCCAAATATCATTTTTCATTTGAACAATTTATAGTCGTTCCAAAATGATCAGGCTTGCGCCTTTATTCTCCCAGTGGATAAATTCCGGAACAATGTAACAAGATTGGGCCATGTGCAGTAGATGCCTAGCCTGGAGAGAAGAATAATCATTGTTTCTCGAAAACCTCCGATTCTTATTTATCCGGGTGGTGAAATCTCTCCCCGTTTGACCGATGTAGCATTAGTAACAAAACCCATAAATTTTCCTCACAACATTCGCGCTCGTGACGCATGGAATTACGTATCTCCGTAGCCTTCCTACCCTATTCTATCATCCTGGTAATACCATGTCAACTAAATGACCGTCATTGAGGCCTCTCTTAAAGATTATGGTCATTATGTACTTCAATAGGAGGATAGGCCTTGTTCTTAGAGATTAGATAGAGAGCAAGATTGAATAGAACGAAGATGTTGCCAATTAGTCTAGACTTTACACACTTCCTCCCTCAGTATCTCTAGTTGATTTGCGCATGAGGCGTAGGTTTTTCGTTCCTGTTAGGAGGCAACTAAGTCTATTTGTGCCATTAATGATAGGTAGGCATCTATGTAGAGGAAGGAATTGTAATAAAGTGGAGGAAGGGTGGAGAAAAACCTGGCGTCGGCGTTAGTCTACTTTTAAGAAAAGGCGTCAAGGGGTCCGCGGTTTAACATCCCACCCAACAGACGGAGTAATGCACTCGATGTGCTTCCCACGCAACACTCAAGTAGGGACCGGTGTAAGATGGAAAAATATTACACTATCGGGATTTGAACCCGGGCCCTCGGGATGGGAAGCCAGTACTCTAGTCCCCATCCTAACCCGATCGTTCGTGCTTTATAAATATTGTTATAACTATTGTTTGGATCTCAGGAGAGTTGCCCGCTATCTGTTGACCCGATATGTTCGGTTTAGTCTCGGGGACACGAGTCAGTCAATCAATCGATCGATCGAACACCTCCTTCGCCGAACTTCTCCCTCTCTCTCTTCCCCTCCCCCTCCTTCCTTCCCCTTCTCTTTCGTCTCCCTATCTCCAATTCCTCTCATTCATTTCCTCGCCCCGTTTTGGGAACGCATTTCGCTCCTGGAAGCCCCGGAAGTCGTCGACACGGTTGGAGTTGGGCGGGCCGACTACTTATTTTTTTTCGCCCGACTTGGTTCACTCGGCAGCCGGCGTTTCCTCCTCCGCCGGCCCGGCATGGGGGCGCGGAGTGGGAGGAGGAGGCGGCTTCCCCCGAGGGCGGCGGCGCGGGCGTATGAGGCGAATTGGATGATCATCGGCCGTGTGGGTGGGAGGACGTAGATTGGAACTGAATGGGGGTTATTAACACTTTGCGCCAGGAAGTGGTCGACGAAATGACGAAAACTGTGTCCGAGTTCGTGGGTGACGTGGTTTATTTACGTGCATACAGCAAAATGATACAATCGTCGCCGTCATCGTGGAAATATGATCTCCGGGACGAAAAGTTTTGCTCGAAGCCTCGTCATGCACGGGATGGTCGTGATGTTTACCGGTAGCGATTCCTAAAAACCGTTATGGGAGAAAGTACACTACAAGTAAACTAGCGAGAGAGGAATGCAATGGATGATTATTTTGGTGAAGTATTAAGTGACTGGTTGAGTATTGTGTTATGAGGTCCGGAGAGAGATTTGAAAGGCGTAGAAGTATTCAATCAGAATCCTGAACGGTAGATCTCATAATATTCAAATTACATTGCTGTCAAATTTTCAGTTATAATATTAAATAGATGCGTGAAACCTTTCTAAAAGCGCATGAACCGCTGTGAACTGTAAATCCTGCCGACAGGAGTGAGGAGATTGGTCCCGCTATTTATCGACCTATCGCAGTTTAATTTCCTTTTGCGTATTATTCATCCTCTTATTTTTAGATATTCTCGTGCATGGAAGCCAATCAAAGTGGATAGAAACTTTTGGCCGCATTATGCGTCAAACCTAACCGAATTACTTCCATCATAGAGTATATCAATACTTCTATGGTCCCTTGCCTTTCTTTGTTAGCAGTGTTTGACATCGGTCGACAAAACTGAGAATGCCTTTCGAATAATTAAGCCTATGATTTAATGTATACCATTTTGGGTCGAAGCATTCCTAACACAACAGCAAAAATTCATCAATAAAATGAGTCATGTTTTATTAGTATTTCACATGTAACACATGGCTATAAATATGCATTAGTTAGTCATTGAATGTTAGTCTAATCAGTTCCAATTCTTTGCATTTGAACCGAACTAGTGACAGATTTAAAGATTTGATGAAAGATATTTCACCTTGCAATTTTTGAATGAGTTTTGTGACGATATTTAAATTCCAATTCCCTTTTCCCAAAATTCAGGGGTTAACGGACTTAATTGTGAAACTTCCCCGATGAAAAAGCGAATGGTTTTAAATAATTCAACTATGATAGTTATTTTCATTTTCACAGCGTTAATAAACAAATAAGCCATAATTCTGAAAAATATATTTTTCATTTACCAGTGGTTGGTGCGTTTTAAGTTTGATCCCGTACTTTATTTTACTTTTTAAAGTTTTATCTTACCTTATAAATTTTTATCCTACTTTAAATCATGAAATTAACGATTCACTTCCCTTATATATTTCAGTCCTTGTTTATAGGTGTTGATGCGGCTTCACTTCCGGCACAGTTATCGGGATAACATTGATCCGTTCTAACCCTCTATTCATTTCGACGATTCCTCCCATTCGTGGATTTGTTTGAACATTTCCAAGCCTTGTCCTGAGGGATAAAAAAATTATGTCTCTTTTTTGATTCCGGCTATAAGAAGTCGATTCAACGACAAATAGCACCTCGGTTGTCGTCATTCCTCTGTTGACGGAGCAGTCACGCGATCGTGAAATCCTTCGTTTCCGTCGAAAATGGGCGCGCGCGCGCTCCTAAACAAACTGGTAGCCATGGCGACAGCTTGGCGTGCCTTTATTGAAATCATGAGGGGAATCAGGATCTGTGCCAGAAACCATTTTTTTTAGGAAGCGCCTTGTTTGCGCTTTCTTGTCTTGGTACGTGTCGGCCAGTTTTAGTCCCGAAAGCTATTGCGCGGGACGAATACATTGCTTTTATTTGAGTGTCATGGTTGGATATTACTGCAGATAATGAATGGATACTGACAATGGTCGGATGACCCTATTTTTCGGTTTCACAATTGATCAACATTATTGTTACCATTGAATCCTCAATTATTTGTGATATAATTGTAATTGCAAATGGAAAGTATTCGTACGTATTTTACCACTAATTCAAACGAGGATTTTGAACGCCCCATCAAAAAATTTACTCTTGCAGTTGAATAGTTCCAACATAATCGATGGTGCAAAGGTGAATGTATGTTTGTGTAACATTTTAATTGTCGTTTACTGATGTTCTAAATATTTTTTTCTTCAATTGGTAATGAATTTCGTGGAACGTGGTAGGTTAACGAAATCCACTTCATTGGATATGGAAAAAAAAGTCGCTTGCGTACTATCGTTTAATGGTGGTGTTGGAAAATACCTCGATCAAAGTTCGCATAATGGAAATTTTGTGCCGTTGTTATTCTGGTCACATCGTCACAATGGGTAAATCAACAGGAACGCCGGGGCATTTTCGTGCTCCGAGTGCTTTAAATACCCTCATTTCCGCCTGCCCTCCGCAAATTTCCTTTGACAAGAGTACACAAGCGTCCTTGTCAGTCAGTCAGTCTTTGTCTTTTTTTTTTTCAATGTAAACAGCACCTGCGTGTGGACATCGCGGGGTCGTCGAAATTGCTCGGCAATGCGTCAGTTGGCGAAACGGTTCAAAATGGGTGGTTCCTTTTTCTCCGTGTCGCTGCGGTGATTCATGCGTAGTCTTCCTCGCTTCTCCAGCCTACCCGGAGGTGTTTTCGTTTCTCGAACCCGTTTTGATGTCGCTGAAAATTATCTGTTCTGCCGAATAGTTTTTTTTTTAAATTTAATTGACGCTTTCTTTTTCCTGCGACCGATCGTCTAATCCTTACCTTCTCTTTCGTCTTATTTGGAGCCCAGGTCATCAAAATCTGCAGAGTAGCCTAGCGAGCTACCACCAGGGGTACGGAGCAGATTTCGAATCATCAACAAGAGCGTAGTCGCATGTTGTAGCTTTATATGTTAAGTTACTTCGTTATAAATGACCACCGGCTAAGTAAACTTGCGCCCGCCATATTATAGCAAAAGGTAAAAAAAATACAGTAGCCTCATAGTTCAGTAAAACTACATCAATTTCACTGAAGTAGGCATGCAATGATGAATTTAGTTTGCGTATGTAGAGGAGCAAAATTTTCAGATAAGGTTAAAGCTAAACTATCTATGCTTCATCTATCTAACCCGGTATTTATTACATCATTGTTTGCTTTCAGCGTATATACCCGTATCAGTCCACATCCCTATTCCAATTTTCGTGATCGTGTCGACCTCAGCATACAGAAGTTGACAAAATATTTATCACGGCAACTGAAAGCAGATATTCTTTGAATTTATTCATAGTATTCAGTGAAAGCTGGGAATTGCGGTCTGACAGCAGTTTCCTTTCTAGTTCCTATGGTAAGCTTGTAACATTCACCCTGATCACATGGCTACCGTCAGAAATCTCTCCAATTACCTCTTAACTAGTTCTAATTTCACGTTCCACCGTTTCTTGTGTGGCTGTAAAGATCGTCGGTCCGACCACAACCATTGAGAAAGTCTTTCCACGTTGGTGATGAGTTGTTCTGGACACGGGAAATTCCTTCGGTCATAACAGTTACATGGTCTTTGAAAATTGGTGCATGGTAATTAATCTCGTTTTCCAATGAACGGATGATAAGTCAGTTGTATGTCTGTTAATAATCACTTATGCGGGCGATGTGATACGTTTGAAGACGGCCGCGGGGTAGGTAGTAGCTAATCTACATGCCAATGAAGTTTTATTTTCCGACACGATCTGGGTGCGCCCCAATATTAAATTGTGCGTTTATCACCATTGAAACCCCCACAGACAACAGGAATGATTTCTTGGGAAAGAGTAGCCACCAATGGATCAGATAGTTATCTGCGATATATGAGCAATTCTCAGCGCCTCGTAGGCATTGGTGATTGCATTAGAATTACCTATACAAAATTAGTGGTAGCATTATTTTTGGAATTTGACACTGTAATGCAACCAGTATCTTTCAATTTCTCGTCGGCCCATTTTATAGCTCCAGAATTCCAATTGAATATTCCGAAAATTCGCAAATTTATTGCTTAGCCGGGAGGGGGGATGGTTGAATTTTAGCCTCGTGGCCAATCGGCGATTGATTGAATTTCGTTAAAATGTCGTCTCCTTGGACCGGTACGCTAGTTTTTTTATCCGTAAATTTCTTCTCTGCTCCACTTTCCTCAATCTTAATCTTCCCCTTTCACTCTAGTGACCGCATTCATTCCTTGCCAATAACTTTTTGGCCATTTTTTTTTGCTTCGCCGATGTACTGCTATGTTGTTCTAAGGAGAACATCTCAAGCGTGTTGCAAGGAGCTTTTATTGTGTTTGCATATTAGATTTTACTACAGTAAAGGCCGCTTTACACGATACAATTTTTCGTACAATTTCTTGTACAAACGCTTGTATAAACCGAACGAAATTGTATGTTTGTCTGAATGGAATTAGAACAGGTTCTATTTCCCGTTCAGTCATTCAGACAATCGCACAAGCAGGATCTAGTTTTTTCCCGGCGTATAACCCGTGAAGACTTCACCAATCGCACAAGCGTTCGTACAATTTGCCGCTTTACATGGTACTTTTTCCTCATACAAGAGTTTGTACAAGAAATTGAACAAAAAATTGTATCGTGTAAAGCGGCCTTAATATATCCTGCAGAATCATGATTTTTGTCGTTATTTTCGTACGGATACACCTTTAGTGGAGTTATTTGGCGGCATAGTCATACCTCACGGTATATCTGTCCGTTTCATCAATGTGGCCTTCTGTCTTCTGAAAGGAGCGTAATCTCTAAAAATGGCTATCTGAAATGTCTTGGCTTACCCTGGTAAGTAAAAAAAAAGTTTTACTTTAGCATCGAGAAACATGAATATTATTATCTT
The DNA here is from genome assembly GCA_933228895.1 of Platycnemis pennipes. Classification (NCBI taxonomy): domain Eukaryota; kingdom Metazoa; phylum Arthropoda; class Insecta; order Odonata; family Platycnemididae; genus Platycnemis; species Platycnemis pennipes. The sequence goes on from OW121848.1 coordinate 123,074,339, forward strand.
GATATTATATAGCTCGAAACTGGGAGTTATTAAGAACAATTTCCTCTCTATTTTGGCGGAATTTTCTAATCGTTCATGGGAGGCATTTTGAATACCATACGTCAACGAACATTAGGATTTAAAGTGTGACGGTGATTCCTTCTTCCCTGACTTTCTGGCTATTGTATGGGAACAATATCCTGGATTATATTGAGCGATTTGGTCCGCGACGACGTAATACTCATCCCGAGAATCGAATAGCTTTTGTCGACTGACCAAGATGGACTCCAACCATCCCAACACTCGTTTCGTCATCTCTCTTCCACGTACTTGACAACTGGATAATGAAGTATTGCCGCACATTCATATATCATTGGAAGATTCGATTTTACCGTGACGGAATAAATTTTTCCCTCCCCTTTCCCGTCCATCCCGAGAATCGAATCGGTCTCTCATTCGGGGCGTAAATTATTGAGACCAGGGAGGGCCGATCCACTCTCTCTCACTCTCTCCTCAGAGTCGGCGGGTAACATTCGGGTGGCCACCCAAAGGGACGCGCTTTTACGATTGCCCCTTTCCCAGTGGGCTACGCGCGCGTTCTCCTCCCCCACACAACACGGCCCTTCGAACTCTCGGGTTTCCCTTTGCCCTCGGGGGACCTTCAACTCTCAACCCTGGGTTCCCCCGCCTATCCCATAATGCCCTCCGTGGCTCCTCTCTCAGTTCGCCCTCAATTGTTCGACCACCCTTCTCTCCTCTCTTTCCCAGGACCACCCACGCTCTTCCGATCGCAATTCGTGTCTCTTTCTCTAATCTCTCCATTTGTTCCTCTCTCGCCCTCCTCCCGCCTCCCTCCCCCCCTTCAGACCTTCTAATCTCCCCCGCGGCCCAACGATTCGTCGCCGCCCCCCCCCCCCCCCCCACTCTCCCGGCGATCCCTACTTTCGTCGTCCCTTTAACTCACCCCCGCCCTTACCTAATACCCCTTCCTCGCATAATCTCCCGTACTTAAACGCCCTGTGAAAACTCCAACCTCCGCCCTCTCCCACCGGCCGTCTCTGGGCCACACGAGCGTGGAACAACGTGCCCACCCTGCGTCTCCCGTGGTGGCCGATTTTACACGTAGGCGAGCGCGTTTATGCCCCGTATGTTTATTATCTCGCAAGTCACCACGTGGGCGTCGGGGGGCTTATTTAGGATTCCAGGCGCCATCCTCGCTGCGAAGGGGGTGCTGCCATTCGAAGGAGTGCGTGAAACATCACCTGAGGAAGGTAACCTAAGTGTGTCGCGGGAACGCAAGGTCTTCGCGTACTTGCGTAGAAGACATAGCCTACTAAAACAGGCCGTCAATTACGTTAATTTGAAAAGCCTTGCGTTGAAGTCAAGTGCTGTCGTCTCTTTTTTTAAGATCATCAATTTAATTTCCTAGTTTTATGGACTGTATATCTGTAATATAATCCCTCCCCACCCAACAAGCTACTGTTATGTTTTTGCATCGTGCCACATTTTTATGTAGTTTTATGCTAATTTATTGTGTATTTCATTTGAACTCTTCCTTCTCTGAAATGCAACGGTTATGTGATTTATTTTTATTTATCATTTTTACGCTGAGGTAGAAACAACTGCTAGCTATTAGTAAGTATCTACCTAAGGTTGCAAATAAATAAATTAGGTATTAATTTTACTAGTGATTGTGTACATCAAGGAGAAAAAGGTTCATGATGTGGAGAATAGGTAAATCTACTTAGTACCCTGCTGGTGAACTCAAGTGTGAGTGGCGTGGGTTGAAAATTGCCAAGTATGTACCACTTTTGTATGTGCATGCTTGGGAATGTACTACTACTTGCACTAATAGAAACAATACCTCGTGATCATAGAAAAGGATTCGGGTAATTAGACACAAAGAAATCGTATTAGATAAATATAGATACTGTGAGCATTGGCTTAAGTCTGATGTGAACGAATTTCTTGGGGTCCATCCACCATTTAACTCCTTTTTCCCGGATTATATGCAGCGCCGGAAGGGTAGAACAACCCAGAGAAAGACGTGACTCTTCGGCATATCAACATACTTGCTGTCGCCTTATGCTCTCGTATCTTTATCGTTAGATATGCAGCAATAACTTGCATACAATGGAGGTGAAATCGGCGATGCTCACTGACGACGAAAATTTTGATAATAGTAGTTAGTATGCTCTGCTATAGACTGTAGCTGATATTTGACATAACAATATTCATCTTTAATTCAAACAACTGCCTTCGAATACCTGATTCTGTAACTTCAACCAATATACGGATTGTCGAATATTAGATTCGTTGGTTCCAGTTCATCTTGTTGCACAAGATTTTTTTTCCTCAATTGTTTTTGCCGACATCTGAGATTATAAAATATTATCTTCTCGCCGGTAGGTGAAAAATGTAACTGACCTCAGTGGTCTTAAATGCTCAGAATACCCTTGAGCAATTTCAAGAATTTTATTTGCATTAACGATGATAATATATCGCTATTTCTCTTGTTGAAAGAAGTTGTCAGTTTTTCATTCTTTCCTATTCTGCATTTGGGACACTAATTCTGTAGCGAGGAGAATTTGCGTTCAGCACTAATCTTTTGTTCCCTCTGGGGAAGAATTGTGGATCTTATTTGTCGAAGTGCTGCCTACGTTCACGTACCAAAGCCCGCCCCCAATTCGAATAGAATTTAACGACTCTCTTCTCAATCCTCTATCTCTCCAATCCAGCGTCTCCATCCATAAACAGTCTTTCTTCTCGCTTAAATCCTCCTCCTGGCCATATATTCGTGTCCTTATCCCCTCCACATTTATCCCGTGCAAAATTAACATACACACAATCCCCTTTTCTACCTTTCTTTTCGCGCTCCGATTCTCCTCCATCCTCCAGAAACAGGCCTGCCACCTCCTAGGGTACGAAGCCGTCAAAGTACGAGTGTCTGCAGAGGCAGCTCCTGCTTCCGGACTTTGTTAACGTATGTGCTACGTTCTTCCTTGAGCGCCCTTCTATTTTGAATCTAGCTTTATTTCAGTGGAATCTACCACACTATTCACTGTGTGTGAATTGGGTGGTGGACTGTGAACTGCCTGCCACTGAAAGTTTCTGTGCATGGATCATTGCCTTTATAAAGACGTGCTTGAGAAAATTTGATGAAGGCTCTTTGATTTACGCAATGGGGAATCGCTCGAATCACTTTCACAAACTAGGATAGGCTACTAATGGGAAATATTTACGCTTTGTGGTAATTTGATGCGTTTTCCACTGTTAGTAATGGAAGTTTTTTATTTGAATTTCGTTAAAATCAATGCCATTGGTGGAGTATTAACTACTCATATTGTGTATGAATTCATGTTCAACCTTTGAAGGTAGACTAGTCTAAAGGGCGTGAATTTCATTAGATCCTCCCGCGCCCCACAGCATAGTATCCTGAGGGTGGCAGACCTGGCCCTGACTCGATCCCTCCTGCTTCCTACCCCCCATAGTTCCCCCCTCTCTTCCACCAAACGAGTTACTCACGCCCCTTGCCCATCACCCCTCGCCGAGCTTCGATGCCGCGTCAGTGGTCCCCTGCATTTCTACGAATCCCTTCCCTTCATCCCGAGGGGCTGTCCGCATCGGGAAGAGGAAGGGAAAACCCCGATAAAACAGTGAATGGACGAGGGGTGGTTTGCAAATGCTCGCTTGATTCCAGTGCTCTAATCTCGCTTATCTAGGAGGATGAGCGGAAGTTCAGCGTCGTCGAATGATTTCTGTGTTGCGGTACAGCCGCCATGAGTTACGTAAGGCGTTTCCGTTACTTATTTCGGAATCGAGGAGGGAAACCAAGAATGAGCGGAAGCATTAATTCAGAATTTTTGGCATTTCACGCCCCGGAAAGCAGAACACCGCGAACTAGCGGTTTCGAAGGTGCTCTAAGTGATGAGTTTTTTCGCTTGAAAATGGAGTGGTGGCCACTTCAGTCCATTGAACTGAGGAACAGTGTCGGACTATTGTATCATTTAAAAGGCTAAATTAAGTGTCCTTGTAATGGTCGAATTTGTGCTGAAATAATCTCTCCTTATTCGTAGTATTAAGGGGCTGGTCGCATACTGCTGAGGTCATTTACCTCAATGAGGAAACGTAGGTGGGTGATGAGGGGGCGTATCGGAAGGATTTATAGGATAAGGAGGATGGGTGGGCAGGAGGTCAGCGTTACTCTACACTTCACCAAGTCTCCGAAGAGTCTACAGCTTTACGTATGTAATATCCGACGGACAGAGTGCTGAACTTGAAGCACCATCCAGACAGCACTTTCTGAACTGATTTCTCACCGAAAAAACTGCCATCATGAGGATACGTAGTTGCGTTTTGTATTGGAAAGCCAGTGCTCAAACCTACACATCAGCACGAACGCTTAACGCTTTTTTCTTATGTTGGCTTCAGATGTGAGCATCTCTCGCAAGAATCCGTTACTGTGAAACGAGTAACCTGTTTTTTCTCAACAATTGATGGACTTAATTCTCTTTGTGTAACCATTAGTTGGTAGTGACTTCATCTATGTCTACATAAAACCCTGCAAGCCACCATAAAGGTGTGTGGCGGGGGGTGAATTCTCACCAAACATGCACTACATATCATGCTTATTAAAGGAATAGTAATAATATTCTAGTCTAAACTTAAATTTTTAAAGAGCAAAGCAAGCATGCAATATCATGCTGTTAGTTGGGTTAGCTTGAAGTCCTTATACCAACATGTAACTACCTACCCATTGATACACTCGTGTTGGATATATTTACCGCTACTCATTTCCCTAGTTGTCGAGGAAAAAAGGACATTTGGAATCTGTCAGTTCGGCAATCAATTTCTCTAATTTTGTGATTATTGTCCTGTCTACCATGTATGTTGTGTTCGCAAAATATGTTTAAAGTCATCAGTGAAAATATTATCTTGGAATTAATTTAAGAGATTAAGTCTAAATTTCAACCTACGATCTGGCAGATCTGAATTCTTATAGGGTAATAAATGACTGGATGGGCCTTATAATCTATCCTCTATGTTATGTAATTCAGGAAATAATTACTTGTTTTGTGTGGCATTTGAATTTCTCCTTGTTAGTTACTTATTGTTAATCGGATTTTTTTCTCTCCTTTAGTCTGTAAAAAAAATGCGTGCTTTAATGAATAGAGTGAATAATAAATTAGTTGCACATCTTTTTGAATTACATGAATCAGAGATCTCTGGGAAATGGCTGGAATTAAATGTACCTACATATATATCATTTTATTCTCGATAAATTGTCACGATTGTTTTCATATAACTGAAAACCTTCGATTGCTCCGGAAATCGGGAATCTCTATCCCAAAGTTCCTAAAGTGTTTTCCTGTAGCAATAAAAAAGGATATAGGGGATTTTCCCGCGACCTCCAGGACTAAGATAACGTTCAAGGGTCGTAAAATATGCGAGCCACTTGCATTTAACCCGCTTTGCATTAGTTTTCAGCGCTCGCCCTCCTTTTAGCGGTGATCATTGGAGTCTTTGATCGCTATGCTCACTCCCCCAGACTCTCTCTGCGAGCGCAGGGGGGGATTTCGATTTCGCCGGAATAAGAGAGTGGCTTTTACAGCTTACGTTGCTCCCATCCCCATTTGCATACCCTCCTCATCGGAGACTGCCCATTTTTTGTGCATCCTAGGAGTCCATTGACTTCCTGTTCTTCATATATCTCTTCGCTTTTGTTTTCGCTCCCGCGTGTGAAATCCAACCGAGTTTTTGTTTGTACTCTTATATATCTTTATTTTTTTTAGCAAAATAACTCATGGTGACAATACATGATTTTTCGCCAGCTAAATTCCATGTGGCAGTTTCGTTTTTCCACCGTAGGTTTTGGTAAACATTCATTATCCCCCCATCGAAAGGCGCATCAAGGATTTTCGTGCTGATAACTATTTTAAATATATAAATATCCGTATCCTAAGAGGTTCGCCCCTCGGAGTTTGCCGACTAAGCCACGAACATATTTTTAACTACACCTGTTTTATAATATTTGGTTCTACTACAGTAATTACACCTCTGTTAATAATAATATAAAAGGGTACTAATTAATAACTGCGATACCTTATATATTATATTAATGAATTTATAGGAAAAGCCCCGAACACGTATGTGTTAGCGAGTTGGAAAATTTTATCGTGCCACCGATCGATATCATGTGGACAATCGATGATCTGCACACACGTTGCTCGTCGTCCTCTTCTTAAGGTACGTTTACCCGCTCATTCTCGCCACATGTCCTTTTCTTGCTTTCATATCACGTCCCTTAACTGCAAATGTCTTTCGTTCCTTTTCTTTTTTATTCCCTTCATGAATTAATTTTTTTTTGGTAGTGCACTCCTTTTCCTCGGCCCTTAGGGAACGAGTGAAAGATATGTGTGTGAGTGTCCCCTAATCAGCATACGTGCTTCTGAACCATATCATATTTTTTAGAGCGTCTCCTTTTCCTCGTTTTTATTTCAGCTCGCGGCTCCCTTTCTCTCGCGAGGAGAGGTTTCACTCGACATCGTCTCCGATTTCGACCAAATGGAGCAATTTGCCTCTCGCCCTCCCCCGCGCTCCTCCGGTTCACCCTTTTTGTCCCCTGCAGCCCTTTCCGCCGCCCCCCCGCGTGCTTCCCAAATCCCTTGCGAGCCATTTGAGCTCTTATCCTTATCCTCCTCGTCTTCTTTCTCTCTGTCCCTCTCCATCCCTGCTATTATCTACGCCATCTCGCCCATCTCCTCCCAAACTCTTCCAGAGTTCCCATTATCTCCATCCCTCCTCCCGTTCCCATATCGCAGATGGCCCAGGTCCTCCCCCCATCCCCTCCCCATCCCCCTAAGGCTCCCCCTCTTCTCTTCGCCCCCCCTCCTTCCCATTCCGGGCGTCCACCTTTTGCTCATTCCGCCAATTGCGATCGCAGACGGTACCCATCTCCGCCTCTTCTCCCTCTTCTTTCCTTAGCCCCCGTCGCAATTCCAGGGAGTCCGCAATCCAAAGGATATATTCAGAGTGGTGCCGCATGCGGTACGGTTCCTACCTCACGAATTCCTAGTCTCCTATGCTATTTGAATTTGAATGGCTCATTAACTTGCACACATTTGGTTGGGATTGGGTCGATACATCGGCAGGGAGGTACAAACTACAAGCGTATGGCACCTGAGTATCGCGGGATTCGTCTAAATATGCATGTTGCCCTAAAAGCCTTGGCTAGGGTGTGTGGTATGGAGTGACTCCCTTCTCCCCGTCAAATATTCATCACTGTCGATTAAGCGATACTGTATTTTATTGGTTAGTAACTACGCATAGGTTATAGTGTTCAATTGTGTCAAATCACCTACGGATAGCGGAGGCCTACATAAATATATCAGTGCAGTCTCTATATAATTGTAAACTATCATCATACGGGTCAAAGTTTACGATAAAGAGAATCACTCATAAGCAAGTTTCATATAGACCAACAAAAAAGCCTAAAACCCAAGTTAACTGTCCTAAATAATTATTATTCCGTTAATGTGATCAAATATCTCGGCCATATTCTTAATTGTTAACGAAAAAATTACATTTAAAACCTCTTTGTCTTACTGTGTATCTCTCGTCTTTATGATTTAGCCTTCCATAGTTCTATGGAATTCTTGATATATTTTGACACACTCTGAAGAGGAATCCGCCTTATTTCTGTAGGAGATACTGCAAATACTTCAATTAACGACCTGATAGTGATTTCCAACATGATTATTATAAGGAATCAGATACAATGCTAAACCTTACATACATACTTATACAAAAACCTAGCCGTATCGGGTTTAGTATGGTACTATGTCCTTGACAAATTAACAATTTTTGGATTGATAGTCCAGTGAGTGGAGAGTTTAGCCATTGGGCATGTTGATTTTATTTATCTCGTTATGAAGCCACTATGGACTAGTCGACGAGAAACTACCCCCCCTGACATAAAAATGTACCTACATGAGCGTAGGAAAAGGAGTGATTTACTCCTACCCTGATGTTAGAACTCTACATGCCGTTGGGACCAGATATTTCTGAGATCTCCTCTTAAACAGACCTCTCGGTTGGAATAACGAGGAAGCCGCAAGATATCACTTAACCTGCGTCGCTTGGTCAGTGTATAGGTACGCACCAGTCCTGAGATCGTTGCACTTGTAGATTAAGCACCTACCTTAAAACATTGTTAAAATTTATTATATGCAAGAATAGTGGAAATGATAGAGATGTCTACCCTTGACCGTTTGAACGTACCCTTTTCCCAACCCTGGAGACGTAGGTGGACCGAAATAGCGCCTTGAGTGCGCTTAATGGCAAATAGCGAATGAGGCGCCACATGTGACATTCATTCTAAGTGGTATTTAATGTACCTATTTCTCGAGAGGATTATATTCAGAGGTTCACAGCGAATTCTGCGAGGCCATTTCGATTTCGTTTCGCTTCGACATTTCTCACGATCTAATATTATGCGGCAGGGACCGAAAGTGGATTACATCTTAGCGAATCCTCCAACATGTTCTACTCCGAATCAGCACAACGGTGTTGAAATGGTATCTCGGGAGAGAAAAGAATAAGAGACGGGGGTCCGAAAATGGCCCGGTGTGAGGAGATGTGATTTCCATTTGTTCTGTCCCTGAAAAAATATTGGAAATGATCTCTCTGAAGTCGTGCGCGAAAAATGAATGCATGATTCAGGTCCATTTCGAAAGATGCGTCGTAATATCGCTTAGCCCGACCGAGATCCGTCAACCATAATAATTTCACGGATTTCGGAATGGAGCTCAGGTATCGCCCTCGCCTTTGAAGGTCCTTGGAATAATCCTGATACAGTTAGACCGATTTATTTTTCAGTTGAACAGAGAGGATAGGCTAGGTAGAATCAGTGGTCTGCCGCACCAGGCCAACTCACTTAAAATTGTCCACCACTCTCACCTCGTAGATTAAAAACCTTTCTCTGATAGGACCGTATAAATCTGAGATCCCCGACGTATAATAGAATGATTAGTAAACTTTCGACAAGGGTTTGCATCATTGCTTTTACAAGCCGAGAGATCGGAACATTTCTGCATTGTTAATGTGTACCACGTCGTGACAAAGATAATAAGCGTTGCATTCTTTTGTGTCACATATGTTGTTAACCTATGTTAAAGCCAGTTTTTAATCAAGAAATTCACGGAATGTCAATGGGATTCACTTTAGATTTTTTTTCTATGGTATGGAGATTAAGACGTCGGAATCCGTGTAAGTCCTACGGGCACTATTTGTTGATTTAATAGTCACTACGGTAACATCATTATGAACACGGGCGCATTCTAGAGCAGGAACAATATCTTCATATAGTCAATTCGTAAACGGTCACTTTCGATACTTTGGACCATCAGATGTATATTTTTTTGCATTTCCGTTGGAGATGGCTGAAATGATATGTCGTTGTTTTAGGGTCGCGATATTCGGGGAGCGGAGCTGTCATCGGCAGGCGGAAATGACGACCGTAACTACTCCTCATCAGTCCTGCTTAGCAACGGTCTCGATGAACGTCATCATCACTTCTTATTTCCCTTTTAGTTCCACGTCCTCTCTTGCTCGCAGACAGACGGACCATTAACAAGGAGTTAATGCCTCCTTAATTTTCTCAGTTTTCCAATAAATGCATTATCATTAGCCCTACCCAAAGTGTAATTGGATGACCTCGATATTTCGTGGTCGAAGGGGTAGCTTCTGCGTTATGTGCTGGAAGCATATTGTGAAAGCGAAAACATATATCCTATAAACGATAAAATACACCCTCCCAAAGCTGTTAAAGGACAGCCATATGGGCGTGCGTAAATGGCCTCTGCCGTCTTTTTTCGGTCTGGAGTGTTGCGTTATAATGCTTATGCCAAGTTTTAATGCCACGCTCGCCGAAGTGCGATATTTACAGTGTCATCCCACGGCATTTGTGACTGTCCAGAATAAGAAATGAGTTTCGGTGAGAGGGAGCGAATAAAATGCATGGTGCCTTTTGGTTACAGTGACACCAGCAATGATTGTACTACGTAAAATCTGGTGTTTTATTTTTTGTTGTATCTCATCTTCATTTCTTTTTTATCCAACATATCGCCCATAGACGCTTTTGTTTAAAATAAAAATCATTCGAATTTTGTAATTAAGAGTAACCGATTTTTAAAGAATGCATTTTCTTCCTTGAATGACAATCTTCCTAAGAACAGGGGTTGTGTTTGGAGCTCATGGAAGCTATTCCTTTTCGGAATTTCTTTCTCATCCGAAATATTTCCTATTAGAACCCAATTTCAAGCCTAGTGAAGGGATCAGAGGAGTACTATCACTATCCGAATCCGCTCTTGTGTAATGTCATGCGGAGAGCGTTGATACGGTCATTAAAACTGCGTGTGTTGTGTCTCTCTCGTCACTTCGGACGCCCTTGGCCTTTTCCCATTTTCCGTAACTGTTTGGTTAGTCACATGTGACACCGGTTCGCTTATAAATTACACCGGCAATGCACAATGGGCTTGCCTGGGCATTCGTGGAAGGCATAGTTCCCAGAGGCCGCTACGGCAAAGCGACATCCGTTTGCCCACTTCTCTTCCACCACTGATGTCCGCATTTCGCTCGCAATTCTCCTCTTCTCTTTCCTTCCACTCCTCTGCATCGCCCTCTCTCTCCCTCTTCCTTCTTCACTTCGTTTCGTCCTCCGCTTTATTCTAAACACCGTCCGTTTCGTCACATTTCTCGGAACCCTCTGATTTTATCGCTTCTTCCTATCTTCGCCCACAAACAAAGTGCCTTCTATCACCGCTCGATTCCGGGACTCGGACGTTTGAAACGAGCCGCGGGAACGTTCGCTTAGATTGCGCTGCAAAAGAACAACGCCGCGAAAAGCGAAATGTTTTTTTTTTCTCGCAGCGTTCCATTACAAAGGGTTGTGTTGTGGAAATTTCGAGCGGACGGAATCAAAGGGCCGGTTAAGCGATCCTGGCTCGGTGACTTCAGGTTCCCTCTCTTTTTCACCGCGGACGTTTCGCTCTTTGTCGGTCTCCGTAACTTACTCATTGGAGAAAAGCGGCATTGGTTAGAAAGGTTTAACATGAAATGGATGTGTGTTTTTCCAATCCTGACTCAAATATTCAAATACATTTTAGTAGTAACTGTGAAGTATAATATTCGGTACCAGTATTTAATTATGGACATATCGTCCGCCCAATACAACCATGAATGCCAATTAAATATCTTCATTGCCTGTAAAAATTAATTTTTATTTTTGAATGTGTACATGAAGTGAAGTTTGAATCCTGGGTAAAGTAAGCGGCTAAAAAGCAGTGACTAAGCGGGAGGGAAGCGAAGGTCTTGATAGAATCAAGACGGCTAAGAAGTATGAAGAAAAGGCAGGGAATGAGCCTCTTAGAAAATGTGAATAAGAATAGGTTCTTCATCAGAGCCTGCCTTGACCCCTAGAAAGCACTGATACTAATTAAAGCATATGCATCTCTTTTATACGAAATAAAACGTCTTGGTGTCGTACTTTTAGTGCTTAATCGAAGAATGCAAGTTGTAAAATTCACCATTCGTTTATATTTGTACCAGGCACGTAGCCAGTCTGGTGCTTCAGCCAGCCCCCCTCCTCCCCCCTCGAAATTTTTTCCCAATAATTTTTTTTTTCTGATTTTAACTGGCCATTATAATCCATATTACACTGCATAGATTTTAAGTTTTAAGTATCTAGAAACTTGATCACTAGTTTAATGCGTGCGCGTGGTTAATAATTGTCCATTTCAATATGAGATGCATGTGTGGGTTGAACTTCTGTTCCGGGGTCGGTCAAATTAACTGCTTCATAACGAGGTAAGCAGTGAACTTTACCAGTCAAAAGAGATAAGTATGGGCACTGTAAAAGTAAATAGCAAACACCGAAAGAGAATTGTAGCATGTTGGCACCGAATGGGCAAGGCTGATTCGGTTCAAGTAACGCAAGACTTAGCCCCCACCCCCGAAGCTGATTTCTGGCCACGTGCCTGATTTGTACCATAGAATTATATCAGTGTTTCTGAAGTTTCCTGCTTTTGAGGGATGCTTCGTCTCGGCATTGATCGCTCTTTCGTCCGATTTAAGAGTACACGCACAATGGCGGCAGGCAGTTCATTGAACCTGAAATCGCACTTGCTAACCAGGTGAAACGATCGAAATTGTAATCGATCGTGCGCCGGCGGCCGAAAACATGGCGAAACATGTAAAGGGAGCATCATCGTGGGGGAAGGGTGGGGGGTTAGGGGGGTTTCTGGTTTTGGGGCGCACTCCTTTCATCCCTTGCCAACGATGCACGTATATTCTCGTCCTTCTGGTTCCCAAACGTTATGGTTTGTATTCGGCGGCGGAGGAAATGTCGGAATGTGTTCCGTTCTACTTTATCTCGGAATTCTTTTCGGCTGTCACCTCAGGCTTTCCTAAAGGAGCATCTATGTATTACGCAACGCTATATTTCATTCTCTTGAAAACTTACCCCATTTTAACGCTCCGTAATTTTCTTTTACCCCCCCCCCCCCCCCCCCCCCCACATCACGTGACGCCGCCATTAGCCCTATCTTTTTTTGTGAATGATGAAACTAACATTATTTATAAATACGTTATTTATTTTTAAGTTCATTATTTATTTCTAAGTACCTTATTTATTTCTAAGTACCTTATTTATTTTAAATGTAATTATTTCAACAATTGTTGTGTATCTATTATTATTTGAACAAAGAATGAATTTATACTGTATCTTTCCATGAACGTAACGTAAGGCTGATCTCCACCCCTCCCTGTCAATAGTGCATCGTAACAGTTATCCCGACCCCTCTTCTTATGTAATATATGTAATTTCACGATATGCGTGTGCTTACATAGTCATGGCTTAGGTCACCCAGCAAAGTAGCAATCTGAAAAACGGCTTTGTCCGAAAGAAAATGAGGTAATCTTCACCCTCCACCTGTCCGTAGTTTGCGTTATAAAACCGCCTCCATTGTGTTTGTTGCCGTGGTCACTCAATACGACCACCACGATGCACGCAATGCATACTTCGTCTTGCGGCTTCCTTCCATCACGTCTCATGCGCAATGCCTGCTTTTTCGCGCTCACTTCGGTTTGCTCTTGTAATTGCCTCGTGGATTCAGGATCCGCGTTGTTGTTTGTTTTCCCAATTTTCATCATATATACGACGATGTTTATCTTGATTATGCCTGTGTCTTCATTTTCCGCCAGCATGCAAGGCGCTAAAGCTGTTCTGCACGTTCTTTTTCATGGCCTCAGTCTCGAGGCGTTTATGCGCGTGAATACCCGTTAGAAGTTTTGCAATTCCACCGATCTCGCATCTCCGTCCATCACTTTCACGTCTGAAGGCGGCTCGCTGCCATTTTCATCAACCTGCCAAAACTAAATAATCGGGTACCCCATCAAACTGCGTTTTTATTCGTGAAAAGGTGAGAGGTGGTACCAGAATCGCCGATGGACTTAAATAAAATTTGAGTTGCATCTGAAGACGTGTGGTGGAGGAAATTAGCTTAACCCCATTTATTTATTCTTAGATTTTCTTGCGGGTGACAATTAATTGTGGATGGCGATTACATCTAATATAAGTATCCATGCTTTATGGTGAGAATTGTGAGTGTAGAATGAATTAAGGGCGTCGAAATTTCCGGGAAAGTAGGTACCTGAAGTTTTTCCCCCTAAGTTTTAAGACACAAATGCAAGCGGTTCAGCAGATTGAAAAGGGAGATAATTCAGTTTTTTGTAGTATTTAGAATCCATTTGGTGTACCATGGTGTCCGCACCAAGAATCTAGGATATGCTCACAAGACGTTTTAGTTTCCCCTTGTTATACACCCAAGCCATAGGAAATGAAGCAGTGATGGTGAAATCGAGAAGGACATTGATTGACAATACAAAAATGCTCCTTGTATGCGTAAATCTGTCGCGGCCTCAGGACTTATCGCCTTACCTATCCCTCGATACTTGCAGCTTCAGCCGCCTGGCCTGAAATCTTTCCGATGAATCTTTCACGCCGCCCAATCGAAGCCGGGCGCTTGAGCGAAAGGAAAATTTTCTAAAAATTCCGAGAGTGGTGTGGTGCGCGTCAAAATTTTCAGGTCGACCTCTCCGTCAGTGTGCGCGCGTGGGCCTATGCATATTTTATCGGACGCCGCCGCCTCCGCTCCTTCTACGTCCCGTCGCTCTACACTCCAGTGGAGCGAGGAGTCAAAATCCTTCAGTAGCCGACGTGGTCGGGAACAATTCCGCCTGCCGAATTCTTTATTTTTTCCCCTGCTCCGGAGCTCCCCCCCCCCCATTTTAGTGACTTCTGACGATGCCTCGGGTCAAAGGGACTTTACGCTCGCAGAATCCCTACCCCTCGCCCCTCCCTAGTAGAGAATCGCGTCTCCCGCCTCCGGGCCGTGCTAGCGAGGCCGTGGCGAAAGGTGTCGACGTAGTCATTGTCCTCGCACGCTTCCATTCTATTTGCCTTTGTGTCTCCGGACGGCGTGAATGTCTCTTTCGAACTTTGTCGCTTTATTGATTTTTTCGACGGAGGGGGGATGAGGTGGGGATGGGGGGGGGGTCGGTGGTGGTGCATTGGGTCTCTTACACCCCTCCCTCCCCCAACCCACTCCATCCATTTCCAACCCCTTGGGGGATGGGGAGAGTGTACCACATTTTGGGGGTGGGGTACAAAAAAAGGGGGCTCAAGTCCCCTCTCTCCCCCTCCGGAATGGGACAGAAATCCCTTCCGTACTCAGTCTCTGTGCCGCCCCCCTTCCCCCATCGACTCAATCCCCATCCCTACGCACCCCGAAACCCTCTTTCCCCATGAATCCCTCCCTCCTCGGAATCCTGCACCCCCTCCCCGACCCATTATTCATCTCCAATGCCCCAGGCCCTCCCGGACCTTCTTCCTCCTCGTAACAGCGTCCTCTCCACCCCATTCTGCAGCCCCCTCTCTCCCCCTCCGGCTTGCTTCGAGGGTGGCACTGCGGTGCGGTACTGGACGAAATAGTGGTACGACTCGATGTAATTTAGGCCTGAATTTTGGTGGGATATATTTGCTGGAAATAATTGCCTGGGCACGATACGTATACTTATTAAGTACCCGTTTTTTCCCATTTTTGGACCTTTTTCGATATATTTCCCTACCTATTCTCTTTTCTCCTTCGGTGTAGTTAATCACGATTTTTTCTTGTCTTGTTGAGAAAATTATCTGGAAGATTTGTTGAAGAAAGAATCTGGAAAATGTTTGGGCGATTTTTTAGACCATTCTAATGTAAATAATTCACCGAATAATTTTTTGGCTACTTAATTTACCAGAGAAAAAAGCCTATACCAGAACGATTTCATTAACTTTTCTTATCTTTCAAATATAAAAAAGGCGTGCCGTGTTCACCACGTCCGGTACGTATTTATATAAATATGAGAACTTAAAAATACCTCTATCTATTGATTTAGCGCCTGAAGGAATATATTATTTCCTATAGTTAATGAACCTCAGAATCGTGTCATGAAATCCTATTAGTGTGTAGTTAGTTTTGTATGTTCGCTTAGACACGATATGTTCCTTGTAATCACGTACTTTAAGTTGATTCTTCTTGGAACTGCTATATTTATGTTTTTTACCGTACATAGAACTGAAACATATTGCACGCTGATTAAATAATTCTGACTTCATAGAACCTAGCGTAACTATAGAACAGAAAATGACTGAAGCCAATAGAAATAAGCAATCGGCAGTATTAAATCGGGTGTCGCGCTGAAAACAGGTGTAACCGGGCAATATGTCTGGTTATAACTGTTTATTATTAATAAACACTTATAACTGTTTATTATCATAAATAAACAGTTATAATCAGACTATAAACTAATGTCAGTGACTTGAAAGTCTCTGATAAAGTCGGCGTCCCAAATTTAAATTGTAAATATCTTTGGAGCGTAGCGCGCTTGCGCCTGTCGTCTGATGACGTTTTTATCGAAGGAAGTTTTTCATTTTTCGCAGCTGCTATAGCGATTCCCTGTGCACGCGAACCGTGCTCTATTAATTTCCCGCATTACAATTGGTCAAAGGACATTGTGCTTAAATTGCAATCAATGTAGACAGGTTGTATACACTAAATTATGTAGTTGAAGTTCTTACATGATATTACCAAAGTAAGTAGAATGATTTTGCTTGAACATTTTCCACTTTTCAGTTATTCATTATTGATCAACTCTTTGGCGAACGGTACAGATTTCAAAATTTAATTCGCTCTCTCGAAATCGGAGGAATTTATCAATGTAAAATTGATTTGTTTATTGTTTTCACGATTTAATCAAAGTATGTATTACGAAAATAAATCTGGGGCACCGGCTTGTTACGCAACTCCAAAATTATGCGCCAGAAGCTGCGCAAAACATTCGTAACAGAAGGTGAGGCAGCCACACTGTGTGCGTCGCATTTCGCTAAACTAACATTTGTGACCATCGTTCACCACGACGCCATCTATTGCCTGGATTTATATGCATTGGTACACTTACCCTTGCCAGCCACCCGCACTCGTGTTCCAGGGAGAGTCTCCCTCACTCCCATCCCCGCTCCGAAGCGTCTGAAATCGTCCGCCTGGAACCTTCGGGGGCGAGCGCGAACAAAGAGCTCTGCCCCTCCCCCACCCTTCCTCGAAAAGGGGTTCGAGGGAGAGGGGCCGTAGCGGACGAGAGTAGGGAGGGTGGGCAGCGGGTTGTGGAATCGTTTGGTGCGGGGAGTAGAAGAGTGTTTCCTCTTTTTTATTTCACGTCGGTGAGTGGAAGACTGCGTGTGCACTGTGCGGTTGCACTGTGACGCGACGTGCATGCTCTCGTTGCGAGAGCACGAACGGGGGGGTTGTCGGGGGTGGAGTCAGTCGCGCTCGGGCCTCAACCGAATGTGATGGGCTAGCCAGACGCCCCCGAGTGGTTGTCATGGGCAACGGCGACGCGACGGACGCCGTCGAGAGGGCGGGAACGGCGCTGCTGCTTTGTGGGGAGTTGGGGGTTGAGGGTTTGTGCGGGGTGGAGAAGATGTGTGCCGTCTTGACTGTGCTCGACCGTATCTCTCTCTCTCTCTCTTCACTCCCTCCCCCTCGCTCTTTTGTTTCGGGGCTAGAGGGTGGTTGTTTGTCGTTTGTCGAGAGCTTGCGCATGGGGTTTAGAGAGGGAGGCTGTGGAAAAGATGACGCCGCCGTTTTTAAGGATTTCGAGGGAGGCATTGCGATTTGTCGGGCTCCGCTCAGCTGGGATATATATGTCCACGGAGTTTTTTTTGCGCGCGCATAAGGCTTCGCGTTCCCGAGAGTGTGAGGAAACGAAGCTTTCCATTATTCGAGACGTTTGAGGCGGTGTTCCGTCCCTTTTTTATTGTTGGTTCTGAAGATTTTGTAAGAGCCCAGTTCTTTTCAACTGCCCGATGTCCACTGTTACTTTTTAGATGGATGGATGGGGATTTTCTGCGGTAAAATCATCCACATTGTGCGTTCCCTGGCAGCTGGAGTTTCCTCTGATGTGCGGTTTGATATAGAACTCTCTCGAAGACTGGGTAGTAAGTTGGGTATGAAAGTGACGTATTTCTGCTCTTGTATTCAATGAGGTCACCCTTTTTTTCAATACAAGCTTTTGTCTGAAACATTATTACAGCCTAAAAGATCTAAAGAAAGCCCAATGCCGTGTTTACGCCGGTTATTTAGTGAACAACGCGCATATAACCAATATAGCAGAGGACGAGAGAGCATTGGAGGCAAAAGCTAGCAGGGGATGCTAGGTGTTGTTGATATCATTTACATCTACGCGATACCCTGCAAGCCACCGCGAAGGTGTGTGGCAGGGGGTGAAGATAACCAAACATGCACTAGTGACATGCAAACTAGCTACTACATGGAAACATGCTACATAATAGGGCCACATGCAGCTAGATTGTTAGAATCTACTTATTAATAAAGGGATTCGTTGTTAATACTTACATAATGCACTACAGACTACTCTACAATATTTCACCTATCTATCCCTGTGCTATGCTGTCTATTGTGTTCTCTTTTAGTATCTCTTATAGTACTCTAATCATACTGATGCTGTAATTAGATTTCGAAAATTGAGAGTGCTCGAGCGAGAGTAATATTTGATTCTTATGACGGTAAGGTGGAGAGAGAACGACGTGATGCCGAAAACAATAAGGGTAGCTATCGTTTTATTCACATTTGTTCCTGAGATATTTAGGTGAACTATCCACTACTACAGACATTAATAATTCCTGAATTAAGATGATTGCCTTAGAGGGTACTTACGTATTTCCTTCTCAACCACCTGACCTCATGTCAACAGATCTTTCACTGCTGACTGCTGCAGAATTTGTTTCGAAGCTAAGATGCTCAGTGTGATTGATTTTGACTCTTAACTTTTTCAGTTTGATGATGCGGTGCAGAAATTCGTGCGCGGGTGGGCGTTCGCCACTAAGCATATATTATGGGGCCCATCGGTCAGCCGTGGTCTCCGCTCGACAATGACTTGGGAGCGACGCGAACCACTTCACTTCGATCGGTGGATGAGCGTTGTGGGGGAGTGGACGGATTCGGGCACCGTTGGAAAGTGCGATCGAGAATGCCCCCATGGAGGAGGAGGGCGGCGACTTGTTTTCGTCGACGAGCACCGCGGAGAGCCCTCGTAATTGCAGGGCCGACCCACCCTCCCTATCTTTACCTCCTCTCATTGTTTCCCGCAGCTGTATCCGTTTTCAATGAAACACCGAATGGAGCGTGCGAGGAGAGAATGATCTCGGTCGAGTGGGTTTCCCTCCCGACCTCAACACCGCCTTTCCGCCCTTCGGAGGCGGCAGGTCACCCGTTCCCGCAACCTGACCCGTTCGGGCAGATGTTTCGGTCTCGGGCCCTGCCTGCAGGCGTACCTGTTTACCTCCGCACCCAGACGTTTATTGTGGGGCTTCCTCCGACGGCACGCGCGCATGCATTTCACCGCGGCAGGTGTCTCCGTTCCGTCTATTGTTTACGCCCCCCCACCCAATTCTATCCTTCCAGGTCGGCGTATTTCGGGCGATTGGCGAGCCGTTGCGGAATTCCTGTTTATTAATCCGGGAGGGAGAAGGAGTTAAACCTCACTGTGCGGAGAATCTTTCTAAGCGGCGGATGTGTGTGTGTGGAAATTGTCTTATTCCAGTATTAGACCCGCAGCGCAGTGTAAAATTCCAAAAGCATGCGTTTCTAAATTACCTAATAGTCCAAAATGTAATTTCTACGTCATCCCCCCTTTCTGCTATAGTGTGAGTGAACGAGCTCATGTTACCCCTGTAAGAACCTATTTTTAAGGAAACGGGCCTTCAGGAACCTACTTGGGGATTGTTGTGAGGCAATTGTAAATAGGATGAACGGAGCTTAAGCAGCATTCTCCATCATTTGTTTCATTTTTAATCATTCCCACGAAATGTGTTTAATATTACATTATTTGTTTTCTCTTTATGTATACTGAGGGAGTATGATTGTGGTACCTTTATTTTTCGTTTTATTACTGTATCCAGACCCTATAATTCTTTTTATTCTTGAAATGAAAATCTCCTTTTCAGTGTCGGTTAAAGCTATACGTTCTCCTGTTATTCTTAATTCCTGTATCACTTAATTTTAATAATTTAATTGCTATTGTCGTCCAATATCTTATTCGTACAGCCTGTGTGCAGTACTGTGAGTAAAGTAGAAAAATCGTGTGGTGGAGTGGGCGTTAAAAAAAGACGTTAATAATACGTGTTGATAATTCACTTTGCTTTAGCAACGTCTCCCAAAGCAGTTCTCTAGGAATATGAAACATACTAATTGTTTCAAGAATAACTAGAGACTTAATTACTGCGCCGGCCTTGAAATAATTTCTGTTGATCATAAAAAGTGCCTCAACACAATCATTTATCGCAGCACACAGTATCGTAAAAATTACAGAATATCCCATTCTTATTGCGTTTGCTACGCATTGTGAGATTGACTGAACGATCAACTCCGCGTTACCGTAGTTCAGGAACGTTGTGCATAAATATCGCAACCGATGCGTCGTGGTATCGCGCAACCCTCTTCTGCGTGTCTGGTGAGATGCCGTTTGAACACTCGTGTCGTGCCTTTCCTTCACCCTCGCTCTTTGCGCCACTGCTCCGTATGTTAATGAAAAAGTTTTGCATTCAAGATCGTGGAAATGTTTCTCGCTCCGCCCAAGTGGGGCAACTGTGATTTTTACGTAACACCTTTCTCTGACTTTCCAGACGGCCCTTGTCGTAAAAATGTTCCCTGAGCCTGGGGAAAATAACCTTCTGAATATATGTACATTTTTTATTTAGTTTCGCGTGACTAACGTTGAGAAATCAGTTTAGGAGTGACAAAATGGGCATAGTGTTTTCTATTCATGAAACTAGATCCCGTCATGCATTTTTTTTCGTTCAGACAACAATTTGTTACATTTGTCAAGTTTGATCTTTATGACTCATTTGAAGATCTGGAAACTTATCTCAAAACCGCCGATGGCTTGCTAGCGAATTATTTCTTCTCTGGATTTTATTTCTCCTAGCATATCTCGTAAAATCCTCGGTTACTTGTGCGAGAAGAAGTTTAGTTTTGCTCGCTAGTTCTGCAGCGACGCTGTTTAGTCCATTCTTGGAAGCATCTCTCATACGTTTCCGACTTTCTCAATGGAATCTGACAGCCTCTGTTAACATACTTACTCATCGCGTTTCAAAGAGTCTACATCTAATTAGCGGCTATTTTCTGTAGCCTCCGCGTCGTTTCCTGCATTTCACTCC
The DNA here is from genome assembly GCA_933228895.1 of Platycnemis pennipes. Lineage (NCBI taxonomy): Eukaryota > Metazoa > Arthropoda > Insecta > Odonata > Platycnemididae > Platycnemis > Platycnemis pennipes. The sequence goes on from OW121848.1 coordinate 123,095,151, forward strand.
GTGAAGTAAGTCTTTTGTTACTGTCAATGATTTTCAAATCCGCTGATTAGTTCGGTCGGGGTTAACATAGAGTAGAATGCAAATGGAAGAGAAGCGAAAGTAAGTCAGATCGATTGTGATCCTACCGAATCTCGCTTTTGATTGGGTCGAGCATGCATAAAAAGTATTCCTGTTAACTTGTGAAATTTAACCTGACATTTTAACTTGTTAGAGAACCTGATTGGATATTGAAACTGGAGATAAAGATTATAATGTGATCTTTGTGTGAACTTTTTCGGGCTTCTTTTCGTAATTGATGGCTTGCATTAATCCCATCCTCTGTTTTTCTGAAGCCGATCGTGCTTATCCACATGCCTCGAGATATGTGAAGGTACCTGGCCTCGTCTTGCACCTCAAGATTATTTTTATGAAGTTAAAAAGACCGAACCTTAGCTATGCCAACATTATGCAAATTGTGTTTGTAGGATGATTGTGATTTCATTCACTGCCTTGCTTTGTTATAAAAGTTTCGTCAATCCCTGTATTGTAACGCGTTACGACTATGCTGAAATTTACTGGTCGGGAGCGTAAAAGTCTAACTTAACCTTGCCACCCTGTAAATCGACTCAAATACGAAATTCGTGATTGTAAAAACCCGGATTTTCATCGACTTTCTTTTCCACTTAATTTCATATAGCTTTAATTATTCACACCTCACTCTCGTCAAACGTGATGTATGGTACAATACAGGGATAGAGTTCCTCGATGTAGTAATATGTTTTTTAAGAAACAATAATCTTTTGATTTGAAACCTCCTAGTTGGGGTTAAATCATAAGCATTTCCAAAAGATGTTCGCTATTGGCTTGAATAAATGCTAAAAATAGTGTTTTTTTATTAATTTCATGGGCGTAAATACATATCAAGAGGAAGGATTAGGTGTATTTGTATTTTTCGAGTGATTCGATCGCTTTCTTCCCGTACTTCAATGGTAGCCTGCGTTATTTTTTTTCGCTCTTGCCTGACGACGCGCTTGGCCACGAACGCATTCTTCCATGAACTCACGACGTGCGTTATGCTGTTCTCAGCGAGACTTGCTCGTCCCTCGACACTAAAATGGTGCCCTTGCCTTTCGCGAGGCATCGCGTGCCGTTCATGCCACCCGGTTAAGGTAAAGCGCGGGATGATAGCACGGTCTCTCGCATTACCGGATTCCCCCCCAAGATTCACATCGGTACAACGCGAGAGTGCTGAGGCGGACGGACGTGCGGGCAATGAAAAAGTTCCATTGTCATTAAAGGAGAGATTTCCTCCCATTACAGGATTTATTCACTCGGTGGCGTATGAGTGCGTTCCATTCGGTCCACCACCGAGCTTCCGTGCGGGTGCCATAAATGCGACTGCCCACTCCCCTTGCCATGCCGCCTTTCCTTCCTCTCGTCTTTCTCTCGCCAAATTGGTTGCTGGGACAAGGGAAAGAAAACACTTCTCTGTTCTCGAGGGAAAGAAGTCTTCGATCTTGCTGCTTTGCTCAAATGGAAGGAGGAAAGGGAAGAACAAAAGGTAGCTCCCTAGTTCCGTAAATTACCTAATGCCCACTAGTCTTCTTTTCTTTTTCAAGCTCCGACCGTGTCGCGGAATGAGCTGTAATTGGTTTTCCCTCTCTCTCTCTCTCTCTCTCCTTTGACGGAAGCTCGTGCGTTCGAGAGGTCCGTGCACTCTTGAGGCCGGCACCTCCCGTCCCGTCGTCGAAGACGTGAAGCGCCTGCATCGGCACATTTCACCGTGTCCTCGCCCCGTTCCCACGTGTAGAGTGCCTTTCTCGCTTCTCCTCCGTCTTGATGCTAGACTCGCGTATGTGCACCGCCCACGTAAACGCGCGTATCTCTTCCCCCCAGCCGCTCGTCGGATGATTTGACATGTCGTGATTTTCATCCCCGCGGAGAATAACCCTTTGTGGATAGAAAATATCTCAGAATTTTTTCCCTGAGTGCGTGTATATTTTTTAGCGTCCTTGCGCTTTAGCTTTTTTTTAGCCTTCTTGGTTTTGGACTATATTTTCTTGAAATCATACACATCTGCGACTGTTAATTTTGGAATATTGGATCCCAAACCCTCATTATACCCACTCGTCTTAAATTCTCATATATCAGGCGTACGTTTTGACTCATCGTAGGATTCAAGGGTAAATGAATTACAGCCTTTTTTTTATCATTTTTACCAATCCGTCTTGTGACCTCAAGGGATCAAATTATACCATTGGCAAAGACATCATAGTGGCTACAGCATAGTGATGCACATGTATTAAGCCCAAATCTCATTGAAGAAATCCGAATTTCCTCAGTTCCGCGGCATGAGATTGGCCTTCGCACTCCTATACCACGTCAATCAGCATGTTAATATCATGTAGCGTTCATTGAAGGCGTCTAGCCTTCCCCCCCCCCCCCCCCCCCCCCCCTCCCGGGGTCTCTGGATTAAAATGTGCGTTTCCTAATTACCTAATCCTAATTCCTGAAAAATGTGCATCATTTTGGATTCTTTTCGATACCTCAAATTGCGTTTTCAGAACATCACCGGTACTATTTAAGCATATTAAATATTTCTCGTTTTGATATTGATGATCAGCGCAAGTCTACTGCTGAAGTTCTCTCTTAGGTGCGTGTGTAAATGTATTGGTCGCAGAATGTCTGATTTGAGAATTTCATCTCAGAATTTAGACGTGTTTAGTAATGTAATGAAAGTTCTATACGTCCTCTCATTGGATTATTTGACACAACCAGAGTAAGGTATGTATAGGAAAGTTTTTCTTGCAGTAGCTACATACGTCGAACTAAGTACGTAATATAATTTGTTCTATAATAATATTCCGTTCACAGCTGAGGACAGTTTTATGTCAAGAAATAACAATTCAATACTAGAATATCTTATTACAGTCTCCCGCTTTGGATTCCCGGCTCATTTCCGCTGGCGGCCAGTCAAACCTATGAGTTTCCGCGCCATCGCTGTCTAATTTTAAAACATTAGACAGTATATTGTTTTGCTCGTCTCTTCATAGTATCATCTGTCATGACAACCAAATTATTTACCTCCATGCATTGAATTTTTTTTTAATTTATCAGAAAGCGAGAAAATAAATTACGGTGTTCTACTCCGAGTCTGTTTTTTTCCTGAACTCATTATCTTCGAAACCAAAGTAAGTGAAGCCATTAATTGTTATGAACCTGTGATCGTTCTTTTCGCAAGTATTTCAACAATACTGAAAAGAACTTATGCTGCTCAAAAACATACTGTTACAAAAAATGCCGAGTTTTCCTGTTGTTCCATTATTCATTGTAGAATAACTTGTTTTTTTCGGTTACAGTGGTGTAAATGCATTCCACCTGCTTTTGATGGCATTTTCCAGAATAAAATGCTAGTTTTTCTCTATTTCCCCGTATTTTTGCTGAGACTTAGTTGTATTTCTCAGTCAGATGATAGAGCAGAGTGGGTGGCTAATCATGAGCGATTATGAACGCTGGTAGACGTCTTATGAGGTCATGGTGAAACTTCCTCTCACTTGTAAAATACTTCTTCATGTAACTGAGCTAACTCATGCTAACTACCGTAGTTTTGGCAGGTCCTCAATTTCGTGGTGTAATGATTGGCCATGGGTATTCTTGTCGTAGGTTTAAATCCTTAGCTTGATGGAATATTCAAACCGGAAAACCAACCACGAAACGTGCTTGTTCTGTTCCAGAATCCTACATATTCCGCTCTCATCTAGTCGTGACAGACCTTGAGAAACGCTCGAATCTCGGCCTCTCCATGAATATTCAAGGGGCAGTAAAGCTAAGGGTGATTAATGTTTACTCGTGACACCTCTACTCTTTTGATGTAGCTCACTGTAACATAATCACTATATCACATTTATTACATAAAAACATGCACAAAAAATAAAATTCCCTCACGAAATGCACTTCAAAATTAATCAAACACAAACAAACAAATTTTCACTTCTCTTCAGGCTCGCACTTAGCAGGCCATGCACTTTCCTTTCTTTTGAGCCACTTCTCAATTCAAATAAGACACAACACAGCCACACCAATAATATCTCTTCCCTCACGGAGGCTTTTTCACCCACACAGACACCAACTAGCTCACAAATAATGCCCTTACTTAAGCACGCGTCACTTTTGCGTTCAGCACCACCGCGTCTAACACACAAATGCCCGATTCTCGCTCTCTCATATTGTGTCCTTAATTACCCACGCTTCTGCCTATTGGCCCCGGCGTTCACCTAGAAACATATGTTTATCTCCATTTCTGCACATTGCAGTGTTGATTTTGGCGGCTCAATTGTTATGTTGCATCACTAAGAATGTGTTGGCTACTGAGATCTCTGCTGCTACCTTTACGTTTCCTTTTGATTTTCTGTCATTCTGTCTTTGATATCCTTTTGGAGTTTTTTTTATCAATGCCTGGTAGTCTTGGGTTTTTGGGTGCTACAACGTCCAATGTTTATTTGCACGGTCTATCCTAAGATCTTATATCTAAGACAAACACAACATCCATTCCCTGGGCGGGATTGAACCTACGACTCTTGAATTGCGAGGCCAGTGCATTACCGACATGGCTACCACGTCCGGCATCAATCATATACCCCATGTACGCCGTGATAAAGTAGGCTGCAATCAGTTACCACGTTTTGATGTTGAGTGTAAGAAAATGATCGTAAGATTTAATCATCGTCGGCCAGATGGTTTGGTATTTGATCTGGTATCCTTAATTCTCCATAGGCAACGGCCAATAGTAAGGTTCATTAAGGAGACCCAGAAGATCAGTCTTACCCTCCGAGACTAAGCGATTTGTTTATCAGTCGCAGGGGGTTGACTTGGTTGTGAATAACGAGAACGCATGTTAAATTTAGTCTAAACCTTTTAAGCCGACTTATATACTGGCGACGTTTGATATATGTGGTAATAACCCCTGCGTATTATGCTATATTTGAGCAGATAAACAAGATTAGAGAGATAGATTTTCGTACCTATAGATTTAAGATACCGTTTTCTAACTCACGGTGCTTAAACCACAGCAGGAGATATTTCTTTCTGTTTCTTCAAGACCTACCCTAAGTTAAGCTCACTGACATACTTTCCGTTTCAAATTCCCCGTGCCGAGAGGTGCTGACCTTATAAAGACGTGCGCCACTGGTTTTGCACGTCGTTGCGAGAGATAATTAGCAACACTGTACGAGGATGAACCCCGAAGCGCGCTCCACCGCCTGCTTGATATTTACGTCAACGCCATATCCTCATTCTATGTTTTGCGATGTTGCGACTGAGGGCGATCAGACCGCCATTTCCCATTGGCAGAAGTGGCTTACCCATCATTGGGGACTTGTAATGTATTACTTAAATTTCCAAAAAAAAGCCTTTTCCTTCTTTCAGTCATGGTCAGTTAATTTCCTTTTAGTCGACACTGCGAGAAACGCTTTTCGCCACTGACTTACGAGAACCCTGACTTGTCCTTGAAATTCGCTGTAGTAAGCGCCGTCCCGCTATGAAGACTTGCAGGAATGCCGGTGTTGATGGAGCACACAGTTCTTCAATGAGCTCTCGTTGGTGATCATGATGTGGCCTCACGATCACAGTCGCTCTTCGCAATGTCAATGCGGGCCCTCATTGCGCTGGTAAATTGTAACATGCAATTCTCTACCATTTTAAAGAACTTATAAACGACTAACTTTGTTGATTTTATACCTTTGAAGAATATACAATCAACGGAACTAGTCTTTAATGAGTCATTTAAAACAGTGAAAAATTGCTATTTTTAATTTGCAGTGGAGTAGTTCCACCACATGGATCATGAAACAGTATCATATATGTACAGTACATGAAACATTACATACATATGAAACGGTATCATGTATACGTATGTATCACATCAGATACACACGTATCCTCACTGCCCTCTCTGCCCGATGAATTAAAATAATATGCATAATGTACTCATCTCGTGTGCTTGAAATCGGTATCAATAGTAAACGTGGAAATTAAGGAAAGATGGTGAAAATAGTCAGGTGGTTTTTGATCTGTTGGTGTGGAGAAGGTATGGTGATTGGAAAGGAAGACAAGCGAGGAAGTGCTGGAATCTTAGGGGGAGGAGAGGGAGTTGATTGAGGAAATCAGGAGACAGAGCGAATGGATGGGAAGTGGCGATAGAGTTTTGAAGGACGAAACAGAGGAGAGAAATGTTGCGTAAGGAGGGAACAGAGAGGAGGCTGTTCGGGTGGTAAGAGGTCGTAAGCATGCCGAGCTAATGAGCATCATGTGAAAGGTAGTTGTCTTCTGGTGAATATAAACAGTTGATTGTTTTAAGTATCACATTTGTGCCCATCTCCACTAAACCCTTGGATCACCAAGAATAATCCGGAAGCATATTAGAATTTGGCATACCACCGTTGACTCATTTGTGGAATGAATCATTCGGATCGTCGATAGGATAGGAAAGGCATAGGTAGGGGAAATATTTTAGAGTTTTCTGTAGTGCATGATGCATGTATTACCCCTTAAATAATATAGATACTAACAATCAAGTTGCATGAGCCAATATAGTTGCTAGTTTGCATGTTAGTAGTGCATGCTTGGTGATCTTCACCCCCTGCCACACACCCTCGCGGTGGCTTTCAGGGTATCGTGTAGATGTAGATGTATAAATAAAACAATGCTAACCAGGTTAAACGGCATGCACTTTAATAATTCACATTGTGTTCCAGGAACATGTGTAGCATATATGTATATGTATATATACATGTAGCATGTAGAATAGTGTATCATTCTTTTTTCGGGTGAGGCCCCTTCGCTTTGGGCTTGGAGACGATGCACGACGTGCATTTAGATGGATTGGATGGATACTTGGATGGGTAAGCTGTCAGGGCAAAGGCATCATTCATCAGGCATAAGTTTGATTTAAAGCTGTTGCTCTTATTATCCCCGGAATGCGAGAGTAGCACAAAAAGTGCGTCTTCACATCCGCACTTAATGATGTTGTGGTTTCTCCGCGTGAAAAATCCGCTTTTCAGGCTCTTTTTCCGCTAATTTCTTCCATACCTCAGCCATTGCATTGTTGACTTTAAGCCTTGCATACGTCTCATAATTTTTATTTCTCCGCCCCCTCTATTGTTGTTCTGCTGAGAATGACTACACTTCTTGAATCACCCACACCCTTTTTCCTCGTCCCATTCTCAAAGCTCATTCGTAACACATAACCATTTTCGCTCTAACCTCATTATTATTTTTATCCCCTCATCTTTCAAGGATGATGTTCACTGTTGTGTTTCCGATTGTCCCTACATGAGGAGTAATATTGACCTCCGTGTTTTCCTTTGTATATGTGTTCCTTTCCACTGCACAAGGCTCTATTGCGTCTACTGTATGATTTCATATAAAGGGAATGAGCTGATCACTTCGAGAACTTGAAATTTCTTCGACAGTTTGCATTTACTTTTATGTTCTGACTCTATCCCTTCTGAACAGGCACGGAGTCAACTGTTTTTTTTGCTAGTTTTCTTTAAAACACATATAAGCGCGCAAACGGAGAATAATTCTGTTGTTGTGACGGTAGCAGGGACTGAATGTTAACTATGTATAAACGAAGGTATTTCCTAGTGCAGCAAATGGTTATATTCATAGCCCTTAAGCCTTGATATTCGGGTTAGCCTGTGCATTATTATTCCAGGAGTTATTTCTTTCAAAGTATTATAACCACAATAATTTAATCATTTTCCATCCCACCAAGGTAAATAAATATTGGATGGAGAGGAAGGTGTGGACACGGAAAAATGGAATATATTTGATGGAACAAGCGCGGCAATGACGAAATACACCAAGCGCGGCAATTTTAATGAGCTAAATCAGCGCTCGCAGAATGAAAACAAATGTATGTCTTGCGAATGTTCCATTGTTGTCGGGTGCGTTAGGACAGGATGTGTGTCACCGAGGAAGGTGAGAAAAGAGAGAGGGAGTGGGAGGAGTAGAGAGGATGGGGAAAACTTGCATTAGTCTGGTCGTTAATTGAAGTCCTGTGTATCTGGGCTGCTTGCTTCTCTCTTTTTCTCTACGAGAGAGAGATAAAGGCGGTCTTAGCTCTCCGAGTTGAGTTGCGCGGCGCCATCCTTTCCCGCGGCTGTTCCTGCCAGTCGGCGCTGGGGCGTGAACGCCCGTCGGCCGATCTCCTTGTGTGGCGATCTCCTCTTCGCCTTCGTCGTGGTGCAAGTGCGGCGCTGACCTCGCCCGTGCACGCTCGGGAATTATGGAAATACGAGCAATTTCGAAATCCCGGGAACGGCCATTTCCCTTTGCTGATTTCGGGCGAGGAGTTGCGTCGCTCCGCCTCTTCAGGGTGCCCTCCTTACAAAAAAAATACCCTCATTATGCCGTGTGTCATAATATTATCTCGTCTAGTGGTATGGGCCCCTAGAGTGGACGGATATCGGTAGAAGTTTACGATGTTATATTTCCAGGTAGTATTTGTGAAGTGAATGTTCATCTGAGGTGTTGCATGTGAAGTGGACCTTTTTTACCTTGGTGGCGTTACTCGTCAGCAGCTAAATCGGTGGCGTTGTCTATGCAAAATTGATTTATCACTCGTCGATAATTCATATCCGGTGTGGAGTCACCCCCTGCCTCACACCTCTGTGATGGATTTCAATGTATAAAGTAGATGCATTTTAGATAAAGTACGTCCACGATTCACCGCAGGGTATGTACTGTGAAGTAGGGGACATTAGAGGTTTGGATTTAGATTAATGAGAAGAGTCGAGGAAAAGTGAAGTCTGGTAAAAACTTTAAAGGAAGGATGGGACAATTTAATCGGTCACATCTTGAGACATGATGATGGTCTGATGAAGACAATCGACGAAGGGGAAGTGAGCGTTGAAGAAAGACAAAGGGAGGCCTCGTATTTAATGTCTGGAGAAAATAGCGAAGGATGCTAAGGAGAATACTTACGTGGGAAAGAAGAGATAGGAGAATTGAGTGAAGAGCTGCGTCAAACCAATCTCAGGATTAATGACTTATGATGTTGGTAGGTATAACTTCCAGAACTATCCCAGGTTTAAATAGGTAAACATCTTGTCAACGCAGGGCCTGCTAAACACTTTTGTAATGATATTCTAACCCAAATAAGATTGGCGTAGCATTTGTGTTGGATGTAACAGCTACCAGTCTTGTTCGATTTCCGCGAAAGACTTTGGCCATTCATGAAATGCAGTTAGTGTCTATGAGGGGGGCGGGGGGCTGTCTTTTATCTCGAGTTTACCGCCCCATAAGGTGCGTTAGTGTCAGATAGTAAGATTTTATCGACTAACGTACGGAACTCCTCTTCTAGTTGCATACTACGTACAACGCTGCATACAACCAGAAAACTACTTGTATGCAGCACGGTCCTGGTAGCATATCTCTTTCGCTATCTCCTCTCGACCAGATTAAATTACAGTGAGTACGGCTGGAGTTAATTCGTGCTATTCGAAATTAGCTTTCATGCGCTATAAGAGGAGAAAACATGCTGAGCAAATCATATCCGTCGAAATGCTGAACATATATTAAAAAACATACGCCTCTATCTTTCCAAGATGAAACAACCTTAGGGTAAATTTGTTATTTAAAAGGCTTGATACTATCGGTTCTCGTGTAAAAAACGTTATGTATCCAATGTTTCGATTGAATTAAAGGTATAAGTTAAAGGATTTTGGTTTTCATATTTTAAATATTTACAATTTAACTATTTTTTATGCAGAGGCTGTGTGTAATGGCCATTTTAAATCTTTTTTACTACGTGCAACGTAAATGCATAAATAACGTGAGAGTTGAAGGTGCAATGTTTTCTTTGCGTGTTCTTTTGTTAGAATGGATAAAATATTATCTATTAACGGCTAAACATTTTTCAATAATTTGATAAATAGAATAAATGGCTCGGTGAATTCGTATTTCTAATATGCTTCGCCTATAGCACAGCGGCGAACTAAGGTTGGATGTTAAGTCGCCTCTAGCTGCAATTTTATCTAGAAATAATTAATGGACCCGCCAACCTGCTTAAAAAAATACTGCCTGAAATCCCTCGGAATTGAGAGCCGTGAAACGGATCTGCCTTCCAGAGGGGAAAAATGAAGAGAAAATAGGGCGAAATTGGTCCATTGTAAGTGTCTTGAGGTTTTCTCCATCACCATTCAAGCTGGCTGGCTTCCCGGCATCGCTCACTCTGAGCGACGTAACGATGCGCACGGCGCTAATTTTCCTCAATCGCGCGAGTTTCTGTCCCCTCCTCCTCCTCCGCCGAGCGATGCAAGGAGGGTGTCAGGGAGAGCGCGCAGGCAGCCCTTAACGTCTTGCGCCTGTCCATCTCCGCAGAGCCAACTCCAGCTATTTAGAGAAAAAAATATATCTTTGTCTTCAGTCCGTAGCCGCGCTTCCGCATCACGCGACGGTGAAACCGAGCGGAAAATAATGGAGAAGAGGCGAATGGAATGGGTGAGGGCCGAATGGTGAGCGAGGTGTGTATGTACGTACGTGAGGAGGACGGTAGCAAGCTGGAAAATTCCAGAGAAATATGAGAGGAGAGAGTCTTTAGGCGATACTCCGCGTTTCGGTTGGGAGGCACGAGTATACAAATCTTCAGATTCATGACCCATGAGCGTTAATATTGACTTGAACAAGGGTTGTGATCTCCTTTCATCCGGATTTTCGGAAAAACTGTATAATAATAATATTATTCGATGCCGAAAAACTATGTTTTGTGGTTATGTGCGTGCAGTTTGAAAGGATGTGGAGTTATTTGCTTTTGTTAAAGCGTTGGGGTAAGAATCAGGGTCTCGGGTTCTAGGCCCTGAGCCCTTTGATTCAGTAGTAGGTACACCTTTTCGAACTTGGGCACTGGTGTTCAACATATACGATCAACTGCGTATCGGAATTGAGTCAGGAATTGTTCGTGGTGGAGAGAAAGGTGCTTACTTCCGTATTCTAGTGGAATTTCCACTTGTTAAATTGCAGTGACGCTAGGTGAGCGTTACTATTGTCTTACAGGGGTCTTAAGATATTATTCCCTCAAAGTGTTACCCGAAATTTCGGTAAATTCTGAAGTTACAAAATATTATAAAATCCAACTATCATCCACGAGTTTTTAAAATTCGTGCCCTGCTTGTGCAAAAAAATTGCACTGCATAAAGTCAACTCCCGGCAGTGATTTACGATTACGAGATGTTTTTTAACTTAAATTTCAACCCCCTACCTATTGGTGTTCAGCGCGTCTCTGACTGATAGTAGAAGGTAAAGACATCCTGTTCTGGTCAGAGGATCACTCAGGTACTCCTCTGCCTTGGGTCATCCGACACTTTTCACAAATCCTAGTGACTCTGATTTATGAAAATCCTGTATTTCTCCATCCATTTTCACTATGCAAAAATGTGATGTCGCGCATCAGAGGATTATAGCCGAGCCTGCTAAAATACATATTTAAAATCCGAATAGCTCAAACTTTTTAAAACCCAAATGTTCAATTTTCGTGTATTATTTTCCACCTCGAGAGAGATGGATAAAGAGTGTGACCGTTGAACGCTGCATTGCACGACTGGTGGAGCCGAGGAACACTTCCTTTCCGACTGCCTTCGATGTTACCTTTTTCCTCAGGTAAACAGCCTTCGACGTGTTTCCTGGCAAATCACCCGGGACTCTCTGAATCTTCGACATCCGACGTGTCCTGAATTATCGCTCATTTGCGAGCAGAGTATTTCGAAACGGCGCTCGTCGCGATCCCCGGAGAGGTGGCTGCGAATGTGGGGCGGGCTTCGGTTTTAATCCCGACGCGCATGTTACTACTCCGCGGAGAATTGAAAGAGCAACCTCATTTGGATGTTCTTAGCGCTTTCTCGGCGGCTTAAAGTTTCGAACTCGTTTCGGCTCTTTAGCCTTTTCCGAATCAATTAGAGCGTAAATAATTCTGGCTACTTTATCCCTTGCTTGGGAGGTACAAACCGCGAAGCCTTACCGCCGCCGTGATGTTTCGTCGAAATGATGTTTCGACTTCATTGTTGCCTGAATTTTTTACATCGAACCACGAAGCGCATTATTAACGACTTAAGTGAGGGCTGAATTATCACGGACTGGTTATCGCGGTAGCCTCCGGGCTCCTCACTTTTCAATCCATTTCTCAATCTTAACCTTGAGATAAAATTAGATGCCTTATATTGCTGAACGTAACCATACTTCTGCTATCGTCGTAAGTAACGTCTTTCATATCTCATTTTTGCACTGCCACCATTAACATCGTAATGCGAATGACCGTTGCAGTGACCCTATATAACAGTAGGTACAGAGGAATTTTCAAAGTGCTCTGTTGTTCAGGTGCCCCTTGGACGTGTAATTATTCAGAACTGAATTATTTACTGAATAGGGATTATTTTGGGAAATAATTTTCAATCATGAACGACTCAACAAATTCAACATACATACAAAAGCTTTTATCATCATCATCAAGGGTCAACAATCCTAGGATTGGTTTGACGCAGCCCTCCACTCGATTCTTCTATCGGCCAACCTCTTCATTCCAACGTAGTTCCTCTCTTTCACGTCCTTTACGACCTGCTCCATGTAACTCATACGAGGCCTGCCTCTTCCATTTTTCCCGTTCGCTTTTCCCTCGACAAAAGCTTTACATAGTCTTACAAAAGCTTTCATAAAAATAAATCTAAGTGAAAATGGATTGGGACAGTACAAAATGCCAAAAAATTGTCGTCCAATGAAATATTGATCTTTTTATGACATGGTAGTATTATCAATGAAAATTTTTGGGTAGTAATTTATATTATTTATTGACATGTTGCCGTAAAGGCCTTTTGAAATATAATGTTAGTTAACAGAAATTAACTCATTTCATGATAGACTCATTAAAAGTGAATATTAATTAGGTTAATTTGTAGTAGAAGACTACAGAATAAACCACTTGCGTACAGTGATCTTTGAGGACCACGTTATTTAAGGCATGATTTAGTTCGTAAACACATCTAGCTCATGTTTTAATTCTTATTGACTAATGCCTCAAATTCTGCTGAAGCCCAGTAACAGATATTTCTATGATAACTGGCCATAATACCAGTAGTTTTGAAATTTTCGTTATCTTTATTATGTAATCGCTTTCTGTTTCGACAGTGCAAAAAATAATATAGAACCCTATTCGTCTCTATATTAATAGACACATGCATAATATGCTGGCTTACATCTTCAAAACTTAAACAGCAATTTATAAACGGAGGAATGTCTCATTTATTCTCTGTGTCTCATTAAAATAATGTACGAGGCCGTTTGGCGCCTCAGATTGTCTGTAAGTACGTTATAAAATTTAATGGCAGTATGAAGTCGTTTTCAGGACGAACTGAATCGGAGATAAAGGTCTACGATAAAATATATTTTAATATGCCCTTAAAGCTCGCAAAACTGGGAATCTTGGAATTGATTTTGCATTCAACGATAGTCAATTTTCTAACCCATAGGAAACATCAAGATGCGAAAGTAGTGCATGTTGGTGAAAAGTATCAGTGATAGCCGCTGCAAGATTTGAATTTCAATCCTATTGCCGGACGAGCTTGGGACGCGAACTTTGGTCGGATTTGTATTCGGCATTGTTAAAGTAGGGGAAGTAACCCGTTGGAGGCAGATATGATAAATATTCTTTGCACAGCCAGGCGTAATTTGGTATACAGGCAAACAACTCTTTATAGGAAACTGAGATTCCCCTTTGAATATACGTCACCGTCTCCACAGTAGTTGCGCGTGAACTGCATTTAAACCTCGGATAAACGCAGCCACTTTAGCCACTACCGTCTCCAGGTCTTCTTGGCATGATCTTAAACCCATTACCTATGCTCAAACACCTCTCTCTCTCTAAGTTGATAAGTTCTCGAAGGAACGATTGAATAATGTATCCATTCCCATTGCAGCTCTTTCGGGCGGTCGCTTGCGGAGCTCCACCCTCGCACGTCTCCTTCATTCCCGCGAAAATCATTTCCAAACCCCTAATAAAGGTATTTTTTTTATTCTACCTTCATTTCTGAGAGAGCAGCATCCTCTCTCTCTTGTGGAGGCCAGATGGGGTCCCTGGGTGGAAAATTCGCACGTGAGGGATCGATTCTGTAAGCAGGAGGGAGAGGGAAGTGTGAGGGGAGGGTCACGTGATGATGTGAGAAAAGGGTGAATGGAGGTGGTGGGGAGAGTGGAGGGGGAGGATTTTTTCGAGGATAAAACGAAGGTAAGGGTCGGAGTGTCTGGAGGCCATGTGTGGGTGTTGGAGAGTGGGATGTTTCGGGAGAGAAAGGGATGGTTCTGGGGATGCGAAAAATACAAGCACTCCTTTGGAAGTCGTTCGTGGATGATGGAGGTGAGGAGAGCGTGGAGGGAGAGGAAATGGATGTGGGAACGGGATCCAGGGAACGAACAGGAGTGTGTTTGCGAAATATTTAGGGGTGTGGGGCGCGGCGTAAGGGGAATGAGATGTGTTGGGGAAAATTATGATCGCGCCGCAGGAACAACGCACAAGTTTTGCAATTACAATGCCGGGGGATAATAATTTGCGCCGGGACTCTTTTCCATTACGTAAATGTTTTCCATTATGCGGCCTCGTCGGCGTTGTCTCAGTTTCAGTCCCCGTGATGGATATCTGCGTATTTTACTCGGTTGTGGGGGTTAAGAATTCCGAGCATTAGAGAAATGGAATTTTTAAAAGGTCTTTGCAGGAAGTTTTGAATGTATAATCGATCCTCATTGAATGTGCGTTGCGTAGATCGTTAGTCGTAATGGAGCGGCCGGCATTGTCGCATAGCTGAGTCACTCGAGAGTTCATTGGGAGGGCAAATGTGTGTAACTGCGAGTGACACGTTAAAGAAAGTCATTGCCAAGATACTGATTTGGGAAAACAGTGATAAGGAGACCGGTCAGACAGATCACGTGTCACAGCTGATCCGGTTATTCCGGTTGGCTTTCGGATAACCCTGAAGTCATTGATTCCAGTCTCGCCTTGGATAAGTTTTGTATTTTAGTGGGCTGTCCAGTTGAGAGCAGCCTTGTCTCAGTGAATGTGACGGCAGGGAATTTTTCCCACTAATGTACCTAATTCGAGATGATGTGGATCATTGAGGGGAAGATGGTAAGCGAAAAACTCGATTGATTCGCGAGAAAAATAGAAACCACCTTGGTGAAGTTGGTATGGGTGCAATCCGTGATAAAAGCATGGGCGACCACGCTCGAAGGTCATATGATTCGAGTGACAAAGTCGGAATCAGGTGTGGACGGCGGTTGTGGTGGACCATCGGTTTTCGGAAAGCCTTCTCGCGCCTCCCGCGGGTAGCGACGTGTGATTAATATGGGAGGGAGAAGTGGAGATCCCACGCGCTTCCACGAAAATTTCGCCTTTTCCGTCAAGTGACTCAACATTCAATTACCATGCGTGGAGGCGTGGCATCACCCGTGCGTGAGTTTCCGAGTTTTTTTTCCCCCCTCCCTCTCGGTTGCGTCTATTTTGGCGACGCCTGCCTTTTCCTTCATCCTCCCACTCCCTTCCCGCCTTCCGCTACGTGCTCGTGTACCTTTTCTCCGCGTCGCTCTTCTTCCTCCGTACGTGCTCCCCATTACTCTCTCCGGCCGGCGAGGCTCTGGGGCCGACCCTTCGCTCTCGTCGCAAGAGCGGAGCGATCGTCATCCGCGGAAGAGGGAATGGAATGAAGGAGGAGGCTGATGCTCGCGAGATGGGGACGGCGGCGAGGGCAAGAGAGTGGAGCGACTTGCAAGGAGGGAGGGAAAGGTTGAGAGGTAGTGGGTGGAGAGAGAGATAAGGTCGAGAGAGAGAGAGAGAGAGAGGGAGGCGGGGGCGCCCCAGAAGCCCCTGCGGAGAAGTGAAAGTTATTTGCGGCGGGTATGTAAGCCGTATAAAACGGTAAGATGGAGGATAACTGGCCGGGAGGGAAAAGTACGGACGTACGTATGTACATAAATGCGCGAGCACATATGCGGATATCTCCATGTATACCCTCGGGTGAACGTATGCGCGGTACATACGCACGACATATTCACAAACTTAGAAAAGGTAAAGGGTAGGGAGGGGAGGAGATGGATATGATGCGGGTTATGGAGAGGAAGCCGGCCAGGTACCATATTTCGCAAAGAAGGTTATGCAGAAACCTCTCCCCTCCTTCGTTTCTCGCTGCCTTCCACTCTCCCTGTCTCCCCGGAATATTTTCGCCCCAGACAAATGCGATCGTAACTTCCGCCGCGGTTACGTTCACCCACGGAACGATTTAAGATACCAGGGGAAAGAATGGATGTGGCCGTCGAGGAGGGATTATATATATGAGAGGGGCAATTGAACCTGATTGGCCTGGCTCAATTTACTGCAGAGCATCCTGGGAAAGTATTGCGTATCTTCGCATCCTTCCTTCCTCCGCCGTCGTCATTCGAGCAAGCCTGCTTTTCCTCAGAGTTCGATAATTCTCATGGGAGAGTGAAAGTATACCGATGTATGCATAAGTAATTTTGGCGCTCAAAGAGTTGTGTTATTTCCCTCCATTTTATGGTAAGTGGTAATTTTAATTTGATAATTAGTGCTTTTTCTCTGAGGTAAACATAAGAAACAGCATTGCTATATTTTTCAGGGAAAAATGTCATAAGTTCATTGCCTCACAATATTTTTAGAATGGGAATCAAATCACATGATCATGAGAATCTATATCTTCGATCGATAAGTTATTTAGGAAACATTAATTAGACCATTAATCGTCAATTTTTAAATTATTCTTCGTGTATGTTCTTGATTCAACAAAGTCATACTCATTGCTCTTTCTCCGATTATTTCCTATGAAATAGAGTTAATTGGCAACCAAAAATCCTCAATCTAGCTACTCCTGAAAATGAAATATTGACTTGGGAAGGGGAAAAGTCATTTTTCTGTTTTATTTTGAAAAATGAAAAAACGTTGATGTCCAATCATCTGATGGGTACTCATTTGGATGTGAATTCAGCAATGCAATTGGCAATGCAATTCAAGTTTCAATTACTTTTTATGGCAAAATTCCAAGAAAATACTCTATATACTCTAACGCTTTATTTCTTTTTCTCTTTGATGTGAAGTGAATTTCGAAATGGGAATGATCAGTTGGTTAACTAAGGTACACTACATTACTGGAAGTACATTATGCACTCTCACACTAGAGATTCCCGAGCTTACGGCCAATTAACCTGTCTAATGTGTGTTCTTAAAATTCGCTCACTTGATTTGCGCAGAAATCATCCGCCGAGGTTGAAGGTATGTACCATTCGGAGCAGTATTGTATTAAAAGTGAGACGTGGAAGACGGAGTCGCGATAAAATACGTTAATAAAATTTAATGCCACCCCACACTTTCTACGTATCACAAGATACGATGCCAAAGGGCATCGTCTCCTTCATACAGTACCAAGAGCGTTGGAGAGGTAGCGGTATTTGATTGATGTTAAATAAAAGGCGCAAAGTGAAAACTGGAGAGAAGCAGCATAAAGAAGACGAATCCAACGCAATTCTGTGATTCATCGCTTTAAAATTGAGTGGCGCTAGCTTATCAGAAGGTGCGTGGCATTGGCAGATATGTGCCCCTCTTACGTGCCCCTGCCGAAACAGGCGTTGTCCATTGTTTGAACTTCATAGTTTCCTGCGTCCTCTGATAAGAGCTCCTTTCTACTCCTATTCAGTTCGCTCTTGCCCTCTTTATTACGTCGCGATCTTCTTCAAACTTTTCCTTAAACTAATTTTGCTCTGCAAAAACCTCACCGGTAACGTGTCGCTACAGGGACCTCACAATGGGTCATCATCGGGTCATTTTTCCGTTGGTTACTGCCCTTTGTCATATACGCTCTGTGTATGAAATTAAACTTTAAAAACAAGAAAGCATTCCTATTATAAACTGGCTAAAATACAAGGAAACTCGGCCGCGCCTGTGCCCTGAATGCAGGGCCTTGATCTCTTTACTACTTCCCTCATCTACCATCTCTCCCCATCGTCGGTAAGGGTGTTAAGTGTGAACCCAGCCTTGTTAATGCGGCCCTTAGTGGGTATTAGGGCTATTATGAAACTAATATGCTCAGTTGCTAAGCGAAAATCGGCTTTTGGTATGGTGCCACCATTGACCTGAGAAACTTAGAAAGAGTAGTTGAACAAGACTTGGGTTTATAGGTGCTCCGACGGCTAAGGTTTTATCGCACCGATAACTTTGGTTCTTACCTGTTATGCGTCAGAGGGTAGCGTATATTCTGAGCCTAGTTACCTCTCAAAATGCATAAGAAGCCAGTCCTAATACTGCCTCGTTCTACTGGTACTTACATTGGCCATATAACATAAGAATGAGTTACGATGGAAGAAGACTTTTAATTTTATGATGAACGTATTGTGGTTTCTCGTCAACAACTCGTTTGCGTCATTTCCTTGACGGTGATCGAATTACTGAGTTTTCTCAACGAACTATACGTGATACGTTCGCGGTTTGTTCGTGTAAACAGAGCTGTTCGTAAACAGATAGTTATGTAATATTCCACGCCCTTCACTGTCTTCATTTAGTATTACTAATACGCTCGTCGTTACAATAAAGAAGTAATATCTTCGTTGCATTACGGTTACACCAGACATGGCTGTTTTTATACGTCATGTAATATGAGGGGAGTCCTGAGTGTTATTAATTTCTTGCCGCGATTCGCGGAGTGGACCTCGCACCCAACCCACCCGGGCATTACGAGCGGCTGGAGCGACGGCTCTCTCCCGATGAGATTGAGAGCGCCCCCGGCCATTTCTCACGCACGCACGCACACTCCCTTTCCGTCCCCTTTCCTCTCACTTTTTAACTCTTTCGCCCCGTCTTCGCGGCCGGAAGAGGACGAAAAGGAGACGACGACGAGGGCTATAGGAGGTAGGCGTCGTGGCGAGGGGTTTTTAAGGTGATGGGAGCCCAAATATCCTGTGGGAGTTGGCAGCAACCGCGACGTTCCCGAGGAACGGCGGCAGCATAAGTAAAGGAGGAGAGGAGGAAAGAGCAAGGGTTGGTATGGGGACGAGTGGGTGGAGAGGGATTGAACAATGCGTGGGCGGGGGGTGAGACGCCGTTGGGAGGAGGGATTCTTCCTTCCTCCCGCCTCCGCGCTGGAAATGAAAATGCCGGGATTGATGCGAGCAGGTAAAAGGGGCGGAGGATGAGGGCAAGGCTACGTGGAGTAAGGATGGAAGGGCACCGTGTAAGGAACGTGGTCGGAAGGTAAGGCGTCGGAAGGGAAGAGAGAGGATGAGAGAGAGGCTGGGATGAAGACGATTCATCGCCGGGGAGCTCCAGTCGGGGGCGAGTGGGGAATAGAACAGAGCAGGATTTATTATTGCGAGACAGCGTCCCATAGAGAAGGGCGCATTAAGGAACTCATAGCAAGGACAGAGCCCTGGGTAACGAGAATGGATGGGTTCAGCGAAATGATCTCGGTGGAATATGAAGGGGTTAGGAAAGCTGATTAAAAAGTGAGAGCAACCAAATATTCCTGCTTTCACCGTGGTTCATGACAGTTGGGAGCAAAATTGATTCATAATTCAACCGGGGAGGTCTAGAGTACGCGCTATGTTAGTGTAGCTGCTCTCATCCATCGTCATCATTACGTCTCCCTGTATTCGAATTGAATTTAGCAGTATTATGTAAAGTGTCATAATAACGTCTGATACGTCATGCATCCTGAGTCTCATCTGCTCAGTGTAGTACTCGGCTCTACAGTAGCTCTAAGTTCCATTGCTAGCAACCTTGCTGTAAATATAGATTTTGTACTCAAGGGACATGTGGTTAACTTCGTCGTATCCGTGGTGTAGTGTGAGTCTTTTGATATATGTTCATGATAGAACTCGTGTATACAGCCACCATCAAGTATGTTCAAGCTTGTTCGTTGCCTTCTGTAATGTTGATTATGTCTTTGCAGCATTTGAAAACTCTTCAATTAAGTGTTTTGCTCAGAATTTTGATTCATGAATTGTTACTGTGCTTTTCCTAATCTGTAACTTAAATGAGTGACATCAGAAATAAATTTTAGTCGCTTGGTTGGTTATTCAGAGGAGGCGACCGACAGCTGAGGTCATTTGCGCCATTTAGGATAGGTGGGTAATTGGGTAATGGTAGGATTTTTCAGAGAACGGAGGAAGGGTGGAGATAAACCCGGCGACGGTATTAGCCTACTCTTAACGAAAGGCGCCAAGGGGACAACGGCTTAACGTCCCATCCGACGGACGGTGTACTGAACTTGAAATGCCCTCCACAAGGCACTCAACTGGGGACCGTTTTTCCCCTGAAAATCCGTACTGCCTGGAATCAAACTCGGGCCCTAGGGATGGGAGGCAATTTTAGTCGCTAATGTGTGTTTAACATCCTGGTATGTGCCCAGAATATTACGTGGAGAAAATATCTAGTAGCAGGGATTAAAGGAAAGCCTGGATGACGGCTGAGAATGTGTTATAAAGTAATATTAAGGATGCAGGATGAACGATTGTAATTCGTTATGAAAATTTTCCCAAATAACGATTTTCATACTCTGTGGTGTGAAATGAAGCATATAGCGTAATTTTTCCGCCTGAGACGTTGTAACAGGCTAATAGTTATGAACGCCGAGGGGTGAGAACAATCGTGTAACATTCAATTTTACATACTTCCGACTCTTCTGAATACTTTCATTGCGGGGCCCCAAATAGAAGGAGCAGTTGCCGTGATTGTGAGATTCTCCTTGAGAGTTGTAGATTTATTTTCTCTTTATTTATGAAATAAAACATGTTGATGGTCGATGCCTGTTAGTTGCGTTGATGACATATCATTTTGGGCTGCAATACAACTATTCCGTTCCTAAATATCTTGTCAATGATTTGAAGCTCAGCATTTATCTTCAATAATTGCATAAGAAACGGCCTCGCCCCCTCATTCCTGCCCACACGGAAAGCGAGTTTCGCCTCCGTTGATTTATTCAAAAAAAGAAAGTTATGGGTCGTGACCGTCTCAGAATTCAGTGAAAGGCAAAGTTCCCCCGGCTTAAAAAAAATGACGACGTTTAACCGTCGAAGTCAGCTTCTTTTTCGAAACTTCGGGATCATCCCTTCTCACGTACCTACATCTTTGTTCGCAAGAATCTCATCAAAAGGTCGCGTTTCTCACAGTAGTCATTTTCCCTCTCAACCCTTTGTTTTCCCGGCAGGGTTTTTTATTCACGGGGAAGCCGGCCTCGCCCTCGCCGACTCACGCACAAACGCGCCCCGATTCCTGCGCGTCGGAATGCGGCGTGGCGGCACGGGCGGAAAAAGGTGGATTGCGCGGGAGTGGTGGATTAGGGACGCGTTGATTGAGCGAGTGGAGAGAGAGGAGAGGGAGTGAAGATGGGGTGGGGGTGTGGGGTTTTTTTAAGGGGAGGAAATGAAATGAAAGGGAAAGGTGCCGAGAGGAGTGAGACAAGGATGCGAGGGCGGAGGGTTTTTCGAGGAGCGGGGCGGAGGGAATCGTGCTCGGGATGAATTTGAATGGGTGGCGGGAAGGATTAAAACGGAAGCCCGCGCGGAAAGAGGGGGCGGGATGCTCACCATGTGGGACGGCTTTTCCCAGAAATCTTTATACGGGGCATGCTTTTCTCGTATGCAAGAGTCGGTTTCGCCGAAATGAGCAATTATTTCCTCGAATATCCACCTTCACTTCCCCTCCCAACCATTCCTGCTCCAAGACTAGACCCGTGATGCTTGTGAATTTCTCAAGGAGGCCAAATACTTGCTTGATTTAGTTTCTCTCATCGGTCTAAACGGAAAAACACTTATATATCTGAATGTTGTCATTAGGGAAGGTGAACCAAGAACAGGGGAAGGGGGAGCGGTTGATGTAGTGGCTATAGAACCAGCCTGCCACCACAAGGGCCCTGGTACTTTTCCGGGAGTGGAAAATATTTTTCATCGGTTAGCCCTACATGAGTACTTTGTGAAGAGCATTCGAGTTCAGTACTCAGTCCGCCTTATGGGACGTTAAGTCGTTACCCTCTTGGCGCCTTATTTAAAAGCAGGATAGTACCGTCGTCGGGTTTCTTTCCCCCTTTCTCCTTACCTTTCCAATTTCATCCTTGTACTTTTCCTATTGGTCTGATTCGCTGCGGGTCACTTGAAACCACAGATGAGGTAGGTAACCAAGCACTAAGGTTATTTGCTGCATTAAGGAGAGTTGGGCTCTTTGGGAAGAAGTGGTAATTTTGTGAAGTGGGGAAAGGGTAGAGAGAGACCCTGCGTCAGCTTTTGCTTACGTTTTGAAAAAAAGGAGCCCAGAGGACCTCTTCCTTTCCAACGGACGGAGCACGAAATTGTGTGTTCTCCACACAGCACTCAATTAGAGATCAGTATCCTGAGTTAAGTGAAGGATCTCTCACTCCGATGATTTAGAACCTGGTATGGGAGGCTAGCACCACACTGACTCGATTCCCTAACCTAGACTCTTTTGTTTTGTCAGGAATAAGCAGGTTTGACACGGCAACAATTTCGAATTCTGACGATATTGGCCTGTTAACCACGAATTGGCAAGTTTTCAGGACTTAACGTACATATTGTTGATTATTGGAATGTAAATTTTTTTCTCAATTCTCAGTGAAAGTCATGGGTTCAGAAAGGAAAATATCCTTCTATAGTGAGAATGAGAACATCAGCCGCGGTAGAGCGTTTGGATCCCGCCCCCAGCATGCATATCATATATGTTTTAAGATTAATGCGGGTTAAAAGGCGCCATATAATTTTAGCAGTTAGATGACCTCAAAACTAATTCTAATACTGTTCTAAATGAGAACGAGAAAAGAATATGACAAGAGAAGAAAACAAGCCATGTGGAAAGGAAAAAAAATTAGTCCTTATGGGCGTGAGGAATAATGGATACAATAGGTGCTGTAAATCCTTTATGGGTCCCTTATTCATTCTTCCTCTACGGATGACTCAGTTGTATTGGGAAATCAAATCTGATGTGGGCTTTTTATCTTCAAAGTGCCTTATGTTCGTGTTTTATTACGGCATCTTTGGATATCTACGAAACTGTTGGCTAATACTGTGCGTATAAGGCTGGAAGCGCTGGAAAGGCGTGGACGTGATGACGATGGTGTCCCTCCCTCGACCAGATTGCATCCGACGATAGTCTACTCGTCACTCTTTTGTTTCTAGGATTGCCTCTTCCAAAACTAGTACAAACATTTGATGGCAAACGTTTGATGTTTTATAATGTAAAATCGTGACTAATTTAATAAAATTCAGTGGAAGTCGAAGTTAAGAGTTAGGATTTGATGGCGGCCTCAAGGTAAAGATTAAAAATCCCTTCTTTTGTGGAGCAAATAATTAAAGGAAAAAACTCTTTTTACGACCATGCACAAACACAGGTGTCCCATTTTATGCTCTGGTGCTCGGGAGGACTGTGCTAATTTTATATCCCTATGTATTCTTCGTGTCCTCGGAGATGCTTGACTTAGGCATCAATTCCGCAGTGGTGATAGCCGTGGAGAGGGAGCCGCCGAAACCGTCTTCTTTGTTTGCGATCTTCACAGCGTGCACCGAAATGCATGTTATCCCCGAGGTTGAGAGGGTTATGATCGGTTTTGGCAAAGTATATTCTATAGTCCTCCATAGTGATTTAGTCTGTTATTTATTTAATTTTTTAATGGTAAGATCCGTTGTTTTCAGTGAACGATAGTGATTGATGTGATAAATATTAACTCTCTATCAGCCAAATTAATTTGGATCGATTTTTCTACTCTGGGAGCATAACCGAGATGATGCTCAACTAGGTCATAGTACTAAAAGCATCATGAGCAAGTTTGTTTTCTAAGGAGTTAAAATTATCGATGGATTGGTAAGTTGAATTCCAGACCTCTTTTTTTTTTAAATATATGGATGATTTTTCGAGAGTTTAGGTCCTTTTTTTTAAAAAAAGAAAAAAAAATTTAACTTTTGGCCAACGTTTCGGATAATATATTTTTCCTTCTTCAGGGCTTAAGTTCTATAAGGTGAATTTGTTTTTCAAATGAACGAATTCTCAAACAAATTCACTTTATAGAACTTAAGCCCTGAAGAAGGAAAAATATATTATCCGAAACCTTGGCCAAAAGTTAAATTTTTTTTAATTAAAACAAAAGGACCTAAACTCCCGAAAAATCATCCATATTTTTCGATAGATATCCTACCAGCTTAAAGCTATGGCATTAAACACGTAATTTAAGCGCAGGTGAATCAATTATAATATCTAACAACCATATGTCGTTGAATTCTGCATACGTGAACTTCGTAGAAAGGGAGCCCCCGTGAATGGGCCAAATATTTTCTTGATTGCTTTTCTCTTCACTCCCCATTCCTCTATGTTTCAATCGGAAACGTTTTACAACTCCTTTAGTTTTATTGCGTTAGAAATTTACCTTTATTTTCATTCTCAAATGTCGTGTTTTTGATCTGAAGTGCCCGTCGAGAGGGTCGTGATATCCTTTCTTCGTCTTCCCTTAGGCTCCACACCCTTTATTGTCTCGACTTTCCGCCTCACAACTATAAAAACCTGCTATACGCATAGTCTGACGCAGACCCTCTCCTCTAAGTATAGTCACGCGTTTATTTTATTTTTTTAATGTGCGGTCACCAGCGTCATATTCCAACGGCTCAAACGACCGTCATCTCTTTCTCCAATACCCCCCTGCGACTCCTCGCGCTCCGTGTCGCGATGGAAATCGTAAATCCTTCGGCTCTCGAAGCGTTCCATTATTCCTATTGAAAATCACCCCGTGTGCAACGAAGTTGGCGCCTTGTCGCCCCTCCTCGGACCTTTTGTTTACCACCGGCCGTCGCGTTCGTTCATTTGCATCGAAAGTGGTGCGGGCGCCTCTGATTCTTCTTCTTCTTGCGTGAGTGCGGGGGGGGGTTGTGGAATGTGCCCGACCCCGTTGACCTCCCTGTCCGTCTGTGCACACGCGCGCTCTTCCCCCACCCCCTCGCACGGGGGCTTGAATGCAAGAGAGAGAGAGGATTCGTCTCCTCGGTCCCGTAGTGGCAGGAGGCAGAGCCCCGGCACTTGTTGCCTTTCACGCCCACACGAAATCTCCCTTCTTCTTCTTCCTGCCCTCCTCCGCGTCAGCCGATACGTATGCTGCTTGACTTTCAAATTTGCAGTCTTCGTGATGAGGAGGGCCTTGGAGACAACAAAGGGTGAAGCAGAGAGGAGGGAGGCGAGATGGGGGTCCTCAGGGAGTGAGAGAGAGAGAGGAAGGGATGCGAGCGAAGAGGGTGGAGATGGGTGATAGTGGCGACTCGACGGCGCCTGCGGTGGATACCCGAAACCATTATCCCGACGCTCACCTCGCTACCCGTTAATCAACGCCACCTGTAATCGGATTGTGCGATTGTGTTGTATCGCGTCAGGTGCTTGCTCTCTTGACCCGGATGTCTCCCGAGTTGTTTCTCGGTCTCGTATGGTTTATTCTTTTTTTTTGTTTCATTTCGGACCACACGCAGTTTGTCCGTCCCTCATTTTCGCCCTCGGTCTCGCGTTCCGCCCTGCTCTCAGACGAGTCGAATAATTCTCCGCGAATTGCGCCCCATAAACACCCCAATTGTTGGTCCAAATCAATCCACACAATGAGACTTTAATATTATGGGTCCGTTCGTGTTTATGAAGTGCTGTCATTTTTGTGTGCCCCGTAAACGCAGTGGGGCGATTCAGATGATACGTCCAAGGGCTCATCATATGTCCTCCACCGTAGTCTATTAAAAAATATAAACGCTTATGATTGCAATTGGAGTTACTTTACAGTATCATTCAGGACGTTTAAACAATGCACGTCGTGAAAAGGTCGTTCATATATTTCACATGTGAATTTTACGACCTAAGTGTTCGAAACTGTTGCAAAATTTTATTAGTTTACTAGCCTGGGCAGATTTGAACTCAGCCAGTTGTGGATGGCTGTTTTCCATTTTAACCTTGCCCATGTGATAATTTATTTTTCACTTTAGCGAATGTGTCCTACTGGACCATAGTTCTTACCTTCTTAGCTAGTATGTATGAATGCTATGGCTCGAGAATTGTTTGCCCTTTGTTAGTTATGCAGTCGTGATACTTCCCATACGTTTGCTTTGTAAACAAATTGTGTTTGTTTGTGTAAAACGATGAAATAAAAGTTTTTTGATTTTCCTAATCCTCATATGCGTAGCCCTAGCATTCGACGATCCCGGTTAAGTAACCTTATGCTATTTTTAAGTTTTACGGGAAAGAACTGCTGTTCTGCGAGCGAAATAAGTAATGAGTAGGAAATGACTTTGGGTGACAGGTCGCTCGCATAATAAGTGCAGCCCCCATACAGAATTCATGCAAATAGCAAATATGCAAATGAAAACCTAATTGTAATGGTTGAGGTGGTTTATGGGTTGGCTACACCACTTTGCTCCCTTCAAGAGGTTTTTCCAATGCCAGTTATTCTGTAATGCTTTAAGCAAATGGCATTATCTCTTAACAAGTGGACCCTCGAAAAACTCTTGAAGTGAGGGTGAATCATGCATAGAAGCGAGCCTTCAGAATCTAAAAATTTACTCTTGTCATACAAATGCTCTTTTTAATTATTGCTTGTTTTGTACTTTTTGAGCGATGGTGTTAATTTTTTTCTTTTTCTTTCAGGTAAGATGAAGGAACGCCCTCTCATTATACTTGGCACGTGCTGCGTGAGTAATCCAACTTATTTTTCCACTGCGTTTTTGCTGCCAAGAAGAATAAGGTTTCACAAATTTTATAATAGTACTCCCTGAACTAATGTTTAGCAACAGAAGATCATTAACATAAATTCACCTCTGCGTGAATGAAAATTGACAGACCGAAAAGACAGGGCGTATAATTCGAATGTCACGCAATTCGTAAAGTTTCTCCACTTCATTGTATTCTTTCCCCCTTTCACTCAGTCCTGGAACCCTGCAATAAGCTATATTGGCACTCTTGTTTTTTCACCTCCTAATCATGGATTGTTCTGCTTGATATTGTGCTTTTTTAAACAATTTACCGTCAAAATACTTAGACGACGTATTCTTTTTTTAAAAGTTGTTTGGTCATCACCAGATTTGTAAGGCTGAAGCGGTTTCATTTGTTTTGACTCTGCACGTACTCCTGCGACGTGCCGTTTTCCATTGGGTCGGTCTTGCGTGCAGTCCTCATGCGTCGACTGGGTCACATCACATCCTTCCCATTAATCGTGTGGCCCTTTCTCTTCGTTCACAATAATTTCATGCGACTCGGGCGGATTCCCTTTCTCCTTTATTTAATCCAGTAAGTAAATCTTTCCTTTGGGTTTTTTTGGCTAAGGGATTGGGTTTGGAGGCTTGATGAGAAATGCTTTCACTCCGAGAAAATTTGAATTCAATCGAGAAAGTGTCCTCTGAACCTTGCGCTCTATCGTGAGCAAGTTTAAATCTAGAGTCCTCCCCCTCGAATCGAACGGAGTGGGAGAGTGGGACTACTCAAAACGAATGAAGAAATCAGCACAACCCCTCCCGACACTACTCCTTAATTTAAAAGTCCCTTCGCGCGACATTTTTCATTTCGTTAATTTTCTCCCATTCGTATGATAATTTGGATCTTCAGAGATCTCCGCACTGGGGAAGGGAGTGGGTAGTGGATAGGGGAAGGGAGTGTTGGCGCCACCCTTTTACCATCCGGCCATCCCACACACCCCCGATCGACACTTCTCTCCCGACGTCGCCGCCCCGTTTGTCGCTAAGCGATATATATCGCCCGTCGGCGTCGCTTTGTGTCGTCACCCTCCATTCACATCCCTCCCCCTTATCACTTCCTCTCTCTCTCTCTCTCATTTTCGCCCACCCTCCTCTCAGTACAATCGTAATTTCCCCCCATCTCCTCCTCCTTTTCCATCACCCCCCCCTCTTAGCCTCAAACTCCCGCGGCGTTTTCCGCCACGTGTCTCTCCGCCTCCGCTCGGGATGCAGCACCTGCGCCCACTCTGGACGAAGAGGAGGAGGGCCCTTCTACTTTACACTCCTCCCTTTTAATTCATTCTCACGTTACCACTTGGCCTGGCACCGCTCTCCTCTCCAGCGCTCCTCGCTTCAATCTCCCCTCCTCGCCCCCCTCTTCTCAATTGAGTATCTCTCTCTCTCCTTCCCACTCTTCTTCCTCTTACCTTTGGCTCCCCCCCTCCTATCTCTCTTTCCTCCACTTTCGTCCTTCCCTTCCGCGTGCAGGTGGCGCTGATTTCGCGTTCCCCGCGGGATGCGTCTCATGGGGTCCCCCAGAGTGGTGGTTGAGACCGCTTTGTTTCATTGCCGCCGGTTTCCCTAGGCAACCTTGAATCGCACCTGTTAATAGCCCTAAAATTCCACTCGATGCATATTGAGTTGATTTCCACCGGTATGCTCTTGGGAGTTCTTCCGCATTTTTGATGCCATGATGAATAGCTGGGTCGTCTGTTTCATTGCAAGAGTTACCTCGCACCTGTCTAATCCATCTATTGTGCTGAGTCAAGTGCTACGTGATAGAAATACTGACGTAGTTGTACACTGAGGGTTGAATTGACTTTTGACAGTCCAAGTATTCATTCTTCTCTTTATTTACTGATTGTGGTTATTGAAGTTCGGGAAAAGAAATATCTGATTTCCATAATTAAGTGATAAAAAGGTAGTCATATTATCTTAAAATTGACTCTCCATCTTCTCATTAGAATACTGCAAATATTTGATGTGACAACAAAGATATGCGACATTTCATCTCCAATATTGACCCCTACAAAAATATTGGGATAATGATGATTCATATTGGCAATCAAATTGAACCATTTCAGCTTCAGATCCAGTTCGCTGTATCCTACGCGTAGCCTGTGCCTTTACTAGAAATTTGATTGATTGATTCTGTTTTTGTTCTTTGATTCCATTTGTCTGAATTCTCCATTGCTTGGATATCAACTATCTGACGTCCCATTTTCATATAGCACTATGGAGATGTGGTCTGAGTTACGATCTTTCTCATCGCCTGTTGAAAAAAATCTGAATTGATTGGTTCGTTTTGAAATATTCATACATGCGTGCGGCAGTCGGAAGGAAACAGCTGCGCTTACTCGCTACAGCTGCCTCTGCATTTTTTGATTTCGATTGGCGTATAAAATTTCACTGAATTTCATAGGGCAATAATTATCATGATTGTATGACAACGCCATGCTTTCTTGCCTATTTTTTTGTTCGAGTCTCTTCTAATAAATCATTGCGACATTTTACCTCTCTTCCATCTGTTCCTTTTCCATAAAAAAGTAAGCTTCTGATTCTTTTTCGTGAACTGTTGTTTTTTGTAGTTCCGTTCTAGAATCTGGTTATTCTGTCCTTTTTCATAAAAATGCGTATATCATCAGTTAGGTAATACTATTTCTGTAATCTTTTCGGAGATAGTCATTGCTTTCTGTTTGTCACTGGTATTTATCCTTGCCGTGAAATACATATGATATTATATCTTGATTTAAGTGAGTTCTTACGTAACTTGAAAGGCTCGATTTTGTGCTGGTGTTCATGTTTTATTATTTTTGTAGAGTAAAAGACCCGTGAATGAATAAAAAAACCTTTAAATATGTTAATGAAATTAAAATGAAGGGTTATAAAACCTAAATGATTGTATACGCATGTGAAGTGGGGCCCGTTGTCTGTCGTTGAACTCTTCTGTCTTTCAGAACCAAAAATGTTTTACTCCACAGAGCGGTCGATCACGTTCGACCTTATTAACACATTATGCACGTGATGCCCCAGATCCCGAATTCGTCATTCGCCGAAGAGCCCATTTCTGTGACCCTATGCCTTATTTGTGATGATCCGAAGTGGCCTTGCTGTGAGTTTTCTCCCCCGTTTTCGTGAGTATCATTTGCGTTGGCCGTGGTTTTGAGTATCTCGCGCTGCGCGTTCGAAATATGAGAGTTGTGCCCGAATGAAAGTTTGGCGCGGAAGACGTTCTCCGCCTCTCTCTTTTTGGACGGAAGCCATGACGTGGTCATAAAAATCCTTGACATCACTCCTTAAATTTACAGTGCCCGAGGTATATATGCTGCTTATACCTAAAGGGAGCTGCTTGCCTCATAACCTTCCCTGAACGCGCTGTGGTTTTTCTCATTTCCTTCTTCCAGCCTTTGCTCGATCTCTCTCTATCTCAATTCTGACTGCGTCCCACCCCTCTTGGGGAAATCTCGGCCCTCTCATTCTCCCTC
Organism: Platycnemis pennipes; assembly: GCA_933228895.1. NCBI lineage: Eukaryota > Metazoa > Arthropoda > Insecta > Odonata > Platycnemididae > Platycnemis > Platycnemis pennipes. Next base: position 123,125,399 of record OW121848.1, read on the forward strand.
CTAACCTCCCAGAGGAACCCTTTCCCTGACTGTCTCCTCTCTACTCCTCCCGGCCTCCCCAAAGTATTCCTCCTCCTCCAGATCCCTCGCCCCTTCTCCCCGGACCCGCACCATTTCCACCCCGTTTCGCTCTCTCCCTCCCTCCCTCGACACATCTCCCGCCCTCCGCACGCATCCGTGAACTTCGTCAGCTGTTTCAATTGGGATCGGTGGAAGGAGGGACTTGGGACGGAAAGGGGCGGGGGGGAGGAAAGGGTCCATTGGGTAAGAGGCGTTTCGTCTACCCATTCCTTCCCCACGCAGCTGTGACCCGCCCCTCGTCCCTCCTCTCAACACCCCCGCCCTCCGATGGGCTTTCATTTCAGACATCATCCCCGGGCGATCGCGCTTCACCACCTCCCGGCATTAATTTTTTGGGGAGCCTTCCCTTCTTTCAACTCTTCTGCCGAGTATCGTGGACGCGTCCTTTCCGAGGCCTGGACCATGCCTCGCCTTGTTCCCACATCCTGTCCTCCAAGCCTTTTTGGTTTTTTTTTCATCCGTGGGTTGAGTTTTTTTTGTATTTGTTAGGGTAAAAGAATTAGTGACGATTTTAAGTTTCCTGAGAAAGTCATCGAGGGGTGATGTGTCCCCGGAGTTGTTAGTTCTAATAATACAGTATTTGATGTAACAATGCTTAGTCAATTTTACAATCCGCGGGAAGAAACAAATGCAGCTGACCGAAGACGAGCTTTGATTCTTTCGTTCTCTCTCGCCAGTCACTCCATTAATCCCCCTCTTCCCGTCAAAAACCTCCCAACCAACTAGCAAAACAAAACATTTCAGCAATAAAATAATCAGCTTCTACTATATTAAGAAAATTCCCAAAAAAATAGTAGGAACAAGTTCCAAAACACGAATCCAAAACACCAAACGTTACATTGGGAAATTATGTTACACGTCCTCTCTTGGTGTCTGCACGTAGGAGAATCTTATTAATGCTCATCATTGTGAGTGAAGAGGAATTGTGAAGAAGAATAAGTCTTGCCGTAATAAATATTCATAGGAGAAAAAGCGCGATAGAGTTAATTTTTAACTGTGTTGCGTGAGTCACGATGTGGGTTCAATGTGTAAATGTGGAGTCACCTGTTATGAAACTTCTGCAGCCGGCAGCGACTAGTGCGAAGTCGTTTTAATGCAAATTCCAAGTATACTATGGATGATTAATGCTGTGATAATTGATGTGGTGTATGTAGTTTTCTGAGGAAGTTCTTGTGAGGGCTTTTTATGAATACCGCTTTAGTTAGCAGACTCCTATGGGTTTAATGAGGCCTGAGTTTTGATAGACGTGCCAAGTGTTGAGATGTCTCAAGGATAGCCTCGTCTGTCAGTCTAATCGCCGGAGGAAATAGTATTCGACGCGGTATTAAGATTGCTGTTCAAAGCATTTTTTAAAGAATTACGCGTCGTTTTTTCTGGGATGATAGTAGCTAGTATGTTGCTTTGAGCTCAGAATTCGTGTTAATCCCCGCTCTTCAAACCCTGTATGTCGTTCATTGTATGAAAACAGCGTCAGACTGAATAGAATAACTTCCTTGTTGGAAACCTCTCATGAGAAACTATTCCTGATCTCGCTCTTGAGTTCTCCTGCGAAAAGTGACTATTCATTAGTGAGTCTTCTGGTTGTCTACGTAAAACATACGTTGGATTAAATGAGCCATTGTTCTTCAAGCGTGGATGAAGGGTGCTTCGTCATCTGGGAAAGCATTTGAGGACGATGATGATGAATGGCGCATCAAGTAATAGAGTAGTGCAGGTGTCATAAACGCTGAAGTCTGTCACAACTCCATCCGGTTAAAATTCTGACGGCTTCTTGTGTCACTCGGTGGGAGGCTGAAGTTGTCTTTCTTTGTACTGAAATAAATCGTGCCACAATTCATCTGTGGTCTACGAATTTAATCTTGGACGTACGTCTTTATACCGTAGTACACATAGCCTTGAAAATGAATTTATAGTACCTACGCAGTTTTGCGCTTATATGAGGAACAGTACAAATACCACATTGAACGTGAAATCTTAATTATTTTTTCATTCGTTTTCATTGAATGTTAAGTCATGTATCACCTGCTGTGGCATTCGATAATTATGTCCTTATTGAATCTCTCTACTCAGGTTGAAATCGGCTGTCAACTATCAAAATGTATACCCTGTCTCCGTGCGATAACATGCTTTTCCAATTCAAGTTGTGACGAAAGGAGTTTTTTATCAGTTACTTTTAAGAAATTCTTTTTTTTCCGATAGGCGGTACGATGATGTTTTCGGATTTGTCATTTTTTCATGCCTCGAAATGCTTCCCTCACACCTTTAGGAAATGGAGATAGGTACCTTTCAAGGTCAAGTTTATCATTCCATTTCCGCTACCAAACAAGCATGTTGCATTTACTTATCATGGATTCTCTCGTTGTGTAAGCAGGCACTACGCCCGACTCAGAGTAATCACTTTTTCGTCCTTCAAGTGGTTATTTTTTTGTCTTGGGTGTTCATTTTTACCCTGTCCGTGCCTTAATTTCCTTTTACAGTACCTCATTTATTCCGTTTGTATTTACTATCGCATTCAATTTTGTATTTGGGTGAATGTTTTTTTAAAAAACCGGTAGCTAAGCTAAATGTACGAGCGTTTCAATTTTATTTTTACATAGAATTCAACTGTGAGAAAAATTCCATCTCGCTTTTTTGCGTTTATATTCTCTTGAAATATTTGAACATTTTAATCTCCGCCCCTCATAAAATGATTTTGTAGAAATTGAAGGAATAGAATTCTAAATTATCCTACGCTAGATTCAATTGACTTTCATTTAATTATTTACTAATTGATTATTATTATCCTGTGGAATTAATCATTTCACAGTTCACAATTCATCCTTATCGATGGCTCAGGTTTGTTTACCCTCAGCGATTCTTTTCTCATGGATATCAATAGACAGCGTAAACATTTGAGCATTGCGAGAAAAATCTGGTCCCTATAGCTCCCATAAAACTGTGTTTGAAAGGTATTGTGGACAGGAAAACGGTGCTTTAGTATCCCTAAGTTGGATTACGAACTGCTCCCTGTAACGTTAAGTTGGCAAACACTCAAGCCTAACCGACCGCCGCGCAGTTAATCTGACGGATTCCGCTCAATGCGGCTAGGTGCGTTACGGTTTGAAGGAACTACCTATGCTCTTTTATTGTGCACATCCGCGAACAGTATTAACTGTCGTTATTCAGAGAAAAATAACATGTTTGCTTCTCGTGTACTCTTAATTGTAGCGACAGTGAAAGACGAAAGCCTCACGAACGCGTCACAACCGTCTCCGGTCAAAGATGAGTGACCGTGAGTGAGAGGGGGAAAAATATTCGATCGCAATGACATTTCCCGAGCAGTCGGGTATTCGTAAAGAGTTCATACAATGCCCCCCCTCCCTATCATCGTGCCTCTCACTCCGTTCCGCGAATGTGGAACGCCACGAATGGGGTTGTTTTTGTTTCCGACGGCGTTACCGTTACCGAAGTTACTAATGCAGCGCGGCGACATCGCGGAGGTGATTGATGGGGATCGAGGCAGGCAGGTAACGGAGTGTGGGGAATGGGCTCTTCGTTCGTCCGGTGACGGCACGCACCGCTCATCCATCTGCGTTCCCCTTCGCGCGTAAACACCCGCGCACGTTTCATCCCACCCACACTCACACCCCCCCCTCGTTCCCTCTCAGTCTGTCCAGCTGGGTGCTCCCTAGCTCTGAAGCCAGCTAAAGTAATAAAACGTCACTGATCCGTCCTCCGCATCAAGCCAGGGCATCGAATCGTTCGTGTTATTTCCGTTCGATTGGATCACTACCAACCGCGGCGATCAAACCAAACGCGGTGTCTGGTCGGTGGGGATGGAGCCAGGGCAGTACACCAGGACAGTAAAGCCAGTTTCACACGACACTTGAGCCAGCATAAGGTCGAGGATACTCGCTAGTATGCTAGCTTTCCAGTATCGTGTGAATAGAACCAGTATGCTGGCTGGCAAACATGATCACTAGTATTCTCGCTGAGCTACTTGATTTCCTACTTGATGCGGTATTAGTTTGCTACTAGCTCCCAGTAGAACCCAGTGGCCGTCTACCAATCACGTCACGTTACAGACGCAGGTTGGTTTTTGATAGGTGATGGTAGAGCTCACCCCGCACTAAGCCTTTGGTGAGTGAAATTCACACATTCAGGGTAGAGGGGCCAGGAAGTAAACGTGAGCATTATTAAAAAATTAAAAGGAGAAAACTAATTCCACACGGTTTACGAAATGTACCTATATACAATTTTGACTGCATGAATCAAATAAAACAGCCAATTTGTGCTTCCTGATCAAGTGCTAGCCACAGCGGCTTGAGCCCAAGCTGAAACCCACGTTTCCGGGTAGCGGGTCCAGTTTCTTTCCCGGCGCCTCCTGTAGTTTCCCACAAACTTCTGATAGCCAGAAAATCATATAGCTTGTCTTCAGCCGGATGCGTCCAAAGAGGCCTCTTGTGTATTCAAGCCCTAGGCGTCCGGTCTGTACACCTACGCTCTGCTTACTGAGGTCATACGTCGTTATTCAATTAAAGGTCAAACAAAATGCAATGAATCCATAATTTTTTAATCACTAATGGACTCTCGTTCTGAAAGGAGCGCGGGACAATTATATCTTGAGATGTGACGGACTCATGAAGACAGTGTTCGCGGGGGAAGGGTATGGGAATAGTTGCAAAGGATGACCTCGTATAATAAATGTGAAGCTACTTCTTAAGAATGCAAGAGAGAAGTTTTAAGCAAGAAAAAATTAGCTGAGAGAAGAATAGAGTGGTGAGCTGAGTTTAAAACATACCATCCACCCAAGATCTTCCGATCCACAGCATAGTACTCTTCGCTGACCAATTGAGAGTTTTCAGGGCAAAATAGACGAGTTCTCGAATGCATTGGACGTAATCTTCAGCAAACTAAGTCACATCATATCACAAAATATAATATGACTTTAATACCGCATCCAATGCTGTATGCTTGAAAGACTGATTGATTACGGGCCGTTAGAATTGCATTTGCGGCTTCTAATGGTTTTAATAATAATAATTATTATTTTTATTCCACCTCTGAGAAAAAATAAAATAAAATACAAAGAATACAAAAAACTTCAATTTAGAGGGGAATATAGGCACCCCAGAGGATTACCTGTGTTGGGGTTACCATCATCAACAATTGAAAGCAGCGGCTGGTGCTAATCTATACAAGTATTAAACCTAGTGGCTAATAACACTTTATATATTCAAACATTATGTTAAAAACAATGAAATATAAAAAAGAATAAATGAAAGAAAGGAATGTAGCATTTTTATCTATATAGTTAATTAGACTTTTACAACGCCAAGTTGAGCGATGAAAGGATGCATTCAGGGAACTGCACGACTCTGCCTTTCTCGCCCTGATGTTTTTGTATGGTATCCAGCACCTTCTTTTCGCCCTCTCGTCTGCCATTTCTCTTCCTCACTTTCCCTCCGTCCCTCCCCCCGCCCTCTCTCTCCGACATTCTCGCAAGACGTCCTCCGGCCACTTCGTCGTCTCCGCCCTCTCGGGAGGTCGCCTCTTGCATTCCTTCCCGCCTTGTCCCCTCGTCGAATTCCCCTTGTCGCCCCTCCTCTCCCTCTGCATCCCAACAGTCCGAAAACCCCGCCCCTGTCTCACCTTCAACCCTCTTCTCCCGTCCTTCTCCATCCTTCTTTTTTTTGCCAGTCGACCGGAATAGGACTTTGCTTTTCCGACAGTTCTAAAAAGGGGAAATTTGAGCTCCCGGGAGCTTTACAAAGCTGCAACTCTCTTAGGCCGTGCTTGTAAGAGGAACATTTTCGTCCGGGGCCCTGAACTTGGACTATTCTAGCGCTCCATTCTTTCCTTCCCTTGCCTATTCGCGCAAAACTTGATAATGTTTCTTTCCTTCATCTGGTTTTTGCCCTAAATATTCAATCCATAGTTTTCCTAGTGAGGAGAAACCCGCTACTTCCGCGACGATTATTCTACCCCTGAAGTGTATCATAGGTCTGGTTGGAATATCCAAATGAGTTCTCTCTGTAGTATCGGAGTATACATTGTTCATTTTTATTCCGTTCCTAATGCATCTGAACTACTCATTGTATCTGTTTTCCAGTCTGGGCCGGAATTAGCAGTTTCTCTGAGAAAAAATACTGTTCACCTTAACCAATTCTTCAATCTCTCACGCCACTCTATTTGTTTCAACCATTATTCAATTGTTTTGTTTTAAAATGTCCACTTTTTCATCCTAACTCAGCTTCCTCATTGTACTTCACTTTAATTCTCTTATGCTTGCTTTCCGCTTTTTCCTTTACGATTATTTAAATCTGAAAGCCTTATTTGATTATGAATGGCTTATAATTTTGGTAGCATGAGTGTGAAATTTGAGTCTACGCAGAAAATGCGCTGTTGTTAAGCAAATATTTTATGGTATTTTACTATTACCTAAGTATCATTATTTCCCAGTTGATGTCTTTGTATCATGTCCCTCTCTCATTGCTTTTCAAACATGCTTCCTGATTTTTAATGTGATAGATTCAAAAGAAATACATTTATTAATACAACATTACTAGCTTTAGAAAATATTACCAGTTATGCTATAATTAGCGTCCTCACCTTATATGTGCTCCAGGCTCCAACTGAATTGATTTGCTGTCCTTCTTCGGCATTGCAAATAAAACGCGTCGAATTAACGATGTGAAGCGTCATTTTGTTAGTTCGTCGTAATGCTTCAATATGAATATAATAATAGAATTGAATTATGTAACGGAATAGTAGCCTAGTTGGCAGAGTAAAGAGCTACTGACCGTAGGTTCCCTGTGTCACATTTTGGAGACCTCCCTGAGCACGTCCGTCTAAACCCAATCGGAGTGTTTTCCTGCGTCTCGGATCATTCTGGCAATCGCAGGCGGCATGTGGAAAAGAACTGGCTCCCTTGACCCTGTTTGAATATCCCACGTCGATGACTTAGTGAGGTCTACCCTACAAAACCATCATTCCGGTTGGATACTGTGTCATGAAATTTGGCAGTTCACTCGAATTCCTGAAGGGGACATTCCTGATCTCTGAACCTGTAACGAGCCGAAAAAAATAGCTTGGCTATGATTTGTTTTCATGCTAGGTATCAATGTTTTAAAGCTTAATCTCTCATTATGTTCGAAAGTGAAATAATTCCGTGGTAATATTGTTAGCAGAGGTATTTTGATTGCAGTCTCCCGCCCTCTTCCTTCCAGTATTGCACCACGTGAGTTTGGCCTCGAGCCAACCAACTGATCTCTGCTAAGCTGGCTAACGTGAACAAGGAAATTAGGAATTCCTCGCTCATAGTGGCTGCATCTCAGAGTAAAGATTAGGTCCTCTGAAGATTGTATTACCTCTTTGCCTACTGGTGGTGTATAGTGAGCCGCAAATACGTCATCACCTTGGCCAGGCTGTTCTTTAAAGAGTAGAATTGCACTTGACTCCCTCAAGTGGTTTTTGATATCGCTTGTATTCCGTCGGTAGAGTTTTTTCCGAGATGGAATTGTTGGACTGCATGTAATCGAACTGCTAATGCATACCATTTTTCAATGTTCTATAATTATAAATCGTTCCTTTGCCTCATAGTTGAAATTTTCGCCACATCCGAATCCTTATCGGTGCTCTATGTTTTGCATCTTAGTTGATACAGATGTCTGAATAGTTATAATTGTGATAAATGAATGATGAGTCAATACTTAAAAGGAAATACGGCACTCGAAATATTCAAATCCCAGTTTATTCAATTCCATATTATCTGTTCTTGCTCAGAACCTCATTCAGAGTAGTGGCAGGAAAAGGATTCTTTTCGTGCTTCTGTGAATAGATGAAGGATAGAAGTCTCTTTTAATTTAGCCACTTTTTCCTCCCCTTTTATCACATTTACTCGCAAGCATTCATTTTGGCCTATTTTTTTAAATTCCTTCTCCTTCACGATTTAGATCAAATGATATTCTTCACTTCCTGCTATTAAAAGTCTCCGATTTCAACCTTTTAAATCCAGCCTGAAAGGCCATCTAGCCAGATGTGGAATTTGATAGCGTTTCAATGCGTTATTTAAGTGACTTATTATCAACTTCGAAACGTGGATGTAACGCATCGTGGGACGCGGTAGTGGTATTTATTTTGAGCGTCGAATTCCTTTGGTTTGTCTTTTCGCCATTCCTGGCGACTATCCAAGACTCTTTGTAGCTAATTAATGCTTTTGAGGCATGCAGTACACAGCAGAATAAAAATAGCGAGAAGTGGATTCCCTGGTTGGAATTCTGTCCTTCAATGTCTTAAGAAGAGAAGAGTAGAAGGAGGTTTCGCGATGTTTGGACATTAAATCCGGGACTGATTCGAGGTTATGCGTAACTTCGCAATGTCAACGTGCAATCGGGTCCATTCTGAAAGGTTGTGAAAATTAATTGACGAACATGGGTGACATTTTGTTTTCACTTAAATGATTGCATAAATCGTAAATTACAGCACAATTGCTTCGGCCTCTTTGCTTTCAACTTCCGTGTAGCTTTTGGTAATTCATTTTCTGAATATAATGTTGTTGCTTTAAAATTTGACTGGATATTTTACTGGGTACAAAATAGTTTTCGGCGCATGTGCGTCATTTCCAGGTGCAGCGGTGCCAAACTGTCCCATCTACATGTACATCTGCATAATACCCTGCAAGCCACCACAAAGGTGTGTGGCAGGGGGTGATTTCTCACCAAAGATGCACTACATGTCATGCATAAAAAAGGTTATAAAGTATTATTAAAAATAGTATTAATATCCTAGTCAGAACTTCACTATTTAAAAAAGATAGTAATTGCAAATCAAACATGCAAAAACATTCTGTCAGTAGGGTTAGTTTTAAGTACTCATACCAACATGCAGCTACCAATGTTATCCATTGCTACTCTCATTGGACATATTTACCGTTATTCGTATCTCTAATTGTGCGAGGGAAGAAGGACATTTTGAATATATCAGTTCGGCAATCAATTTCTCTAATTTTATGATTATGGTCCAGTCTGCCATAGTAAGTTGGAGTTGGCAAAATATTTTTAACATCATCCCTGAAAATATTGTCTTGGAATTTATTTAAGAGATTAAGTCTAAATTTCAACCTGCGATCTGACAATGATTCCCATTTCAATTCATTTAATAGACTGGTTACGCTAATATAATTATCGTATCGTCCCTTTACAAATCTTGCCGATCTCCGCTGCACACGTTCATTATTTAGACCGATTTCTTAGGGATCCCATACACTGGCAGCATATTCCAAATGAGGTCTAACAAGGGAGAAGTAGCTGATTTCTCGTACATGATCGTCACATTTACCCAATACTCTTTTGATGAATCCCAGTTTACGATTAGCTTGACCCATTATTTCACGCATGTGTTTACCCCAGGAAAGATCATGTGACAGTCTTATTCCAAGATATTTAATGGATTAGTTTTTGTTATTTCATTATTATTCATTTTGTATGTGCTAGGAGGAGAACTATTCTTTTTCCAAAAATTCATTACTACACATTTTTAAAAATTTAATTCTAGCTGCCCTGTATCACACAAATGTTCAATTGCTTGTAGGTCATCATTTAAATATTCTTTATCGTTTGGGCTTAGAATGTCCCTATACATTACTGCGTCATCGGCGAATACACGAAGCTTACTTTTTACCACCTTGTTCTTTGAAAGTCCTACTTTAAGATGACCCCGATGTGTTGAAAACTAGTTTGAACCCAGTAAATTATTCAGTCGAATGTTTACAGTTCTGACATCATCTTCGCAAATCAGCAGTCAGGATCGGTTGATTGGATAGAACCCTCTCGGTGTGTATGTTATTTGTATCAAGTGTTCTCCGGTATTTGAAATCATTTCCAAATCACGAGCACGAACCACACTTTTCCGTGATCTGCCGGGCGAACTGCGTGCCTTGCGTTCAGCCTTTCGCTATCTTTCGAGCACCGCTTTCCGTCGTTTCTGGGAAAGTGCCGAGTTCCTTTTTTTTTTCTCAGCACCGTTGTTCCTCACAGTTATCACCGCCTCATCTCCTTCCCCACCCTCTTCACCCTCACCACTCCTCCCTCCCTCCCTCAACTCTCCTATCTCTCTCTCTCTCTCTCTCTCTCTCTCTCCCTTCCTAGCTCTGTTGGGAGCGTTGCGTCGTCCTTATTTATATCCGCCGCCTTCTTATTTCCCGGATTCTTTCGAGCCACTTGCGCCGCATTTTTTTCATTTCGTCCCTCTCAAGATTACGCGTTCGTCAGGGGCCTTTAAAAAGAGGATATGAAAGGAAGGTGTTTCTGTCTCTTTTTCTCGTTCCATTCGCTTTTCTCAAGGTACTCAATCCGCCCTCGTCTTATCCACGAACCTTTTTTTTTACTTTTATCTTCTGCAGTCCGTGACTTCTCGCGGAGTTGAGGAAGAGGGAGAGGGAGCTTCTTCTAGTACAACATTCGAACTGAGAGACGGTGGAACGTTTTCAGGGAGTCTTTTGATGATTCCAATAGCGTTTCGCCCGAGAAATGTGGAAAATGGAAAATAATACGGCCTGAGCTTGAAAAAGTTAATTTCGGAGATAGGTATTAAGGTGCGAGAGAGTAACAAAATAGAGAGAAACACCATAACCTCACTAAGTCCTGCTTTTTCAGACCCATTTTCAATAAAAATTATTCACCATCAATAAAAAATAAGGGTTGATATCAGTGTAAAGTGGTTTGGTGTTTGGCTAGAGCACTGGCTTTCCATCAAAAGGGCCCAGGTTCAAATCCTCGCTGTGGCAGAAAATTTTCACTCGTGTACCAGTACATATGCTGTGTGGAGGGCACTTTGAGTGCAGCACGACGTCCTTTGAATTGGGCGTTAAGTCCCTCTTTTAAAGTGTGCCGACGCCGGGTTTCCCTCCGCCTTTCATTCGTTCTATGAAAAACCCTACGTTTTCCAATCACCAACTCAACCTAAACCTTAGCTAATGGTCGCTTCCCGTGAATAGCTACTAATGATATTCAGTATCACGTTTCCATTTCAAACCAAATTGCTTCATGCAAAAATTATTCCGATCCAGATAAATTGAATAGGGAATCAAGCATATTGCTATTTTTACGATCACCTACTGACATAACTATTAAATGAATGCAGTTTATGAAGTTAGCGTATGCCGTTCTCTTGAAGGAGGTTCACTCACTAGGATTTTTCTCATGAATCGGGCTGCAATAGCTTCCTCTGGCAGCAAACTCTTACGTTTCCCTTTTTTGTCACCCTATTTAGAATTATACCGGCAGAAATCATTATCTACCTTCTTCTTTTAATTAAAAGCTAACGTGGAGATAGAAATGCTATGTGAGAAGCACTTTGGTCCTTTTTTAATTTTATGTGCTTTTGTAGGACAGAGATAGTTTTTTTGGCTTTTTAAATTTTTAAATTTATAAATGCAAATAAAAATCAGCCGAGTAGTCACTTCGCAGAATTGTAAGTTAGTGTTATTAAAATTGAAAGAAGAGAGTCGTGAAAATTACCGCATCCTCCCGTCCCGCTTACAAAGTTTCATCACCACCCACGCCACTTTTCTTAAGGGTGTAGTGACGTCGTTGCTTGGAATATATGTATATTGTCATCTTCGTTCTGGTTTTTTCATCCCTGCTTCTCATTTTTGTTACGCTTATCTTTGAAATAGGCGTCGAAGAGAATTCAAGCGAAGAAATTCCAATTCGATGGCGTCATTTTTGCCTGGATGGGCATCTGTGTCAGCATCTCGGTTTCTTTACGAAGAAATCTGTGGTGCGTGATTAACCAGCGATTCTTTAATTTTAGCCCCATAGTATGACACTCATTTAATTAACTAGAAGCTAAAGCAAAACAAATATACATGTTGCAATTTGTGCGGATTGCATCATGCTTTAAACGGAAAAATAACATTGTTAATTGTCAATTAAAAATTGATAAGTATTTTGCTCTCTTGTTGGGGGAAACGCCATCGACAGCCAACTTAGGCTGAAGTGAGACTTTTGCCTATTTTTACTATTGATATAATTACGCGAACGTTTTAAGGTAAATAGAAGGAAAAATGCCATAAGGGGGTGAAATCAAGAAGCACCACGTAATGTTGAATCGCTCTCAGCTCCAGTTTGACTTCGTCCCTAGCCTTAGTCCTAGCACCAACTTCTCATGCAAATACTGTAGTTATCCTTCTCTTATTAAATGTTACCCATCAGTTTATAAAGGAAATATTTGGGCCTGAAAAGTTGCTCTCCTAAAATTGAGTCAAGGAATTGAGATTTCTGACAAAGTTCCTGTTGGTGGGAATTAATAGGTCAAAGTTGATCTTCACGAGGTTGGAGAGATAAGGAAGGAAGTAATAAAAGGCGGAAAATGTTCTGATGAAAAGAGTTGTCGGTGGGACGAACATGTTGGAATTAAGTGAGCGTAAGAGTGAACGGTAGCAATGCGAGCTCTTTTGAAAATGAAAAAAAATTGTAGCTCTAGGAATGCGGTCGCAAAATCGTGTTTTCTTGATTGTATAAATAAGAGTTTCGGAGTGCGATGGGGTCGTGTAATCTTCTGGTGTCGCTAGGGGTGGCGTGGGCTGAAGGGAACGTTGTCAACCGGTTAAATCGGCGGTTTTCCTCGGGTTCGTTTTAATTACTTCCCGTGTCACGATTCGGGGGTGGAAATGAATGTTGCCGGAGATGCAACGTTGAGCTGGATTTTCGTTCGCCTGGTTGCGAAACCTGTTGTCATCTCCGACTGCCTTTGCTGTTTCCCGGACTTACGGTCCTCTTAATTACTCGTTAATTATTTTTAAAAAATCATTCATGAGAGTACAAAGGTAAAAGGAAATTTAATATTCCATTCTATTCACAAGGCCTTTTCATGGAGGGCATTCAACTGAACAGTAAATTACCTACAACGTTAAATCTTCAATATTTTTTTGCTGGATGATTGTAAGGAAATTTTATCTTTGAATTTTCCCATATTTTATGGGAGCTAGTTTTGTTCATAAATTTGCACGAATTATTACCGAGTAAAATTTTATTTTGTTCGAATTACAATTCTTAATTTTATAATTATGACAATTGAAAGAAAATGTGAGTTTTCAAATGTAATTATTTATTTTCGTGAATACTATTGAATAGATAGTTGTGTATTTAGCGAAGTGATTTGTAACTCTAAAGATAATATTTTTTTTACAAACATATTGCGGAGGTATGGAACCTAAATTTGAGCTATTAAAGTGGCTCTGGGATTTAGCGTTCCTCTTTCCTTAAAAAAAACTTTTCCTATGTTATCCTTTATTCGTCCATAGTTTACTGATCCTGTAGTTTTTGGCGCATGGACATTTTGAAAAAAAAATTTTGCGCATAGATAGTGCTTATTTTTCTCCGTGCTCCATGCGGGAACTCTCGGTCCTGACGTCTGCATTTACCGATTGCTTCGTGCATGAGCTTTGGTGGCTCGAGAATCTGACTGGTTGCAGTTTTATAGACGGAGAAATAATAAGAAAAGGAGGAAACATATGCGTATGCAAATCTGGCGACACTCTTCCGGAAAGGTACAACCGAATTCTGTACTTTATGCTCGTTTTGAAAATATTATCTTCGTTACAAATCAGCAGTTGATTTGGGCATCAAGGTACTAGCTAACCGGAGAAGGTTATCGACAGCTAAATTCATCGGTACCATTAAGAATAGAAGGTGGGTAATTGGGTAGAGGAATGTCTCGCGAAGCCGGCAGAGGAAGTCTTATCAGCGACGCGTCAGTGTCTGACAACCCAAAGGTCATTGGTTCGAATCCCGTCTAGGGTATGGCTGTTATCTTTGTCCAGGATCAGGTTAGGTTAGACGGTGGGATATAACCTTAGCTGTTGGAGTACCTTAAAAAAAGCAATTCTACTTCCACACTTCAATCATTGTGGGAGGGTGAAGAGGATACCAGGAAAGAAGAGTGAAACCAGAGTTGGCACTGGCATAGTTTTAAGGAAAAGCGAGAAGGAATCCGCGGTTGAACATCCTTTTCGACTGACGAAATAATGAACGGAAAATCACGGCTGGCAAGTAGGGATCAGTTGATTGAAAGAAAGCCCCTCTCTTCGCTGAGATTCGAACCGTTTAGGCGGCGTTTCTCAAACCACTACGACAAGTCGATTCCCTGCGTCAAGGAGGTGGGAACTTTTGAGTGTCTTACTACTGCCGAAATGCGCTTTCGTGCAGTCTCTCCTCCAATCCAATCCTGGATTCGCTTACTCATCCTCAAACCCCTTCGTGAATGGACCTCCATTCTTCCGCTGGATATGGTATGGTCGAGTCGTGTGACGTTTCGTGTAGCCAGGGAATCGACGGTAGTGGATAGGTTGGAGAGCAGGGATAAATGGTCGCGCAGAAGAGGGTGTTGATTGAAGGCGGGAGGGAGCGGAATGATGTTTACATGCACGCCAGCGCTTTCCCGTTTTATGTTTACTCGACTCCTCGAGAGAAGGGGGTCTGGAACACGTCCGTTCGGCAGGTGGGAACGATGTTCTGCTTGCGAAGGGAGTGATTAGCGGTTTAAGAGCGACGGTAAATGGAGGGGGGTGGAAATTTGGAGAGGCAATGAGAGAGGCGGGTACTTGAAGTTTAAATGTATCGAGGCGGTGAAAAGATGGTGAAATATCGCACCTAGGATGCTATTGAAGTATTGAAATTGGTTTATTGGCCACTTAAGCATTTTTTACACTTTTATATGTATTTGTGTGTGATTAAGCCAAAGTTTCGAGGAGCGTGATAGCCTAGTAGGTAGAGCGCTTGTCTACTGATCGAAGAGTCCCGGGTTCAAATCCGGGTGAAACCCTTTGGACGCCCCCGAACGAAAAAAAATCCTCGGAGTGCGAGGTGGCCCAGGGAAAGGAACTGGCCCCCCTACCCTGAATGTGTGAAATTCATCCGTCTATGGCGTAGTTCGTGGTGAGCTCTACCCTCACCTATCAAAACCAACCTTCGGGTTGAATAACTGAGTGAGTGAGTGAAGCTAATTTGTAACCCACTGCAGTCAGAGGAAAATCGTGGGAGTATGAACCTGAAGCTATAGAGGCGGTGCGTGCTTTTAAATCCTTTGATACCTTAGCCTTCCAGGTATTTTACGATTCACACTTACTATGTGAAGTCTCGACGCTAGGTTGAACTGTTATTTAGGAACTACATTTTCCATCAGTACTGTTACCAGCATCTTTCAAATAGGTCTTGTGTAGCTATTTTTTGTCCCAATATTTTATGAGTAAATTATAAGTTAGAGACAGTACTTTTTAATGCTTTTGTCATTGCCACTGTAACTTCCTGCACGTGAGGAGAGTTGAAAGTGTCAAATTGTCGAAGAAAATCCCTTTTTGCCTAACAGCATGTAGGTTTAATTGCTAAATAATATGAAGCAATATAATTGCATGGTCATGAATAACCATAATTGTAGGTTTCATGAATAAAATAGAAGGTTGATATATTACTTTACGTGGAAAAAAGGCAAATTATATACTGAACTAGTTATTCTATCTGTTTGGAATTATAGAATAATCCTGTCAGTAATGTCCCCTCTTCAGGTGAACTGTTTAATGTGGAAGTAGAGGAGGGAAGCACTTCATTCAAATTTGGAACTTTTCATCCCATGCAACACCATTGCTAGCCCTCAATATGAAATAGTAATTTGTTACTC
Organism: Platycnemis pennipes; assembly: GCA_933228895.1. Taxonomy (NCBI): domain Eukaryota; kingdom Metazoa; phylum Arthropoda; class Insecta; order Odonata; family Platycnemididae; genus Platycnemis; species Platycnemis pennipes. The sequence goes on from OW121848.1 coordinate 123,141,137, forward strand.
ACAACCCTGTCTCAGGTAAAATTTTTAAATGGATACCGTATGTTGTTCACCTTTATCTGACTAGATATTATTTTTTGATGAAACTACTTCACCCCTTATATATTCTCATCTCAGAAACGAGTTATTTTGTCGTTGGTTTTGTTGATTTGATCAATTAATGACCTATTTGGAATTTGACGTGGGTATCGTGACCAATTATCAATGTGGTGGTACCAGTTATAATTCCAACGAACAGTAACATTCATTTAATATCTTATTGTTACATTGGAGAAAGATTTTTCTTCTCGATACGTTCTAAAATATCTCTTGTGGAAAATTCAGTGTATTATTTTCTCTTTAGTTATGATTAAGTGTAGTTTCAGATGTTAAATGCGCCGGAATATGCTGATTCTCGTTTACAACTCGTTGAAAATTCTTTCTTTCTTCTTGGCAATAGTTGATTAAAGGAACAACTTAAAACTCTGTTTAGCGTTATGGGTCCCCTTGATATGAGTATGTAAACGTTCATCGAAAAAATTGGAACCTAATTTTGTGCGCTGAGAAAAAGTCGTGGTATTCAGCGGGAGCCTTTATCTCAGATCCCGTCGGACCTTTTTAAAGATAATAAACTTTGAAAATCTATTCTGGCGGCTCATTTGTTATCTCCTTCCCATATCCATTCGAGTTCCTGAAAAAACAGCGTAAACATCTACTGAGGCTATATTTTCGTCACTCTCATGCCGTCATGTGGCGTACTCATAAACAAACTCTATCTGACGCGTTGCTGAGGCGTGTTGCAAACGGCAACGAAAAAAGATGGGTGGCATGAAGGCAGCGCGCTGCAGCGGTGCTAGGAATTCTAACGCAGTCAATGTCTTCTTTTAATGATCTGTTCGTGCTGTGCGATTTTTTCTTCAAATTTCGCGTTTATTAGCTACATCAGCCTTTTTATAGCGGTGCTTAAATGAAGGCTGTATGGCTCTATCCAAAGGCCGTGCAGTATGCTGCAGCATGGTGTTGCTCATGACACTATGTCAGCCACGAAAATCACTTTCCCCGGGATTCGTCCTTTGCTGAAATTATTTTTCTCGGTTGTAAAACTCTGGTCGTAAAAATGTTCACGCCTTGTTTGATTTCTCGCTTATAGTCTCCTACGTGATCCATGTCTCCAATGGTAAACGGGGCAGCCATTTTTTTTTACGGAGCCATCGTTATCCGTTTTGTTGCCATCCAACAGGCCATCAACGCGGATCGCCCCTTTTCTAACCCTATATTTCATCGGTTTCGCCGTTCCCATAGAGCCGGTGTCGGACGATTGCTGCGGTGCCTTTCGGCGCCCTATCGTCGAAACGAATTTGCCCTCCCGGGCCCAGAATTCCCTCTCCCACGGCAGTCAAGATTAGATAAAAATTGATTTGGCCTCGAAAAGTTGGATACGTAGTATACCGCGCTGGTAAGAGACTCAGTGTAATGCAGGCACGTAGCCAGAGGGGGGGGGGGGGTGGCTTCTAGGGCTTCAGAACCCCCCACCGAAACTTTTTCCGAGAAATTTTATCGTTCTGATTTTAACTGGGCATGATAATCCGGATTAAACTGCGCATAATTCAAGTGCTAAGTGTCTTGAAACGTGATCACTAGTTTGATGCATGTGTGTTGTTAATAATTGTTCTTTTCAATCTGATATGTATGCATCCGTTGAACTTCTGTTTTGATGCCGGTCAAACAGCTTTTTGACCCCCCCCCCCCCCCTCGTCCCCCCCCCCCACCCCCCCCCCCGTCCCCTCTCCGAAGCAAATTTCTGCTTACGTGCCTGGTGTAATGTAATACTGCGTCCTTTCTCGATTAGGTTAGGGTTCCCCGTTGAGGTCATAAATGAATGGGTAATACACCCATTACTCTGTGCACCTTTTATTTTCTTAAATGCCAATTTACCTCTCTACTTCCATCAGTGGATAGAGATCCTGAGCTATTTTTGGAATAAATACTTGAAATTTACCCAAACTAAAGTAGAGCTATCTCAAATTCATTCGATAACATAGATAAAAATGGTTGGCATTTTCCTGGTATCTTTATTTAACGAGTTTGCGTCAAATTTCAAGTTTGCGTAATTTATATTCGTTATTTCTGGCGTCAGATAGAGAAGAAAAAAAGGCCTTGCCTTTAAAAAGATTTAAAGTTTTTAATTTAAATGAAAAAACGTAGTGAACTCCACAGTGAATTTTATTGCGACGACCTAGGTTTCGACACGCAGTGTCATCTTCAGGTGAAGGATAATTTCTTCTTCGGCGCAGTCGTAAAATTCCATGAATTCATTATTGGAATGATTTAGCCGATGGTTTTCACGCCACTGAAGATGACACTACGTGTCGAAACGGAGGTCGTCGCAATAAAATTCACTGTGGAGTTCACTACGTTTTTTCATTTATCCATAATGGAAAACTTCCATCACATCTCGCCGGAATTCGTGTCCTCTATTTTTAATTTAAATTAATTTTAGTGATTTAATGTTTGTCATCAAAGTGCGGGAAAACTCACCATAATTTAGTAATCCTCAGAAAATGTAGTAAATCGTAATGTACTTCCTATGCTTGAATTCTTTCAGGTTAATTTTCCATGGAGAATTTTTGTCTATGCACAACTTATAGTTGCATAGATTTTTCCCTATTCTACAGTTTCCTTGTGAGACTAGAACCCGTTAAATTGAGATGGAGGTCGATCAGAGCAAGCAGCAGCTGTGCAATATTCATCCTTTTTGCCAACATCACTGGCGATGTTTACTAAGGATAATTTCTTCTTCGGCGCAGCCGTAAAATTCCATGAATTCATTATTGGAATGATTTAGCCGATGGTTTTCACGCCACTGACTGACGACAAAACAAGCTTAGAGTAATAAAACTTGGGGAGCCCAGACGGTAGACTCTCGCTCAAAAGAGCTTCGAAGGGGACCTCGAAAATGTTGATGACCGATTCTGATGGGAAATGAAATGCGGACAGACGCCTCGGAGAGGAAGGGTGCCAGAATGTGTCCGACAGGAAGGGAGGGATTAGGAATTATATTCGTTCCCCTGAATAGTGTGTGAGGCTCCTCCGGGCGAGGGAATGCCGTATGCCCCCAGGGTGGACGGGGGCGTTCAACTCGGAGGCGGCTACTGCTGCGTTTCCCGAGTCGGGAGCCTTTGAAGAAAGAAGGATGCGCTTGCCGTAACGTATGTATTTGCGACCAAAGGAACCGCCGGATTATGGGAGCGCGGATAATCTCTTCACGGAGACGATTCTCAAAAAAAGCGTGAGCACAGCGTTTCGTACTTGTCGCCCGGGAATGAAATCCCTTGAATCTGGGTGTTAGAATCATAACTAATACTGCTAAGTTTCAGTGATAATGCCTTACAGTTCACGTTGCTCTTTACGATGCCCCAAAATCCCCAAGAGAGAATGTTTTAGGATAGGTACTTTCCTGCCATGAAGAACGGGTAGCCTTCACATGCGATGTAATGCTTTTGTGCCCGTGGAATTCCTTTTTTTTGCGTTTTGGTCAGCTGCTACAGTAGGGAACTAATCCGCTCTCTCCTTGTCTTTATATGTCCTCAAATGTGTGCGTCGTCTCTCGACCAAACATTGAATGTGGGACCTAGGGGCTGAAAACTGATCTTCATAACTTGAGCGCGTTCGTTAATTTTTAATTTCCCTGTAGAGAGCGACAACGTAATCTTAATTCTGATTAAGAGTGGGTCAATAGTCGTGTCACTGTGAGAAAGCACTTGTAGGGGCTTTGCGTTGATAACCGTTGTGACAGTGCGAATGCAAGATACATGATCCTGCCCTCGAATATTTTTTCCAATGAAATTGCAGGAATCCATTCAATATACTACTAACATTAGTTAGCTCTATGATTCTTTCTTGAATATTACAAAACCGAGGGGTATTCGTTCAATGTGTGTGTTTATATTTGATCCTAGAGAATGTAGGACATAGATATGTTTTCATTTTTGCTGCCAGGGATCTTTTTTCGGTGCTTTTCTTGCTTTTTCGGATACACTCTTCACGTTGAACAGCCGCTTCCGCACGTCACCCCAGTGGGTATGTTTGTTTGTTTGAAACAGTGTGTAATAATCTTAGTCATAAAATCCACCCTATTTAACCGTGCCTATATCCTACAGTTAGGCACGATATTCAACTTACCGGCAACCTTCTTCGCTCCAATTCGTCGTTCATCATAGCGGTATTCTTGCACTTTTTTTTATGTAAAAACACACATTAGTCCTTTTTCCCAGCTCTTCCTCACCGTGCCATTAGTCACTCTTTTTTGATGAGTACAGAGTGAGCGCCTTGAATCCGTTGCGTATTTTTCTCCCCTCTCCGTCCACACTGCGCGGCCTTTTTTTTTAATTCGCCGGAATTTCAGCGCGTGCCCCCGAAATAAAAATCAACGATGAAATAAGAAGGTGTCGGTAGGGGAGGAGGAGGTGGGAGACGTAAGCGTGACTCACGACTTCATCCGTGACTCAAGCCACTCCTTCAATCTTCCGCTCGACCATTCTCCTCCGAGACCTCGGCAGTCAACGCGTGCCCCGCCTGATGTCACTGGCCACACGAGCACGTCACACGGGCGCGCATCCACTCACGCACTCGCGCACACACGAAACCGCTTCGGCCCCAAGGGAAAAATGTTTGACGGCGGGTTGACGTCATCGTCCATTCCTCATCCGTGCTTTTTTCTGTATTTTGTTTGGTTCGTTTCCCCCATTATTCTCATCCTCTCTCTCTCTCGTTCCTGCATAATATCGTCCGGCTATGCCACCACCCCCATTCCCTATCCCCTCTTGCCCTTTAACCCTTCGCGTTCCAGCAGCTACACTCGCCCAGCATCACTCGGTGCTCGATCCAGCGCAAGGTCTAGGTCCGGTTTGTAACCTGCCTGTGAACGTTTTCGCTGTTTGAGAAGCGTCGTGCATAGCCTTTCGTAGTTATTGCTTGCGTCATCTACCCAACAGTCTAATCTGCTTTATAAAATCTGAAATGTCAGTTAATGCTGCTTAAATTTATATGCTCACGCAAACTGATTGCCAGTAATTTCTTATGAAACCGGGCGAAAGTGAGCCGATAGTTCTTAAATACGAAAGACTATGAATTAAGTCTTCCTTGAAAACAGATCTTTCCCGGCGTATGGCGTTAAACTCTGCATTGCTGTCTTGCAGCAATGCAGATATTGTTTTTGTCCTGGCATTGTCGATTGAAGGTCGCACCGTGTCTGTAAAAGTGAACGCGATTGGACGTAGGCTGCTTGAAGACAATGAGAAAGAGGAGAGCACCCAGCAAGAAATAAAGTTCCTATCCAGTCGAGTTATGTTGCGGTGCTCAGCATGTTAAGTCGGAATCTCATGTTTCCCTCTGAGCTGTTATGCTATCCAGGATACTGATCAAAATTTTGAATCTCCGAATTCGAGGCAGTCTCAATCTTTTTGTCTTTCTTCCCCTTCTTCCTGCCCCCGCTCGTTGTGGAGAAGGGTCACGTCCCCCACGCGACACGGGCTGCGATGCGTCATGGGCGTCGCTCCCATTACCCTAGGCCGCTCTCATTGCGGGAACGCGCTCATCGGAGGAAATGAAGGCTTTTTACTCCTCTATTTTCTCGGAACGCTACTTGGAACAACTCGGGACGATTGGACGACGCGACGACGGACGGTTGGGGCGTACGACGGACGACTTAGGAACGCAACGTTTGAATTCAAAGAGGCGTCTTCCTCATTGTTCTCCATCTCGAGTCGTCCGTTGGCTAACCCACGATGGAAGAGTTTTTGGAGGGGAGACATTCCCCCTTGTTTCCGGGATTCTGCCGTATCAGAGACGCCGTGTCAGAGATAATATTTTTTTCCTAAGAGATTAATATGAAACTTCTATGAATGTGGAAGTAGTAAAATTTTGCGGACTACTCCGCTCCTCTGAAGGCTTTCGAAAGGTTCGCGACCATTTTTGGAGTTGCTCATATGTTGATGCGTAAATTGTGGTTTTCATAGAGCCTCAATTTCCGCGAGAACGGTCGAGGTTGCAAATGATGCAGAGGTCATCCCTTGAATACTCGCAGGTTGGTCCCACTCAGGTGTTGGTAGGAGTAGCGGTAGTCATTGGTAACTGAAATGAGGTAGGAATTTTTCAGGAAGCGGAGGAAATTTAAGGTGAAACTCGGCGTTGACGTTAGCCCACTCTAAACGAAATGCGCCCAGAGGTCTACGGTTACACGTCCCATCCCACGGGTGGAATGCTGAACCTGAATTGCTCTCCACGTAGCACTCGAGAAAGGACCGGTAAAGCATTAAACAATCGTTACGCGTGGGATTCGAAGCCGGACTATCGGGATGGAAAGCCTGTACTTTAGCTACTACTCAAACCGTATCCCGATTGTCAGAATCCTTTGCTTCTTGTATCAGCATTCAGGCCCCGATTTCGGTTGTTCAATCTACATCTACATCTACATCTACATAATACCCTGCAAGCCACCACAAGGGTGTGTGGCAGGGGGTGATTGCTCACCAAACATGCACTACATATCATGCATAAAAAAGGAATAGTATTAATATAGTAGTCAGAAATACACTATTTAAAAAAGATAGAAATTGCAAAGCAAACATGCAAAAACATTCTGTTAGTAGGGTTAGCTTTAAGTACTCATACCAACATGCAGCTACCAATGCTATTCATTGCTACTCTCCGATAGGACATATTTACCGTTATTCGTATCTCTTATTGTGCGAGGGAAAAAGGACATTTTGAATCGGTCAGTTCGGCAATCAATTTCTCTAACTTTATGATTATGGTCCAGTCTGCCATAGTAAGTTGGGGTTCGTAAAATATTTTTAACATCATCACTGAAAATATTGCCTTGGAATTTGCGGAAGAGATTAAGTCTAAATTTCAACCTGCGATCTGACAATGATTCCCATTTCAATTCATTTAATAGACTGGTTACGCTAATATAATTATCGTATCGTCCCTTTACAAATCTTGCCGATCTTCGCTGCACACGTTCAAGTTCATTACTTAGACCGATTTCGTAGGGATCCCATACACTGGCAGCGTATTCCAAATGAGGTCTAACAAGGGAAAAGTAGCTGATTTCTCGTACATGATCGTCACATTTACCCAATACTCTTTTAATGAAACCCAGTTTGCGATTCGCTTGACCCATTATTTCACGAATGTGTTTACCCCAGGAAAGATCATTTGTCAGTCTTATTCCAAGATATTTAATGGATTCCACGTTTGTTAATTCATTATTACTTATTTTGTAAGTGCTAGGGGGAGAGCTATTCTTTTTCCAAAAATTCATTACAAGACATTTCTTAAAGTTTAATTCTAACTGCCATGTATCACACCAAGTTTCAATTGCTTGTAGGTCAATATTTAAATATTCTTTATCATTCGGGCATAGAATTTCCCTGTACACTACTGCGTCATCGGCAAATAGACGAAGCTTACTTTTTACCACCTTTTGGATATCACTAATATACAAAAGGAATAGGAGTGGACCTATCACACTACCTTGTGGGACACCCGAAGTGACTTTAATTGCCGGTGAGGAAACACCGTCCAAAACAACCCTTTGAACCCGATCATGCAGAAAATCATTAATCCATGATATAATGTTACTGTCTAACCCATAAGATTTTAACTTCAAAATTAGTTTGCTGTGAGAAACCTTGTCAAAAGCCTTCTTGAAGTCGAGAAATATAGCATCCACTGGAATATTATTTTCGCCAGAAACTAAAATATCGTGGGAAAAGAGAGCAAGTTGAGTTTCACACGATCTGCTCTTTCGGAAGCCATGCTGGACATTGGACAATAAATTCTGGCTATAAAAGCATCAGACCATCAATGAGACCAAATCGCTTCCTGTCTTGCTTCCTTTCGTCGAATTATAGGCCTCGCAGTTGTTCTCAGCAGCTTTGGGTAAGAGCTTGTGAACAATGGCTCTGCATATCTCTAACTTTCCTTCATTTGCTTAATGTGTTACGTTAATTACTCTGGTGGTTTCTTTGGGGCAAAAGCCTCAGAAATTCTTCATGCTATCATAGTCTATCACCAAATCCGTTCTTTACTGGTCAGTGACTTTCATCGTCGAAGTTCACTGTAAAAAGTAGATCTGATTTTAACGTACAAAAGCGATCTGAATTTCAGATGCAACAATTTTAAGACAGGGTATGTTGAATTTCAGCAGTAATATCTTGTCTAAAAATAAGGCAGGTGAACGACTGAAAATCAGACCATCCAGAATCCTGCTTCCTCTGCTTCCTGCTTAACTGCTCCTGTACCAACCATCCATGTTCCTGCCTCTTCTGCACCTTGCATCCGTGTTCCTGCCTTAAACCAGACAGCGCTTAAATTCAGATCGCACTGAAAATCAGATCAACTTTTTACAGTGTTGAGAGGTCATGTTCACCGTAAAGGTTTGCTTTTCCCAGGGCAGAAATAGCTTTAGTGGGCAGCTCCTTCGAAAAGCTTGACTGGCGAATAATTAGATACTATCTAGATAGCTAGTGTGGCTATGTTAAGATTACCCGAGAACCCACATACTTGTCCTACCGCTCACAATTGTTATCGGCATGAGACGCTACACCAGTTCTCTCCGCCTATCGACAAAACAAGGTTGTTGACGCAACGTTTCGTTGATATCCGTGAAGTTTGAGTTGCTGATAGGTTCCTAATCCTAATAAATATATATTTTTTTTGTGTCAATGGACGTTTCGCAACTAAATTCAATAAATTTATCGCTGATATTTCAGAAAAATAATGTATGATTCAACTCTCCAAATACGCGTTTCGAAGTATGATATTTTCACCGTCGTTGTTGTCATTTCGGAGGTGACCAAAGCTGAGGCTGTTTCTGCCACAAGGGCTAAGTGGGTGGTGGGACATAGGTAGGAGTAATTGAAGGGTGGAGAAAAACTCGGGTGTCGGCATTACCGAGCAGGAGTACCATTTATCATTATGCCGGGAACTATGACAGGCGAAAATGCAAGCCCCGGACTGTATGTGTGAAATACGAGATTACTCCCATTAAATATATCCATCTGTGGTTTTCAAGTCTGTACCCGCTTTTTTAGGCGTTCGAGTGTGAAATACGAGATTACTCCCATTAAATATATCCATCTGTGGTTTTCAAGTCTGTACCCGCTTTTTTAGGCGTTCCAAACTGGTAGGAAAGGTACAAGGGTGGGAATGGAAGGGTAAGGAGGGAGAGAGGTGAGAAGCCCGGCGTTGGCATTAACGGAAGGTGTCAAAAAGGTCCCATCCGACGGTCGAAATACTGAAATCGAATACTCTCCTCAAAGAAGTTATGTGGGGCTTGCCAATAAAAAATGTTGTCCTCTGCCGGGGTACGAACTAGGTGAGAGGTCAGTATACTAACCACTGCACCAATCCGACCCCATGTACACACTCTTATAATCGCAGCGCGTTACTAAAGCTGCATTGGGACTTGTATTTTGCGAAAAAACATTTTTGGAATACAAAATATGGGTCATTGTGGGAGCAGGTAAATGAATATTACAACATGCGATAAAAAGTTGATCTACGAAGAAGAGAGTCGTAAATAAAAAGGTTGGGCCGGATGACTAAGGAACGAACTTTTTCCAGGAAAAAAAGGCGTAGCCTTTTTAAAATCCTAAATTTGGTGAACGTATGAGCTTTAACGGACGTAATATGATGAATGATTGCTTAGGGTATCCTTTTATGGAAAGCAATGGGTATGAGTATATGAAGAAGTACTTGAGAAGGCCCCACCCTCAGTACTTGAAACTGGTGGTGAAGGGCATCAAAAATGGGGATACTAATGCTATAATAAATAGTTCATTTTATCGGTAAGGCTAATGTTGGCTTATGTTAGATGGATCCATACCTTGTTGACTGTCGATTCTGTTAATGTTTCTCTGCGTCATGCTCTAATTAAAATATTCTCAGGTTGAATATCCGACCTTATCCGTTGTAGTTTTTATGTTTTTCATTGTTAAGGTGCATATGTATCGCCCTCCCCATTGCTGTATGTCTTTTAAGTAACACTCCCGGTATCTACTTAAGCATGCATTCGAAAAATTCAACTCTCCACATCGAAGCATTGATAAGATTTGATATTGTGTTACATTCGTTTGTCTTTTTATCTAAAATGTTTTGCTGGGTGTGCGTTCTGTTTGGAATGAAGTTCAGTTGCAGATTTTATGGAAGTGTGTCTCGTATTGTAGGGTTTACCGAAATGCCATCTTTCGCGGTATGAGACGACAGATATATCACCCCTTCATGATTTTGTTTCTCATGTGCAATGCCTGTAGTTTCCACAATATGTGATGAAAATGCGAGAATAAATGAAAGCTTATCAACCGCTAGCAACTCGTAATCAGAAACAGTTCCTAGAAACGCGATTGTGTTCACTTCGATGTAGACACTCGTTTTCTCTGAAGCTCGGTTACAATATCCCCAGTTTAACTTTGTTTTGTGTTTATGTTGATGGGGTCTTTTGAACACATATATATCCTCATGATTTCTCCTCCTACTTACCTTGGGGCTTTCGTCTCCGTACTGTTTTCGTCAGGGCTTTCGTCTCAATGACGGGGTTAGTGTCACTCTGATCTTATCAGGGATCTTGACCCACTCTGCCTTACAGTGGCTGGACTCCCGCTGCTGAGGAAATTGCCAACTCCCTTTTATCAGCCATCTACGTTGATGAGCGAGCCCTACTGGAGAATGCAAGGAGATAAGAATCACAAACGTGGGAAGTTCGCTTCTTGAAATGCAATAATGGTGCTTACGGGAGTTAAAATATTCAAAACATTATCAGGATGCCTTGTTTTCTCGCCAGTTTGTATGAGGGTCTCGCGCTTTCACTTCAGTTCCCTATTTAGGGGTGCCATCGGTCAAGCACACAAGTATTATGCGTTTGAATTTTATTACTTGAGTTTTATTTATGTCTTTGGCTCAATTTCTTTATGCCCATAAGAATCAGTGATGGAGTTAATGAAGTGAAGCAAATCCGAAAAATATACCACTCCTGAAGCCACATATAGTGGCACATAAAGATAAACTCCCTTTATAATTTTGCGCATCGTTACTGTCAGGTGTCTTGAATTCAAGTGGAGAAGGTATAAAGCAAGATTCGTCTTCGAAATTTGAAGTTTACGTGGCCAGTGGTTTCATTAAATGTAATAGCTTCGTGTTGCCTAAAAATTATTCTTCAATTGAGTTTTAAAAAAAGCATGTGTATACATTTGTAGAACGTGTTGAGGCAGAATTAGATTAGAAGTGAGTTTATAGCTGCAAAACTAAGTTTTCTCTTTTCTCTATCTGTAAAAGAGAAATCACCTTACTGTAATTTTTAGATATTGCCTTAAGTTAAATGCGCTGGTGTATGTATTTATTAAATATGCATGCGGAAATTTTGAAGCAATCAACTTGTCTCTTTTTGGGAATTTTGTAGCATGTTTGAAAAATCTTATTCCGTTTATTCTAGAATTTCTAGAGAAATTGAGAATTCAATAATTTACTTAGTTTTTTATTTCGAATTTACATGCGTGTTGAGAAGGAAATACGCACCGTCACTTCACATCTACACATACTTAATGCCCTGCGAGCCTACACGAGGGTGTGTGGCAGGGGGTGAAGATTACCAAACATGCACTATTGACATGCAACTAGGCTACTACATGGGGGAATGCCAGATAAAAGAGTCATATGCAGCTACATGGTTAGTATCTACATAGTAATAAAGTGATTGGTTGTTAAAACATGCATCATGCACTACAGACTACTCTACCAATATTTCACCTACCTATCCCTTACTCCTACCGGCCATCCTAATCCTAATCTTTACCTAATCGGCCATATCTTGAGACACGATGGCCTGATGAAGGCAATCTTCGAAGGAAAGGTGAACGGGAAGAATGGATAAGGCAGGCCTCGTATGAGTTACATAGAACAGGTCGTAAAGGACGTGAAAGAGAGGAACTACGTTAATATGAAGAGGTAGGCCGATAGAAGAATCGAGTGGAGTGCTGCGTCAAACAAATACCAGGATTGTTGACCCATGATGATGATGATCACTTACTATTGCTGTCTATTGTGCTCTCTAATGGTACGCGGGAAAAATGACATTTTAAATCTATCAGTGCGACAATCCATCTCTTTAAACTTGTTTATCATCAAACCTAGCATAATGCGCAGGGGTTCTTAGTATGTATCTAAATTGTTTTTAGCAAAATTTGCGTATTTATTTCTCCAGTGCATTATGCAAAAGAATTTCGTTTTTTGGATGTTTCAGCCTCTTATATCATACCGCATCGAATCGTGACCCGATTATGACCGCGACATCCATGCCGGAGGCGGGATTCGAACGCACAACCATTGAGCTACCGGCCAAGCACGATACCAGCCAGACTTCCTTGGCTTCTTTTTTCGACCACGAAGACTTTTTAATCACCGCGTATGTTCTTACCAAGAGGGAAAAATAACTGTCTAACTGAGCATGTTTTATCGCTCCGACTCTGCCGAAGAGGTATTTATAACCAGCTTCATTCCACCCACCCCTCTGTTTGGAAACCTTTCACGATTGTTTCCCGCGAAATCTCGTTCTCGAGTGTCTTGCTGCACCCTCCAGGGAGGAGGAGTCGTGACGACGCTCTGCGAATCCAGATCCCTCATCCCCCCTCCCCCCAATTCACCCCCTCACTCGAAATACGCACTCCTGATTCATCTCCCCCGTGAAAATGTGGGCGGTACTTTCCAATTGAAGCGGCAGAGGGAACGAAGAGTAGTATTTTCTGCCCCCGTCTTCTTCTTTCGCCATTCCCTCGATTCGAGATCGAGTGCGTCTGAATGGGTTTCCCCGCCGACTACGAATTTTCCACCGCCGCCGATCCAATTCGAATCACCCTGTGTATTCCTCCAGTCGTGCGAAGGCACAAAATAAGATGCGAAACTTTTTACCACCGGAGCGGTTACTTCCTACCCGGGAACGCGGAAGGTAATATGTCTGCTCGGTGCCTGATATATGACTTTGATATTCCTATCAGCTACCAGTGATTCTCGTTTTTGTGTTTTATCATCATCCTGATTTTTACGAGGCACGTTCCGGAACTAGTTATTTTTCTTACAAAAACAACAGCGCTCGTAAAAACAACAAATGTTTGAACGAGAAAGTCCTGAGGTTTCGTTCCGAAAAGCAATAACTAGTTTCTGAAGAAGGCCTTCTGTGCCCCTAAACTTGAGGCGAGACCGTGGCTTTCGCAGTGAGCCTGCCCATAAATCAAGCATCATCCCTGTTTATTATTGTAGCCTTAGCTTAGAAGATATATGGCCTTCATCTCGTCCAATGGAACTATTAATGGAGATGGCTTGGACCAGGAGACCTTATTGATTTCCGACAGTTATCTTCTTAGAGTATAAATCCATCCTCTCTATACTTGTGACTGAAAAATATTATATCGTTTTCATTTACGTTTCGTAGAAGTTTCTACAATCATATCTTTACGATACACGGATATCAGCTTGACCGGCTTCTTTCTTTGACAAGTGTACTGTGCATGCATTATAGTGAAAATCTTGCTTTTTATGCTTCAAGAGAGTTGGAATTCTAGACTCAATCCCCCTTCTATCCCTTTTGAAACTCCCATCCATAACGACCATCAGGTAACCCCTGCCTTTATCTAAATCCGGAGTTATGCTCTCTCATATATCTCAAAGCTCAGGCTGTAATTCTACGGGATACCAGCTCGGAGTAGTTGAAGCGTAATATAAATAAGTTAGAATTCCTCGGGAATCATAGCTGTATGGCGTTATTTCCTCTGAAATTCGTTTTTTCTGAGCATGAGATCTTGAGTTCGAATTTTTCCCACTCGGTAATCTGGGTGAAGCATCGCTTCCCCGAGGGAGCTCAAGATTAAGGTCGCAGCATCGATCCGAAGCCTTGCCAAAGGAATTGGAGTTGATTGAAATATACTGGTGCTCGCTTTTATGAAATACCACACGGGAAATGTCGTATCCCTTTTGCCGAAATCCGTGATTAGTTGCCCCGACTTTCGCGTGATGAGATTCGCCGCTAAACTCGGGGTACTGGAGAAATGCCCAAGTGACCTCGAGAGAATCTTCTCCATGGGCAGATTCGGTCCAGCGGGTTTAGAATTATAAGATAGGCCCGTAACCCACCATATCAACTGCGCTTGTGAATTAATTAGACTGCTCTTTAAAAAAAAATTACCTGCGAGCTGCTGCCCACTGCAGCTGAATATGCTAGCATCCCATCCATTTTTAAAGAAAAGAGAATTTTTATTAAATGGTGTTATGGAATATGAACCGAAGGAAAATCGCATCCAATTACATCCCATCGCAATTTTAGGACTCAGACCTTGAACTGGAAGAAGGAAGATCGGGGATTTGAATCGATTTTATCAGTGGCATCCATATCTCGCGTTAATGATCTTCTTTCTAGTCACATTTGGTGGAGTTTTTGGGTAGTTAACGCTGTTAATGAAACATTTCACTAATTAAACCGCAGATATTACGGGTTCTTAGCTTACGCTTGTCTACCTAGGCGGTCTATATCACCGCATCTCTATCCCATAGAGGCTGGATTTCGCTGATGCACCCCCAACTGCTCAAAGGATTCGCGTTAATTGAAGATATACTCACTCTCTCTTCCTCCTCTCACCTCCGCTATCTTTAGATATTCGGATCCCGTCGACATCGTCAAGTGTATTCCCTTTCGGTAAACACTCGTAAACCTCTGTTAATGAGCACTTTCGGCCGGGCGTCGGAAACTCTCTCGAATAAATTTTTTTTCTCTCCTTGGAGACCTTGGAAAGGGATGAATCATCCCGATACGTTGATTTCAAAAAGCGGAAGTGTTATCGTTGTTCCCTCTCGGACTTAAAATTCAAACAAAAAGAAAATTCTCGGAAACAATGGGCTTCAGCGCCTATCTCAAGAACAATGCTTCGCGGGGGGACGGACGTTGGGGGGAGGGGGGGGGGGACGCGCCTTCGTGGTACCTGCGTTCGTATATACATAACGATCTCATCGCTCAACCGGCGACCGTCATCTCCTACGCCCACGTTGACTCGTCCCGTCCCATCTTCTCTCCTGCCTTCCTTTCTTACTTCCTCTCCCTCCTCTTTCCCACCTCCACGTCCGAGCGACTGTCTGCCTTCGCCTCGTATCTTGGTCTATCACTAAAAGACGGTCGCGCCTCTGAAGACACCAAATCTGTCGCACCCGGGGCACCATCAATCCAAACACCCAATTTGGCGCCCTTTCCCTCCCCCCAGGGAGTGGTCGGTGGTAGACCGGAGGAAGATTCACCGAGGTCGCGGGAATTTCTCGCGTAACGGGTCGGCGTGGTAGCTAAAGTACTTGGCCTCTCACCCCGAGGTCCTGGGTTCTAGTCCCAACAGTAGAAGATATTTCTCAGTGGTTCACGTGTACCTATTTGAGTGTTGTGTGGCGAGATCTTCAAGTTCTGTACTACATCCGTCGGATGGGACATCAAACCTCTTAGCCTTTCGCCGCCTTTCGTGAAAGAAAGACGGCCTGGCCAGCTAAATTCCAACACCTTCACAGTTATATTATAAAAGTTATTCTTAGTCATACTGGTCAATTAGAATTAAAAGTTTCAAATTATGGTTTGGATACCCGGTATTGTTGGGAAAAATTCAGAAAACTATTTTAAACGCGACTGGAAAACCTTTTAGGGTATTTTTAAGTGCCAAAATAAACATTACTTGTATGCAGTTCGCTATGTTTGAGTTCACTCATGAACACGTGCATAATTTGTAACACATATTTACATGCATGTGAAATTATTCTGCGAAAACGCTCCTTTTCCCGAAAAAGTTAATAGGTGTTATTAAATGGTTTTACAATTTTTATGTTTACATTGTTTTTGGCAATGAATTTCATTTAACACCAGGGATCTGAAAGAACTTTTGTTGAGCTGTGGTTTAATGCTTGGGGAATTATAATGTATGTACCATGATTGCTTTTCAAATATGGTTCTAAACTGGTTAGGCTGTAATGACGAAGTTTACGTTGTGTGATTCATGTGTTCATGGAAGGCGACCGATATCTGAGGTTATTTGCGTAATTCAGGGGACGTGAGTGATGAGGTTCATGTGGGGTTTGTAGGGAATGGATGAGGGATTGAGAGAAACCAGGCGTCGGCGTTGGCCTACTGTTAAAGAAAGCAACCAAGAGGTCTAGTAAGGCCAAATGTCCCCTCTGACGGGTAGGGCACTGAACTCGAATTATCCTCCGTGAAGTATCAAGTAGGGACCGATATTCCATGAAAAATCTCTGCCACTTCCAGAATACGAATACCTACGTATGTATGTACATTCAGGATGGGAAATCAGTTCCTTCGCAATCACATCAATCTGTTCCCCGTTCGATTTTTAATCAGCAATATGGATGTCTGAGTACATAATTTCTCTTGGCTCAGTTGAGCTAAAAGTTTTTCACCGGAACAAAAAATTAACTTTCTTCGTATATTATTTCCAACGATAAATGTTCTAGTCGTCAACGTTACTTTTACACAGAATATTGAAGATATTTCATTTGTTGAATTAAGAAAAATCATCCATTTATTCTATTTTTTCAATTCTGGACGTATGGTCCGGCCCATTGTTTATTTTATCAACTACCTAGTCGTAGCTGAACCGTGGAAATATCTTTGTTTTAAACAAAATATTTTTGATGATTGTTGAATGATTGAGATACTTTTCGCTTTGAAACTAAGTGATGGACTCGGAACAGTGTCTCTTGACGAAATGTCGCGATAAGAGCAGATAGTGCTAGCGCCTTAGTTATCCCTCCTCTTTGATATGTAAACATAAAGGCGGAGGGATGTGCCGGCTTGTATTTTAGAAATGATATCTGTTAATACGAGATGACACGCTAGTCTCTCTGTTGTCAGTTAATTTTAGCGTTGCTCATCAACCTTATGACTTTTTTCGTCGCTTAAAATTAAGGTAGTAATTAATTTTGCGCCTCTATAGCATCAGTTTATGTAGCTCTCCATGGATGAAGGCTTTCATAGAATGATACTGCGTACTCGTTTGTGGATTATCTCCCACTCGGCGACCAAACGCAGCCACTCGGAAACTTGAATTAACCTCATATTTTTTCCCACTTAGTTAGATTTACAGTGGTGAAAACTGCAATTGCACTCTTCAGACGAGGCATTTTATGCTTTCTGCTAACCCGTGTCTCTTTGCCAAGTGAATGGAAAATTTCTCTCGCTCCTTCGTTCCTTGCTCATTGTTGCGCGCGTACTCCGTTTGTTGCGTGTAAATGACGCCACCGCCTTTTGCATGAGCTGTCCGGATCACGTCGTGAGGAGAGGTCAAACCTCGCCCACGAGTGAGTAATCTTGTGCTTTCCCGGTCACTTCTACTTAGGGCACTCCCGCGCTCGCCGCACGGTTTAATTTCAACACTCGTCAACCCAGAATGATTTCCTGCCCGCCTGAATTGGCGTAAGCGATAATGTGTTTACGTCCCATCTTGGTGAATTAGTTTGAGGAGCATGTCAAGTCCACGTCATCATGGTACGTGCTTGGCGATTATTAATCCACGGATTAAAGGAGGGATTAAGGGCAGAGATCTCGCTTATTAGGGTCTCAGAATGTCGAGAGTTCCATTCACCTTTGGAAAATTATTCGGGCCCCTTGGCAATAAATATCCAATGGCGGTACTATTGTAATCTCGTCTCCTTTTTAGTAGGTGTAGTATTGAGTGAAAAGGTTCTTCGGCAACCGGGATCATTCGTACACTCCTTTACATGTCATGTATTCGCTGCTAGCAACATGCTTGTACAGCATGTGTATAGTATTTTTTTATTTTTCTAGAATATGAGTTTTTTGTGAGACAATATTCTTCAGGCTTGTTTATTTTAATGCAAAATTTTACCGGTAACCGAGTACTATAAGTAAATTATATTGGTAACTTGTTCAAAAGTGTAGCAAGCGCGTTAATAATTGACATTTATAGGATAATCAAATATCGACTGGAATCAATTATTTTATTATCCATTTTTACACATTTGTCTCCTTTTGTTAAACCCCATTCGTTATAACCACCGCGAGTTAATGTTACCAATTGTCCGATCCTTCAAAATATATGTATCTCATTCTCAAGGTATCAGGACGTCCTAAAAGAGTATAGTAAAAGTATGTGGGAAAGTTAGAAATGTTGAAGTTTTCACCTTTTTGTAATTGGACACTTATTTGAGCTTGCAAATGTTTTTTGTGATTCCTCTTTTTTTGTTCAATGTCGTTCAATTATCTCTTCATCTTCGCTATCATTTATTTAATCACAGTGTACTAGGATGGTACAGAAAATATTTTGAGTACTTGATTATATGCCTTTGTACATGTTTTTTACCCAGTATTGACTTAATATATGTTGTTATGTCGATTGTGGTCAACGTAACTGGTCTTAAGCGTAATTCATTTCTTGTGACTCACAAATTGACACACATTGTAAAAGTACACCTACATTAACCTGTACTCTTGCAAACAGTACTTTACGATATTCTAGAAGTATCGTGGCATATGAGGAATATCCAGCTGATGGGTGTCATTCTCGTATTATACGGTCAAGAATCGTTATTTAGTGTTTTTAGCAAAGATCATTCCATTAAAATCAAGGAATAGACAATATCCGATTTTTCTTATATGCATCCCCAAATATTACGTTTGAAGGGTTCATTATTCGGAATGATTTGCTAAAATGTTTTTATTCAAAATTAGTTTAAACAGTAGGTACAGTTTATATCATTTCAGTCTTCGTTACAATTCTACAAATATTCATGTATTATTATTTTCTGTTATCTAGAGTGGAGAGATTTTTCACATTTATGGAAAAATATTATTTTTTACGAACTGTTGCGATGCTTTGTATCTTTTTGCTCCGCCCGATTTTGTAGTGCGTTCGATTTCTGCGCGTATGCCTCTCATTTCCAGAGAAAATCCTCGAGAAGCTTTGTATGTATTTCACGGTGTATTTCCGCGGGTGTTTGAGGATTTAAAGATCAACTCCGTAGCCGGAGGGAATCTCACGAGCGCATGCTGCGGATGCAGCGGAATGGGATGGCATTCGCGGATAAGATATTCCTCCCTCCCGAGGAAAAAAAGACAATCGTCGAGCGAAATTTTCATTTCGAGCCACCGCAACGGTTTAACCACTCGTCGTATCGCCACCATCTTCGAAATTTCCCCGGTGGGAAACGACGATTTTCACGGTGAATTAAGCCGTCCGAAAGTCACACTGATCGCCCTCGCACGAAACTCGAACGGGTGCAAATTTTCCATCGGTCATAGTCACTGTCGTTCCTAGAGGGGGCCACCGTGTGATTTCAGTCGTTTACGAAGTAATGAAATCGAAGAGAAGCATCCCGGAGGGTGTTAAGACTCCCCAGCCGGTTGAGGCGACGGCGATTCTTACGCACGCAACAATAGGGTGCGCGTGGAAAGAGAAATGGCGTGGAGCGTGATCGTTAAGGAAGCTTCGGGAGGGAAAGAGAGGGATCCTCTCTATCCTAAAGCGAAAGTCGTCCGTAAACATCGTGATTGCGTCCGGAGGGATAGCGAAAGATTCGGTCACGACGGGCAGTTTGGCAGGAGCGGTTTCGACTTAAGAAAGGAGAGAGAACTCGCGGCGAAGCATTGGGGACAGTGTTGGAATAAAAAAATCGTAGAGGCAGTTGAAAAAGTGTGTGGAATTTGAAAGAGAAAATCGTTCTTTATCCGTGAAGGCTACAGTGGACGGGGAAAAGTGATTCAAGGGGAATACCTCATTGTGTTTTCATCTCCTTCATCCTTTGTTTGGGACAGCCAAATGCTGAATACCAATATTACTGCATCATTGTTAATGGAAGGAGGCTGAGTTGTTCTAAACAGGATATTTCGTTGTGCGATTTTTGAATATTCTGCTCTTTTTGAATGTTACAAACATCGCCCATTCGAATACTTCAAGCCTGGTTCCCTGTGTTTTATGATTGCGAGGTACACATAGCGAGAATATTTCTAACTGTTGAGAATGTGAACTCCGTGAAGAGTTCACATTCTCAATATTCTCCAACTTCGTTAACATCTTCACCTGTTCCCCTATTCCGTATTCCTCTCTGCCCATTCTTCCTTTTCATTACTTTTCCTTTTCTTATTTGCTCATCTTCCGCATTGTACGTCGCTTTGGCTACGCAGGTTTTGCGCTCTCTCGCGGTAGATTGAAACGTCTTGATAAAAATCGAAAGATGGTGAAAAAATGTAGTACTTTTCCATTTTACTGAGTTCTGAAGTGTAATTATTGATGTGAAAGGTTTAGGACAGGGCAGCTAATGACTTCGTTGTATTCCTTCGGATAGGATATTGATGAATATTTAGACCAAGTATCTGCTCCCGCCCATACCGTTTTTTTTCATCCTTTCTATTTTTCATTTCCATATCATGACAAATGCAACTCCTACACCATGTTTTCAGCATGTTAGTTGAGTGTCATTATTTTAAATATAAAAATTGATGATAACAGTATGATTCAGATTGAATGCATGCGAATGATTTTGGCTGAAATTTCATTGGAAAGAAATGAATAGTACGGCTCCTTGGGCCTCGCCGGGGATCGCTTGAGAAAGTTTACGTGCGAAGATTCTTTTCACCTTCAAAATTAGATTAAGGTTAATTTTTAGCGAAATTGTGGCAAATGAGAGAAGGGTTTTCGTTCTAGTCGCAGCGTTTTTTAAGACTCTCCAACACTGGCGATAAGTTGGGCGTTGACTGCTGATACCCGCTGTCGTTTGAGTTGTGAAGAATTTGTTTGAATTGTGATAACATTCATTCGTGGCTAATTCATTGAGTTACCAATATTCCTTTTACTACTTTTGAAGGATATACTTGGAAAGGCGCTATTTTGCGGTTATGTCAGAAGTGTGCGATGGAGATTGGTTAGCTCACAGAGAGCCTATCAATAAACGAATATATTGGATAATGACGGAGTTTTCATATATTAATGGCTTCGTTTCTTGCTTAACCCCTTTTAAATGATATCTATTTATTTTGCTTTAATTCCATAGTTGTTATACCACTATACAAGTTAGCTATCTTTTGGTAATTTGAAACGCTTCTTACATTGAAATAAATTCGTGTTTTTTTAAGGATTTAATTGATTCGCTTCGCGAGGGATCAATCTTAAGTGCTTAATATATGATTTCCTCATGTGATATCGTAATAATGATGCATAATTTTTTTCATGCGTTTTATTATATTGAAAGACTGGTTAACTGCTCTCTTTCTTTTTGTTGAGGAAAGCTTTATTAGTACTTAAGTACCAAGTCATTACCGGTAATAACTAGCAAATGCATCAGTATTAGGCTTCATTCGTGAGTGTCTTAGACCTGATTTTATTCATTGTTATAAATTCACTCGAAATATTATTCTGTCAAAACTCATCCATAGTTTGCGGAATAACTTATTTCTCATGACTTCATCGCCATGGACCCTTGAGATGAGGACTTAATTTATATGATTATGACTTTAGCGGTGAGTCTTCCGATCATTGGTGGCCAATTTTTTTTGGTCATCATGGGCCAAATGCAAAATGCTTTGTATCAGTAATACGTAAGGGTTCGAGTAATAGCAGTGGCACTACTAGTAGTGAAAATTGTATAGCTTATCCGTGTCGGTGGACAGCCCTAAAGAGGCAAAATACCTCGAATTCAGGAAAGGCATCAAGTCCTTACACCCTTAATACGGGAGCTCACCGCTCACCAACCAGACCGACTTTTCCCTGCCATCTCTTATCTTCATCGTCTAATTGCGTTATAAGTCAGGGAAAAAGTTTAGTTCGAACGAAGCGAACATTGTTTGAACATAGAAAATCCCAGCCCGCCGTTAACACTTAAATTCATGGTTTGGGGCACAAAAAAAAGTTACACGCTCGAGCGGAGATAAAAGAGAAAAAAAAAACTTTTCTTTGTGATCAATATTTTTTTTCGGCTTGGATCAGAGGCTGCGTCGCGCTAATGTCTGCGACTAATTTGATCGTGCTGTTGGTTTTTCTTCTTAGCTTTCGGTAGGACCTTACCGTGAGAATGCGGCTCTCGCAATGCAAACATTTTATCTTACAAGGTCGTGTTTACGATATGAAATTCAAGGTGCGAGAAGGGCGTTGGCGGGAGAGGGAAAGAGGGAGGGGATATTTAGTTAAACTATCCGCGCTCTCGGATGATGGCTGCGGTTGAAGATGTTTTGCGGTCTCCGCTCCTCCGGGCGTCACTTCTGGAGGACTCCTGATGAACGTTCCCACGAATTCCTGGATTAATCTCGTGGAGTTTGCTCGGGGAAATCTTATAGCTTTCAACCTTGAAAAAGTTTCACTCGATACGGAAGTTTTCAAGTGAAAAAAATTACGAAAGGGCACACATGGGACGAGCAAAAACTGACACAAGTCACGGGATGGTTTATGTGACCCTGACGATCGAATGCGCCGTGGACGTGAATCGAATTTATGTCGATGAATCGACGACATGAGCAGAAGGAAAGTTCTGTCGCTCCAATTCCGGAGCAACCTTTCGGGATGTTAAGGACAATGGCGTGAGCGTTGACTTAGAGAAACTGTGTCGTGGGGATATTCTCTCGTGTTTTTTTTTATTTTGCTTGTCTCAGCGATAATATCACGGAAGCCAATGGGGTACCCCTTTTAAGTCCTTCCACTGCTACTCTTGGGCGTCACGCGGTTAGTTGAGCACTCAGTGACACAGCCGTCAGAATGACTCAGTAGTGGAGAGCCCTTCGGAATATGGCTTTTGGTCGTGTGCCAACTTATAAATTGCCGTCGATTTTTCGAGGACCTGTGCTCACTTTTCTCTCCGTTTCCCCACACCCTTCGCGGAAGGGCAACATTTCTGGGGCTCGCGCAGCAGTAACCACTTCACCTAAAAGGCTTTGCACGTAATGATCATGTGATCGAAACCCTTCGCTTCGAACTGAAATCGTGAAATGTGATTTGTTTTTCAAAAACTTGAAGCTTTTATCGTCGTCATTCTTTTGCTATGTAATAGATTCTGAATGCGCTCTATTTATCATTTATGTTAGGTTAAATAATGTCTAGTTCGTTTTGTTTCATCATCATCATCGGTCAAAAATCCTACGATTGGTTTTAAGCAGCTCTCCATTCGCGTCTCCTATCAGCTAACCTCTTCGTTTTTACATACATCTTCTCTTTTATATTCTCAACGACTTTCGCTATACATTACATACTAAGCCTTCCCTTTTCTTTCTTCCCATTCACATTTCTCTGGACGATTGTCTTCATCAGGCCATTATGGCTGTTTAAGTTTTTCCGTTTTCTTATTTAGACTTTCAGAAGACTTTTCTTTTCTCCCACTCTTTTTAAGACCTCTTCATTGATCACTCATTCTATCTATGTATTATCAATTATCCTTTCTTCTTCTTTTGTCAACTATGAGAATTAGTCTTAAGAATCAATAATTATATGACTTTCTCTGGCGTGAGATTTTGAACAGATGAGTTCTCTTTTGGTCATCAAACGCTACAGAAAATTAGCTGATGACGCTTCAAAATATAAAAATTAATGTGAACTAACTCTAAGCTACAAATATCGTCTCAGAAATATTCAATTTCGCAAATAAAAAAGAATTGCAAAATTATTCATTACATGCGGTGTGCCCTTGTTAAGTAACTAGATCTAATAATTTTTATACCCGAAATGTATGTCGTGGAGATTCATGGAGATTTTGTACATGTAAATTGGATGGATTAGGAGTTCTTAAAAAATGAGACAAGTTATATTTTAGCTATTTTATAAAAAACGAAACTTTATTGTCCAAAATATCACTATTAACCATTCTAATGGGCTACACGTGATGGCATAGCATTGCCGTTCATTCTTATTCTCCTTCAGCTATTTATGAATCAATGTTTGGGATGGACGAGAAGATTGCTTAGATGGTACTTACGGTGTTTCAATGGTTCCTTATGTGAACAATGGTAACATGTGAACAACGCCAAAATAAACCTCCCAAAACGTGATTTAAAGAATCAAGTACGTAACTTACTTTGACTATACTTATTTTAGTCACTTCTCTAAATATTATTATCAAAATGACAGAATGATTTTCACCTTATATACTGAATATCCGAAACATGATAAAGAATGGATCACGCCATGTCTTACCATTGAGATTTATGGGTTGGATGAGCAACGTTTCATCGCTTACTTTGATAACCCTTGAGCTGCAATCGACTGCATGTTCCAAAAGTCGTCTCAACTCTGAAAACCACTTCAGGCGAATTATATTTATCGTGCTTTGCATTTTTTAATTTCATATACTTTTCACTTTAACAATTTTTTTTATTTTTCCTCTAGAAGTCTAGCGGTAAAAAAACACATGACTTGAAAAGTGTCGATAGAAAAGTATACACATCATGGTGGTCGCATAAAGAATATAAAAGTGGAATGGTTGATTAGAGCTTTGGAAGAATAATACTATAATTCTGTTATATTGCTTTTTGATTGCATTCTCTGCAATTCCTTGTCGTTTCGCTAACAGTTTTTGTTCCGTTTTTATATTATCCTCTCTTACAAACTTTCCTGATTCTCCCAAACGCTTCTTTCATTTTAGTGAATGGCGCGGTAAGGTGTGGGGTGTCGAATTTAACATTTCCTACTTCCTTACGGGTAGAATTTAATCCTATTTATGTAATCTTATAATTATATTCATACATCGGTTACGCTGATTAGTTCGGCACACTTGCGGAAGACTCCTAGGCTAGTGCAGCTACTGACTGAGGTTCTCGGTCGCCGGCTCTCCTGTCATCGAAAAAGAACCAAAACAAACGATCGAAACTCTGTTGAGGTATTTCTTTGATGGCGCGAATCAGTGGTCCCCTAAGTACGCTAATCTAGTGGGGAAAAATAAGCAAGGGGGCGCTGGAAGGAGGGTTCTCACCGAATGGTGACCTCAGGCAAGGGTTCGGGTCAATTGCAAACTTCCTGTTCCTCCGTAAAAGCAGGTACATACATCTATGGATTACAGATGTGGATAACAATTGGAGGTTAGGACATGATTTGAAACTATCGAAGTTCAGTCGATATTATTTTTATCTTTACGATTTTCCTGGTCTTGCCACGTACTTAACCATTTCGGTTACAAGGTTTCGGCTATGAGGCGTTATTGGTTGGTTGATTATTTAGGGGAGGCGACCGACAGCTGAAGTCACTTGCGCAGTTTTTAGGATAGGTGGGTAATTGGGTAATGGTAGGAGTTTTCAGGGAATAGATGAAGGGTGGAGAGAAACCCGGCGTCGGCATTAGCCTACTCTTAACGAAAGGCGCCAAGGGGACCACGGCTTAACGTCCCATCCGACGGACGGAGTACTGAACTTGAAATGCCCTCCACTAGGCACTCAAGTGGGGACCGGTTTTCCGGTGAAAAATCCGGGAATCGAACCCGGGCCCTCGGGATGGGAGGCCAGTACTCTAGCCACCACACCAACCCGATCCCATGAGGCGTTATCAATAAGTTTATTGAAGATGGCTGGAAAAATGCTTGGGAAACTCTACCATTAGATATATCGATATTTGTATAGATATTCCAGCTATCCGATTCATCTCGTTTCATAGACCAATTTTCGCCATACTTTTCCGTGCCTGTAATCGTTTAGTGCGGTGTTTGCTTCAGTTTTCTAAAGTGCACTATCGGAAGACGAATGCCTACGAAGTCACCGCCTTAGGAATGCCCTTTAGTGTCGCCCACCCTCGCTTTGCGTCGAATAGTGGACGGAGAATCGGAGGGGGGCTCTCCTTGCACCCTCTGGCGCGCTCGGCAGTGGTCGTTCCGGTTGCCGATTCCGGCGGGACCGGGTTCGACGTGCACCACGGAGCACGCGGCACGCCGCCAGTCACGTGTTATTCGCGTCCGCGGCGCCGTCGGAGGAATCCACTGTCTGTCGTAGGAAAAGGCGGTGGTGCGATTGAAATTTGGATAATATTCCGGTATGAAGTATGCTGCGAAGGCTTCCGCGGTGATAAGACGATGACTGGAGGATTTTCGGGTTTCATCTACCCCGGCAAACCGGCGGAATGGCGGCGAAATGGTCGTCCAGCAGGATGAACCGACGCAGAAACCCTAAAACCCTCAAGTCATTCCGGTATGAAATAATTTATAGGGTACGGCAGAGTATGAAGTTGCGATGCAAGTTTAAGACTGTTCAGTTTCTGTCCCAGTCCGTTTCGTTCACGAGTGAAAATTTAACATCTTGGAC
Organism: Platycnemis pennipes; assembly: GCA_933228895.1. NCBI lineage: Eukaryota > Metazoa > Arthropoda > Insecta > Odonata > Platycnemididae > Platycnemis > Platycnemis pennipes. Next base: position 123,167,427 of record OW121848.1, read on the forward strand.
AAGAATACTTTCACTTGCATTTCATCGATTTCTTATAACAATTTTAGTTGGGAAGACAGTTTAGATCAATCTGTTTGGTAAGGTTGCTAGGATACTATCCCCCCTCTTGTAGATTGTGGTTCGAATGCCGGAATCGTAAAAGATATTCAGTTGAATCCCAACTGGTACTCGAGTTCTATGTAAAGAAAACTTCAGGTTCAGTACTCCATTTGTCGGTTGGGAGGTTGAATAGTGAATTCTTTGGTGCCTTCTTTTAAGAGGAGGCTAATGCCGACTCAGTTTTGTCTACATTTCCTCGGTTCCCAATGAAAATTCTACCCATTTTCAACTACTTACGTATCCGTAATCATTCAAAGTATCCAAGCAGTCGACCGTCTGAACCACAGTAGCAACGAAGGTCCAAGCTAATGTGAAAATTATTTTTCTTCATCCTATTTGTGAACTATTCAACTTTTCGGAAATTAAATGAAAAAAGCTAGCGACGTTAAACATGCGTAGCTCATGACAAAATACGTTGCCTTTCCGGTTTATGTAGATCGCAGAAAGATGTTTCTTTAGTGAATCTCTACAAATTCGTGGCGTGAAATTAAAAAACGATTTGTCTACCTATCATCACGGTTTTTAACTGACCGTATGACTTTTATATGATGTGCGAAACATCGATTATGATGGTGAAAAACAGAGAAAACAGTTTCGTACTGACATTTTAGTGGGTGAGAAAGTGAATGCCGTGAGCTTCGCGAGATACTTGACGTCAAACGAGTGGACGTGCCTCCTCGGGTCATCGAGTGCAAGCAGTAATGAAGACATTCCCGTCTCGAGATCTCATTGTCTGTCGTCCCTCGGAAGATGCGTTCATCTTCGCGTCAATCTAGTCGAGTGGACTCGTCCTTGGGGCTTGATTTGGCTGAGGGCGCTTTTGAAAGATTTTTAGCGAGAGAGCACGGAATCGTTCCCGCTCAAGATGCACCGCTTTTGACAGCCAATCACGCAATCAAGAAACTTCGTTTCGTGCTATTAGCGACGTAAGGTCACGGGGCGTGTTTCGACAAGCATAACCGCGCTTGTATACTAAGATTCTCAAGTGGCTAGCTGGCTTTGAATGGGAATAGTCCATAAAACGAGATGTTCCGAAGTGCTTACATCTTGTTCCTTTAAAACCTCTAGTAATTTACCGGCAATAAGAATGGTCGTGGTAGTAAAACTGGATAAAGCACCTGACTGGAGTTCAAATAGTCCTGGGTTCGAGTCTTGGTCGAGGGAGATGGTTATTTCTCTGTGGAAATTTTGCTATTGAGCATAGTCATTGTTGAAGACAGCCATAGGTTTTAAAATAATAAATTACATAAAATGAGTGTAACTAATATTTTCTTTGCAAAGTACGTATTTCGTGGCTATTATTGTTAATCTTTTTTAAATATTATTGTTTGAGGCAATAAAAATAGTCTAATGTTAAGATTTTGTCATTTTCAGAAGTATTTTCAGTACAAGTATTTTCAGAACTGTTCACGGGTATTCCGGAAAATTTTATAGTCACATCAGTAGTAGTTCTACCACTGATCAGACGTTACGCCTGAAAGGTGCCGCAGACCTGCTTCTACTAACCTTAAAAATATTCTGCGTGAATGCATCTTCCGATATTAGTATTACTCATGGCGGTTGCTTTGGCTACCTCTTCTAATTCGACCCTTAAATTTAAGTGTCTATTTTACCTGTAATTTTTGGAGGCTGATGGGTTCATATGTTTCTTTTCCACATTTCAATGCTGTTGTTGACAATATCAAATATCTTCTCTTTCTTTTCATGCAGTCGTGCCTTTGATGCCTCATTAGTTTTTTCCGTGCCTACAGTTGATTTGTCGCTGAATTAGCGATTTTTCGCGACTAAAATGCATAAAATTCGCCACCAGTACCTACTGATGTGATGAGTAGACCTCCTCAGTGAATATCTCCACCACACGAGCCATCGATCGAGGATAGACGGAAGGAAAGATAAATACGGATATTTCTCCATGCTTAGAATGAAAGACACGAACATCCATTGGGATTTAAAAGGGCTCAATCGCTTTTTCATGTGGCGCTCATAGCCAAAAAAGTGAGACTATGTGATTCGATGAAACGTCGCATGGCATGTCGAGCAGTTACGCCTGCATTTTATATCGAAGGTTTAGATTTTCTGAAGTGTGGATTTTTTCCTCGCCATCCTCGATGTTGTTTACGCATTCGAGGGTGTTTAAAGTGGACTTAGACGGAAGGAGTAAAAAGAGAACAGACAGGGAATATGAGATGGAGTACTTATTTAGATTAGTACGTTATTTAGATGGAATAACCGGCACAATGAGCTAGGCCCAGTAAAATAATTAAGCATGCAGTGTATCGATAGCGATTTTGTAAAATAATTTACAGCGCTTATCAATATTTTCAGTGTAAATTTAGACCTACGTTAAATCGGTAGAATAAGATTTGTATTCGTACGTACCCGTTTAACACTTCAAAACTTCGCGAAGTACTATCGGGGCATTGCTCAGCGGATTGATATCACGATACGACATCTCACGACCGTCCCGCATCGCTTTTGATCCGTGGTGATAACGCACGACCCTAAATTCGAGGCGCAATGATACGGGGGAAGGGTTAGGCTGAGAGAGCGAGAGACAATGGTGGTCGAATATCGGCTCCCTTCTTGTTTTATCTCCCTCCACCACTGAAATATGACGTCGCTTCCGATCGTAATTCGAGCCCCCTGCGGTCGTCCCCTGCCTTCACACGATGTCACTCACTCCCTCCTCGCGTTATCACCCCTTTCGCGCGCCCTTCCCGAGCGAGAGCTTTCCTCCTCTCACGGTAGCCACTCTGGGAACTTTCTGAGGCGCGGGGTCGCAGCTCCTATCCCTCTCTCACTTTCTTTCTGGTTTTGTTTGTTCGCTTGCTTTAAGGGTATCGATTCCCCGAGTGACGAGTGGCTTGTGTTTGTACGTGTCTGTTTGGATATGTATATACCTATGCATGTATATGTACATAATATGCGCATAGGAATTGGAAAAGGCCACCCGCGGTAGCCAGGTCGGTAACGCGGTGGCCTGGCAACCTGCAGGCCGCGAGTTTGCCTCTCGCTTAGGGCTTCAAAGTTGTTTGTCGTAAGTTTAAAATTATGCCTTGTGCTGCGATATGACGTAAGCAGCTGGATCACAAAAAAAGGATTTTGTGACCATAACCAATTGAAAAATTGTATAGGACACATAAGAGAACAAATAAATAGATGTTAGTATTGACCTATATAGTTAAAGACCTTAGTGGAGTAAAGTTAGTCTAAGGTCTCCACTAAGGTCTTTCTGTGGAGTCCTCTAAGTTATTTCATTTACTGTGGAGTCCACTAAGTACTTTCATTTATCCATAATGGAAAACTTCCACCATATCTCGCCGGAATATGTTTCCTCTGTTATTTAAGGTGCTAAGAGCCAGCTTTTAATAGAAAAAAATGGAAAAAATTTCACTCAGCTAGATTCCGAACAACGATTCTTCAGCTTTACGGACTAGCCTGTTACCAGCTACACAACCCAGGGGAAACTTTGTAACATATCTTATTTTATATTAATAGAATACTATCTTAAGGTTAGAGTCGTTATAGCTAGAAACTCCCATAGTATGAAATTTTTACGAGCATATATAGACGTACGTGCTCGTAAAAAGATGGTACTTATCTGCATGTTCGAGGGAGAGTCCTTGGAAAGGAACGAAGGTGGTGCGGTGAGAAGGAGCGAGACCGACTTCCCCTTCTCTCCTCCGACCGAAACTTCAAAGGCGAAATAAAAATCATCTTCGGGGGCTATAATCAAGGAGAGATAAATGAAAGGATCGCGTCGAAAGGGAGGGAGGCCTCGCAGGAAAGGAACGTCGTCGGCGTAAAAATCCGAGCGTGTATAATTGCGGGCGTGCTTGCTTATTACGTGGGCGTTAATTAGCGTGCCCAACGCGGTGGATGCGAATCGGTCGCGGGATCACTCTCCTTCTCTCTCTCTATCCTTCCGGTGACACAATGGGTTGAAGTCGCGGTATGGCGTGCGACAACCGCGGTATTCGTTATTCTTTTTTTTTTAACTAGCCGTTTATCGTTTGCGCCGGATGCTTTCGCCGATTTTGCGAATGGAATGACGTCCGAGGGTATTACCGCATCTCTTTTCCCTCTTCATTGTTATTCGGATTGATGGCCCTCCGCCCAAAATTTCAGAATTCGCGTACGCGGCGCAAATGGATTCCATGTAATCTCGTTTTTTGAATAAAAAAATATCGATTCGGGTTTTCTGTTTCAGTCGCAACTCAGAAGCAATCTGCGTTGCGGAGTATTCCATTAAAAATGGAGGTGATGCGTCGGGAAAGGAAAGTATTGTTTCCATGGGCAAGAGGAATTAACCGTGATGGTTTTTTGTACGATATTTACGGCTTTGTAAGTAAGCGATGCCCTCTACTGTTGGATTTCACGGTCACGGCCATAACCTAGGATCCGAGTAGTGATCGCGTTCATAGGGCGTCAGTATTGCCAAAAGTGGCAGGAATCGTAAGTATGATTTGCATAGATGTTTCATGACCTAATCACAATTGAAAATTACTAAATGGTTAGATCTTCTCTCATTTAAGTTATCCGATGAGAAACGTACGAGTTAATCCGTATATTTAGCTAATGGAAGGAGAGAGTGATTTGTTTTTATGCATTTTTTTCATCATTCATGGGCAATAAATATCAATTGAAAAGACCGATTAGATTTTATGTGGGTCATGTGAAATTTAAACCGTTAATAAAATCTCATAAACTTGGTTTCGAACGGATGTATCACATATCTTGTATTTGGACGAATGCTCTTAAGTTTAGGATGTCGAAATAAATGTTTTGATGTTTACGAACGATGAAGCTATCCTTAAAAGTTACCTAGACTATGATATACTATTCCTCTCTATTCTGAGAATGAAAACTGGTCTATTTTTAGATTGTGTACTATTAAAGAAATATCATGCCTCAGGAAGTCTTTGAGGGCAGAATATTTTGTTTACTGCAGTCTATAAAATAATTTACCCACACACTCTGATGCCTTAGGTTTGAAGGCAAAATTGACAATGGCGTAAGCATGACTCATAAGTTATTTTTATCACGTTTTCATATAGATATACTGCTTATATTCGATTTTTATAAACTGATAGCCACATTTTACGCATTAAATGGCGTTGAGTTTAGACTTATAAATGCTGTTTATTGTTAATGATGAAATATGAGCTTGTGGCTAACGTGGTGATGTCATCGAGTTCGTTGTGAAACACGGTGCGTGCGTGCTGCAAATGGGATTCTGACATTAATTCGCTGCTGCAGTTTGCATCCAACTTTATTAAATAAGTATTCTTCGGAAATTCTCTCCGAGACTTTTACCAAGAAATCTCTTTAAAAATCGTTCCTGTCAAGTTAAACATGCGAGTAGTGGAAACGACTAGGTACGAGCGGAGTGTTCTTATGTTTTTTTTCTTCTATAGATGCATAAACCAATGGAAATCACGAGTCCACAAAGGTGGACAACTCACGACGATGGATAGTGAGTAAAGCATCGATTTAAAATTTATAATATGTACGCTGGTCTGTCGGCTCGGGTATAAAATTCTCTGGTGGCCTTGAGGGGCCTCATTGAAAACGTAATTTTCACTCTTCCCATTCTTAGATGGAAAATATATTTCCGCGTTGGCGTTCCCTAATTGGCGCGGACGTGATATATCATGGGGTCGTTTTGAGGGCCGTAGGGGATGTCGCCTTTCAGCCCGTTCGTCTCCTCGCCCCGGACTCACGTTGTGTGTGGGCGTGTGTTTATTGATGTGAATTATGAGTCGGAGACGTGGAAGCAATGACCGTCCCTCCACCGACGCCTCCCTCCCTCGTTTGCGGACAATTGGGATGCACTGTCGGCGCTGATGAGTATCTTTTCCCGCACCACCTTGGAAAGTGAATTCGTTCCGCTTGATGCCCTACCCTTCTCGTCTTGAGGACTAGCATCCTCCAAAGCACCCTCTGCGGCCGCCAGAAGAGGTATCCCACTCACCTTCACCTACCCGGCGATCGACGGACGCTTGAGGTACATACAGCTACATATTACCCTGAGAGCCACCACAAAGGTGTGTGGCAGGTGGTGATTTCTCACCAAACATGCACTACACATCATGCAAAAAAAAGGATTAGTATTTATATACTGTTCTAAACTTCACTATTTAAAAAAGATATAAATTGCAAAGCAAACAAGAAAAAACATTCTGTTAGTAGGGTTACCTTTAAGTACCTACTCATACCAACATGCAGCTACCAATGTTATCCATTGCTACTCTCCGATTGGACATATTTACCGTTATTCGTATCTCTAATTGTACGAGGGAAAAGGGACATTTTGAATCTATCAGTTCGGCAATCAATTTCTCTAATTTTATGATTATGGTCCAGTCTGCCATAGTTAGTTGGGGTTCGCAAACTATTTTTAACATCATCGCAGAAAATATTGTCTTGGAATTCATTGAAGAGATTAAGTCTAAATTTCAACCTGCGATCTGACAATGATTCCCATTTTAATTCATTTGATAGACTGGTTACGGTAATATAATTATCGTATCATCCCTTTAAAAATCTTGCCGATCTTCGCCGCACATGTTCAAGTTCATTATTTAGACCGATTTCGTAGGGATCCCATACACTGGCAGCATATTCCAAATGAGGTCAAACAAGGGAAAAGTAGCTGATGTCTCGTACATGATCGTCACATTTACCCAATACTCTTTTGATGAAGAGTTTGGGACATACATACGGTTTAAGAGGCTCAGAGACACGGCGGGAAAATATCTGGCGTTACGTCCTTCCTACGAGAGAAGGCGTCCATATTTTTGGGCCTGTTCAAGAGGTCTGGGATCTCATCGGCTCGGGCACCGACTTCTGGCGTGAGGAATTAGCCAATATAACTGCTGACGCTCGTTCGCACGTCGGTTTCAATCAAGGCCCTTGTGGCGATAATGGCCTTTCGACCGAACTGCTCCTCCCGAAGATCCGTGGCCCGTTGTCTGAATTCGTTGAATATGCGTTGCGGCCGAGCCATTCTGGGAGCTGTCGTTTGTGAGTTGCGTTCGATGGCCGGCTCTCCGTGCCTGGAAGTGACTGTTCTGTGAAGTGGTGGCTTCACCCTTTTTCTCGATTCCACGGCGTAATGGTGGATCGATAGCTCGCGAGGGGAAACTGCCGAACATGCCGGAATCGCACGGTCAGCGCGCTTTTGCTTCCTCTGCCACGTTCACGATCGTAATTGCTTGAGGTTTGAAATGGGTACTTCCCGGATCGATTATCCTCATAATGTGCGCCTGAACAGCTCAGTGCAATTGAAGCTTATTGAATGCTAAATGAACTCTGCCTCGCAGGTGCTATTCCCTTTATTACATTGCGTCGATTTCCTCCGGATTATAGGAAAGAAAATGTTGGGTTCTTTGATTACTTCCAACTTTAATGTGAAAGAGGATCCATGTGTTCCGACTTGAAAGCAAAACTTCATGTGAAAATTCACATCTGTGAGAGTTGAAATGGAACAGTTTTTGTAATTAACGAATTTGGCTTTGGGATTGGTTGGCCTGTTCAGTCGACATTTGGGATTTGTAATTACAATACATAGATGAAGTTTTCTCCATGGCCCTCATTTCAGGATGAATCTCTAAGATGTGTCTCTCTACTCACATGAATAGTTTACATACGACGGTGTCGGAAATATTTTTAAATTGGCCATAACTATTTTTGTGACTGATTAGGGAGTAACTAGTTATTTAACATTTGAAGTACTAGATATGTCGTAGAAATTTTCATTATAACTTGATGACCTGGAAGCCAAAAATGCTGTTTGGGTATAAATGGCTTTGCCCATGATGATTTTATGGGGTCTTTCTTAAGCTATATTAATGCTGACATTAATTATATAGAGATTTCGTCTCCGATGTGTTACATTTCTTGAATAACCATGTCGCATCCTTTAATATCAATGTTATTTTCCTCACTTGAAAAAATTGATTTGTGTTTCGAGATGCACCCTGGGTGATACGGAGTCTCCGTTTCGTGGCCGCATTTTTTCTGCTCTTGAGAAAACACGAAAATTCCCTTAAAGGATGAGATGGGGATGGGATGAGAAGAAAAAAACTACCGTATTATGAGAGACTCATTCGGTCATAAAGTTGTACCGTAGCAACACCCGTGACAAGTAGCGGTTTCTCGTATCATTTTCATTAATCGTGCGAAGATCGCTCCGTTATCTTTACGCCCCGTGAATAGTGTACTAAAATGTAGATAGTGCATTATGACAATAGAGTCAAATTTAGAAGAGTCATTGAAATGAATGATTGCGCAAAATTGCGAAGCACTTCTTAAAGACAAAAAAAACCTGGGAATTCCAGAAACTAGGAAGTAAAATATAAGGGGAACGTCCTTTCCATGGGAATGTTGAAAATTATCTCTTCTTTCAGTATTATCATCTCAATCGTAGCAAATGCTTTCTCGTGATATTCCTATAGTAATGTCTCCTATGAGTAAAATGTTTTCAGATATGTGAAATAATTTAAGATTAGCTATTCATTACAGGTCGTAAAGGACGTGAAAGAGAGGAACTACGTTAATATGAAGAGGTTGGCCGATGGAATAATCGAGTGGATGACTGCGTCACACCAATCCTAGGATTGTTGACCCTTGATGATGATGATGATGAGCTATTCATTTTCTGCAGCTTCCTGACGTCCGCGTCTTATTATTAAATATTGGTCACTTTCCTGAGTTCTCTCTTCAAATTTATTTTATTAGTCACGAAGTACCTCAACATTTTATAACATGCAGACGATTTTCCTTTATGACATATTTGAAAGTAATCAGAATGTTTTGTAGTATTTCCTGTTTGGGTGCCATATTTTTGATGGTCTCTCAAGTAACGAACGAGATACCTCAGGGCCAGGATTATCGAAAGCTCCCTAATCTACGTGCATGCCAGATTCTTTTTCCCGGCTATGTATGATGAATTACTTCACTTTGGGAGATCTACGGAATCAGTCAATTTGCATTTCTTTCCAAAAATCGTTCAATACCGTGATTATTATCACAATTTAGTTCTAGTACTTTTTTGTTGCAGCTCTTACGCCCTATTCTCTCCCCATCGCTTCATTCTACATTCACGCCTTCACTAAGCCCGTTCTAATTTTATCCTCGACCTGCCCTGAAGTTTTCCACGCCATGTTGATTCGAATGAGAATTTTTTTGTTCATAACTACGTACTAGAATCGTCCCTTTGATATTGCCTTTTTCTTGCCACATTCTTTCATGCTTAGGCACTTTCGTTATCGTCGTACTTTAACCATTCACCATGACAAGGAAAAATCACTCGTTCTTATTTTCCCAGGAATTGAGGATCTACATTTGGCAGTCCATTATGCATGGTATTCCGCCAGTCAGGGTAGCTTTTGATGGTCCATGTCTTCTCTGTAATTCCGCCGTCAAACGCCTCTTACCACAATTTGTGTCTCTCTCTCTTCCCATCTCAACGAAACTCATAAATCTCTTCATTCATTCTAAGACACCTTTTCCTCCGAATTAGTCACGAGAAGGCGTCGATTTTGTGTTCGTAGAACTACTCTGACTCAGAAGAGCATGGGAGAGGAAGTCTTCATTGGCAGAGTGAACGAACCAAACGCATACGGACGATGCGGGGAGACGGTCTGTTGTGTTACGAAATTATTTTAGCCGGTCCCGCTCGAATACGTGCATCCTCTGGTCTGCGTTCCTCTCCTGCTACGTGAAGGTCCGTTCCGTGACTCCGCTTATCTCGACGAGCGAGGGAGAAAAACGATTTCCTTTCCCCCCAGATTCCTCCCCCTCCTTTCTGGATGGCACGGGTCGACTCTTCATCCAGCCACAGGATCTCCCGTCGACTTCCGCGTCCGGAGACAAAAACGCCGCTCCGCCCACACCCGAAGCGGCTTCTTGTCCCTGATTGCGACGGCGTGCACATTCTCGTACTCCCGAATGCGTTCCAGTCCGCGGTACCACGAAAAGGGTCGCGGGTCTCTCTCTCTCGACCGGTGATTTCGTCCTTCGCGAACCCACCTCCACCGCGTGCTCCCGCCGGAACGGCCGAGAAAACCGGTTTAACCGCCGTCGGAGCGGAGGATGACGCCGCCGCGGCCCCGTCGACGTTGTAGGAAGAGAGCGAGAGTGTGTGTTTTCTGCCGAGTACGTGTCGGAGGAAGGGACCGGAGTGGGTGTGTTGTATACGTGCGGAGTGTTGAGGGGGGGTGGGGGGGAGCGACCGAAAGAGGAAGAGAGTGGCCTGCGTGGGAAGAAGGCAAGAGCGTGAGAAAGATGGTTTTTTTTCCCTCTCTTTGCTCTTTCCCGTCTCCCCTACTCCTCCGACTGACAAACCGTCCCCGCCTCACGGCCGCTCTGCGATCGCTGTCTCTCCTGCGTGCGTTTTCCGTGAGGTGCCTCTGCACAGCTGCGTACTACACCGCAAGCTCTCATCCTCTGCCTACTTCTCAAAATCGATCTCTGTTTCGTGTTCTCACTCCATTCATCGAGGCACGGCCTTATCAAATACAGTATTTAATATGGATGAACTGGGCAGCGGTTGAGAATGGTCTTTGGCCATCCATGGACTTCTTGACCAATCACTCCATGGACTTCCTGTCCATCCTAGACCAATACTAAAAGAAAGAAGGTAGTATAAAAATTGGTCTTTAGGTGCTCCTCGTATCCTCACTCCATTCGTCGAGGCACGACCTTATCAGATACAGTATTCCATATGGGTGAACTGGGCAGTGGTTAAGATTGGTCTTAGGCCATCCATGGACTTCTAGACCAATCAGTCCATGGACTTCCAGTCCATCCTTGATCAATACTAAAATAAACAAGGTAGCATAAAAATTGGTCTTTAGGTGCTCCCAACGGCTAAGAATGTTTTTCACCATTTTTCCTTCAAAACCTCAAACCTAAGACAAACACAATATCCATGCCCGAGGTGGGATTCAAACCGGCGACCCTTGGGTTTACAAGCAGGCATGTCACCGACCTGGCTACTGTGGCCGGCTAATGGCACAGCATCCAAGGTCGGGGCGTGATTTCTTAACCCTTGAATTTTGGATATCTAAGCCGGCGCTCTGCGGACCTGACTACTGCGGCCAGCAAGAGTTTGATTTTTGTCCTGCTAGGGTTTTGAGAGTCCGTTTTCACTCTTTTTTTATAATTTCTAACTCCCTTATCTGGAAACTGACTACGGGTCTCTTCAGCACATCAAACTTCGTACCTCTCGTTATCCCCTATACGGTGTTCATCCCTCCCTCCTTCCATCCTTGTCTAACGTTTTTTTCCTTCAATGACTGACGGGATTTTGATTCCATCACTTACATTTACTTACTCCGACCTCTTACTCTGGCTCTCATCTTCATATGTCCAGTCTTTATTTGTTGTGATTGCATCTCTATTACATCATGGTGCACCTTATTTTCCCGCTATCGTCTGTGAATGAAAAATGATTGAAAACACTACCTACATGTTAATAGTTGACGATGTTCTGGTTGGGTAATGTGAATAGTGATACGTTATTGCAGTTTTATTGGGCCCAAATGTCTGGTATCTATCCATAAGGGTAGATACCACCTCTGACTGTTACTGAAGGCGTGTGAAAGTCGCACATTCATTTTCAGAAGGGCCGGTTTATTTTCGGTTTCCTACGAAGCTTAGGGAATTGTACCGCTTGCATTTATGCTGGGGGTTTCTTAGTGGGCTTCAACTGAATTTGTGCCCGGATTCTTTCGATCCGCAGCCACATTAAACCCTTTCTCACTGACCACCACGAGAATAATATTTATAAGAGTTTATAAAACGAAGAGAGACTTGATGTCCGTGTAGCTATATCAATCTCGCACTATCTGTTAGGCCCAAATTGGGAAGCCTGATGATGCTTCTGGAGGTTTCAAAAATAATGAGCGCGAATGAATTTTCTGGCTGGAATAATCAATTACTGAGCCTTACTCAGCCAAGGGAAAGGAGGCGTAGCTGTCTCATATAGAATTATGGTCTGCTGTCGTTTCGACCGGAAGATGAGAAAGCCCTCAGGGTATAAAAGTAGGCTTATAATTTTTCGAGTATGCTGCCGGACTTCAAGGTTGCTGGATATTGGAGGCAACTGACATGAAGGTCAGGAGTCATCAACAACAGGGTTAATCTCCACGAGAGATGAGAAGAGTGGTGAGCGGAAGGGAAATACTCGAATGGGTGAAGATTAGACGGGAACAAAGAGCATAGGTATTACTCCTTCAGAGCTAAATAACTGCATCTTTGGCGAGGGAGGGAATGTGGCGCCAAATAGAGATGGAATATTAAAGTCGGATAGAGGTAAATATCTTTAAAGTAAGAGCATTTCACTCATTTGTGTCCTTAGGGATGATTTATTGGAGATATGTAATTAGTTTGTATTGTTAAATACTCTCAGAATACGAACTTAATATGATAATTATGATGATTCATGCACATTCATGGGGTGAAAGCAAAACATGCATTGCGTGCATTTGTCATTTTCTTGTCACTACTGAATTTTAACAGCGTGCATCTCGTGAAACTTGGTTTTATTCCTGAAATTTAAGCGCTTTTTGAACACCCTTGGGAATGAGTCATGATGCCATGAGGCAATTTCAATGATGATTCAGAAAATGGAAGTATGGACATAAATTTGACCGTAGGCAAGCAAGCGAGAAGGAACTTGTTGAGAGGGGGCATTGCAAGAACATACAATGGAAAAACAAAATTTTTATGGGCTTACACCTTAAAGTACTTCAACGGCTAAGGTTGTATCTCATCAGCTAACCTAATACATTAATCCTAAAATAAACATACTCCAGCCGAAGCAGGATTCAAACCCACAGCCCTTAGATTGCGAGGCCGGCACGGACTGACCCAGCTGCCGTGTCGTGCAAAGAGAAGCTAGGAAACTACGGGTACCATACCTATTCCATGCATAAGACTGTTTCTTTATTAAGACACCTCTTTGTGATTGACATCACATTTATTACGTTTCATTCTTGCTCCTAATGTGCTCTTGAGTCTCTGCAAAGAGTTCTTGTCTGTCTCTATGTTTGGACGTGGCTAACTTTAAGACACTCGACGCGTTATGCGTCTGTTATTTTATTCCGACTAATAGCGAAACAGATTCACGAACATGAAACTCAGGAAAGGAATTTGATGCGTCCGAATGAATTATTTTATTAGTCGAAACTTTCTTCAATTTTCATGGCTATCCTTTATGCGACTGAAGCGGATATCTCACGGCTAATTTAAGGGACCCCAGTCACCACCAATCGCTTCCCGACTCAGTTGGACAAGGCCTTCCCCATGACGCCATCGTTAACATCTTTCCTGGAGCCACATCCTTATACGGGAGGTATAGATCGCTCGCAACATTCGACCTATCTGGAGTTATTTCCACTCCTGCTCTCTGCCCTCTGACAGCCGCGAAGCAAATTATGAAGTCGCATTGTTCTTAGCGCAATCGGGTCCAATAAAGAGGCATAAAGTTGTGATCCATAATCTTACTATATAATGTTATACTCCCGTTTGTGTATACATTCATTTTAATCATGGTATTGGTTGCACTGTTGCCGATATTCAGTCGATTTCCAGAGTACTCCATCTGTTTGTAAAGCGAAAGGAACTGCATGAATAGCACCCTCCCACATGTCTGGATTCACACGCTGAAGGGATTATTGCTTCGTAAACTTCATCCTCACCCAACGTCGAGTGATTATTTAGCGTCGCGTCGGCAGGTTTTGAAAATACCCCGAAAATGGGAAACTTGCTCTCCCAATAAAAAATATTCATCTTAAATCATTGAAAACAACCTTCAATGTGTACCATTGCCTTCCAGAGCTATCTATTATTTTTACAGTGAATATTTTTCATGGATGGTTCCGTTATGTCTTCAGAAGGGCTATTTCAAGGAATGCTCTTCATCCTCATTCTTGATAACCTCTCATTCCCTCTCTATAAAATTCTTCGACTATCTTATAAAATCTAGTTTTTTTTCCTCTCAATTCCTTCTCTTCTCCCGCCTTCCCGTCCATCACGTCTTTCTATTTCCTTGCATCCATTGCAATTTTCCTTAGCCTCCTATCAATAACCTTCCAAGATATCCTAATCGTCCATCCTTAATACCCGAGTCGATAAGTCGTGAAACATCACGTTTTTCCTTCAAACCTTCATCATTCTTTTCTGTAAGTCCCTATTCAGAGTTCCGGCTATCAATTCGCTACTTTTTTAAAACTTTGTTCCGCTAACGATCTCGCTCCAATGAAAGACCACATTATCTATTGAAAATGATGCCCAATAACTCGGGAAAATCGCTCATTATGTCAATTTTATATCGTATAACTTAAAAATATAACGTAGGTTAACTACCATTCGTGCACCTCATGACTTTACTTTCTGTAGCTTGCCTTAATATCTTACTTCTCCCATTAATCCTTGGAAACGGTTGAGCAATGAAAATATTACTTTTGTAATGCCTTATCAAGAGGGAGCATGATTTGAACCTCGAGTTATCCATTGTTCTATATTTACTTGAAAAGTCTGCCTCTTTAGTATTCTGGTACCATTGGCCTAATTAGAATCCATTCCTATGTCTTGGCTAACGATAAATGTTGCTCGCATCAAGTCAGTCAAGTTCTAAAATTTTACCGGATGATGAGTATTTAATGCCCTGCAAGGATCTTTTAGTGTTATAAATTGATTATGTTATCATCTCTATGAAATCATTGGTGGAGTGGGCTTGATGGGTATCATAAAGAAGCTAGATATATCATTTGTTCTGGTTGTCTTTCGTAGTGGTGCGATAAAAAGTAGCTCAGCGCTAGACTTGTATGTCCATATCTGTATGTCCATTAATTTCCTTATTATTAATAACAAATAGAGCAAAGTGAACCATCTCATTATAATCGTAAACATTTGTTTCAAGCCTTCCAAGCCAAAAATATAATTTAAACATGACATATATTCAATTTTGAAAAATATTTTCATATCAGCAATTTTATAGCCATTGCCACGCAATGGGATGAATCCTGCGAAATGTGTAGTGTACCTATTTGCTTATGCTGCGAATGAATTATTCAGGATAAATAATTTTTGTAAAAATATTGATGTCCTTCCATTTACTAGAGTACGGTGTTGAATATACTTGTGTGCGTAATAGGTGAACGATGAGAACTGCTTATAGAATATTTTACTTGGTCTTAACCCCAAGACAAACAAAACACCCATTCCATTGGAAGGATTTGAACTCGTGAACCTAAGATTACTAAAGCGGCGCATTGCCAACCGCGGACGGCAATCTAGATCAATTAATTTAGCGATCAGAGATGTCGAGTTTTCTCAAGCTTTTTCATTTTCCCACTTAAGGATCTTTCTCGCCCCTTCACTCTTTCCCACTGTTGTACAAACATCAAATCTATTTATATATAGGTTGTAATCTTTCTATCCCTTTTGTTTTCAATCATAAAATGTGCAAATATTTAGACAGGGGTTAGATGGCAGAGGGGACAATTTTGTCCCAATCTCGCCCCAATAAAGACGTTTTACTATTAGTATTATTCTTATATGTAATCACACCATTAAAAGGTTTTGGGTGTTCGTGTAGTCTAGTGTACAGTTATACTCATTATTCAACGAACATACGATCTCATGCTTGAGTGACGTCATTCATCGCTCGGACTTGCGGTAGGTGTCGGTTTACGTTGGACAAGTCAAGAAGTCTTTCCTTTCACATGCTCTCTCTCTCTCTCTCTCTCTCTTGCTCATTCTCTTCCAATGATTGCCTTAAAGACGTGATCTCTAAACCCTGTGGTCACCTGACTTCCTCTCATGCTTCGGTTGAGGTGGTTTCCAGACTCGCATGTCCCTCCGTCCAACCTTGCACAACTCACTCTGTAACGGTTGCGTACGACGAGCCGCGCTGTCAAGTGGTAAAGACGAGGGTTGAGCGATTCGGTGAGAGGTATGAGTGGAAAGGAAACGCCAAGTAACCGTGGTGAATTATTTATTTACTCCTTAATGGACGGCGTTATTCCGGAAGTTGACTGTTTTTTCTCCTTCCGTTAATCAATTATTAGCCGGTTTAACCTTCAGATGCGATTTGAATTGCCTTAGATGGTTTGATGAGTTCTCACGGGTAGGAAAAGAGCGGGAGAAACAAGTTTCTCCTTTGCGAATTATTTCTTGCACCAGGATGTTCTATCCGCTTTGCTATGCTATGCTTCGGAATTTTATTTTCTGCCAGTTGTTTTTTTTTCTTACGTTCCTTGCGCATCCTTGATAAGGAACTCGACCGCCTCGCGGATGTACCTCTATACGTTGACTAAGTACGTTGGGGATCTTCCGCGGAGCACTTACTCTCCATTTTGAATCGTTCTAGAATTGTAGTGAATTCTCGCGGTGCGTGGTTAATGTTTAATCTCATCCATCTTAATGCCTTTCCCTTAATCGGCTACATTTAACCAGAAATCCCATCAATGTTGTATGCTTCTTATGATCATTGGAATGAAATCAAGCTCATTATTGTTTCACCATTTTTACGCATCGAATGACAGCACGTTTTTAAGTAATCGTCAATGAAGTTTTATGAAGATTGAAATTATTAAATTATAATTGGGTTTGGACGCTAAAGAGA
Source organism: Platycnemis pennipes (assembly GCA_933228895.1). NCBI lineage: Eukaryota > Metazoa > Arthropoda > Insecta > Odonata > Platycnemididae > Platycnemis > Platycnemis pennipes. Next base: position 123,184,165 of record OW121848.1, read on the forward strand.
AATGTAGGTAGTGGCTAGTACTTCATTTTATTACCATTTTCTTATACAATACCTGTATTTACATGATAAATAAAAACATGCTTCCAATTCAAATATGAAGTAGGAAATTTAGGGAAAAAAATCACTGGAGAAATTATGCTGTTTCCCGATATCCCCGGCTGGGTATTTAATGACCTTGCCCAAATCTTGGGTGTGGATACATTTAGAATTGTCAAAAAGGCTTCACTACTTTCAGAGTTGCTAATGTTAATTAAAATGATGTGAAAATATTAGATAAGTGGTTTTCTGGAGCATGCATGTAATTTTTTGTAGAAAGCTAGTGTGTCTAGATAGGATCATGTCTTGGAACATCCCTCGGTCGAGAATTCTTGTTAATTTAGAGTGTATTTTTCTTGTTGTTTTGAGCCTAATGCATGCCCTTTGTCTCACGTGACCCGGTTTCTTCTCCATGGTTTGTTCCAGTGTTAAATTTCGATAAATAGTCCGAGTTCTTAGAAAATCTAATACATGAGTGTTTTCTAACAGTGCGAGGTTTTACCGCCTCTTTTTACGGCCCCACGCATTTTTTCCCTCGGCTCCCTTTTTGCGAGCGCCCGTGGGTTCCATTTTTTCATTTCGATGCATTAAATGCATAGTCATCTCAATCCTCTTCACGCGGCCAGCTCCGTTTCTTTCCTCCTTCATATTACGTCGCTCATTTCTCCGAGGGGGGTTATCATAGCGGATTCGCCGTCCGAGCCATTTCCGAGGAAATCTATTCAGTCTGATGTCACCTCTCTCCCTCCCGCCTCACACCCCGCCCTACCTCCCGCTACTCACCGCTTCCTTCCCCTTTTTTCACACCGCGTGAAAATGGGAGGAGGGTTCTTTCTCTTTCTCCCTTTCTCCCTCCTCGTCCTCTTCAGGTCTCTCGGCGAGGGAGCCTGGAAAGTGGCGTTTCGGAGTTGTGCAGCCAGAGTTTCCCGGAAATATTGCCCCGCCCACTCACCCACCCACTATCTACTCTACTTTTATGGCCAGATGGAAAATTTTTAGTATTTCTTTTTGCACGTATATGTGTACGTTATGGATGCGTGTTTTTGTTATTTACCAGCATGTGTGTTGGTATGCCCGTATATGTGCGCAAACTTACATTCGGAAAGCAATTTCAACGCCATTTCTCCTCCTCGATGCTAGAACCCATTTCGCACGAGATATTCGTGTGTTATGTATTAACGGCATCATCATTTGGTATCCATAAAAATCTTTCGTCGGCGGGCCCGCTGGGGATTGATAATGCTCACCTCTTGGTTTTATAGTTTGAAGCAAACAATTCTTCTCCGATTAAGCTGGATCACGTTGTCGGGACGTTTCTTTCGGCCGAAACGAAGATAATATTTACGATGATGTTTTCAATGTTCTCCCAACATGCTTATACATGCTTATTATAGGTTTTTTATGGGCGGAGTCGCATCCGATTAAAATATTTCCGGCGCTCAAACGCCATGTTCTTCATTTACATCGAAATTAGCGCATGGCACTGTAAAATTTACTTTCGCATTCAGTCTTACTAAGCTGGCTATATCCGTATCAATCGCAGGTAGTGCCGACGTTTTAACTGGGTGGAATGGATCTGTAAGTGAGGGTAAACGATTTTCCTCGGTGTTCTGGCATTCCTTCTTATTCTGTGTTTGTAATATTAAAGCTCTAGTATAGGGGTGGTGAACCTTTTGGCGATAGAGTGCCAAAGTTTATGAAATAAGAGTATACTCGCTCGACTCGCGTGCCAATCCATCGAGTGAGATAGAGGTATCGATCGAGCGCCCTCCCATCTCCGCGTGCTGAAATAATTGCTCCGCGTGCTACTTTGGGCACGCGGACCATAGGTACGCCATCCCCGCTCTAGTAGATAAGATTTCGTGCGGCGTCATTGTGGGCTGGAGTAAAATTCACAAAAGTCGTTAGCCTGCGCGTAATAAATGCATGTTATCCAATGATATTTTAACTATATGTTTTATTTAGTAATGTCCAAATTAAGAAATTTAAATAGTACTTTCAACGCCGGAAAATAGGTTTTCGAGTTGACTGTTATCATAAATATTATTTTTTTCCCCGGAGATCAGCTTTCCGTAGCGTGGCTGCACAGGCCCATCATAAGTGAAGTGAAGAGTGTGAAACTTTGAATCACACACGTCGATGTTGGAAGGGTGTACAGTTGAAGATAACGCCATATTCTGTCGATTTTATCTCAATCGATCTTACTATAATTCTATTATGCGTGTCTCTTAGTTATCTAAACACGCGTTCACACATGCATAATCAGTTTCGGAGGAAAGATTCCACGGAGCGAAGGTTTTTTGATTAATTATTGTGATTTTAAAGCAAAATTTGTGCTGCTGAATTTTTTTTAATCGTCCTGTATTTCTCATGTCCCATTCAGTACTTTCCACAAAATAATAATGTCGCTTCACAGTTAGTATGTTTACTATCCCAAGATGCTAATGATTTTGTTTTTTAAAACGGTGGTGCGAATACATTTTTTATATACCGATGCACTTTGGATTCTTGTGGGAAGAAAAATATGCCGTTCATTGCACGTAATTAAAGTAGCGTAGAACCTATTTAATCGCATATGGAAGGAAAACATTTTCTTACGGCAAAACACGGGAATATTTTTATTTCCTCCTAATAATGGAATCACCCCCTTTGGTGTTGGGAGTTCAGTGCTTGAAGATAATGCCATATTCTGTCGATGTTATTTTAATCCTAATTTAATTCTGTTATGCGTCTCAGGTCGATGTTTTTGTAAAAGTAGTTCTTCTAGAAATATAGAAATGTAAGTTTTTTGAGCTATGGTTGCTCTCTTGGTTATAGGAGTTAGTTTTCGTCGCGTCAGAGGTGGATGGTCCCGAACTCGTCCAACTTCTTTTTATTTTCATTTGGATGTCGTTACTTTTATCTAAGTAGATACAGTATTTTTGATCTCCCATCTCTGTGGTCATACGTTCGCGTGTGCATTTCGTGGGAGTAAACTTAATAAATCCCCATTCCCCCTGCGGTTTTCTATCCCTCTATCTTTGAATGACCCGGCGAGCCAGCTGCTATTTTCACATCGGGCCATCGTGGCGATTTTCCGCACGGGGTAATGGACAAAAAAGAGGAAAGAGACAAAATAGACAAATAGAGGAAAGAAAATGAACAAAGTATTCGACTCATTTAGTGCTCTTCAAATTATAATCAGGCAAATGTAATATTGATGTGTGCAGTTGAATCGCTTGTACGTATGGTTCAAAGTTGTAATGAATTCTTGCCGAGGGTAACGATGGCAGGAAAACAAGTTAACCGGAACGATGTTGCCCGAGCCTATCCAGCCATGTCATGTGCCGTGTGCCGACATGTTGTTAGTGCCCGCCTGGCAAACCTATAGTTCGCGGCTTCTCCCTTTGTCTCGAACATGTTATGTGGTCATCTTAGAATTAAGAACGGGTAAGGAAGTGAAATATAACCTTGGTAGTCAGAGAGTCTCTAAGCCAAATTGTTCTACTAGTGTAAATTGTCTCAAAACATTTTTATGCTAGCATTCTTGAAGGCAGGGAAAATATGCCTTCATTAAATGAATTTAACGCCATATGCGTGCATACTCTTTCCTTTTAGATTTCAAGTTTCAATCAGAGACTCGTATGTTATTGTGCCATAAAATCCTGTAATCAAGTGTATTCTTCCATCCTGTACGACTCTTGCGATGATTCGGCTATACTTATCAGCTAAGTAACGTTGGACGAGTTCTGATCTCATATGTACTTGCCTATCTATATAGAGCTTTAAATCCAGATTATTTCGCTGGTACGTTATTCTCTGTCAATTTGGGTAGATACTAATACTCTTTCGTAGCAACCGCATTTTAGGTCAAAAATACCATTTAATATTCCGTTGTAAATTTGTCATCATTTTGATACTTCTTTTACAGCCACTCGACCATCTAATGTTATAAAACATTTTTGTGCTCAGATAACAATATAGTTCCATCAGAGGAGTGATTCTCTCCCCTCCATGGTCATAATTGGATCACTGGTTTATATGAGCAATAATTTAATTTCACCCATCGTGATGACTATTTGCTTCTGTATTTAGTGCAGTTGTTTTTGATGTCGTCTAATTGTGAATTTCATTCTTGTAAACTCATTTCAATAGGATATCTATTATAATGATGGAATTTGGAGTAATACCTTATATTATTTTGATCATTTTTTATATTTTTTTGCGTATTATAACATGTATTATAGTAAGTACTATTGTATGCATTTTTGTTTTCATTTTTGGAAATATTATGTAAGCTCAGTGATATTTTCTAAAAAGTCTGAAAGACCTTAAAAGGTCTACGACAATAAACGTTTATTATTATTATTATTTAGCCCCCCCCCCCCCAACCCTCCCCTCGTGTGACGTTCGTGAAATCCTTGATGACCCGTGGTTGTGAAGACCGCTGATTAAAATTGGAAGTTCGTGCGAAGGACCACTAGCGATTTCGTGAGAACCTGGAGGAAAAAATGTGCCAGGGTAATTTCCCTTTCGGGTCAGATTCTGCTGCAGCTTCGCCCCGCAGCGGATCTGGAACTAAGGGAACCGACACGAATCGCGACTCATTTTCAAGGTCGTTCGGCTTTTCTTTCGCTTAAACCGGTCAGCCCAAAAGGCATTTCGTCGCGTCACGGGTCGGCGCGAATCGGAACGGGGCGACTCCATTCATTTTACGCATTACTCCGCGGCGGCGGTTACCAACGCGTGACGTTTCACCCGGCGCGTTTCGCTCACTCGGGTGCCCATCTATCCCTCCCCCTTCTCCCCTTGGGCTCTGCGATAGGTTTGATCGGCGTAGCCCCCCTCCCCCCTTCTCCCCCCTCCTCCGCAATCGAATTTCTGCAAATGCGCTTCCGCTCCCGCGTGAATGCCGAGAGGGAAAATAAAAAAGAGGAGAATAGGATGTACGACCAACGGGCGAACCACCTCCTCAATCACTTTGTTACCCGCTCGGCTGCTCCCTTGCTCTCTCTCTCTCCCTCTTTTTTCATCCTTTCCATCTCCCTTTACAATTCCCTTCCCTCTCTCTCTCTCCTTCTCTCTATTCACCCCTTTGTCCCCCCTTCCCCATTCAGGACGAATCCAGTCTTTGGTTATTGGCTTTTTCGCTCAAGTGACGCGGCGATTTTCCGCCGACTTCACTCCTTCCAACTGCTCGAATCCTCTCGGGGACGGGGGTGGGAGACAGTCCAGGGTGGATCGCGATCCGATTTGGTGAAACGGCGATGGGTGTTGGGAGGAGGATTGGTCGCTCGGGGTGTGTGATTGGACGAGCCCTAGCCTCACCCCTTCCGCCCTTTGGCGGCGGCAAGCAGAAGACCGGCTTTTGGCACCGAGTTTGTCCCTTCAATAACCGTTCGAATTACGCTTTTTTTTCAAAATTGAGTCCACCCTGTCTGTCTCTGGGGACGAAAGTAACTCTATGGGTCAAAATCAGCGACGTTCGGAAACACCTTAGGGGCCGAAGATACTCCAGTGTTGAATCCCACAAAAAATTGATGGGCACATGACGTAATTGATGGGAATGGGATTTCTCTATTGCCTTAGCAGCAAGGCTCCCTTCATTCAGTAATAGTTACTTTAACAGTTGGTCGTTTATGAGTTCTGATTAGCGTTGCTGGCTCGATTGTGGTAATCGACCTGTAGGTCTGGTTTGATTGGGACGTGTGGAACTCCCTTGATGCGGAGTCAGTTGACAGGAGACATTCGAGGTTTAAGGGTACTATTGGTAGTGTCGACCCTTTCTCACCAGCTGTTTCCTACGAAGACTCAATTTTTAAGCGGAGATTTCCCTAGGGAATAGCGCATATTGAAACCGTGGAACCGCGGGCTGATGGTCTTCCAACTGATCACGGGTTTTGTAATGGATTACCTCGTTCTCTATAAAACTTGTGATGCCATTTGAGTGCTTTAAGCTCGCGGAACGGTAAGAATTTGGGAAGACAGAAACTTTTGAAATGATACTTTACCATCGTTTAACAGCGAATTTTAATATTTTTCTTTGTCTCGATAATTGTTCACTATGGCCCTTGCTAGCGAAACGCATGTAATGGAACACTTTATTTAATTATTTTTACCCGGACTCCCTAGAGTGGAAGAAATGAAATTAATTTTGTAAATTCTACTCCAAGAATTATTCTACTTGCCAATCAAATGCATTATCGAGTTTGCACTGCGAGAGAGACCGAAAATTTCTTTTTTAATCTGACGCAATTAGTGAACTTTTGACGGTTGGCAATATTATCGATATTATTTTCTTATCCATGTGGTCCAGTGGAAGGCACTAGCCGTAATATTCTGCTACGGATGCGTTATAAGCATGAATATTCATCTCAAATAATTCATCTCCTTTTGATTCGACGTTGCAAACTGATCTCGTCCGTCGGGACATATAAATATCCCACACTACCCAATTGGCTCATTACTGTTTACCTTTTATGCTACTAATCAGGATAACCTGCCTTGGCAACATTTGGCTGCCTGATTTGCAAATGTGATACCGCTTTTTTGAGATAAATTAAGGGACATTGGAAATGGACTCGTGAGGACTGGGAAATTCGCAGTCAGTGGGTGCACCGTTTTCGTATAATGTCACAAGTATTTCAATTGCGATAAGTATGATTACAGCCAATTATTAATTCAGTAATGTTCCCATTTTAGCTCAGATTTCCTATATTACGCCATTTGGTATTAGTGGAGAGCACAAGACGTCTTTGTTTCCCTGCTTTCCCGCCGAGTTCATGGAATCCTCATTTGTTTATGTGCTTGAAGTCGCTCGCCGAATGCTTTCTCGGAAGCTTTTATTCCTGTTCAAAGGAGGATTTCGCGGTATGGCTTGGCGAATGGTGTTATCGCCACTCGAGGAGCAGGAGAAGAGAAGGTTTGATCGCAAAGAGTAGATTTCAAGGGGGAAAAACTGGAGGCGGAATTATATCACCTTTTATTATCGTTCTTCAGCGGATGAGTCCATTCCTCTAGTTCGCACGCCATGGAAATAATGGTATCGTCCGCCCTTTTCCTTTCACCCTCTCCCCCATCATCATCCCTCTCCCCGTCTCTCCCATTCTCGTATCTCTGCATCCCCATCCGATTCCAATTTTCCCACAATTCCCCGCAATATCCAGAGCTCCCCCCCTTCCGCCCGCCCTACTTTTCGCTGTAGAAGGGAAGATCCCATGAACATACTCTCTTATCTACTTCCCAAGGTCTCCCCTCCTTCCTCTTTCTTTCTTCTCTTTCTCTCTCCTACCTATGTATTTATAAATATATACAAGAGGTCCGATATCACTCCCACCCCCAACCAACTCGTCGTCTCGCGCGTGCATCCCTTCCTTCCTGAGAGACCCTCGCCATTATGATGATACCTTTCTTATCTCGTCGTTCGACTCCATAGTGCCGTGAAAATAAAGGACTACCCCAGAAGGGTGGAACCCGGTGGAAAAAAACGGGAGGGAAAAATCAGCAGTGTGTTCTTTTCGTTACGTTATTCATGGCAACGATCTAAGGGATCCATCCATTTTTTTTCTGCTCGTGGTGCCTGCCCACCGAGGCTGAAAGTGGCAGATAAAGCGATGCATTAATTACCACGGATATTTTTTTCCGTAGTGTTTCTCCGGTGCGTGCGTAACTCGATCGCCAGGAAATATCCCATTTCCGTCCCCTTGGCCGTCGTGATGAATAGATAATGCAATTACTTCGATTGCCTCTTGCGTCACGGCAACCGATTTTTTTTATCAGTCCACACGACTAAATGGGATATTAGCTTATCTCTCCTCTTTGAGCATCCATTTTTATATGCATTTATGTCTACATGGTACTCTTTGGAAATGTGGATGGAATCACTGGCCGAAGCTTGTTCAGTTGAAATGATGCGCGACTTTTTCCAATCATTCTAAGCGTTTCATTTTTATTTCCTTCTGATCCGCGTGCATTCCACGCTACGCAATGTTCGTTCACTATGCCTACATCGTACCGTAAGCTTGAGTACCCGTGCGCGTAAAATGCCATGTAACTGAAGTTTCTTTGCACCAATACAAATTGAGCCCATTTACCATGTGTATTTTACGCTAATGAATATTTTTTTCACTCCGGTAAAGGATAAAACTATTAGTTTGGTCGAAAATTTGTCATTGTTACTTAATTTTTACCTTTTTTCTAATTTATAATTTCTTGTTTTCTTTCAGGTAAGTGCTTGGCGAATGCGATTGCGAGTTGATTGGCTTTGTGTCTAACTTGGAATGGAGGACAAATGTGGGGTGAGTTTATGTTTGTGGCAACATTTCCTCTTTTCTCGTCGGAAACAACGTACGATCGCATTACAAGAGTTGTGCGCATGGTCATTCATGCGGTATAATGCGGTGGAACGCGTGTGAGACCAATGGTGCTCCCGGAAATCATAGTTTATCCGAATGTCTTTGACACCGCGGATTAATCTTTGACACGTAGACACTATTGAGTTAAAAACGGAGTTTTCTCAAACGGAAGTATTTTCAGCATATGCAATCAAGACTGCTTTGTCTTAAGTTTCCTTTTAGGGATATGACTTCTTGTTAGAAAAATTTCGTTTACGCATTGGTGAAAAAAATCGAAAATGTGTACTTTGATCCGTGTATGGTAGTCATAAAAACACCATGGTGTCGACTTTTGCGTGAGGTTGGTGGGTAGGAGAACTAATAGGAACAACTGTCTTGAAAAATATTTCAATTTACTTTATTTGGTTCAGCTATCTAAATTTAGTAATCTGGCCTTTTTCGTTCGCGATAAGAATGGACATCAAGCGTCAAAATATCACTGCTTATTATGCTGGCTTTTCTCGGTGAGATAAAGAGAATTTTGATCGTGCTATCTTCAAACATAAAAATGAATTTTAAGTTGAGGAAATCACTAACTCTGCCCTGCTGGAGTGAAATCCAATCACTTTAGTGTTAACTGTCTAAAGTATAAATGTTAACTGTCGTGACTGCGAATACGTTACCATAATTTAATTCTCTACCCGTTTCATACACATGGCGATTTTCTTGACGGAGGAATATCTATTGCCCTCATCGGTGCCTCTCTGATGCGTGCGAGTGGTAAATGGAAACTCGAAAATTAATCCTCTGTGTACCTTCTTGCTCAGCTGAATTAGGCGTGAAGATTTTTCGGGTGGATATGGTAGCGCGATTACCACTTCCCATCCCTAGGGCCTGTTTTCGTGTCCTACAACATTTCACTGGAATATTTCTCTGGAGTATTGTCTTTCTCCACGATTTCCTCCGATACAAAATTCCTCCCTCTTCCCAAATACCCTCCTAACTTCTTACCTATTGTATAAGAGAACTCTGATGTCGGTCGCCTACTATAATTGTTACAACAGTTAGATCATAAATTTTCAGGTGCTGCAAAATTGTATATCACGTATGGCATGAGCTTAATTGACTATTCAGACACATTTTCTCTCGGAATGAAGGATATTTTGCACACTACGCCCTACTTATATTTATCTCTTTCTTGACAAACTCGTATGCCTCTCTGCCTCCTGCTATCCCTTCCTCTCTATTACTCTCATTATACTCTAGTTTTTCCCCTCTTAACTTTTACCCTAGATCAAAATGTTATGTTTATTTCTTGTATCCGCCCCAATGTTTTCGCGATTCTTCCAAATTAAGACGCATAAATAAGTTATGAAATATTACTCTCGGCTTGATTCAAGATAAATGAATTCTTCCGTTACGAACTCTCATTCCTTTGACTAAATTTTTGGAGAAATATTTGAAGGTTGAAAGGATGAGCGTATATATATACCTGATAATTCTATTGTGACGGCTCATTACTCGGCCACTTTATCTTCAAGATGCCCGTAATTTAAATTACATTTTTCATCTTGCCTTTAGCTTGATATGGGTTGTAGAGGGATAGAGGGAGGAAAATTGTCTTTCAGCTATACTGCTAATCTTTGGAAACAGAATTACTTGAAGGTCATCGTATATTCGTTTTTTTAACCAGATATTACATCAAAAGAAGGTGGATCAACTGAGTGTTTCATTTTGGATTTGTTTATTTAGTATTTATTACGTGACAGTAGTAACTATATCTAGGGCTTTTTCTAAGTTAAGGATTGTTGTCTATTTTCCTATTAAACTCTTGTTATAGTATTTACTCGAGGGAGGCGAATAGCACCTAAGTAAGACCGTTTTAAGTTGAGTGGGTTGTTTGGTAGGTAGAGGAGTATTTGTGGGAACGAATGGATAGAGACCCAGCGTTGGCAATGGTCCTTTATTAACGAAAAGCGCAGATAGATCATCATTTTAACGTCCCATCCGACGGATGGAGTCTGAACTGAAGTACTCTCAGCATTGCGCTCAAATGGAGACCGGTATACCAATAAAAATTATATATCACTGTCTTGATTCGATTTTGGGCCCTTAAGATGGGAAGCCATTTCTCTAGTCATTGTACCAACTTAATCCTCTTCCCTTTTAAGCTTTGAATTACGTTTTTCGCTTTAGATGGGCTGCTTTGGATTTACGTTTTCTCTTTTTTAGTGCTATTTTGCGAATCATTTATTGATTTTATGTGATTTTATGCTTTATACTTTGCGTGGAATAATATCTTTTGCTAAATTATATTCCTTTTGGCAATTTATTTATTCACATTGGGTTAAGAAAATTGGTCTTCATGGAGTCTGTTTTTTGGCGCTGCAGTGGTTGGATTTTTACGCCTCGAAAACAATTCGTTACTTGCATTATGAACTTTATCTATTATATTGCATTTGCCGCTTGAAAAAACATATTTGAGGTTGTTTGTAACTAATATTTGTGCTTAACCCCGTAAGTGATACAACCTCTGCTTCTTTTGCATGCTATGTCGGAACTACCCGTTAGTGTCGGAATTTTAAGATTCTCTTAGCCAAGAGTAAGTGGTGGTTGAAGAAATGATTTAAGGGCTTGAGAACAGTATAAATTTCCGTGTAATTACGTACGCCACAACATTTTTTCATTAGGTAAGAGTTTTTTTTTCATAATATGCGATTGACTATTTACAGTATAGTTGCCACATAATTGCAATGAAAAAATTTAAATCGAAGGAGTCTTAATGGAAGTCCAGAAAATTACAAAAAATACTATATTTTTCGAGCATTGTTTTGTATGCGAATTAATACTGAAGATTAAGCATTGCCGTTAAACCTGATTGTCGATTTGTCGTATTTATATCGTTATTCATATTGAAATATTCAATCGATAAAAATCCAGACTTTCAACCTGACCAAGATTTCTGCAGCTCAGTGTCATTTTCAACCCTTGAAAATGGCCCGGCTGACTTCAAGGGTTAAAAATGGCGCCGAGCTGCTGAAGCATGGGTTGGTTTTAATAAAAAGTGTGGATTTTTACCGAGTGAGCTCTTCAATATGATTTTTCGTCATTTCTATCAAGTTGCGTCTGAAACTATTTCCTGTATTGATATCGTAATCCTGTCGCACGACGCATTCAACCTTTCAGATTTTCCTTGCTCAGTTTCCATTTCTAATTCACCCAGCGCCACACTACCTTGGTTCCGTCACCAAGTCATGCTTCCCTCACCATTTTCCTCGAGTATTTCTGGACTCCGTCCCCCCACCCACTTGCCTTCCCCATATGTCTGACCGGTGGCGCTGACTCCCAAGTTTCGTCTACCTCCCTCCTGCGCTGTATTCCTCTCTCCCCTCTTGCGCTCGCCCCTTGCGTTTATTATTTCATTCCCAAGTCTCCAATATCCTTCTCACCCGCGGACCCGCTCCGGCCGCCGTCGACCGCGAGAACTCCACTCGCCGCCCGCCCGGCCGCATATCGACGTATCGGAATATTCGACGCATATTTTCTCACAGTATTATCGCGCGCGAAAATCGATAGTTGCGGGCACATGGGATTACTTCGTGGGGTGGTTGGGAAGAGGGGGATGTGTCTGCACAAAAAAAGGTTATTGGGGGTTGTTGTCAGCGAGCGAAATTCAATAATATGTGTCTTGCTCGAATGTTGGGAATGCGGATTTAGAGAATTTTGTATGGTTCTTGTGGGACAATGTCATCCTTTCAAATTCATGGTTGAACATGTCTCGCTCGAATGTTGGGGATGCAGACTTAGAGAATGTTGTGTGGTTCTTGTGGGACAATGTCATCCTTTCAAATTCATGGTTGAACATGTCTCGCTCGAATGTTGGGGATGCAGATTTAGAGAATGTTGTGTGGTTCTTGTGGGACAATGTCATCCTTTCAAATTCATGGTTGAACATTCACTTTTAAAAAATCGGGTAAACATATTATATTTAAATTAATCAAAAATCAATATATTCGTGTAGAAGTTATATTTTCTGACAATTTCCGAAACATTCTAATTCGTTGGTCGTTTGTGGAAAAATTTGTTGTGTACGGGAATGTATTTGGAGTATTATTTATTATTGATAATTGGTTGAACATGTCTCTCCGCGTTCCTTGGTAGTGATTTCGTCACCATCACTTGCCATCAAGATTGTCTTGACGCGGATCACCAATCGATTCACCTACTGGACAATCTCTTCAATGTTGATACGATTATTTTCTTTTGCATATTTCGATATTTGCACCATATATTTATCACATGCTAAGCCATCTTTTTCTATTCCTCTATTTCACTATTCCCTCGACGACTGAAAAACTTGTCAGAGATCTTCGGAGGTTTTTCTCCGCGTTAAGCTCAGACCCAGGAATGTGAATGGAAGATTTTTTTCACAATAATTTGAGATTCACTCGCCCCTTCGTCTTCTGTCGCTGTGTATTACCCGGTCCTTCTTTACTATCGGCCGACGCGTCGCTTCCGCTCCTCTTCCTTCCTCACCTTTTGCCGCCTTCAAATCTCCTCCTCGCCCGTCCAAGACTCTTCTGGTCGCTCTTTCGATCCACCTCACCCATTCCTGCGCGCCTTCGTGTTTATGCGCAGGGGGAGGGGAAGGAGTCCGCCTTTCCTGCGAAATAAGGTCAGGTTTGGGCGATAAATAAATATCAGACACATCAGAGGCGAAAAATCCGAAACACTCTCTCCCCCTTCCACTTTCATTCCCTGTCCCCCACACCCCTCTCTGCCGATATCTGCCACTCATGGTTTATTGGGAGCGAAGAGAAAAGGGAACCAGCCTAAAGCGGGCCTCTAGGAAAAATGGCAGCTATATCCCAAAATGTATAGGTCGAGCGACTGTTATTTTGACCGGTACATGTCATTCATTAACTGTTTTATGGGGTATGGTTTAAATGCTTATTTACGCCATTCACCTTTCGTGGTAAGCAAACAGAGAAATAGATCAGTCATTTGGGATTAGATTTATTAACTTTCGCGGATATTTAATATTCGAGCGAGAGATACTCTAGTACAAACCAAGAGGAAAGTTAGTAAGAAGAATTATCCGGAAGTATAAGACTATTGAATAGGAAAGAATGGAAGACTTAGTTAACCAATCTTAGAATTGATATACTGATGATGAAACAATATTCTATTGGCCCTTTCATCTTTCATTGTAATGCGTTTTGTTGGGACCAAATTGTTTTGTAGACTCGTCATGTTCACTTTGTTCGATTGTGAATTGATCTATTGACGATGCATTTTTATTGTTATTTTGGAATTATTATTAAATTAGTGTTTATAATGAAAATTGTTTTCATGCTAGTCCCGAAGTGCTTTTTTCAGATAGACAATCTCACGCTCGTTCTCTGTTATGTATGTTGTATTCGTAATAAAACATTTTTCGAGGATACTTTTCTCATCCTCTAGTTTAAAGGCCGCAATGTCATCTAATATTACTGCTGGCTTAGTGTTTTCTTTCAATATCCAATTACGTGATTGATGATTGTAAGATCTTTAAGGAATTTCTAAAACGTTGCACTTCAATGTCTTTACCTCTGTGGCACTTCCATTTTCACGACTTCATCGACGATCCGATCTACTGTTCCGCAATCACGATAAAATACGTTCTCCGCTATAGTGGAGTCATTCTGAATCAATAAGGTCCTCAAATTGAGTCATCATATTTATTTCAGCACCTTTTGGCTGTTACTGATCTGGGGGGGAGTTGGCCATCGGTGTCGGAATACTTGGGGAAAATTGTGCCCAGGGTTTTCTTCCTTCGGACCCAGCGATCAATTATTCAGTTTACTCTTTTCTCCTCCTTCTTTTGCCCTTTCCTTTTTCTGCTTCTTCTCGTTCTTCCTCCGTTTCCTCTCCTGCTAAGTTCCCCAGAGTTTACCCTCTCCTGTCCTTACCTCCGTGTCCCAACTTCCCGACACTTGGCCTTTATGCTCTTCCCGGTGACCTTAGCTCCGGCCGAGGCCCCAAAACTCTTGTCGCCATCGATCCCGGAGAAATCCGGGCTTTATTTTGCGAGAGGCGATTGCCGTCTCGCTGCTCAAATCTGTCCGTCGGGAGCGAGTTTCCACACTCTCCCTGCAGCTCAACGGCTCGTCCCTCCTGATCGGATCAGCTTTCAGCGAGCGGGTTGCATGTCTACCATTTTTTTACGCCAAAGCTGCTACGAAATGCCGACTTATTAGAGGTTTTTCATTTTTTTTATACAAGCCCGTCCTTTCCTTGGATGTCGTTCGCCAGCGAGCATAGTTTACTGAATCATTCTTCTCGTTGGTGAACGTCAACCACGCACTATCCTCTCCTTGTCAGCTTAAATGTGCGTAAGGATGTAAATATTTATCAGAATAACTTTTGTTTGTATATAATGTTATTTGGCCTTTACTGAACAAAGGAAGCGTTGGTTTATTGTGAAGTTACGAAAATTTTCATCCTACTCTTTTATAGTTGCTGATAATATTCATCTTCCCTTTCCATGATTGTATCCAAATTGCTGTCAAATATAAATACGAATAATTCATTTCGTGTCAAAAATTGTAGGCATTAATTTTTAACTATTTATTTCTGATGCGATAATGCGGACTGTAGGAAATACGAACTTTTTTAGCAAACATTTCATAATCGCCCGTCCGTCGTCCGGCCGTCACATACTTAGGTCCGTGCAAAGACATCCAAGTAATTATTCTTTATAGCCATTGCAATGGCACCTTTCCAATGTATTGGCAAGGTGCTATTATCTAGGGAACGTAAAAGTATCGCTAAATGCTGTGAATTGGTCCCCCTTTTCCCATAATATTCCTTATTTTAGTCCAATCTCACTTCTTTGGTACGCGGCGAGATTTTTGGCTCCCAAAAGCGCCGGTTTTGCTCCTTAAGCTCCTCCTAACCCCTGGATTTCCATCCTCACTCGTCATTGTCCTTGATCTTTTTTTTTAACCACGTCGGCTCCTCCTTATGCAAACTCCCCACGCTCGAGCTTCAATCTTAAAACTTAATCTCACTCTCCCCAGACTCATCTCCCCTTCCACCATTCAACCACCCGTTTACTAATCCACTTCTCCCCTTCCTATCCAACAAAATATGGAAAAGTGGAGGCTGCGGTTCCATGTTTTTCCTTTGTCAATCCACGGATTTATGTATCCTAACATTAAGGGGAAATTGGGTGCGAGATATTTCCCTCTTGTTTTGACAATGTATAAAGACTCGCAATTTATACAGAAAAAAAAACAAATGTAGCTCTAATTTTTTGGTCTTAAACAAGCAATCTAGCACGTTTAATCAGAATTATGTACCTAATATTTGGCCGAAAATTGATGCTAATCACGGAAATATGAAACATTACTCTGTGAACTCCACAGTGAAATTTATTGCAATGACCTAGGTTTCGATGCTTGTCGTATTTACCTGAAGATGACTCCAAAGTGTTGAAACTCGGTCGTTGAAATAAGTTTCAATGTGTATTTCACAATATTATTTTTTCTTTCTCCATGATGGATGGCTTCCACCATGTTAAGCTTGAAACCGATTCCTCTTTAAAGCTAGCCGATCAGTGTCGCTCCCTAGAAATCTCTTGTAGGTAATTTTATAAATCCTTCTCTTTTTGGCAGCCCTTTGGAAACGCGAATCGAAAAATCCTTCATGAGTATCGGGCAGTTCTACAGTAGTAGATAGCATAATAGAGTGAATCACTCATCGACAAAGGGTTATATTAGATATTAAGCAGAAATGAGAGCAAACGGATTGTTAGAGAAATATCCAATTGCTTGATCTCAACGAGTTGAAAATATATTGGAGGTTAACTAAAAGGGAAGAATAGTTTTCAAACCTTTTGGTGGCGAGATGACTATGGACTTTGTGGCAATTTTCTCGACCAAATGCGTCGAGTTTATGGATCAATGATGAGTCATTCATTCGTTAATCAGTCAGTGGAATACTGATTTTTACTTGAGTGTCGTGAGAAGAGCATTTCGAGTCCAGCACACAGTACTTCGAATGCGGCGTTAAGTGAGAACCCGTTGGCGTCTTTTGATGGAGAAAAAAAATTCAAATTGTATTGGAAATAAATTGAGAGGGAAATAGTTGAATCCTGCTGGAAAATCATTGAAAGCGTGAATAGTATAGGTACTCTATTCTCCTTCTATCTAGTTTCCTATTCCATTATTTTAACCCAAGGCTGTAAAGACTGCGATCTAAAACCCTGTCCATGTGCGTGCGCATGTGGCAGTATTGAAAATGAGGAGACTCCGCGAGTTCCATCTTACCGCATTTTTCCTCATCCCATGCAAAACCTGAAATCTCTTCCCGCTTCCTACGACTGTCTTTAAAAAGAAATACCATCTTAAATTCACGGAAGTCTTCCCGTGGGCCCTCTCTCTCTTATTCTCTTTCTTTCCCTCTTCACTGCCATACCCGTTCCCCCTCCTTTGGTTGTTATCTTCTCCCCCCATTCATGCAGTCCTTAACTCGCCGTTAAATTAGTTCGGTAGATTATTTTATGCTTTAAAATAAAAATGTCGTGACTCCATCTTGATATCGTTCGTTCACCGTGTATTAATGCCTGAGCTTATCTGGATGGAGTCAATAATTTTATAAGCGAAAGCGGAATAGATATGTGCAAAAGCAGTGAAGTTGAATGGATGATAAGTGCCTGATGAGTGTTTTTTTTACGCTATTTCCTCCTGTGAAAATTGATTTCTCTCTCAGGCCTCATTTTAGCTATTTTCCCGTGAGATTTTCAAATAGATTCTACGAAACCCGTAAAGCCCATTCTAAAGGGAACAAGAAAATAGGGCGAGCACATTGTCGTCTATCTAAGTCATTCGCTCCACCAGAGGCGGTACCTGCTGAAAGACCTCACAGTGGACCTGAGCGATTGGAGTGATTCATTTTGATTCTATGTAAGTGCAGAGCACGCATTTTGCTAACGTGAGACTAAGGTATGCAACGTCCAAGAGCGTTGGAAAATGATGTTGTTTTCTGTTCCGGAAAACGAGATGGTGTACCGTTAAATGTACCGAGTATGCGAACAATGAGAAGCGTCGGAAACTGCTACGAAAGGAAGAGAAATTGTTTTTGTTTCATTTACTCTGGGCATGTTTGTCTCTCTAGACAATTGCAATTAGAAGGTAGAGTGATAATATTGACGAATGATCGCGAAATCATGGGTAGAATTGGAATAAAATGGCACTGGGAGAAGTTAATGTCTGAAATAGAGAAGAAATCAGATGCTCGTTGTAAGACGAACGTAGCAGAGAATAAAACCTTTATGCTTCTAATTTTTAAAATAAGTTAGTGTTAACAATTTCCATATTTGATTTTTCTTGATTATTCATGTATTTTCTCGTCCGTTTCGTAATTTCGTCTTCGAAAATTTGTTCAATTGAGCTTGAATTATCATAAGGTTTACGTGAAGTGTTTAGGCGAGATTTTTTTTTCAAGTTTCCAGAAGGGCTTACTTTCAGTTCATCAATGCTTGTAAATATTTTTTCCCAAATTATCGTTTAGATATTATTTTGTTTTGTGGATAAAATTCTTGACTATATCAGTGCATCAACACGTTAATATTGCTCCTTTGATGATGTTTAATTCGTAATATTTCTCACTATAGTTGTAATTACTTCCCCACCCCGCAGAAGTACACTTTTAATTTGACCTTAGCCTCATGAATAAAGGATTGTGCATGATATTAACATTAGTACTTCCTTCGATTGATGGAAAAAAATGGATTTTTCGAGTTGTCGAATGAGACCTCATCCACTTACACAGGTGAAACCGATGTACTGATGATGGAGCAGCGGTGTGGTGAAATAGGCTGGAGCACTTCCAATGGATGCTCTTTTTTCCCTTCCAACGAACGAATGATCGGAACCGCGGATTTGGCTCTCAATCGACATAATCGCTTTCCCTGTCGTGATCGCCGTACACCCTTCCTCCCCCTTTTCGCCCCCGTCCGTGTCACTCCCGTTCTGCCAATCCGCTTCCTTCCCGGCGGTTACGCGGACGCTTCAGTCTCAATAGCCCCAATCTCGTCCCGCATTAGCGACGGAGGTAATCAATCCTCAGCCCCAGTGCAGCCTCCTCCTCTTTGTATCTCATCCGTCCCGTCTTGTTGCGCTCGTCGCTTGAGCGACTTCCCTCGAAGGTCACGCGGTCAGATCCCACCTCTCACGCTCCATTTCACCCGTCGGTATCTCTACCCCAGTGCTCTGCAGGTTGGTCCACACCTAATCATCCGGTGCTCAATTTCTGTGTTGAGGATATTTTCGATGAATCGAGACGAGGGTAGGCTGCTAATAGCAGCAATTTTCGGGGAGCTGCGAGCGGGTAATTTTTAGGACTTTGTTGTTTACTTAACGGGTTTGAAATAACACGTGTGCGGTTGTATGTGTTTTGTGTAATCCACAATCCATTACGCACGGTGGGTGTGCAATAGGCATGATACACAGTTATTCACCCAAGCGACTTTTTTTTCCGGCTCTGGGAATTATTTATTTATAATTATATTCTTGTTGACAGTATGATAAAAGCGTTCAGGACATTAAGTTAGAATTCCATGTATTGTAATCAATGACAGGAAGAGAAACAGCGCCATTCGCTACTAGCTTAATTTAATTTGTGAAGTTAAATACCGATCCCTTCATGTACAGCTTATAATTACATATCCTTTCTATTCGTATTGTAATGCTGGGCTGGCTTTGAGGAAGGAATTTAATCAATGCGTAGTAAATAGGAAGTGAAGGGTGACGAATTCGGGTGGAAATACATTGCTGAAGCAGTTTGCTCATTGTTGCAATGGATATCAACAATCAGAGACGGGAATTTTCCCTCTAAAATGCTTATTTGGTAATTTGACGCAGCGGGTGGTTGGTTTTATCAGTTATTATGTATTCCCTGTTAATCTCTGTAATTTATCTCCCACCCTCCTCCTACCAACTTTTTTATTGATCTTATTATGTCACCTAGATGTGCACATTTTACAAAGACTGTAGCTTTGTCAGACAGTTTTCATTGCTTGCATTTATTTTGGCTAGAAGTCACTGTTGCCAAAAAATTAGCTTTCTCCTGAATGGCAACGCAAGTGAAAACAACTAAACTGTTACGGCTAATTTATCCTTCATCTCGTCCTTGTGCGGAACTCATTCATTCGTTTCTACTTCTTTACGAGGATTGACTTAAATTATCCCATCCTGACTAAATCCCCCGTGACAAGATAGATCTTTCATTATGCATTTTATCCTCTTCTCCATTTGTTTATTTGTAGTATTCTTGCCACCCTTTCTATTTTCTCTATATTATATCTTTAAATAATCAGATTTGTTTTTATGGTTTGCCCTTTTCTTTCGTCCTCCTTTTTGCTAGCCGTGGCTGCGTTTAACATTTTTCCTCTTCGACTCCTTCTCTGGCGTCATCATATCTCATTTTCTCTCTCCATTTGGTGTTTATCATTTTGCTTCAGCTCTTAGTTTCAGAGTGTTCTACTCGTTTCTCCTCTGAATTTTTAATGATGCTTGTTTCCGCAGAGTTTTTAATCTCCATAAAAATGTCTTCGCATGCAGCACTCGTGTGAGTAATCATTTTACCCACAATACAGTCTTTGAACCTTCATTACGAACGTCGTTTTAGCACATCTACGCGAGGAATACTCCAAAACATTTACTCTCTAAGTACGCTTGATATGTCGTTTGCTCACTACGCAATGTTTACCCTTAGTTTTACTCGTCGGCTCGCTAAAAATTTTATTTTTCTAGTTGAAATCATGTTGAAATGGCCTCAAACTTCTGATTACATTTCTTTATACGACGCGCATTCGTAGGTCGTTCGAATAAAAATATAGCCGCGAGTTGTGATAAAAAATTATTATGCAGTGTCCTCTGATGGTTCGCATTCGTAGGTAGTTCCTTGTCTGTGGTGTAATTGCTCATGCTCTATTCTCGCCTTTCATCCTTCAGTGAATACAATCCGACATTATCACTTTCGCAGTCGGAGGCCTCCAAAGTCGCGCCGGCGGCTAAATCCGGGCTTCGACGCCGTGAACTTCATGACGGATGAGTAGCAAACGGGGTCCCCGCGTTCTCAGTTTAATCCGGTGGTGAGATTCGATGACGAAGGGAGCCTGAAATATCAGACGCACCCCTCGCTGATTCCCTTTAACCCTTCGTACCCTTCTTTCCTCCCCTCACCTTTATCCTTTCCGTACATTTTATCCTTTTTTCGTTGGGCGGGATACTGCTTCTGGGATCCTTTGATCGTTGATGGAGTTACCAATCCTCTTTTTTTTTAAAGAAATAATTGAAGTATCCGCCCCACTCACATCATTTTCCGTCGCGTCTAATAATTATTATGGTTAAGTTGATTTTAGAAAATTCTTCCACCCTTTCTGGCATCTTTTAAAATATCGCCGCGCACGAATACTAAAGAAGCCAAAAAAAATGGCACCCTTATAATTACGTGGCTTCCAGGAGTTCTTTCTGAAACCTCTAATCCTAAGCTTAACCTTCCAGCTCGCTATGTAACGAATTTACTGATACGTTAATGTCGTGAACGTGTGGAGTTTATTTACTGGGCTGTGTTGAGGTCAGGTTATTTTTTAGAGATCTCTGTGAGCACACACTTGCTTTGTCACTATATGCCAAAGTCATTAAAAGTGTAAAAAATAATCACCCTACCGCCATCTCTCCCGGGGATATACCTATATTCGCTTTCGCGTCTCGCACTTAACCCCCTTCCTGTTGCGCGTGTAAAAACGCAAGGAGGCGCCCGAAAGGTTTTAATTTTGCCGGAATGAAACCGACCTTTCGCCAGCCCTTCCTCATGTTATTATCACACCTCAATACACGCCTCCCGTTTCCCCTTTTCCCACCGCACCCCCCGCCTGCTTCGTTCCCTCGACCCTTCCCCCGAATCCACCCACGTGCTCTTTCCCCTTCCCTCCCTCCGTCCTCCCCTTCGTCGTTAACCCTTCCAATCCCCCCTCTTCCTGCTTGCTTGCATTCGCCCCTCATTTTCGTTTTCCTTCTCCAATCTTCTCTCCCCCCACATCTCCGTCCTCTCTTCCCTCTCCCTCCCTGCCTTCACACCCCTTCCCAATGTTTCCCCTTACCGCTCCTCCTCCTCCACCCCACGTTCCCAACTTCGTCCCACCGCTTCACCCCCTTCCCCCCTTTCCCCTGAGTCGTGACCTAGCTCGCGATCGATAGTCCACGACCTCGCCCATTTCACTCTCGTGGGGAGAATAAGAGACGGAGAGACATATATTCTCCATCCTCTCTCTCTCTCTCTCTCTCTCTGCATCTCGCCTCCCTCCCTCCTATATATGTGTTCCTCCCTTCATCTCCACGCTGTTCTTCCGGCTCTCCGTCTCTACGCTCCCTCGCTCGGCAGGATGATGGTAAAGATTAAGGGTTTTAGTAGGTACAGGTAAGGTTTTAAGTTGGAGGAATGTGAAACTTAGTGGGCGGCTTTAAATCATCTTGTTAAAATTAAATCCAGGACCATCCTTCTGGCCGTAGATCTTCCCAATCTTCGAATTCTGTCGAATGCTTACAGAAGAACGTTTAAGTTCCACCATTTCTCACCTCGGTTTTTCTAAAACCGCGGCTTGGGCTATGAATTTATGCTTAATTTGCGAAAATATCATTGCCTCTTTCACTAATCCGTCCTTAAAACAATTAAATAAGCAGTTGTTTCAGGAATGTCACGTAGCGTAGTTCCTAATATATAGGTTTATCATTTAGAGCAGTTGGTATTTTATGCCTCTTTTCCTTATCCTCAGTTCCATATTCCTCCCTACCCGTTGTTGACCCTTGGTCGGGTGTCCATAGTCTCCACTTGCGTATTTCACCCCAAGCCACCCCGAAGACTTGTGTTTGTTCGCCATCCTTAAGTGTAATAGCTCTTGGTAATTATGGATACGATTTGTCTGATGCTTATATCGATATTGTTTCATAGAGGGTCTAATTATAATGGTGTACTCAATTGAATATTTCAACTGAATATATTTTAACCCCCGTGTATTCTCTATACTGCCGTGTTTGGTTAGAGTATGGAACCTCCTTTGTCCAACCCCGATTCTTGAGACAGAAAGTCATTGCCCCGTTTCTCTAATCTTTCCCCTTCAATTGAAATTTGAACAGGACTCCACTGACTAGCCAGATCTATCGGAGATTTTTTATGGCCGCAAGTCATACGTATTCACATCGATCTATTTTCTAGTGTAGTCTCTTTAGGGTTTTTTATTTTTGACTCGCTGTTCACTCCTGCCTTAAAATTCAGCGAGACCATCTGTCTCAGCACTGGTTCAAGAGCGATCGATGCGTGCTGCCGTGCTCTGTAGAAAGTCGATGCATTCTCAACTTTTGAAGGGGAGAATTTCATTTGGACGTGATTCAGCGCTTTTCTTTGCTCTCTTTAATTAATTAATTTATCTAGTTTATTTGCCTCAAACTATTATTTACTCTTGCCTTCAATTTCTCGTACCGTACATGTTCACTTCTTTCCTGTTTTATATTTCCGTTTCCGTTATTTTCTTTGATCTCTGCTCTTTTTCGGAGGCGGCTTATTAAGTACAGTAAACTTAAACCTTAGAAGAATTACCTTTCCTTCACCCCGATAGAGGCTTACAAATTCCTCTAGCATGATTTACCTCTCCATTCATTTCTAATTCATTGAGTTCAAGGAAATTATTGCGTCACAAAGTTTCCTATTAATAAAATGTTGTGTATTCTTGGTCAGCTAAATTTTGTATTAATTGAATGTCCTATTCAATATCAATTATAATTTTCGGGCCCTATCCTCGTTTGAACTTCTCTACTATTAGATTCAATCTTTATTCGCGCAGAGAACTTCTTCATTTACAAGGAGCATCTGTTTTAATGGATTTTTCTATATACCATCGTCGAATGTCCATGATCTAAATGGAATTTGAGAGGGTTTAGAAAAGAATTTGCAATTTACTAATGTTTAAAACACAATTTAATACGACCTTATTTTCAATGACACTGTGTCATTAAAACCTAGGTCGTATAAATTTATGTTTTAAACTGTGGTGATTGCAATTTTGTTCCTTCTTTTCTAATTATGTTCAAATACCACCGTATATCGCTGGAATTCCGAATTCGTTTTCAGGGGTCATTTCAAATGCGGTTCCTGGAAGAGGACTCTTCGTATTTTTCACAGAGGAGGTCACTAGTACATAGAAGATAGCTGTGAGAAGCAGTGTAAGATTCAGGAGTCCCTCGATGGTTACCCACGGAAGGAGGTCTTCCAGTCCATCTACTTTTACGATGTCATTCGGCTCTCCGAAAAAAAATACTAGGATTTGGCTTTAAGGGTGTGGGCGGAGGATCTGATGAGACGACAAGGGGGAAATCTCGAGCGAAAGAAAAACGGAAAGGAAATCGGGGGTCACTTAGCGAGAGGAAAAAAGGGGATTGAGGGGTGGTGGGGACCTTCTTGAGGCAGCGAGAGTTTCCTTAGGGCGCAGTGGGAGACGGGCATCTCGTCGCATGCGACAGCTCATGAACGGGCTAAATAGCCAAGATTCCCGGAAGGGACGGCATATTTAATGCCCGGATATATGCTAATGTTTGGATAGACGCTTGAAATATTTTTTCGCGCCCCGGAGAATGCGAAATATTTAACGGGCCTGGCGGAGCGAGGATGTTTAGCGCTCATTAAAATTCGAAATGTTTAATACCCTCCCTGCGGACATATTTATTCGTGGAAGGGGAAGAGTGGCGCATCCAACTCCGCTTCGGAGCGCACGAGGCATTTGTTTTCTTCCCCCAGTTCGGAGTGATGAGGCGGTCGGTACGAAAACAGTCTTTAATAATTTCAGGTGTGCGTGACTTGCTCAATTTTTTGGACGTTTCTCGCCCGGAGAGGGAGGCGAAGGGAAAGAATCCAGTGCCCCAGGTGCATGTATTTACCGGTGTTTTGACGCAATGTGAGGCTTTGTGGCGAGGGATGAGTGTCGGTTCGGCGTTTTGTAGTCCGAAGTATGTATTTCGAAGTGTAGGGGCATGAAATAATGAGTCGTCCATGTTTATTCTTTCAGAGATCTTTCTTGCACTCATCACGTCATTTTCGCGTCCCGACCGCTCTTGGATATATGGGTGGATGGTTCATAACTCCTTCTCTTTGGATAAGTGAACAAAATGAACATTTGCGCAAATACCGTTTTGATTGTTACGTATGGTAACTACTGGAGCCATTTATTTATTTATTTAAATATCCATTACCACCGAAAACAGCACTTGTGGCCTTTACATAGGGATGTTAAGAACAATGAACAACAGACGAGCACACACATCGGACTCGAATCAACGACCCTCAGGTTTGTAGGCGAGGACTTTACCACGCCGCCACCGGGGCCGACAAATTCATCGGAATTCGACCCCAACCACGCTCTGGTCAACGCCAGAGTAGGGTAAAGTGCCTGTTTTTCAAATTGACTGATGCATAAATTAACCAACCTTTTAGTCATTAACGACCGTTACTCTTCAGGCGATTTTATCACCTCTGGATTGTCGGAGACTTGGAAATCACCGACTGAGAACGAAGAAAATTTCATCAGGAATGAGTCTTGAATGCTGGCCGAATTTTCTATTTCACCTTTTAGAACCGCGGAGCACGGATCGAAATCAAATTTACCGGAAGGATATTACGGGAGACCTCTTTATTTTTTTATAAGGAGACTTTTGCAAATGACTGTCTTTGCCTAGTGCCCGATTGCATCGCATGCTCCGGGGCGACGATGAACGCCTTACACTGCGTGCAGTAGCGGGCTGAGGAATTGAAAGGAAGCACGAAGATGCTTAGCACCGCTTAAGTCACGGCGTGTGGTGAGGGAAGGGTTCGGAGAGGGGAAATTTCGGTGGAGGTGGAAAGGGGTTGGAGAGGAGAGATGCATAGGGGTGTAAGGAAGGGGGGGGGGAGAGGTGGATGGCGTGGGTGGGAGAGAAGGTGCGTCGAGGTAGAGGTGGGGGAGGGCGAAGGAGAGATTGTGTGTGGGCGATAGGGGAAGCGTCGGGATGGACTGCGGTACGAGTGAGGAGGGAGGGAGGGGGGAGGGTTTGGGTAACTGATTTATGCCGGTACGTAATGCTTACAAATATGCGCACTATACGCTCTCACCCAAGAGAGGTATCTCCCCTTAGGGGCCGGGAGTGTTTGGGAGGGGGGAGGGGTACGGAGGATTTTGGGAAGAAGGAAGAAAATTTAATCTTTATTTATTCACGCGTAAAGTTTGATTTAGGGATCTCGACCCTTTTGTGGCCGTATATATATTTTTTTCACTCACTTCTCGCTCTCTCTCTCTCTCTTTTATCCCATTGCCGCTTATTCGCTGGTATCGTGAAGTGCAGCTGTTCCACTTAGGATCCGTTCCGTTGGGTCGTGGAGGGGGTTGGAGGAGGTTTTTTTTTATTTCCTCAAGCGTGCCGCGCGCATAGCGTAAATTTGGGAAATACTTCATTATATTTCTCGGTTTTTCCCTCTAGCTTCATCTGTTTCTTCTCGGATTCATTTTTTTCGTCCATATTTATCTCGCTCCCTCGTCTCGTGGTCTCAGCATTTTTTTCCCTTAATTTCTCTCTCTCTCTCTCTTTCCCGGCTATCAACTCTCATTTCTTTCCCGGCGGTTCCTTTTCCGTATTAATGGTTTATTTCTTTATGGTTCCGCCGCGCGCTGCGTTATTAGGCACGGCAGATTGCGGACTAAAATTATGTGTTCTAAGCTGACAGCGGAATTTGGGCTTCCTGACTGAATCTCGACTGGAAACAGGCACTTCCTGTTCAACTAGTCAGATTCACAGTGTCAGTCATTCATCTCAGTAGTGAATCACGTATCCTCAATTTACGTAACGTACGCCGGACGGAAGTGCTTAATAGTTTGGTAGTGTAAAATATAGCACATTAGGCCTACGCGTTTAATATGTTTATGTATCCACATCTTGATTAAGGGATTTATCTTTTGAGGTCACTCTTATTCCCAGAGAAGACGCGGTCGATTCGTAATGTGTTTAAATTTCGAGATTGTTTTAAGAGTTCAACGCCTCCGTCGTAGTGGTAGCCTGCAAATGATCCCCATGAGTTCTGACAGGAGGTGTTGCGGCACCAGCCGTTTGCATATTCTACGATGTATGTGATTTGGCGGGCGGCCCATCCAGAATTAGTGTAACGATAACTGAGTTTCTTGATGTGATGATGTATTGCAGCGTAAGGCAGTACTGCTTTTATGATCACGACTGGTTCCCAGGAATAATGAATCATCGTGCGGCGAGGATTTTATTGGGAAATGAGGAGTGAAGTAGACTGAAGGTGTTTGAGATTTTGAAGTGAAAATGCCTTTATAAAGTGAAATGGACGGGAGAAATATTGACGGAAAAGTATTTGGTGAAGTAGAGGAAGTTTCAGGAGAAAATACGGAGAGGAAGAGTGGATGCAGTGGTTTTGAAGGTCGTCACGGAATAAATAATCTTTTGCCTGAACAGGAAAGGAAGGGGAAAAGAATAGGATTTTTGGAGGTAGGGATGGTGCGGAGAAATTTATACAATATAGCAGAACGTTATTTAAATTTTAAGCATATCCGGATGCAGTGGATTATGTAGCCAGGTATTATATGCGTCTAAACCCACCCTAATTGATAGAACACCTGGTGTGGAATCACGGATGCATCTTTCGCGTTATCGAATTCTGTATCGATAACGTGTACCCCTAAAGTACCGCAGGGTTAACAATAACTGTCTATAAAATTTGCTCCACTTATTGTGATAAGTAATTTAAAGTGTTGCGCGAAAAATGAAGAATGGAGATCCTCTTCTCTCTGACATAAGTTAAATCAAAAAAATAACGATAACGCTAGCGCACGCCTTATGAAGATCCATGATCGAGGCCCTGGTGTAACAGAAAACGATTTTATGTCATTGATGTATCAGTATTTTCAATACATACCTATTCATTAAAATACAGAGGCTGATTTGTTTTTTGCGCCGTTTTATTTCCACATTTCGATTCACTGGTTTCATCTTACTACTTATTACGTTTCCTCTGAGAGGGTTTGCATACTATCATCGTAGCCTTCGCAGGCAGCGGAGTCACCTCAACAACCTTTGCATATATTCTCACGGATCTCGTCAAAGCTCATAGGGGTTCTGTACTTCCGTCGGTTTCGGTACATCGCCTTTAAAATGGGGCTTTAAATTGCAATCTAACTCATTGAACGATTTTAAAGGTCTCCCGTCAGACGCCGTCTCACGTGCCATTACAAGAGCGATCTCATTACGATTCCGGCGCATTGACTCGTGTCGCCCGTTCAAGTCGCTCAAAAGACTGTGCCGAGTACCAAACAAGTCAGTCTACCGCTCTCTTTCCTCCCCGGCATAAATGGCGCATGACGCGGTGCGCTCACGAGTGAAATGACGTTGCATGCTTCGGTGCGAATCCCATGGATGACCTCTTGACATGTCTCTCACCCCCCCTTCCCCCATTCCGCCGAGCCTCCTTACCTCCCCCTCCGTACGGGGGTGTACTTACCTTCTGCATTATGTGGCTTCAGGAATAACGAGGTGCCGCTTCGGTGGGCAGAGGATTTGGAAGGGACTGTAATGGACTGTTTGGCAATGTAGATGTATTTCAATGGCTGTGTTGGAAACCCGATGGCATCTTATAATTTAGAAGTGATAATTTTATGTCGTGTCAATGTTTTCTCGACCCGCGCTAACGTGAGCTCTGACCACAGTGATGTTCTCAGGCATTATTTCCATCACTATAGCAAATGTTCCACAGAGAAAAAATCATTCGCCTTGACCGGGACGGGAAGCAGTCTGTGAACATCTTGTTCCTTTAGAGCCTTATAATTTCCACCGAGAAAGAGGACGCCTTGGTAGCTCAACTGGTAGAGTACCTGGCCGGAAATCAGGGGGTCCGGGTTCGTGTCCCGGTCAAGGCGAATGATTTTTTCTCTGTGGAACATTTGCTATAGTGCAATTTCAGCGGGTAACGCCGCTAAAGTTTTCACGGCTAGTTCGTGCGCTTTGAATTAATTATTTCCATCAATTCTGAACAGTTTTAGTTCATGATAATTTAATGTGCTTAAAATATTGTGTAAGGAGCTCCTAAAATGGAGCGTAGCCTTATGCGGAATGAATATCTTATAGAAAGAGAAGTTATGCTGGCTATAGTCTCCAGAAATGTGAGTTTTGAGGATTACGGAGGGGGTAGACTAGGTGGAGAAAGAAGAAAAATATGGGTTTCGGTCAGCTTAAGGTTTGGCTAAAGGTGTCCCGAGTTCAGGAGGGCTTCTTTTGTTTTATGGAAAAAATTCCGGGGGTCACATCAAAATATGGAGAGATAATTCAAGGAAGTTACTGTCGAAATACATAATCTTGGTAGTACACCTACATTTTAGAGGTGACTGACATCAGTTTTATGCCGTCAGCTCTCTGACAATATATT
This sequence comes from Platycnemis pennipes, assembly GCA_933228895.1. Classification (NCBI taxonomy): domain Eukaryota; kingdom Metazoa; phylum Arthropoda; class Insecta; order Odonata; family Platycnemididae; genus Platycnemis; species Platycnemis pennipes. Next base: position 123,213,018 of record OW121848.1, read on the forward strand.
TAGTGCAGAGCGTTTATTTAGGATCTCATCGATTTCTTCATATCGGGTGATATGGCGGCCACTGTTTCTGAAGGACCGACTTGCTCTTAGTTCGAGGGGCATATCTTTGGTATAAATGAGGCAACCATTTGCTTATCAATACAGGGTGTGATAAATCAATTTTAAGATTAAAAATGTCCTATGATTGAATTTGATTTACTGGAAATGAACTAGTGCAAAATTTATTGGATTCAGAAAAAATTGGCGAAGATGACATCTCGGTGAAAACTTGTTTTTTATAGATTTTTATTAGCATGTTCGGTTGACACCCACGGCTAAGTATATGGTCTTTTTACCCGTGAACTGAATTAGGAAGTCGATTGAATAGTTTTATCTAATCACTCTGTCAGGCTCGTAACTATACCAGGGTACGAATATTATCCAAGATGAATGAATTTCCCATTTAGTTATATCTCTGACATATGCAATGCGAGATTAGATCAGGATTTTTACAGGAAATTAATGAAATTATTGGGTTGATCATCGATTCAGCTCTCACCATTCCATTCGTGAGCAAGTTTCGCGTCGCTGTATTCAAATCGCGCGCCTGCTTTTGGGACAAGGTATGTTCAGAAGTGTATGCTGGATAGTTCTGTTTATCGGTGCGTTAATTTCGTCCATAGAAAGTAGTGGCAGGGCGGTCCGGCGTGCGTTGTTCTCGCCTCGTTAGCCGAGAGAGAAGCGGAGGACGCGAGGCGAGGCACGTCTTCCCTCTGCCGCACGGCTTGCTGGTTCCTTCGTCGGCCTGGGCGTGGAAAACCTAATTCTGGGAAGCCAGGGATAATTGCATTACGAATGCAGGACTGGAGCATCTCGGTCCTCCGCATGTTGTGCGCTACGAGAGACTAACTGCGCAAGCCATGAAAGCACTTACTAGACGCCACATCCCTGGGACGATGCCACCCACCCTCAAATCTCCACAGCTGAATGAAATGGAAAATCCCCAGCAAGTACTCAATCTCAGACACGAGTGTTGTTTTTACATTCATGTTTCATCGCAATACGATCATGAAAAACCTCGTGAATTCAAATGAAAAGCAATTGTATGATGCGGATTCTTTCATTTTTTGGCTTGGTGTCGCGTAAACTAAGTAGCAGCTGGTCATTATATTTTGGCATTGGTTAAAAATAAATGATTTTATAAGGTCGAGGTATTTGGATACCCCACGCATGAGAAACATTTTTTATTTGTGATTTATTTTTTCGTTATAAGAATAAACAGCTTAAATGACCAGGCGTTTAGAGATGCTTGCACTTTGACCTCGCGTTGCTGATTTAGGCCCTGATTGTTTGGATTGGTGCCGACTTAAAACTACTTGCGGCTGTTAATCCTCAGGCCGTTTATTCAGATCTCGCTGATTGCTTCGGATTCATGATGCAACATTTTGTATTTTGTGGTATGATTAGTTACAGCTTATAAGCGCATAATCACATCCCGGTATTGGGTTCTTGAACTGTCACCAAATTAATCCAAGTTCGCCTTTTTTACTCCATAAAAGCCTTTGCTGCGAAAGGATCGTATCAAAATCCATTCAGTGATTGATTTTGGGGACAACTCAGTTCCGTGCGAAATGATCCGTATCCACTTCCTTCCGAAGGCTCTCGATGTCGGAATACCGAGAATTATCACCCTCGGGTTTAGAAGTTAAACGGGTTTCGGAAAATGTAAATATCTCATGTAATGCTTACTGTATTTTCTGAGAGAGTAGAAGTATGCCTGTTTAATACGTACTTTGAGCAATATTGAAGGACGTAAAGGAGAAGTAGTAGTCTGCAAAAGTTAGCCGTTATAAGAATCGAGAGGAGAACTGGTGCAGGAAAACCTCTCTTAGGGTTGATGAATGGTGGATGGTGGTAATGCTATGAACATCGCGTTCCGTAGTCCGTTTACCATTGCCGTATACCTTGTGTGGGATCATTAGCACTAGGTTGCATTCTACAGATATACATGCACGTCTACAGAGTGCTCTGCTTGCCTCGTCTAGGAGATGGGTACATGCAGCTAATATTGTTAGTAAAACATTGGTGCCAATATCGCGCTACTAAATGGTTGTAAGCTACGAAGAAATTTAATTTTTCATCGATGAGTTTGAATTCACTGTATTATTTATTACAATAGACTTGCTGAGTAGTTCGACCGGAGTAGTCCGTTGGAGGGGATGCTATTACCGTACTCTGATTTCTCTCGTGGCACATCAGCGAAAATATTCCTAAAGTAACCGGTAGGCCGTACAGTAAACGGTAACCGGTACGGTAAAATTATGAGGGAATGTTGCTCTTGGCACGGTAGCAGCAAAGACTGGTAACTTTACGTGTTCCAAATTAGTGCCCCCAGTCTTGAGAGTAGCGTGATGGTTTTGCATGTTGTGGAAATTCGTTGTGGTGAGGCCGTATCCTAGGTAACGAGGGGGTGGAGAGATCCGTAGCAATCCCTGTTTTGGCCGCGCTTGATCACGCACGCTGTCACTCCCAACGAGTCGTCCTCCCATGAGGTATCCATTCTGGTAACCCTCGCACGAGATCCTCCTTTCGTCTCGCGTGAGCGTGCGTCCTTGCGGCCGTCCGGACTTGCCTGATTCCGAGAAACGTGCTTAAGAGAGAGATGCTGCGAGCGGGGAGGGGGAGTGGATGGGAAGGAAGCAATCAATAGGAGGGCGCGGGGGAAGCGGAGGGATGGACTAGGAGAGAGAGACACATACACGGTGGGTGCGGATGAGCTCTGGCCTGCGTTGGGTCCGAAGGAGTGGGTGGTGGAGGGGCGTGGGAGCTGGCTTGTGGCATTGGGCCGCGCTGCTGCCTGGGAGAGAGTGGAGATGGATTGGGGAGCGTGCTCTGGAGGGTGGGTTTCGGGGGTGGTTGGGCGGGCGAAGGGAGGTGGCGCTCGGCCGGTGTGCCATTTATATCCCCGCCCGGAATAGAACAGTGAGCTCCAGAAGCGCTGTCTCACGACGGTCCTTTTCTGCCCCTTCCTTCCATCTTCATTTCTTCCTCGGTGCTAGGCGCTCGGCTCCAAGTCTTCTCTCCCGGTGCAAGATCCCCGCCCTCCTCGCATCCCACCCCCCTCTCTTCTCCATTCACTAAACGCCCCGACCGCGTGGCTATCGATGCAGTATCTCTCATTCGGAGGGGCGCCAGGCATTGTGTCGCGCGTATGGGGGATGGCGACGGAGTGGTTGAGTCTGATTGATGCTCTCGAATTTCACGGTTGGTTTCCTCGGGTTTGATTTCGTCGCATCCTTAACTCGGTTTCATCAGCGAGAAACGGATGACCTGGTTGAAGTTCTCTCGGTTTATCCACCGTTTAAGATACCCAAGTATTATCGATATTTTGATGCCGTTCTAGCATTTAATTGTGGATCAGAATGTAGACAACGAAAATACACCATCCAATTAGTTCGTCGGGTATGCCGGTTATATTTTCAAAGAGTTGAAATATTGACAGTGGGTTTGTTATTCTCCGAATCTTTCTTAGACGATTGCCTGTTATTTTTGCTTCACTACAATGCAAAATAAATTCAACCTCTGACTCAATACTGTGCATTAAATCTCCAAGCGTAGTGTAAATCTTGTCTTTAGCTTTTCCTGCTTCAGGTTCCCCTAGGCTTCAGGTGTTAGAGCGTTGGAGATTTCCAGTTTATCAATGGGTATGGAATCAAAGGTATATAATATGATTGGTGTACAGTAATGTCACCTTAACTTGGGAATTTATTTATAGCAACACGTAAGTAGCTCACTACTGGTTTCAAGGTTTTAAGAAACTTGTGGTCTTATGGTCGCTTTACACGACACAATTTTTTTTTATTTTTTGTACAAACGCTTGTATAAACTGAACGAAATTGTATGTTTGTCTGAATGGAATTAGAATAGGTTCTATGTTCCGTTCAGACATTCGTACAAGCATTCACACAATTTGCCGCTTTACACGGTACAATTTTCTCATACAAGCGTTTGTACGATAAATTGTACAAAAAATTGTATTGTGTAAAGCGGGCTTTATGAAGTTTTTCTTGGAGGATGTCCTTTGAAATGTGTTATGCTCTTGGATGTGAAGCTAGTTAAATATAGAACTGTATCGTGCGGATCATCCTCTTCTTGTGCATCTTCGTCTGTAAGATTCAACGAGACATCCACCTCTCATTGCTCCGAAGAAATTTAAGTCATTTTCCTTCCGCAAGCAAGAGACGCATGGAAGTGGAGAAGGGTTGGCGCAGCATACTGTTTCGCTACCCCATAATTTTATCTTTAAAAATCACTTCTGAGATGTCCTGTTACTTCCCATTTTATTTTTTTCCAAATTAGGGAACATCCATCATTGACACCGTGCGATTGTGGCCAAGAGGAATCTAGGTTGTTGACTTTCTTTGCCAAGTAGGTTACTGGTGGCTATTTTCAAAATGAAAAATCGAGTATTCTGTTCAAGAAAAAATGGTTGAAGAAATGAGTAGTATAGGTTTTTCCTCCCGCTATAATGTAAATAGTTATATTTGTTTCGAGATACAAGTAATAGTTTATGCATGCGGAACTTTGAAGTCGCAAGAGTACCCCCTACGTAAGATAAGCAAAGTTCCAGGAGAATAATTATCTTGCCAACTGGAAAATAGTATGAAGACGACGAGCTCGACTGAGAGAGAGATTGTAGGGTTATAAGGCTTATAGCTATTCCCATCTTTTATCTTATGATTTACGGAAAAGAAAATATTTATTTCTACTCAATTCTTACTTATTTCAATTGAATTGAATGAATAAAAATATGGTATAGTTGCTGAGCCAAAAAGACGGTTATCTTAAGCAACAACCTTCGTTCTTTAATTTCCATTAATTAGCGTAAAAAATCTTTTTCCGGATGACCATATCTCTCTGTTGATTTTAAGAGTTCACAGGATTTTCATTTATTTGCTGTACATTTAATTGGAAACCATTTGGAAAAGAGGTGTTGTTAAATCTTTACTTTATAAATGAAACTTTGACATTTCAAAAAGTGTACACTTAGTGTGAACTGAACAGCCGATGTGTATGCAGACGCTCAGATGGAAAACCTATTATTTAAAAAAGTTTGTGAAATTTAATGTTTATCCTTTCTTCGCACCAATGAAAGTAACTGAGGAGGTTAGATCGCGGGAATCGAAGTTTACCTCGGAAGTAGAACTCAATCACCTGAGAAAAGTGTTTTTAGAAAGTGCAGATTTAATAATGTCCAAGGTAAAGTTGCGAATAATTTGTATTGATTTTTGTAATATTTGTATTGATGGTATGGTATTGTATATTTTATGCCACTCTTGAAATCTGTCGGTGAGAAGTGTTCTATTCCATACATCGACTTTATAAGTGACATCCGTAATTTTGATCCGGAATAAGGGCAAATATTGAATTATCTTTCGGCTGGTGTGCGTCTCAAGGTTGTGCAATCGGCATTTCTAATTAAAATTTTCAAATTAAAAAATGGTTTCCAGCTTTAAGAAAGACCTTTACATGTACTTCTTATGGGGACGCTTGGACTCGACTGGAGTCGCACCGAAGACCATTGGTTACAAGAAAAGTAGCCTATCATCTGCCCAGGGAAGACATTTGATAAACCTTAAACATTTGTGCTACATTTGGTTCTCGAGCTCATAGAGGTGATCATATTAATGTACATATATGCATGCATACTTTATGTATAAAATATACAAGTTACATATGGGATATCTAATACTGGAAAGTGTGCTGACGTGAATACGATTATACGAATTGGGAGATATCTTCCGTGACACGACGTGAAATTAAGATTTTGCTCTTTAATTTCCATTGGTTTTTGCTCACCTGATTTAAAAGCATAGTAATTCTGTCTATGTCATACTGCTTGGTTAGTTTCTCCATTTCAAGGGATTCAATCATGTGGATTTTTCTCTACAACGTAGAAATGGTCAAGCAGTTCTTTGAAGTGCGGCAAAAAGATAGTCAATCCTTTACGACCTCATTCGCTGTCCAGTTTTACAAGTGAAGGTCGGATCACATGCTTCAGACTTCTGACACATGAACATCCAAAACGTGGCTTCACGACAGATAGTGTTACCAGCCAATTGCCATATCCATTTTTCACTTATGATCTTCTCGACTTGCAAAAAATGCTCACTTGTTTTCTTTATAAAATTATGAATCTTCAATTGCATGATTTGACAATTCATCTAACCTTACTTGCTACAGTTTTATTGGGTATCAAATCAACGTATAATATTGCATTAGAGAGATAATACATTTTCTGGGTACACCAAATCGCTTTTGAAATGGATAAATATTTTGGAGAGTCTCTAAGCAACCCTGAATTCATCAAAGATTCACAGTATTGTGTCTTTCGGGTTCTCTCTGAAAAAAATTCTTCATTTTGAAAATTCCTCGAATAACAAACATGGACTCTGGATGGCTTCCGACTCGAAGAATGGAACGAATCTAGATCTCCACTGTTATTACAGTTATTGGATTGGCATTGCAGTTTGATATTCTAAAAGCTTAGGCCACTAGCGCAGCGAAAAATACTCCATCTCACAACGCCGTATAATTCCTGAATCTTTCCTACTCGCGATGGAGCATTTTTCTCGGGCAAAGCAATATACCACCTATATTCAACGTAAGCGCCACTACTCAACCTCTCATGACCTACTGAAATCTCCGCTGGGACATTTATTCGGGGAAATTCTCCAGTTTGTTTTAGCATTACGAATTTACGCCAGCCAATCCAATTACGGAGCTCGTGAATCCAGAATCAAGTTTAGCTTTCGCTTACTCCATGGGCGTTTTCCTTCCGAGGTCGCCCTCATCTCCCCTCAGCATTTTCTCGACCTCTTATTTCCGGTCGGTCCTGACATCCACTCCTTTCTCCTTTCAACCTTTCATTAATTCTGTCACCGCCAGCGAAAAGATTAAAGTCTGAGAATGCATCTCTCCCCGCATGCACCTCGTTCAGTTCATACCACCTCGCCGGCAGTCATGTCTCTCTCTCTCTCTCCGCCTCCCCGTCCTCCTATAGCTCCCGTAGTAATCTTCGCACTTCGCATCCCACGGAGCAATCTGCTGCAATCCCATACCAGTCGGTTCCTCCCTCCGCGCCGACTTAAGAATACGGAGAGGCTGAAAGGGGGGGGGTGGGGAGGAAAGACGACACACCCCTCGCGAATGAGCTCGCTGCTAAACGGTAGCACGACTCCGCTGCGCAGTTTTAATTTGCCCGAGGAGGCGGATGCGGGGGGGATCTCGCATTGTTTCCTCTTCCCTCCCTTTCTCCGATTCCCTCCCTCCTCATTCTTTCCCTCCCATCGCGACGCGGTTGCGAGACAAAAGGATTGCTCGGAAGGATGAGGGAGGGTAGGTGATCAGGGGATATTTTTCCACCGACGGGCGGGCCTTAGGGGAGTGCGCCAAGGGAGGCAGATCGCGCACAAAAGCCTCACACATGCGGAAGCGGGCGAAGTTCTCCTCTTCATCCGCCGCTCCGGCGGAAATCTCCTTCCAGCTTTCTTTCTCTCCCCCCTCCTTTCTTCCCTCTCTCCCGATCGGATGGGAATGCGGCCGGGAGGGGATTGGAGCAGATTTCGTCGCCGGGCGGGGTGCGGGGCGCTGAGATGGGAAATGCATCCTTTAGTCGGTCGATTCAGCGTCGCGGGAGTCGCCGGTCGTGTGGGTGTGTGTGGAGGGAAGAGAGCTAGACGGGCGCGGTTGGGGAGGTTATCCGGAGAGACGCCGGCGTTATACGACCTGGAGAAATGGAAAAAAATGGGAGTTCCGGAGAGGATTCTCCCGGAGACCTAATTATCCCGGAGTTCAGGACTGCGTTGAAGTGAGTCGTTTGCTTCCGAACCGAAGGGTCGACTCTTTTTCTTCTTGATAGGTTCCTAAGATCTATGCTGATAGGTTCCCACATTTGAAAGGCTGATTGAAGTGTTTTTCCTCACATCACTTATGAGGAAATTTTTCCTCTCCTTCGCCTCTCTCCCGAGGATATATATAGAATTCCGAAAAAAAAGATTCAGCTTTTTCTGCATTGAGTACATAACGCAGATGTGGAGCGAGTTTGTGATTGATTTTACAGGCACACGACTCTTCTGTCTGCTGATGTGACAGGGCTTTTCGACGTTTTGCCTGTTAAAAAGCTAATTTTAAATTTGAAAAGTAAATCGATAAAGGGTGCCCTTTATGTTTCGAATGCTTTCGGAATTAGCTGTGCTAAAATGTCTTTAACTTGTTGGTGATGTAGTTTGTTCGATTGCGCACGATTGGCACTAGCAGCTTTTACAGTGAATTTGAATACGAGTGAAGCTTTCTACGTTGAATCTTCATATTTCATATTGAATGGCACTCGATTCGAAATGCACAAAGGGAGGATTAAATTAATACGTTTATTAAAACTTTTCTAGCTGATAAGCCTCATTTTGATTAAAAAAAGGCACGAATTACCCGCGATGTTCGTTTCCATGTTAGCGCTAGATGCCAGACGGAAGTTTTATTCACAGTTGAATAATATTCATATTCCTTACATATCTTACATATCTATCTTAAACTATCAAGAGAACTGTGGACTAGAAGTAGGTGAAACATTCTGCTGTTACTATTGTTATTCTCTTCCTGGCCTACCATCTTTTTCACCTTTTTCAAACTTTTACGGATTGCTTGGTGTTCAGTGAATTTCATACAAGTGTGTACCGGTATCTTTCACGTAGTTTTCTTTAATAATTAAACATTGTCCTAATTTTTAGCTTGGTCCATTGAGGTTTAATACCGTTGAGTGAAGAGAGAAAATCTTTACCCACTACCGTAAACGAGAAGGTTCCATTTCGTTTTTACTTATTGGTTGATACGAAGAGGACCATATCCTTTTAATTCGCTGAAGAACTGAAAATATTTTTGCTTCTATGTAAGGTTAAAATTATTCAACTGTGAACAAGAAAACTCCAAAGCATCAAACTACATCAGTAATTCGTGCCTTGTTTGATCAAAATGAGGATTCTATGTGCTTGAGCTAGAAACGTTTTAATGAATGAATAAATTTAATCCTCCCTTTGTGCATTTCCAATCAATCCATTTAATATGAAATATGAATATTCAACTTAGAAAGCTTCACTCGTGTTCTAATTCACTGTAAAAGCTGCTAGTGCCAACACCATTGCCACGCGCGAGCTTCGTTTCACTCAAAGATATGCTTGGTCAACAGACCATTTTCGGCAGCCTCATATCCTTTTTCGAGATTGAAATACCATCAAACGGATTTGGAAGACTTTGAAGTTTCAGAGACGAAATTTGTGTAATTTAAGTCAACGTCTTTACTTGTTTGCTTTAACCCTTTCTGAGGATAATTAATTTTTGGCGCAGTATATTTGAAGTTTTTCAGTATAACTGTTCAGATACAGTCTCATAATACGTGAAACTATTTTCGTACTAGGTAACCGGGTTGTTTACACCTACGTAAAATGGGAATGAAATTAACGCTGTCAACGAATAACTGGCCCGGAAGGCTGATCCTTGCGTAAGGTTGTATGATTTGGTTATGATTTTCATGTTCGTAATTTAGTGACCATCTAGTAGACCCCGTTAAAGAAAAATGGATATCTGGTATTTACAGCCCAGGCAGGGGAGAGTTTATCTTTAGTTTTTCATAAGCATTTGGAATTGTATGAAATCTGACTTTAAACGCCCTTATTTTAAATCCCAGAACCCTATAATAATACTTTAACCTTGTTACGATCATAACTTTAGCCATTACCCGTGAATAAAATATGGTAACTGAGCAGTTAAATTTGCTCTTAGGAGATACATTTTTGAAATGTGTTTCATTGAATTTGATATATAGGGTGAAGGAACCTAATTTGGTGATACACCTATGTTGGTGATACATTTTGTATCCGCTCTCACCATCAATGGTGTCGCTCAAATAACTTCCCATGTGGATAATAAATGATGTAGGTTGACTATTTTTTTCTGATGACCGTGAAAGCGCAATTTCTTTTAGTCAGCGTGCTGTAGATGAAGTGAAAGCAATTCTACACAAGTGAATAGGGCATTTTACATTACTTCGTGAGTATCTTCACTCTTTATTAATTTTAAGAAGTTTATATCAATTCAAATTTCTTAATTAGCCAGTATTATCCTCACAAGACCTTAGAGAAGTATAAATTAGGTTATTTTATTAGTTTTCCTGGTGACTACGCTTTGTGTAGTCTTAGCAATCTAGTGAAAAAATAAGGTTTCTCGAGCTCATCGATGACATGGTTATCCTGACAATATTTCAAAAAATTAAAGTAGGCATTTAAAATTAATATTTATGGCTCTCAGTACCACAGAATGTTAGACCACACTCATAACTATGCTTTTATATTAAAAATATAGTTGTACAGCCTATCACCAAATTAGGTGTATCACCAAATTAGGTGTTTCACCAAATTAGGTTTACCACCAAAATAAATATGTATTTATGCTAATGTTGTTGAATTCTGCTATTTAACATAATTCAAATGTAGGAACTTGGATTTGGACTAACTGTGAAAAAAGTAAGGGTGATTGCTTACCAGGTGGCCGAAGCGTCTGGTCGCGAACAGTTCTTCAACAGACAAAGTGTGCAAGCAGGAAATGGTGGTTACATTTAAACAACGGTACGGATTGACTTTGAGGATTCCAGAAAACCTGTCAGCCTATAGGGCTTCCATGGCCAATCCTTTTAAGATCAACGGTTATTTTGACAAGCTTAATGATGCTATAAAAATTGGGCTTACCTACTAATAGAAAGCTGGAGGATCACGTGTGGAATGTTGATGAAACTGGCTTGATGTATAATGTTGTCCAGCGTAACAAGGTTGGGGCTGAAGTAGGGAAACAGTTTGTATACAGACGTAGCTATGGAGAACGAGGGGAAACTATGACTTTAGTTGGCTGCGTTTGTGCTAATGGCCCCTGGATACCCCCTTTCATAATTTTCTAAGGTTCTCGTTGGAATGACGACTACAAGAGGGACTGTCTACCGAACACCCAAGTTCATCTCTCTGATAGGGGTTGGATCACAAAGGAATGGGGTCTTTTACCATATATTTTTTATTGCCGAATCTGATAGAGTTTGTAAAATAAAAAGACCCGTATTTTTCCGTTTTTTAATCCGTCAATTATTTCTCGAGTTATAAGTGGCGAAAAACTGATGTTTTTAACCCTTTCGGAAAGGTGGACGTGGTGCAACCTCTGACGTATAACGGCTTCGTCCAATCACAACTGAGCCCGCGTAGCTACTTTGTCTAATCGCAATGGGTGACACAGCTGACTCTTCCAATAGGACAGTTGAGACAGCATCTGTGCGAGCAGACCTTCCGAAAACCCCCCTCCACTCCCTTCGCTTCCACGAAAAGCAGTCAAGAACGGGAGGAAAATGACATCAATGTTGTCAGAGCAGCTTTTCGGTGGGTCACCTTTTGCTTATTTTAATTTTGGATTTATGAGTGAATGGTTGTGGTTAGAAGATGAAGTTTTTCACTAAAATCCTTTTTTCGTTTCCATCTAACGATTTCGTGTAAAAATTGCGATTTCGGTTCCGAGTAAACGCCCCCATTGTTTCTCCAGTGGTTTCTGTTTTTCCTAGAATCCAAAAGCACTAGACCCGTGCTATTGCTTATGATTTCGCATGGGGCACACATAACTCCAGAACTTGCTCGTCAAAATGAGATTCACATCTTGATATTTACTTCTCACAACACCCACATACTGCAGCCTCTGGATGTTGGAGTTTACAAGACACTTAAGGGAGCTTGGCGAGAAGATGAACTCAACGATTACATGGCGATACACCCAGCAGAGAAGCCAATCAAACGAAATTTTCACACTATTTTCAAGATGCCGTTTGTTAAAGCAATGTCTACAAAAACATCAAAAATGCTCTAAGTCCTGTGGAGTCATACCACTGGATCGAAGTGTCATTCCCCGAGATAAACTGGCTCCATCCGTGCTGACTAAGCGTCCATATCTACAGGAAGACATTTCTGCCATCAAGTCACCAACTCCACCACCCAAGCAAGGTGAACAAACGTCATTGTGTCCAGTTGATAACATCCTGAAAGCTCCAAATGCAAATGTTAGCAGGAAACCTACAAGAGCATGGGTTACCAATCGAGTCCTAACGGAGACGCAACCAACAGCCCCACCAGTGAGTAAATTCGATTCAAGCAGTGGCAAAAGAGGCAAATTTCCTGATTCAGCTGGACAGTCAGGAACATCAAAACGACGCAAAGCATCAAAACCCAAGGACTATGATGATGAAGAATGGACTTGTGGTTGCTGTAATGGGCTATTTTCTTGGGACAAAATAGAAAAAAATGGCAAGAAATGGATGGAGTGCTCGTTCTGTCTCACTCCCTACCACGAACTTTGCCGAAGTGAACCTGTGATTGGCCATGTTTACATGTTTGATATTTGCAGTTGCTCTGATGACTAAGCTTCCAACATTGAATTAACTCAAAAGAATTGCTATAAATTTAATATTTAATTTGTACATTTCAATGGGTCAAACGTGTTACAAATACGATTGTAACAAATTTTATGCACATTTTTTTTGTTACGTATGTTATTTCAAGTTATGTCAATTAAGACATGTTACTTTACAAATCACATTGTTCATTAATCTCCATAGGTTGTTCATGATATAAAAAGTGCAATAATATATCGCTTATTTCACAACTTTTTGACTTGTCTTATAGTATCACCAAATTAAGGTACCCATATCACCAAATTAGGTGCCATGTCACCAAATTAGGTAGCAATGTAATAGAAGTATGAAAACATCCACAACTCCTCAAATATGGCTCTGAATGATATTATTTTTCAATACGTATAACAACCAAATCCAAGTTTAATTATCATAGGCATTTTCCACAAGATTTTATGATACAGAGGCTTATTATTTATAAAAATACAGACTTTATCACCAAATTAGGTTCCTTTACCCTACCTATACCGTGCCACTCGGTGAAAGCGATTTTGAAATCTCTGATTAATCTGCTTTTTAATCAGCAGGACATTACTTGACTGATTAGTAATTGCGTTTGGAGATAAGTATAAGGGAATGAATGCGAGAAAATGAGGAAAGGAATTAATGATATATACCGGCATCCTTGTTGAGTGGTGAAATATTATTGGGTAATGGTATTTGTGCTATAGTTAATCTTTGGAGTTCAGATTAATATTAAAGAGTTTGGATAAAATATAGGTGTTTGCTTCATTGTTGAATGTTGAATACATAGGGTTTTGGTATTCATACTATCGTTCGTTTTTGGAGTATATTTTTAAAATAATTTTGAAATCTGAGAAGGGATCGGAATGTTTTTAATTTTGTAAAATTAAGTTATTACTTGAGGTGATTTTATGTAGACACAATCTGAAAACCAAGACAGACAATCCGGACCAAGAATAGAAAGCATGATTACCTATACCTTGGGATCACCTCGGAGTACCAGAGTGCGATGATACATGGGTAAATTAGTGATGGCATGGAATGACCTAGCATGTGACCCGCCTGCGATTTATTTCCCAATAATTTATGTAATCTTTTCCGATAGCTACCAATCATTGGAAATCGTTGAAGAGATTTTAGGAAAATATCTTAATCAGTATGCTCGTACCCCTCTTAAGTTATTTAATCCTGCTCCAATAAAATCGACCATCCCTGCGTAACCCTAATTTCCAATAGTGCCTGCCCTTGATTGGATTTATATGGATGAGAGAGATGGGTTGGCAAGTAGAACGGGAGGATGAATAGTTAACGTTTGTTTGAAGAAGAATTTAATGGGATGGGGCAGATTGGTAGAATCGCTAATCAAGCCGCAATGCGGACCTCGTCATCTTCATACGGATGTAATATTTGGGACGATATCAACCGATCTTCTTCAACAATATGAAAGCATATTTGGGTATTAAACGAGCAGATTTGATGAAATATGCGATGCCGTGACTAGTTTGATTCTTTGGTTGATTTTTGCATGCCTTTGTTTGAAAATAGCCCCATATGAAGCCAAATGTCCAGGAAATAAATTGCGTTTGAATTTTGCAAGAATTCTTATAGCCGTTTTTCATCTAACATTACATTAATTGACGCTCATGCCGAGAGCAATCAATTTTCGTCGGCGACGGCGGATGGTTTTCGCTGTTGTTCTTTATACAAAACTCTTTAATAGAATCCTATCAGTATCAACTCACGGACCACCTTTCGGTGGTGGTGATCGCACAGCTGTGGTCAGTTTTAGGAAAATGTGCTCGAAGTGAGGAAGGAGGTACACTACTCTTGAATAGCACCCTTGGTGCAAGCAGCCGCTGGTGCAATGATTCCGCCTCCCCCGATCAGAAATGTAAGTGGAGCACGGTGGGGCATCAAACTTGTTAAGTGCCCGACAGTCATTCAATCCCTGTCGCGCAGCATGTCACGGGTTTTCACTCCGGGCTTTTAATCGAAATAGGTCGCCACCATGGTTGGCAGTTTGCGACGTAATTCGAAATTGACGCGTCGTGGTACGTACCCCGTTTGATGTGCGACATGCCTTGCCGCCGCATCGAAAACATTTTGCGACACCTGTCAATACGTACCTACTCAGCTTAACATGTGTATATATGGGCCAACGTAAGCCCTTTGTGTATCTCGTTTATTTTTCACGGAAATGACGGCAGCTGGATTTAACGAATCGCGACCACGAAGTCAAAACTAAACCTTTGCGAATGTGAGCTATGTAGATTGCTATCGTGTCTGCTGTTTTCTTTGTACTGAAACTTCAAGAGTGAAAATAGAGAGGAGGATTTTGCGATTGGGCTAGGAGAATGATGAAAATAAGCAGGACAGGAGTGAAGACGAGGGAATAAGTTCGTCACGTATGCGCAGTTTTATAATCATTTAACCTCGAAAATATTGAAACTGATATCATATAACAGGCCCTTACTTACGTTAGGAATCTAAAAGTCGGAATTAATCGTAGGAAGTCCGAATAGTAGGAATCGAAGCAAACGTGAGCTTTGGAACCTATTAAAATATCGTCTCTATTTTAGATTAAATGTTTTTTTAAGAGTTCAACATTTTTCTGGCATACAGGTATTTGTCGTAGAAATTTATTGTTACAATGAAAAGTGTTTTCACGCTGAGAGTATGATAATAGCCTTGACATGCCATTAGAATGGCGTATATTATTTCAGAAATTACATCTATATACAGTCACATATATGTAATTTACCCTAGGAAAAATCTGCTGATAATGATGTCGTTTTCTTTTTGGTCCCTCCACCGTTATTTTTATCTTTTAATTTTCCGTATGTCATCAAAAATTAAGCCATAATTAAACCTAGATCCGGTACATTTCTCGAATCAGCGAGGAAGTCATTTGGCTCGGGAAAAATCGAACCTTTTTCATTATTAATCGAAAAATCCTGAATGGGAAGGGAGCGTAGGCTGTCTAAAAATCCACCCTTTTTGGGAACAAGATAATAGGAGTAGGCATCGTAGAAATTAATGGGAAATCTAAATTATCTCCTCTCGCGAACTCGAGGCGGTCCATGATTCTCCCCTCCCCCCCCCCCCCCCCCCTCCTTTCAATTTTCTTTCGCGTTCTCCGATAAAGAGGAGCAGGGCGTTCACCTCTCCAGCAGCGGATCTGCAGGAAGTCCGCCCACCCCCTCCGCGTTCGTCCGTCCGTCCCTTCGTCCGCAGAGACCCGTCGCCTCCCACGTCGCGATCGCAGGAGAGGGAGGAATGGGGGCAGAGTCACCTTTGGCCCTTTTAGGGCTCCGTCGTGACGTATCGACGCTGCCGAACCCCTGGGGCACTCTGTCCCTCATCTCATCTCGTTATCCCGAGCGAGTCGTAATGCGGACGCGTGGTCCCCGCCGATCGTGAACGCTTTGCGTGGCCCCGGGTGCCTTCATCTCATCCCCCCTCCTTCTCTCAATTCTCTTTTCTAGTAATTGGGGTGGGCGGTCGGACAGTGACGAACAGGAGTGGGAATAAATGAGTGCGAATATGTAAAGCCTTGGATAGGAATAGAGAAGAGACAGGTGAAAGATATTGAGGGATGAGCGGAAGGCTGTCGGGGAAGATAGAATATGAAAAGGATGACTCAACCTGTTAATGACAATAATTTATGAAGCATGCGGAGCGGACGGATATACAAGGCTAGTGTCCCAACATTCCCTGCCACACCCCTTGCGCTTGCTCGCGGGGTATATTGGGATTGGAGATACAGGTGAAAATGGAAGTAAGCCAAATTTCAGCAAAAGAAAAATACTTTCAGGTGGGAATCGATATCGAATTTTCAGTTTCTCGGTCTGACATGCCAGCCACTACACCATTCGACACGCACGAATATGCGCAGAGACTACACAGATGGCTTTCAAACGAACAAGCAGAGCTCATAGAAGTGACGGAAAAAGCTTAGAGCCACTAAAAAAAACGATCATAGGTACCTATAATTTAGCAAATCTTCGGAGCACAACCACCTTCCTTAATATGAAAATTTGCGTTGCGTTAGGTCATTTCTATCTGATAAGAGCAATAATAGTCGTATCAAGGAAACACATTGCATTATTATTTTGCCTTTGGTGCGGCGTGCCGCACCAAAACAGCTTGACCAGAGACCGCCGCGGCGGTCTTTGGTCAAGCTGTTGTGCAGTGCAAACCAGAGCGCTGTTAGCTTTTCGTTATTCGATATCGTGCCCGCTTTCGAGTGTAGCGTGAGGAATTATTGTGGATGACATGTTTTCTGATTGTAACGAAAGTGAGGTGATATTGCTGTGGTTGGTGCTGTGGAGGGTGAAATGATGTCAATAAGTTGTGCATTGATTGACTTGTTTATCTAGATATCACCCGAGAAGAGTCAATGAATGATTCTTGTACGTATTTCGAGAGAGCGGCCGAATGATTCGGGCAATTGCGATGGAATTCAAAATTTTCGTACTTTTTTTGCGCAGTTAAGTTGAATGGCTGGTGTTTTATGGGTCAGTTGGCTTTCGTGGACAACTATACACGATTTCCTCGCTTTTCAATATTTCTTTTCCTACGCTGCATCCCGCTTCAAATCAGTATATGACAGAAAATCGTATTGTTTCCTCTCTCTTCCTCAGTTTCCTACCCTTTATAATGGCCTCCGATAAACCGTCGCCTTTAATTGCTTGGTTCATCCATTCTTCCTCCTGCTAATTTCCCCCTCTTTTCTGTCATTTCCACTACCTCCTCGATTGTTTTCCTTTCATTCGTTCTCACTCTCTCCGTTCTTCTTCTTCCCTCTCGCATTTCAAAGGCCTCCGATCTCTTCTCATCTCCATACCCAAAGTTTCTCGCTTTGTAACCACACAATGCCGCGTTCCATGTCAGGCTCCATGCGTAATGCGAAAAGTATTGACGTGTTGATGTGTCTGCTTGATGTTCTGTTTTCATGATTTATCCCCTAAGTAGTGGAATCTCAAGGTTGTGAAAGCACATACACACCCATATAATACCCTGAAAGCCTCCACAAGGGTGTGTGGCGGGGTTGATCCATAACCAGGCAGGTATTATATATCAGAGAGAATAAATTTACACTTACTACCATGCAGGCATGCATAATGACTACTTTGTGCATACACTACTTCAGGGTTCATACCGGTGAGGGAAGTCATGGAAATGTCAGGGAAATAAAAATCGGGACTGGAAGTCATGGAAATGTCTGGAAAATTAGATACTGGTCAGGGAAAAACTCCAGAGGCGCAGAAAAAAGATGAAAATCGTGGTTGAACGACCGGTACGTTGCTGCGTTGAGCGGCGAGGTGCACATTTTGTTGTCGTCAGCTTGTCGTCCTGGGGCCCTATGCTCGAAGTTTCACCCGTATGCGGCTGACGATTTCGAGCGGCTCAGTCGCACGGCTAGCAGATTTTGGTATGCTCGAACCGTAAAAGAGAAAGTTGCACGACAGAATCATACGACCGGGGAGTCGCAGGGCTGAGGGCGGGTGAGTTCCTTAACCGTATGCGACTAGTCTCGTTAAAATGGCGGCTGCAATGCATCGATTAGAAGTTCTCCAAGCTTTGGAGGCTGAAGAAAGGCCAAGAAGGGCAATGCGGGTTCGAAAATCACAGTTTAATTTGGAGGAGAAGAAGTTTATCAGACTCTACCGCGTCACAAACGATGTAGGTAGAGAACTAGTAGAAAACCTGACACCGTTTCTCGGCGAGGCAACCAGATCGTCTGCGCTGACTACAGAAACTAATGTAATTTTAAAGAACTATAATGTATGTAAGTAATTAATTGTGTCAGAGATATAAGTGAAATTATGTAAAATGACTTTACTCATTTTTTGTTCGTAGCTATGTATCTTTTAATGAACGAATGATGACAAACTTCGATTGTCACATTATAAAAGATGCACGTATCATCTCATTTTTTATGCTTAATAATTAATTTAATTTTCAAATATCGTGCAATCAAAGGTAAGTATATTTTTTCGATCCCAAATACCACTATTACGATTGTGTGTAATGCATACAGCCATGATATGGAAGTCACGGGAGATACTTAGAAAATAAGTTCTTCATATGCGGAATGGCTTAGTTAATTTTCTTTTCTGTACCTGAATAATTAAAAAAGTAATCTTTCAACACGATGCAATGGCGAAAGTAAAACACTAAGTGCTTATGTAGACATGGGCATCCATCACCTACCACCTGTGCACCAGCAGGATAATCGTTTGGGTCGGACAACAAGGCAGCAAATTATCAGGCGATATTTCACGGATGAATTATTTTAATAATATTTAAAACCACATTAAAAATTTAGTAGCCTGTAGGTTTTGATTCAAATAAATGAACTAATTTATTTATTTATTTTTTTTTAATTCTTTTAAAGACATTTAAAATCTTCCCCTGTCCCTCTAACTTCGTCTCCTCCAATGCCAGCCTCCTCTCTTCTATCTCCAGCTTCTTCCTTTTCAATGCTATCTCCTCTTCCTTCAACTTGCGTATTTTCTCCTTCTCCTCCAACTTCCTACGCTCAATCTTGAGCAGCCTCTCCGAGGCTGGCACAGCTTCTGTGACCCCTTAAAAAAATGAGAAGTTTGTTAAATAAATCTTCTCTGATATTTAAAAGAATAACAATTTACAAAGTCATCACAATGACAGTAAAGACTTACGCCTTAATATCTTTGTATTACACATATATTTAAAAAAGAATTATAAAAAGAAAACATATTATAAAATATATTATAAAAAGAAAATAATTATGTTGATTGTGTTATAATTTTCAGAGAGTGCCTCACAAAGATGTCTTCATTTTGTTTGCTATTGTGGAAAAAAGAAAAAGAAGTTATCAAATTTTCACCCTTATGGGAGTGTGTTCTTATTTACCAATTAGATATATTGTTATTTACAGATTAGATATGTTGTTGTGTAGTTAAGTGTGAGCACTGTCCTGAGAACGTTATCTGTAAACACATTTTTCAAAGAATACAAATAATACACTTAACAACTCTTTTCAAAAAATATACATTCAGCGATTAATAAGAGAGTATTTCTTTTAAAACATCAAGATAATTAATAACTAGAAGAAAGGAAACATCCATCAACATAATAAATGACAAGTAAGAATAACGAAGAATTGAGTTTTAAACAAAAGTAACGCAATCACTTTTTAATTGGGCGATGATGTTACAAATGACATTAATATGTGCTGCACCTCTTGTCCATAACTACTGCTATTTACCATATGGCAGTCACAATGGTTGAGAACCTTGGCTATCTAAAACCATGTTCAGTGATGGGTAATAAATATTCAGATGCTAAGTAAATCGTCCATATTTCTTTCGTCAATTGCAGAAGTAAAACACTCTTGTGAGTTCACAACCAACAAATAATATAGAAATCTGCCATTCAAAAGTAACATAAATATTTCAAATTCCAAACCACGGCATTTCGATATATTTGAAAGGTGGTATCAATTACAAACAACAAGTATGGCAGATAACTAAACTAAAACCACTTTTTCAGGGTCATGAAATAGAATATATTTATTCAAAATTAAAAATAATTCTAAAATCAACGAAAGCAGTAAAACTAAAATTGGTTTAAAAAAATCTGTAATGGCTTAAGGCACACACGGAACATGTTTAAAAACGCCGTTAATTTTTAAGAGATTAGAAAACATTTACTACAATAATTTACACATAAGGTTGGCAATCAATTTTCTCCCATAGATAATATGTAATCAGAGATAAACCTTATGAAGTATTTTTACTTACCTTCCTCCACTCCTTCCACGACTTCGACGCCCCACCGCACGCATTTAGCCTAATGGCAGCGTCGTGCCACAGTGCGGCAGCGTCTTTCGCCCCAAATTTGGACGTAAATCTGCCTTTGGCAATACCTTCATTTGCTGTAAAATCAGTAATATCGTTAATGTAGGAAAATGAAGGTTCTGATACAAACATGAAGCATATTTCGTCAGCGAAAAATTTCCAATGCTTACTAACCTTCTACAAACTCCAGCAATAGGTGCTTCTGCTCCGTGCTTAGCTTCGCCATCGCCACAGCTCAAGCAAAAATGCATTACCTGCGCATTTAGGTGGCGATCCGGTGATTACTGCACTGCACTACATTTTAAATTTCGCGGAAAAGCTTGAATCACAGCTGAAGTAGGCTGTGATTGGCTGAGCGATCCTGCATAGCAACTGGCCGCAACGTTGTCAAGTTGTGCCATGCGGAATCCCTTCCCGCCCGTATGGTCAACGTCGCATGCGACGGTAGCTGTTTCGAGCATACCAAAATAAGGGTCACCCGTAAACCGTGCGGGTTCAGCAATCGGTCATTTGTGCCGTGCGACACTAAGCCGCATTGTTTCGAGCATAGGGCCCCTGGGGCCCTATGCTCGAAACAATGCGGCTTAGTGTCGCACGGCACAAATGACCGATTGCTGAACCCGCACGGTTTACGGGTGACCCTTATTTTGGTATGCTCGAAACAGCTACCGTCGCATGCGACGTTGACCATACGGGCGGGAAGGGATTCCGCATGGCACAACTTGACAACGTTGCGGCCAGTTGCTATGCAGGATCGCTCAGCCAATCACAGCCTACTTCAGCTGTGATTCAAGCTTTTCCGCGAAATTTAAAATGTAGTGCAGTGCAGTAATCACCGGATCGCCACCTAAATGCGCAGGTAATGCATTTTTGCTTGAGCTGTGGCGATGGCGAAGCTAAGCACGGAGCAGAAGCACCTATTGCTGGAGTTTGTAGAAGGTTAGTAAGCATTGGAAATTTTTCGCTGACGAAATATGCTTCATGTTTGTATCAGAACCTTCATTTTCCTACATTAACGAATTACAGCAAATGAAGATATTGCCAAAGGCAGATTTACGTCCAAATTTGGGGCGAAAGACGCTGCCGCATTGTGGCACGACGCTGCCATTAGGCTAAATGCGTGCGGTGGGGCGTCGAAGTCGTGGAAGGAGTGGAGGAAGGTAAGTAAAAATACTTTATAAGGTTTATCTCTGATTACATATTATCTATGGGAGAAAATTGATGGCCAACCTTATGTGTAAATTATTATAGTAAATGTTTTCTAATCTCTTTAAAATTAACGGCGTTTTTAAACATGTTCCGTGTGTGCCTTAAGCCATTACAGATTTTTTAAACCAATTTTAGTTTTACTGCTTTCGTTGATTTTAGAATTATTTTTAATTTTGAATGAATATATTCTATTTGATGACCCTGAAAAAGTGGTTTTAGTTTGGTTATCTGCCATACTTGTTGTTTGTAATTGATACCACCTTTCAAATATATCGAAATGCCGTGGTTTGGAATTTGAAATATTTATGTTACTTTTGAATGGCAGATTTCTATATTATTTGTTGGTTGTGAACTCACAAGAGTGTTTTACTTCTGCAATTGACGAAATAAATATGGACGATTTACTTAGCTTTATTACCCATCACTGAACATGGTTTTAGATAGCCAAGGTTCTCAACCATTGCGACTGCCATATGGTAAATAGCAGTAGTTATGGACAAGAGGTGTAGCACATATTAATGTCATTTGTAATATCATCGCCCAATTAAAAAGTGATTGCGTTACCTTTGTTTAAAACTCAATTCTTCGTTATTCTTACTTGTCATTTATTATGTTGATGGATGTTTCCTTTCTTCTAGTTATTAATTATCTTGATGTTTTAAAAGAAATACTCTCTTATTAATCGCTGAATGTATATTTTTTGAAAAGAGTTGTTAAGTGTTGTTCATTTGTATTCTTTGAAAAATGTGTTTACAGATAACGTTCTCAGGACAGTACTCACACTTAACTACACAACAACATATCTAATCTGTAAATAACAATATATCTAATTGGTAAATAAGAACACACTCCCATAAGGGTGAAAATTTGATAACTTCTTTTTCTTTTTTCCACAATAGCAAACAAAATGAAGACATCTTTGTGAGGCACTCTCTGAAAATTATAACACAATCAACATAATTATTTTCTTTTTATAATATATTTTATAATATGTTTTCTTTTTATAATTCTTTTTTAAATATATGTGTAATACAAAGATATTAAGGCGTAAGTTTTTACTGTCATTGTGATGACTTTGTAAATTGTTATTCTTTTAAATATCAGAGAAGGTTTATTTAACAAACTTCTCATTTTTTTAAGGGGTCACAGAAGCTGAGCCAGCCTCGGAGAGGCTGCTCAAGATTGAGCGTAGGAAGTTGGAGGAGAAGGAGAAAATACGCAAGTTGAAGGAAGAGGAGATAGCATTGAAAAGGAAGAAGCTGGAGATAGAGGAGAGGAGGCTGGCATTGGAGGAGACGAAGTTAGAGGGACAGGGGATTTTAAATGTCTTTAAAAGAATTAAAAAATAAATAAATAAATAAATAAATTAGTTCATTTATTTGAATCAAAACCTACAGGCTACTAAATTTTTAATGTGGTTTTAAATATTATTAAAATAATTCATCCGTGAAATATCGCCTGATAATTTGCTGCCTTGTTGTCCGACCCAAACGATTATCCTGCTGGTGCACAGGTGGTAGGTGATGGATGCCCATGTCTACATAAGCACTTAGTGTTTTACTTTCGCCATTGCATCGTGTTGAAAGATTACTTTTTTAATTATTCAGGTACAGAAAAGAAAATTAACTAAGCCATTTCGCATATGAAGAACTTATTTTCTAAGTATCTCCCGTGACTTCCATATCATGGCTGTATGCATTACACACAATCGTAATAGTGGTATTTGGGATCGAAAAAATATACTTACCTTTGATTGCACGATATTTGAAAATTAAATTAATTATTAAGCATAAAAAATGAGATGATACGTGCATCTTTTATAATGTGACAATCGAAGTTTGTCATCATTCGTTCATTAAAAGATACATAGCTACGAACAAAAAATGAGTAAAGTCATTTTACATAATTTCACTTATATCTCTGACTCAATTAATTACTTACATACATTATAGTTCTTTAAAATTACATTAGTTTTTGTAGTCAGCGCAGACGATCTGATTGCCTCGCCGAGAAACGGTGTCAGGTTTTCTACTAGTTCTCTACCTACATCGTTTGTGACGCGGTAGAGTCTGATAAACTTCTTCTCCTCCAAATTAAACTGTGATTTTCGAACCCGAATTGCCCTTCTTGGCCTTTCTTCAGCCTCCAAAGCTTGGAGAACTTCTAATCGATGCATTGCAGCCGCCATTTTAACGAGACTAGTCGCATGCGGTTAAGGAACTCACCCGCCCTCAGCCCTGCGACTCCCCGGTCGTATGATTCTGTCGTGCAACTTTCTCTTTTACGGTTCGAGCATACCAAAATCTGCTAGCCGTGCGACTGAGCCGCTCGAAATCGTCAGCCGCATACGGGTGAAACTTCGAGCATAGGGCCCCTGGCTGGACGGCACGGCATAGCGCCGACTTGGCAGCTCGCTCGGGCTCGGGATCTGGCAGCTTTGTCTGCTCGTACATTGTTTTTTTTTAATTTTGAAGGTAAAATTTTACTTTCCTGGAATAAGTAAATTTTATTCCACAGTAGGTATACCTTGCTGCATTTTTCCATCAAATCCCTGTATACGACTGCTTCGCCATTGTCGGGGAAATTTCAAAATTGGGACTGGAAATCAGGGAAAAGTCAGGGAAATAGAAAATGGAAAGCTGGTATGAACCCTGTGCTCACATGCACCAGAGCAATATTACCACACAAGGAAAGTATTACACATGCATTAGACGAGACACACGTGAATTATAAGCTATAAGTCACACTAAATTGTTAGTTTGCAGAAAATAATGTAACAGTTATTTAGTTTCACGTAAATCGATTAATTCCTGCTTGGTTATATCATCCTAGGGGAAAAAATGAATCTAATTTCCATAGAAATGTCTTAAAATCCAGCACCCTGCTTTAAATTCATAGTTGCATCATGAGATTTCCTCGTCACTCCTAGGGAACCTGTTTGGCAAGTTTGCTAGATAGGGTTTGATAAGGTAGCTAGGTATTGGATCTCCATCTCGAGGGACTGAGTTCTAATCCTGCCAGAGGAAGAGGTTTTTCATAGACGAACCAGTTCCCACTTTAGTTCTATGTGGTGAGAACTTCAAGTTAAGCTCTCCTTCCTCTGAATTAAACTGTGAACACCGTGACTCCTTTATTTAAGAGTAGGCTAATGTCAACGCCGTTTACATTCCACCCTTCTTCCCTTCCCTGAAATATTCCTGTACACATATCCCATTACCCACATATCCTAATTGGCGCAAGTGATCCCAGCTGTCAGTCTTTTCCCCGGATAAAACTTACTAATTCGTCACTCTTTTGTGTCATGCTATCAGAACACCGGTTGTCCGATATTCAACTTTTTTTTCACTCTCGAATTTCATCGTGACGCACTCCAACGAGTGAAGGAAGTTCAGCTACAGAGGGGGCGAGATAGTGTAAAGAGAGAGCTAATGGAAAAGTATTTCCTGGTCATGTGCAGCGGGGACTGAGGTTGAATTTCCCATGGTTCCGACGCCCCCGGTGCTCTCGACTCTCTGAGGATTGCATGGCGTGTGCATCGTGCAGCCCGGGCATCCTCTTCCAGTTCGTGGAATACGAAAGGGGCATATTTATGCATTCCCACTGACCCTCGGTGATTATAATTCGGGGAATGGAAGGAGGCCGGAGAGACTGAGCCACATCTGATGGGAATCCATACGCTGTGCAATAGTCGTGAAAGCTTCTCAAGGACACCAGGCCCAAGGTTTAGCTGCTCGCGATGTAACCCCGCGGGCTCCGATCGTTTCTTTGGGGTCCACCGCTTCACGGGCTATTTCACTTGGAAAAATGAGAATGATTTGAATTTTGACGCGTTAAATAGGCCCTTTGCCTCTTTGAAGTCAGGTGATTTGCTTTTTTGATTTATAATATCATTATTTTCCTCAGTCAAATCCCCCGCTAGTATATTATTCCTGCGGTATCATATAATTTCTGCGGACCTCATGAACCTCATCATTTGCTAAATTGATCCTTGGCCGTAGTGTTATATTCATAAACAAATCTCTCTCCCATCTTATTAGCGCCCTCAAGTATACTGTTGGAGTCCGGAAACATTACAAGAGGAATATGCATTGGTAACAATGCCACAATTTCAAGAGTTATTCTTCCTCGTTGAGATACCATTATGGCTATTCTGTATTAAATAGCGTAGAACATATCATTTGTAGCTATCGGAGTTAGGGTGGTTGAATTTAAAATCATAGAACAGAAAATAATTAGTGAAGAATTGTTTACAATCGGTACATCTCTGTTGATGATTAAAATTTCAACATGCAATGATTTAGGTTACATACCATGGAAAAAAAATCTACTCTATAGTTTTTCTGCAGACTATCAAATACGGCCTCGTGACTGGGTTTTTCGTAACTGCATAGTATGTCACCAATTGGAGAAGCTTAAAGTGTATGTAGATAGAGAGTGCTGATACAACAGCAGTTACCGAAAGATAAACTACACAAGCAAAACGAAGATGTTACGTGGAGTGGTACGTACTTTCCTTGCAGATGAGAAAGTTACTATTGCATCACTTCAGTTCTGATGATATATTAGTTATTTTGCGCTGGATAGCGCCAAGTAGCATAGGGAATGATCGTGGGTAACAGTGTTTACCCTGCAGTGGCCATGTATTATGGCTGTTGCGCTAAGTTTAACCTACCCTTAAAGTATGGTAATTGATGGAAAGTTATTCATATGCTAAGTTATCCCTCCTCATTCTCCAAATGACGTCCACTCCCAATTTCAATGCTCTTCGATTTTGCTTCTAACATTTTTATTAAGCTAATGTATATACCTACGAGATTCATAATTCAGAATCTCAAATCTTATATAAAATATCGTAATATAATATCTCTTGTGAACATCAGCATTGTCGCGCCAAGTGAAATATGGCAGTGGTTTTTAACCATTTGTGATGTTTCATATCTGTACCCGAACGTAAAGGTGCTTCAGGTCTCAGGAAAGGTTTTAGAGTACAAATGGAGAAAGGTAGGGAGCTTGGGAGGAGATAAATTTGACATCGGTATTAGCCTGCCTGTAACGAAAGGTGCCAAGGTTTCCACGGCTTAACGTCTCATTCGACGGACGGAGTACTGAACTCGCATGTTCCCTAGAAAACACGCTGGCCGGTTTACAAATGACAAATATCTTCCACTATCCCGACTTGAACCCGGTTCTTCGGGTGAAAGCACAGTTCTCTAACCAATACACCAAACTGTCACCTTCTAAGTTTAATTTAATTATTTAACTTACATCTCTTAAGGAAATTTGTGAATTTGTCCGAAGTATTTGACTCATTCAGTTGTGTTGACGGAAATACTCCTTGAAAAGGAAACTTGTTACTTAGCTAATAGAACGCTCACCCACAAACAGCTTGAGGCGCAAAAACTTTCTGCGAAATTATAGTTTTGCGACGGAGTGTGGCAATTTCCAGCACACCGAAAGTGAAGAAAAAGAATACGGCGCCATCCATGCGTAATTGAAACAACTTTTTCCCCTTCATTTCTCGCTTCAATACTTTAGCTCATCACTTGAAACGCTTTCCCTCACCGCCTTGAAATACGCCAGAGGCAGGTGGGTGGGAGTCGTGGATGCCTTTGCTGTGTGCGGTACATCAAAGGAGGCGCCGAAACGCATTTGGAAATGCGACTCGTTAAGGATGCACGCGCGCGCGCTCGCCTATCAAGCCTCAAAAATTCGTTTTAATTTGCTAATGGATCCTGCGGGCGCGTTGCCTTCCTTTTCCCTGCATGAATCCGTCCCACACCTCCTAACCGAACGCACCGCCGATACCCCGCGATGCACGCACAAAACTTCCCTTCGCGTCCGATATCACTGATCTCTCTTCCATGTCATCGACAAAGAGAGAGAGAGAGAGATACTCCCTCGCGCCGCCGCCGCCGCCGTAATTACTATCAGGCAGGAGGAAGGAAGAAAAGTTTCGCCGTGAACAGAAATGTAATTCACGCACCCTGCGATTGAAGGCATCCGGATCGTTGCTCGAAATTGAATTTCTAATTTTCCTCGGCCTGATTGCGAGTTTTTTCTCTCTCCCTCTTTCGTCTTAATTGCTGTCGTGATTTTGAGAGCTTTATCTGAAAGTCGCTGATGAAGCGAAGCGATATTCTGGTTCCTAGTTTCTTTATTTCAATCACCTTTCCCCGGCTGTATGCGGATAAAAAAATGAGTTTGCAACCAAGGTTGAAACTGCTGATTGTAGACTTTAAATATCTTTAGCAATGAAATGTCACCCCCCTTGCTCTGTAATAAAACCGAAGACTGTATAGACGGTACAGCTCATCTCGTTCTAAGCCGGAGACCACGTGGTATGTTATCTTTTATGGTAAGGAGAGACTTAGTTGCCATAGACCCGTGTTCTGGTGATTAGAGTAGCACACCTCGGGGAATAAAGGATACATCTACATAATACCCTGAAAGCGACCATTAACGGGTGTGACAGGGGGAATAAGGATACACTAAATGATATCTCATCTACATCTACGTAATACCCCGAGAGCCACTGCTAGGGTGTGTGGTGGGGGGTGAAGAGAATTAAGGATACGTCGAAAGAGACTTCACTCGGATTTAAACACGGGTCCATTCATTTTTTAACTGAGTGATCCTCCCACAGGGCCATAGTTTCCCATGTAAGAGCAGGTATCTATTCCATATAACCGATTTTGTACAGAAGTTGATTTTAGGGCTTCTGTGATAGGCGTAGTGGTAAAAAGTGTCTCTGTTTTGGCGCAATATTAGCGACGCTATAGCGATATTTATTGAGAATAAAAAACAAGACTGAACTGCTAAAGCTATTTTAGTTTGAAGGATCTGGTATTTTCTCGGCGAATAATCCTGGTGAAGTCTTCTCAGGTTCTCTACCGGGTCAGAAACTCGGTGTCAGCCGTCGAAACGTCGGCAGTCGCCAAATCCCTCACTCGGTGGAGAACCCGTAAAGGCTTCACCACTATTTTGGTTTGTTTTGCGAGTAGTATACCTCTTTACTGCGAAATTAAGGCAGTAAATGTAAGAGAAGAACTCTTCAGCTAAATGGTGTTGGGCTTGTGAATCTCATTTTTCCCGTGTAGCTAGTAGAATGTATTTGGCTCTTTTTGGATGTGTAAAACTTTAAGTGAGAAGGTTTTCATCGTTGTTACGGTCGTCATCTAACTGTCAAGTGAAAATCTTAATTAAAAGTTGTCTTAGTGAAAATTGGATTTGTCGGGGCTTCTCTCCCCCCATCTTCCCTCCCGTATGCATGCGCACTTTTTCCTCAATTTCTCCTCCGTACTTAAGTCCTTAGAGAATCTTACAGTGGAGTCTTATTGCTATTTTATGCGACTGTTTATAGTGTCTATCCTCGTGAACAGTGGTCTCCTTGAAGCACTGAGTCCACCCTACGAATGCCATCATTGATAAGCCGCAACGTTGAATGAGATCTTGCTCCTATAAATATTTCTAAAAATTGTCTCTGAGATCAGGGCCTCGATCATGGATCTTTCGGATCTAGCGTGCGCTAGCGTTATTGTTATTTTTTGATTTAACTTCAGTCAGAGAGAACGTGATCTCCATTCTTCATTTTTCGCACGCCACTTCAAATCGCTTATTACAATCAGTGGAGCAAATTTTATAGACGATTATTATTAAACCTGCGCTACTCTAGGGGTAAGCGTTAACGATAAAGATTGCGATAACGCGAAAGATAGATCCGTGATTCCACACCAGGAACCATAGGTGACCTTCAAATCGACCCGGCTAGCCAAAGATCCGGCTTCAGTGCCCGATCAAGGAGATCTTTTCCCTTGGGCGATTTTAATACAGAGGCCTTTTGGGCACCTTTCGTTCAAATCATGTTAACGCCGACGCCAGGTTTCTCTCCCACCTTTCCCTACCAATCGCACTCTAAAACATTTCCTCCCCCAGAGCAAGTTAGACGTGCGTGCGATGGACTTGGAACCCGACCGAAGTGGACCGACCTTTGCTATACTCGTCCCGCGGAACGCGTCATCGCCACCTCCACGACGCGACTTTGTCGGTTCCTGACTCGGTTCCGGCCGGCGAGCGGCCACCGGGTGAGTTGGTAACCTAGAAACATCAAGAACCCGTCCTCACGCACGAGCTGGGCGACAGCAATTGAGCGGCGCGTGGAGATTAATGTTTCCTCCGCAGGCAATACCTCACTCGTCTGAAAATTAAAATCAGTACAAAGCGGGAGGGAAGCGAAAAAGTTGGTCGATTTCGTGTACGCTTTACGTCGGATAACGAAAATAATTCGTTCTGAAATTCGGTTGCCGAAACCACGTGAGCCGAAATGTTACTTCCCGTAGGTGCCTACAGAAAATCGTTACTTCCCGTAGGTGCCTACAGAAAATCGTTTGACTCTTTCTGCATCCAGCCCAGTATTTATAATTAAGCTTTACAGAATAGTCGAATGCGCACAATAAAGGGCAAAACCTCACCAAAGATTGAGATGAACATCTATCTATGTAATAGGATTGAGGAGAATGGAAAGTAGAATAAATAACTGACGATCTTATTAATTCATCATAATCATCATGGGTCAACTGACTATGATTGGATTGAACAATCTCTTCAACCAATTCTCCTGTCAGCTAGCGTATATAACTCTTCTCCTTTACATCCTTCAGTAATTGCTCCATGCGTCTCGTACAATTCCTTTCATTGCCATTCTTCCCATTCTATTTTTCCTTAAAGATTGTCTTCAGCTATCTTGTCTCAAGATATGGTCAACTAAGTTGTCCTTCTATTCAAAATTTTCAGTACACCTCTCTTTTCTAAAACTCTTCTTATAACTTCTTCATTTGTGTTGGCGTATTTCATAAGTAATACAACTTGGTTTTTTCCACTCGAGGTTAGTTAAGTGGAATGTGCCTTCTCCACTTTTGCGAGCTTCTACTTTATAACCAATATGCCGATGGTTTCTGCCTTTTTATTCCCATCTAAAATCAATTTCCTCCTTCCTCTTGTAAATAGCTGTATTAACTCCAGCACCAGGTTACTGCACATTAAGCATCAGTGAGACGTCGGTTAATGTTATACATAATTCGTACTAAGCGCAGAAAATATTTTCACTGCTGCAGTCGGCAACAGCGAAAGCCGATGCACGCTTTTCTGTTTCGTACTTATTCAGGGGTGCAAGACTATATGTTGCTTTCACTTTAATTGGAAGTACTTCTGGATTATTCTCCGGTTTCTTACTGATGAGATAAATGATTTATTCTCATCATCTATGTTATGCACACCTTCAGCAACTTCGTGAAATCAGGAAATGTTCGGCAGTGATGTTTTATCCGCAATCTTTATCACATATTTCCCCGTAAAACTACCCCACCGTCATATCCCCCTTTCGTTTTTGGAAGTTGGATTGTTTAATAATAGTTTAAAAGTATGCAATGGGTGCATAAATATTAACCTCAATTTTGTCTTCACTTATTCCGTTACATTCTTAAATTGATATAATAGTCTGGCAAATAATCATGAACGTTTAGCCTGTAGGAATAGAATATTGATGATTGGAATCAAGTGTCGTAGTTAGTCAGTCACTTCACCCGCACATCGTATATTACTGTAGAAGTCATGAAGCGTCTACTAAAAAAAGTTGAGTAGAGGTTTTACTTATGTAGAGAGATATTACTTTTATTCTGAAAATTGATCGAGCTTAAGACTTTTTATATCTATCGAAGAAAAAATATTTAGGTCAACAGTTTATTCCCATCGCTGGCCGCTGAAAAAAGTATAAGACTTTCAGATATTGGCCAGCGTTTTATTTTCCAATTTCAGCCCCCTAAGCGCAGCGGAGCCCGTCATTCAGTAATGCCACGATGTCATGTTCCTCCTGGCAGACGCCTTTTTCGTAGAAGATAAGGGATCCTCTATTCACCGTCTATGCTTCCATTTTCGGAGCAAAAGAGGTGGAGAAAATTGAAAAAAATAACCATTTCGGCGTCAAACTTTCCATCACTGTCCTTACTGGAATGTAGCTTATTCATGTGAGGTGTCGTGTGTCTATTTGCTTATATGTTTACACCGTAATGCACCTGTCAGTGAAAATGTCTTTGCGCCACCTATTGAGGTGAAAATATTTCTGTCAATAAGTCAAGTGGGGAAAAGACTTCCGTTAGAAGACATCGAGAAGAAGAAGTCTCCGCAGAAGCTCTCTTGTGGAAGGGACTCCACGCCATAAAAGGTAAACTTTATTTTTGGCATTGAAGACAATATGTCACCTCGTTGTAACTAGCTTCTGACAGCTCTTCGCTAATAAAACTACTTGTTTTTCAACAACACGATTGTGGTTGTGACAAATGTCGAGGCGTGTTGAGATGACTAGGTATCGGGGTAGAATGCGTTCTAGGCGGCCAACGTCTTTGTTCATGGCGCTTTAATTTATTTATGTTAAAGAACCGGCCTTTTTAGTGTGGAATATTTTAATATTTTTTCACAATTATTTTTACAGAAACATAACTATTTTTTCTTGTAATTGTTTAGGATTTTTCATCGCTCAATATAGTTTTAGAGTGTTGCAAAACTACCTGTGGTCTCGACGCAACTAACATCTAAATATATCTACTTTTACTAGGAGCGTGAATCGTGGTACAAACGTTGAGCACATCTAAAAATTACGTCACTTGTAAAACTTTCCACTTTAGGCTAAGTCTGTTTCGACAAATACTTAATTAGTTCATTGCTCTCAGAGCTTTCATTACTTCAATAAACATTGGTAGTTTTTCATTTAAGGTATGTATGTACTTGATCCATTTTGTGAATTGCTAGTCCAATTCAGGTCCCTCATCGTGTATTCCTGGTATTTCGAGATTCTGGGATATGATGTACCGTAAACTGATCTAGATCAGCGTGCGAAATTAGCATAAACATAATTATGCGAGACGCTATACATCCGACTGTAGAGGAAAATTTTCCAGAAAGTGTGGTAACGTATTCGTTCACAACGGCCACCAGAACATTGATATGGATGCGGCAGCTAGGTTGTTAAGTTAACAACAACAATGTTAACACCCGGCAACCCTAAAGTCACGGTTTCTAATCCCTTCTTGGGAAGGTTTTTGGATATTTCTCAGGATTGAGTGAGGTTAGACGGTGCCATATAACCTTGGCAGTTGGAGCGCCTTTACTTCCAATTCCATTATTGTTGCG
Organism: Platycnemis pennipes; assembly: GCA_933228895.1. Lineage (NCBI taxonomy): Eukaryota > Metazoa > Arthropoda > Insecta > Odonata > Platycnemididae > Platycnemis > Platycnemis pennipes. Next base: position 123,245,742 of record OW121848.1, read on the forward strand.
TTGTTTTTATGCACGTTCGGTTCCCCATGTCTCTCTTTGGTGATCTTCGGACTCTGAAATACCACATCACCTTGTAATTTGGTGCATATTAACATTTAGCGGCATAATCCTTGAAGGTCAGTACACTACGTCTGTTTGAGAGGAATGCGTACATTGGAATGGATTGAATGTTTTTTAATGTAAAATCCTAGGAGAGTGAAGATGGAGAGAAGTCGTAAAGAGAGAATGCTTAAATCACTCGGAGGAAGTGTAGTAACGAGAACAACCCTGGCGCCTTGGCGTCTAAAAATACACAACCGCTGATTGGTTGACGAATTAGCCTTCCTCTCTCCCCTCTCAACTGTTTTTTCTCGCAGAAATCGTTCACCCTCGTTCCTCCGCGGTATGATTTTTCTCATCCTCTACGTTTTAGCCCCCCTACACGCATCCCACCCTCATCATCATCGGTCAACAATCCTAGGATTGGTTTGACGCAACCCTCCACTCGATTCTTCTATCGGCCAACCTCTTCATATTGACGTAACTCCTCTCTTTTACATCCTTCACAACTTGCTCCATATACCTCATATGAGGCCTGCCTTTTCCACTCTTCCCGTTCACTTTTCCCTCGACGATTGTCTTCATCAAGCCATCGTGTCTTAATATGTGGCCTATTAAGTTGTCCCGTCTTCTTTTTAATGTTTTCAGTAGACATCCCTTTTCTACCACTCTTCTTAAGACTTCTTCGTTTGTCACTCGATCATTTAATTTCATTATAGATCTAAAAAAAAACATTGCTGTGGCTCGTAAACGATATGTTATCATTTTCCCTTCAAAGAAAACCACCTTTGAATAACTTAAGGGCTTTTTAGAAAAAGAGTGAATAGGATTTGCTAGGACTAATGGGAGAGTGCGATGCCAAAACGCTGTCGTATAGTTTCCTCTACATTGCCCGAAATATCCCAAGCAGTGGTTTATAGATTTTTTATTTTTAGTTGTTTTTTGCCGTCTGAAACGTTCTTCTAATTAAAAATCATTCCTAAATATATAAATAGAAAAGTATTTGCTATCATAAAATAACTCAAGAGGATAAAATTGATTGGAATAAATTTTAGTTAGACTTGCGGAATAAGGCGAGGAGAATGTTTGCATTATTATTGTTTTCTGACCCGCATTGTTGTGGTGGAAGATGTCTGTAGCCATACTATGGTGTCGCTTCTTAATAGATCCTTAAGTAATTAATGATTTCATCCATCGCTCAGTAGTTACCATTCGTATGGAAATTGGTAATCGCTCTATCGTATTTTCTCGATTTTTTTCTTCTGTTGATCAATCCCGGAATCTGTTTTGTCGAGAATTGATGAATATTAAATGAGGGAGGAAGAGGAGCACTTTGCTATTCTTACTCTAGGATAGATGATTGAAGGGCAGCTCCTTTTCTTGTGACACATGCAGTTACAACCTAGAAAACTTGTTTGTATTTTAAACTAAGGTTCCTAAATTATAATCCGGTTTTGAATACATAATTATGTGTCTTTTAGACGAAGGCCTGCTAGTTCATCTTGCATATCTTCCAATTTAGAAGTCTCAAAAGTCATATCTCTAAGTTTAAATTCCTCATCGATCCCATCATCATCCCAAAGTCAATCCCAATATCCTCTCTCTGTTAAAACTCAACCACGCGTCCAGAATATACGATTTCTTTCTGATAGTCCTGCCATAACACACCTTCGCCGTGTAGAACCGGATAAGAGACCGTTTCATTTCTCTCCGTAATTTGCCCTAGATTTATCATTAAGTATATAAGAGGCAATAGCCATAGCGAATATTTTGGCTTATGTATACTGCACCGAGTAGGCTGATGCATGCTGCCTACTTGATCTAGTGCTGATGATTATGTATTTTGGTCCTTGTATGATAAATTCATCGCTCTTCTACGATTCGGCCACCAGTCTAAATTTTGAAGCGCATATGAGTTGATCAAGTATCAAATCTGAAATAAAAGTTGGCCTTCGAACTCCAATTTTTCATTGATTGGTGTACTCTAGTTGAGGTACATATTTGTCGGCCCAAGCTTATTGATTTGTTTGCCTTTTTTAATGCGGTCTCCAAATCCAGGATCACGAGACATGTTCGTGCGGTAAAATTTCTGGTCAAATGACTGCACTCGCCCACCGAATTCCATCTTCGTCGGCCGCGAGTCGTATGACGCGTGTCACTGATCGAGCGTTTGGCCGGATGCAGTATGGCAAATAGGCACAGAGATTGAAGATAAACAAGCACTAGCGAGTTACTTTTGAAAAAATAATGTCAATTAAAATTATGTATGATATTTTTAACTAACTTATCCCTTCCATTAAATTGTTGAAATGCCCTCTGCACTCCCCACTTTTCTACGATGCACATTCATAGAACAAAATCCTTTATAGCTCCAAGAAGTCTACGACGAACATATTTTTACGCTCGGATTATATACCGACAGCGTGGGGAGAACGTTGGGCTACTTCCCCAACGTTGGGATCCTTCGTTCGTATCCGGAATATCAATTCTGGCTAAACACGAGCTCTGTGATTTGCTGGGTTCCACATATTTCGTTGAAACCACATGCGGTACACCAAAAAAAATTCCTCCCTGCCAAAATTTGTGAATTACATACCTCATAGTGCTTGATGACCTCGACTCTCACCTAACCGAATAATAACTGAACATTGGTGGTTGTATGTTACTTTCACATTTTGCTAACCAGCGAATCACCGCATAGCGCTTCTCTCTTCCACGCCAATCCCTCCCTCCTCCTCCAACTCCTCAACCTCCAGCGCGTCCCACAAACCTTTCTCCTTCATCATCCCAAGGGTCCCAGTCTTCGCTCCCCACCATCCCTACTCCCATCGTTCCCGTCATCCCATTGTCTGGTTCTGTCGTGCGTATTTATCCCCAATTAAGTGCCCGACACAGTATCCACTCCCTCGGGTACCCTCTTCTCCTCCCGCCCCTCCCCTCCCTCCTCACGCAAGATAACCACCCATCCGTTGAATATTTCATCTTGTTTGTTATCAAGGCTTCTTTTCTGGGAAATTCCTTCTTTTTTATGCTCTCCTTCTCTCTCTCTCTCTCCCGCTGCCGCCGCTGCTGCCTTCATCTCCTTATCCTCCTTCGCCCACCCTTCCCATCAGTTCTCTTTTCCATTCAGTCGTCCGCAGCGTTTTCATCCCGCCATCTCTTTTATATTCATTCCCCCCCATCCCCCTTCCTTCCCTACCGCGGTTCCCTAAACTCTCCCTCTCTCTCTCTCTCCCCATCTCCCCTTCATCCTATTTCCCTCCCTTTCGAACCTTGTTTAAACGCGCTCGCTGCCCTAACAGCGCGTGCTCCCCCCCTTCGGGTAGCCCATCCCTTCCTTCTCCCCTTTCGCCTCCTTCCTCCCCCGCCAGAGCCCTCTTCTCCCTTCCTTCTGGGTCCTTCCAATTTTTTCTTCCTCAATCTCCGCGGTCCGCCTTCAAGAACTTGTCCTCATCTCCGCCGCCCCCCCCCCCCACTCTCTCTCTCCCAAGGATATCTAAGCCAGGGGGGAAAGGGGACCTCTGAAGACTAGGAGGCAAGTCAGTGGCGCATATACGAGGGTGATCCCTGCTATCTCGTCCGGACGTCCACTTTTAGGGTCGCTTCTGTAGCGAGACTCGGGATTTCTGGAAAGCTCTCAGGCGACTTGAAAACAGCCGAGTGAGAACGCATCTTAGGACGCGGATTCGATGGGTAGTTCGCTTTTGAAACGGAATTACAGGGCTAAGAGGTTTGTGTTATCAGTTACCGATTCAGGATCGAAGACACACGAATCCATAAGACTAAGAGAACTCATCATCTGGTTTTGATCGCCGTAAGTAGAAAGTGTGATTCCCTCTTTACGTGGCACTAGAATCAGATATTATGTGTCACAACTTCCAAGGCCACATTGCACCATCAAATGCAATAAAAAGAGGAAAACGACATCATTGCGCGAGGTGGGACTCGGATCCGTGATCCTTGGGTGGCCAGGCTCGCGAATTTATGAGCTGGCTCCCGTTATCAACTCTACCATTCATCTGCAGCTCAGAAAATTGCGACTAAGTGTAAGTCAGTGATACGGCTCGCCGAAGATATCGGTCCCCGGATTTTCCCTCCCCTATCGCATCTCATGATCACGAAAATAATAGAAGGACCCTGACGTAAAACATGTCCCCCTTTGACAGACCTATACTTTACGAGGAATAATGTCCACCATTTATACGACCGTGTGACGGGTTTTGTGGTACATACATTGACGATGTAGTTGAGCTATGAAAATTTTTGTCTTTACTGAAACCTGTTTTAACTAATAACAATATTTCACTAAATTGTGATTTATTTTAGGCAGTTTTGATTGCTCTTACCTGCGGTAAAATATCTGCTTCTAATGGACAATTAACAATGCCCCTTTAGTACTGAGTCATTATACTGCCTCAATGGACCCTTCGGTTGATTATTTAAAAGGGTGATGGTTGCTGATGGAATGGTAGTGGTTACTTACTTTGCAGTGACTTTCAATATTATTCTGGAATAATAGTGTAATGAACTCACTTCGTGTTCAAGTATTAAAACCCTTTAATGTCGTCCGACAACCTCTTCAAGTAGGTCTTGAAATCGGACGCTCCTCTTGAATACCGTCCTTCGTCTGAAACTCAGCCTCGTCGTACCGCGCGGTCCGAGTGTCTGCTAGGTTGTAGAGCTCACGTAGTTGATATCGGTTTACGATTTAGCGCAGAATCATTTTTAAAACTTTTTTTTAGGGTTCTGGTTGCAATTACGCCTGTCGTAATCGTGCACCAGGTCTTCCAACTACTAACCACTCCCTTTAAACTCGTAGTGGAATATCGCTTGCATGAGTTAAGGGACGGCTCGGACATGACCAGGACAAGAGTTGGACTCGTGCCAGATTAGCGTACATCCGGGTCAAATTTGGAACTTCCCCGTACACTTCCTCTGTTCAACCGACGACGCTTTTGACGGCTCTTTTGTTTCAAAACTTTTGCCAATGGTTTGCAGCTTATCCCCTCGCTCGGTTGGGTTACGTTTGAGCATTTTTTTGAGCATCTCTTGAAAAATCTTTGATGGATTTTTTCATGCATGGAAGGTATAAGATCTCATTTTCCCGATCCACGATGAAAGTTTAACCTTTATTCGAGCGAAATTCACTGCTAAGGGCGTGAGCTTCGTTCTTGCAGTGTGCTCAGTCAAGTGCTCTATCCTGAAGTGTGACAATTATTCACGGTGAAGGTTCAGTTGAATATTAAGGTGCAATCACATGCAAAAGAGGTAAAGGCTATGTACAGAGATGGGAAGCCATATGGTGATTTATGTACGACTCAGCTTGAGTGTTTTGTTTAAGTCATAAATTCACCTGAGGAAAAAATTAAGTCAGCTGATTTGACTGATTTAAATGAAAGAATGTGCAATGTTACAAGGATTTCAGGGGTATTAAATGTGTAGGTAATTTGGGAGGAATGTGAAAAAGGACTTATTATCAGGGCATACAAAGTTGCTATTGATTAGGAAAGAAAAAAACGACAAAAACAAGATAATTTCTCTGTAGCTGAAAAATGAAAAATCAACCCAGTCGACTTTTTTATCTTCCTGTAATACATTTTGTTTCAAAGTTGATTCCATTCCTCTTCATGATTGTTGTGACAAAGGAATATATTCTCTGTCCTTATCTTTGGTGTGTAAATTCTGGGTGAAATGTGTGTAGCGAGATGCTAAAATGCTGCATAAATTTTCTATACTTAAAATCGGTCTTTGATTAATGATATAACGTGCTTAAGCCATGGACGACCCTATCTGAAAACTTAGTTCGGAGATTTTCATTGAGGTAACATTAACCGGTGTGGAGATTATTAATTTTCTCTCGGCGACGCCTGCCACACTTGATTAAAACTTTATGTCAACTATGTACAACAGTTCTGTGCATCTAATGTCCTCTCCGGGAAGGGGCGCAAACGCGTGATATTCAGTAGGCTATAAATATTGTTGATAAATCTAGAGAGGGCGTTCTTTGTCACTTGGAATGATTAAAATCCTCAATAAATCAAATTATATCCGTCTCTCTTTCGTTTGCTTCCTAACTCTCGCACCCCAGCCTCTCGTATTTCTAGGTGCCGAGCTAACAATGTCTTGGACGTTTAAATTTTCGCCCTCATGAAATCATTAGTCATATTCTTTGTGTCCCCCGCGAGGCAAATCAGGACCCGTCGCGGGAGTCGTATCTCCGGCGGTTTACCAGGGACGGTGGAGAAGGAGGTGGCATACTGGTGTTGGTGGGGAACGGAGCCTCTCTCCTTCCGAAAAAAGCGGGTAATAAACCGGCAGAGCACTTTGTCCTTCCTGCAGCACTCGAAATTCCTCCGTCTCTCCCCGTAACCCATTGTTACTCCCTGTGCCCGTTGTGCGGCCATTCATGCATCGCCCCTTTTTCCCGGTGAGTCAATGTCGTTTTTGTTTATGAATAAGGCACATCCATGGGTGTACGCTTGCACACTCGTCTGAGCACATCCCCCCTCACTCTCTCCCTCTCTCCGCTTAGGGGAAGCCGCCCACCCCAAACGTGGGGATCCACTCCACTTCAACCCCTCCCCTCTGGACATACACGCACACTCGGATTCCTGTGCCCTTTTCCTTCCTTCCTTCCATCTCTTCCTGTCTTGCCCCTCCTCCTCTCTTTCGCTTCTTAACCTTCCTCCTTCCCTGGCCACAATGAAGCAAGCGACGGAGCGTATAGTGAGTGGGATGTGAAGATCAGGGGGGACCTCCTCACTCACTCACTTCGTTCTCACACCTTCGGTCCTCCTCTCTCCTTCCTTCCCTCGTACGTCTCCTGATATGTCTCCCTCTCTTCCTCTCCATCCTCGCCATCCATATTCACTCCGTGTGGCTCTCTCTCGTCTCGCCTTCTTCATCCGCGTACGCGGCGCCCCCTCCCTGAGCAGCCTCTTCTCCCTCCCCCTTTCCACCCCTTCCCCTTCCAACACCGCACGAGAGGCTCGCGCTCACGTCAGGTCGCCATGGCAACTGCATCACCACCCTCGCCACACCGAAAACCCCTTCCGCCCTCCCCCACGGCCGTCCCCTCTCGCCTTCCATTCACTCTCCACGGCACCCCTACTGGAGCTCTTCCCACGCCATCTCCGGCAGATCAATATGCCTCCTCCTCCTCCTCCCCAACCGTCCCCACCGCCTACTCCCTCTCCGCCCACGGGCACTCTCACCCCCGCCCTGTTCCCACCCCCACCCCGAAACCTCGTTGCTCCCTACCCTCTCTCCAGTTTTTTCCTCCTCAACCCTCTTGAGCCAGCTCCTTTTACCCTCCGTCCGTTTTTGCCCCCCCCCTCTCTCTCTCTCTCTCGTGAGTAAAGCTTGCGCCCAACCCTTCTCCTCCTTTACCTCCCTCCCTTTTACCTTTTCCTCCTCGCTGATGAGGCCAGGACCCCTCTCCGTTCCTTCATCCCGCTCCGCGTACCCCTTCCCACATGTCATTCGCGTCTCTATCCTCTCGCACATACCGTTTGAAAGTCAACCAATATCGCTGGACGCAGTCATATTTCGATTTGCTGGGTCGAGTGTCGGAAGTTATCCTTAGGCTGTAAAAATCTGTGGGACCTAAATCTTGTCTTTTTCGATGTCTTACATTGTCACCTCCCCGGGAGTGGGTGAAGAGAACAACGTCAGTACGAATGCAAGGATTGTGATGCTCTGAATTGAAAAACGTCTTGACCTTCAATAAGTATTCTTGATTCGCTACCTTTGTGAATCAAGCATTGAGGAGTACAGCAGCACTCCTTGCTGCTCAGCTATACCTACTATTTTGAGGGCCATTTTTTTCTCGCCCCTTACACTCAAACAAAGATAATATGTTTATATTCATCCTTCGCGTATTTAAAAGATATGATGCTCATCAATATTTCTATTTTTTTTAATAATCACATTCCTTGCATATGGGTGATGAAGTTGATAAAAAGCTAAGAAAAATGAGCTTCCCTCTGAAGTTTTAACTACAGTCCTTCTCTCGAGAATATGTCAGTAATGAGAAGTCATTTTCAGATATTTACATTACTGAACCATCCTTAGGGCTCATATGCCTCTCTTTAAAAAGTCACATTGGCTAATTTATTCCTTTGTAGCTATTGGCTCTAAGCATTTGAAATATGGGGAAGATTCTTTGACCCATTTTTAGGAGTACATTACGTTCAATTTTCTTTCAAACCTTAGACCTGGATCCTCGTTATCCAAAGAAGTTGTCCCTTTTGGAAGCGATATGAATTCTAATGGCATGAGTGCAGTGCTCTCAGTTTCCCGGAATGGAGGCCCTTATGAGAGAGTTGGGTGTACCGAAAGACCTTCAGACGGAAGTAGAAGACATTGTTGACGTTCTTAATTTCTGTCCTTCCGTGGTAATGAATTTCTATGGTATCATATTGAGGGTGTCAGTGTGTGATAAACAAAAAACATCTCATTTAGGGATGAAATTTATCGGCTTACTGTTTGAGCTTCCTATAAAAATGACTCTCAACCACACTTTCTTAGTTCTCCATTGTCCATTGAGTATGAGAGGCACGTCAGCCAATTATAATGAAAGCGATGGTAAAGGTTTTCAGCGTAAAATTGCTCCATAATTGCAGCCACCTGACTACATATTACAAGAGAGAATAAACAATAATCTGTTACTATTGGTTCCCGTAGAATTTCCGTGAATGCCTCCAAGTCCTGCTGGAATCGATTGATTTCTGTTTTTCCGTAGAATTCGTAGGTCAGTTCTTCCTCAAGAATTTCTCGCTCATTAATGTGTGAGCCTTTGGGTGAAAATGAGTCGTACAAAGCCCGGCCTTGAATACCAGTGGGGGTAGATGTTTCAATGGTATACCGGTCCATAATAGGGTGCGGTGCGGAGAGAAGTTCATGTTCAGTTCTCTGTCCGTCAGGTGGGATGTAATGCCATAGACTTCATCGAGTCTTTCGTTGAAATGGGTCTAATGCGTACGTGAGGTTTCTATCCACCCTTATTTTAATCTTTTAAATTTTCCACTTATTCCCAAAATACCTGGCAATCCTTAATGGCGTACCTGACTTTAGTTGCAGGTTGTCTCCATTGATTACAGTAACATAAATCCCTTCAATAAATGTCTTCGTTGTTTACACTTTCGTTGTCCTACGAACCCCTTTTTATAATTCGTTTCCCTTCCCTTTTATCACTAGTGGACATGCATCAATTAACATGAAACCACTCCTCGGATTGGGGCTCGAACTAGTGAGCTTTTTTGCAGCCTTCTAATCTCTATCAAACTACTCCCAGTCCGACTGGCACCTTTAGCTTTACCTCAGAGCAAGAACCCTGGCTTCGCGACTGAATCTCGCGCAGGTGAATATTTTCTCGGCGTGGTTTTCGGAGGTCAATCCTCGCACCCATTCGGCTTCTTGACTTTTCCTGACCGTTCTTTCTCACGCCACCACCCACGGGCCTTCTGCTGTGATATAAACCTGAGCCTCCGATCATTATGCGTGTTCCGTAACCAAATCTGACGGCGCTTGGGCCCGGCCGAGAGGGAGAGAGAGAGAGGACCCTATTTTCCGCAAGTTTCCATGACGACTGTACATCCGTGCCGGGAATTATCCTGAGAGGAACCCGGTCCCAGAATAAATATCCCTCCTCCCCCCTCCCTTCCACCTTTCTCTTTCGTTCCCTTTCGTCTCCCCATCCCTCCTTTTCTTCCCTCGTCTCCCACGCTCGTTCCAGCCCGCCCGCCCTTCCGCATCAACTCTTTTCGGCGCAGCCAAGAGGAGCGGGGAGGGGGATTTCCAGCTGAAGAGGGTCTCAGGACCGGAAGAATCCTCTCTTTCTCTCTTAGGCTCCAAACATCCCTCTCCTCTTTCTATCTCTCTCTCCTTCCCTTCCCACCCTCCCAACTCTCTATCCCGCTTACCTCTGCGCTTTTACCCACGACCTCAGACCCACCACATGCCCTTGCCTCTTCCTCTCCTTCTCCCTCACCAGTTCACGAACTGATCCCTTCCTCTCTACCTTCGTAGAGCAAACATGATTAACTGAAAAAGGTACTTGGGTTTTATTTTCATTTTCCGCTTGCAATTAGATCGTGGGAAAACGCAGTGACTTCTCATTTGACTAAGGAAGCCAGCACGATAGTCCTGATGTAGAGGTAGTTCAAAGTTACCTGCCCTGCGGTCATTGCATCAAAAATTCAGGTGTATTTTGACAAGGTCTCGGGATTGGATCAATATGGAGCATGCTTCGCGAGTACCGATTTCGCTCTCGTTATATTCAACGCCGATATGAATAATGCATTTTGCCGTTTCGCCCTAATCCTCGAGTCAAGTATTAAATTTGAAGAAATATTCCTCTGTATGTGCCTAAATTGGTGATATCGACCATGATGAAGCTCTCAAGCAACAGGGTTCCCTGATAGATTTGAATAGTGCCTCTCGCTAATCGGGTGTAACCCTGAAATTCTATATTCATCACGGATTTTGTACTTAACTCTTCTTTCTAATCGTCACTAAGCGGGTAAAACTCCATTTATCCTCTGATACTTGTTTCTTTTTCTTCGTCATCAAGACGATGATATGCTGTGCAGCTACTCAGTCAGGGAATAGAAAATGAGTAGGTTGACTCAACGTTGGTGAAAGCGTCTGATGCTTAACCGTTGGATACCGCTGAGTTGGGAGTGCATTTACTGTGGTCAAAGTGCCTGGCTAACAATTTTTTCTTTGCTAGAGCTTACGAATAATTTGGTGTTTTAGGGTCAGTAAATTTCAACCTCCCAAAAAAGGAAGCGCTGGAGATTGTAGGGTATAAAAAGTAGTCGATTGACGACATTAGGAAAACCCTAGATGAGACTGTTGATAAAGAGCTAGGAATATTTTAAGGACGTGATAGAGGGAAGGTAGACGGGATAAAGGGAGGAAAGTAATAGGTATTTTGGATAGAATAATTGCAGGTGGAAAATATTCGGAACTAATTTAGGACACCGTACATAAGATTCCGTGTATGAATTATACGTCCATCTAAACCTACCTTAACCGGTAGGTTAATAGCAATCGAATAAAATATTGATAAACCTTTTTGAGTTTGCAAAGTACTTAACACTATGAGCGTATCGATGTATGTATCGTATCGATCGATGTATCAAGAATCGTAAGGACTGTCATGGATTAGCTATTTGTCTACCGTGCAAGTACAGCAGAGAAGTCAGAAATGTTCGTAAAAAGTGTTCCTTCATTCCCAAACGATCTCGAAGGGATATGCAAACCTCAAAATCGTTTCGAGGCAGCTGTCCGTTGGCTTCATCCCCCCCGTCATGTCCCGATCGCTCTGCCTCTGACATCCCTCCCTCATCCTCGTCTCCGAAAGCTTCCCCATCCCGCGTCACTCGTTCTCCGGACTCAAAATCTTCCCTCCAAAATTCCTCTCCTTTCTCTTCATTCACCACTCACCCCATTCACTCATGGTCCAGGGTCGTAAGGCGTGATGGTAAGATTTTTTTTCAAATTTATTCCGTGAAGGGGAATCGTATCGTAATTTTACCCCTGCCCTACTGAACGTACATTTTACAGTGCTTTGCAAGCGCGGACAAACTGTTTTGTCTTGAAATCGCACCGCAGTTCCAAGCATTTTTTCCTCATACCTCCTATTGTACCTACTCATGCTATTCCTGAAATGTAGCTTTTTTTAATTGAGGGCTATGAGTTGAGCCCTGCATGTTCTTCAACACCGTTATCAGCACTTCGTTATTGAGTAGACAGAAATCATACAGAAAATTCAAAGAAAGGATGCTCACCAGAAATTTTAATTGTTTTCAAAGTTTGATCGAAGAAAGAGGATTGAGATGAAATCGGAGTTCATAATTGTCGCAGATGAATTTGGGTTAATTTATTACTTTTATCGTCATTTTTTCTCGGTCGATTGTCGGTAATGTGCAATATTATGTAGTATTGGAAAGTACGTTGCAACAAAGAAATATGCATCCATCCTCAGGGATGTGAAACTCCATCCCCCGCGGAATTCCAACCCGCGAACTCATAAGTACCGGACGAGGACTTTACCGCGACGATTCTGAAGTTGGTAACTGCAGTTTCGTTCCATGTACTACTACGGAAAATATTACGTACCATATTTCATTCTATAACTTCGGCTGGAATATCATTTCATGGACCTTACTGTTATTTCTCTTGCCCGCGGCCCTTTCTTTCTCTCCGGCTATTGTTTTCTCTTCCCCCTTCATCTTCCATCCTGATTCGGGCATTCCCTTCGTCGAAACTTGCCCCCGCCCCAATCCCTTCAACTTTCATCGTTTTGGTATCTCGAGGACTGTGTTTGTGTTAGTTTGTGTTTGCGGATGCCTTCACCACTTCATCCGATTGCCCCAGCGGGTTCCCGCTTCCTCAACTCATCCTATATCTTATCCCTCCTTCCCCCACCCTGTTTTTCTCCATTTTTTCTATCTCCTTCCTCTCCCCTCGCCGTCAATCCAAGAGTGGAGGAACGTTCTCTGCTCTGGGTGGTGTCAGTCTTGCTTCCCGGACGTCGGTAGCGGGACGGGACTCGTAATCCGGACTTAATTCCTTTTTTTTTTTTCAAATGTCATCGCTGAGCCCGAAATTGCTCTCCCTCGATTAGCTCTTAATCCTGGAGCAGACGAGGGTTTGTTTTAGAATTTCAGGCTCGATGTCATTCGATCAAAGTTCATAGTTTTTTTTTTTAACTTTTCTTTTTCGAATTAGCGCTGGAAATTTGCGGTCGAGAGACCGGTGTAGAATAGCTTTCAGGGTCCCGTAGTTATTTCGTAGTCCTTATAAATTTGGAATCAGATAGCTGGGTGTTGGAGTCCCTGCTGAGTACTTCCTTATTCTCTTGCGATGAAATTGCATGATAGGGGACCATGCCCCGCTTTTAGCATGAACGATTATGGTTAATTTTTGCTTACGATTTGATTTCGATAGCAATCGAGGCAGAGGTACCAAAACGTGTTGATTTTGAGCAAAATGAAGGTTGAAGCGTGTGGAAAAAGGACAATATCTTTTTCCATTTTCCGTTTTCACAAGAATACTTATATACGTATTTATTTATTTGAGTGAAAAATGTGTGGGAGTAGTGTAATTTAACTTCAACCCGGATCACTTTTTTTAGCAACTATTTTTATTGCAACTTTCTTGCGTGTGTACATGCATAAGTTATTTAAATGTTTTTAAGCCGTTTCCAGCATGCACATGCACAAAAGGAACAGTGACGCTTCGGGTGTCTCCGCCGATAACTTTCCTTCACACAGTGGACTTTTATATTCTGCCCAATTTAATAGGGTGGTTGTTTATGGTCACGTTTTTTTCTCTTCGTGGTTTTTTTGCGCTAAAAATGGTCCAAGGTTTGTCCTGTGTCAATAAATGTCCCAAAAGCCGTCCAGTTGCAAAGCAAAATTGAACTTTTTCCCAATGTGTCGAATCGGTGTGCACGGGGACAATTTTTAAGATTCATATGAATGTTGACTACCCAGCTCAGACAGTCGAACCCTCTCAAAATCACAAATATTGTAGTCACGAATCTTAAAAATAACGGCACCGGCGAGTTTCCGTATGAGATAATGAAGAACTCTAAATTATAGTCCTTAAGTTTTTACATATTACTCAAAAAACATTTTTGCTACTATAGTTTTCAGCCCAGAAATATCACCGATGCCGGCTGCAATGCTGTGCCGTGTGTACTCTTGCAACTCTTCTGGATTTATTGCCGTGTCTCTCTAATCGAATTCTTCCCAATTCAAAGACTGAGATGGCGTGGTACCTCAATTTTATTACCTTCTAGGTACACTCCTTATATAATAACTTTGCGGTAGACGATGTTCAGTAATATCGTTTTCATCCCTAGCCAGCGTCTATTCTCGTCCTCATACGCAGATTGTTTCAAATGTGCAGTGGGGATTGTCAGTCTCGAAAGGTAGAACTATGTTGGTTTCGATAAGAATTTATTCATAAAGTACCTATCCCGGGGGGGCCGCAGTAGCCATTTTAGTTACACGGTGGCCTGGGAACCCAAAGGTCGTGGGTACAAATTCCACCTCTGGCATGGATGTTGTGTTAGCCTCGTTTTCAACATTAGGTTAGACGGTGCTGTGTATCCCAAGCTGTTGGGGCTCCTAAAAACTGTATCTTGCTTTTACATCGAATATCTCGGATGACGACAGCTGAACGAGGAGCAGTCACATTTTTGCCATTCAGCCATTTTAATTCCGTTAAAATTGGTCGTGAGTCAGTATAGACAATTCTTGAACCCCCCGTCTTGAACTCCACCCCCAATCACACCCACTCCCCTTCATCCCTCAGGCGTCATTCTCTCCTCCCTCCTACTTCTTCTCCCATCTAAGCTCGCATCTCCTCCCCAACCTTCTCCCAAGGCCTCCCTTATCTCCCCAGCCTCTCCTCTTCGCACCCCCGGCGCCAAAGCCCCTCTCCTGACGAATGTATCATCGCTGCAGGGGGTAAGGGGTGGTGGTGCAAGGGGGGGAGGGGGGGGTCGAGAAGACGAATCTTCTTCGTCGGGATAGCAAGGGGGGGGGTAACAGGAGGAGGGAAGGGGAGCAAAAGGGCACTTGGTAAAAGGGCCGAGTCAGCCCCCTCTCCAATCCTCTCTCGCGTCCTAATCCGAGGCCGCTCGATATTGAAAAGCACTACCGCCGTGGAGTTTCCCCGAGACCGGTGAGTGAATTTCAGAGCGTAGGGACCGATGCCCTGGATTTACTCCGTCTTATTATTTCTTCCTTTAGCTACGTCTCTCTACGTCGGTTTGATTCGCGTCCGTCTCGGCCAATCACCTCGCGGTGTCGTCCTCGGGCTTCAGAGAAATTGCCTCTTTGGGGAGACCTTATTGCTCCGTTTCCGTGGACGTTGTTGGGTGGGAGCAGTCATCCCTTTCATCCCCCGTCTTGAAGGGGGTGGGAACTGGTGGTCGTTCTTTGATTGGATGTCGCACATTTTCTCATTTGTACGTGAAAGTTTCCCTCGCGTTCTCAGTAAAAACATGCACCCTTTATTGTTGCTTGAAAGCGACTGTTCGCATTTACTGTGCGAAAAGTTGAGTCTACCATCAATCTGTCAAATCTTATCTAAGATATTTGACTTTTAAATATCACCTTGAAGCGATACATGTGCGATAATAACTAAAGGCTGAGTATGAAAGGTATTTTCTGGTGTCCAATAAAATCACATGCATGGAATAATTTGTCCCTATCAGTGGGATTCCTTAGTTAGCCACAACTATTTTATTTGAGCGTTTGATCAACCTTTTGATAACGTACTGAAGTGATACACGTGCAATTTTCCTCAGAATAAAATTTTACTCCGACCCAGGTTTCAATGTTGATGTATCGTCTTTTTTATATTTTATTAACGACGTATGGATTCAGAAAATAAACTCACGATTTTCTAAAGTGCAGAGTTTAGCTCCAATTCAGTGGAGAGTGACTAACTAGCTACTTGAGTGAACTGGTATTTCAGTTTGCCAATAAGAAATTTGATATCCCTGAACGTTACTTTTCCTGAGCGTGAGTTAATTCCATTTCATATTCCGATACTGCAAGTTCTTCGCTCCAAACATCTGATGCTAACGAGCAATTTCGAGTAACATTGGTAGGAACCGATTTCCCGAACGCACAGGGCCGGAGGGAGTGTAGGAAAATAATTGCGCTCCGTGGAATTCCGACGAAATACTGGAACTGTTCCCGTTTTTCCACTTCAGATAGACTCGAGTATATAAAAAATAAGAACGCTGCGGATCCAGGGAGTTGGAAGACCTCAATTCCAAACTCGCCGGTAAGCTTTCTGAAAGCATTGCGGTTTCGTCGAGAGCTAATTATGTATTAAGTCGGTACTTGAATAAAACCCAGCTTTTGCCGATTTTCTCGCGAAATCAGACTCTCTCTCCCTCTCGTTCTCTTCCAATTTTCCCCTTGGTCCGTCTGCGCCCCTGGCGAAAAATGGCGGGTCGATATGGCCATGTGCTCGGAGCGTCACCACAATCGCAAGCTGTCGCCTTGGTCACGCTCTCTCGTCCTGGAAGCTTGAATGGGGTTCTGGAAAAGCAAGCCATTTGACGTCATTCTGGCTCAACGAGGTTCAGATGCAGATAATAACTGAGGCTGTTCTGTGCCTCTCCTTTTCGCCACCACACCCTTTTGCTCTCCACAAGAGTCCCTTTTCATCTCGATGTGACGAAAATTCGTGGCAGCCTCCTCATTCCTGGTTTTTCTTTGGACCAAGTTTCAGTAGTGGCAAAGTATCGTCCGCGTTAAGGAGGAGTGTTTTTAATGAGCCACTCTCTCAAGGGCGGTGATTACATTAAGAAACCTCCTTGTGCCTCAAGGCTTTAATCCCTTTGGATTATGTGGCCGAAATGGTTTGTAACAAGATTCCCGAACTGAAATATCGGGGAGCTCTCTGGATCCTCGCTTCACGAACCTGTTTTCAAAATGTACTCACATCTTGATGCCGAGTGTACAGATTATTGGAGACGAAAATTCAATCTGTATTAGGGAATAGTGAAAATGTGGTAAAGTATACATTTCATGGTGCACTGTAAAGTTTGCCACTGGAGAACCTCAAAACACGAACTCCACACATTTCTCAGTACTGATCCACGCTTCAAGTGTCCACATTATTTACATGTAAAGTGTGGATTTTTATTGATTATGAGTAATTTGTCTTACTTTAATCACGTTAATAACAGGTCCTAAGTCTTCCCGTCAACTATCAACTAAAAATCCACATCTGCTGCTGGAGCCTTATGCTTTTATTGAAAGCTCCGCTCAAGTTGATGCCGAAGTTGCACCTGAAGAGTTCGATTATTGATTCACAGCGCGTCTTTTAAGTTAAATATATCCTCACCGCTATTCATTATTGGAGGGCGTAGACGGAATGCAAATGAAACAAAATGTTCATGATTCTTCATCAGTAGAATCAAATTTTAGGACCACAATCAAGTTTCTTATGGGTAATAAAATGTTATTATACAGCTGGATAAATTTTCTCCATCTTGTATCATTCATTGTTATTTAGTTATTCAGGGGAGGCGACCGACAGCTGAAGTCACTTGCGCCGTTTTTAGGATAGGTGGGTAATTGGGTAATGGTAGGAGTTTTCAGGTGTTGGAGGAAGGGTGGAGAGAAACCCGGCGTCGGCATTAGCCTACTTTTAACGAAAGGCGCAGGGGGGACCACGGCTTAACGTCCCATCCGACGGACTGAGTACTGAATGTGATATGCCCTCTCAAGTAGGGACCGGTTTTCCACTGAAAAATCCGTCACTGCCGGGAATCGAATTCGGGACCTCGGGATGAGAGGCCAGTACTCTAGTCACCACACCAACCGGTTCCCCCTGTATCAATAATTTATGAAGTTTTGTAGCGAGTGTAGAACTGCGACCGATGCATCTCTTTTCCGGTTTAATGCACGACGGAGAGGAGTAATTGCTTGTCATGCATTAGAATGGGGGCGTTTACTCGGAACCGAAATCACAATATTGTACACGAAATCATTAGATGGAAACGAAAAGAGAATTTTAGTGAAAAATTGATCTTCTAACCACAACCATTCACTCATAAATCAAAAATTAAAATAAGCAAAAGGTGACGCCCACCGAAAAAGCTGCTTTGATATCATTGACGTCATTTTCCTTTCGTCCTTGTCTGCTTTTAGGGGAAGGGAAGGGAGTGGAGGGGGTTCTCGGAAGGTCTGCTCGCACAGATGCTGTGGTAACTGCTCCTATTGGCAGAGTCAGCTGTGTTCCCCCCTTTGCGATAAGGCGAAGTAGCTTCGCGGGCTCAGCTGTGATTGGACGAAGTCGATATACTTACGTCAGAGGTTGCATCAGGGCCACTTTTCCGAAAGGGTTAAAAACATAAGTTTTTCGCTTATAACTCGATAAATAATTGACGGATCAAAAAATAGAAAAATACGTGTCTTTTTATTTTACAAACTCTATCAGATTCGGCAATGGGGTCGTTTACCATATTTTTTTTAATGCCGAATCTGATAGAGTTTGTAAAATAAAAGGACCCGTATTTTTCCGTTTTCTGATCCGACAATTATTTCCCGAGTTATAAGCGGCGAAAAACTGATGTTTTTAACCCTTTCGGAAAAGTGGGTGTGGTGCAACCTCTGACGTATATCGACTTCGTCCAATCACAACTGAGCCCGAGAAGCTACTTTGCCTTATCGCAATGGGGGGGACACAGCTGCCTCGGCCAATGGGAGCGATTACGACAGCATCTGTGCGAGTAGACCTTCCGAGAATCTCCCTCCACTCCCTTCCCCTCCCCTGAAAGAAGTCAAGGACGGGAGGAAAATGACGTCAATTTTATCACAGCAGCTTTTTCGGTGGGCGTCACCTTTTGCTTATTTTAATTTTTGATTTATGAGTGAATGGTTGTGGTTAGAAGATTAATTTTTTCGCTGAAATTCGTTTTTCGTTTCCATCTAACGATTTCGTGTACAAAATTGCGATTTCGGTTCCGAGTAAACGCCCCCATTAAAAAAATATGGTAAACGAACCCATTCCAAACCATCGAGAATCATCGGGGATACCAAATCGTGTGTTAGACCTCATATGTTCTGAAATCTTCCTCTACACATCATTCTCTGGTGCATTCGTAAGTTGTTCATGATATCAAGGCGTGTACTTTTCAGCTTTTTTTTTGCTTCTGATTTTTGTACGCATCCAGGATGGATGGGTGGTTAAATATGTACATATTTTTTGAGAGCGGAGGAAAGAGGAATGTAGACCATCGTTTGCTTTAGCCCTTTCATTGCTAAATGCTTGAAGTTTTTCATAGTTTAACGTCATATCTCACAGTTGGCGTACAGAACTTGAAGTCACACCAATCAGCACACACCGCTGTTCTGCGGGAAAATGTCTACCCCTGCCAGTATTCGTACCTGGGGCCAAGGATGAGAGGACTGAACGCACCATCGCAGTCCTTACCGTTGTATTCTTCCACATATTGAGCACCCACGATGAGCATTGTAAAGAACAGAAAACCGCAGTCCTTCATTCGTTAAAATTGACGATAGGAAACACTGTCATCCCTCTTGACCTTGTTCTTGAAGATTTCTTGAATTGAAATCGGTCTCATAATGGCCATCTCTAAAGTTTGAGATTCCCCCTATAACGGTACATGAACAAATATACCTAACGAGATATAAGTTGTCGATGTGGTTTCGCTGTCCTTTTCACTCAGAAATTTACCGTGAAATTGTTCTGCCGGTGTATCAATCCTATTCCCACTTGGGACGGAATTATGGTTTTACTATTCCATCCAATCCTATTTATTTCGCCATGGATGTAGTGTCCATAAGGTGTGGCTATATCCATTATTTTGAAATAAAGGGGATCCAGCCAAACCTGCTGCTAGTGCGCCAGTATTAAATTTCAATCGTCAATAGTTATAACCGCCACCTTCATTTAGGGAGAAAGGAATTTTTTTGCGTTGAAGGCACATTTTTTTATACTTAATCATTTATGAGATAGTCCGTAGTGTTGTAAACCGGCCTATGTAATTTTGTCTCCCCACATTCAATATCACTCACAATCATCCGTGCTGCTCCGTAGTGACGTATTAGGCCACGCCCATTCCGCGAAAATAGCGTCGGTGTATGGTATGATCGAGAGAGATTGAGTGTGCATATCACCTCAAAATGATGAAAAAAGCCCATCAATGGAAAAGTCTCTAGTCTCCTTAACGGGTCTTGAAATCTACCCATCTGAGACAGGGCGATTCCCTCTCGACGAATTTATTTAGATGTCGATTTTTGTCTCTAAAATGGATTAAGAACGATTAACACTTATAATCTTCTTTTAATGACGCTCAAAGTTTTTTTATATTATTCAGAGATATCAGATCTTGTCATTTGTGATAAATAGTTCTCTTTTGTTTTAAGCGCGTACTTTGATCACCTCCTTTCGCGAACGTGGGTATTATTTTTTCCCTCACCGTGCCATTGACGAGATTGCGTTTTGCAATCACCATAATAGCGCCGGGTCTAAAAGCACGGAATGCATTCCCCATTCACTGTCAAGAGAAGGAGAGGGGGTTGAGGGGGGGTAAAGGCGTGTAACACCTTCAACCAGCCGTCCCATCCCCCATAGTATATTTTCTTCCCTCCCCACCCTCAAGGAAGCTCCGTCTCGCTTCACCCACGCGGGACAAAAAACGCTGCAAACAGCCCCTTTTTTGTACCCCTCTCACCCCTCGCTGATTTTATGGCATTTTCAATTCACACTCGCGCGCATCTCCTCGCCCCCATTCCTTTCCTTCACGTCGCCGCACTTGGAGGGATGGGATGAGACGCGGTGGGCACATGAGGGAGAGAGAGAGGGTGGTATGCAGTATGCACGCAAGTTCCTGACGAGAGAGAGGGGTAGATGTGTCCCGTCCCAGCTTCGACATCAGAGGCTCGAACCCCTATCCCCAACGCGAAGAGGAGTTTTTTGAGAGGGTCATTACCATTTGCTCGATGAGAGGAGGAGGATTTTTAATTTTTTTTCTGTTGAAAGTACTGTTTCGCGGCTGAATCGTTCAGGAGGGACCGCCTTTTTCTGTCATTCTTTCCCACCCAATCCACCCTCCCGTCCAAGCAATCTGCTACCTTATTTTTTGCTTGCAGCGCTGCAGGAATGAGTGATGCTGTCACCCATTCTCCTCCTCATTTCTACTCCCCCTTCTCTCTTCCTCCAATTTGACATCCGCTCTCAGTTTGGGTTGGGAAGTTTTTTTTAAAGAATGCGCCGCAAGGCGAGGGAAGATATTCCAGTGTTCGGGTATCACTAGTGAACTGATAACTTTGCGCATTACGAGTTGACGTTGCAAAAGTATTTGCGTGCGGGGCCAAAAATAACTCGATTAAGAGAGTAGATATCCTAAAAATAGTTTCTCATGCCATTATACCAGTATCGCACGCATGGCTGCCATTGATGGCTATTTCCTAAAACATCTCCTCCTTAGCCAGCCGTGGTAGAAAGGTCGGTAACGTACCGGCCTGACAATTCAAGGGTCGTGGGTTCGAATCCTCGGTCACGTACGTTGTGTTTGGCGTTAGTTAAATAACTAAGGTTATTTGGTGCGAAAGAATCTGAGCTGTTGGGTGACCTAGAATATACAAGGTAAATAATTTTAATAAAATTTAATATGCGAATAAAATTTCCCCTAGACCAGGGGTGAGGGTCTTGCCGCCTTTTTTGGTAGCCAGTACGACGTTTTGGATTATTGTCACGCATGACAAGTGGGCGATGTAGCAAGACGTCATATATGCACGTGAGGTAGTCAAATCGGTAGTCGAGTTAGAACTCTTTTTAATTATTCCTGATTCGAAGTTGTGTAAATGTATATTTAAGTGGTAATAACACACCTTGAAAAGAAACTACTGTCCGTTGCAAAATTCCGTCACCCGAGTTTGAAGACTAATATCTAGAAAACGGCTCAATGGATTTTAAAATAAAATACATCAAATTAAAGCGTGTTTATTTTTGCGTTTTGTGATGGTGTACACATTTTTTCACCAATTCTATTAATTTCAGGATGTGCTTAGAAACGGAATTTTAGCGCATTTTTCCGGGTACCGGACGGTTGCATCGCATTTACGGCTTCGTAGTAACAACACGGATCGAGATATTAAAATTTCCTTTTCACAGATTGTAGCAAAGATCTTTCTTAGTAGTTACTGTAAGTTTCATATTATTTAATGCATTAGTATTTTAGTTGTTGTTGAAAAAGTAAGACTACGTTATTTTCCGTTCCGCGCATCCCTGAAGATCGCCGTTTGGACCCTCTTCTTGCTCTCGAACTCATCGCCACTAATCCACTAATAAAACCTTAAAGGAATTTGTTGGTTAATCAGTATTGATTAACATTTATTTTGGAAAAAGAGCGCGCTGAGCAGCCAGGAATATGGCCCGGAAGAGAAAGTGAGAGGCGCGCAGTGTTGCCCAGTCAGAGGTTTGTCCGTAAGGCGCGCAAGGATTTGCCCACTGGGGAATTTGCCCACTGCCCATTTTCCAGCAAGGGAAAACCAGTTGCCCTGTTACTTTGTATGAGTCATTAGAACTTGATAAATAGTGGCAGAAAGGGTCATTTTTAAGAATGGTCATCAGTGTCATTTTAGAACTGTTGAAACCAACCGATGCCTCCTCGAGCCAAATTTTCGGAGATGGAGTTGAGGATGGTTTTAAGCGCTATTTGTTTCTTTCGTCGAGAAGCCGAGAAATCGGTTTTATTCTGGTGAGTACAGTATGTTACTATAGTAACATGTTTACATGCGATGTAGTTATTTCCCTCTTGCAGTGCACCATTCCTTGCGCGCCTTACGGACAAACCTCTGACTGGGCAACACTGCGCGCCTCTCACTTTCTCTTCCGGGCCATATTCCTGGCAGCTCAGCGCGCTCTTTTTCCAAAATAAATGTTAATCAATACTGATTAACCAACAAATTCCTTTAAGGTTTTATTAGTGGATTAGTGGCGATGAGTTCGAGAGCAAGAAGAGGGTCCAAACGGCGATCTTCAGGGATGCGCGGAACGGAAAATAACGTAATCTTACTTTTTCAACAACAACTAAAATACTAATGCACTAAATAATATGAAACTTACAGTGACTACTAAGAAAGATCTTTGCTACAATCTGTGAAAAGGAAATTTTAATATCTCGATCCGTGTTGTTACTACGAAGCCGTAAATGCGATGCAACCGTCCGGTACCCGGAAAAATGCGCTAAAATTCCGTTTCTAAGCACATCCTGAAATTAATAGAATTGGCGAAAAAATGTGTACATCATCACGAAACGCAAAAATAAACACGCTTTCATTTGATGTATTTTATTTTAAAATCCATTGAGCCGTTTTCTAGATATTAGTCTTCAAACTCGGGTGACAGAATTTTGCAACGGACAGTAATTATAGCACCTGTATATGTGTGAGCATTGGTTTTGCCTGGTGGTTAGAATACTGGCTTCTCATACCGAGGGCCCGAATACAAGTCCTAGCAATGGTAAATTTTTCATTGATAGCTCGGTACGTACTTAAGTACCTTGTAGGCAATATTTAGAGTGCAGTGGTCCGTCAGGTTGGAAGTCAGACTGGTCCCATTGGCGCCTGTCGTCAAGAGTATGCTAATGCCAAAACCGAGTTTCGCTCTACTCTTCCTCAGCTCCATGAAAATCCATGCCCACACCCAATAACTCATCGATATTAACTGACGCAAATGACCCAGTTGTTGGTCTCCTCCTCGGAATAACTAGGTACTACGTATTACTGAAATAATGCTATCCGCATTACTGAGAGCGGTCTGTGATCTCCATTGAATGCATTTTGGCCTTTCGATGGAAACTGTTCCCTTGCTCTGCTTTAGGCTCTTTGGGAAGTCATTAATTCAATCACGTTTTCTTTACATGTGGTCGGAGTTTAGTGCACCGATGCCCTGATTTGTTTCAATGTCAAATGAGAATGCTAATATCTCTCTTGGCGATCCAAGCTCTCATAAATATCGTTGAACTCTGGCTCAGGTCAATGCAGTCGTTTCGTTTCGACGTATTTTGCGGTTTCTAGCTGTCCGAAAACGCCTGATTACGCCACTAGTTTGATCCGGGCGCAAGCCTGCAGGAATTAGCGCTGGTAAAACTGAATGTATTGAATTCGTAATTTCTAACGTGTTGGGGAATTACCGAGGGTAATCCTCCGCGCTGGCTGCTAATTGAGTTGGGATTTACGATGCCGTGGTGTGCGGGAGATGAGTGGATGTGTCAAATTTTGTATCCGATGAAAGCGAAATCACGTGCCTTAAAAACATTTTGGGTAGCTTTGAGATGACGAGCAGCTGACGAATTTTTCGGGTGAATCGAAAGGACATTTAGTTTTTCATGAATTTTGCATGATCGGTTCATTTTAATGGAGTTGGTTTTCAATTATCGCGTGTCCAAAGTTTTTTTTTGTTGACGTAATGGCCGCCTACTTCGTGAGCCAACAAACTGTTTTTATCCGATTTTTGCCTAAAATTTCTTTCTGATCTGGTACTCGCTTTTTTATCTTTCAATTCGTTTAAGATCAAAAAATAAATTTGATCAAGGGCGTATTTTGGGGTTGCACTTAATCGTTTCTAAAATTTAGCCCTTAATTATTTTTTGCCACAAAAGGCCCTTTTCTCACATTTTTCACTTCAAAGGAGAGGATTCCCAGAAATTTTAACACGTTATCATTGTTCATGCAATAGCAAGTGAATTATATGTGTTTTAAGGGAGTCGTAATTTCATAAATATAATGCTTTCTTCAAAAAAAAATTGTTTTCGCCATAAAAGGGCAATTATCCTCAGTTCGTAAGAGCGAGAAATAGGATGTAGTAATCGGTATAAAAATTGAGTTTCGCGGAGTTATTACCGACCCCAACGGCACTGGAAGAAACATTCGTCCTCGAAACCCAGCAAAAAAAAACGCTTCTTTTTGAGTCGCTTATTCAATTGATCGTATCGGACGGCGATAAAAATTCTCCTCGGCAGCGTCCAATTCGGGACTCGCGTTCGTGAAGCGACGTGGTCGTGAAGGCCTCCCGGCCCGATCGAGCCATCGCGTCTCTCCCGAGTCACGTCGCGGACGTAAAAATAAACGGAGAGGATTCGGTTCGTCCGTCCGTTTCTGGGGCCTTTCCCATCGGCACGTTCTCGGTGTAGGAAGTGCACAGCCGCTCCTCCGGCGGCATATCTCCCGCTCCTCCTATCCCGACCCTTGCAAATTTCACGACGGGGGCCGGGGGAGAAAGAATCATTATCCCCGTCTCGTAAATGACTCCCTTCTTGCATCCCTCGCTCCGGTGGTCAGGGCCGGGTGGGTGCACCCTAAACCCCCTCTCTCGCTCTCTCTCTGAACCCAAGCAGACGAGAGGGTACGGGCACCAGACACGCGCCATCATCACGGCACACGAAGCGGCGTCGTTGGGCAAAGGGGGCTGGGTAAGAGGGGAATAAGGGGTACGGAGGAGCGGCGGGTTCAAAACGCGTGCTTCAGCCGTGCGTCATGGGGGTAGGTACAGATATGCGAAGGGACGTTGAGGGAAGGAGGGGTAGGTGGGTGGGGGTGTTGGTGGTTTCCCGGAGGGAGAGGGGGTTGGGGGGTGGATGTAACGCGCTCTTGGTATTTGTGGAAGGGGATGCGCAAGGAAGGGTGCGGGGTTCCACTGGGTGCGCGTCGGTGGGGTGCCATAGGGGAGCTGAAATGGCACCCACCGTCTCGGAGAGCCCGCAAACCCTCACTCACTCGCTTGCTTCCCTTTTAAATATTCCTCCCTTTTCCCATCATCCCACCGGCAATCGATATGGCGGAAATATTTTCGCCTTGGCGAGTAAGTTATATTCCTTTGAGCTGCGCGGCACCCTTTCCGCTCGGCCGGTCTCCCTCTTTCCCATTTCGTGGGGCGTTTACGGTTTGGGAGACGGAGGAGGAACCCGCGTGGGATCTTCCCGTGCACTCGTCCTTCTTCCGCGTCACCCACGACTCGTGGATCACTCACCTGACGAATTTTGCTGCACTGGGTTCCGCGGTCCGTTTGAGGTGAGTATTTTTTCGTTCGACTCCGTCCAACCTTCGTCTCATCGCAGCATTGGTTTTCTTCGGCCCCACGTTCATGTTCGTGGAATTGTGTGCAGAACTCGGTGTACCATGACATCATGCATGTTTGGTTTATCTGTCTGCGGGTTGAGCTGTTGGTCATTGTCAGGTTCCCTGTTGCAGTAGTGCATCGACTGATCTTGCCTGATGCACCTCCTTAATCTTACCTTGTATGTACTGTTCCTAATTCTCATAAATCTTTGTTCCTCTTTAAGTCTTCGTATTTTCTGTATTTAACTTTGTGCTCCAACGGCTAAGGTAATACCGCCTCATCAAACCAGAATAGTAACTTAAGAAAAACGGTACGTCCACGGCCGAGGCGGTATTCGAACCCTTGACTCCTTGGTTGCGAAGTCGGTAAAACACCAACCTTGGCTCCGACCTTACTTACCAAGTATTTATTCGCCTTCCTCTATGCTCAACTCACCTTCCTTCCCTTATCCAGCATCTTGAAATACTCCAACCAGCTTTCGTCCTCCCTTCGTAATGACCCTGTAACGCTACTCTCCAAATGTCCAAATCCTTAGCATTTTTTCGTTCGCGTATCGCGTTTTTATTTTACAGAAACCATATTATGGGTCAAGCATATTTATAATAAAATTTCGCCGCTATGACTTTTAGCGAAGGAAATGTTTTTCATCGCTTAACCCGTAAATGAAAGGGGGGTAAATGCTATCTAAGTAAAATAATGCATGCGGGTACGCACGAAACATTTTGGATTTATGCCCAAAAAATCACCTTGACAATGACATTGTCATTCCTAAGCAAAGGTTATTAATCATCCCCTTTTAGGAAAAACCGTGAAAAATACACCAAAAATTAATGTGATTCTTTCTCGCCGATCGTATCTCAGAGGTTTGAACATCTTATATTCCTGATAATTGCTTATTATTTATGAATTCTACCTCAACCTTGTGTTTAGTCATCTTACTCCTCCATCGAGATTTCATACTGTACTTACAATCCGTATCTCTACATAAGAGAGGTTTTTTTTATCATCGTAACGCCCAGCCCATTTCCAAGGTTTTGTACTAGTTGTATTTGAAATAAAAAATGGCGCAGTCATATTTGAAGTAAGCACAGATTTTCGTTA
The DNA here is from genome assembly GCA_933228895.1 of Platycnemis pennipes. NCBI lineage: Eukaryota > Metazoa > Arthropoda > Insecta > Odonata > Platycnemididae > Platycnemis > Platycnemis pennipes. Next base: position 123,272,517 of record OW121848.1, read on the forward strand.
GTTTTGATTATTCCTTGATCTAGTAGGAGTGGATTAATCCTTTTCCTTTTGATTGTGTATAGTTGGATACGAATAAGCCGAATAATAAGTCAACCACTACTTTAGACGTCGCTTTTTACGACTTTGAAGCTGACATCGCAGTGATTGATTTTATGTTAAATCTGTTGCACAGCTTGTAAAGGGTATGATAACACCCGTAACTGCTTTTTAGGACATATACACTGGCTAAGACCCGTTTTGCTAATAAAATTCACATTCCTCTATTTAAGGCTGAATTATGAAGTCACTTTAATCGGTTTTGATGAGTTCTGTTGGAGTCCCACGATCACATTTTCTTTCTTACTTCTCATAAAGTACTGTAAACTCAGCCAATAAGAGCAGCAACCATATGGTATCAGGATTCGAAATAAGGAAACGGTCATAAGATTCCCCAAATTTCCACCCTACTGATTAAACCCGCGTTTGCCCACCAGAACCCTGTGTTTCTTCCCCGGAGTGCATCCCTTTTGGGCGAAGCATTTCACTTTGGACTCCTTGTATTTGCGTTGCTGACTGGGAGGTACATAAATGTCAGCAGAGACTTGGCAACAGCGCCGCTGCACTTGACTTCCCGAAAGCCACGAGGGGAGGGAGTGAGAGAAAGGAAGGGCGGGGGGTTGGGATTATTGCAGAGGGTGGTGGCATCTGTAGGTGGGCAGCGGAAAGCGAAATGAAAAACGCGATGAAAGTGGGGGTGGACGCGTAGAGGGGGGGAAGAGACCCAATCGATTACGAAGATAGCGAAAGGAAGCGATCGATAATAGTGCGACTAATCGATCGAGGTGTCGTTTATTGCGCGTGTGCTCTCCGCGCTCTCAATGACTTCATCCCCGGCAAATCGCGAACGAAAAGTAGCTGCGCGTAGACCACTCTACGCTCGTCTTCAGGTGTAGTTGAAATCGTTTAGACATATCCCGCTCTCATCGCTTCCGGTGAGACCGGCGGCGGTCCCCCAGGCACCCTCTATGACAGGAAGCTAATGTGGCAGACGGTGCCTTCCGCTTTCCCTTCCTCTCCATTGGTTGTGTTGAGCCTGATCAAAAATTAACCTGCGTACTTATACCGTCAAGCATTATTATGCAAAACGTCATCAGTCGCGCATCCCTTGCCGTAACTGGCGAAGTTGTAAATTCCGCCAACGCTCCCGTTGCTGGCCTTCGTGAAATGGATGTATCTTGTCATAAATAGGCCATCCTATTCATCGTAGAGCTCGATAAATATGGTCAAACGAAACTGTCACATATATAAGTGTTGTTTATAGAAAGACTGGACAAATGTGCCCACCAGGTGTTTTCAGCGGGGATCTCCTGCTCGAGAAGTCAAAAAATCAATGAACAAGATGGCTTGTTGAATCTTGCGAATTATTTGTGGTGTATTCACTTGGGAGTTATTCTTTGGTAAGACCTTTGGTCATTTGGTTACTAGTTGTAAACAGCTTATCACCATAGCATAAACGAGAAAACAATTTAAATATTATGTGTCTTTCGAGAATAAGGAGCCTGGTTTTACTGCCCTTGGAGTCCATATAGATTCAAATCCCTGGGCAGTAAATAATGAGTTATTCACTGGTAAGACAATCTTATCGCCAGTTCCATTAATGGTGTATGGAATTCACGCCGTAGTTCTCTCCAATATTATCCAACCGCATCGGCCCTCCGCTATCATTTTCCAGTATTATAGATCAAATCTTTCGAAAATGGAATATCTACAACAAGTGGATGAATGTTTCTTGACGTGAATCCATTCATCATTTTCACCCAAGGTATTTCAGCGAATCACATAGCTGTAGAACCCTTTAAGTTTTCAGTCCGTCCGGTAGAGGAAGTCGAGAGGCCTTTCGGCCCACGTTTCTGTTTTACTTTTGAAGACTTTGAGAATATTTCAAAAGAACCTGGAAAGTGGTGGGGGTGGGGCGATAGAGCCGTTGCAAATGTATGGAATTCTACCCTTTCCAGTAGACGTCCTGAAAAGTGAATCCCCCCTTCTTCGTGGCTATTTCATTTCGCCCCGTTACCCATTGGTTTCGCGGGATTCGGCGAGGTTGATGGATTATTCGGAATCGGTGGAAAGAAAGGAAGAAAAAAAAGAAGAAAGTGATCCATTCTCGTGAAAAAGTCTCTCGCTCTATTCTTCGAGACGCTTCGACAGCAGAAATCATTAGCGCTCGCTGCGAGCGATTCTTTCGAGTGGGGGCAAGGCGGGATGAAAAGGTTCGGGGGAGAAAGGAGAACTCTCCACCCTTCTTTGGCTGTACCGCAGCCTGTGCTCGTCAGGCACTGCTCCCGGAGGGGAGGCGGTCGAGGGCTCCTCGCACGTGATTACGCGAGAGCGGAGGTGGTACGCATGAGAAGCAGAGGGCGTCAGATGTCGTCGGCAAAGGTTCAACTTCCGATCATCGAAGTCGCCTGGAACTTCGAGATTATCTCTCTCTCTCTCTATCACCGTGAAAGTCGGATGGACTTGCGGAGGTGACTGCTGCCGCTGCGTGAAAGCAGTAGGAATTATCGTGTTCTTCCGCTTTTTTTTGAACGACTCGATATCCCGTCTAGCATGGCGCATTTTTTTGTTTCGCTGCGGAGAAATAAATGTCCCTCTTCAATATGCTTCTTTTCCAGCTCCAACTCATCTAAGTGAATCCAGTGATTGCAAGTTATGATGAATATGACAATTTTAACGTCAGTTTTTTTCACACAGCATTCTAAAGTCTAAGTATAACCGTATTTAATGTACTCATACCATGTTTTCCCGAAAATAAGTCGCGGCATGATTTTTGGGGTTGCTCGTTACATAAATCCAGTCCCAAATGGAAGTCCTAGGGTAAGATCATCAGCCAGAGGGACTGATTGATTATAAAGTAATAGTATAAGCGCATAAGGATATAATATTTATGCCATATGTGCTGAAAAAATAATTATTATTTTATACTTAAGTATTAATAAGTATCAAAGTGGCTACCTTTTACGAAAGGTAAATGCTTATGTATAAGCCCAGCAATAGTTGGTGGCACTTGAGAAATAGACTGCTTTCTCATGGAGAATTTATTCTTTGAAAAAATAAGATAAGCATTAATACACGTAAAACGTGATGCGTCTTTGGAGTACAAATAATATGAGGTCCGGTATTGTTTTCGCGGAAACAAGATATAAATATCACGTGTGACACTTTTCGGATGGTATTTCCTATGCGATTGCACTTAACTCATTCCTAGCCTGTGTATTTCACGTTAAGTGGTTTTCATTGCTTCCCATCGGCTGCTTAGGATTATACCCCAGCTATACTAAGAAAAACGTATTGGTGAAAAAAAGTCGCGGGTGATCGTATCTGCCGCGGAGATTAGCTCTTCATCACGGGGTCATTTCAAACTCAAGGTAAGCGGATAAAGGCAATTTCGGGACCAATGTCGTAACTTAAAGAGGCGGAATTATTTAAACCTGTCTTCGCCGTTAAATTTGGAACTCATTACTTAAACATACATTTTCGCGGATTTTTTTCGTTTCGCTTAATAAAAATGGAAAGGAAAAGCAGTTTTGTTTTCAAATCGTAAGAATTTTTTTTTCAATTCTTCCTTCAGTCGTGGGATGAGAAGCCTCATTCTTAGTGCAAGAAGCGTGGGATCAACTTTTTTACCTAGATGTGCCTGGGCGTCGCAAAGCTATCAGGAAAGTGGATGGAGCGGAAAATTGTCGCGCATAGTTTTGTATTAATGCCTGTTCTACTTGGCTAGGTTTTCTTTGCCCCTTCCCGTTATAGGAAACCTATGAGGACTAAAAATACAGTTATTGTTTAAGAATGAAAAGTTTCTTAAGGAATGAAGTTAGACGGTTGGATTATTTATCATCACGAGAGTAAACCGCGGAATTTTATGTGCCCAGTGCTACTGTCGTGAATGGTGAACTTTAGCATTGTTATTTTTTTTCATTTTTTATATGCTCGAGACATAGAAACACGCGGATTGCTTTTTGAAAAATTACGAATGTCCGAAACGCCTGATCAGCATCCAAGTCTCCGACACCTTCCGGCATGTTTCACGGTTCTTCTGTTAGGTAAAGGAGATAGGAGGGACGAGAGTGTCGTTTTTCTCCCGCAGCACGAAAACTTATTCCGCGAAAGTTGGGGAGGGGATGGGGGAGGGCAGCGACGCCTCGGGGGTAGAAGGGGGTTGTGAAAATGCTCCCGTCCACGCCCGAGTGATTTGCGGGGGCCATTTTCGCGAGTGGGACGTGGGCGTTCCTCGGTCGACCCAAATGGGTGTCATCATGGTCCTCTTCATTGCCCGCCACCACCCCAACTACCGTCGCCGCTATTTCTCTTTCCAGTTCAAAGTGGGACCGCCGAAACCATTGCCGAAGCTTTGGTCATTCATCTTACCCCATTACGGCCGCGATTCTGAATGCGACGTTGCCGATTCTTCACCACCGCCTCCACTACCACCTCGCTTCGTTTCCCTCTCCGACCTACCACCCTCTCTCTCTCCCCAAATCTCCAATCTGCCTTTCCTTTCTCTTCCCCCATCCAGCACATGTTCCCTACCTCCCTCTCTCTATATATATATCAACCTGTCTCCATCCCATTACACCTCTCCCAACATACCCTCCCCTCATCGTCCCCTACTTCTATCTGCTAGTGCGTAAGATCGCGCGATTCTCCGCCGTGTTTTCCTAGTCGCTCTTACAGGGTTGGCCGAGGGTTGGCGAGTAAAGCTCGCGTGTTGTCCTTAGCGCACGTGCGTACTTTCGTTTCCATGCATCGGCTCCACACGCTTTGCCAAAGAGCGCGTCGAAGAGATTTTTTATCGCAGATAAATCTTTAACTTTTCGGTATACCATTGCAATGCAATCCATCAATAGTTTGCAAAATTGTTATAAAATACTTTCCCGTGAATTTCGCTGCCACAAATTTTTCCTGGCTCTTGGTACATCATTTCTCTTCCCAAAGTCCCTAAATGAAACATCTATATTTGCGTATGCATATCGAAAATTTGGTTAACCGGTTTAATAGGTTGGTTCGCAGAAAGCACGATGTGGTCATACTTTTTCGCGTCATCGTCATCTGTCAACAACCTGAAATTGGTTTTACGCAGCTCTCCACTGAATTCTTCTATCAGATTATCTCTTTATATTGACGTGATTATTCCCTTTCACACCCTTCATTACCTGTTCTATATATATCATAGGAGGCCGTCCTTTTCCGTATTTCCCTTTCGCTTGTCCTTTTATTGTGACATTTTCGCAATTTCAAAGAATTTGTAAGGGTTTGGTCATGATTAACTTGAACATTCGAACGAAAATATTCCTTTCTTTTTATGTGCATTTTTGGTTGACGTCCATCATAGGTTAATCATTGAATGTCTGATATTTTAAACTACCCTAAGTTATCTTCTTACTCAGGAAAACGTAGGAAAACATCCGGTGTGTTTCCAGGGGAAAATGTTTGAGTGAAATAACTAGTGTTGTAAAATCTAACCTCCCGCTCCAACCGTAACGGAGGTCAGTGAGATAGACATCAAGCATCCGAAATCTAAACGTCGTGTATTTTAGTCGCTGGTAGCGACCAAGGTTGTATGTCGTCGCTCTATCCTCGTCGTTTCATCGCTGACTTCTACGGGTCGTGAGCGTCTTCTTTCGTAGATCACCCTATCATCTTCCTCCCCGTTTCCACATCAAATGGCTCCCTGTGTTCCCCCTCGCTGCTTGCTACTGTATTTCCCCATCTCTCTCTTTCTCAATGCAACCCCCTGCCCTACTCCCTCCCCACCCCTATCATTCCGGCCTATTCTCGTTTCCTGGAGACGGAACTCCCATATCCGGAACGAGGCCGTAATGATCTCCAAAGACTCAGATGGTCAAGGGAATGAACACGGTCAATCTCTCCAGCTCCTCTCACATCTCTCCCCATCATGGCGTAGGTACCCTTTCAACTCCCACCTTTATTTCCCTCATGGTTCTCCTCTTTTCCTTCTCCAGATAACCCCTCCCGCAAATCCCATTCTTGGGCCCCTTACTTGGCTCACCCTATCATGTTCTCTTGTCACATACAACTCATATCACATCTCACATTTTTCCATTTGATTTCTCTCGTTGATTCGTATAATCTAAAATTCCATATCCTCATTGACATTTGTTCTAACCCACGATTCTGTCTTAGTTTTTTTTTAAATGCTTCTCTGGTAATTTTTATTTTGAAAAAGTATTTCTAAAATATTTATTTTATGAAGAGCTTAAGAACTGCTAAGCTATCATTATTTTCATTCCATCGTCCGATAACTCAAGTTTCGAGAATTGGGGCAGGAAGAGATATTCATAAAATGACTTTGCAATTATTACTTGAAGTTAAACGTGTGAATGGGTTTTTGAGAAATAGGGATAGGTTCAGCTCCCCTGTCTCGATTAGGGAAGGGGTCACGCCGTCGTAGAAAATATAGCTGCAATCGTTGAAGAATTTCTCCCCCCCCCCCTCTCCCCCCTCCAATCTCTTACCTCATTTTGCAAGCATTAGACTATCATGCCTTTAATTTCATAAATAGCGGAAATTCTGCAGTCTCATTTCTACCCTGCTCTAATCTGCTTAATTTATTTACACCTCCTTCCTTCATCCGAGCACACATTCTTCTGTATGGGTGTAGAGCAGGTTGACAAACCAAATTAGATAAAGCAGTTATCTTTTGTAATGAATTAGATTTCGGTTCCGTGGATGAAAGACTTAAATCCCATTTGAGTGAAATACCTGCGCAGCAGGTACAAGACAATGCCGCCGGTTAGCAGATGTCGGTCGACAAACCTACTTACCTCAGACTATACAGGAGTTCTGGTACCTCAACGACTTTAAAATCTTCAATAGTATGTCAGCGACTGCATTGTGTACCATTTCAGCTCCGGAGAGGACAATGGATGACGAATTGAAAGCTTGTTTCTAATCCAAATTTAATTAGCAAAAAAATTACATTATAATGAACATTCAACCCGATGTTTCTCTTTGCTGCTCCAAATCGGTGTTACTGGAATGTAGGCCAACGTGATAAATTGCTGCTTTAGTGCAGAACAGCATCATTCTTCGTGACCTTTAAAAACTTAAACCCTCCGGTAGTTAGGTGTGTATATCTTTTGTGAAGGAAATGGAATCGCTGCCGTTGGATGAGCAGTGTAGCACGTTTCAGCGGGCGCGGGCTCTCTACCCTAGAACTGCCTCACATCTCGAGGGTTTCCGATTCACAGCAGAGAGCTGCGGCGGATTGGAGCACAGTACGTTCAACATACGTGCAAACCAGGAACTTGGGACGGAAATAATCAATCAATCCTCGTAGCATCTTCGAAGAGATTATTTTATAAATTTTATAAAATTTTTAAATAAAAGTGAAACTTGACGTCCTGATCCTCCAAATGAATCTCCAATCAAAATCGCATTCCTTAGAATGTGTACAATGTCGTTTTTCGCTAGTCTTTCTTTGAAATTTTCAGTAACTTCGAATGAGCTCTAATAAAATATCATGTCAGAATTTCAATCCATGCGTAGTATATGCTGCGTTTTCATTATCTCTGATTTTGACATTTTATAACATATTGCTAATGCGTCTCTTAGGTCTCTTTTTCTCACAAATATTTTGAGATAGGTATCTTTATTAATTATTGATATTTTTCAGTTATGACACTATTATGTTGGTATTCATCTAATTTTTACGGCCTGGATAAATTAGCGGGTGGATATGTGTTAAATATACCATAGTGAACATAAATTGAGTCTTATCCGTGGTTTTACCAGCCACTTTTCACGGGCATCTCAAAAGTCACCTGTGGACGCGATAGCAACTTTGGTACGTAATACGGTGACAGGTAAACTTAGATTCTTCTACACTAAAACGTTTAGACATTTTTATTTCAACAATGAAGCAGTTCCACAAAATTGGATTGGATACAGTTAACTATAAGTAAATCTTAAAGTCGTGGTTCGAATTCCGTCAAGGGAATTAAAGTTGTGTTCGTCCTGAATTCAATTTATTTGGTTGGATATTGCGATGTAGAGTACGCCGTTTAAGTTCCTAAAACCCAAATCTATCTCAACCATATACCCGCTTGAGGAAGTCTTCCTGATTCATGACCAGAATCTCCTTTGCCATGTGAAACACTATTATTGCCCTCGTCGCTTATATAAGTGATTTAGGTGCAGGTGCAATTTCCTTCCTACTCTTCACAATCCCCCTTTCCGTCCAATTCATCCAGCCATGTACCCTAGCGCAACGCGTCTCCCTCCATCTTTTTGGAGTCTATATAATACCACCCACTCATCTATTTGGAGTTGAGGTACTACTGGCACTTAATTTGTCCGACTGTAAGTTGTCACACATACCTTTGTGACCTTCACTCTCCCCAAATCATTGGAACCTCTGAATGAAAACCCCCAAATCGCTCTTTGGGCCCAGGCTCGATTAAATGTTAGAATCAGACGCGCGGAGGTTTTCCGTGATCCACCGCCTTTCATTACGCCCTCACAATGGACGTCCTGGCCGTCGGCCGTTTCGTCACGCCCCCTCTCACCCATGGCCACCTTCCACAACCCCTTCCTTATGATCATGCCTCCGCAGCGAAGTCCTCCTCTCTCCCACGCGCGGCAATAATCTTATTTTCGCTCCGCTCAAAGAAGGGCGGCGTTAAGACGCTGGCGATGATGTCCTCTCGCGCCTTGATCCTCTTCTCCCCGGTCCGGCGTCCGTAATCCCCCGAAAATAGCTCCATCCCCGAGTAAATCCTTCCCGCAATTCCCTCCTCCTGTTTCCTAACGAGGGAAGAAGGCGACATCTAACCCCTCTATTTTTTCAACACGACTCCTCTGCACACCGCCGGCTGTGTCTTCTTCCCCCTGCTGTTTGCATTCGTACCCTGGCTATCACGCATTCCCGTCCCCCCCAATTTGTCCATGGTATTAGCTTGAAGGGGAGTCATTAGCGTGGGAGCTTTCAATCTCCGACACCCTCTCTTCTTTTGGGACCGCCTTCGTGGTTTATACTCTCCGCCTGGAGTGCAGTGTGTAAACACGATAGGGGGGGGTTAGAGTTGCACGATCCATCCAGCCGTCAGCTGTTGGCGAGATTTCGTTCTCTTGTTATTCACCCGTCAAACCACGTCGGTTCGGTATGGGAGGGGCTCTTAAGCCTGGCTTTATCGACAACAACCGATGCTTGATTGCCATTCGTTTGCAGATATTACGACTGTTTGCCTTTCGAAAAGCTAAAGCCGAGGCTCATTTTTTCGTGAAGTCAACAGAATATCGGACATATTACCAGCGAAGCTGTCGAATATAGAAGCTAAGAAATACAACACGTTAGATGATTTTCACGTGACTGCGTGAGCCAAAATGAATGCTTGTTTGGATCACTTCCGTGTGAAACATTACGTTTAAGGTGGTAGCATCCCTAAAATACTAAAAGTTAACCTCAATGCATTAGAATTGCAAAATAACCGACCGAAAATATATGCATAGAAAACGATGGGTTTTTTTAGTTGCTCTGCACCCTATTTTGAGTTAATGGAAACATAACTTCCAGGAAGTTTACATCGCTGCGTAAAGGCTTATGCATAAAATTATGTGATGCATTCAAAGTCATGCGCCATTCCTTACATTTTTTTAATTCTTCATATTTTTCCGCTATAAATAATGCAGTGCTGAGATTCTCTGAATTTAAAAGTGTAATGGAACGTATACCTATTATTAAAAATATATATCATGCCGTGGTAGCACGGAAGCCTGCAGTTTTTCATCTAACACAACGCTCTAATATTTATTGGGATCCATATGAATTCCGTCCAGTAGATGCTACCTCAAACAATTTTGATATCTTTATAGTAGTTTATCTTCGATTTATTTTAACTCCAAGGCTTATTCCAGGGATTGGAAAAAAATGAACGAACCAGATAACCGAAATCGAGCCATTTGTGATCCCATTTTTCTCATTTGACCCTATCGAAGTTTAATTTATCGGTCCTGATCCATACAGATGCCTTTCGTTGAGCCTTCAGGATCAAGCCATCGCCGTGAATTGACGGCTGTCTCTTTTGCTTTTAACGCTGACCGTCAATCATCGCCTTTTTTCTGAACAGGCATTTCCAAAATGGGCCCACAACTTAATTCCAATCTTTGAAATATGCATGCTTTTTTAAAGTTTTTGTGCAATTTTTAAAATAATAATGAATCATGCCGGCATGTAATAACCCTCGCCGTTCTCTCGTTTTTCAATCTTGTAATGGGTTCGGTTCTCAAGACACATGACCGCGGCACGTATTCCCTCCCTCCCCCCGTCCCCACTACTCCATCCGTCTCACTCCATATTCCCTTCCCTCGCATCCTCCCTTTCATTTCGCGCACGAAGCGCTCACGGTTATTCTTTTATTATTTTTTGTCGTCCGCTCCCGCGAGGCGTCCTCGTTTTCGTTCGCCTTGACTTATTTCTTTTCGTTTCCTCTCTCTCTCCATCTCCCTGTACGTGAAGCGAATTCTTCACATGCCGTCTTTAAACACGTCCCGCTTTATCGTGAAACGCGCGCATTTCCTGCTCTCTCTTTCGCGTGCTTAGTCTGGAACGGCTCCGAAATTATTTGATGGGATCGGGCAAGCTTCCAAGATAACATTTCAGGGTGACCGAGGAGGAAGTGTAGGTGGGGAAGATGGTTAGCTCGAGAGGTAAATGTGTTATGGCGTCATAAGACTGAACAGTGTGACGTTTCGTTGGGCAATTTTTTAACCTTTTCTCCCGACCTCTCTCCGCCAGGCAAAGTCATTATAATCTGTAATAGGTTTGGAAAACAGGGCTCTTGTAATCTCCCTTGAGCTGGCGTTATGTTCGGGGGCAAAGTGAAGGCAGTAGAACAGTTTTCCTTCATTCTTCGTTTCACTACGTCTTTTATGTGGCAAATACATGAATCGGTTCGAGGAAGAAATACGTATGTAATCGCAAGCAGCCAATGATGCGATAGCGAAAAGGTAGCTTGCAGAAATTCCAGATTCTTTACACATCATATGGAGTTGGAAATTATAGCAATCTCTTTGTTCTCGCGTGTCTTCCAGGAACTTCCTAGTAGGAAGGCGACGAAGAAACGCAAGTGAGATGGAATGACGGATGGTAGGAAAGCCCAGCTCGAGGGTGAAAGGGGGATGGGCAACACTTTCTGGGCAGCAGCGTTATGACATTCGCGTGCTACGAGCAGGCGGGAGGAGCGAGGGGTGGGGATGTAGTTCAAAGGAATCGGTTCTTTGATAAGTCTGCCGAGTTATCAGGCGGCTACCAATGAGTCGTTTGAATATTTTATTTCCTGTACACTATTTCTCAACGTATTCTTACATCAATTTCCGTGAAAACATAGTTGCTGAGACTAACAACCTCTGCATTATTTCGAATAAATATGCGATCGCGTTGCATTTGTGTGCATGTTTTCTGTAATCTCATCACTTTCAACAATGTATGAGGTTTTAAATGTACTTCATAGCTCTTTATTACTCGAGTTATTCCGCGTTTCCGGCGTAGAAATTCAAATGCTGAAATTATGGTGTCTCCTGGCATTTTTCTCCCCTCTACTTGTCTTCTTTTTGCTAAGTGTTTTGGGTATCCCACATTGGAATTCATGGTGATTTTTGTGAGTTTTATAATGGTATTAAAAACTATAATCTTTTTCGTTAAGGTTATTTTTTTATTTGGAGAAAAAGTTGGATGAAGTAAACAAATCCTATATTAAATCACATATTTCTCGGTTTAAAGCGAGTGTCATTTTGTCTTTCAAATAAATTTCACTGTAACATGCCTGAATTGGTGGAAGTTGTTACTGTTCACTTTTGATATACTAGACAGTAATCTTCCGCAGATGTATGACCTTTTGTTTTGAATAATGGGAGATAATGAATTAATGTCAGGAAGGAATTTTTATTTCAGGGATGATTATATTAATGATGTAGGATTTTTAAAAGTTTTTTCCTGCTTTATAATCCTAAAAGTATATTGTTCTCTGCTTTTGTCGTCTGTGTTACGGAAAGTAATGATCATTCACACTGAATCACGAGACGGGTTGAATGCTGGTGGCATATATCTCATGCCTGTGATCCTTTTGATGCCGATGTTCTGTGGTGAACAATTTATGTCAGAAAAATTATTTTATTTCAAAGGATGTATTTTTCTGAAGCTGAATTGGACTGTAGTGTGTACGGCATTCACTTTGATGCAGTGCAGCGCCTTTGTTGTCATTCGTACCGTATTTTGTCGCTGGAAAAATAAGTGTTTTATCCAGCGAAGAAGAGAAACGGTCGTAATCCTCGTCGCTTCCGAAAGACACTTTTCTTTGTCTTGTGTAATCTTCCTGGGCTTTATGAAGGACCTGTCAACCCGCCTCAGGAGAAGATGGTGCGAGTAAAAAGTTATTACCTCATGTAGTGGAACAGAAAAATCGATAACCACCTCGGGTCACAGACCATCTAGCGCTCACTCTGTTCGCTTAAATGAGAAAACTGCTTTTATATGTTGAGGCTTGAATTGTTAGTTATTTAATATCACTTTTTAAATATTTTATGTTATGTTAAATCATGGAGTTTTATATATGCAGTTCATTCACGTGAAAAATTTGTGTTACATCAGAGTTTATGGTCCAAAATGGGAAATAACACATTTGTCGTTTAAGCGTCAATATGTGAAGCATTAGTCCATATTTAGTTTCAGTGAACAAGATTAATCTTTATATTTTAGCTACAATTTATCCAAAATTTCTTATCTTTTTTTGCTAAATATATCTAGGTTGATGAGGTCGAAACTCAAACTGGGGGTGGCGCGATCTCGGAACCAGAGGAAGGGCGGGTCCAGGAGGAAATGCTGTCGAGGTCTTTTGTATAACACCGCCTCGGAAAATAACTATCTCAACCTAGAAAATATATTTCCGGCGGCGAAGAGGACAGGCCGCAGAGATTTACTGGAGAGATAAGGGCCGGGCGGAGCTGTGGAGGGAGGGAGGAGAGTACTTGTCCCGGGAATCAGTCGTCTATGCCAGGCGATTACGTCGTCATCCTTTTCACTAGAGTGCCCGGGACTATCCCATCCGCGTCTCCGAAACGAGCCATTTTTTTTCTTCATCGTTGTCGTCGCTTTTCATTATCTTAATCCATTTTTACCCGTCGGGAGGCGGGGATGAGCGTTGAAGTGGTCGCACGAGGGAAGGGGGGGGGGGGGAGACTTTTGAATGTACGGTCTGGAATAAAATGGGACCGCAAAACAAAAGAACGTGCGCGCACAAAGAGAAGATTAGAGAGGAAGGAGGGAGGGAAAGGGGTGGTAATGAGAGATCGGGAATGAGAATGGGTGCAGGGGGTAAGAGGCGGGGAGGGGGTTTGAGAGACAAAGGGGAACGCAAGAGCGGTCTCGGGGTTGTTACTTCGGGGCGGGAGGGAGAGAGAGGCGGTGGTGGTGTTGTGAGGTGGACCATTCCGTAAGGCGAGCGGTGGAGGTTTTGTTGGTGGGTGATTCACGGCAACAAGGCGGACGCCCGCCACTCTCGTGAGGAGGCGAAGGGTGAGCGAGTGTGTGGTGGAGGCCGAGGACTAAAGGTCCGTATCGATTGCGGTGCCCCATCGATTCGCGCCCCCCGCTGGAAGATCGATGCGTCTCGACTCGCTCGCTCCGGTCGAGTCGTGGGAGAGCCTCCCCCCACCCACTGCCGCTCCATCCCGCGGTTCCACCCTATGCTCTATGCATTCACGGCGATTAAGGGTGGTGTTTCGAGAGTTAAAGGGCTCTTGTCTTCATTGTGGTGCTGGCTCTCTTGATCGTGGGGGGGAGATAACGGGATGGATTTAAAATGGGAGCACGAGTATAAAATTAGTCTTCAGCGTAACGATAAGAGCTTGTGGGTTTGCGATGTGCTTGTCTATTACGGTGAATAACTCTGGAGAATCATTTCGAGATTTTTCTGCGTGCTATATTCAGCTGAATTCGAGCTCGCTCGCTCTGGGATTGTAAAAGAAAATAACTATATATCGGGGATTTTTTTGCACGAATGGATTTCAACCATTTCAGAACCATGCGGAGTATTTCCTATTTTACTCTAATTACAAGTGAGTAAAGGTAGTTTCGAGCGTTATTCTTTTATTCCGATAGCGAACGTGGATGATCTTTTTTTTTGTTTTTTGCTAGTTGATTTTTTTTTTCGTTTACAAGAAGGGTAGGCATTAATAGCACTTACAATCAGTTATACTTGGCGATTTTTAATTTTGGAATAAATATTAAAAGGGGATTAAAACCTATGACAGTCTGCCTATCTCAGGCTATGTAGCATATTACAATTATCTGATGGCAAATCGTCGTAGTCAGACCAGTAGTGCGCAGGCCTGTCAGTTAGAAGGTCATGAGTTCGAATCTTACCTAGGGCATGCATGTTGTTGTGCTTATCCTAAAAGTTAGCCTTAGTCTGTGGTTTCACGGTGGGTATCTTAGAAGTTTGTATTTGTTAAAACGTTATTCTAATGATAAAATTCACTACGACCGTGTATTTTTTGGTGCTACAGCAGTAATTGTACATACAAGAAGGTTTGTAAAAATTGAACTAAGACCCATGGTATCCATGGATATTCTGTATGTGCTCATTATTTCTATTTTATAAATTAATACAAAAGTGCGATACTATTCCTTTATATACAGCATTGTTCAGTATGCATTAATATTCCACAGATATTTACAATTTCATTTACAATTTCATAAAATTGGAGAAAAAAATTGGATTATCATTTCTTTTCCAAAAATTAAATAATGTTCATATTATTTCCGTTCATTCTAATTTTTGGAATGATTTAGATTATGAAGAAGTTTCAACTGTATCTACTTTTTTCCTTAGTTTGATCATTTTCATTACCTCCCATAGTCCCACAAAGGATGTACACTTTTTAGTTAATGGATTAATACCGTTTTCTCGTTCATCTTTTTGACGAAAAGTCATCGCTAGGCTTTCATATGTATTGATTCTAATTTTCTTCCGGTGATTAGCTTAATAGGTCGTGTTGTTCATGAGTGCATACGCCTCCTCTAATCACTCACAAACTTGCTAAATTGGTCAAAGATTAGGTTTAGTTGAAGAAAAATATAAGTTTCTTAATTTTTGGAGATAATTTCTCTGTTGGAATGCGACTGAAAGTTCACCGTATGTAAAAAGGAAATATTTATCCATCATCAGCTTGAAGTTCTTTTTGCGGAGGAAGATTTTGAATGTACTGTCTCTGTAAGTGTATAAAATTTTGATTTATCCGCAGTGAATTACATAGCGTCATATTTATCGTATCTAGTCATTTCTAGCCTTTTCTTTTTTCCAGCTGGCTGAATTGGCTCCTTGAATTCCTCCTGTAAATTACTCATTGTATTAGCTCTCTTCATCCATCAATACAGGTATTTTCTCCCGTAAATTTAGCTGAAACCATTTCGTATACTTTATTTTCATTGCTTTATGTGACACTTTTGGGACTTTAGTTTTTGTTTGTAGTTAAAAACTCAGTAAACATATTTTACTAGCTTTTCAAACATTCCAGACGTTGGAATTCAGTGGGATTAAGGATGTAATTTTTTTATAAATTCAAACATAAAATGTATTTTTATAGTGGCCTTCTTAACATGTAGGTGCAAAAAATATAAAGTTGATCAATGAAAACTTAATAAATTCATTTACCTCTACACGAATTTACCACCTTAATATGCTCTTCAAATACTCTACTTTTTGCCTCGTTGGCTATGAATGTCGAAGTCTTAAATCCTGGTATCTCATTTGGCATTATTAATGAATGCTTAGTGTTTGCGTTGTCATTTTTTTCAATCGCTTCATACAATCCAATGGTAATCTCCTGTAGTTTATTTTCCAGGACTCGTCAAATACAGTAATCGCTTTTTCAGCGATATTAATGTTCAATCATGGTTTTCTTTTATCGTGACTGCTTTTTGCTGAATAGCATATTTTTGCCGTCGTATGTTAAGTAAAGCGGATGATGGGGATCGGTTTTATTGACTCAAATGTCAAATTGGATTTGTGGGTGGAGGGAATTCAGTTTTCCAAAATAAAGTGCACTCCTGCAGTATTTTTTGCTCGTTTATTTTTCAAATTATTTTTGTGCATGACTTGATCAAGTTTGTTCATTTAAATTTGCACCATGCTCCTACGTTCTAGTTGCAACTAATCCACGCTGCTTTTCGTTTGAAGATTATTTGTTCAGCGGAGCATATTTTGGGGATATTTACCTCGCTTTATGATGAACCTATGGCTGAAGTAGATGGAAATCTGTCGTTTTATCTTCGGAGCGGTAATTATGTGGTGCAACGTAAATTATTGAGGTATTCTGCAACGAGCTAATGAGACATTGCTGACTTTTAAATTTATAACTTCATTCTAGTCCGTCTTCAATTTCAATCGGAGTGGAGGTAAATTTTATATTGAACAGTGGACTTAGTGATGGAAAAATGTCGGTCACAATCGATTTTTCGAGCAATCGATTTTTAATCGAAATGAAAAGCTCGACTTTTCAGCAAAAATCGAAATTTGAACCATAAGATCGATTAATCGAAAAAATCTATTGTTCATTTTTGAAAAAAAATGCAGTTGGTATAAAAACGTTTATTATTTATTTGAAAAACGCTCATAATACATATTTGAACAATATAAAAAATCCCTAAAAATGTACTTGTACTGAATGTACTGTACTGAAAATGTACTGAAAACATTCTTGAATTATTAGTCGTAAAAATTTACAATTTATTTTAATGTGAATCACCGCTTGGAACCATTCGGCTTCACTAAAATTTTTAAGATAGATCAACTGATTAGGATACTTTTTTGATGATGTAGGGCGTGCCTTTCCAATTTTACCGGCATTAGAGAAAAGTCTTTCACAGGAGACGGATGACGTCGCGACGGGTGGCCTATTGAGGTATTGCCTAACTTCTACTGGCATCTACTTCTAACAAGAAGTGACCTCAGTGGCAGTTCATCGAGGACCTCTACTGACTACTACGCGCTGCTGAGATCAAACGAAATGGTCAAGATCGAAGTTGAAAAATCGAGTTTGGATCGAAACTCGAAGATCATGGCTCGATCTCGATTTCCTCGATCTTTGGCTACTAAAACTCGATTTTCGATTTTAATCGAAATCGATTTTTCCATCACTAAGTGGACTTATACACCTTCGCTCTGGGCTAGACTCGTTCTTTACCGATCGAAATCTGTCAAAAGGACAACTTATGCATAAAAATATCATGATGGGCTTCAAGGGCTTTGAAGTCCTTTCTCTCTTGCGTTGCCATCCTTGATGGACCGCAAGAGCTCAAAATCTAGCACCTTGAACCTCGATAAATTGCCGTGTATAAAAATGATCCTGGGTAGCGTAGTGGTCTGCGCAGTGGCCCGGAAAGCCAAAGGTTCGTGGCTCGATTCCCGGTCCCGGTGAATTTTTTCACATGGTAATGAACGTGAATTTCTCCGCAGTTCACGCGGCAGGTTTGATATATGCCACACATGTCCTTCTTCGGTTTTGTTCTAGGAAACTCACAGGGTAAAACGAAGGTAGTGGCCGTAGTGTTGTTTGCCCACGGTATCTAGGTGTGGACAAATATTTTAAAATATCATACTCTATTGAATGTATTCGGCCATAATAGTTAGCTTGGTGATCCCGCATTCCGGTAGCGTACGTTCTTTTATGACGCTGCACCCAGAAAGAGCAACCGCCACACACAACCACGACTTCGCGTCCGTCTCATTTTCATCCGAATCGGCCGTCCGTGACCCCTTTCGCACCAGTGATCATTCTTCCCTCTCCTATCACCCCTCGCCCGTCCGAAATCCGAGCAACACCCTCGGGAGGATAGAGATAGGGAGTTTCCGTGGTGGAGGGAGGGTGAGGGAACGTATGGTTGCGAGAGCGCGTATAATGCAATGCGCGAGAGGGAGTATAAGTTGTCGTGGGCGTGGCTGTGGGTGAGGAGGTAAGGGGACGTGTTTTTAGTGCAAGGTGGCGAGGATTATGGCCGTGTTGCGTGTGGCGACGTCGACGCAATTCCATCGCCGGGGGTCATGAACCTCGTGCGTGCGCCCCGGGGTGGTTGATCCCTCTCTCTGCCCCCACCCCCCTCCCCACCGCCCCTTTCCGTGCATACTCACGCACCCAGTCCTCTTCCAACCACTCTCCCTCCCTCCCATCCTAATCCAGTAGTCGGAAACGTGATTGGGGCCAATAATGGTCACGACGACGGCGTTCGGAAGTGCTTCCTGTCGCGTGCCCCGGCTGTCTCTCCTGAAACGAACATCCACGTGGTATACCCCTATACGAATCACTTTCAGGGTCGTCATTCGAGAAGGATTCGATGTCCTCGAGCTTAAGCGATGAATTGGATTTAGTGTCTTGGCTTTGGAAAATCTCGGGCAGTGATTGAATCCGATTTTAAGCTGCTTGAGTTGCTCAGGCTGCACCGCTCCTTCTAAGCTAAACTTTGAACTGTGACAAAACGATCTCCGTCCCCCAGGAGGGATATGGATATCGAACTCGTGACTTCTGAGTCGCCCGGCTCAGGTTTGGCTTTACCGACTTCGCTACTACGGTTAACTCGGGAACTCCTGGTTATGGAATTCGAAAATTGGGATTTGTCGAGGCAGTGGCGGGATAAATCCGGCAGCAATATCCAAGTTCAACAATAACCAGCTCATTTTGGAGGACCTCAGCTAGGATATTAACCCAGGTAGCCTCGACAGCGATGAAATTTTGGCGTCTTTACATAATTAAGTCACAGTTTTCAGACGCCGCACCTGAAAATCACCGATTTTGGTGACGGAGAGTCGTGATCACCGTCGAGTGTAGCCAATCTTTATAGTCCTAACGCCACACTTCCGAGTTTCGAGAGGACTTAAGGGTTGTTGATTTAGGTGCCTTATTCAATAAAGACTCCAAATTCTCGAACATCGAAAAATTCGAAGAAAAACGTGGTTGACGTCAGAGCTTAGAAAAATTCAATTTTCAGTGTGACAAAATCACGACTTTTTTGGGTGTGACGTCAGATTTCCATCATTGACGTGTATTTCACGATTAATCGATACGAGAAATACCTGAAGTCAAATTGCGGCAGTATCGACGGCAGTAACTTTTCAAGCCTCAGCATTTTTGGAGTTCGGCAGTCGGAATTTCTTTAGACCAAAATTTTCTATTGCTTAGCATCGGCAATGTCAAGTCATTATTTTCCTTTACGGAAAC
The DNA here is from genome assembly GCA_933228895.1 of Platycnemis pennipes. Lineage (NCBI taxonomy): Eukaryota > Metazoa > Arthropoda > Insecta > Odonata > Platycnemididae > Platycnemis > Platycnemis pennipes. The sequence continues at coordinate 123,291,786 of OW121848.1, forward strand.
TCAGCGATTGACATCAGTGCGGTCGTCGACGCCTGAAGTGTTAGGGTTCGCAACTGATACATCGGACATGGAAACCGCTCCGAATTCCCTGGAGTCGTCTCGTACCCCTGTATTATCCCAGACACGGAAGGGCGATTGTGCTATTTCAGGGAAGGGGCGTCACTGATGGTATCTGTTAATTTCCATTCCGAAAAATACTGTGTTGGATGTGGTCGTTTTTTGCCCACGTGAAAACCTTACGGCACTTTATAGCTTTCTCCCCTGCGTCTCGATGACGTGGAACTGCGATTTTTGATTTATCTGGATGTATGGTCTATCTATGGCGCAAAATTTCTGAGGAATCGCGGAATATCAAATAGCCTGAGCCAAAAAGGATCTCTAGTTCGCAGCCTGTGCAAAGTACCGTATATATATGAGTCCCTTTATTGTTAAATACTCCTAATGGAATTAAAGGATTCGGAAACTAAAATCACCGTTGTTGAATGCTTGGCATTGATTTTGCGGCAATTGTTTCTCCTATAAAACATTTGAAATCACCACGGTGAAGATGGGATGGGTAGATTTGTAGTACGAGATATATTTAGCTAGTAGTGACAGATATTATAGAGAAGAATTATGAGAATAAATGGGAAATCTGGTTATATCTGTAATCGGCAAGTTGGTAGAATTATCAAGTGGAGAGTTGCGTTAAAGTAGTCTTCAGGTTGATGCATGATGACATTGATAAAATTGATCTAAAGCTTTATTTTTCAAGTCTCCACTCTTTTTTCACTATACTTGTCATGAGTCGACCGAAATTTGCTGTTTCTGGTGAATTGATTTATTATATAAGTAAGAGAGTCCTCGAGCAAGTAATTCCTACCGGACTTGTGTATTTAATGGCATGAGGGTAAAATCTGTGGTTTTAGCTTATTTATCGATCTTTTTCTACATAAGAGACACATGTATATTCGAAAAAATACTAGATATCCTGTGTTATTTGTAGCTTTTGCGCGTAAAATTCCCGAAACAATTTATATTGACGTGTATTTCGGTTGAGGTTGGCTGGGTGCAGAGATAAAAAATGTGTGGTGATCATCATTGATTTTGGAATGACGTTTGCGATGCATGGGTGGCTTTTTCTCCGTGCTATGTAAATCCATAGCTTATATTTATGGAAAGACGGACATTCTGCAAGTGTGTTATATTATATTCCTCCCCCTTTCCCACTTGCCTGAGGCTTTATCTTCTGTCACAAGCCTTCAACCTCTTGCTAGATTCCAACACCTCATTCTCTTTGAACGTTCTATAGTTCTTCGGATTTGCCCTCCAAAGTCCTCCTTCCCTATCCATGTGTTTTTCCTTTGCCTCGTAGGTTTCCTCACTTTAGTAAAATTTATTTTATCCTTGGTTTTTACATCCTTATATCTAACCACATTTTTCTTTAAATTGGCTCCTGAATGCGAAAATACTACAGAGCTATAATTTAGGGCTTTTAGTCTTTCTCATTATTTATTGGATCGAACCATACCTATGCCACGACAATCATATCTGTTTTATCTTTTTAGATATCCTCTCCTTGCAATCATCGGCATTTTTCCGATAATTTGTTCTGTCATCCAACACCATAGTTACTTTATATACCGTGGTAATGCATGCTCATCTCAGCAGGATAATAGCAGAAATATTTTTAGGATTGTGAACTAGCTGCAAAAGAAACCTCAACGGAGTGACCAAATGAAAAATATACGCTAGAAAGATTACCGCCGAGAAAAAAATTTCCTCCTTGACCAGGAGTGGCGTTCATACTGTTTGGTTAGTGAACATTTAACTCCAACTGCTGCAGTATTGTATCACGATGTATTTTGTTAAAATTGCGAGCAAACTTATTGTATTATTGTTTCATTTCATGTCTCCACGCCCTTGTTTTTTTTAAACTTCGGCTCTCTCTCTTTTCAAAAATGTTTTGGTGAGAAGCCTGATTCGTAGTGGGAAGGCATTCCCATGTCATCAACATCCTCATAAATGCATCTCGGAATGCCTTGATGTTGCTGGGAAAACTTAAATTGTTCCTTAACTGTTGGTGCGTGGGCTGAGTCGGCTGAGTTTATTTTAGTGTCGGGATGTCGAGGACGAACTGCGCCCGGAATCCAGGGAGGGGCAAAACTCTCATAATGACAGGAAGCCACAATTGTGCATGACTGCTCACAATGGCGGCGGTTCAACCGCGTTCGGCGTTGCTCGCTCCTTTCGCGGCCGTCCGCCACGAGCGCGGCAATCGTGGGCAGCACGTAAACAATTATTATCCTGGACACCGTCGCGTCTACTTGTTGGGCGTTGCGAGCGGACAAGTTGGACGTGCGTGTGAAGATTTTTATGTTTCAGCACAGTTTACTATCCATTAAATTTCCCCGTGTGGGAGTTCGGGCGTTGAAATAGACAAGGGGTTAGCTGGATAGGAGGCGTAATGGATGAAGGGGGTAGATGATGCATCTGGAACGGAAGGGTTGTTGTGCGCGTGGGCAAAAAAGAAAGGGAATCTTTTTCGGGATAATTGACGGACCGCCTCTGTGGGTCGGTCGCCTTTTTTTGTCACAAACTGTTTAAGCATCACTTTAAACGCCTGTCCAATGGTTAAATATGAGCATAGCTGCAGTTTAACTGCATTCATGAATGAGCAAATGTCTCTATTTGCGCAAACGCTGACTCATTCCGTGCCGGCAGATTAGCTTCTGTGATGACGATAATTGCATGGTAAAGGTATGATTATTATTTTTTTTGTTTAGTTTGCTATTTGTGAGAAATTCGAGCATACTACGTAATTAACAACATACGGATACAGCTGTGGTGTGGTAATCTAATTAATATTTATCAGATATTCCCTTTTACTCTAAATTCACTTGCATTACTTATTCACTGGATTGAATTATTCGTGCCTTTTCGGTATGCTCGCACATCACTGGTTCAATTTCGTCTTAGCGCTGAGCCCAGGCATTTTAAGTTATTAATTTATTTTCTGCGCTCATCCACCATTCATGCAAGTCAATGAGAAAACGTAGTATTTTACTTCAAACTACTGTTTTTTTCTCCTCTCTGGTATTTTTTATGTTTTAGTGGCTGATGAATTTGTATTTTTTGACTGTGTCGCTGGAATTTCAAATTTCGCGTCGTTTTTTAACTTCGTTTCGCATCGATTAAACCGATATTTTTTTCTCCGCGGAATACGTGGACATTAATCTCCTTATTTCCTTCAGTCCCCACAGCTTTCGACTGATGACTAATGGAAAAGGCTAATACTCCTAGTGCTGACTTAATCAGTGTTTTTCCTTCTAAAATATAAATTAAAGCCGGAGATTAGTTGAAATAGGCGAAAATGTTATGTGCGCTTTCAACTGTCCAAAAGACGATTTTTACGCCAATTTTTTGGGGGCAGGAATGTCTGTCCGACATACTACCCGCAGTTTATGTGAAGCATACGTATTAATATTTTCACTTGCACGCAGTTGAGATTTAGTTTCCTTCATCCTCGGCAACATTCAAAGTAGCTCTGCGCCGACCGAGCTCTGCGCAAAATTCCAGTGAGGCCTTTAGGATTGCTTCGTCAAATCCTAACTTCATCCAGCCTCAATCGGTTGGCGTAAGAGGATCAAGAGGGGGTGCTGTGGCCATCGCAAGCGAATTCGCAATTACGCGCTCCGTCGTCCGTCGTTTGTTTTGCGAGCGGTTCGCTCCGCGGTCTTAATTCCCGCACCAACCGCAGTCTATTACTCCCACGCGTTGCTCGTGGACCCCCGCTTCAGTTTCATCCGCACCCTCTTTCTCTCTAGCTCTGTAGCCCTCGTAAGCGAGCATTCTATCACTATCTTTCTCTCTTTCTCTCAGTATGTATGTGTATATAAGTATCTCTGCATCTCCCCCGTTCTCGCACTCCGCACAAAATAAAAATGTTCGATCACACGTGGGAAGGGCCACCCTGTTCCCATGGTGCTAACGCGGAGCATGCGAAAGTAATGACCTCGCGATGTTACCAACTGTGTCCCTCGCTTCTTTAACTGAAAAAAAATTTAAGAGCGCGCCCGTTGGTGTCATGCTGTTTTACCGCATTTTAAATCGATATTTTGTCCCTCAACGTAAGAACCGAGATATTTATCTCGAAAATCATTTTACAGTGTCAAGTCTACAAGTACTTTATGGGACTATCACTGAAGTTTGGGGAAATACCATAAAAATATACCAACATCTTTTTTCGTCCGCTGTTGGGAAAAAAGGCTTATTTTTCTTCTTCTATGAATACGCGAAATATGACACTTCATTTTTTTTATTTTTGAAGGGCTTGTAGCTTTCTGTAGATTTATAATTCAAACTCAAAGAAAAAAAAATTCTTGTATAAATGAGAACATGGATTTTTAGTACGACAATTGTCGTCTCGCCCTAGGGACTCATTTGTTTTTTTTTACCGCAAACTTAGTCTAATGGACAGATTACGGTCTTGTTGAAGTAGGAGATTGCTATATAATGGCTGAGTTCGAGCAGGTCCAGAAAACGAGGATAACTGTTCGACGTTTTATTGAGAGATTATTTCGATAGCATACATTTTTCGACAATACGAGACTTGTTAAATTACATATTCTCCCTGTGGCTATAGGATGCGTCGTTATTCAGCACTGGAGTTCTTTGAAAGCCGTTGTCGTGTATAGTGGCATCTGTTTTTGAGTCTCTTTTCCCTGTCTCTTTTGGTCCTGCGAGTATCATTTCAGCTTTTTGTGGAAAAAGGAGGGAGTTGCATCATGGAGAATTTCTATCTTGATCTCTATTGCGATCAAGAAGAATGCGTTTCTTTCATATAATACGCCGTGGGGCAAATGGAGCATGTCCAGCTGTCATTGCATTATGCACATCGATAAAACTTTCTCCACACGACATTAGAAAATGTTTTCACTGATTCATATGCAATTTTTCCTTGTAAAGGTTGTATATTTTGTTTTTATTTCGATTGGTGTGGATGAAATGCCTTGAAGTGAAAGTATCGACGAGATTTCGCAGTTTTTCATTTTGTTAATTTTCTCTCTAAATTGGTCATTAAACAAATACAACTTGTGTATCGAATTTGCTTTCAACCTGATTGCATTTAACATTTTTTTAAATTTAGAATCATTAGTATCATAAATATATACATATCTTATTTTTTGCTTTGTTACTCGTTTCTCACACTATGGTATAAGTTTATAAATTGGCTTTCTTTTTCTTTACAGGTAAGTTGATTGGCACGACGTCTGCTTCTGTGCGTCTCGCTGAGTCCTAAGGACTGGACTGAAGAACTGGTGAGAGACATATTATTCAGAGCATTTCGAATTTTTTTATTTTTTTTTGGCCAGAAACAAAACTAATGGCCTTAGGAAGTATCGTGTATTTGTCGTACTTGATGGATTTTGATTGGAGTGGGCCTTTTAAGGCATTTGGTCATACTTGGATTCTGTGTTTTAGCCCGCCGAATGACTATCGTAGCTTTGCATATAGTTCACGTGTAAATAGTGCGAGACTCTTCCCAAACTAAGTGCATTTGCAGGTATTGTGGACATAATTTACTTTCGATATCTCCTTAACTCTATTTCATTTCATTTGCTGTTGTGGAAATTTAAATTTTTTTTAATGAGGACTGTGCAGCCAGGTTGTTTAGAGAAGGGAGATGGAGGGTGGTTATTTATTTGCTAGACTGGCAAATGAAGTGGTGTAGGTAAACGGCGTTTGCTTTTATCGGAAAACTTTCTTATATGCGACATAAATATTCCCATCTTTCGTCAATGAGAGCAAAAACCGTTGCATAATGAAGTCCAATGTCCTAAAATATTAGCCGTACGTATCAAAATATTGTCCTAAGTGTGTGTTCGTATTTAATCAATGCGTTAACGCATTCCACGAACGTCCGCATGAGCATGTTTACTCTACGGCCTAAATTTAGTTTTTAAAGCTCCACCATCTTCCCAATTCGCTACGGTCGACTGTTTTTCTCTTGTAATTTCCTGCGTGCTTTTAGCCCCGCTGGCTTCGAGCCCACCTTCCATCGTGCAAAATTGAGCCGTCAGTGTTTCATAGCGCTAAAGTCGACCCATCAAATTAACGAAACCTCGGCTGCTGTTGCGGGAATGAACACAGCGCTCTCTGTGGACTGGACGGGAAAGTGTGCTGTGTCAATTACGAGAGGTAGGTTCAAGCGTTGAAACTCTTTGATCGACCTTTCACGTATCGTTGACGAATGCCGTGGATGAAACTATTTCTAACTTCAAGAGTATTATAGGAAAGAGTAAAAAGTAAAGTAAAAACATGAAGAAATTCTAACTTACGTCAGTATGAGCAACCTAATACATTTGAATTCCACACAAACTTTTAGTAAGTGTCACCAAAGTGTTTGTTTGCTTATTTCCCCCGTGCAGAACTTCCACTAGGTTCCGCCCGAAAACGTTAATTGCGTCAGTTATTTAGCGCACATCGTAAGAAATGGTAACGTGTAAATTCTGGGATCAATTGATTAAACATACGAATCACTTTTTAATTATACGTACTTTCCCGCTAGCAATACGTAAACCTATTAGGTTCTGATAAAAACATGTCACATCCGATATTTTTTTCTAGAGATTCTACTATTTAAATGCGGTAATATATTTAACGGTTCGTTTTTTGAATTCTTGAATTTTCTTTCTCGTTCCCGTTTCGTTCCCGAGATGTTTTACGTACAGTAACACGAGTAACGACACTTAAATAGCTCGAACATGTAACCAGAGAGGAATATGTTCAAAATCTAGGATAGAACGAAATCGAGACATAGGTACTGATTACACGCCGAACCATGTGCATTTTAAGCAGGGAGCTTACTGGAGTCATCGATCGCAACTTAACACAGTTGGATCAGTTCCCGCTTTTATTACGTTTTTCAGTCAATAAAGCATGAGTTAGGTTTATCCGTTAAAAAACTGAGGACCACACCACTGAACATTATGACTGAATATCACTAGTAGTGAAGTTTGTCAACTAGCGAACGTCACAACATTTAGTACTACCTGGCAATGACGCTTAGATGAATTCATTTCTCGGTTATTTGGACAGTTTTGGTATTATTTCAATTGCGTTGAAATCTCTTTTTAATCATTCTGTCACACACAAGTATACCATAGTTTTTAATCTGGATTCGCCTTCAGCAATATATATAATACCTTAAAGCTAAAATGTTTCTTTTGAATCAAAGTCACGATGTTTCAGCTACTTAAAGCCATTCATTTTGTCATAATTTTAAGTTATACGATGTAGATAAATATGCTGCACCAGGAGTGTAATTTAGGGATGCTGTTATATTATTGAGTATATTTGCTTCTGAATTGAAGTTTGAATGCCTTTGATTTTTCTGCCAAATTAGCCCCTCATCTTTTGCACATGACAGGCATATGCAAATATTGTGAACATTTTCCTATCACACTCATCAAGCCTTTACTGCCATGCTGCAGTAAAAGCTCCATTGCGGCGCCGTTAGGAACATTTGAGGACAGTGATGTCAAAGAAGGTCTTTTGCTAACCGAAATTTGATTGTGCACAGTTATGGAAGTGGAACAGGAGAGTGGTGAACGCTGGCGGTGCTTTTAAGGAAGTAGCACGGTCAGGATTGCGACAAGAAGTCGATCGTTGGTCGCGGACGAAGACGACTTTCTTCTGCGAGTGTGCCATTTAAAACGCCGCCTGTTCACTCGCCCTTGAAAGCTAGTCCGACCGATTTTTTTCCTCTTTGCCGAAGAGGACGGCGATTAATTGTCTGTGTGCGCGCACGCGCCATCTTCTGCTCCAAATGCTGCGTGCGAACATCGGTCCGGGAGAATTGTGTCAATCCCTCTCTGGTTTTCTCCCCTCGCCCCCCATCATCCCCCTTTTCATATCCCCGGCGCCGATTTTCTCCGACGCCGTCGCAGCCCTCACGGTCGCTCGGATCAGTAGCCATCGCCATTGTTTTCATTTTTTTTGTTTGTCATGGGACGAAGGAAAGTTCTTTTTAATGGTCTCGGGCGCGATTTAGAGAAATTGAGCGACGCCGCTCAGTCGTGAGCTTCCCATTTCTCCCCCTCTCTTATCTCCCGCGAATACAAACCGCCACCTGCATTTTCACACCCCCTCATCCACCAATCACTCACGTGCTACTCCGGGGGAAGGCGCATCCCCTCCTTTTGCGGGAGCATTCTTTTAATGGACGTCTTTTATTCGAAGAGTGTCTCTCTTCCCCGCACCTACTTCCCCCTCTCCATCCGCCGCCACTTCTGTGTACGCAGGAGCGAATGCATTCTGCCATTTGTCTGCCCTTTCATCTTTCAATATCGACATGGATAAAGCTCCGATCCCACTTACGTGTCGTGCGAATGTGATCCGTGGGTATAGTGGAGATTTTTTTTTGTCGGTGGTATGGGCGGGTAGGGAAAGAAGTCGGGGACGCAGGATGTGATTTTCGAGTTTCGATACTCCATAACGGACGCGGGCGGAATTCGGAATGTGATGCTTTTCCGGGACGCGTCAATATCGTACGTTTTTTCATCATTCATCCATCGGTTTTCGGAACGTGCTTGTTATTTCGGGAGCGGGTCCCGTGAGGCGTGCGAAAAAGTCTGTTGATTTGTGTGGCAAAAATTTCAGAGAGTGGTTTTTCCGTATTGATTGATAAATATACTGAGAATTATAAAATTAATTCTTCATGGTTCTAACGGGTGTGTGCTTACCGTTTTTTTTAATTGGCGTTCAACCCAAAGGTTGGTTTTTGGCATAGTTGGGGTTAACGATTAAAATTAATTGTTAAAATGTGGTTAACTATTTCATTTAATATTTACTTTTTAGAAGAGTTAACTTTTAATCGTTAAAATTATGCAGTAACTGATACAAAACTAATTTCAGTTGTTTTCGTTAATTTTTGGTGAATGTCGACCTGTCCGAATTTGGGCGCAAAGGTTGCCCAACAGACAAATGGGGATATAAAACGGTATCTAAAAATGCAAGGGTAGTTGTGCAAGAATGAAATTGATAGGCCCTGAGGAATACATCCAAATAAAAGAGCATCTACTGTAACTCTATGTAACTAAGCCGTTTCAACTGCAATTTTAACAATTGTGAACGGATACTTCACATCGCAACGTGGGGATCGATTTCAAAAACTAACCCTAAAGCACTTTCTACCGCTCAGAACAATCTTTTGTGACAAATAACAGACGCACCATGGTTCGTCCGAGTCTTACATTCACGACAACTTAAAAATCCGGGAATCGGAGCCCCACCTCATAAAAATCGCCGAATCCTTTCAGCAGATACTAGGAAACCTGACCAACCTCTGGACACTAAATGGAATTACAACGAAAATCTCCAATTCAAAAAATTATAAACTAATGGATACCGATGGAAGAAACCACAATGACAGTTTTCAGTGTTTGCTTTGTTTGTCAAAACAAAAAACCATCAATCTCCATTACCGCAGTATCCAATTTGCCAAAGTAACTGAAAAAGTAGCTTTTAACGTAAAAGTTACTTTTTTTAACTTGAATCAGTTACTTTTTCAGAAAAGTAACTTTTAACTTTAACTAGTTACTTTTTACAGAAATTACCTTTAACTTTAATCAGTAATCTTTTCTTGGTATCTTTCCCAAGTATGGTTTTTGATAGGTTGGGGTAGAGCTCACCGCGTTTCTAAGCCATCGGCGGCGTGTAAAATTCCCACATTCAGGGTCGTGGGGCCTGTTCCTTTCCCTTGGCCACTTGCTATTTCGTACGAAATTCTGACATGCAGAAAATCATATCGGGAGTATGTAAGCAGCATTTTCTCCGAGTGAGCCTTTCGGAATGCATGGAGTCAATGGGTATAACTTCACTGTTGCATCGCGTATTTTGGCTTACCCTGGCTATTTTGTCGTTTGGGTATCTTTCTTATAGGTATTGACCGGTATTTTACCCTTGAGATTTACGCTAATTTTGTTAATAATTTTGCATCGCATTGCCGGATTTTTTATGTGTTACAGCTCGTGATAACAATTTATTAGCGTTTCTTAATATTACCTGGATTATTGGAACGTTCTTTGCTCTCGCGTAGACTTCATTAGTTCTCTCCAAGGTCTTAACTAAATTCGGTCACACATTTCAATGTCGTTACTGACATTTTTTTTTCTGATGAGTCTAGTCTATGCCAATGCAGTATAAGAAATAAGGAGAATCATTCCTTCTGTGATAGTATTTTTAATTTCAGGTGAGGTAGCATTACTCCTGCATCCTGGGGCTAATGCTTACCGTTGTGCCCATCGCCTTCCATTGGCATGGCATTGGAGAATTTTTCTTTCCCTGTTTCATCCCTGCAATATTTTCGTGGTTCAATCCACCTAATTAATGCCGCTCTTAAAGTTTTCAGAAGTATTAATATTCATGAAACCCTTTATCCGGTTATAGAGGGCTGTTCACTTCTCCACAACTTCCAATTACTTTTCTCAATGAATGCTAAATTTTGTCGACCCTGGTCCATGTCCCACAGGGGGAAACTAACAACACTGGTTGAACTTAGGGTTGAGTATATTGCCTTTAATTAGTAAATTCAAGTTGCTCTAGAAAGAACTTTGTGCATGTATTAAAGTCGAGATGAACTTTTGGTACCATTTTCGCGAGAGTGTTTTCAGCAAGCCGTTGGCGTCACAGATGGAGATACTGGCACATGGGGAGATCTATCCTCTCCGAACAAAATGACTATCTGGTGGAATATCGAGGTTGGAGAAATGTTGGTAGAAAGTTGGATAGATGTAAGATTATTAGGAGAGTGTAAAAGAGGCTTGGGTTGCTTGAAGAGAGATTGTATTTCGTGGTCCACAGTTAAATTGTGGGAGGAAAACGGAACCTATTCTAAGATTAAGCTACTCTGTTAATTTTTATTGTTTGCTCGAAATCTGACAAATAACTCAATAACTTTGCAGTTTTCGCACTAATTTATTATTCCGTATTTTAGTTAATTAGTCATAAAATAATAGCTCAAAATTAGCTCTTCATCGATTGATTTAATTTAACATCTGCCTTAAATCTATTGATAGTTACGAAAGGCTGAAATGTTAGGGTCCTACAAAATTGTTTAGAAGAAAATCCGCGTGTTGTGTTTGGTATCGTTCATCAAATGGAGCTCAAGTATCGCGCTTTGATGCGATACCACCTAGATCAAACTCAGTGATTTGACAGGATGGAATCGATACATTCCTTCGGCACAGAAGAATCCTGTTTTTCTGATATTCAACGTACTATGAACATGTTTCATTGGCAACGAAAAAATTAACATCTTCATTAGTGAACATTATTTATCGGCACGTTTTCTTTGCTTTAATTGTCCATCTTTAGCTGTATGGCCGCCAGATCAGCCTTTCAAAATAATGTTGTTGCTTCTGGGCCATCTTCCGCATAGAGCGTTTTTCCTTTTCCTCTGGTGAGCATTCAGGATAACTTTTAATACCCAGCGAAAGATGCTCGCAAACGTTCATCTTTGGATTACCTGAAACATCCAACCGCGTCTAGTGCTTCACTGAATCCCGGAATAATTATGTCCGGTTAAAGTTAACCGCGTGTTGGCGTGGGCGTACATTTAAATTTTGCAGCCCCTGCCAGTTCCAGTTTTACAAAGCACGCCGGGATACGGGATAGTCGGCCGATAGTAAGTATCTTTACTGGCCCTCAAGACGTGAATGAGACCTCATATAAAGCCTGGCCTATGACTTATGCTCCAATTGTCACGCGGGAGAAAAGTCTTCGCACTCTTGAGTGAACTAGGCTACAAAGGAGGCCTTGATTTCGCGGATCCCGACCGATTCCCTTTATTGAGCCCGTTAAGTTAGCGATGGCGCGCGTCCCTGCTGACTCGTCTCCTTCGCTCCGATCGATATTGCCTGTCACTCAAAACGGAGCCGTAAACAGAACACTCTTTCACTCGGATGCCGTCCTGTGATGTTAAAGAGGATGTGCGAGCCGGCAAGATGTCCTCCTCCTCCTGCTCCCGCCTGGCGCCGTCGTCGCCGCCCCCAGAGCCCTCGTGTGGATCGTTGTGGAAGGCAGGCGCCGAAAACTCGGTCGACACCTCCGTCCCCGGCTGGCATGTTCGTCCTCCCTGCCCCCCGGCGGAGGCGGCGACGGGCGTTCCTCGAATCGCATGTCCTTTTCAGACTTCTCCGTACAGACCGTGTCAGTCTCTCCCAATGAGAGCCATCGTGATTTATTGCAGCACAAGTTAAGTTTTCGTGAAATGGGTCGTGATTGATGGCGTGACGATTCATGTTTTGTGTCGCTGCTTTCGGGGCGGACGAAAGAACCAAGTACATGCATACAGTGTGCGCATTTCGGAGCGGATGATTTTTATCTCGCTGCCTTCGTCCTTCGAGATGGACCCCCAACCTGGAATGAATGCGGTGTAAAAGTTCTGCGTGTGTGCAGATCGTGGCAATTTATTTACTTTCCTGTTACTTATCATGAAATATCGTCAGTGGTCATTAATGGTTAAAGTAAGGAGTCGTTGATTTATTATAAAAAGGCATCCGTGATCGATTGACGAAATTGTCTAAATTGTTTCAGGAATATAACCGTGGATATTACCATGCCTGACAATTGCGTTTACTGATATTCCACCCCACAATCATTATTTTAAGTAAATGCTCTAAGACTTTGCTTCGTGTTTTATAATTTTCATGGTTGTCGTGAATATTTTCCTCGTGAGCGTGACATACTGAAAATAAGCAATCCAAGGTTTACATAAATTGCATTCGAGGTCCAATACTCGTATTCTCGCTTTATTATTCGTTCTCACATTAGAAACTGACTCAAACGCTAAATAAGTAAGTACAATATAATAAATAAGTAACTAAGTTCACACACATCTTCTCACCTTGCTCTTCAGGACACATTTTTATTTGCATGAGACGAATGCAATATTTTCCTAACCCTCCACAATTTTAAATACTCCGGCCTGTTTCTTAGCAACACCCACTACTTTCCATCCAAGTGCTAGTGTAACTCAATGGTAAAGATGAGAACTGTCGTTGGTGTGGTTGCATAGCGATTAGTGGCTACCCATTCTGAGTACGCGGGACTGAGTGCCGACAGTGGCAGATGGTTCACGGTGGATTCTCAATAAAACTTTTGCCATTCATCCCTACCTCAATGCCGTGTGTGTTACCTTCCAAATTCAGCACCAGCATCCATTGGTTGGAACTTTTAATTGCTAAGCTGTGATCGCCTTTCGTTAAGTCTAACCTTATCTGTGGGCGTCAGGATTCCCTCCATTTTTACTCCGATCCCAAAATTCAACGAGTATCTACATCCAAATGTCGAATCATCTGCGTGGGCGCAATGACCGATTATACGACCAATGCATTTATTTTACGTATTTTACTCTGCAGCATACATTGTATTGATTTTGAGTGCGTTTTGACCCCGTGTTTTCACGCAGTGAGTGATTTTTTTTCGTGCAATCGTGCCTACGTGTCCTCCCAAGTCGCGAAACCGAAAGTAACGTCGGTGAGGACCCTTAGAGGTCCTGTCGATTGAGAAACTTAGTTTTACGCCACATCCAGAGTTCCACATCCTTTCGAGAAAGGAATTAAAAAAGAGATCTGTTGATGGCAATAACGGGACACGCCCTTTCCTCTTGCCGAACCTCCCGAGCGGGGCCTCGCGAAAGTGGCTACGAGGTTCAGTGGTCTCTCCTCGGCGGGATTCGTCGGAAGCCGATTCCTTGTCATCACTAATACATCGGATCTCACTCTTTCTGACAGCAAATTCCAATTTCTTCCGGTGGATCAGGGACGTAGGATAATGATGGTGATTTAGGATAAACGAAGATCAAATATTATCGATTTAGTATTATAATCGAGCCCTTCAATAGCCTTCAATAATGTAATGCGGCTGAAATATGGATAAGAATTTTCATTTTTACAAGCAGTGATGAGCTCTGGAAGGTGAAATTATTTTATGGGTGGGTCATTTGTTTCTGTGGGCAGTTAAAGATGAAATACCCCGAACACGTTCTACATAGTACCTACTCTGAAAGCCACCATAAAGGTGTGTGTGTGTCAGGGGCACGTTACGCCTTTTCAAATGGTGTGAAACTCCTGAAAGTTCTATGAACTCTCATGCTCCCTTCAGTTTCAAACTTTTTTTTGTTTCCTGTCTTACAGCATAACGACTGTGTTTAGGTAGCGTTAACATAACCGGTCGCTACGGAACACCGATAATTTTCCACATCATCAACCAGAAAAGAGATGGGTTCATTTTTAAGTCAGTGATATAGGTACTTCTCACTATAACGTCCGGCTAAATCTTTGGGAAAACATAATCAGCCAAAAGTGTAACGGAAATTGCGTGAATTTAAGGTTTCCTGGCCATTGGCTACCGAATGAGAGCAGCCGATAGACCTTGCAATATCCGGGCCAATGGATGTTATGGTGATGTGATTTCGAATTTTCGTTTTCATTCTCCTCTCCCGGACCTGAGGCCGCATCGAACCGTATAGAATTTAACTGTTTACGAAATAAGGGCGAACCTACTGAACGTTCATCTCAATTCCATGGTCAATAATTGAAGCATCCTTCCCCTAAGTGTAGAAAAAAAAAGCTATATAGTCTATCGTAAAATGTAAATTATTAGCAATTTGTTGATTCCTGCCCTGATTTAGGTTGAAATTCAACACTTTGCTATGTAAGCTCACAACGTTCATGAGCGAATGTTTTCCTTTTTCAATGGCTCCTAATCGCAATGCGATTCCCTCGCGGAAATTCAAATAGGATCAATGAAAAACACTGCATCTATCATATGGAAGGTGAAAAAGGCTACAAATAAAGAATCATCCCGGATGATGAACAGACGCATCGGGAAGGCAATGAATGGTATTCATGGGTGTGTCCTACATGATTGGGATTTGGTAGTTTTTCATCTTTTTCCCCAATTACTTTTTAAGGTGTAGTGTTTGCTTTGTAGTGTTCATTTTTGTTTGTTGTGTCATTGTTCCTGGTGTGGATGCACCCCCTGCCACACACCCTCGAGGTGGCTTGCAGGGTATGTCGTAGATATAGATATAATGTTTTCGTTTCCCGTTTAAACGAAAATCTTCACTTGGTAAAGTAATTAACTTCATTTTTAGGCCATATTTAAGCGTGATTTTGAAGTAAGAACCCTGGGTAGATTACAGTTTCTTCACCGCGGAGGGTTGGACAAACCCACGGGTGAAAACCAAAGTTCAGATATCATCCCTCTCTCTCTCCGTTTGTTACGTCATCCGCGTTATGCGTCCATTCTCTCCCATGCTCATTTCTCCAATCAATGCGGTCGGGGCTCAAAGAGGAGGACGCCGTAAAATTTGACGATGGGCGCGTAAATAATAGAGGAGGCCATCAATCATTTAGAATAGCATTCTTGTTGACATCACGGAATGCCGAATGTTACTGTTTTTTTTGTTGACGCGAAATTTTTCAGTCGGCGAAACAAGGAGTTTGGTACCGGCCATAATGACCGTTTCATTACGTCCCCGATATCTTTATGGCTTTACAGCGCCCCGTTTCGAAATCAAAAACGTTCGCGCATAACACCCTTCTCGAGTTTCCCTAATGGTTTGGATGTCTCGAGATGTAACCGATGGCATCGTGTCGCCCGTTAGATCATTATCTTGACGGTAACCGCTGTTGGCTTTAACTGGGTAGGAATCTGACAATATCTTTAAAGCACATTCGTGGCAGGGATCGTAAGCTTCTACCAGTTGCTTTTCCCGTTTGTGCACCAGCTTGATTTAATGATTACCTACTACCTAGAAATTATATTTACCCTCTCCGTTCTTTGTGTCGTTTTTCCGGTCTACGTGTGGCTGCTTGTTTGGTGTGGTAAACAATTTAATTCATTGAAACTACCCAATTTCCAAGAAAGTTTTTCATACGTCGACCTAGTTGGATATCCAAGTTAATATGTAAATTGAGGAAACTAAGGAATGGAATTATGTCATTTAATGAGTTTTGATACAAGACAAGTATCTTTTTAGTAATTAAAATTAACAAATAAGGATATTGAAAAATTATTATTATCCATTCTTGGATTTGTAATATCAGCTATTTCAGTCTGTAACAGTTAGGCTATTTTCATAGTTAAAAAATTTAAGTCCCTTTTGCTCTGCAAATACTGTGGCTAGCCACTTGATTCATTGCCATTTGAAATATCACCCTAGTCTATGACGAAATCTCATGTTAAATCAGATTTGAGTTTTATCTCATGTTAATTGAGATGAAATTCTAAATAAATAAAGTCTCACGTTTTCAGTTTTAAAAAGGGGTTTACGTTAAATTAAAACCCTTATTACAACGTCATTATTCCAACTGTTAGAGAGAGATGTTTGATATCCCTGAAATACACGTCTAGTAAATACTCTCTCCAGTACTGCTGCGTTGCAGGGAAACTTGACACGTTTTACTGTGGCCCATAAACGAATCAAGGTAAGGTGCGCTGAAGCTTTCCATCAAATGAATGGCAGCAATTAATACACGTCATCCCATCATTAAGTGACCGAATGCAAAGTCCTTCTCGCGTTCCGTACGGTTAAACACGCTGCCCCGTCATACTTTTCCGTCCGTCCCATCCTTCACACCCTACGCCACTTACTCCCCGCACCCCTCAGTTCGCCCACACCCACTCCTCCCCCAAGGGTGGGTTCCTTCGAGACCCGCACCCCTACTCTCTCTCCCGCACCTCGCTCGCCACTAATTGCATATCGGCGTCCGCACCACGGTGGCAACCGGCAAGCGCCTCGCCCATTATCTCTTAGCGACCCCACACTTAAAACAACAACATTCCCCTCCCGCTCCTGTGACGCCCCCTGGCCTCGTAGTCGCTGCCTCTTCGCCGTGAGGCTCTCAGCGAGTCCGCGATCAATCACCGGATGGTCCCGGCCCCCTCTCATCTACATCTACATAATACCCTGCAAGCCACCATAAAGGTGTGTGGCAGGGTGTGAACTCTCACCAAACATGCACTACATAACATGCATAAAAAAGGATTAGTACTTGTATAGGTACTGTTCAAAACTACGCTATTTAAAATAAAAATAGCAAATCATACATGCAAAAACATGCTGTTAGTTGGGTTAGCTTTAAGTCCTTATACCAACATGCAGCTACCAATGTTATCCATTGCTACACTCGTACTGGACATATTTTTGTTATTCATATCCCTAATAGTACGAGGAAAAAGGGACATTTTGAATCTGTCAGTTCGGCAATCAATTTCTCTAATTGTGTGATTATGGTCCAGTCTACCATAGTAAGTTGGGGTCCGCAAAATATTTTTAACATCATCACCGAAAATATGGTCTTGGAATTTATTTAAGAGTTTAAGTCTAAATTTCAATGAGGGGACACACGCGAGGAAGGGCACGCCTCTGCTCCAGCGCAACTCACGCGAACTCCCACCCTCGCATGCGTGAGCGTGTGTGGACACTCGACGCGTGGGGTGTGGAGGCACTGCCCCAGTTTTCGTGCCTCCCTTGCGGGTGGCGTCTGTTGCACCGGGGCGCCCCTCCCGAGGGCGGTTTTCCGGCGTCCTTCGTCAAGGACGGCTTCGATGTTGGAGGAGTTGGACGCGTCCGGGCGAAAAAATTGTTTGATGAAAGGGCAAGTACGTAACGCCGCTGGCGCGTGGTCGTGCGTGACGACCATTCTCCCTCCTCGCCCCGCCCTTGCTCTTTTCGTCCGTCACCCGAAGTAGAGGCTCCATCCTCCGGTGCGGAAGTGCGATTTGATATGTTTATGTTTCCTCGTCATTATCCATTCCGTTTTGATGAATGCTAAGGTTAACCATCCCGAGATATTTCATGTAATTCAGCAGTACATCTACATCTACACGATACCCTGCAAGCCATCGCGTGGGTGTGTGACAGGGGGTGAAGATCACCAAGCATGCACTACTAACATGCAACCAAGCAACTATAGGGTCTCATGCAACTAGATTGTTAGTATCTATAGTATTTAAGGGGTTAATGCATGCATCATGCACTACAGACTACTCTAAAATATTTCACCTACCTATCCCTTTGCTATGCTTCCTATTCTGTTCTCTTATAGTACGGGGGAAAATGCCATTTTGAATCTATCAGTACGACAATCTATCTCTCTAATCTTATTTCTCTAATCTTATTTCTCTGGTCGTATCTAGCATAATACGCTGGTGTTTTTAATATGTGCCTAACATCTTTAGTAAAGCTATCCGATTGAAATTTCTCTAATAGATTTAATCTGTACTTTAACCTACGCTCTGATAATGATTCCCACCCTAATTCTTTTATTAATTCTGAAACGCTACTCAACCTATCGTAACATCTTTTAACGAACCTAGCTGCTCTACGCTGCACACTGTCTAGTTCTCTGATCAAACCTAATTCATTAGGATCCCATACACTGGCTGCATACTCCAGGTGGGGCCTAACTAGTGAAAACTAACATCGCTCTTTTGTCTTCTCGTCACATTTCTCAAGTACTCTTTTTATAAATCCTAGCTTTCTCTTCGCACGGCATTATCGTGCCGTAATCCAGTTCCGAACTTGTTTCGACTATGTCGCCAGTGAGAACGTATTTTTGCTCCGTAAATACTATTTTTATGATTGGCACTCACCTAAGTTTTATACGGGCCCTCATTAAATTATTGGGCCAATAAACCAGAAAGATGCTTGGATTTTCGCTTTTGAGTCTTACATTCCTGTCCTCAGGTTTGATGATAGTACGGGAACATTCATTTATTGGTGGAGGTTCCGATCTTAACCAGCTATGGTCTCTTATCAGTATCTTACCAGTGAATGTATATCATCCCTATTTGATGGTTTTACCTGAATTATGGTTTAGGCTGGGATGGTTTATAAAATAATGTACGAACAAAAATGAAATATTCTTATCTACCACATTAATATCGTTACCCGTGGTGTTGTACGGCAAGAGACGACCCGTAGATAAAGTCATTTACGCCATCAATGATCGTTAGGTGTTTGGGAAGAGGTGACAATACGGAGTTTGTAGGAATAATGGAATCACTGAATCGACCTAGGAAAAATCCTTCCGTTAACGAAAGGCACCATTGGGTCTGCAACGTCCCGTCCGGTGGACAGCGTACTGAACTGGATGTAATCTTCGCAAAGCACTCACAATTTGGGACCGATATGGCAAATATAAATCTTCCACCAATGGGATCCGAACCCGGGTCCTCGGGATTAGAAGCTAATACTGTATTCACGACCCGATCCCCAACAAGACGTCACGAGGGTGGGATGATGTCTTCTTCTTCCCTTTTCTCCGGCTGCAAAAGCAACAGTGTTCGCACATCGCGTGTATGCAAGGGGAAGGTAGAGGTGGTACGACACCTGGATCCGAGCCAACCAATCCATTCACACTCCGATCCGCGAGAGGCGTCAACTCTCGAACACTCCGAGCTCGATGTGGAGATGATGAGGGGAGAAGTCGGGACTCCCGATGCCCGCGTCAGGAGTAATCATGTGAAAGCCTCTAGAGTCGTAGCGTTGAAATTTCAGTGTCGGCCGCGGTGCTCTCCTCGGTAATGCTTTAAGAGATAATTCACCCGATGACCTTTATCGGACTCATTAATTCTCCGTGGCGCCGCGGAGTATCGCGAATAGATTGGGTGTTTCCTTTTCCGCCGAGGGAAATCTTTCATGATCTATTTACCCCTTCCTTAATATATCTCACTTTCGATAATTGCTCCCGTGTATTATATAAATGTCATTAAAGTCGTTCTCTCGTCATCATGCAATTATAGCTAATATATTGGGTGATAAAATCGAGAGGGCAGAATTTCCCCCAGCTATTAATCGCTTTGATTCGAGCAAGATATTCCGAATAAAGCCTCTCGTAAGCTTAGAATTTTTTTTAACAGAAATGAATTACTTGCAATAATCCTCTCATTATTCACTATGCTTGATAATTCCCAAAGAATGCCAGGGAGAGGGGAATAGTGTAAGTGGGCCTCAAGAAGCGAGGCCCACTTACCCTTCTTATTATTCCCCTGAGCCTATATAGACTCACTAATTCTTTTCGTATCAAGAGATTTACCACTATTTTAGGGCTACTTCTAAATATATATTTGATCATGATGAGACCCCTTTAGTGAACCAGTTTTTCAAAAATCCTGGTTTTTAACTTTCAGTGATGTTAATTAGTTCATATTAGAATTTGTTGATGTTATTCAGAGTGGAATAAAACGTATTTATGTCAATTTGACGTGTTAACTTATTTCCGTATTTGTGGTGATTATTTTACTTTTCCCGTAGAAATATTGCAGCGACCGTCGTTGTTATGCATTTTTATGCTAATTTAGTAATAACCACTGAATTATTCGGAGCGCCAGATGCCACATACGCCGGCGGGTTGCCCACAGCAGGGTGGTGGCACTAGCGTTTGGAATCTTATACCATGGGCTCTTATGGGATTGTCACTGGTCTGGTATTACCTCTTACGCTCTGGGCATTCTTCGATGGACGTTTGGGTGGATTAGATTACTCGTGTTGTTGGTCCCGGGGCGTGGGAGAGAGAGTTAGTTCTTCGCCTTGCACGACGACTACTCTCGCCTCCTTTCCAGTCCTGCGCTCGTGAGTCGCGGCTGTCTCTCTTCTCCCCACCGTCATCCAACCCCTCTCCCTTAACCTTTCTATTTCACGAATACCAGTTCCTCTGTTTGTGCACCAGTTTGACACTGAGTAATGGGCACGAACTCACGTGACGGAAGGCTGAGAATCGATAACTAATCGTTTAAGCTCGCGTTATTCTTACCTCAAGATTTACTCTCACCGCTTCCACTGTTCCCACTCATTTCTAGTGATTATTACCCTCGAGTTTTCGTCCGAGAGAGCAAATTTTCTGGTGCACTTTGAGAGAGATTGTTTTTTTGTCTCATTTGACAGCAAATTTATGTACTTCGAATTTTGATCATCCTAAACTGTCCCAGTTGTCAATCTATTTCGTGATTTGGTTATTGCGTGGTATTTAATTGTGTTCCAAAGCGATGATAAGTAGTTCCATAGAAATTTACCGTATCCGACTAATGTCGGGGTCTTAACATGAGACATCATTTAATGAGAAAACGTTCATGAAAAACTCGTATCAAGCCACACATAGGTGTGCTACGAATTTACGGTGCTTGAATTTAGGTAAGCATAGCATGCTTAAACTAAAAACATCATCACATCCTGCTTCGCCATTGCAATTTCTTCGAGCCGGGAAGTGAATCAAATAGAGGTATGAAAACATTACTTATCTGTAACCAGAGTGTGATAAAACAAAAATTCACCATGCAAGCAAACTTTTGAGTGGCTCCAAAATCATTCGTAAATCGATCTGTTGATTATGATGAGTATTCTGATGTACCCGAATAAGGAGATCTCCATTGAGCCTTTATACCCAAGGAGATTAAACCGATGAGGTTTTGGTATGCTAGCCTACGAGTGATAATGACGCCAGAATCTACATCTGCATCTACGCGATACCCTGCGAGCCACCGCGAGGGTGTGTGGCAGGGCGTGAATATCACTATGCGTGCACTAGTGACGTGCAGCTAAGACCTACAATGGTACTTCTCTATGGAAACAAGTTAGGTACAAGAGTCACGTGGAATGGTTAGTGCAGTGGCAAACTACATGGTTAGTGTCTACATAGTAATAAAGTGATTATTGGTTGCAATGGCATTTATCTACAGATATTTAGATCTACAGATTCCCCTAGCATGCATCGTTTACTACTGTTAAAACGTGCATCATGCACTACAGTCTACTTTTACAATATATCACCTTCCTATCCGTTTGCTATGCTGATGATTATGTTTTCTTATGGTTGGCGGGAATAATGACATTTTAGAATACGCGGGAAAAATGACATTATAAATAAATCAGTATCTCTCTAATTTTGTTTATCTAATCGAATCTAGCATACTGCCTAGGGATTTTAATATATATGTGACATCTTCAGTAAAGCTATCCGTTTTTAATTTCGGTAACAGATTTAATCTGTACTTTAACCTACGGTCAGATAAAAATTCCCAACCTAATTCTTCTACTTATTTAGATGCACTGCTAAACCCATCGTAACACCCTCTTACAAACCTAGCTGCTCTACATATCGAACTGTCTAGTACTCTGATCAAACCTAATTGATTTGAATCCCATGCCCTGGCTGAATATTCTAGGTGGGGTATAACAAGTGAAAATTAACATCGCTCTCTTGTCTTCTCGTCACATTTCCTTAGTACTCTTTTAATAAACCCTAGCTTTCTCTTGCCTTGGCCGCATATTTCCCCATAGAATGGGGGTGCTTGGGAAGGATTAGGCCCTACCTATTCCGTACGAAACATTTTACGGCCTCTTATGGAGACTGCATGTGTATTTAAACACAAATAGCAATGAAATGATACCCAAATCGCATCGGGGCGCGGTCTGTTAATTTTCAAAATGCTATTTGAGGGAGGTATCCATGAGTTTGGTTCTTCCGGGAGTTAATTTTATTCGAGCTGGTTCAGATTTAATCCATTGAAACTACATCCTTTGCGCTTGTTTTCGCACGTTCCTGCGTACATTAATTTCACGAATTTTAAAATTTCATTCCAATATTCATGTTATTATTCTTAGTTTTACCGCATGCGAAAATAAACTTCTTCTGTACTGGCATCGCGGGTAGCAAGTCCGTACTCACAAAATGACCCAACTTCCTAAATCAGCTGTGATTCCTCCCCGAGTACATTCTAACCTTATTTATACCCACCGAATCAGGAAAATTGTAGTTTGAATCAATTATTTTGGAAATAGTGCGGCGGCTTTTCATGTGGTTATTCTTTGTCCACCACACGCTGGGTTTTATCTTTTGTTTAGGCAATGATGTACTGAATATTCTTTCAATCAAACAAACCGGGAGCTATGTTTTTATTTCTATTTTTCATAATTTTGTTTTCCTAGTAGTTTTCTACCCGAGGAGCTTACTCTTGAAAATAATAATAATATTCATTTACGGTATTTTAACCATTTTGTGTATTATTTAACTTTTTTTATAAACTTAAGTGGGTTCTTAAGGTCACCTTTGGTTTTTTTCTGGAAGAGAGGTTCTATTTGTGAGTGGGCATCAACCGCCGAAGGTGTCAGGAATGGCGGTGAGGTCGGACATATCTCAGAATCCCAAAATATATTTTTTTCTAATTGACTAATTAATGCTGCTGAGTGAATCTTCGCATTGAGGTTCATTAATTATAGAGTGTGCACAGTTCCTTTCATTTTTTCATTAGCTTTCATCTTCAAGGTTTTCCATTTCCAAGTTCTCTGATATTTCACGATTTTGCATTTTTTCCTTGAAAAGACGCTCGCTCATAATTCGAAAGAATAGGATCTTTGGAATTCATTCCTGCTTTTTCCCCAGCTCCTCGTGACCCATTTCAAAATCCTTTCTTCCAGCGAAATGGAAAATTTTTATCTCTGCCAATTATATGCCGATTGTTCAAGTTCACTTCTTTCACACAAAGGGTTGAGACGAATGAATGGGTTTCCAATGAAAGATGAAAAGTATTCGCTGCAGATGTCTTTCGGCAAAGGCGCCCTCTGAGACCACCGCAGACTGGAAGGCCGAGCTAGGCTTCAGCTGGGGATGGATTTGATTTCCTATTGAGGGAAGTGTTTTTGTTACATCCACCAAAAGTAATTGAATTGCATTTTCATTCGCTCGTCCTGAAACCAGGGTGGGAGGGTGCTGGTGAGTACCATCTACATCTACATAATACCCTGCAAGCCACCATAAAGGTGTGTGGCAGGGGGTGAACTCTCACCAAACATGCACTACATAACATGCATAAAAAAGGATTAGTACTTGTATAGGTACTGTTCAAAACTACGCTATTTAAAATAAAAATAGCAAATCATACATGCAAAAACATGCTGTTAGTTGGGTTAGCTTTAAGTCCTTATACAAACATGCAGCTACCAATGTTATCTATTGCTACACTCGCACTGGATACATTTACCGTTATTCATATCCCTTCTAGTACGAGGAAAAAATGACATTCTGAATCTGTCAGTTCGGCAATCTATTTCTCTAATTTTGTGATTATGGTCCAGTCTACCATAGTAAGTTGGGTTCCGCAAAATATTTTTAACATCATCACTGAAAATATGGTCTTGGAATTTATTTAAGAGATTAAGTCTAAATTTCAACCTGCGATCTGACAATGATTCCCAATTTAATTCATTTAATAGACTGGTTACGCTCTTAAGGTTATCATACCGGCCCTTGACAAATCATCAAAAGAGCTTGGGAGTGGTGTCGAGGTAGTATTTCTCGCTTGAGCTTGTTGCTCTAACAAAAATGTCCAGTCGTTATTTTACTTTAGCCTAACAATGCCTCGTATGCATATGCGTTTTTCAGCCTTTTTTTAAAATTTGATGCAACCAGGGACTTGGGCTATTTTTAGACTTAACCTGCGGCCATTTGTCATCCAAATACATAGTTTCTTTCGTTTGTTTTTCCACTCCTTTTCGAGGTGCCCGCTTTCTCCTCCTCCTTCGCCATCTGTGCATCTATCTCTCTCGTGCCGACGGTCGTTCTCTTCTAATTTCATTTGAGCTTTAAGTGCGTCCACAGCGTCGCTTAATCGCACGTGCCCCGCGCACCTTAAAGCGAGTGTCTTCAGGTTTACGAACTGGGACACGCCTCTCGGAGTCGCATCTGGAACGAACGCCTCCCTCAGCCAACCGTGACCCAGAGGTCAGAGCGATTTGTTGAGCTGCCTCACGTGTCCCATGCCTTCTTTGGCCTAAGCGAAAGACACCTCTCCCATTTTTTTTTCGTCGAGTCTCAACCGCATTACCATAAATGCGCCGTCGAGAGTCGATTGCGCTTACATTCGTTACATGCACGCGTGTGTGCAGCGAGCTAACTCAGGGAGTGGATGAGAGGATTTTCCACCATTAGTCTCGCTCTTTATTGCTCTAGGGACGTACTCATTTCGTTTGAGCGCGTGTGCTATTCGGGAAAATTAATTTTCCCTCGCGACTCCCATCTTCTCGAAAGCTTCTGAAGCAATGAGAATCCAAGGGCTAATGAGTTTTCTTCGTTACCAGTACTTTTAACTCAGAAGCCTCTTTCTCTTTTTCAACAAAAGGGCCCTCATCAATGGAGGGGGGCTTGTGGGAAAACGTAGCGGACTGAACTTAGGATTCACAGTGGTTAGAAATCCCTTAAACCAAATGTCTCTAATTAGCATGATGAATTGTCTCTCTCCTTTCTTTTCGCTCTCAGAAGTATATTTTTCTCGTTAAAATAGAAACTTGGCGCTCATCCCAAAAGGAGAAAATCAACGTACGTATTTGCTTAGACTAACAAGCTAGTTGTCTTTAGCCATGCTCTGGAATGCTATCATAAGCTTCATCTTTTATGTATTACTTTCTTGCGAACATTTTCGGGGCCCCTAACGATATCCTTCTACTTTAAGCTTCCCTTAATAAAACAAAAATTGGAAGTTTACGAGCTCAATTCAAGTCGAGCGTTGGTGGTCAAATTGCCTTGATAATCACAAATTAAAGGATTTTTCATTGGTTAACCACAAGAATTGGATAACCATCATGTTCATGTAAATGTTTGCTGTAAATTTGGTAATTACCTGAAATTCAAAGACTCGCCAAAGAGTGGATACGTTTTATAAAGGTATTATCCCCCGCGTCGATGACTTCACGTTTGTTGAGCCCACTTGCTTGAAACGTTTGTCCCTCACCCTCCGAACCAATTTTCCCTTATACTTAAATGAGCCTTCTGATTCAAAAGCCCCGCCAAAGGTTGGAGACCCATTTCCATTCTAACTGCCGCTCTCCTTACATCTTACGGGGCTATTAATTTTTTTTAATGTGGCCGGTGGTGCTTGTCGTAAACGTTCCCGCTCTATCCCCTCACCAAAAAAAAGAGAACCTCCCCAGAAGTCGTTTTTCGTCTTCCGGACGCTTCTCCCTTCCCATCATAAACCAAACATCCACGCCTCCCCGAGTGCCCGCCCGAATTATCTCTCCAGCCTTCCTGAATGGCCGCGACTATTTGGTCTCCCTCCCCCGGGGGCAGGAGATATTCCCGGCACCAGCAGCAGTTCCCGCCGTGTTTCCGGAAGGTCAATCAATGCACACATCTTCAGCCGTGCGTCGCCGGAATGCTTCGCCTCTCCTGCCGAGTTCCTCCGCCCGCGCAAGCTCCGGCGAGTGGTGGATCCTTCCCCCGTTTCTCCTTCCTCCCTCTCACTGAGAGCGCCATAAGACCTCTCTCTCCCCCTCTCACTTTAGATTCGAAAGCCCCTCTCGGCAGGTTTATGGGATGGGTGTCTCTCCGCGCGGTGGATTCCGAGGGAAGTTTAGGTGGGAGACCATATCTCACGCTCTTCTTTGTCGTATATTTTCCCTCTCCCGCCCATTTGAATCCACTCCCCGGCTTGACCTCCATTCTCTCTCCCTCTCCAGTACCCATATCATTGCTCTCGCTGCCCGGGAACGCTTTTTGTTTAGCTCTGCAGATCCGCTTTCTATTTTTTCCGACCCTCCACCGATTTTTCCTTTTACTATTTTCGGTTCCTTCAGCAAAATGTTCTTTCTTTTTTAAATTTTTCGTGCACGTTTTAAGGAGGACCAAGTTTTGATTTTATCTGTGAGCTATTGTTACCATAAGTCTTCTTCCGGGTTTTCTAACAGAATTACATGGTCTAGCATTATAGGAGTTATTTTGGTCCAGTGTGCGAGTTATTTGTTTTAACTGCTCGTTCTAGGTGATAGAGTTGGAGAGCTATATTTGTATCCTTTTTACTGGTTTTCACTAGCGGTGCTTCGCGTCAGTGTAGAAATTAAATGATGACTCAACTTAACACGTTACATACGCGGTAATAAATTCTCAAGCATCCTTCGGGATGAATTCGGAACCTCTAGAAGATACTGAGGGAAAGCTGAAAGTATGCCATCTTGAATCAATTTATAACTTAAATAGATGATAAGGATACTAATGATAGGTTTTTATCTTATTTCATTTGGACTAAATTTGCAATAGTTCTCTCACAAAGATGTGGATTCCGTAACCGAGTAATGTTATCTGCTCTTTGGCGAAAACTTCAAGTAGCGCAGCTCTTAAAGGATGAACATGATTTTATTTCTAAAATCATGCTTGAGATTGGAATTCATTTTACGCGAATGTTGTGCTTTATGGATTCCTTTATGGCAGGCTTACTTTTTTGCAGCTTCTGTCCTGTGACAATTGAATTTCCACTCTATCACTGATTCAGTTTTGATATGGCTAGCCGGCCTTTTGTTAATTGTTTTAATTCCTGATTTTAGTGCCAAGGAATTTTTTATTTTCTTATGCTCACAGTCGTACCTATAGTCTCTCATCATCATCATAAGTCAACAACCCTAAGATCTGATTGACGCCTCTCTCCTCTCGATTTCCCTTTCAAATAACCTCTCTATATTTACTTTATTTTCTCTTCCCATCTTTAACTTATTTTTATTAAAACTCATCTTCCTTATTCTATGTATCTTATTATCCTTAACAACTTATTGTTCCATATACCTCATACGAGGTCTTTCTTTTGCCATTCTTCCCTCTCACTTTTCCCTCGACGATTGTCTTCATCAGGCTATGATATCTAAACATATGCCCAATTTAGTGGTCTCGACTGCTTTGTAAAAATTTTGGCAGATATCTTCTTTCTACCACTTTTCATAGAACTTCTACTTTCGTCCCTCCATTTGATCCATTTTATCTTACTTTGCTGTTTTCAGAACGATACGTGCGCTATTAATCTTCTGGAGCTATGATATAAGTAGTTTCGAGTCGCGTCGGAGGTGTTTTTCTCTCGGGGAAAAAGGCTCTTTCTTTGGAAAAAGAATTTGGTCGACGGCGGTGCCACTCAGGGGGAAGATAGCCTAAGCCAATCAACTTTCACTTTCTGGGGGAAATCACTCACCTTAGCGACGTGTACCTTAACTTCCCACTCCTCCGCATTCCTCCTTTTCTTTCCATCTCCCGCGAGTGCGGTGCTCGTTTAGATCTGTCGCTGTTGCAATGGAACCGCCCTAATGTCTCCCGCGAGTAGCGTAAAAGTGAAGTCTCTTGATGCTACCCAAGTCCTCTCAAGTACCATTCTCCTATCCATGCTTAATAAATCGAAAAATTTCGGAATTGGAAAACTTCGTTGGTGAATCAACCTTACTACTTAATATCCTCGTCGTTCCGTAGTCATTTTTTTAAATTATTATGCAAATTTATGCTGGATTAGAGAAAAATCGGGTCTCTTGACTGTGAAATGTCCTATCTACTCTTGAAGATAAGTATAGTAAAAATAAACTGCCTTCGTGAGCTGCGACGGAGACAAGTCGCGTAGCAAGTACATGTCAATGTGTTTTCTCTTCATAAAATGGTATGTTCCTTAGTTGGAATGATCACTAATGTCAAACAAACTTTTCTCTCTATTACTCGCCGTACGTTCCTCCGTAAATTCGTTTCATATGATTCCTTAGCGCGTAACCGTTATGGCACTCACTGCTCCGTAATATGTCAATTGAACTGAAGTGGATATCAACTGGAAGTCTCGTCGAGTTAAAATTATGAAATAAAATATTTAATTGATGCATGGTATGTTAAGGTAGAAACCAGGACTTTCTCTTATATGCCTTTCGTGTATGTATCACGGGATGTGTTAATGGTGGAAGTGCAAAATACGACTGTCTCGAAATTCAGTATAATTGGAAACTGTGGTCCAGAATTGACTGCGTGTACCTCTTGATGATTTTTCTCTTATGAAAAGAAAGCCAGTGTTTTATCAATGTGCCTTAGCAATAATATTTGGTAGTCATGGTGTTAATAATCCAGTTGGCTTACTACCTTTCCATGATTTCGCGAGGAGGAGCAATTTATTCTGAGTGGGTTCGGGTTGGTGTAGTGTTCAGAGTACTGGCATCTTACCTTAAGGACCCTGGTTTGAATCCCGGTAGAGGGAGAAATATTTCATCCATAAGCCGACCGCTCTACTTGAGAACCTTATGGATAGCATTGGAGTTCAAAACTCCGTCCGTCTTATGAAACGTTAAGATGATTATGATGAATTGCTACTGAAAAATGAAACGGAGTAATATGGAAGGTGAAAAGACGGTTTACCTGAAAAGTGGAACTCGTTACCCTGAGGTGCAGAAATTTCTCTGAATAGTAGTTCAATCATCATTCATCATCATTATCATCGGTCAACAATCCTAGGATTGGTTTGACGCAGCCCTCCACTCGATTCTTCTATCGGCCAACCTCTTCATATTGACGTAATTCCTCTCCTTTACATCCTTCACAACTTTTACGTCATCATTCATATTAATCGTAATAATTCATTGACTGTGTTATAGTGCCGGTTTCAGGCTTACTGCCTAGGTAATAATTTTATGTAAACTCCTTCCACCATCTCAACTTTATTCTCCATTAACTCCATCCTAACTCGCACTTCTAATTAAGGTTGCTACTGACCTTAACCAATTAAAGTATTTTCTTTTGCCTCAAATCTTGCTTCAATCCCATATCTCCCGCTATCTTCTATAAGTGTTCACGTGTTCTTTGAAATTAATTTCATCTCGTTGAATATTTCCTACAGTTATCTCTCAGAAAGCGTACTTGAGGAGCCATCAGTTTCTCTCTCCAATCCACATTCTGTTTGATTAAGGACCCGTCGAAGGTCTAATGGCAAACTAATTCCTTCTCGTAGAAAGCTTATTTTAACAAGAGCGAAGTTAGTCTGCCCGCTCCCGTTCTCGGAGAGTTAATTGAGAGATCTGAATAATGGGTTTAGTAGTATTTCCCTTTGGAATCAGTGAGCAAAGGTTGGTAAATTCGATGTGATATTATTATTAACTATTCTTTTGCCTAATAATACTGTGTCAATAAAATATGATATAGCTAATATTCCTTATGTCACGCAAAATACATCAATATTTATAATTTCCGTGTCATAGTTTCGCAATTCTACCTTCTTTTATTGTACTTTAAAATGGATCATCCCTTTATTCATTTAATTTCTACCCTATGGCATTACTCTTAGTTTCATTTGTGTAAGTGTCGCCAAAATTCCCCTTGCACCATCTCTTAGATCTTAACTTTTGTAACCTCGACTCCTTCCAAAAGAAGGCAAAATGAAAAAAAGGAATGCCAACCTAGTGATTGGTGGAAGTAAGGGAAATGGATAAAATTATAGACAAAAGGCAGCGAGTTCGTGTGTCTGTAACGAAGTTCAGTATAGTCAGTGGGGACATGTTTAGAGTCGTAGTGCTGACGTCAGGCTAATTTGTTGAAACCTATCCGTATGCTGTTGCTTTTGTTTTCCATCAACTCGTTTCGATGTATAATTATGACTATTCATGGTTGTGTTTGTGAGAGCGAATTGATTTAATTATAACACCTGAGCATCTAATGTGCTCAGCGTGAAACAATGTGCTTAATATCATTTTTAGAATCCGCGAACGCACGTTATTCTCAAAATACCACTGATCGAAGGATTTTATTCGTACAATTGTGAAGTAATTGCAGAATGGTAACGTAGCAATTATTTGTTGATTATCTTAGTTTAGATACGGCTATGAACTATCCATCCTCACTCAAGATTCAAAATTAGCCTTGGAAAATGAAATTATGTGGGTTATTCACCCGACGGAAAATCTCTTTCAAGCTAAAATGCTCACCTATAATTTCATTTTTATAATTAATGGCCATTAATGACTACCTAGCGCACAGCTAAAACATGAATAACCTCGTTCATTTCTAATTTTAGTCTTAAAATCGGAGAGAGAGGAGAAAATTAGACGAATGAGTGGGTCTTAGGAATGAAGACATATTGAATACAGCGGTGGAAAGAGGGAAATCATAGCCGTTGTGGTAGTGAAAAAAATCATATAGAGGAGTCATTGTTCGTGAAAAGGATATACTGTGTTGTAAGGTGCTTTAATGTTCTACGAAAATATC
Organism: Platycnemis pennipes; assembly: GCA_933228895.1. Lineage (NCBI taxonomy): Eukaryota > Metazoa > Arthropoda > Insecta > Odonata > Platycnemididae > Platycnemis > Platycnemis pennipes. The sequence continues at coordinate 123,322,814 of OW121848.1, forward strand.
ACTGTGTAAAAAGCGGAATTTCCATGACTAGCATGCTCGGAGGAATTTTCTAAGTAAAGCTATCTGATGAAATGGGGTAAGGACAGAAGGATGACTGCTCTTTTCGTTATGCGTCTGACTTTTTCTTAGTGTATTTGTCACATTTATGGCATAAAAAGTATGAGTTGCTATCACCAGGTACTGAAATCTTAAGATTTATAAGGCTATGATGACTTTACTCTCAGAATTTTTTGACGTTCCTAATTTGTTAGTAGGCAGAAAATTAGGAATCTTTCTACTATTACCGTTTCTGGGATGATTAAACGAAACGCAGCTCATATTATTTTGAGATTTTCTTGTAAATTAACAGTCTTGTTCCTTTAATGACATCTGTCGTAGATGAGAGAATTTTTCACAGATTTTGTTCTCGATGTTTTTGGCTTATGTAATAGGTACTTCCATTTTACTTGGCGAAGCGCGCCCAACCTGCCGTGGTATTTCCTGCTAAAGAACGCCTCAGAACGGTCTTCTTGATATTGTTGTCGGTATTTGCCAACCAAAACTTATAAAAACCAAACCTAAAGGTTGGTATTAGAATCAAATATCGGTGCACTTTTCCACAAGTAATTTATTAATGCGTACGACGCGTTTCGGCTCACAGAGCCATCATCTGGTACAAGGTTGGGTTTTTCATAAGGAAAAGTGATCCCCTCTCTCTAAATGTGATGGCTTGGAACATTTTGATGAATTATACTAATTAACTTCTCGATCTATTTTTTATGTTCTCTTATTTTTATGTTATGTTCTCTGCCGAAGGTACTCAAATGGATGGAAGTTACTATTCAGTTTTATCATAATTCGTTACTCTAGCAATCGTCTGATTCTCTTGGATTGAAGAGAAACTCTTTAATACAATTTCAACCAAGCTTCCACATATTTTTCATTTTTAACACCGACGACGCTCTGGTTACACATTCACTGAGGGCTGGAGAATCCCTGATTCTATTGTTTTGCCCCGGCGAGTTCCCACTGTCATGTGATAAATCATTGCAGCCCGAACAATTTCCCCTCGCGCGAAATATTTGCCCCATGGGGGAAGGAAGGCTAAAACCACCACCAGAAGGGAAGAGTCTTTTTTCTAAATATTTTTCTCGGTGCAACCGGTCCACCATTCCGGTGCTGTCTGCCAAGAAAGGAAGGGTCCCGATAGTCCCGGCGCCTCACCCTGCGAATACCTCCCCTCGCTTCCATTATGTTTTAAGCATTAATTGCTCTGCTCTGATTTCTCAGTCCTCACCTCGCCCATGCCTCGGTTCTTTCAAATCTGCATTACGTTCTACCCTTCGAGCCATCACGAGTGTGTGTGGCAGGGGATGAAGTTTATCAAACATGCACTACTTACATGCAAATAAGAGCTATAATTCTACTTCATCATGGGGAGATGTTGGATATGAGAGTAACGTGCAACTAGGTGGTTAGTACTAGTAGTAGTAGTTCTTTCCTAGCATTATACACTTTCCCACATTGGCATGGAAGCCCAGGGGGTAGAGCTTTAAAGTCCTAGGTTCTAATCCAATTTAAGCCTTTGCGTTTAGCACAACCTAAAATCTTCGTGCTGGTATTCTCTGAATATCAGTAAATATCGCCTATAATTTTAGACTAAAAAAAGTTGCCTCTGGGCTGTCTTGTATCGGAGCTGCAACATTAGGTCCGACTGTGGAAATGGTTTTTTTTATTGGGATGAATCTCACGACTATTATGGGCTGCAAGTATGTATTTGACGATGGACAAAATATAATCACTGGTGAAAAGTCTAATATGAAGCGTGGAGTATTATGGCGCCGGTACACACACCGTAAAGGAAGAAGATGGAAGTGGACTCAAAGGCTTTTGAGTTATGGAGAAGAATGTAGATTTTACTGTGGGTGGAAATGTAGACGAAAGAAGTGCTGCAGAAAATGTATGGGAGGAGTGGTTGTTTATTTGAAGGCAGAGGGATTGGATGAAGGTGGTAATGAGTGCTATTTATTATGAGTATTTGTTGGACGGCAAAGCTGGAAGGATTTTGGGTAAGCGAAGTGAAGGGAGGAACACAATCTACATATATATCTACATCTACGCGATACCCTGCAAGCCACCGCGAGGGTGTGTGGCATGGGGTGACGATCACCAAGAATGCAGTATAGACTTGCAAACCTGCTACTATATGGTCTCTGGCAACTAGATTGTTAGTATATTCATAGTAATTAAGGGATTGGTTGTTAAGACATGCATCATGTACTACAAACTACTCTAAATTAATTCCCCTACTTATCCCTTTGCTATGCTGCCTATTCTGTTCTCTTATAGTATGGGGGAAAATAGCATTTTGAATCTATCAGTACGATAATCTATCCCTCTAATATTATTTATCTGGTTAAATTGGTGGTTTAGATTGAATAATGGAAGGTAGGAGGTATGCCAATCTGCAGAAGTGTATCATGTGAAATATAGGGGTCGGAGTGAGAATATTTTGGCCATCTAAATCTATCTTGACCAGTAATCACTAATAATAATGATAATAACAGTATATATTTGGATATATTCGACGCATTCATCGCATATTGTAAAACGATAGCTTCTCCGGGGGTAATTATGTTATCGTTTAAGGTGCTCTGAATCATTTGTCAGCACATTATCACGTGCAATACATTTTGAAGACAGGTCTTCATCGTCCTGATGTGGAAAAGTATTATGCAGTGAATTTCTGTTTCGGGCTGCAAAGAGCCTTAGGGTGTTTTGAGTATCCATGGCGACAAACGATCAAGGTAAGATGGATGCATTAGTGATTTGCAGGTTGCCCCATTGCATTTGGCATACTTACTACGTACACTGAGAATCCATCCTTGATGCTTAAATGGCACTTTCGTTCGCCAATGGAACCGATCGAGAGGAGAAGGGCAAACACGAGAAGTATGAAAAAGCCATCGGTTACTACGTTCTATAAGTCATGATTATCTGCGCTCAATTCAGGCTACTACATATTGTGACGAGTTTTTCATTATTATTTCATCCTCCTGATATAATGTGTACGTTGCTGGATAAAGTATTCATTGTTACCATCCGTATGTCAAGCAACAGCATTGTGCACATTTTCACCACATATTGCGATGTTTATCTCTGTACTTTTGAGTGTCTTTTACGGAAATTTCAGATCTTTGCCAATAGAATTTTATTAAAAAAGTACTACTATAAATAAATGCTCGTTATCATCCCATAATATTCTATGAAGTTTTTCGATTCCTTACGTGTAATGTTATAGCTTACATTTCTCGTAATGCGTAATAATTTGTGTGTTGCTGAACTATTCCCCCTCGTTCTAAGTATTCATCTCAAATTACTACATCTCTTTCTTTGACATCGTTCATAACTTTGCGAAAACTCTACTTTTGGTACTTGTAATTTGGTATTATGTTTTAATACCGTCTTGGTATAAAAGTTGGTTCTTCCAAACTTTTCTACTTTTATTTCTTCAAATTTATGACGAAAATTTGACTTCCTCAGTGGATGGGACAGTACTCGAAACGTCCAAAACATTCATACTGCCTCTGACGACTACCACGTTGGTTTTTATTTTCTGCTAGTTAATTTTGCTGTGGAAGCATTCGAGGCATTCATGCCACATTAGAGCTGATTCAAGAATTTATAGGAATATTGGATTATTGTACAATGCGGAGAATAGTCTTCAAGACACAGGTGATTCATTTTCCTGGAGTAGGAGGCATGAGGGAAGAAAACGATTGCTGCCTGCTTATCTGTATCAATTCCTCATTTCTATCTACGCTTATAACGCTCTACTTGCATGTGGGGGCAGAGAATATGGTTTTCTAAATGGGGGTGCTCTCTCGTCTTTATCGATTTTCAAAGCGCTCGGCTAAGCAACTTTTGGGTCTTGTTTGTGTGATTAAACCCTCCCCATGCCGTGGCGTGTTCAGGGATAACAAATTAACCGGTGTCGGCGCCGGGCTTTCTGAAATATGATCATTGGAAAACGTTCTGGAATGTGGCATCTCCCGCGCTATTTATGGCCGGAGTTTTCAAAAGAGAACCGGAACAGTGCCAAATATCCTCGCTAGCAGTGTATATACTGAGAAAAAACAGTGGTAAATTAGGGGTTTTATCGAACAATGCAATGTTTTAATTAAATGTTGTAAAGCGATTTCTTAGTTACTAGGGTAATAATTATTTTATCAATTCTGGAGTAGTAAATTGTCTTCGTCTTCTCTGATTGACATATTTAGGCCAAGCTTAAAACGTCCAAATTACACGCCGACGTTATCATCCAGAAGTTGGGTGTACCAATGGGGAAGGGTCGCAAGGGGATCGGGTTGGTGTGGTGGTTACAGTGCTGGCCTCCCATCCCGAGGGCCCGGGTTCGATTCCCGGCAGTATTTTTTCAGTGGAAAACCGGTCCCCACTTGAGTGCCTAGTGGAGGGCATTTCATGTTCAGTACTCCGTCCGTCGGATGAGACGTTAAGGGGATGGGTCCCCTTGGCGCCTGTCATGAAGAGTAGGCTAATGCCGACACCGGGTTTCTCTCCACCCTTCCTCCGTTCTCTGAAAACTCCTACCATTACCCAATTACCCACCTATCTTAAATGGCGCAAATGACCTCTTGCTGTCGGTCGCCTCCCCTGAATAGCATAACACATAACGAATCGCAATTAAGTAACTCTGTATTATTTGTTGAAGCAAACTTCCCTATGCGTTGGCTGTATCTATGGCTATTTTACTGTGGCCACCTCTGTGATGAATGAATAAAATTTTGTCGATAGCTTACTTGATAGTACAGAATGATGCATTCACTACTCTCATTCCAGAGTTTGCGTTGCCATATTCATATGATAGGCAATCTGAATTTTATTATTAAACCAAAGATTGCTTTTATTTTGACAATATCATCGATGAAAGTCCAAAAATCGGCCCTCATTCTTCAAATAATCGCTAAATATGTGGTATTAGCACTTGCATTACTGATGTATGACCCTTTTCTCGCCAGATGTCGGGCCTCTATCTCTGTTGTCCCTAGAATCACTCATTATGTCGCACTGCGGTGCTACATCTTCCACAGCGCCGAAAGCCGTGTAAACCATCCCACCATTCCTTTCCTTCGCCATTGTTTCAATTCTGCCGCAGCCGGAGTAGCTTCCCTCGCGCGGAGAATACCCCAAGATTCGGGACCGAGGGAGTTGACATCGTGGCGAGACAAATCAGCAAAGCGGAGCTCGGAAACAAAGCGAGTTAGGTTGAGTGGGGGATGGAGCAAGCGGGAGGAAAGGAGGGAGGAAGGGCTCACGGATGTTAGACCGCTCGAAAGACGAGACACCTGTGCAAAATTTCCTGAATGGTTCATCTGTCTTCACCCGTGTCGGCCGTTTTTGCTCGATGACTGCCTGAATTTCGGAAGCGTGCGAGTTTATGGATTTGTATACCCTTCCGTTCCTCCCTGTTCGCGGCACAGAGGAAGATTAACGGACAAAACGCAACATTGGTAATGAAATAGTCCCTTCTAGTCCCATTTCCAGCGTGTTGAAATGCCTCCGAGTATAATAGAAGCAGTCAGGTTTTCGGTTGAGACTGTCCGTTCCATTCATTTTTTAGAAATCCCGTGCTTTTCATCCATCAAGCTGTTTCAGAAACCATCGCCTGTCTGAAAATACGTATTAAAAATAAAGTGTATAGTAGCTTCGTTATATTTTATGCGTTTTTATTAACTCTATTTTACAATAATTTCACGACATTAATTTTCCTTTCGTAGTCACCATAAACTTAGAATAAACTTCCTCGCATTTTTAGTGTTCTCGTTACTCCATGAGAAACTGCTTTCATGGAAGTGGCAAGTTTTTTTTATTTTTCATGTTTTGTATTTGACTTAATCGTAAAAGAATTTTTCCACGAATAAGACGAATGTTTATGAATTTAGAGCTACGTCTTTAGAAATTCTACAATCAGCCCAGAATAGTTTTCCTTCATCTCAATTTCCGGACTTGCAAAATGGTCTACCGCAAATACTAAAATGTCAACTCAAATTAATGCAATTATTTTTATTAACACATTAGGGTTCGATGGAAGATATCTCATAGCATGGGTCTTTCGCTGTCAACCTGCCCATTTCTTACGTGCATCTCAGGGGTATATCCTGAGAAAGCCTTCTGTGTTGCGGAAACAGGCTCCGGAAGCAATGTTTTGTTCGCTCTTTTCTTTCGATGTTTCGAAAGGGATAATTGCATTTTCTCGGTGTCACAACAGTTGTGTTGCCGGCTAATTTTCTCTCCTACGCCCACAATCACCGCCCGTCCTCACCATTTCGCGCGCAGTGCCGTGGGAAGTACGTCTATTTTTTCCCCCTTCCTCTTCGGGATCGCTGTGCGAACGTCATTGTTAGCCTCCTTTTCTCGGTAGGAGACGTTTTCGAGTCGCAGTTATCCACTGCGCTTCGCGAGACTTCCTTCTTTTGTTTCTCGGCAGCCCGCGCATTCGATGGACTGTCCACCTTTCAGCCTCCGACACTCGAGAGAGTTTTTCGCGGTCTTGCTTCATCCGGACACTTGGGGCCACTCGCGCCTTTTTATCACCATTCCTTTCTTGCGTTATGAGTCTTGCGCTCGCTTTCATAGTCTAGTCTCTAGACTCTAGTCAGTGGGAGTGGCAAGATTTCATGCTTCGATTGTCGATATCTATTGCTAGCTCTTTTGTCTCTGAAGGAAGGGAGAATATGGCATTATTCATAAACGTAGTTCGCTCTTTTTTTTGGAAGCGCTTCTAAAAGCGCGAAATGTTTGGGGAAAGATTCACCGTAGTTGCCTCCGTTATTCACTATTGTTTCTCGTTGAGTTGAATAGAACACTCCTTCTCCATTGCTTCTAGATTTTTGGCTTTAATCTTCTGTTTATCTTCTTAATTATCATCTAGAAGTAGTCATTAAGTTACTATCATTACATTAAGTTAGTCATCACATCACATACATTAAGTTAGTCATCACTTGTTTCTTAGAAAATTTGAGTGTAACTCACACGTTACAAAAAGCTCCACCCGTTTATTTTCTTTCACTAGATGTCATCTCCTCCAGCTATTCAATTTCTGTGTAGGTATTTTACCCCACTTTCCGACTCACTTTACTTCATTGAGTATGGAACGTTTACGTTACGTGTACGGCGACATCAAAAGATTTCCTCCGGGAGATGTCGTTATTTACCCTGCCGTATGTATTTATGATCTGAGCTACCTGAAGGACACGAAGGCGTCATACAGAGAACTCATTGATTTGGTATCGCCATCAGCTATATAGCAAACATTGAGATCGTGATACCGCCGGTTTTTAGGTCTAGTATGATTTTGATGTGAACTATACGCTCACGAATAAAGCTCACGTTTATAGTGATCAATTCGGTCTCTATTTTGCTGTGTTCGTGGTTGTTACGCCGTTGTCCCGCTGGCGCCTTTCGTTGAGAGTAGGCTAATTCCGACGCCGGGTTTCTCTCAGCTCTTCCTCATTTACCCTTCCGTGGGTACCTATCCATGTACCTTTCCTCCCGGTCTGAAGCGCCTATAAGTGCGAGTGTAGACTTGCTTGCTAAAGATGATTCGTGAGATTTCGTGAGCCATTACAGGTGATGCGTGAGAAGGGTATAATAGGGTTGTAGTACTGGCACGTCATCTGGAGGGACCGGGTTCGAAAGCTGGCGGTGGAAGATATTTGTCATTGATAAGTCGGCCCCTACTTCAATGCTTTGCGGAGAGCACTTCAAATCCACTAATCCGTCTTCCGGATGGGACGGTTAGCCGTGGTCCCCTTGGTGATTTTCGTTAAGAACACGCTATTACCGATTCCGTTTTTTCTCTCCGCCCTTCCCCCTTGCCATTCCACTCCTAATGTGGTACTTTTCCTCCCAGTCTGAAGCGCCTATAATTTGCTGGGGCGGGCTTGAAAACCACAGATAAATGTCCGTGGGAATGTGTCTCTAAATGACCCGAATTTCCACTTCGATTTGCTTTATTTCTGCCGATCTAGTTTTCAAAAACAACCGTGCCGATTTTGAGGGATCGATGAACGTAATCGTCTTGCGGTCCGATTCGTCTTGTCGGTGTCTGACATCTGAGTCACCTGGTTCGTAGAATTTCTTTCCAGAGCCACGCCCCTTGAGAATATTTCATGCTGCTGCATAAATATTCCTTCTCGGTAACGTCCCCGCACGATCACAAAATAAGTCGGTATAGAATCACGCGCGCGAAGGGTATGATAGTCTTATTGCATCGTTTTCTTTTCACAGCGTTCATTTTTTACAGTGTGAAATTCACGCCGCCGCCTGTAAATCGATAAATCCTATACTGCCGATAATTTTGTTTTCCTCTGTTCTCATTCGAATGAGACCAGGCATCTGCATCCGAATCGATAGTAAATACGCCAATGTGATACCGATAGGAAAAACAATCGCATAACGATGATGTATAGCATTCCATTGGGTTCGGGAGTGTTTTATGACTTGAGAATGGTGCTTTGGCCAAGAATCAGTTCGCCGCAGGCTAAAGTGTTCAATATCCCTCTGGGATAAAGAAGAGTGTTTCGGTGCTATGTTTTCATCCTCAAAAGTTGATCCACCGGTTGAAATGTCAACTTGTCTCCATCATCATGAGACAGGACTTTTTTTTTAACTTACACTCTCGCTTCGCCAAACACATAATGCAGCCCGTATTTTTGCTGACCACTCCTAGTCTGTCGCTTTCTTATTTAGCAAGCACAGTGAAATGGTGCAGGAAACATAAACCTGGTCTCGTTTCTCCATGAGAAGGACTCGTTTACTGGACTGCATTGCGTTGACCATGGATGGTAGAATGAGCCTGTCAAATAAGGTGCGCGGAAATATGAATGCATTGTTGTCATCTGATCTTTTCCGTCAAGATCTTTTGCTGGAATAGCATAATTCGGTTGTTGTCATTTAAATAGAGATTGCGATAAGATACGCATTGTGACTGGGGTCCCTTTCAAGAAATGCTAAGACCCACATCGTTTCTGTTTTCTTATCGGAATGATGCTTCTCAATAGAATATGGATAATGTATGGGCATGATCGAATCAAATAAAGAACGATGCGTACCAACATCCACTTATTAATTGGAGATGAGTCTTTACGACCTTGCTTAATACGTTACACTAAAAGAAAACTTGTTATAATAATTATTTGCGTAATTCACTAGGAACAGGATAACAAAACTTTACTTTAGTGGGTATTTTTTTATGGACGCCCCGAGCTCTTTAACAGCATTTATCTACTTTTTAATTATGCAATTGACATTTTAAACGCCCTTATCAATCTGATTCAATTTCGTTGAATTGTTTTCATTCATGAATGAAAGTCAAGGATTTTCTCTTCAAAATGTTTCCAATTATTTAAAAAAAATAGTTTTTATCACTACTACTTCTTACTACGTGTCATCAAGTTTTAAATTACGTGGTGTGTGCCTAATGAACAAAATATTTGTCACATAAGTACCATCATTGAATTCTGCACTTAGGAAATCATTATTAACAGGAAGCATAAGCCAAAACGAAGCCCATCTTTGGCTGGAGATTCCATCGCATAATAAAGTAGTGCCGTATCTTTATGTCTTTGTTCGTAAAGTAATGAATAAATTTCTGTTTCGTTATTACACCGTTAGTACCTATATGGTAACATCACCGTGAAAATCAATTTCAATTTTTTCATGAAAGTCGATGCAACGAGTAAATATTTTGATATTAAACCTTTATGATTTAGTCTTTAAAATTGTATGGAACTTCTCACCCTCCAACCCACGATTGGTTTCATCGTTGAAACCTGTGAGTTAGTTATATGTGTCCACTGTCCGCCTTTTATTCATGCTTATTTCATGCAATCTCTTTTGCATTCGAAGAAATTTCATGTCTTCATTGAAATTGTGCACTCCCGTGTTTTATTGGGATGAGTGTGAATTCTATTTTTTTTCACCGGCTGAGTTTCTCATCAATGGTTTTAAGTCTGTCCCGAACCGAAAAAGTCATCCCTAAGATGCGATTCAGAGGGTGAAAGTAAGAAGGTTGCAGAGAAATTACTTAAATTTTAAGTCCTACCCAACGGAGAGTCCCCTGAATTTAGAATGCCCTTCACTCGTTATGTCAATTTTTCGATTGTCAGTCAATCAATCAATTCCTGTGAAATTTCTGCCGGTATTCGAACCCTATCTCTAAAATTAAATACTCAGTGCCCTTGCTTACTCCTTGATTCAGTGGACTCATTTTTAGCGCAGAATACATGCGCATGATTAGAGTTATCCTTTTCCATGCCAATAATAAAAAGCTACTATTTCTTGTCATATTCAATGTCATCGAAGAACGTAATTCACTTCCCATAAACTGTTTGATATTTCTGGCGTGTATCATTCCTCACTGGTGCGAACAGGGTTGGTGTGCGTGAGGTCGAACAGCTGAGCGGCAATCCCACCAAGTTGCTAGCGGGGCATATCCCGCCACCTAACGTGCCAGTAGTGAACTACGTCTCGAGAGGGAGCCAGCGGCCTCGCGCGTCGCGTTGCTACACCTGCCGGGGATTTCTAGAACTAACTTTTCTCTCTCGTCTCTACCGCCAATTGGAGAAAATTCAATATCGTGTCACCTAGCAACCTATGCATTTTATTTACTCTGTATGCATGTTCCTCTTTGGTTTGAACCATTTTTCACCGATTGAATATTTCCCTCTTTATACAGTTATAGTATAACTAAATGAGACTCACAGGCTTGCATACGTATAGAGAATGAAGGTGGTGCTGTTGCCCTTGATACCAACAGGGCTTCGGAATCTTAGGGATGCGGGCTCAATGAATGTATGAATACATTATTATTGAAATTCATTGTCACTCCTTTTATTTTACCGCTTTTAATGTTAGGAAATATCAATTTTTATTGAATGTGGAGACACTTGTAGAAACTGTTAGGACCTGGATCTCGCGGTAGTAAAAACGGAGTGTGATTGTATTACGTTGAAGTTTTTTTTCATTCAATAGAACTCGTGAAATAGATTCGGGCATTATGCCTATGTCCTTTCTAATAGCGAATGCAATGTACGTAAGGCAATGAAAGGGGGTGGTGTTTTGAAATAAGTGATTGAGGGAAGTACGTTGGGTAGGTGGGGAAGAGGGAGGAGAACAACGGGTAGCTTGGATAGAATGATGGTAGGCAGGAGGTATGAGGGGCAGAAAAAACTCTTAAAGATTTTCGCATGGAATTTAGGGGGTGGGAAGAATTAAAAGTCCTTTTAGACCTACATTCACCGGTAGAAAACTAATAATAATAAACTTGTAGAACTAGGAAGGTAGTAGAAACTTCCTCCCTTCCAACGTTACATTGCATTCTCTGAATCTTAAGCTTAATTTTAAGGCAAACACAACGCCCGTGTCAGATGCGGGAATCGGACCCCTCGATATTTTGCATGTCAGTCCAGAACGTTACCGACCTTATTACCGCGGCCAGTGGTTCAGCGGATTTTCAAATACTAACTCTTCGGTCGTACTTCTTGATTACAGCTCGTGGTGTAAGTATTCACGCAATGGAAAGATACCCATTCTGATGTAATGCCCGAAAATTCTCATGTCTAAAATACCTGCTACTTCACCAAATGTGTTTCCTTGCGCGTCTCGGGAAAGGGAAGGAAGAGTGAGATAGACTATACCTGCACCCTCCCCCTGTATCCGTCCACTTTCAAAATAGAGCGTATATCAGCCGGCGTTTAATGTATGGCGGCCAGTTTTGGCATCCGTTCCCGGTTCGCCCTTTCTCCCTTTTGTCTCCCGCTCTCTCTTTCTCTCTCTCGCTCGCACTTGTCGGGCGAGAGAGGAGAAGAAAAGGAAAGGGAAGGGGGAGGGAGGTGGAAGAAGAAGAAGACCGCCACACCACTCTGTCTGTGCGCTCCGACCGGGGACCGCGAGGGAGCGCTGTTGTCGCCGTTTTCAATGCGTTGAGGTTGAGCCAACCAGTCTCCCGATCGTGAGTCAACGACCGCCGCGTGTGCAGCAGCAAGCACCCAGTCCGCTGGCAAGTGGAAGAGTCAGTCAGTGGTGGTGGGAGGGTGTTCGGGATTTGCTAGGTGATTTGGGGACGTCTTTACGTTGCCGTTACTAGGAAGTTTATATAGGATGGTAATCGGTGGTGATTTCCCCGAAAAAAATCCTAGGGGAAGCAAAGGCTTGAAGTGGAAGTGCTAATTGGGTATCGGAATATACATGAGCGAACGACTCTACACTGTAAAAAGTTGATCTGATTTTCAGTGCGATCTGAATTTAAGCGCTGTCTGGTTGTAAGGCAGGAACACGGATTTAAGGTACGGAAGAGGCAGGAACATGGATGGTTGGTACAGGAGCAGTTGAGCAGGAAGCAGAGGAAGCAGGATTCTGGATGGTCTGATTTTCAGCCGTTCACCTGCCTTATTTTTAGACAAGATATTACTGCTGAAATTCAACATACCCTGTCTTAAAATTGTTGCATCTGAAATTCAGATCGCTTTTGTACCTTAAAATCAGATCTACTTTTTACAGTGTATGAAGGGAAATAATAATTATCGTGGTAGTAAGATTTACTCGGGGTGGCGACAAAGTTTAGGTCATTCTTACCATTTAGGATAGGAGGAAGGGTGGAGGGAAATTCGGCGTCAGCTATAGAAAGCGCCAAGGGGACCCCAGCTCACCGTCTCATCTGTCGGACGGAGTATTGAACTCGTATTCTCTATACAAAGCGCTCAAGTTCGGATCCTTATGCCAAGGGTGGAGAGAAATAGGAATGTTCATGGAAAAGTGGAAGGGTTGAGAAATTCGGCGTCAGTAATAGCGAATCGATGAAAAAGCGCCAAGGGGGCCAAAGCTTAACGTCTCATCTGACGGACGGAGTATTGAACTCGTATTCTCCACTCAAAGCACTCTAGTTGGGATTCTTTATTCCATTGAAAAATCTTTTCTACGGTAGGATCCTAACCCGGGCCCTGGGGTGTAAAGCCATTGCTCCATACACCACACGAACCCGATCCTCAATACTTATTATTTCTACTCCTCGGGAGGGGGTGGGGGGGGGGAGAATTTGTGGAAGGGTTCACTCTTGAAAAATGACGAGAATTCGTCGACAAAATGGTTGGGTTATATTATACGTTTACGCTGAAAAGTACAAAGTTCGTCATTAGAAAATAAATCTCGTTAGAACGAGCTTGCTCTTTTGAGGCAGTGAGGTATGGACAATTAGAGTTTACGAAAAGGCAAGACTGGTGGCATTTAAACTAAAGTGTTGTGGAAGATTGACGAATGGCCGAGTGAGTGATCAAGAATTTCTGCTTAGAGTTTTAGAACTCTCTTCATCAGCTGACATAAGAGGAGAAACAACGGATGACTAACTAGTTATCATGAACTCAATTTTAGCACCCCAGGTAATATAATCGCTTATAGTACATCTACATCTACATAATACCCTGCAAGCCACCACAAGGGTGTGTGGCAGGGGGTGATTGCTCACCAAACATGCACTACATATCATGCATAAAAAAGGAATAGTATTAATATAGTAGTCAGAACTACACTATTTAAAAAGATAGAAATTGCAATGAAAACATGCAAAAACATTCTGTTAGTAGGGTTAGCTTTAAGTACTCATACCAACATGCAGCTACCAATGCTATTCATTGCTACTCTCCGATAGGACATATTTACCGTTATTCGTATCTCTTATTGTGCGAGGGAAAAAGGACATTTTGAATCGGTCAATTCGGCAATCAATTTCTCTAACTTTATGATTATGGTCCAGTCTGCCATAGTAAGTTGGGGTTCGTAAAATATTTTTAACATCATCACTGAAAATATTGCCTTGGAATTTGTGGAAGAGATTAATTCTAAATTTCAACCTGCGATCTGACAATGATTCCCATTTCAATTCATTTAATAGACTGGTTACGCTAATATAATTATCGTATCGTCCCTTTACAAATCTTGCCGATCTTCGCTGCACACGTTCAAGTTCATTACTTAGACCGATTTCGTAGGGATCCCATACACAATGTCAGCATATTCCAAATGAGGTCAATAGTAATGTATTGTAATAATAGTAATGTAATAATAGTAATAGTCAATAGTAGGTACCTAGTAGAATTGATTTAGAGGTGCATCGACGGCCAGGGTCGTGTCGCACCTTCATAAGAGCTTTACTACTATAAAAAAAATATCTTTCAAGTTTCCGGTATTTTTTAGCGGTTAAATCGCTTTTATCTGGATCTTCTATCGCTTCTAAAAATCGCTTCTATCTGGATCCATTGAGGAATAGCCTCGAGCACTTTTGACGTCACCTTCAGTTTAAATTGGATTCACTTTTTCTCACTACTGATGATTGAGAATCCATGACGTATCCCTCGCAACACACACTATCTTGCCTATAAGGATGTTATAATTTACGAGCTGGAAATAATTGTGACGAGGGATTCAAAAAAGTGTACGCAGCTCATCAAACGGTGTCAATGGATCCGTAATTTTTTTCACTCATTCACAGGAAGATGTATATACTTAACTTTTTTTGATCGCATGAAGTGCTCGAAGTTTAGGATCGATGAATCAGGAAGAGAAGACGTGAAACCACGTCATGTTTCCTTCTGCAATATTTCAGTAGTTATTTTCGTCTACTTCTAGCCTTCACGTGGTGAGGAATTCGATGGGCCAAACTTGTTGAACAGATAGCGAGGGCAGAAAAACCTGTCGTCTTTCTTTTTTATACTCTTCACGATATTATTTCAAGAACCAGCCACTTAGCGGAGGCGATGTAAGTGCGACGAAGAAAGTGCTGCGAATGATCTTGCTTCGATGGGCGTGACAACTCGACATCTGTGAGACGTTTCTGCATTTATATTGCGTAATTATCTGTAAAAGGTCCCCGTTGGTACTTCCTAACGAAACTTCTGCTCACTCTTGCATCGAATCTGCGGACTGCGTTTTTTGTGACGCCGAAGTAACATAGTAACGAATGGCTCACTAAAATATTTTCCCCCGGCTAAAAAAAGGTCAATTTTGTGTCTCTGCGTCAAGTTTTTTTTTAGTTCACCCTCGCCAGCTCACTGATTACGGTGATGATTTCAATTTGGAAGCTTCGCGGAGTAATTGAGAGGGGATTGAAAGGTGGACGGGCTGAGAGAGAAAAGATGAAAGATGAATGTAACGAGATAAAGTGAGAAGGATGCGAGGAGCAAGATCGGGGCAGACGAATTCAAGACCTCTCTCTCTGTCTGCTTGGCGTTGCAAATCTGCTTCGCCTCGCTTGCCAAATGGTGGGGAAAAAATTGACAAGTCGTTGACAGCACCGCTGGGGTTGAGCAGTGTTTTTTTTTATTCGCTAATAAAGGGAGAAGAAAAGTTTCGCTATGTTTAGTACAGGCCATTATCCATTTGTGTACTGTCGAGAGGTTTGAATTGAAATATTGTGTCGGTGGAAATAGTTGCGATTCTGGTGACAGAGCCGGAAAGTAAGGGATATTTCAAAGTTTTTTCTTAATTTTCGAATCCTACCCTTTTAAAATCTGCATTAAATGGTTTTTTTCCGAACTTCATTTTTCTGAGTATTAGCTGTGGAATGATAACTCGTAGTTTTGTCAAAATATCGTCGGGCACGCTGTTTAAAAATATTTATGGGAACACTTTATTGTTGCGTGAGCATATGACGTGACAATCTCCGCCTCATGTGCTCTTAGATCACCGTGTTGGCTAGGTTTGCCTCCTCTCCCTGAATTCCGGGAATTTCACGGAACCGGGCGTATTTAGACACGACTCTCCCGGATCCCGGCGGAAGCCAGAAATCTCTTGGTATTTTTGAATCTGTTGGCCCGTTAAATTCAGGTTACCTCTCCCTTTGTTCTAAATGGTTAATGTGTGTCATTATTCTTGTTTTATTCTTTCAGAATATGAAAAATGGCTCTTATGAATTGATTTCATGTGAATATTACATCTCTCATTTAGTTTCCTTGGGTAATAACCCTATCGGGGATTTATTTTCAACCATACTCTCCTGGAATCTCCACTAGCCAAGCTGGAAATCTCCCGGGATGGACCGCTCACAAGGTGGCAGCCTTAGCATCGGAAGTTCATGAGCGGAGTTGAGATCATTGAGGGGATGAAGCCAGGGGAGGGTCCCTTCATTCCTCCCCGAACTCCCAAACGGGTTGCCTAATTGGGAGCCGGCGGCGTTCCCGTGGCTCGGCCAGTCGGCGAATCATCCGATCAACTTCCCCCCCCCCCCCCCCTCCCTTGGGCCTCTCTCCTTATCTTTCACTCGCGCAAGCACTGCGAAGTTCGGTACGGACGCAGATGAAAAGAGAATAGCCAAGTGGTGCGGAGAAAAACCGGAAAAAGTCCGAGGTTCGACTTCATACTGGTTGTCGTTAACCATTAGTAGATGTGGACATTAAGTTTCCGTGGTGGTTGCTGACACTTCTGGTTTATAACAAGAAAGTGATCTTATCAGGCAGACGGTTATTTGACATGGAAGTTGGCAGCGGGAGAGCGCATCCAAGATCGTTTTAAAGTGTGGATAATATTTTACCGCACGTTATAAAAACCAGGCCTAAATATTTAAAGTGCTGAGAAGGATAGATCTTGGGATAATTTGAAAAAAAAATTTCTCTTGAAAATAAGAAAACTCGGGAAATTTTTTCCATAGTTTCCATCCACCTCACTTTGCTCGAATGACATTTTGCCTCAGGCCGGCCGACTAAGAATACAGTTTTTTAATTAATTCCGTAAATTAGCAGGAGTTTTTCGAGTAGTCATACGTATTATATCTGGGTATATCTATGTCCTAATATGCAGCTGCGTATGTGAACAGAAATTTAATGCCTAAAATTGTATACTTTTTGGTATCTTTCTTCCGTAATCCGATATATGTTTTTCCCACAAATATTAATTGGTAATAATATTTACTGGCAGAGATATTGCTATTAATAGCCGTCTATTTGTTTGTCGAGAAAGTGAAAATTAGAGAACTCTATCACTCGTCACACATCTTCACTCGATCATGTGGTGTGTCAATATATTTTATGGCAGCAAAGCTGTTAATCAATTTTAAAATTTGCTAAAGTGCAGTAGCTAGACTTATTTCTAGCATCAAGTTGTCATGCATTTGCGAAAATTTGTGAACTATTTGAAGTATTCCATCCGGAATTGCTTCTTCTGTCTAATTAATTTTTTAATTGCCCTTAAGCCTTGGATCAGTCAGTACTTTCGGAACTGACCAGGCACGTAGCCGGGGGGAGGGGGGGGGGCTTGGCGAGGGGGGGCTTCTGGTGCTTCCCCCGAAACTTTTTCCAAGAAATTTTATCGTTCTGATTTTAACTAGGCATGATAATCCGGACTAAACTGCGTATAATTCAAGTGCTAAGTGCCTTGAAACGTGATCACTGGTTTTATGAATACATGTGGTTAATAATTTTTCTTTTCAATCTGATATGTATGCATTCGTTGAACTTCTGTTCTGGGGCCGGTCAAATTAACTGCTTCATGACAAGGTAAGCCGTGAGCTTTACCCGTGAGAAGCGATAGGAGGAATGGGCAATGTGAAAGCAAATACCAAACACTAAAATTAAGGAAGAGATTTAAAACATTTCGTAACCGAACGGGCAAGGCTGATTTGTTACAAGTTGCTACTTAGCCCCCCACCCCAAAGCAAATTTCTGGCTACGCGCCTGGAACCGACCTGTCGAGAATATGCGTAATAAAATATTATTTGTTTTGAGCTAATATTTTCACAGTCGCAGTGTCTACATTTGTTAGAGAATATCTTGTAGTGTGGCTTTCGAAATGTTTTCCAGACTAAATGTCTGTAAGTGAAGCTGATAGCAGCATTGTCTAGTATGATGGGCAAAGACAAGGGGTGATGTGTGCAAATGTCGATAGCTGGACGGACGTGAGGCCGCAAAATGACTACTCAAGAAAAAAGCGGTCTTTTGGGATGCGGAGTTCCGCACTTGAAGTAATCAAGGGGGCGATTCGGTCGGGCACTTTTCGCCAAAGTTGAAGCCTTAGGAGGATCTCGAGATTGCGGAAATGGCACCCGAGGAGTCACGGGAATGTGGAGATGATCCAAATTGCTCGAGATAAGATGAAAGGAGCTGTAGAGTGAAGCAGGAAAGAGGGGGGGGGGAGTAGAATGATGACGGGAAGTATAAGGCGAGATGTCTCGAGGAGCTGCCAGCTGGGATATGAGAGATGGAGTCGCGGGCGGTCGGAGAGGAGCGAGGTCACGAAGGAAAAGGGCAGTTTCTGCTGCCCTCCAAAGGAAGTAACTCTTCCTTACTCTCATGTTGAAAAGGAGTGGAAATGAGAGTTTAATGGGATCGTGTAGAAATATGGGCGGAATCACCAGTTTCTTGTACTTTGATAAACTCATATCACGAAAAGTAAATATATTCTAGAAGTTCGCTAGCTTTGGTGAACAAACATGCATTTCGACAGAACTGAAGATTTCGTATTCAAATATGTATTCTTCTTATACGAGAAGAGATTGCATTGTAAATGGCAAATATAAATAATAGATATAACTTCGTTGGACAGCTATTTACTTTTCTCATCCGGGCGCTTTTATCATAACTAAAGATTTTGTGTGTGCTTGCGAGTTTATTATCGCCTCTGTTGAACGTAATTGATATGGAAAAAAGGGACCCAAATTTATATTAAGACTTAGGATTACAGTTTATCGCCCTTACACACAAGTTGTTGGAAAAATGTCCCCAGCTACCGAGTTCATCATATGTTTCCCTAATCATGATGTAATTATAGGAACTGAAAGTTGGCTGACAGATGACATTCCTGACTCAGAAATATTCCCCAAATCTTTTAAAATATATAGAAAAGATAGACATAACAGAGCAGGTGGTGGTGTTTTCATTGCAGTCAAGAACTCAATCATTAGCAAAGCAGTAATATTTCCCGACAACCCCTTAGAATGTGTTTGGTGTTCATTAACATGCCCTAAATCCAAATCAATATCTGTCTGCGCATTTTATAGACCCCCAAACACTGATGTTGAGTCATTATTAGAACTGGGAAACCAGATAAATACTATAACGTCCCGTAACAGCGAACGTAATATAATAATAGGTGGAGATTTCAATGCACCATCAATAGACTGGAGAACATACTGCTTCAAAGCTGGAGGAAGGGACAAAGACATTTGTGAGACTCTATTAGATGTTTTCTCCAATAACTCCCTGACACAATTAGCTACAGCACCTAATAGAGGGGACAACACTCTTGATTTACTGGCAACCAATATCCCACAACATGTGACAATGATTGACACGGTTGATGGAATCAGTGACCACAAAGTTATAACTGCAAAACTCTCGCTATCTTTAGATAAAAATTTTAAACAAAAAAGAAAGTTTTACATTTTTAAAAGAGCAGACTTTGCTAACTTTAAAATTTATTTAAGAGATTCCTTATCGGATTTCAAAAAGTCTTCCATAAAGGTATGTACCAACGATTCATGGAAGTCGTTCATTAATATCATGCGCTCTGGGATCAACAGATTTATCCCTTGTAAATTCAAAAAAGAAAGCACTGAACCTAGGTGGTACAATGCCGAAGTGAGAAAATCCCTGAGACGGCAGCGAATATGTCATGCTAAAATGAAAAAAATTAGTAAACATATGCCCACTGATGAGCGTAATGTAATTATTGAAAATTATAAAATTTCAAAATCCACTGCAAAGTCAGCCCTTAGTAATGCATTTGCAGAATTCAAAAGAAAAACACTTGGGGAACAATTGAAAGAAAATCCAAAAGTCTTCTGGTCGTACGTAAGGGAAGTGCAAGGCCATAAGTCTGCCGTCCATTCACTTAAAAATGATAGAGGTGAAATGACCACAAACACACTCGACAAAGTTAACTTGCTAAATTCCTTCTTCCAAACCGTTTTTAACCCACCTTCCGGGGATTCAACTGTCGTGTTACCTGACCTCTTTCAGCGGTTGATGCAACCAATTGACATTTCCTGTAATGGTATTGAAAAATTACTTAAAGATATAAGCCCCAACAAATCTCCTGGCCCTGATCAAATTCCCTCCCGCGTGTATAGAGAGTTAGCATCCGAAATTTCCCCCTACCTTGAAATAGTATTTAATAAATCCCTGACCGAACACGTCGTACCGATGGACTGGAAAGCAGCCGATGTAACACCCATTTTTAAAAGTGGCGATAGGGAGCAGCCATCTAACTACAGACCTATATCCCTCACATCCATTTCATGCAAGGTCCTAGAACATATAATTGTCAGTTCAGTCATGGGACACCTAGATAGCCAGAATTTATTGTCCAATGTCCAGCATGGCTTCCGAAAGAGCAGATCGTGTGAAACCCAACTTGCTCTCTTTTCCCACGATATTTTAGTTTCTGGCGAAAATAATATTCCAGTGGATGCTATATTTCTCGACTTCAAGAAGGCTTTTGACAAGGTTTCTCACAGCAAACTAATTTTGAAGTTAAAATCTTATGGGTTAGACAGTAACATTATATCATGGATTAATGATTTTCTGCATGATCGGGTTCAAAGGGTTGTTTTGGACGGTGTTTCCTCACCGGCAATTAAAGTCACTTCGGGTGTCCCACAAGGTAGTGTGATAGGTCCACTCCTATTCCTTTTGTATATTAATGATATCCAAAAGGTGGTAAAAAGTAAGCTTCGTCTATTTGCCGATGACGCAGTAGTGTACAGGGAAATTCTAAGCCCGAACGATAAAGAATATTTAAATATTGACCTACAAGCAATTGAAACTTGGTGTGATACATGGCAGTTAGAATTAAACTTTAAGAAATGTCTTGTAATGAATTTTTGGAAAAAGAATAGCTCTCCTCCTACCACTTACAAAATAAGTAATAATGAATTAACTAACGTGGAATCCATTAAATATCTTGGAATAAGACTGACAAATGATCTTTCCTGGGGTAAACACATTCGTGAAATAATTGGTCAAGCGAATCGAAAACTGGGTTTCATTAAAAGAGTATTGGGTAAATGTGACGATCATGTACGAGAAATCAGCTACTTTTCCCTTGTTAGACCTCATTTGGAATATGCTGCCAGTGTATGGGATCCCTACGAAATCGGTCTAAGTAATGAACTTGAACGTGTGCAGCGAAGATCGGCAAGATTTGTAAAGGGACGATACGATAATTATATTAGCGTAACCAGTCTATTAAATGAATTGAAATGGGAATCATTGTCAGATCGCAGGTTGAAATTTAGACTTAATCTCTTCCACAAATTCCAAGGCAATATTTTCAGTGATGATGTTAAAAATATTTTACGAACCCCAACTTACTATGGCAGACTGGACCATAATCATAAAGTTAGAGAAATTGATTGCCGAACTGACCGATTCAAAATGTCCTTTTTCCCTCGCACAATAAGAGATACGAATAACGGTAAATATGTCCTATCGGAGAGTAGCAATGAATAGCATTGGTAGCTGCATGTTGGTATGAGTACTTAAAGCTAACCCTACTAACAGAATGTTTTTGCATGTTTTCTTTGCAATTTCTATCATTTTTAAATAGTGTAGTTCTGACTACTATATTAATACTATTCCTTTTTTATGCATGATATGTAGTGCATGTTTGGTGAGAAATCACCCCCTGCCACACACCCTTGTGGTGGCTTGCAGGGTATTATGTAGATGTAGATGTAGATGTAGATCATGCTTATCCCATCGATAATGCAACTGTTAGACTTCAAATTTCCGAGTTCTATTCCGAAGAGAAATGACTCGCGATAACTAAATTAGTTCATTTCAGCGTTAAATCTAATTTACGCTAAAATTCCCAACCACTTTCATGGGAGAGAACTTTTCAAGTTGTGATTTTAGAGGGAGAAATAATGAGGAACCAGAGTAAGTGGATGTGGAAGGTTAGAGTGGAGATGAGGAAGTTTCTGGGAGAGTATCTGGAGGTGGAAAGGGACGCGGAAAAGGGTGGAATAACCGGACTTTCCTTGTCCTCTCCCTCGAGAGTCGAGTTTCCACTTTTGCTCCTACCATTCCCGACATTCTCCAGCCTTATTCCCATTCTTGAAAGTTCCTCTGTTGCTCCCCATCTTACGTAAGTGATCCCGCATCTCTTTTCCTTTTCGGACGGTGTCATAACCACTTCAAACGAAACAACTGTCGCCGACCTAAAGTGGCTGAGAAACATAGTTTTGCTGTATTACCCACGGCATGGATATTTGTAAATTTCAGCGGTGTCACTATTTGTTGGACGATGATCGTTTACGTACTTACATCTTCATTGACCTTTCGAGTCTCGGCGAGGGCTCGTGGCAGGGGGTGAGGATCCCCAAGCATGCACTACTGCTATGCAATTAAGCGACTACTTACATGTAACTAAGAGGCATAATGCTACTAATTCATGGAAACGCGTTAAATATGCATTCACGAGACATGTTTTACTAAATGATCAGTATTTTAAAAGTAATGTAATTATTATTGTTCAATCAGAAATTTCTTTTATTATTATGATTTATATTTCCCAAGTATGCCTTACTTTGTAATGTTAAAACATGCTTCATTCATTGTAGATTACCCTGACAAGACTCACCTCACTATCCCTAAAATATGAAAGTCACAACTTTATTAGTTACTCAGTTACCACTGGGAAGTTTGCCCTTCCCTTCGGACCCTGCTCGTCACCGCCTTTTCATGGCGGTCCTCCCTTCTACACACCACTTCTCCCTCACGCTCACCGCTCCTCACTTTTTCTTTCCCTCTCGCTTTCTTCTTCTCCTTCCTCCTCCATTCCCATCGCGTCCTCTCTTCCCATTGCTCACGATTTCCAATGCCTCCTCGCCTTGAGACTTCCCGGCGACTACGGGATGGGCTATAATTTTCGCGTGGTCGAACGCTGAAAGCCAGCAAATCACCACCCGGTGGATCAAACGTACTGCGGTCACGTAGAGTGGTAGCCTCTCTTGAGTCTAGTCTCTCTCATCATTATATCAATATCTGTTTTTTAAGAACTATTTTTTCCTCGAATAATCGACAATGTTTCCAGAAATTGTTCCATGCCACCGATTCAATTGCCGTATGAACGATCTGAATATTTCTCCTCCAAGTGAATTTTAGTGCCTCTTTATACCCATTGCTTTCTGCTGTTCGTTTTTTTTAGTTAACACAACATTTGCGTGATGCAAGAAATACATACGTATTTATTGCATTCTGTAACTCACTTGCAAGACAGGAAGACCTCATTATCATCTTTGAGACTGACTGAAATGCTTTAGGCAGAAACATTAAATACGTAAAAACTCCGAGAACCTTTTTTTTTTCAATGGTTGATTCGAACATTCATCTGGCTTGGGATTAATTTGAGTTTCTTTGATGCTAAACAATGATTCCTAATCTGTGCACAACTGTGTTTAAAAATATGACCATTTCACTTTTATATTCTTAATGAAAATGTTGGCCGATAGAAGAATCGAGTGGAAAGCTGCGTCAAACCAATCCTAGGATTGTTGACCAATGATGATGATGATGATGAAAGTTGCCCTTGTCTGCTTACGAGATGATGGCAGAATCGGCAATGTACCACTTGTTAGGTTCCACGCGTATAGCGAATATGTCGAAAAGAAGATGAATTAAAATTGTTTTTGGTATGATTTTATCAGTAGGTTTTATTCTTTGGAAGCGACCGAAAACTAAGGTCATATGTGCCTGTTAGGAAGGGTAGGTGAGGGACAGGAATTTTATAGGGAAAGAGGGAAGAGTGGAGAGAACCCGGCATCGGCATTAGCCTTCTGTAATCGAAATACGCCAAAGGATCAGCGGTTTAACTAACAATCTGACAGACGGGGTACTGAACCTGAAGTGCTCTCCACTCAGGACTCAGTATGCCAATGAAAAACTTCGTCCATTTCCCGGGATTGGAACCCAATCCCGCGGGACGGGAGGCCTGAAGTCTAGCCACCTTACCAACTCCCCGACAAGATTTTATTTCTGATCAAATTAGCCAAGACTCCGTATAGGTGTCTGTCTGAGAAATGGAGGAGGGCAGCTCACTTGGTCGTGCTAGGCAAAGAAGCTTGGACACAGTTTAATAGACAGCTATTTGAGTTGAACATATTCTTCTTCACCGCCAGCATTTATTTTTAATTTTATCGATGCTTCTCTCCAGGGTACGAAGTCTGATATCATTCAGCGAGCCATATGTGGACAGCCGGGTTGAATGAATGAGTACATCAATCGGGAGACGCCGTTTGAGCCAACGACCGTGGATGATTTAGTCCACCACTTAAGAACTGAAAATATTGACGTGGTCGGACGCACACGTGGCTGATTTTTACGTCGCGTTTTGCTTCAGAGTTATCGCACAGGTTATGGGAGAGGGAAGTGAAAAAAAGGCTTATGCAAATGGGTTGGGGGGGTAGGGTTCTTGAGAAATCAGTCGTGCAGCTGCTGAGGCGGTGGAGCAGGGTGGGTAACAGGACGAGGGGTGAGAGTAAATGGCCGAGAAGGGATGTTAACTGCAGTTTGGTGAAGAATTATGGTGGAGGAGGCAAAGGAAAAGGGGAGATGGGAGACGGAGAGCGGAGGAGGAAAGGAAGCAGGCAGGACAACTGGAGGATGAGAGAGAGGCGAGTACGCAGAGTGGAGTCAAAGATAGGATGTGTGCCTGCGTTGGGGAGATGGAAGTGCGATTCATATTCGACGAAAGTGAGGTCCACACTTACATCTCATTTTCCTTCTCGGCGGAGGCGACTGCGGAAGAGATTGAAGAATGCGTGGAGCATAATATCCATCCTCGCAAGTACGTTGCGTGTATAATTTTATGAGAGTACTCGAGAATAAAGATGTAAGTGGAATCGCAGCCAGTACGTCGCGCCGTGTGGTCACGGTTTCGAAGCCTCCCGCACGGAGTCAATAGAAGGGAGTGATTGTCCGTAGCTCCATTGCTGTTATTTATGCGATTCGTCGCGGCATACGTAGAGAGACTTCACGTGCGTTCTTACTTCCCTACCTTCCAATTGCATTAGAATTGCGAAGGAAGAAGTGATGATGGAGAAATGCCTTTATCAGTGAGCCGATAACTGGTGACGCTAGGACATGCCCTTTCGACGTGTACTTGGCAAAATGGTCTCCAATACGATTTATTGTGTACCCCATTGAAATCAGTGCAGGAAAGCGGAACTATCCTCTCTTCGGCGCGCACGTTGGGAGATTAACGGAAAGTTTTGTGCTCTCCAATCTTGAAAATTGGTGAAATTGACTCTATAGTCTGCCTAAATATTGAACCGCGGAATCGACTCTTGCGAGTGAAATCCGTATTAATTCGCGCGAAATGAGACCGGTTCCTTGATTAACCCTTTATGTGCTATGCACGCTTATATGCGTAAGTATGATTCGGTGCCCCTAATGCTATGCACGCTTATATGCGTAAATGTGTTTTGGTGCCCCTACTGCTATGCACGCTTTTATGCGTAACGGAGTTTCCTCAGAAATGCTACGCACGCTTATAGTCGTAGAGACGTATGGTCACCGCGTGGCCTTTCCTATGCTCCCAAGGACATGAAGACGGCTTGTTCGGGGATTTGGAGACCCAGTTTAGCGCGAGCCTTTTTCGGCCGATTCCTCTCCATGCGGTCAACTATTTGCAGTGTTTTTTCTAAAAAAATATTTGTTGTCTACCTTAGAAATCTAAAGTTAGAAATGAAATCTTCTTTTTTTGCTAATCACATGGAAATTTCAAACGAAATTCTAACGTTAATATCAACGGAGTTATAGAATGTCAATCGACAAAGGCATTAACGTACGCATTTGGAAAAACTTGTGGTTCAACATATAGAAGTAAACTAAATCCGTCAATATGTACGCTAGAACTTCGTTTAAAATTTATACACGCCCAGATAAACACTAGGAATTCATTTAAAATATTAAGTCAATGCGAACATCAAATATTTGTTTACATAAAACATTGAAATTTCAGTCAGTTGACCGTGGACTGGAGCTATGGGGAGTCTTTTAATCCTTCTAGGGTCATGGACAGCGGCCGAGGAAAAAGGTCGGCGTCCCGCTGGGTTGGGTCCCAAAACGATAAGGGAGCAAACCTCTGCCTTCGGTCAACGTGAGAGAACTTCGTTGGGGAGGGTGCAGAAAAATTTCTAGAGCCTCGTAACGAGGAAGAATTTCCCTCTACGAGGCTTCGGCGCGAAAGGGTTAACCCTTTGAGTGCCTATTTGAGGGCCCTCTTCTTTCTCTTAAGTCCTCTTCCTTGGACTGATTACCACGGGTTTTTCCGTAGTACCCCCCTGCCCTTATCTTTCTGAATACCTAGCGGTTCTTGGTATTTGGCTAGCGCAGTGTGCAAAAGTTTTCCTCAGTTTCAGTTGAAATTTTGAGAAGAGTGCGTCGCTAAGGAGTAACGAATACGGCGCTGCTGGATGCTTGGGTCTATTGGAACGCGTTTTCCTCTTTCGTGTATTTTAAAATGTGAGTACTTTTCAATATTTGTAAAGTAAGAGAAGTGGATTCATTTTTAATATTTTTATATAAATAAATATTTAATTTAATCATAGATTATTACTATAATATCTGATGAATCTCTGATCTGAGAATGTTTCTGATCTTGTTGCTTCAACGTCTTCTGCCACCATCAAGCGTACTCCAACATCCCGATCAAGATTTTCGTCAGCTTCACCATCGGAATCTTCCTCTGATGATGATTTGGATGCTGATACTGAAGCAACAAAGGAACCAGAAGAGCGGATCTGGAGAAATGTAAGGAGAAAACTTAAGCGACACGCATTTGTAGGTGGAGCGAGCGGCTGCATTGTGAACATTCCTGAGGTATCCAGTTTTCTAGATTATTTCCTCGTATTTTATCCTCCACAAATTATGGCCAAAATATCGGAAGAAACAAATAAATACTATGTTTCTCAAACTAAGATTGAGCAGAAGACTGCGAAGTCGAGAGTTCATAAATGGGTTGAGACATCTTCTGATGAGCTTTACATTTTGTTTGCTGTATGCATGTTGATGGCAAGGGTAAAAAAACTTGACGTCAATGAATATTGGTCCAGGGATAAATTATTGCTGACACCGATATTTTCTGAGATTATGTCCAGAGACCGCTTCTTCCTACTTTTCCAATTCATTCATTTTTCTGATAACAGTGATCCTCATGAGGGGGACAGGTTGGTAAAAATTCGCCCAATCATCAACCACTTAAGGAATGTTTTTAAAAAATCTTTTTCTCCAGGGGAAAATTTGTGCATTGACGAAAGTCTTATGCTCTTCAAGGGTCGCTTGTTTTTGAAACAGTTTATTCCCAGCAAAAGACATCGCTTTGGAATAAAAATATTTGTTATGTGCGACTGTGAGACAGGATATGTGCTAGATTTCATTGTCTACACTGGATCGACAACTGATACAGAGGACCACAAGCTTGGTAAGTCGGGAGATGTTGTTGCCACCCTAATCAGCCCTTACCTAAATAAAGGCCACACATTATTTGTGGACAATTGGTATACGAGTCCGGTGCTATTTTCTTGGCTCTATAACAGAGCAACAAATGCTTGTGGAACTGTAAGACGTACAAGAAAAGAGATGCCGAAAATGGAAGAAAAATTAAAGAAAGGTGAATTGACCTTCCAGACATCAAAAGATCTAATTTCTATTAAGTGGTGTGACAAAAGGGAGGTCTGGATGTTATCCACGCACCACGAGCCAGGTTTTGTGAAAACGGGTAAGATGGATAGAATAACAGGAGCTGAAGTGTTGAAGCCCAACATAGTTGTAGACTACAACAAGTCAATGGGGGCTGTGGATAGGAGTGATATGATGATTAGCTCCATTGAATGTATAAGAAAATCGAGAAAGTGGTATAGAAAACTATTTTTTCATCTGTTGGACATTTCACTTCTCAACGCATATACGTTGTATAGAATTAACACGAAGAGGAAAATTCCACTGTCAAAGTTTCAACTCAGTGTTGTGAGAGAACTTCTTAAAAATTTTGGAGGGAGAGGAAGAAGGCTGGAGGAGGGAGAAGATCATCTGAAGAAATGCCTTTCAGGTTAACGGAAAGACACTTCATTGATGCAGTTCCTGAAGGAAAAAGGAAATGGTGTGTTGTGTGTAAAAAGAGTAATAAGAGACGAGAATCCAGGTATTGTTGCCCTGATTGTGATGTGGGGTTGTGTGTAACTCCCTGCTTTAAAAACTATCACACACACAAGACATTTTAACATTTGGATAAGCCTTACTTTTTTTGTATTTGTGCATCAGCATATTAAGAATTAAATGCATTATCAGTTTATCATTGTTATTATTTACAAATTACTTTTTCTTCCAGCTTAAAAATCAGGTGGAAATAAAATACTGTGTTATGCAACCCGCAACACGCGTAAAAGTTGTAATCCGCAATAGTTCGTTAAAATAATAAGTTAATAATTTTTTAAAATAATATTTTGCAAAAAAACTACCTAACATAGAAAGATATGCAAAAAAAGTATTCAGCAGTGGGTGAATATTTTCATGTTTATAATTCAGCATTGAGAGCATGTAAAACTGAGAAAGAATGTAGCAAATAAAGGGTTAAGCGGGCGGGGCGTTCTCATATCCTTCCGCCGAATTCGCCGAGGGGGGGAGAAATAATGGCAATAATCCGACAGATTTAATAGGCGGTGGAATCGCGTCACGTCGCATGATGAAGTGGAATACCGCGGCGGTCACGGCGGCGTTTGGCCTTTTTCCGCGAGGGAATGCGATTTCAAACCCCTTTCACGTTGTTGGGGAGGAAATCCTCGTCGGGAGTGATTGAGGATGGGGAACCCAGGCTTTTACTCCTCCTCCTTCCCCCGCGGCTCCCACTTGTCCGTGCCCCAGTGATTTGACCACGGCCGCCCACACGCGAGCGAACGCATAACTTCCCCTCGGGGCGACGCGGACAAAAGCTCCCGTTTCCTGCCAACCGCCGACGCACTCTCTCTCTGTGAACCGACCGCCTCTCCTCCCATTCCCTGCCCCCGTCCCCTGCTTGGCTTCAGCGTCTCTCGTTCGGGCGCCGCCGTGCCCAAAGGGGTGAGCGAGCGGGCGTGCTTTCGCCCACCCACGCTCGGGAAGTCGCGAGGTCTGCCATAAAAATCTCGAAAGGGTGTCTTAATGGTGACACCACAGAGTCGGCCGTTTCCGGCCGGGCATTTCCCCCCTCTCCAGAATTTGTTGGGACAAATCAATCAGTCCTGAAGGCGCAAATCCTCTTCACTAATGCCTCTCAATTACCAAATTTCGATTCCGGTTGTTTCGGCTGGTTGGAACTGGCTCGCGAGTTTCGTGACCGTAATCCTCGCAACCCTGAAGCACGCTAATCTATTCGTCCCAATTTGCCTCAATTTCCCATTTCAGCAGATCAGTATGTGGTTCTATGTTAGACGTACTTCCGTTGGATGAAATGCGAAATAATTCCACCCTTCCTCATTTGAGCGCTATGCGTGTCGAAAAATCGAACCACTTCCGTAATTATGTCTTTTTCCTTGTACCGGATCCATCTACATTAGCTTTTCAAGGAAAAAGGATGTTATCTTCAAATTAATGCTCACCATATTGCCAAGGATCTCAATAAACGAAGGTCAGCATTATGGATTCCCGTGCATGTTTTGACGCTTCAACTCCATTGAGCTAAATTTTTTAAAATCGATTTATTTTTAATGAGACCCATCATGTAATTTTAATTATTATAGAACCTTGAATTAATACACCTTTTTTATTTCTGGTTAAATATCGTGAACTGTTTCAGTTTTATTTAGTTTATATTTTCCGTAAAATTAACGTGTTGTAGTGCGAAAAATATCTGATCTTGCCTTTGTTGATGCGGCCAATCAACAGATGCTGGAGTCCTTTGTCTGTCTTTAAGAGTATGTATTGATTTGTAAGTATGTTGCTTAGTTTTCAGCGTAGGCTTCAGTTGAATCTCCTTAATTGGTCCCCGGGCCAGTGATGTATTTTTATTTGTCTAGTAAAAATATTTGTGTCGCGGTGTTTATTAATGATCAGGATGCAGACATTTTCAAAATTTTGTCCCCACGTTTAACCATGAATAATCGATGAAATTATGTTTACGCGAATGAAATACAAGTGGAATAATACTTTGTGCTGGAGTTAACGTACAGTTTTTTGGGAGGTGGTAAACGGTAGTTGTGAATAATACTTTGAGATTCACGCTTTTATCCTATAAATTAATTAATATGATACCACTATAAATGGCATTATTGCTGTATGTGGTTTTCTTTCTATAAATAAAATAAAATGTTTAAAAAATATTTATACGCAATAGCATTTTCGTATCTATATTATTGATTACGTTTTACTTTCATACAGTGGCATCAATATATTGATATCTGAAATTGCATACCGCAACTGCGAGACTACTATCTTTGCTCATCCCGTATTTCCTTCACGCCTTTTTTTCTCCCTATGATTCAACCCCACATTTCCAGTTTTTCTCCGCCTCATCCACTTCCACGATGTATCTGTAAGATGCTCTTTTAGCGTCCTCATTCGCCTCCAATTTGTGATCGCGGCCGTTCTGTGCTCGTTCAGTCGATGACGCGTTGAAAAAATTCCAATCGACCGCTCAGATTTTTTTGGGACCCTCCGATTGAAGGATAAACGGAAAATGATTGCGATTCATTACGGAGGATAGAGCTCTCTTAAAGCGCTCGTGATTTTTTTCCCGTCGAATCCTCTCGTACCACTCGGCGGTTTCCTTTTTGCTTCTTATCCATTCAACTGGGCTCTTTGTCTTTACTCTTCGTACTGTTAGTTCTTCCATTCCCTCCCCCACCCTCCTTAGTAGTAAGGAGTCCTTCCATGCAGTCATGGTAATCGGTAAATGTTATTTTTTTTTATTTCCGATCTGCTTCGTGAAATATAAGATCTGCCATTTAATTAGAGTAGTAGTAGGTACTAGTTAATCGGAGAAAGCGACCGAAGGTCACTTTCGGCATTTAGAAGAGGTGGGTTATCGGTCATGGGTGGGAATATTTCTTAGAAAGGAGGAAGACTGGAGAGAATCCTGGAGTCGTCATTAGACTGCACTTATTAAGACTTATTAAGAGACTTAAGATTCCATCCGACTGACGGAGTATTGCACTAGAAGTGACCTCCACACTGCAACTGAAAGGGGCCCGTCTTATCTATGAAAATTTATTTATCATGAAAAATCTACGCCAACCGGGTTTCGAACCAGATCCATCGTGATGCCAGTACTGCACCCACCGCACTGAATCAATCCGCCTTCAAATAGAAGTAGATGTAAATGATAGGGCGTCGTTGACCTCCGGGAAGGTGACCGTTGAATTCATTTTCCGCCGCTCATCGAACCAAGTGAAACTTGTCTATTTTTTATGGTTTCTTAGTGTTTTTCGAAGCTAGACAAGTGGATTAGGTGCTTTTTAAATCCATCTCAGTAGCTGTGAAGTGTTTCTGTCTGGAAAGTTGAATAAGCTCCGCCTCTGCTATAAAATTGATTACGTCTTCTATGGCGTCTGTATTAACTCACGGTATAATTAACATATTTCTACAAGAAACGTATCTTTTGTTATCTATCGCGCTCTCGTCAACTCACATCGCACTGTCTGTTAGACGTGTTTGCAGTTTCCACAAAAAGGATTTTTTTCCTCCGTGAAGAACGAATTAGTGAGGTTTTATTTTATCCTAGTGTTATGTGAGAATATGCTCTACCATCTAATGTTATTTACCTCCCCACGTCTTCAATGGCCAAATACCTTCGCCGTTCGAATACCGCCGTTACGCGGCTGGAAATATGATTATCACGTCTCCGAAGCCGGACGTTGCCACGGCAGCAATCGATCCTTCGGATCTCCGCGTCGGACACCTGCGCTTTTCCCGCTCGAATCTTTCCTTCCGTTTCCTTCCTCTCGACTCGAAAGTCAACTTTTTTTTTACCAAGGCAACGGGAATAGAAGCCTCTGTCCTCTGTGTGCCTGGCTCTTCGCTGCTCGCAGCTGATTCTTACTGCTTGTGGCATGCCCGTCTGTGCACGTGCTCAGTTTCAGAATTCCATAGTGGCGTGGCAGATGGTGAATGTGGTGAGCAAGGGTAATTTCTCGATGCACTTAGATTGCTTTTTGATTAGTTCCTGGTTGGCTAACGGACTGAGCTCGAGTCCCGGATTACTCTGAGAGATTTTTCTCTGATTTTGTTGTTCTTAGGTTAGGTCATTTTTGCTAGCCTAACATGATTAAAAAGAATATTTGTTCATGTGTGAACGTCGTCATTGACGTCGTCGAGTGTGTCGTCATTAAAATACGCCTCATTAAATAATGAAAAAGATGGAATCACATTTCAAGGATATTCTCCAAATAATTTAATGGAATTTCAAGGATACTTTTTTATTGTTACCATTTTCCCTTAGGTATTATGGATGAAATAATTAGAGCTGGAATGATGATAGATTGATTATAATTGTTCGCATTAATGAACAAAATCATCACTTCCACCTCTTCATTAAAAACTCTCTATGTATAGGGCGACCTAGCTATGTATGAGCCATGCTCTACTCTATCTATGGAGTACCCTACAAGCCATCTCGAGGATATGAGGCAGGTGGTTAAAAATCTCCAAACATGCACTACGCCCATGTAATTAATTAATAGGTGGAATACTGAATCTCTAGAGAAATGTGGTAGCTATGCATTCGAATGGCATGTGCAATTAAATGATTAGTATCCACGGATGAGTGTAGTAATTATTACTTGATTAAGGTTTTCTCTGAGTGTATTGATTTGTAATTATTTACAGGCATCCTAGGTTTCAGTAATCATTGTTAATAGCGTTAGGAACATATTTCTGCTGCACTACAGGCTACCTACATTTCACTCACCTATTCGGTTAATATTCGTATGTTGCCTATCAATTATCTCCATCTCTTCAGAGAAGAAAGATATGAAATTATCGAATGCCCTTGTGGCTTTATGCCAACCCAGTTCTGGTAAATGTTTGGAATCGAAGCAAAAATCTAAATCTTCAACAATCCAAACAAAGTCTTTAAACAGAGTAATTCAGCGGATGCTCTGAAGTAATTTGTCGGTGGTACCACCCTTGATTCTCTTGTGACGAAAAGATACGAGGCCTGAATAGGTCAACAAAGAAGTCCTCACAGCTTAGATACCGGTCGCTGGTAGTCTTCTGATAAAAACAGTTCGGAGAAGCGGGCCGACCGTCAAAACAATCTCTTAAATCGGTTTCGTTTCCACGTCTTGGCAGTGAGCCCGTGTGTGTTTTTGCCGCGTTTCTTCGTGATTTCCCTTCCTTTCCCTCATGAAAGTGCATTGTACCTTGTTAAATTGGTGTTCTCTTGAATATACTGCCAGCAGAATTACTTCTACAAAGAGGCTTCGCGTAGAAAACTTTTCTCATGATAATCCATGTTTCCGAAGTTCTTTTTCTTGACTTTTTATGTTCTTGTTTACTGATTGGGGTTCTTCTTTGGGACATTTTTCTTTGATGAATGATTGCTAGAGGACCCAAAACTTTTGTGCTTACAATCAAAAAGAGGGGTGGAAACTTTCCTGAACTTCCAAGACGCTTGTATACGGGCGGAAAGCAATTTTATCTTGGGCAACGTCAACATTTAGGCAGTTATCGCATATGGGGAGGGTGAGCGGTCTCATGAGCGTGTCGTATCCTCTTATGTTTCACCCTCCTGGGCGAGCCTGTTCAGTATCTTACTTCGTAGATTTCTTGCTGTGTAGCCGTGTAATAAATGAAATGATTACGATATATTGATTTAAAGACAATCAATTTTTCATCATACCAGCTGTTTTTCTTATTTTCAAATAATACGCCACTAAATCTAGTACTATATACTGATGTGACTAGATATCAGGAGGGGAACTGTGCTCCATTTGCACGGACACATGTCCTGTTTATTTTATATTGACACTTTGTAGAAGTACTTACTGGTTATTCATGACGGAGTAAAAGAAACTCGTTTTATTTGAGCCCTTTATTTAAGGCTAGGAATCCGACCATGGTTTCAACACACTAAGTGCCATTATCAAGTAATCATCTTTGTGAGTGACTCCATGGGCGGATCTGTAGTTTTACATAATGTCAAAATAGTAAGAGTTTCTTTTTCTACGCTATGGAAGTCATGACATTTTGAGAAAAATAGGGTTTTGCGTTAAACGGCAAAGAATTGAAGATTTTAGCATCCAAGAGATAGATTGTATTTCTTTAGTGGTACATATTTTATAATTTCAAAGTAATAGCTCCATCTTACAGGATATATTTATGTGAGATCGAGTTCAACGTGAAATTTGATGCAAAAAGTAATGAGTACCGTAAAGAAGTGCGACCATTATGAAGCCCAGTCTGAATATGGAAATTAGTCTTCGGCAGCATTGCTCACAAACTCCAAAATGTACTGCTGTAATTGGCAGTGGAGGAGAAACACCGTGTTTTTTTAAAAATTAAAACGGGGGTAAATTCCGCAATTATATTTTTTTTGTATTTGCGAATACATTGCAGTCAAAGAATAAGGCAAGCCAATGGAATGGATGGAACGGCCAACATAATATATACATCCGGCCAACTAATTATTCTGTGATTATGGAGTTTGTTAAATCCATTTCTTCCTGCGCCTTTCCTTGGAGCTCCCTACTAGTCTAATAGGAGTAATGGAATTCAATAGAATGGGCGAAAAAGTTAACCTCGTAAGCATTTTAAAGCCTTTCTATAGCGCCTACCAGCGCCTTTATAGTCACCGTAAAGCTCTAGATTCACCGTTAATCATAAAGCACAATTATGTCTGTTATTACCGTTTAATTCATCTCCGTTCCGCACGGCGATCAGTTCCTTGAAAGCGTTCCGCTCCAATGCCCGCGTGCTAAACTTTCGGTTTCTAGCTCTTCGTGCCGATTCCACCCTCAGGCCTCCCTTTGCCCATCCCGGGTCTGCAGGTCTCGGAGAGAACCCCGCCCCCCTCCCCCTTCGCCAACAGGTTCACTTATTTACCCCCCACCTTCTCCCCCCCTCCCCCCCCCCGACCTCACTTCCTCTCGCCTTCGCCTCATTGTTCACGAGATTGTTGTGTTGCGGGCGTGACTTCACCCCCTCCTCGGTTGCCCTTCCCCCCTCCATCTTATTCCCTCTTGCCATCACGAATCTCCATTCCTCTCCCCTCCACCCCTTCCCCCCCGATTCCTCATTTTCTCGTCCCGGCTCCTCATCCCTTTCCCACCCCCCCTCAGGGGGTTGGTCTTTTTCCTTCCCTCACTCACTACTACGACCACCTCGGCATTTCCTATCTTCCTCACTATTATCCCTTTCTTCCCTTCCTCCGTCTCCTTCCCATCATGCCAAGACCGCGCATGCGCGCGTTTGACGTGCACCCGGCATCTTTCCACATCTCCCCTCCCCCATAGCAGCCTCTCTCTCTCTTTTCGACCTCCTCTCCCTCGTCACTAAGCACATCTGTGCTCATGCTCTGAAGTACGGAAGCGTGCTCTCGTGAGCACCTCATCCCCGTTCCCTCAAACGCCGGCCGTTCCAAGGTCTGGAAACTCGTCTCTCGGACGCCGAAACGATAGGGCGAATCGGAAGGACTGTGTGCAAGGATAGAGTGGGAAGGGGAAGATTGGAGTACAGGTCGAATTGAATGCAAGGAGCAGGGGGGTTGAGAGAAAGAAAGTCAATTGTGTGTGCGGAGGTGGAAACAACTCGGGGAGGGATTGTGCCTTCCTCCTCACGCGCCAGTAAGAGGGATATATAAATGGGGCCCCGAAGGCCTGGCGAGGGTCTCGCTCGCATCCGATTGTAGCCCCCGTGAAAGAGCGTGCTCGTCCGTGCATCCGTGAATGCTCCTCCTCCTCTCTTCGCCTTCTTGCATCCAGATTTTATTCCGGTTACGATTCAAGCCTCGGAAGGCCCTCTCTGGGGGCGCTCTAAGGTCGGTGGAGAGGGAGGGATGGTTTGTATGTACATACAACCGGTGAGGGTTCGGGTGCCCATCGGTGGGGTCGGATGGTTGGTGGATTGCTGCAGGGCCGGTTTGCTTTTGCCGCCCCTTCCATCCCCCGTCCGATTCTTATAAAACGCCGCCCCTCCTCCTCCCCGCTCGGACGGCCCGGTTCTCTCTTCCGGAAGAACTCCTTTCTCCTTCCGAAGCTGAAAGCGTGTGCAGGCTTCGTTTTCATTCTCTCATTTTTTTCTCATTCTCTCATTTTTTTCTCACTCACTCACTCACGGACGTCCACGCTGGCTTATCTTCCTTCTAGGGATGTGCGAATAGTGTCCGGGAATACTCGAATACCTCAAATAGTGGAAAATATTCGATATTCGAGATCTCGAATAGTGATGCTAAATGAACGACCTCGAATACTTTAGAATATCGCGCCATACACAATTGGGCGCCCATACCATACGCATCCCTACGAAGTCTTTGGTTGTTAACTCTGCGACTACGTAGATAACTCTGGACCATAACAGAGTCCTCTGGATTGCCAAAAAATAAATATAAAGTGACCTGGTGAGGGAATAGTGTTGAGTAATGTCACCCAGAGGACTCTGGACCATAAAAGCATGCAGAGCGTTGTTATGCATGTTGAAAAACTACATTAAATTCGCTCTGAAGAGGTACCGTTCTGTCTACCGTTAGCGAATTTCTTAAATTTCGCATAATAATAGGGTTCGCCACATTAATTATTAAAGACAACAGTTTCAACGGATGATATTCCATCAAAATTGTAGGAGTAATAACAACTACCTTTTCACCGTAAATAACCCGGGAAAACTTGTCATGATGCAAAGTAGAAGAATGTCTGTAAACATCGTCGATGGTTCGAAGAAGAATATCGCTTTACTTAATATATTTTCATCATTGATTTTAAAACTGCAACTTTTCTTCCAAATCTAGAGTACTTGCAAAAGTAGTTTTTGAATTATATGTAAGAGTTTCTGAACTCAACTCGACAGTGTACGACACCTGCTGCAATTACTTATAAAAAAATAAAATTTGAAAGCATTCAATATACCTACCATAATTAGTAGGTAATAAATTACCTTTACACTCAGATCGCGAGTCACGATGTCAAATAGTTCATCAATTATATGGCGCCATTTTCAGTTATTAGAAACGGAAAACAAATTTGCGGTGTGCAAAAATTTTGATTGCAAAATGTCGAGGGGAGGAAAATCCCATGCAATTTCTTATCCATGGGCTCATCTAATACAAAACATGCTAATTTTTGGAAAATTGAGAAAAGTATTCCTCTTCCACGTCCACACGCGATGTTAGAAGAATAAGAAATGAACATTGATGATATTGAAACTGCAGTTCTTCCCAATCTAATTGCCAATCCCGGATTTTCAATCAGTTCAACTGATTCTGATGATGCTGCCATTGTTTCCTCAAATAGTGCATGTATTTCATTTTCACCATCCCCCTAAAGTTCCCACATTCAATTTAAGCCTCCTTCTCCGAAAAGAAAATCAATCATTTACATGCTCAACCTATTCTGAAGAGTTTTATTGATTAAAATCAGAATTTTTAGTCTGGTGGTAAAAGGAGTTCAGTTATTACAAGATTGATAGGAGAAAGGTCTTGACCATCAACCTATTTCAGTACCTAGTCGAAAATAAGAATTTCTGTAAACTGATCGGTTACTTAGAATCAAGATACACTATTCCGTCAAGAAAATATTTTGCAAACAAAGTTATCCCGGATCTGTACGAGGAAACAATGAAAAAAACAGAAAATTTGTTTTCTGAAGCTAAATACGCTGCTTTTACAATAGACATGTGGACGTCAACAGCCACCGATGACATGAGTTTGGTAGCTCATTTTTTGGATTCAAATCATGCTTATCGTCATGCATGCTTAGAAAGTGTGCCATTTCTTGAGATTACGCTCTCTGGAGTGAATATTTGCAACTTCATCAAACAAACTGTTGAATATTGGGGTTTGACTAACAAAAGTGCATTGTCAGAGATAATGAGAGGAACATTGCTTCTGCACTCGAAGGGAGTCCAGTTGATCATGTTTCCTGCTTAGTTCACACTCTTCAACTAGTGATTAAAGACGGCATCCTCAGCAAACCAATGGTGAAAGATCTTGCAGCAAAATGTCGCAGCATTGTGGGTCACTTCAAGCATTCCACTAAAACAACTGAAATTGGCCCAAGTACAGCTAAATATTAGAGAGCATAAGCTCATCCAGGGTGAACCCACAAGGTGGAACTCCCATTTGCAAATAATGAGGCGTCTTCTGGAGCAGAAGCAAGCAATAGCATTAGCTGCCTCTAACCTGAGTTTTGATGTAGAAATAACTCCTCCACAAATGGATCGAGCAATTGATTGATGTTCTGGATGTTTTTGAAAGAGCAACATTTGGCAGTAGTGACTAGTGGAAGTGGAGTGACAGTTTCTGAAGTCATCCCTCTTGTGAATAGCACCATTCATTTCCTTGAAACTACTAAGTTTCCGCACAGTCATCTGCAAGTCTTCGCCAATGATTTGCTGTTTTCCATCAAAATTCGATATGAATTTTTGAAAAAATATCAATTATACACATTTGCCATAATTCTTGATCCACGATTCAAAATCAGTGTTTTCCAAGATTCAAATAATGTTGAAATGATGAAAAATAAATTAGATTTGGAGATGACAGGTCTATCTGAACAATGTTACCCATAACAAAGAGATAGCTCAAGAAAAGTGCAACTGAAAAAAAGCTGGTGTAAAATATAAAAACAAAATGTGGTGACTTTATTCGTAATTAATGCTAACAGCACCAGGTACATCTACATCTACATAATACCCTGCAAGCCACCACAAGGGTTTGTGGCAGGGGGTGATTGCTCACCAAACATGCACTACATATCATGCATAAAAAAGGAATAGTATTAATATAGTAGTCAGAACTACACTATTTAAAAAGATAGAAATTCCAAAGAAAACATGCAAAAACATTCTGTTAGTAGGGTTAGCTTTAAGTACTCATACCAACATGCAGCTACCAATGCTATTCATTGCTACTCTCCGATAGGACAATATATTATAAGGACATATTTACCGTTATTCGTATCTCTTATTGTGCGAGGGAAAAAGGACATTTTGAATCGGTCAGTTCGGCAATCAATTTCTCTAACTTTATGATTATGGTCCAGTCTGCCATAGTAAGTTGGGGTTCGTAAAATATTTTTAACATCATCACTGAAAATATTGCCTTGGAATTTGTGGAAGAGATTAAGTCTAAATTTCAACCTGCGATCTGACAATGATTCCCATTTCAATTCATTTAATAGACTGGTTACGCTAATATAATTATCGTATCGCCCCTTTACAAATCTTGCCGATCTTCGCTGCACACGTTCAAGTTCATTACTTAGACCGATTTCGTAGGGATCCCATAACACATAACATAGGTACTAGCAGTAAGAGTCACAAAACTCCAGAGGAGGAAATTCGAAGATACCTAGCTGAATACTTGCTTCCACCTTGTGAACACATTTTTAATTACTGGAAAATGAACAGTTTTTATCCTCACTTGAAGGAATTATTTTCAAAGTATTTAATCACTCCGCCAACAACAGTTTTTTTTGAGCGACTCTTCAGCTCCTCGGGTTTAATTTATGACCAGAAAAGAATTAGATTGAACGTGTGAGGATGCTAGTATTCTTAAATAAAAAGCTGTAGTAGGCAATAAATTTCAAATGATATCATTGATGCATATGATTTTAATGATTTCATTGAATTTGAAATTGTAAAATAAAGGAGTTAATTTTTTAACTTTATTGAGTATACTATTTTACTTATGCAGACATCAAATACATTAGTAGAATATTTAATGTGCAATGTGAAATTTTAGTATTCGAGACATTCGAAATTCGAGGTATTCAAGATATTCGAGCTATGATTTAATATTCGATATTCGAGTTCGGTAAATTTGCTATCCGACCCATCTCTACTTCCTTCCTTCCTCGCTCTCGGCAGGAGGGGAGGCTCGCCGCGCGCGCCAGCTTTCGGATGCCGCTGCTGCGAAGAGCAAGGGGAGGAGAGATGTTTTTATTACCCATCCACGAAAGACTTCGATACACCCGCGGAGTCCACCGCTTACAAACGGTATCCTATCAAATGCGCGCTTTTTCGACGAAGCTTTCTCTCCCGCGACGGCGGGGTCGCCGGGGTCAATGCGTGCATGTATGTGTCGCTGCCGCTAAGAGGCTGATTACAGGGGACGCTTAATTTATCAAGTTTTTACCATGAATTCCTTGGTTACCCACCCCTATCTTATTTTATTCCCTTCAATTGCTTCCCGGTCTCCTATACTTGTTGTTCGAATCACATTTTGACTCCGCCAGCCATTGTATAATTTGGCTTTTATTCTTTTTCAAATTCCTCTTATGTGTATTCCTCTCTCCATTCCTTTGTGACAACCGTTATCGATTGGCAATTTAATGCACTTCTCTATTCTTTGTCCTACGTGTTATAGGGAAAATTTATCTCAAGCACTTTCGTTCCTGGTCAGTCCGCGACGGCCTTAACAGTACTTTTATAGTACGCGTAATCGAGGTGGGCGTGGTAGGACCCGCATGCCTTGCCTGTGACTCAACCCCGCTCCTTGCCGCTCGGTGGCGACGACAGCGTAAACATCCTCCGGCCATCAACACCACCTGTCGCCCGCGCGTCACCCGCTGCGACGGATTGGCTACCAAATGATCCCACGCCCGTCCGCTGCTCCCTTGCGACTTGGGGCGCCGCGTCTCCCCGACGTCGTCAGAGATCTTCCTTGAGCGCTCCATTAGGAAGGACTGGGTCTTGGGTCTTCTTGCTGCGCTCAGGAATTTTTTTCCCCAAAGAGTAGACTCGTCTCGTGGTGGCCCTGGAGAGATCGTTCGGGGGCAGAGCTGGTGTGGAGGACGTCATCCTTCAGGGATGGTGGGCGGAGGGGGGTGGAATTGGTTAGAGGGCTGGGTGAGGGTTGAGGGAAGAAGAAGAGAGGGGCAGCATTTAATTTCCTCGCAACCCCAGGAACGGACGAGGGAGGAGGAGCCAATAGGGTGAGATAGCATTCCTCCCAAAAACAAGGGGTCCAATTGGGGGGTTTGGAGAGGGGATTCATCCCCGCTCCATTTCCGCCCGAACAAAAGACACGCGTGTAGATCCCTCTCGCCGGTGGCCTTCGGTCCTTCCAATTAGTTGGGCGGGATGGTCTAGGAGGGTGGGGAGGGAAGAACGTGAACATTAGGGGGCGTTAACGTTGGGGGGCTATTAGCGTGCTCGGAACGGAGAGAGAGTGTGGCGAAGAGGACTTTTCCTGTTCTTCATTTGCGCTCTTGTATGCGTGTGGTGTGTTTGCTTGGTCTTGGGGCTCTGCCTTTTCCGTCTCTACGAATGTGTCATACTGTTCTCCTTTGGCTGCTCTCGAGGAACCATCACCGTCGATCCATGACGGCAGTTAAAAGAAACTTTCGCCCTCATTCTCCCTACACCACCCCCGACGGTGACTCAGGCGCTGCGGGAATAGGTTGACCGAACTCGCACGGCTCCGTGTCTCCGCCTAGAGCGAAAATCAGAGTCGAAAACATTGATCCTATTTCCAAATGTTAAGCTGATGGTGGATATATATGGGGAAGGGTCAAAACAAAACAGGCTATAAGGTCGCGCAACATGAAATTTCAAATCCCGCCTCAGCTATGGATATTTTATTCTGAGGGTGCTATATATAGGTATTAATGTGTTCAAACCGATTAGGTTGTGTCGCATTGTGTAACCTCACTTAATCATAAGAGGAAGGCAGTATTTGGGCGGGTTTCGAACCAGAGAGCTTTAACAATCTGACTAACGCGATCTGCTCTTTCTCAGCATCAAGAGCTGATGTTAGACAGTGCCATTAGCCGTAGGAGCACCCATAGGTACCACTAACTGATACTGCGAACATTCTGATGATGTTAGACTTATATCCAGCGCCAGATAATTTTTAGCTGGGTAACTGAATCGTGAGTGGGGGGGGGGGAGAAGGTTGCCTAAAATCATCCGGTTTAGTACATCTACATAAAACCCTGCAAGCCACCATAAATATGTGTGGCAGGGGGTGAATTCTCACCAAACATGCACTACATAGCATGCATAAAAAGGATTAGTATTTATATACTGTTCTAAACTACACTATTAAAAAAAAGATAAAAATAGCAAAGCAAACATGCAAAAACATGCTGTATGTTGGGTTAGCTTCAAGTCCTTATACCAACATGCAGCTACCAATGTTATCCATTGCTACAATCGTATTGGATATATTTACCATTATTCATATCCCTAATTGGACGAGGAAAAAAGGACATTATGAATCTGTCAGTTCAGCAATCAATTTCTCTAATTTTGTGATTATGGTCCAGTCTACCATAGTAAGTTGGGGTTCGCAAAATAGTTTTAACATCATCACTGAAAATGTGGTATTGGAATTTGTTTAAGAGATTAAGTCTAAATTTCAACCTGCGATCTGACAATGATTCCCAATTTAATTCATTTAATAGACTGGTTACGCTAATAAGGTTATCGTACCGTCCCTTTACAAATCTTGCCGATCTTCGCTGCACACGTTCAAGTTCATTATTTGGACCGATTTCGTAGGGATTCGTAGTACTCCCGGTCATTTATCCTTTCGTCCACTTAGCGGCCGTAAACTGTGCGGAGTTGATGGTTACAAGTAGTCCGCGACAGCTCTCGCGGCATACCAGGACGGCTCCGGCCTCGTCACTTTGGGGTCTCGAGGAAAAGTCGTCCCAATTCTGTGACGCCGGTGATTCGCGTGTGGACTCGCGTCCCGGTCTCCTTCCCGCACGCTTGCGTGAGTCGAGAGTCACGCGCGTGGGTGAGAGGTTTGCGTGGGAGGACCTTCGATCCGTAGTCCCCCCCGGTCCCCCCTTCCGGCTCTCTCCCCGGAGTCCGTGTCTCCGAGAGTGCGTGCGTGCCGATCTAACCCCGACGAGGACACGTGGCCCGGTTCCCTACGCGCATTCCCCCCGGGGCTGACCGTCGTCGCCGGGAGTGACCCTTTCGCTTTGGTTTCCGTGCCGTGCGTGAGATTGATGCGATAGTGGTGGTTACCTCTTTTATTTCCCGATGGAAACAACGACCCGCGTCTCTCACAGGTTTTCGGACGGAGTCCATTCTTTTTTTTTCGTCCACGGCGGTCCCGAAGTCGGTCGGTCCCTTTGCCTACCTGCAAACTCGTTTTGCTTACTTGTCTCCCAAGATTTTTCATGTGGCCCATTGTCGAGTCCCTCTGCTCTTTTCCCATTCACCGCGGCTCAGGTGCGCGGCATTGAAAGGGGTGTACGCCATGCCGAATATCCGGTGTCGGGTCTCCTCGAGTGATATCACGTGTGTGAATCCATATCCATGATCTCCTGCTGATCCCATTACGCAACGGAACGCCCATATCGTCCAGATGCGGTTACTCACCTTTGTCAATTCCGCACAGTTATGCTAATACGCTTCATGGTTTGAATCCGTCATTTAAGTCCGCGCATTATAATGTGCCTGTTTACTAATCTGATATCATAATTTTCACGTCGTCTGTAATGCCATCCGTGCTGAGCTTATTATTCTTTCGATGGGAAAAATTATATGTACCTTTATGGAAATCCCAGTAACTAAGAGAGTAGGTACTGGACACTAGATGCCGCGGCATTCTCCGTTATTGTATTGTAATGCAAATAATTTCATTTTTTATTTGAAAACAAAGCAGAAACTTTTATTACTCCAATTTTTAGAAGGCATCACAAACTACGAAACTTTAGTAACAATGCATAGAACCCACTTTTAATGCTATATTTTCATGTTTTATTGCTATTTAGGTTTATAATTCCAGAAATTTCCACTAAAATAAGGCTATTCGATTGATTACATTGAAAAAATAATTTTGTCCCTCTAATACTCGAAAATCGACAACAGTGCGCCGGCTAGTTTACGCGTTTTTTTTCCAATCGCATAGAGACGGTATTAATGAACTAGAAGGGAAAGCAATTGAGTGAAGGAATTTACAAACGGAGAACGGCCAGTCACAGAGAGAAATGTCTTCCTAATCGTGAGAGCTTTGCGGTGTTGATTTCCGGAGACACGACCGGTTCTTGTGTTTTTCTTTCCTTCAACTGCCTCGAAGCACGTCTACGTCCCGCTATTTCCCAACCCCAGGTCTCTCTGTTAATGGAGAATAAGTTTTTTCATGATTGCTTGGATATTCTTGGAGGTCCATTCTGTTTCCTTTTTGTTGTCGTGGACTGGTCGAGGAGTGAGACGAAATGTCGCCACTCCCTGTTTCCTTCTCTCCCATTTCCGTCCCGACTCATTCTTCTCCAACCCCGGGAAAAAAGTCTCTCAGTTCCATTTCCTTCCTCCTTCCATGAGGTTCAAATGAACGAACTCCTCCGTACCGTCAACAAAGCTTCTTCCTGTCTTTTTAACCCAAACCGTAGGTACACCCTTCCGCTCTGCCGGGTAAAAGGCACGACCTTCACTGATCCATTTATCGCCTGAGCTCTAATTATTCGTTCAGGGACATTCTCTTTGTTTGTAGGTAAGTCCCACTATAGCGTTGAGTCATAGTTACTCGGTCGGTCAACGTTTTTTTACCTTAAAAACCGAAAGGAATCCTCCGCTTGGATTTCGTTAGAAATATTTTCCCACGCTCAAGAGTTCCGAC
This sequence comes from Platycnemis pennipes, assembly GCA_933228895.1. Taxonomy (NCBI): domain Eukaryota; kingdom Metazoa; phylum Arthropoda; class Insecta; order Odonata; family Platycnemididae; genus Platycnemis; species Platycnemis pennipes. The sequence continues at coordinate 123,367,562 of OW121848.1, forward strand.
CGCAAACAAACCCCCGTGTACTTTGATATTACATTCATTCGGTTTCTCTGCCGACGTTCTTGTCTTTTCCCATTGGGCGTCCACGCCCATCTTCCACGGGGAGGTTGAAACGAATTCGTCCCCACGACTCGAAAAATTCCTCCACGCACGAGAGAGAGAGAGAGATTGAGGGTGTGGACCACCAACGCACGTGAAGGGGGCGTGGAGCCCGGTGGAAGGAAGAGTCCCCCGTTGTTTGCGGAAGAATATCGTCGCCCGGCATATGGGTGGCTCGAAGGGGAAGGGCTGCTGCCTGCGTCGAAGTGGTCTCGGGAGGATTCTCTAGCGCACCCTCGCTCATTAGCATTACCGGATAAATATTTCCTTCGGCCTTGGAGCATCCTTCTCCTCGCGCGCACGAGATCGGTCTACCTTCTTCCTCTCCCCGTCGATTCCCGTGCGCGCTGCACATTTCATAACGCCTGGGTTGACGGAGAAAATCACTCGCGCTTTGTTCCACTCCATTTCTCCTGGTCATTCAGTGATTATGGCTAGAGAGCGGATGGAAAGATAGCTGTTTCGATCCAACTGGCGTAAAGAATTTATGCGTTAGATAATTTTTGCGTGCACGCTCACATTCTGATCGTTTATGCGCGGACGCGGGTGCGCCGATGACCCGAGAATGACGTTCGCGGCACCGTTAACTTGACCATGAAGTAGTATTCCAGGATTTTCATTTGACTGCGATGGAGGCGAGGAAGAGGAGAAACGATATTGAGGCGAATCATAAAGTGGATTCGGTACGATGATGAAAAATCCTATTTTAACGATTTGTAGCCAGAAATCACAGTGTTCAATCCGAAGGTCAGTTACCCTAGTGTGAGAGCTCAACAAGTACTAAACCCACAGTTCAGGACTTCCGATCAATAACTTAACGCTGTAACCACTGGGATAGAACGCCGTCTTTTTATTAAACATTAAATGTTAATTTAATTATGCTTGGAGAGAATATTTTGATTAGGATTGGGCATAAGAAAGGCTGACGATTGCCCCTGATATTGAATACGATGTAATCTATTAAATTTGTTGTATCTCGTCCATACCAGTGGTTCCTAACCTCTTGAGCCCTAATTTTTCAATCTCAGGAAAGCAGTGTCTCACAAAAAGACATGAAGAAGCTCAGTTTTTACGACTTTTCGCACGATTTTAGTGAAATACGTACGTTTTAGACGTAAGTATTTACGATATCCTCGCAGAAGATAAGGATGAGCTCTAGTCCCACCCAGTAGACCTTGATTTCTTCAGCTACATCTACATTTATCGACATAATACCCTGCAAACCACCGCAAGGGTGTGAATCGTCTACAGACATGTATTATCAATCAGAGAAAATAAATATACGCTTTCTGCCACGAAGACATGCAAAAAATAATACCATGTTGCATCACTACTGCCTAGTGGGATTCGTCCCGCCGGTTGGTAAATATTGGCTTGAAGCTATCGATTTCATAACAACATTCGATGCATTAATGTGAAACCAATATTCTACACTGTTCAATGGAGGTTTTTGGCCCTTGTCTAGCTGGAATCCTGCGCGGGGAATGGACCGAGCGACTGGTACCGAGGAACTCGGAGCGCGGAGCTAATAAGTGGAGGGCCGAGGCGTTGGTTGGACGTCAAGACGAATATAAATTTCATGCCCGAGAGTCCTACGGGTCGCGCCCCCTCTCTCTTCACCCCGACCGACTCCCTATATCTCTCCTCCCAAGATATCTCCCTCTCCGTTCTCTCTCGGGAAACCTTCTCGAGGGGAAGACTTATGACCCTAATCCACGAAGCTCATTCGTGGATGATGTTGGAGGGGTGTGTGTGGAGAGATGGTAGGAGACGTGTGGATGGAGCTGGGGAAGGAATGGATGTTTTTCGGTGGATGAGAAGGGGTTACCGAAGCAGTTGGACGGAAGGGGGGGTGGATCATGTTGATCATCAGGGGAGAGGAAGGGGTGTAAATTTAGAATTAAGGGCCATTTTTATAGAACTGGGTCGAGATTTTCCCTCGCGGTCGTATAATCCCCCTAGATTAATTCGCGGAACTTCATCCTCCCTTCCTGGTTACGCGCTCATGTGTAGGTATTTTATTTCTGTTCAGCGGCCAATTGAAAATTTGCCCCCCGTTAATATCCCATCAGCATGCATGCGGTGGAAAATTAGAGTTTGAATGGACTTTCTTTTTATTAGCTCATTGTTGCCGGAGTGCTGTTAAATTTTTTTCGGAGAAGGAAATTGAGGTTAACACCGCGCCTCTCTCGGGTTACGCACCATCCGTGTTTTTATGCTCGCTGGGGCACGGAAGGAGCGGGGTCGTACTTGGGCGAGGGGGAGAGAGGAGTGAGACAAAGGGAAACGGGTGTTGGCGACATATAATGACCTCCGCGCACGAATTGCATGGGGAGCAAGAGATAATTTTGAGGCGGTAACGAGGTGAACGGGTCGAAAGATCCAGTCCCTCCGTGATGAGTTCATTCGCTAATTTTTTCATCGGCCAATTTTTCCAACCCAGAGATTGGAAATCAAAAGGATGTGTACATCTACATCTACATAATACCCTGCAAGCCACCTCAAATGTGTGTGGCAGGGGGTGAATTCTCACCAAATACGCACAACATATCAACCATAAAAGAGGATTAGTATTAATATATTAGTCTAGACTGCAATATTTAAAAAGATAAAAATAGCAAAGTAAGCATGCAAAAATGTGCTGTTAGTTGGGTTACCTTCAAAGTCCTTATAACAACATGTAACTACCTATGCTATGGATTGATACACCCGTATTGGATATATTTACCGCTATTCATATCCCTAATTGCACGAGGAAATAAGGACATTTTGATGTGTACTTTTCACCTCACCTACACCTTTCGTAGCTTCCGAATTATTCGGAGTAAACATGGGAGCGCTTTCCCCTTCAACGGAGCAGGACTGGCCGCCGGTTATAGTTGCGTCACGAGTCACGAAGTTCAATCGCCATCGCAGTGCGGCGGAGACAGGCGTTGCCTAATGCAATGGGTGGGACTTTCCTAATGACGTAAATACTAACCGAGAGTGGACAGAAAAATTTTGGGGTTATTGCTTTCGTGCAATGGTGAAATTATTGGCCTCGGTAGAGAAAATCAGCGACTTAATTAAATAATGAAATGGGTTTTTCGCCTCAAAAATGAATTGTTATTACAGCATATTGCTCATCTTCGAGGTTGCGGCAAGGGTAGACAATCTACGCAATACCCGGAAGGCTACCGCGAGGGTGTGTGGTAAAGGATGAAAAGTTACCATGCATGAATTATTGACATGCAACTAAGATGTACAATAAAACTAGTTTACAACAACATGTTAGATATGCATACACGATGCACATGCGACTAAATGTTTAGTATCTACATCATAATCTAATAGTCATTAATTGGTTAGGTAAAGTAAATGAATTTAATGTATGAATTTATTTTTGGTGTATATGTAAATGTGTAATTAGTTCGGCATGGCTGGAAATGGGAGTATGTATTGGAGCTAGCGGATTAATATCTGGGAGATTGGCTCTTAGCTGGGAGTCAATAGACGCGTCTTCGGGAGGTGGGAGTGGTGGAGGAGATCTCCACGTGTCACCGCGTCGAACTTAGAGGATGAGCCCGGGAACGGACCTCACGAACAAAAGAGCTAACGTGCGGATAGGGGAAAAAAAAGAGAAAGGGAAGAGTAGAGCGGGGATTGTTTTTATCCGGTCGAGTGTGGTGAATGGAGAGAGGGAGAGAGAGCTAGGCGAAGGATAGCGACAACAATACTGGGAGGAGCGCGCAAAGGATTTGAATTGTTTGGGAGAATGCAGGGAGGAGGAGGAGGGGGTGGCAGGGAACAGTGCAGCCTTGAAAGTGTGGAGCGGACATAAATGGAAAAGGAAAGAATGAGGGAGGCGTCGGTGGGACGTGTGGGACGGAATTCGAAGAGGGAACTCATCAATCTAATCAATTGTGGGCCATGACTTTTGACTGTTCCTTATTCTCTTCGAATCGTTTTCTTAGCGTGGCAAAAATGAATCAAAGCACTCTTAGAGACTTGGTAGTTCACGACTTAGATTAGGAACCTCGTTTCACAGATCTTCTTAAGATGCCCTGAGCATATGGCATATGGTGTAGGTAGGTGCTCGCATTCTTTGACCTTCTCCGGGCCTTTGTGCAAAGCGTTGTCTCCGCTTCGTATCCAAAATAACAACGAGACTCTAGAGAATAAACAAAGAGAGAATGAATAAGTAAATGTCGAGGTAAATAAAATTCCACAAATAGAATAGGAATAATTAATAAGGAATAATTGAGAATGACCTAACGATTAATAAGCAGTTTATTCATCATCATCATCGGTCAACAGTCCTAGGATTGGTATGACGCAGCCCTTCACTCGATTCTTCTATCGGCCAACCTCTTCATATTGACTTAGCTCCTCTCCTTTACATCCTTCACAACGTGCTCCATGTATCTCATACGAGGCCTGCCTTTTCCATTCTTCCCGTTCACTTTTCCCTCGACGATTGTCTTCATCAGGCCATCGTGTCTCAAGATGTGGCTCATTAGGTTATCCCGTCTTCTTTTTGATGTGTTCAGTAGACATCTCTTCTCTCCCGCTCTTCTTGGCACTTCTTCGTTTGTCACTCGATCCACTTCATTATTACGTAGATATTAATCATTTAGCATCACGTAGGTACTTGGTGGGATGCATAACTAACACGTTTCGGTAAAGTAGTGGGATTATGCCTCCTTCTTGCTGGTACGTTGTAAATATGTGGTACTTATTCAACCCCTGTCACACACCGTCGAGGTGGCTCACAGGGCAATCCGCATATGTAGTCCAACGAAAACACTGCAAGTGTGAAAGGAGAAAGCAGAGCCAAAGTTGGAGATTGTTGTTGGCTGAGTGGGTGGTGTGCCGCCTCTCGAGCATCAGTCTTCGGCACCTAACGAACGTCGGAGGCGGCGTTCAGAGCTGAATATTTCCGAGACGGATTTTAGGTGGGCGAGGCCGTAAATATTGCCTTTTTGCCCTTTCCCGGCCCAGTTCCCCCCTTCCTTCCCCTCCCCGCGCGAGTGCATGCGTGGTTGCCTCGGCTTTACTTGGGAACTGATCGGACGATTGCAAATCTAGTCGTGATGGGGGCGGGTGTGTGCCCTCTTCCTGGAACAGACTCACCGAGGGAAAGGAATGGGCTCTATTGGATGAGGGAAGATCATAGAACGAGAGCAGAAGGCTGGAGGGTGTGATGCCGTAGCTTAGGATCTTTCTAGAGATTCGTTGCGGCCACGAATCACATGCGATGAACGCGCCATGTCCTCATTGGCCCCTTTAGTTCCATATAAATTGAACTCATAAAAATCAGCATTTCTATGGACAATATAGGGTAGTAAAATGTGAGGAAACGGAGTCAATTAACCGCAGCGTTCTTATGGAAGTAAGCTGTATTGTGCCTCTCTCATTGAGGAAGAGAATGACCCGCCGCGGGAGAAACTCGTAATGGCCACTTTGCTGAAACGAAGACGCTTAAAGCAAACCTCATCGTATAAAAAATAAAATATTGCATATTTTGAATATATATTGAAATACACTGCTCTTAAGGTTTGTTTGTCGTTGCTTCGGCATAGATTTCCGTATCCCCATCACACGAAACTGTTGGTAGTAATTTTCTTCCACGCATATAGTTTTAAGCCTGCTCATCCTTGTAGTTTTCGTCGCAGCTTATTTGAATCTCAAAAGTGAGGCACAATGTAATACTTGTTCGAGGTAGGCACTTATCGATTATTAAGAATCGATAATTGTTAATTTATATCGCACGGTTTAAGTAGCCATTTGAGTCATATGTACAAATTAGCAAGCTAAGCTTTTGGTGAACTCCTTACGATCACTACTTGAGTTAGGTGTTATACTAGATAAATTTCCTCAAGCATGCAATCCTTCCCCAACATAACGAGTTAACTGCGTTTTCTCGCTGATGTTTTAGCATACTAAAGAGCAATTAAATTCTTCGTGGAGTTAAATAATGTGTGTATTCGTAAATTTGTCTATACGCGCGTGCAGCTAAAGATAACAGTTTGCAGTTTATGCACTAGTTGCGTGTTATCTAGTAATTTTTATGTTTCACTCTCTTCCTGTTCTTTCTACCCTTTTCCGTTTTAATTGGTCATACCACCGTGTCGTTACTTTCGACTTCCTTTCTTTTTGAAAGACTACAGATTGGCATTTACAGCTATGCTAGAATTTGTACGGTGGCAGAATGTTCTTACTGTCGTTTTTGCTATTTCTATGGAAAACCCGTTATGGAATTAGAATTGCGAGAAAATAACACTTCAGATGGCCGCGGGAGAGTTCATTATAGCCTCGACATCACGTTCTCTCCCGAGGACCCCGAAGACCTGTTATAGATATGTAGCGGATTTCTTCCGTAAAGTTGCTCATCTTTTTCCCCCTCCCGTCGACACCAGTCATCTTCTCTGACTCTTTCGCGAAAGTTTCCAATTTTTTGTTGGCTTCCGGAGTTCCTTCAACTGTCTTAATTTCTGTTTGCTGTTTCTGAGGGCCGTTCGGCGAAATCTCCGTTACTTTCGGCCCCGTCCCTTTGAATTCCTCTTAATAACGAGCGATCCCCCCCGTCATCGTCCCCGCGAAACCTGTTCGCCTTGTGGACACAAGCTAGGCACCACGCCGGTTAATCAATTCGCGTTTCGGGTCCTCGTTATCAACGCTGTCCAATAGCGAAACGTATCCCTTCCTTCGGAGCCCGACGCGGGCTCGGGTGAGCCAACGCCTCTCTCGGAAGGCCACATGCCCGGTGGGGGAAATAGGTAGATTGTGCGGAGTCGTTTTTCCAACGCCTCGTCCTTCGACGACTGCGTGGCGATAGTCTTCCGAGGCGAGGGGTGGGTGCGCATTTCTACTTTAACTGGTGCGGCGGCGGCGCGACGAAATTCGCTTCGGGAGTCGGGCGGCGGCGTGGTAACTGGCGCGGGTGTCTCGTTCGGTGCGCGGTGGCTGCCGGTTTATCTTCCCGTGAGGAGACGATAAGGAGGAACGTGTGTTTGTGTGCCGTGTTGTTTCACCTCGTCCGCTCTCCCATCAGCGTTTTCCTTTCCTCCCTATTTCTCGAAGGAGACCGTTCTCGGAGAGCCAAGCGTAAAAACGAACGCGTTCTCCGCGCTGGTCGTGGACGGGGCAAATTATCACTCGGCCATGAGGAGAAAACGACCCCCCATTCCCGCTTCCAGGTCCGCACCAAGACGGCACATCTTCGGGAGGGTTCGTGCCGTTGCTTCCAGGAGGCCATCCTCGTTGAGAGATTACCCTTCCCCACTTTTTATGCTCGCACGTAACGTGTAGTCAAGTCGACCCGCGATCCGACGCGGGTGACCGCCTTTCTCTCCCATCTTCTTGACCAGCCGATGATTTAAAGCCCCCCCTCGCCGTTTTATTCCTTTTTTTTTCTTTTCGTTCCTCGTTGCCTGGGTCGAAATTGAATCGATTCACGCCGGGGTAATCGTCGGATTCTTCTTTGTCTTCGACGGCTTTCACGGAACATCAGATCGTTTGACGGGAATTGTTTCAGTTCACAATAGAAAGGAGGAAGTGTTATACGAATTGTTACATGTACACCACCCCTCAAAACGTCATCAATTCTTGCTTACTGTTCAATCATTGTGAACTCTGCTTGAGCTCGCATGTCAGAATATTCCCCGTGTCTCTTTCCTGAATCTACTAAATACCCTGCAAGTCATCGCAAGGGCGTGTGGCAGAAGGTGAACCATCCCCAGGCATGCATTTAAAATCAAGAGGTCAAGAGGTTTTTTGTTGCCCTCCCTTTTGAGTGATTTGATGTGTAATGTGATGTGGATGAGTAATTTTCCTTGGTAAATTGTTAATTGGGACAGAGTATTCGTTTCGAGATTCTTGCCGCACATGATGCGGGAAATGCCTTCTCTGCGAATGCGATAGTTATGCTATTTGTGATAAGGAAATGCTATACTTTATACGTTTACTGGACTCAAATTTGCATAAGGCATTGGTGGCCTTAGGTGAAGGTACAGCCCCCCCTGGAAGGTAATCCTGCCTTCCCACACGTACCCCCCTTGAAATTCTCCTCCCATTCACATACTCGAGTGCACACTCGATTGAGGGATCGATTGCTCACTCAACAGTGATGGAACAGCCTCCCCTTCCGTTGACCGCAAATGATCCGTCACTTGCTCGCCTCTCACGTGCCTGAATCCCTCGGGCCCCAAGTTCGACTCCCTTCCGCGTCTCATGGGAGGCCCGAAGGATTGAATTCGAACCCGGTTCCCCCGAATCCGCGTCCGCCTCCGAGACCCTCCGGTCAAGAGACCCAGCCGGCATCCAGCCCCGGCGCGTAACGGTACTCTCGGGATTCCTCCCATCCATGGGCCCGACATCTTCTCCATCCCTCTCTTCCGCTTCATCTCTCCTTCTCTCTCACTCCCTCGCTTTCGTCCTCCTCCCCGTCCCTCCCCTTTCCTCTCCGCCGCCCCTCCCTCATACCCCTCCACCCTCCCCTCTCTCTCTTTCTCCTTTCCATCCCTCGCCGTCCGAGGAGCGTGTCTCATCGCCTCGCTCGCATCCAGTCCCCGAGTGGACGCCGCTTTCAACGGTGGCTGTGTCGTGTGCTGTCCGTCGGACGCATGTCGCCGCTTCTTCCTCCTCCCCGGAACATAACGGCGTCCGTGGTGAATCCTTTCGGGTTGGTCCATTGTGTCGTCGTCACGAGTGTGCCCCCTCCGTTAAGTCCAGGATCCTCTACTCCTTCCGCTGGGATATGCGCCCCAAGTATTCCCAAGTGCTCTGTGTGGTTTCGGCGGCCACGGTCCTCCTCGGTTGGCTTGTGTTGTGGTGGTTGCCAGGGAATACGTGATATCTGAGACTCGGGAGTGTTTTTGTTTTCGGCGCCGGATCTCCCAACGTACTTGGTGGATCGAGTATCGCCGTTTGGTTGCCTTCGGAGGCAGCAGTGGTTTCAGTTTGGAGATCTATCCGCGAGGATACCGAGGAATATTTTCGCGCGGCGCCTTTCGGAAAACTCCCATCGGCACTTGCCTTCGTTCTGGTTTTCGTGAGTGTGTGCGTTTCAACAATTCGGGGACGGAAGAATATTCCCCGTGTTGGATCAGGAGCGTTCATTTGTTATTTTCTCCGTTCCTGCGACGACGAATGGTGAGCGAGGCCCCGCCCCTCAACCCGAGAAAGCGTTTCGCTTTCCGGAAGTCGTTCCTCGAAATCGATCGCTCGCGGGTAGTTTGCATGTGGCGGGAAAAGCCGGGATGTGAGAAAAGCGAAGTGTAAGTGGCGCGCCATGTTTTAAGTGATCGGGGAATCGCCAGAACGGGAAAAAGTTCAATAAATCGATTGATAAAAAGGCAGACGAACGTCTTCATATTTGCAGTCCCTGAGTCATCCTTCACCCACTCCCCGACATCAATCACCCTCGTCTTTTCCGGCCGGAAGGACCGCATATATCAGAGTGCGAGGCACTTGTTGCATGGAACCGACCGATGAAGGATTCCCTCTCAGCATCGTGTCCTGCCGGCCTTCGATTCGTACGCTGTCTCTCAATGAGGGTTAAAAGAGAGAGGTCAAGCCTCCGGTGTTTCGTCCTCGTTGTCGTTGGGCCTCGATTGTAAATCTAGGTTCCGCAGAGATCGCGAAGTAGCGGGATGTTATAGGACGCACGCGACTGTGAGTGCATCCATTTGCAGGGAACGTGATCCGTGCTGTCAAGCACTGGCCACATAAAAGCCCGACGAGGAGGAAAGAATTGGGTTGATAAACCCAAGGTACCATCATATCTTTGGTGCTAGGTTGTCAAGCCAAGAAGATCTGTCATCTTGTTTTTTGGGATTACCATTCAGCGTTGTGGTTTGGAATTGCTTCGAGGAATAAAAAAAGTGAAGGTTAAAAACAAGTGTCGTGTCAGTGAGAAATGTTACGGCTGTGGGAAAGGACATTAAAGTTCGGGAGTGTTGCCTAACAGAGTCGTGGACCTGCTCAGGCTCTGCGCAACCTACCTGTTTTTTTCCTAAGACTGGAAAACCTGCGGTCGGAATCCATCGACCTATCCCGCCAAAATCGTGGAAAGCGCCAAAAAAAAGAAGGAAGAAGGTCGTTGGACTCTGTATCGCGGGCGGATTCCGTTCTGGGAGAGAATCGCCGGTCCATCTCCAATGGACTCCACGTGCTTTTCCTTTGGGGGAACCGCGGAGGAACGTCCATAACTCATGGGTGCGTGACTCCTACAAGGGAGAGAGAGAGAGCTGACCCGCGCTTAGAGATGGAACCCTCGACGGGGGACGACCCCTCTTACGAGGAGCGGGTGGTGAAGGTGGAGCCGAGGGGTGGAGGACCAGGGGGTGACGACGCCGAAGAAGCCTCGAAGGGCTCCAGCTGGAGGCAGAGGGGCAGGAAGGTATACAGGGCGGATTCCGGTGTGAGGTTCCAGACGGTGGTGCCGGATCCGCCTCCTCCGCCACCTCCGGCGAAAGAGGTCGTGGATGAGAGAGGTAACGACCGTGCCGGAAGTCACGGCATGTCACGGGAGAACGGCGGCGGGGACACCACCTCCAGCAGGAGGACCTCCCGCAGCGAGGGTAGCGCACGCCATCCGCAGACGAAGGCACAGGAGAGAAGGACCATCAGGGACTGCAGCGCCGTCGTCGCCGGCGCGTCCTTATTCGAGGGGAGGCGTAACGAGGTGGTGGAGGCGGGGGCGTGGGGCCAGTCTGCAGCGGAGCGAAACGGGTGCGTGGAAAACGGGGTCCCCGAGGCACCCGTCTCCGGAAGGGCGTCGACGTCGACGTCCTCCTGGTCCCCGGCCGAAGGGTCTCTGGAGGGAGGTTCCGCGACCCCGAGCGAAGCGACTGCGCCGGCGGAGGATTACGAGGACGAGGAGGACGCGGTGGTGGAAGGCGTGGAGTTCGAGCCCTTCTCGGACACGTGCGAGTCCGACCTCGAAGGGTTGGATCTGGCCCTGTTCGAACCGAGGGAGGGAGGAGGTGTGGGGGGCGCGGGAGTCCAGGGGTCGGATCCCGGGCGCGATCGGTGCGTCGGTGAGGGTGCGGTCGGAGGTGGTGGACAGGATAAGAGTGATTGTGTCAAGGCGCAGCCGCCGCAGAAGCCGGCGAGGAGGAGCAAGAGCCTCCCGTCGCCTCCGCAGGCCGTCAACGCCGTGCCTCTCCTGCTTCGGATATTTCCCGGTATGTGCCTTCGTGTGTGAGAAGCTCTCTCGTGTTTGCTTGAGCGCTCGAGGGACGGTAAAGTGGGGCGTGGGTGGTGGTGGGTCAATGTTGTTTGTTTGTGCGGAAGGCCAATGAGTCAGTGGCGGAGCTAAGAGTTGAGGGCCAGGTTTGCGATCCATGTCGAGCACAAGCAATCGGGAATGAAATTCCTCTTTGTTGATTTCTAATGATGACTCAACTACAACTCACTTATGCTTTGAAAAGAGGCGATGATGTTCTATTGCGTATGTCGATTAGTAAATGTTGTTTTTGGAGATGAGAGATACTTTTAATCTCACCAATACCTTGGCCTTTTAACGGTAGAAGTGATAGTCTTATGTCAGCTTTCATCTATCATTCATTTAAATTAATCAATTTTTTATGTCGATTGCGTTAGAATGACCAGCTGTCAGAAACTATAGTGATATGGAGAAAAATAACTAAACATCCCTATTCCCCGCTTATATATTTTTAACTTATTTCATCTCATAGGTGAACGGAAAGCGTAAATGATTGTGTGCTTGAGTAAGCACATTATTTATACATTTGCAACGATATAAATTAATGACTTTGTTAATATTCGGGTGCATTTTCTTTATCGTATTAGTATATACATCAGTCTATTGTCACCCGTGAGCTATTCATATTTTAATCTTACGAGATGGCTGAGAAAATTCCGAGCATCGAGACATTTTCTCTTCCTTCCATAACCGGAATTACTTTCATTGAGTATTGCACAGTCAAATATTTCGCCTGAGATTTTTTTCCTTCCATACACGGAGTTTTTTTCATATCGTCTTGCCTAGGCGAATGGTATCGCTCGAAGCCAAATTTGAGTGACGACTTTTTTGAAGATTTTAGTCATCCCTTCAAGTACACATCTACATCTACGCAATATCCTGCAAGCCACCACTAGGGTGTGTGGCAGGGGGTGAATATCACCAAGCATGCACTATTGACATGCAAACAAGCAACTATAGGGTCTTATGCAACTACGTTGTTAGTATCTATAGTATTTAAGGGATTAATACAAGCATCATGCACTACAGACTACTCTAAAACATTTCCCCTACCTATCCCTTTGCTATACTGCCTATTCTGTTTTCTTATAGTACGGGGAAAAACTTCCATTTTGAATGTATCACTACGACAATCTAATTCTCTAATATTATTTATCTGGTCGAATACAGCATAATACGCTGGTGTTTTTAATATATGCCTAACATGTTCAGTTAAGCTATCCGATTTAAATTTATGTAAGAGATTTAAAGTGTACTTTAACCTACGCTCTGATAATGATTCCCACCCTAATTCTTGCATTGATTCTGATACACTACTAAACCTATCGTAACACCTTTTAACAAACCTAGCTGCTCTACGCTTCACACTGTCTAGTTCTCTGATCAAACCTAATTCATTAGGGTCCCATACACTGGCTGCGTACTCAAGGTCGGGCCTTAATTTAGTTGGTATGTATTTAACTGCTTTACGGGTGACCTCAAGAAATTCTCTCCACGAATCCTCTGCATGTAATTCTTTGCTTTGTTCGCTAAATAGTACAGTGTGCGAACATCCTGCTGTGTCGATTTCAGAATGGTAACGTTTTCGCGCCCTTAACCTTTGCTTACTCAACATAATAATTTCTCATAATTAGTGCTTGTTAACTGGCTCTGTTTTTGAAATATTGCTGGCCGCGAAAGCCAGGGCCGCAATGCGCCAATCTGGAAACCCAAAGGTCGCGGGAATGAATCAAGCTCAGGGTATGGATATCGTGCTTGCCTTAGGATTAGAAGTTTAGGTTAGACGTTAAAATAAAACGTAAGCCGCCGGAGCCCCTAAAAACCCAAGTTTACTGATCTACTACTGTTTTAAGACTTACTCCTCCTCATATTGCAGCAACGAGAAGTTAAATAACCTAGGATATTTTATATAACTTCGATTTCATTGACGAAGTATGATTTTTATTAGAAATCAAGGTGTTCTTCCTCGAAAGGAAAATACATTCTAGGTGATGAGGACCCTCTCGGCACATTGAAATGAGAAGAGCGAGGTATGAATTAGATTCCTAAATCGACCGGATGCCTCATTTTTAAGCCGGGAGGTCCAAGCCGCACTTGTGGCTCGTCGCCGATTGAAGGAGCGTCTGTTTCGGGTGGCATCACCTGTTGCTGAGGTTCTATTGCCTGCCGATCGGCTCGTCTCAGCGCAGTCGCTCCACATTTCTTCTTCCACCGCGTCGGAACGCATTCCTCGAGAACTCCCGCCTCTCTCTCCCCCTCGTCCCCCCCCCCCCCCCCCCCCTCCCTCGAGGGAGACCGTGCCCCAATTATGGGTGCCTCCGATTCGTTCGGGATACCCACGTCTTTATGCTCATTGGGAACGGACGCCGCCGCCGTTTGGGTGTTTCCGCGTTTTCCCGCTTGACATCTCTTATGTAAACTCGAGAGGAAGGTGGAGGATGTAAACTTTGTGTGTGTGTGTGTGCGTCAAGATTGCATAATAACCCTCCTTTGGTCCAAAGCAGATCGAATGGGAGTAGATTTTTTTCTCAGTGGTTTTACTTTTTTATGCCGTTTTATAGCACTTTCTTTTTTCATCGCTCATTAGTTAGCGTGTGCCGCAAGGTATCCTTTTTTATTTGGTTGCTTAAAAAAAAGCGGCAACCAAGACGTGAAAACTGTGCTAAATCATTTTTATGGGTTTTGTCCGAGTTTTTCTGTCGATATTAGATGTTCTTACTGCCGTTTACGAGTACGCCACTGACGTAACTTTTTGCCTTCTTATACAAATTTGACTTTACCCTCTCTTTCATTCCCTGATAAATACCATGCATTAATTTTATGAATGCAGTAAACTTATATGTTTCATTTTCTCTTAGGCAGGTGGTAAATTCTGTTTTTCAGTTCGTCGTTTGCCAATTAAGGATCAGGAATTACATGCCAATAAAGTTTTATTCAACGCATTAATTTGCATTTAGTCTAGTATTTGTGCGGATAAAACATATTTTGGGAGGGAATTCAGACAATAGATGTCAAAGAATATCTGTGTCGATCTATTGAGAACGATTGAAAAACATTTCCGAGGCTTATGATCCGCATTAAAGGCAGAACTTGAAGCATTGAAATGTGGTGTTACGGAACACTGGTGAAGAGGAAAGGGGCGAATTGAGTAGCTAACGAAAACTTTCTATTCAGAGGAAGAATGAATATGAGTATGCATCTATTCTGACACGAGGACAACCTTATCGGACATAGTTTGTTATAATATGGATCTATAAAGATAGTATCCTAGTTTAAGGTGAGTGAAAAAATATCGTGTGAGATGTTTATGAATTATGTTTACTTAAAGAGGTGTGCTTGTATAAAGGTCAAGTCCATGGGTGGGACATACTAATCATAGGATACGACCATCTATCGTAATGATAATGAGGAAAACATTTTTCTTGAAGCCCACCAAGTATTTTCAAGTTTAAGGAGCTCAAAGAGGATTGCTTCCGTATTTCGTTCGCCGGAGTGGTTTTAGACCCGTTGATGTGAACTTTAAGGCTTCGGTGTTTGCTCCGTCGACAAGGCAGTCCTGCTCACTCTTCCGGTATAATGACTTGAACAATCTCTTCGAATGTCAAGGCTGCTCAGAGTGCTCCCATCTGTTGGGTGTCTTTAACATGCAAGCTCTTTCCTTGAGGGTATTGACTCGGTGAGTGGCACTCTTGATTTTACGCCCCCCGTCACGAGTGCCTACGAATCCAAGCAGTGCAGCGGTGGAATTCTCCTGCAGGGAAAAACTTCCTTCGCCTGGCTGATTGCGTGAGGTTTTTTCCGAGAGTGATGGATGCACGGGGGTCTGAGAGGCGCTAGCCTTTTTCACCTTGCATCTCTAGGAGGGTCATCTTTTTGACCTCCTGCTCCTCGACCTATTCCTAGAGGCCTCGACTTATTGATTCTTCGGCGCGCGTTGGCATCGGAGCCCGCTCTTCCAATGTCTCATGTGGTGAGGACGAGCTCAGCAACCTCTCCGTGAATTTTCGTGCTTGTGAAAGGAGTTCTGCCAGACTACCGAGGAAACTGAATAGACCGCTCCAGCATTGAGGTCATTGTGAGCTCGTGAATGAAATTAGCTGCCCTCGAAAGAGAACGGTGACTCCTTGACGTCACGCATTTTACCTGCTATCGATTGAACGTCTGTGAATTTATAATATATTCTGAGTATTATTTTCATGGTAGGGGAACCTTTAATGGTATCTGTTGATGATGTCGGTGGGGTTTCTTAATGGATTTGTATCCATCACCCATCCAAATTCATCGTCGTCATTCGTACTACAATTACTATTCTGATAATTAGGAATGGAAACTGACTATTGTTATGACGAAGAAGCAATCGCCTCTCTTATTCCGGTGACCTTCTTTCTCTGCACCCTTTTTACCTTCCGGTGATGCCTATAGGTATCTGATATGGTTCAAAGTATCTACATCTACATCTACATAATACCCTGCAAGCCACCACAAGGGTGTGTGGCAGGGGGTGATTGCTCACCAAACATGCACTACATATCATGCATAAAAAAGGAATAGTATTAATATAGTAGTCAGAACTACACTATTTAAAAAAGATAGAAATTGCAAAGCAAACATGCAAAAACATTCTGTTAGTAGGGTTAGCTTTAAGTACTCATACCAACATGCAGCTACCAATGCTATTCATTGCTACTCTCCGATAGGACATATTTACCGTTATTCGCATCTCTTATTGTGCGAGGGAAAAAGGACATTTTGAATCGGTCAGTTCGGCAATCAATTTCTCTAACTTTATGATTATGGTCCAGTCTGCCATAGTAAGTTGGGGTTCGTAAAATATTTTTAACATCATCACTGAAAATATTGCCTTGGAATTTGTTTAAGAGATTAAGTCTAAATTTCAACCTGCGATCTGACAATGATTCCCATTTCAATTCATTTAATAGACTGGTTACGCTAATATAATTATCGTATCGTCCCTTTACAAATCTTGCCGATCTTCGCTGCACACGTTCAAGTTCATTACTTAGACCGATTTCGTAGGGATCCCATACACTGGCAGCATATTCCAAATGAGGTCTAACAAGGGAAAAGTAGCTGATTTCTCGTACATGATCGTCACATTTACCCAATACTCTTTTAATGAAACCCAGTTTGCGATTCGCTTGACCCATTATTTCACGAATGTGTTTACCCCAGGAAAGATCATTTGTCAGTCTTATTCCAAGATATTTAATGGATTCCACGTTTGTTAATTCATTATTACTTATTTTGTAAGTGCTAGGGGGAGAGCTATTCTTTTTCCAAAAATTCATTACAAGACATAAGTATGAGTTTTTTTGATTGGTAACTAATTTTCGCTTCAATATCTACAGCCTATAGGTACATTACATCATTTCTCTGAGGAAATGTTGGAAATTATGCCCAAATTGGAAACTGAATGCACCTTTTTAGTATAACAGCATTATGAAATAAATTAATTCAAGTTTTAAGTTTGATGGAGCGGACAAAGCATGCAAGTTTTAAATTTTATGGAGAATTTCTCTCGTCATAGAAAAAATATATGTAAATAGTATTTAATTGTATGTTAACGTTTTTGTCGTTGCATACGTTTCTTCTTCTTGCAGCCCGTAGTTCTATGAAGGAATAGGGTATCTGAAAAAAAAGTTTTAGTTAGTCGTGATGAGTTGGGTGAGGCGACTGATAGCTAAGGTCATTTGCACCGTTCAGGATAGGCGGCTAATTGGATTTGAGCAGAAATATTTCAGGGAACAGAGGAAGGGATGAGAGGAATCCGGCGTTGGCATTAGCCTACTCTTAACGAAAGGTGCCAAGGGGACAACGGTTTTAACGTCTCATCCAATGGACGGATACCTGTACTCGAAGTGCTCTCGACACAAAACACGACTTGGGACCAGCATACCATTGAAAAATCCTCCATCACGAGAATTCGAACTTAGACCATCAGGAGTCGAGCAAGGGAGGCATGTAGCCAATGTATGGGATCCGAATGAATTAGGTTTGATCAGAGAGCTAGACAGTGTGCAGCGTAGAGCAGCTAGGTTTGTTAAAAGGTGTTACGATAGATTCAGTAGCGTATCAGAGTAAATGCAAAATTAGGTTGGGAATCACTATCAGATCTTGGGTTAAAATACAGATTAAATCTATTACAGGAATTTGTAACAGATATTTTTGCTGTAAATGTTGGATATATATATTTTTTTAAACCAGCGTATTATGCTGGATTCAATCAGAATCCTTAAATTAGAGAGATAGTTTGTCGTATCAATGGAGTTAAAATGTCATTTCTCCCCCGCACTATTAGGGAACACAATAGGCAGCATCACAAAGGGATGGTGCCTAAAGGGTAGGTGAAGATTTGTAGAGTAGTCTGTAGTGTATGATGCATGTATTAACAACCAATCCCTCTAAAACCATGTAGCTGCATGTGACCTTATTATGCAGCATTTTTCCATGTAGTATCCTAGTTGCTCGTCAATGGTGCATGATTGGTGATCTTCACCTCCTGCCACATACCTACATCTACATAATACCCTGTAAGCCACCATAAAGGTGTGTAAGGGGGTGAATTCTCACCAAACATGCACTACATATCATGCATAAAAAAGGATTAGTAATAATATATGTAGTAGTCTAAACTTCACTATTTAAAAAAGATAAAAATAGCAAAGTAAGCATGCAAAAACATGCTGTTACTTGGGTTACCTTCAAGTCCTTATACCAACATGCAGCTACCTATGCTATACATTGATTCACTCGTATTGAACATATTTACCGCTATTCATATCTCTAATTGTACGAGGAAAAAAGGACATTTCGAATCTTTCAGTTCGGCAATCAATTTCTCTAATTTTGTTAACAAAGAAAGGAAAAAACACGAGCCAAATGCACAAAAATAAATTTTACTTCGACCCGGGTTTCACTGTATTACAGCTTCGTCAGGTACTGTAATACAGTGAAACCCGGGTCGTAGCGAAATTACTTTTTGTGGATTTGGCTGATGTTTTTTCTTTCTGTGTTATCATGTTTCGCTTCCACTCCATATCGACTGAATCTTCGGAATTAGTTCTCTAATTTTGTAATTATGGTCCAGTCTACCATAGCAAGTTGGGGTTCAAAAATATTTTTAACGTCATCACTGAAAATATTATCTTGGAATTTATTTAAGAGGTTAAGTCTAAATTCCAACCTGCGACCTGCCAGTGATTCCCAATTTAATTCATTTAATAGACTGGTTACGCTAATATGGTTATCGTACGGTCCCTTTACAAATCTTGCCGATCTTCGCTTCGCTGCACACGTTCAAGGTCATTATTTAGACCGATTTCGTAGGCATCCCATATACTGGCAGCGTATTCCAAATGAGGTCCAACAAGGGAAAAGTAGCTGATTTCTCGTACGTGATCCTCGCATTTACCCAATACTCTTTTGGTGAATCCCAGTCTACGATTAGCTTGACACATTATTTCACGTATGTCTACCCCAGGAAATGTTTTACCCTCGCCATGGCTTCTAGTGTATCGCGTAGATGTAGGTACATCTACATCTACATAATACCCTGCAAGCCACCATAAAGGTGTGTAACAGGGGGTGAACTCTCACCAAACATGCACTACATATCATGGATAAAATTTGTAATTAAAAATTAAAATAGCAAAGCATACATGCAAAAACATGCAGTTAGTTGGGTTAACTTTAAGTCCTTATACATACATGCAGCTACCAATGTTATTCATTGCTACACTCGTACTGGATACAAAAAAGGACATTTTGAATCTGTCAGTTCGGCAATCAATTTCTCTAATTTTGTGATTATGGTCCAGTCTACCATAGTAAGTTGGAGTCCCCAAAATATTTTTAACATCATCACTGGTCTTTGATGAAGATGAAGGGGTCTATGTAGATGTAGATGAAGGGGATGCCTCACGTCATGTACCCGATACAGGTAACCAAAATACCGAGTGACTTTACCCGTGACTTGTATTCCGACTAGTGTTTGTCTCTGCCGCTCCATTACGCCGCTCGAGAGGAATTCCGCTTCCGAACGAGTTGGCTTGCTCTGGGCCTCTCTCCCTTCGAGCATCCGACCCAAGCACGGAATTAGCCCGGGAGCTGCATCGTGTAAGCCGCGCCTCTTCGGCGCGGTAACTCGTCGATCTGCCGCAGACCTTTCCGCGCCGGAGAATGTCAATGACGTGTGCGTCTGAATTACTGAGGGTCTGGCGGAGAATTACTCACTCGCTCCCGCATTCCGTTCATAAGCTCCCTCTTTGAAACATTTCCCTCTCTCTATTTCCCTCCTTTGTTTTTTGAAGGCTCAACTTTCAAAGGACGGAGAATCACTCGTTCTTGAGGCATGGTGAGTAATTGCTCGCCTGCAAACTTGAAAACGTCGAGTTCTTTCGCACCCCAAGGCTAATGCCAGCGATGAGTTGTCTTCGGGAGCGTGACGTAGGTTCGGCACTGCTCCCCCCGGTATCTTGTGAGCTAATACCAACTGCGCTTTCGTTTCCTTCTTCGAAGGTCGGCGTGCAGGTGAAAATTTTCTCCGGGTAAAGATATATATTGCCTCGTGGCCGTAAAATCTACATCGGTCAGCTTTGTGGAGAGGAACGGTGAGAGAGGCTATGAAATGACGTGAAAATCTATCAGCTTCTTCGTAAAGAGCCGTAAAAGATTTTTATGAGAATTCTTTCGATCGGAGATGCGAGTCAGGAGAGAGAAGTTATTTTTTACCTTTGTTTTTGCGATGTTTTCGAAACCGGATGCAGTTCCTTCCACCGCAGTTCGAGGGTTATAAAATGGGCATTTTTATTGGGTACCTATAACCGAAAATTATTAGAATTGGTGCCAAATTTTTGCATTTTTGACAGTGTTTCTCCCGTGTCCATTTACCCGTAGACATTAGCACGTGGAGTAAAGTCAAGGTTAAAATCTTTGTTCGCTATTTTGGTAGTCATTTAATGATAGGTAATTATTTTTATTTTTATTTAATGTTAGGTAATATTTCGATACGTGTATTCGACATTTTTGCCTTGACTTCATCTTCATCTACAGCTACACGATACCCTGGAGGTGTGGCAGGGGGTGATAATCACTAAGCATGCACTACCGTCATGCAAACAAGCAACTATAGGGACTCATACAACTAGATTGTTAGAGTATTTAAGGGATTAATACATGCTTCATGCACTACAGACTACTCTAAAATATTTCCCCTACCTATCCCTTTGCTATGCTGCCTATTCTGTTCTCTTATAGTACGGGGGAAGATGCCATTTTGAATCTATCAGTACGACAATCTATATCTCTAATCTTATTTGTCTGGTCGAATCTAGCATAATACGCTTGTTTTTAATATGTTCCTAACATCATCAGTCAAGTTATCCGATTGAAATTTCTCTGATAGATTCAATCTGCACTTTAACCTACGCTCTGATAATGATTCCCACCCTAATTCTTGTATTAATTCTGATACACTACTCAACCTATCGTAACACCTTTTAACGAACCTAGCTGCTCTACCCTGCACACTGTCTAGTTCTCTGATTAAACCTAATTCATTCGGATCCCATATTTCACGGATGTGTCTTCCCCACGATAAATCTTTAGTGATTGTTACGCCTAAATACCTAACGGTTTCATCGCTTTCGATCTTCGTGTTACTAATTTTATAGGATCGCTCTATTGAATTATTCCTCCTCCAAAAATTGATAGCTACACACTTTACAAGGTTAAGTTCTAACTGCCATTTTTCGCACCACTCTTGTATTGCATCTAAATCCTTGCTAAGCGATTTCCTGTCTTCTTCTTTTGATATACCCCTATACACTACCGCATCCTCTGCGAAAAGTCTAAGCTTACTACTAACTACGGTTCTCAAATCGTTCCTCTTCATGTCCCTCTTCCCTCTCGTAGGAAGTAGTAAAAACTTCTGGTCTTCTGTATCATAAATAGCCCTACTGTTTGGCGAATGCTTTACATCACCGCCAGTAGAAATGGCCTCCTTCAGAGGATTGTAAAATAAACGGATAATACTCCATCTTTTGTGATTTATAAGCCTATTAAATTTCTCGGTCACTTCGTTATTTTTATTCGTCATTCAATACCCTTTCGTACGACCAAAAGGTATAGGCAGTTTAAATGGTGCCATCTACATATACGCAATATCCTGCAAGCCACCGCGAGGGCGTGTGGCAGGGGGTGAAGATCACCAAGACTATCACTATAGACAAGCCACCCTCATTATACAAGAGAGGAGCAGAACTACCCAATATTTTCAGCTGACTGGGTCAGGATGGGGTGCGAAATATACTCCTACTTGGCGTAAGCATAGAATAAGTACTGATTGTACTTAGTATATACGTACATTATCCATACTTTCTGGTATAAGCTCGCGTAGTCGGCTCTCGTCTGAAGCGCGTCATTTCGAACTTGAACGTGTGCAGCGAAGATCGGCAAGATTTGTCAAGGGCCAGTATGATAACCTTATTAGCGTAAACGTTCTATTAAATGATTTAAATTGGGAATCATTGTCAGATCGCAGGTTGAAATTTAGATTTAATCTCTTAAATAAATTCCAAGACCATATTTTCAGTGATGATGTTAAAAATATTTTGCGGACCCCAACTTACTATGGTAGACTGGACCATAATCACAAAATTAGAGAAATAGATTGCCGAACTGACAGATTCAAAATGTCCTTTTTTCCTCGTACTATTAGGGATATGAATAACGGTAAATGTATCAAGTACGAGAGTAGCAATGGATAACATTGGTAGCTGCATGTTGGAGGACTTAAAGCTAACCCAACGAACAGCATGTTTTTGCATGTATGCTTTGCTATTTTAATTTTTAATTACAAATTTTTATGCATGATATGTAGTGCATGTTTGGTGAGAGTTCACCCCCTGCCACACACCTTTATGGTGGCTTGCAGGGTATTATGTAGATGTAGATGTCGTGGAATGCGCGTGAAGTACTTTTGTGATGAATGTTTGTGCGAATAAATGGTTACCTTGACTTATATGTAGTACGCACCGTTGCATCTCACACCAGCGCGTGCGTGAAGAGGAGTGTCCTTGGATGGAGTTGTATCGCCCTCCCCCGGATTCAATCTCCATCGAACATTCGTTTCGTGGTCAGAATCATTCGACGACGACGTTCATGCTGCTTGGTTCTCCTCCCCTCTCGTCCCCCTTCTTCGTCCTTCCCACAAGACGACTTCTCTTTAACGACCCGCACCCACCAGTATCCTTTACTCTTCGACACCCCATTCGGACGCTTACGCATTCTCTCACGCTCAAATGTCACGCCGCCGAAAAGGTCAAGCCTTCTCGCTGGGGGCGACCAGTCCCCGCGAGGCCTCTGATCAATCCGCTCCTTCCACCGCGAGCGATTCCACCTGCTTTATTCATTGAGCCCCGGATGCTGTCGGCGAACGTTTCTTTCACTTGTTTGCGCCGTGCGTCCGGTGGATATTGGCAAGGATAAGGGCGTTTTGTTTACCGCCCGCGATTCTCTGTGCTATTGGTGGTGGTGTGTTTTCTTTCCTTTTTTGTCTTGGCAGGTTTGGAGTGTGTGAAATCCCTTTCACTTAGCACCACTTTCGAAGGGAGTTTACGAGTTTAGACACGAAACAGACGGATGGGTGGGCACGGCGAGATGTTTGGGTGGAAATATCCGCAATCGATTTCAGTCCGAGGAAAGTGTTTCGAAACGTTCTTCAATCCGTCGCTGTTTTGACGTCGGGGAGTTTGCTGAAATTTTCCGCCGAAAGAAATGTAGTTATTTTCATACTTTTACCTCCTGGTGTCGTTAAGGTTTTTGTATGTAAAAAAATGTCTGTGAACGGTGCCTCCAGAACTGACGGCCTGAATTACATGAGAGAATGATTAATCTTTTTTAATCTTTAACCTTCTTAATGTTAAACTGAAAATATAAACAACTGATCTTTGTCCATAACAGAATTTTTTCAAACAATAATGCATTCACATTTGTATGTATAGTTGTATTAATATCATACCATTAGGATTTAACCTAGCCTAACCTTGGACCTTTCAGCTGCTCTACAGCAATTTAACGGCGGAGCAAACGAAAATATTAATTATTCCCACCATCAGATTATTTAGGCGTATTTTATCATTCGGATACGACATTAGAGTGATAAAATAATTAGTGTTATCATATCGGTCTGCTCGGGGAGTATGTATGTATTGACTAGTTATCCAGGCCAAGCTAAGTTAGAACCCGATATTTTCCATGGAATTGCCTGGCTTCTACCTCAGGCGTAGTGAGTTTCGGTCATTATTGCACAGTAAATTTGGTACATCTATGGTACATTAATATTAATCTAATTTTGAAATTTGTTGACGGCCTTTGTAGTTATTTTGAATGCTTTGTCGCTAAGATATTACCTCGCGTACTTCGAGTGTTCCGACGATTGTCTTTTGTCAAGGTTCGTCAACTTTCGCTGACAGGGTCTACTTCGCCTTCCTTTCATTGATTTCCACTTGGCGGAAAGTAGCATCTTCATGTCATCGCTCGGTTCGTCTTTGTCAGCGGAGTCTCTTTCATCTCGTGTTTATTATGTCCGTTTATTTAGGGAATCCGGGACCAGTGGATTTCGTTCGGTGCCTCTCTCCGCTTGTTAGCCATTCCGAGATTAAATTTTCCCTGGCTCCCCGATCAAATATTTGAAGTGTTCCCGTCTCCGTTGCATACGCCGCGTTGCGCAATTCCGCCTCCTTCACATTCCTCGTGGTCGCTGCTTTCCCTTTTCTCCTCTCTTTCGAATCGATCCACAAAGAAATCGCGGAGAGGAGCAGATGTCGCCGTCGAAAATATCCGAGTGACTGAGCGCGTCGGGTGTCCTCATCTGTCCAACCAACGGCATCGTTCCTCCTGTTTGTTTAAAAATCAATGTCACCGCACGGAGAAGATTCAATTTTTTCTTTATAAATATTCATTTATGCCAGGAAAAGGCTCCGTCGCTCTGAATTAAATTGCATTTTGTTCAACTAGTCGCTTTTTATTCGTATATATCTTAGGTTTTTCCATGACTCCGTGAGCTGTAGTCTAGATTTGATTCCATTAATTTTATCTATTTCAATAAACAACAGATTTAAATAACTTTCATAAGTTTGGTTCCTTGATAGTAATGCTTTGCTTGGTTGGTTCGAACCCTGCCAAACAGCCATGCAGTGGGTTGCAGTATATTGCGTTGGTGTAAATAAACCCTTATTTGAAATTGTTGGACTTTGGACTAGATGAGGTGAAATTAATGTAGAATGCAACTTACACGACGGTCAAAAAAGTTCATTTTTCATATACCGTGCGGTTGGAGGAAATGAATACGTTTAAAATGTTTTTAGCACAAAACTCCGTTTAGCACCGCGGTGTGATGCATGCAAATTATGCCTAAGAGCCTGTGAAATAGGAGAGAGAGATTTTTCTTCATACCCATGTTGATTCTGAACATAAATATCTTAACAAGATGGGTGAAGTATCTGTCCAATATGAAGTTAGTTTTGAGGTGAGAGGCTGGGTAGAACGTGAAGTTACTCCGCTTCCGTGGCAAATTAGTTTTCAAGAGTGGTGTGCCCACAAGCAAGATTTATAGTTGTTTGCTCGTTGATAATGCATGCCTGGAGTGAACTCGCCCCTGACACCACACCTTTACGGTGGATTGTAGGTTACACTATAGATATTTTTATTGATGCCAAGCTCTTGAGTTCAAATTTGAAGTTGGAGCGATTAAATCAATCTCTTTTGTTGAGAATCCATGCCGGAGAACTGAAGTAAACTCTCTGTTTATAATGATTTTCTTGCGGAGCGAGAAATTTGCCACCGAAGCCTTCCTCGTCGATGCGTCAGTCGGCTCCAGGACCTCCTCGGCGCGTCAAGAGAGCCTCCAGGGTGAATGGGACGTCGTCGACGTCTCCCCAGCGGCGAGACCGCCTCACCGCGGCCCCGAGTAGGCGACCGTGATGGACGCCACCCATCTCCATCCGCCTCGAGATAATACGAGATGGGACGGCTTCCCCCCACCAAGCACGGTCGTCTCCTCTTCCCCGCCTTTCTCCCTCATCTCTCCGTCCGCCAAAGCCGAGCCTCGCGATCCCCCAGACAAAGGGCTCTCGGAGAGAGACTCCCGTTTCGGAAAAATATTTACTCGACCGTGTATGACAAAAAGCCGTCCGTTAGGAAGACAAGTGCCTTCCCTCCCCTCTTCCCCGACCCTTGTCGTGGCTTAGCATCCAACATTGTCTTCCCTATCGTGCTCTGCGGCCTGGCCGCCGGTGAGGCATGAAATCTTTCCCACCATTCGATTCAAATGATATGGCGTTAGGAAACGTTGCGGTGACCTTCAAAAACAACAGGCCAGCCATGATGTTTCTCCCGTGACTCCCCCCGTTCTTCTCCTGTTGCTCCTCCTCCCGGAGCCCTTTCCCTTCTCCCGCCTTCTTCTTCGTTCGCCTTAGGGCCGGAGGGAAGGAGGGAGGACCAACCTCTCGTTTCTGAGTCCATCCTTATGACTGCCATAAAGCACTCGGCGAGAGACTTGATGTGGAAGAAAAAGGGGAGGGGGATGCTGCTTGGAAAGGATTGCGGTGGTGCGGCGAGTGGGTTTGAGGGAAGGTTGGGGGTGGCTGGGGAAATGCGGGGGCGTTGATCGAACTGGAGGTGAGGAAGTGCGAAGCAGATGGACACAAAGATAAAGGACTCTGTGGAAGCATTCACGGCATGTTTGTTGTTTTAAATAAACGCACTTAAGAGTCAAAGGTCTATTCTTAAATTTATTTCCCGAAGCTGTGACCAGTTCGCAGATGAGTCATGGTGTTTTCATATGCCGCTAATTTCGATTGAATTTTTTCGTTCCCATTTCGGAAAATA
The DNA here is from genome assembly GCA_933228895.1 of Platycnemis pennipes. NCBI lineage: Eukaryota > Metazoa > Arthropoda > Insecta > Odonata > Platycnemididae > Platycnemis > Platycnemis pennipes. Next base: position 123,393,777 of record OW121848.1, read on the forward strand.
TCTATTTTTTGCTCAAATGCCGCTGGAATTTTTTTTATACTTACAAGGCAAAATGAGGATAGCAATTCTTGTAACGCGATTATGCTGCTTTGCAGCGTCGATGTCTGGAAGAAATGCTGAAGTACCATTTTTTCTTTATTCCTTTTACAGAATGTTTCGTGCAATGAATACGTGTTGAAAATGAAATAAGTATGGTATTTTCCCTCCCCTCTGTTTAGCCATATCAGCTCGGATCGGGTTGGTGTGGTGGCTAGAATAATGACCTCCCATCCCGAGGGCCCGGGTTCGATTCCCGGCAGTGGTGGATTTTTCAGTGGAAAACCGGTCCCTACTTGGGTGCCTAGTGGAGGGCAATTCAAGAACAGTACTCCGTCCGTCGGATGGGACGTTAAGCCGTGGTCCCTTTGGCGCCTTTCGTTAAGAGTAGGCTAATGCCGACGCCGGGTTTCTCTCCACCCTTCCTCCGTTCCCTAAAAACTCCTACCATTACCCAATTACCCACCTATCATATATGGCGCAAATGACCTCAGCTGTCGGTCGCCTCCCCTAAATAACCAACCAACCAACCAACCAACCATCGGATACTGTTAGTTTTGTATTGGACCTTGAAATATGAGACATTTAGCTCTCTAATTTTTGTGGAAAGGTTCCAATAAAATAAGTGCCAATAGTACAAGCATTTCCACCAATTTCTTCTTGTCCGAACGCTGTTGGTACAACTGCTAGTGTTTTGGTAATAATCACCCGTGAACCACTTTTTTTTTTCTTTTTCCTGTCACCAGTATTAATGGATGAGTTAGCTCCGGCGTGAGAAATCACTTGAATTGACGTGCTCCAGCCAAGAAAACGGTGGACGAATTTAATTTCAATGCCTTGGCTTGTAAGGATGCGGCCTTATAGTAGCTATTGTGAGTTTATTCAGACGGACACGTCACATGAAAGAGTTCCTATCAAGGCCAAGTTGAAAAGAGGATGCGGGAGTAAAGGGTTCGAAGGCGGGGCGTGGAAGATGAAAAGAAATGGCAAGGAGCGTAAGGGACACTTGACAGATGATGTAATTGGTAAGGAAACGGAGACGTCGGGGTCCAACCCCTCCATTTAACCCTCATTTGTGCGTGGCTTTACGAGGAATTACGGCACACTTATAACACCCTCAATAGGCATAATATGACAGGGGCTAAAAGGAGAATAACAAATTTTAGGTCCTGAATGGGATGGGGATCGTGTGTACGCATCCCGGGAGAGAAAATGATATGTAAAAGAGGAGTTAATTCACATTTGAGGCGGGTTGTTTGACGCGCCGTCTCTTTGAGGAGGGAGTATCAATTACTCGACTCCGTTTCGCACTTGTGTATGCTATCATATGCTCCATCATTGTTGGCGTACAGCTTGTTTTTCATTCTGCGCTCGGATTATCGCCGAATAACAGAGTACTTATTAAAAATAAGACGGGACAACCTAATCGGCCATATCTTAAGACACGATGAAGACAATCGTCTAGGGAAAAGTGAACAGGAAGGGTGGAAAAGGTAGGCCTCGTGTGAGTTATGTAGAACAGGTCGTGAAGGATGTGAAAGAGAGGAATTACGTTAATATGAAGAGGTTGGCCGGTAGAATAATCGAGTGGAGGGCTGCGTCAAACCAATCCTAGGATTGTTGACCCGTGATGATGATGATGAATACAGTACATACCTATTCCCAACCGTCCAGTGTTTCGTTTCGGATGAAATGTTAACTACCTTTCCCAGTCTTGCCGTTCTCGTCTCTACATTCAAAGCAGTATATAATTTATGCTTCGTCGCTTCTCCGTCCAATGCCTCATAATCAAAGGTTGAGGTTAGATTCCCAGTTGTTTTATAATGCAGTGGGTCAAATGGTGGCTCTGTTCCGCGATCTGTGCGGCAATCGGGTATCAGAATGAGTCCAGTCCCATGCTCTTTTTTCAGCCATTGTTATCTCGCCTGAAATGCGAAATAACGGTAACCGTTCGTTAATCGTACGCAAATAGTACATATGCATATCATTACGTGGGACAGTAACGAAAAAGTTTCCCATATTCACCATTTCGACCGATCCAACAACCTAGCGTGAGGCAAGGTTGAAGGAAAAGAAATTCTCCCCCCCGGCTTCTGTTAATTTTCTTCCCTGACAACTCACCGATCCGGAACCTCTCACTCGGGAAAGGGATTGAAAACGCCGTCGTCTGCGGAAACGAGGGTGTGGCCTGTAGAGGTGTTGGCAGGAGCGGAACGGAAGGAAGGTTTGACGGAGGGAGGAAGTGGGAGTGTGAGGGAATGCGGGATTTTGAGGGGGGGAACAGTTTCGATGGGGTGTTACCGAAGAATGATGAAGATTGTAGAAAAAAGGGCAGGCGCTGATGATGAAGAGAGGCCAAACGTAAAATTCAATGCAATGCAAACAACATAGATCGAAATTAGGAAAACAAAAATAGGAGGTGGAAGAGTTCTGTTACCTGGGAAGCCGAGTAACGAGCGATGGACGAAGTAAAAGAGATATTGCCCGTAGAATTGCCCAAGCGAAAAGGGCACTTTACCAGAAGAAGATTCTGCTTACAGCTGCAAATACAAGCGTGGAAGTGAGGAAACATTTCATTAGAACATACGTTTGGAGCATTCTACTATATGGCAGCGAAGAATGGATAATAACAGCAGCAGAGAAGTCCAGACTGGAAGCTTTTGAAATGTGGTGCTACCGAAGAATGATGAAGATAAAATGGATCGATCGAGTAACAAACGAAGAAGTCTTAAGAAGAGTGGGAGAGAAGAGATATCTGCTGAAAAACTTAAAAGAAGACGGTACAACTTAATAGGCCACAGCTGAAGACATGATGGATTGATGAAGACAATCGTCGAGGGAAAAGTGAACGGGAAGAATGGAAAAGGCAGGCCCCGTAATAGTTATATGGAGCAAGTTGTGAAGGATGTAAAAAAGAGGAGCAGTATGAAGAGGTTGGCCGATAGAAGAATCGAGTGGAGGGCTGCGTCAAACCAATCCTAGGATTGTTTACCGATGAAATGATGATGAAAAGTTTCGATTTAGACATATGCAAGCGAGGATATAGCCTCCTTATTCTTGGCCCTTATTGCTCGGGAGATAGATAACATGACAAGTAAATGATTGGAAAATAGAAAACTTGTTAACGGACCTGCACGGTAGCGTGGATTTCCAGAAATTGAGTGTCGTAGCGTTTTAGAGAAAAACATCAACAAGAAAAATGATCAAGAGCATGTTTATTTTACTGCAGAGGGGATTGATGCGTAAATGTGGACAAGAGAATACATCTATATCTCCATAATATCCTGCAAGCCCCCATAAAGGCAGTGGGTGGATTCACACCAAGCATGCATATCATATCATGCATAAAAAGGACCAGTAACTATACTCTAAACTTGACAGTTTAAAAAGCGATATAAAAAGCAAAGCAAGCATGCAAAAACATGCTATTAGTTGGGTTGGCGTAAAGTCCTTATTCCAACATACAAATACCTATGCTGTCCATTGATACACTTGTATTTATACTATTGAACATATTTACAGTCTTATTTGACGAGGATATACTATGCTGCTACTGTTGGATATATTCCTAATTGTACGAGGAAAGGTTCGGCCATCAATTTCTCTAATTTTATGATTATGGTCCGGTCTACCATAGTAAGTTGGTGTTCGCAAAATAGTTTTAACGTCATCAGTGAAAATATTGTCTTAGAAATTAGTGAAAAGATTAAGATTAAATTTCAACCTTCGATATGATAATGATTCCCATTCAGTTCATCTACGTAATTGGTTACGTAGATTAATGCACGACAGGTTATGCAAATAAATAATAATAGTTAGTTCTTTTTTAAGTATTTTTAGAGAATAATTTACTTTTCCAGAGGTGGCGGGTATGTTTCGTAGCTCGGCCGCCGCAAATATTAGGTGATATTTTGCGTCGGAAGCTGTCTTATTACGAACTCCTGGCACGCATTTCCGGAAACGCAGCCGAAGGAGCATGGTGACTGTAAGATGGGCAGCTCGGCGGGGAGCTGTGCATCCTGACCGCTCGGACCTTGAACGAAGGGCGAGTGCGATGGAAAAGGAGGAGGAGGTGCTGGATGAGGGAATGGAGAGAGAGAGAGAGAGGATGATGGAGAGGGTGAAGAAGGCCGGCTCTCTTTTCCCTTTCTCTCTCCGCCCTTTCCTATCTTTTTCTCCCCTCCTTCCTTGCCTTTCCTTGGAAAGGAACTCGCGGGCAGGGAGAGGATTGTGGGGGGCGAGAGAAAGAGGGGGGGAGCTTTCTTTCGGTTCACGGACTCGCCGACGGTTTCCCTTCCTCCCCTGTCGAGTGATGATGTTGCGGATTGCGGGCGGCGAATATTCGTCGGCGTCTGCCGAAGCGCTCCGTGGCTGGGCCGCCTGTTTTTAGGGCCGGCGGGCATCTTTGGGAGGGGATATGGGGAGACGAGAGATCGATGTGTGTTTGGGTGGGAGGCAGAGCACAACTCCGTGTACTCTCCACGAGGAGGTGCGAGGGTGAGCAGTGGTTACACTGGGAGCCTCGAGCCAACCAAGTGTGTATGCGTAGCGGCGAGGGAAAAGTTCTGCGTGGTTGATTGAGCGAAACCAGGGAGTAATTTTTAGATATAAGAGTCAAGCCAGTACCTCACCGCAGTTTTGAAATTGTACGGAATCCATGAATATATTTCCATAAAAAAGGGAATGTTGAGTAATAAAATAATAAGTTTGAATGAATACACTATGGTACGTCGATATAAAAATGGGACTAATTCACACAAACATATTCTCTCATTCTCAACATATCTCACATAGTCTCACGATGGGCGTGCATTTCCTGAGAAGTTTCTGTGGTTCCTATCTGTAACTTGTCGTTTTTAATGTAAGACACCAAGAAGACCAAGTTGGCAGTTGTATATGAAATTATGATAGTTTCCCTTGCAGACACCTATAAACGCTTTTATGAATCATATAAAATTTTGTATATTCAATTTCAATTCAAAGCCACTTATCCGTACCCTAAGAGCCACATGTACCTCGCCAGCCTCCTGTTGCCGATACCTGACCCAAGCCGTTTGAGGATGAGAGGCTCTTCTCTCTTCGTCTGTGTGTGAAAAACATTTTATTTAATAGCTATTTACTCAGTGTAATCTCTCTCGTAGCAAGACTGGATACACACAGGATATTCATCATGATACTTTTTCGATTTGTATTGCTTAGATAGGTGATCGAAAGAATTCAGTTCGCAGACCGTGAGGTATTTTATCTTTAGTCGTCGGTTTTAAGGGCTTATTTTCTGATTTCTTCATATATTCAGCGATTGTAGGAGTGCATATAATTTATTCTCAACTAGCCTAAATGAAGTTATTTTTTTCCTGTGCTATCTATTGATTTCAGACGCTTGGAAGCCGGTCTATGTTTTTACCTTGAGGTGGGCTTGATAGTTTTGATAGAAATCACTTCGTTTAGATTCAAGCATAATCAGTATTTCAATCAAAGGGTTGATTTACTGCAATACTTCATTCTGCCCTATTCAGTGTTAATTCCCTGACGCCCTGATAGGTTTTCTCTTTCTCGTGCTTCTTTATTTGCCCTATATACTTGTCCCCTCGTCTTCTTCAATGGACCTTTCCTTCAAGTTTCCCTTCTATTATATTTCTAACTAATCCATTGTGCCCAATTGGATCCAAGGTGGGATTTATTCGGTGTTGGGAACGTCTGATCTTGTATATGCAGCATAGCACTCTATGCATATGAATATTACTTCTCAGTTTTGGAGATGCATTTGCGAGTTTTGTGAAATGTTTAAAATATAACCCCCTGCTTATCTTTTGTCTTCGCCAAAACCTAAAAATATGACACTGCGCAATCCCGTCGAATAAGAAACCAATAAGAAAAACGAGCAAGAAGGATGATTTCATAGCATTATTATTTATTTATTATATCTTAAGTTTCTTCGACTTTTGATTTTTATGGCTTTATTGGTTTTAATAATTGATATTAATACTGGTTCGTGTCTTCCTTCAGTTAGCTTCCTTATATCACTTCCCTGACGTTAGGTCTAAGATTTTGTTACGCCTGAAGAATAATGCTATCTATAATTTCATCGGCCATCTCCAAGGTTTATTTATCCAAGAAACTTAATATGCAGACCTGAATGTGAATCCAGTTTTTCCGCGGCAAAGAGTGACTAATCAAAATGTTTGTATGCTTAAAAGACTCCAGCAATTCTTGCTTTCTCTACCCAAACCATCCGACCTTGCGTACGTGACGTGCGTGTGGTGTAATTTTATAGTGGTCATCATCCCATTATCTCATCAAGATAGCAATTTTCAGTGGTAATCGCGAAATCGTTTTCAAGAGCTGTTATGGCGGAACTGTTACTTGAACTTTGTAGGAAATCTGAATAATACATTTCAACTTAACGGATCACAATTATCCAGAGGCGGTCAGTTTCCGCACTTAGTTTGTGCTAGCCCCGCTTGCTTTGACTTTTCTATTTTAGCGACGGGAATACGAGGAGGTGAGCATTTGAAGTCAGGCTTGAGAGATGGGTTGAGGATGGAAGGGCTTGGTCGAGTCTTCGCGTACGTCACTTTTTGCGCCCGGAGCAGATACCCTTCCAGAGTCCGGAAACAAAAAAATATATGTTGCGCGGAATGATTGATGATACTCATTTAAACCTGATTATTATAGCTTACCGAGTGAATTATTTTCTTTAGTTTCTAACTATGAAGCGATCACGCGCGCGCTCCGATTCTCTTCGCCAATCAGCTTCATTTTCTGTGTAATTATTTCCTAGGTGGTCTTATGAGTCCGTTGATCGAGTTCTCATTTCTTTGTTTTGATTCCAAATAGTTACTATAATCAAAGCATGCATTGCGTGAATGTTGGGTGTGTGAAGGTGTAGCCTCTCAAAGTGTGAACAAGTGAAACGCGAGGGACATGGGCATGGGCGCTTGCCCCCCCCCTGGGTCATTAGTCAAATGAAAAATTACAGGTCAACTAGCTGAAGGTGCCTGTTGACATTCAACAAGTGGGAGAAATATAATAAATACAAATTGTATTAAGAAATCTTAACATTTTTCATGAAGGGGCAAAAACAAACTTGTGTCATGGAACGTTAACTTATTTTTGCCCATCATCAATAAAAAGATGCCAAGGAAATGAGTTTGGCGTTTTCTTTCGCATTAAAAGCAAGGACAGAAGAATATAGTTTGATCATTCGCATATTTTTAAATGATTAACTTAGAACTCCTTTTAACTCCTCGAAATTCCTAATAATGTATTCATCCCTTGGGTTAAAATTTGCCTACACCTATCAACCCAGTGGGAGATGTTAATTTTCTTTTTTCCCTAAGGATTTTTCATTTGGTACCATTTTAAGGTGGAACGTAGAATACGGCAGAATACAAATATTCTTGTGTGCCCATCGAATATCAAATAATCCTTGTATTCCCGTCCCTAAAATAGAAATTCCGAAGCACGTGGGGGTTGCACAATTAAAATACGGCAACCGACTGCCTCAGGATGATTGTTTTTTCTTGTATGATTAGGTTTCCTAATTTATTGCTTAATTTCAAACACCTAATGAGAAAAATAAGTCGAAGGTTGCGCTGTTTGGGAAGGTGAATCTCTCCTCTCATGCTGTGTCTTAATTTCTTACAATAGGCACTCGCATAAGGTCATTCTGCTGTTGATCAACATCAGTTGGAATTGAAAAGTGGCGTTTGAAAAGGGTCACAGATTTTTTCTCTTACGAGAGTAAAAACGAGTACACTTAGTTCATCCACACAATTATGTGGATAAACTAAGTATACTAGTTAACAAATTCAAAGCTCGCGAGCTAGCCGCGATAGAGCACCTGGCCGGAAATCAGGGGGTCCGGGTTCGAGTCCCGGTCAAGGCGAATGATTTTTTCTCTGTGGAATATCTTGCTAAGTATACTAGTTTTTACTCTCGTATTATCATGAAATTCCTTAAAGTAAACTTGTGAACCATTGATGATTTCTCTTACAATAGGTGCTCGCATGAGGTCATTCTGCTTTTGATCAACGTCAGTTGGAATGAAAAGTGACGCTAAAAAAGGGTAACAGCTTTCATTTACGTTGCTTTGACGATATTTTTCAAATTTGTCATGTAAGATTTGGTAATTTTGTTAAGTTTTGTGCTCATTTTACGTCTGATATTGTTTTTCAGTTGGGATATCCAATTCAGTCTAACTATTTTTTTATTGAAGTGAACTGAACTGAATTCAAAGTACTGCATTGAATGGTATAGGATTGTAGGACTTCAGAACCAGGTCCTGATGATCGGTTCAGCAATTGATAACCTATCGATCCATTGTTGAAAGTGCTTTACTTGCTATTCGGTGATCTGATGGTGCAGATCCAATTTCGAAGTTACTTCAGTGTTAGATATATGAGCTCACTGTCTTGAGGTCAACTGGAAAGTTCACTGCTTACAAGGCCGGTGGTGAGTCTCCTTTCTTCTACTATCTAGACCAAAGCTCCAGATTAATATTCCCCGTTGCAACATGGGGTCCCGAGAGTTCTGGGGTCTTGAAGGCTAAAAATTCAACGCGGAGTGCATTCGTATCCCGCCGGGTACTCCCGTAGGAAGCAAACTTCGTGGTGACGAATACGCCCACGCCCTGAATAAGAAGGAGTCTCCAACGCGAGATGGAGCATCGGCCACCATACGGGGACACTGAAGCGGAGCGTCGACTCCCCCCGAGCCATTGAGAACGCGTGCATGTATGCACCTTTCATCGCGGCGAACGCTCTCTTTGTGGGACGTGACGTCAGATCGAGGTCGGATCAAGCGGATCGGTTGAATTTTGAATTCATGTGAGTGCACGACATGCGCTCCTTCTACCCTCTTGATGGGAAGGTGTCTTCAAGTTGTTTTCCTTTTGCTTGCACTCTGATGCCCTGTCACCTAAACCCTCTAAACTTCTACTGAAAGAGATAAGCCTTATGTTTGGTGAGGCAAAACTCAAGATCTTTTACATGAATGTCGTTGAAAAAAAATACTGTTTTCCGGGGCCCGGGGTGCCAATAGGGTTTCTGTGGTATTTGTGTGTGATTGCATGGCTCTAAATGTGAATTGGTGCATTTAGTTTAATTTTAAAGGCCGTTTTATACGAAGTAATAGATAAGAAGCAGGTATGAGGCCACGTAAAGTAGTGCAAATCGAACAAATGAATGCTTGAATATAGAACAGGGCTTTTTTCCGCACTTTTATTCTGCATTTGGGAAGTTTTCCGTGTAATTCGTTGCTATGCGCGATGCAGTATCTCTGTGCTTCTCCCTATGCATCAGACAGCACAGGGACAAACATCACGTAAAATAGCCTTTAATATGCATATAAGCAGTTCAATGCATATTTCAATCCCGATGAATGAATTTATATTCTCACCCAAATTGATTTCAGCAATTATCTTATGACCGAAAACAGCAACGAGGCTCAGATGTTTTGACCGAATATCTATACCTCCATTCCGGGCTTATTACCATTTCCGGACGTGGTAGGTTGTACACAGCGTTAATATAGCAGAGAGCATTTGGGTTGTTCCTATTTCGTGAGGATTTGTTGTTGCATGGAAATTAGGTTGGGAAAGATTATTTTGTTTAGGTGAGAAAGTGTACATTTTTTAATGATACGGGTTATTTTGTTAGGGATTATATGGTAAATTTCAATGAATGCAGAGGATGACTGGACTGGGGAAAATTTCAGAAAAAATTATGGTGCTATTTTATATGGTGGAGTTGATTTTATTACCGAAAACCGCAAACGGGTGCGTGTGTCTTCATTTTATTAAAATGCTTCGTCGTTAAAAAAAATTCTCATACACCATCGGTTTCTCAGAATAATGATACGCTGTTGCGGTGTGACGCCCACTCTGCTCCTGAAGCGTAGACGTCTTCAGATGTGATCAGTGGGGTAAGTGGTGCGGAAAAGGTGAAATTCTAAAGGAGAGAAAAATTATTGATAGGGCATTTTTTGTGTCAGTGCCAAAAATTGGAAAAAAATGACATCGTTTTCATTCAGTGACCCAATCCTCCTCCTCCTCCTGCTTCCCTTATTCTTTGCAATCGCCAGCATCCGTCCGTGCCTCTCTTGTGTCCTCTCACGGGAATACTTCCTCCCCTCCGCTTATGTCTTCCCCTCTTCAGCCCACGCAAGATTACGGTGACCGAGAGACGTAACACTTTCCTGCGCGTGACTCGGCGGTTGGCACGTGTTTCCGAGTGCCCGCCCTCCTCATTCCCCGCACCCGCCGCGACCCACTCCCGGCGCCTCGCGGCACCACTCCGCTCGCCCTTCTCTCCCGCCTCCGGAGGATAACTCTTCAATTTCTCGCGCCACCGAGGGGAACACCGCAAAACCGCTCTCAGAGTCAAACCAACCCCGTATCCGCTCTCCCCTCCTCCTCCCTCAGCTCATCTCCCTCAACCTCTTGTCTTAGCATCTCCGGACACCGTCTTACATGCGTCGATCGTCCGTCACGGTTCCGTTACCGCATTTTTCCGCACGCTTCGGATCAGAGAGGTTTACTCCCGCGTTTCCACGTTGGAGCTGTGCTGCGCAAACGCCGTCCGTCCGATAATTTACCCTTACTCCTCCGACCGAAGATTCTGGGGTTACCGCAGAGTGTTTCTATGTTTCCTTAGTTCTCCCCACGTGTCCCTTTTGATACGCTTCGCATCCAGGATTATGGGAAACGGAGAGCGAGGTTAGGGGACTTCGAGAGGACGAGTCAATACTAAGGGAAAAGACTATTTTTTAAATTGATGTTCGTGTTGGTGTGGTGGCTAGATTTGTAGTCTCTTAGAACGCAGGTTACGGGTCGAGTCCTCCGTCCGTTGGATTGGACATAATGCCGCGGTCCCCCTGTCACATTTTGTTTAGAGCAGGGTAATGCCAATGTCTGGTTTCTCTCTACCCTTCCATCTTTCCCTTTCATTCCCATCCTTGTACATTTATTCACGGTTGGAAGCGCTTTTAATGGCGGGTATAGGCTAAAAACTAATAGACAAGGATGAGGATTCGAACTCCGGCAGTGATTGGTTTTTCTTTGGTTTACGGGTCCTACCTGAGTACTGCGTGGAAAGATCTTCAAGTTCAATGCTTTTTCCGTCGAGTGAGAAGTTAAACTATAGACCTTTCAATAAGAATGTGCTAATGTGTACGCCGGGTTTCTCTCCACCCTTCCTCCTTTCCTTGAAAAATTCCTACCTCTACCCCGCTACCCACATCTTTTAAATAGTGCAAATTACCTCAGCTATCGGTCGTCTCCTTCGAATATTTGCTACCTTTCCTTTTCCTCTGAACTTCCATGCTCGCGTTTAACTCGTTGGAAATAATTTATTACAAATTCAGTGTCTCTTCGATTGGGGCGACGAGTAAAATGATTGTGTATATATCTTGTGGTAGCTGTAGTATTCGCTTTTGCAATGCCCAAATTACTTAGGTTTTATCTCACCACGTAGCGTTATGTGTACCTAAGGGTAACGCAAGCCGGCCGTGGTAGCCTGGTCGATAACGTGCTGGTCTGGCAATGGAAGGATCGCGGGTTCGAATCTCACCTCGGGGAAGGATGTTGTGCTCGCTTACGTTGAAAAAGTTAAACTCGATGGTGTGAAGAAACTGTAGCTGTTGGAGCTCCTGAAACCGAAGTCTACCACAACTACGCTAGCACAACCCCCATGCTTAAGGTGGTATTTGAACCTGCGACATTAGATGACAGTGACTACTGCGGCCAGTGTTTATTTCTACCAATCGAACCATGCTTCCTAGTGTCGCATGCAATGATTTGTTTTGTCGAGGCATTCATTCCTGAGTTCTCTCGAGTTTTTTCTGACGAGGGCAGCGTATCTAAAATACTAACTTCCGCGCAGTCTTAAACACAATTATCATTGCATCATGTGGGTGAATGAGAAGTTTAGGATGACCTTCGGATTTTAGTTCTCAGATACGAAACAGGAAACGAATCGTAAGTCGTTTTTTTCATTTCTGATGGGTAGAATTCATAGAGGGCAAACGTTTTAATGAGGAAAAATGAGGCTGCTTTCGAGTTCCCTCACTGCACTTGAAACTGCTAGCTGAATTCCTCGGGCATTGTGTCCTTCAGTTTTAAATTATGGAGCTTAATTTTTCTCTTGCACCACTGGTTTCATTTTTTCCTTCTTTTATAGTGGCTATAGGCCTCCGTTCCTGTTGATTTGAAATTTTAAAAGGGTCTGTGGTGGTTATAAAGCGCTCCAAATATTTTTTATGTGCCTCAGGGAAAGTTTCGTAACTCGTATTAACCCTCCATGTAATCAAAAAGGCCGAAATATCTTCTGCGTGGGCAATCTTTCCGGGCACCGCTTTCACTTCAACTCGACGGTCTTCATTATTTATTTTTTATGGTCGATCATCTTCATAGATGGGTGTTGTCTATCGTATATGTTATCAATTTGATTTCCGCGCCAAGCTTCGTATAAATTCTAACTTATTGCGGTGCGTGCATAATGAATTTCGGGTATTATTTGCATTTTCTGGAAGTATCTAATCCTATGTCCCTACGTGAAAGGCGGAATGTCGAGTGATGTAAATGTGATTGATATCTAACCCTGTATGCCACAAAAGGATATATGGCAGGGGGTGAGTCATCACCAAGCATGAATTATAATTTAGGGAGACTTAAGTGTACACTTACTACCATGATTGGTCTGTAAAAAATACTGCAACGTGCATACACTACTCACATGCATCTGAGAGGCACAGTGCTACCACCCTGTGAAAAATATTAGCTGTGCAGAACGAAATTACGTTAAACGTGAAATGCTATTTATAAATGACACTGAATTGTTAGTTTATACAAAGTAATGTAATAGTTATCGATTAGTCAGTCTTTTCTGTAAATACATGGAATTTTTATCTTATATTTTCTAGAGTTGGCATGAGTTATTAATGTTCAAATATTTATACTTTAAATAATAAGTATATTCTAATTTTTGTATCAGAATCTACAGTATCTATTTTGATTTTCCCATGTTTCTTTGTTGTAATCTATTACTATCCCTAATTATGCGCGGAAAAAATAACTTTTGAACCTCTCTTGTCTTACTATGTATCTCTCTAATTTTATCTTCATTATTCTAATCTGCCAGAGTAGGTTGGTGTTTTTAATATATTTGTAGCATCTTCCGAGAAACTCGGTTTTAAATTTATGCAGGATATTAAACGACAGCAATTTTACTAACGGCAAAATTTTCTTCTCGAAATACGTTATCAATAACAAAAAAGGAAGCCCACAGTTGCTTTGTAAATTGAGAATTTACGGAATGCCCCTCTTGAAAAAACTTGATTTAATCGGTTCCGATGAAAGTAAGAAAAGTTGTAGAGGTTTTTCTAAGGCCGCTTTACACGATACAATGTTTTGTACAATTTCTTGTACAAACGCTTGTATAAACTAAACGAAATTGTATGTTTCTCTGAATGGAATTAGAACAGGTTATATTTTACGCACAGTCATTCAGACATTCGCACCAGCGTTCACACAATTTGCCGCTTTACACGGTACAATTTCCTCATACAAGCGTTTGTACAAGAAATCGTACAAAAAGTCGTGTCGTGTAAAGCGGCCTTTAGACATTTCGAGTGGAGCGTGGTGAAGGTACGTGTAGTGTTTCTGTCCCAAGATATGCTTCCTTTTATTCTCTCTGGCGTCTTCTCGCGTCAAAGGCACGAAACCGATTGCAGAAAGGGAGTCGCTGGAGCCCGCTCCTCTCAGTTTCAGCATTTTCGAAACTCTCTCGGCGGGAGCCAGTTGCAAATGCGCAAGCCGCCGCTCCTCATTGAGCATTCCGCCCGACGGAGGGGTCTCGCATTCGAGATGCGCCAACAAAGGGGGCTCTTCCGCATTCCTGCTATCTCGAAGCACTTGTCGCGACGCGCGGCTGCCGTCCGCACATCTTTCGGAGTTGCGATAGTCGAAGTTTTCTTCCCCTTCGGTACAAGTTTCGTATGGTTATGGATGTAGAGCGCATTCTTCTTCTCTTTGACGGAGCGAATTGATGTTTGCATTGAAAGCATTTTTCTGGGACCTTCTTCTTAACTCTTATTGCCTTAGAGTTGAGTTTTGAGTTACCTATGATTGGGAGAGTTTTCGTCAGGTGATGCAAATCCCAAGTTTACGTAAACGATTGAAAATCATTGCTTATTTCATCTCCAAACGAGAAATCGTAGTTTCCTTGCGTATGCGAAGGCAAGTAAATCGATCTTCGAGATCAAAGAATTGATTTCAGCGTTAAATATTTAACTTTTGTAGTCCTGATAGGTGATTTGTGTGTTATTGAAATTTCTGGCTACGCTGTAGGAAAGAAGCTATTTCGGTGGACGGAACAGTATCTTATGGGAGAATAGCTGTTAATCGAGCTTGTCCGTAATCCTGATTCTAAATGACTTTTCAGTGCGCGGTTGAATTAAAATTGACAAAGAATACTTATTACGCCTTTGAATTCTTGTGGTTCTGTCTCGTTTTGTCCTTCACTGTATCTTGATATTATGTTATTGTGCGGGTCGTGAATGTGAAGTTGAATCATAATATATAATTATCATCTCTTTGGCTATGGAACCTGATTTACCTTTCTTTACCTTTCTATTTCGTGTTTAGCATGGTGAGCATAGTATATGTTGTATTGAAACTCTCGTAAATACTATTATTTTCTTCAAGTTTTTATTTCTCCATTGCGAGTTATGTACGATAAGAAATATTTGTATTGCCTCCAAATTTCTGTAGAAATTGATGTTTCAGTAATACCCATGATTGATTAGCCATATTTTCCCATCAATAACGGCAAATAAATACTGACTCATCTGGGATGAAGTTAAAGATATCAGTCATCAATTTTCATTCAGCTCATTGAGTGTAAAACAGGCTTACAATTCTTCAAAAAACAAAACCCCGATCTTCCTGGTGCTTAGCAACTGTTTTCCTCCTCCTCTTTTATAAAAGGTGGATTGCAAGCCACCATTGCCTATGTGAAAAAATATTTTTTTCCCCTTGTAATTACATTCTTTTGCCTCCTATTTTGCGTTTGTGTTTTTGTATCTGCCAAGTTTTCTGGTCATTAAGTATCCACAATTGTGTTATTATCTGTTTTGTAATTGATAGCCCTTAGAATTGTGGTAAGTTTCGGAAGTGGTCCGCAAGGTAATTTATTTCGGCTAAACTTTTGTTACATATTATTGCATTTCAAATCTTCTTAATTATTTCTTACCTATTTTTTCTGTTTATTCAAATGCAACCACTAACCTATTCGTTTTCTACCGAGCATTCTATCTGATGAAGTTAAAACGTCCCTCCATCTACTTTCCTGATCTTTTAAATTTGCACCTTGCCCTTCTATCTCTCGTTATCTAATGTGTCTGTGCTTGCCACCCTTCCTCGGCAGCTTCTCTCCAACCCTCTCAATAACATTATCTTAAAATGTTACAAACCGCACTCTCCTGACTCGATTATACGATTAGAGTCTCGAGAAAATAATTTTGAAATCAGTATTTTCGTTGTTTTTTCTTTGCGTTGTTTCCTACAATCCCTGATCATAAATTACAAACTTAAATTGTCTAGTTTTTAGTGGTACAGTTGTGTTCAAGTTAGGTGTGGTTGGGTAGAAGGGCCAGTTTCTTCCCTTGTGTCGTTTGTGGTTTCACAGAAAGATGTGGTTTACGGAAAATATTCCATCTTGGGTCTGACTGGACATGTCCTTAAGCCTTTCCCAGGATTTGAACCCGTAATCTCCAGTCATCCACCCATCTCTACCCACCGAGCTACTATGCTTGAAAAACTTTTCAACAAATCGTTCTAATCCATGTTGATCCTTTCGAAATCCGTTAGCGTTTGTCTGTTGAATGGTTTGCATTTCATTATCTATTCCACATTTCCTTCTGTGATGTGGTACATCCACCCTCTTCGTTTAGGCTCAGTTCATTGTTTCCACCTTATTTACTGTGCCCGGGAGGTTAGAATGGAGAAGGCTTGCTGGCCTATTGGAGACAGTGAAGCCAGAATGGGGGGTTCTTGGGAAATATAAGTACCTATCTCCTCGGCATAAAGCATTAAAGCGTTTTCTATCACTTCTCATGGATCACCATTTATATTAAAACCATTAACGATGAAATCGTTCCCAATTGTCAAAGAGGAGTCGCCTGGTAATCTTCCTAAGGGTATTTAAGGTAGGTATTAATGCATTCCATTTGTTTCCTCTGGGACTTAATTTTATTTCTTCACGCTGGTTCGAATAAAACTGATTGAAATAACATATTTAGCGCTTGTTTTTGAGTTTGCTTACTGTCCTCCGTTTATTTGACGATATTAAAAAATGCTCTCTCTGATTCATCTTACTGCTCCAAGTCTTATTGCGTACAAAATAACTTTATGCGTGTGTACCGAGAGTACCAAGCCCGTATGCCCGTGCTTACCAAAATGGCCGACCTGGCTTCTGAAATGTCTTCTCCATTGCAATCTAACCTCCTTGGTTGTGACAGATTTATGGTGTTATCCCAGCCAGTTTCCTCCCTTCTTTTAGATCATTTGTGAGTGAGTTAATATCTCCCAACATACAACTTTACATACAACCTCCATACAACTTTAATTGTATATGACATTATTTCAGTATACTGATCCATTTATTTTAGTATAGTCTCCGGTATCTAAAAAAAGGTGTGTTCAACCCGAAGGTTGGGCTATGACAGGTGAGGGTAGAGCTCATCTCGTACTAAGCCAATGTCGTGTGAAATTCACACATTCAGGTTAGGGGGTACGGTATCCAACGATGGTAAAAAATCAAAGTTACTGATATTAAATATTATCTCTCTCTTGCGTGTCGTGTAACCCCCCCAAACTTTCAAGTTGTGTCGAGTCACTGTATGACGTACGTATTGAACGATGTGAATGCTCTGGGAATATAAAAGTTCATGACCCCTTATAGTGCTCTGGTTCTGAAGTCAGGTTCATTCCCCCTCTTCTCCCTCTCTCTCTCGTGAGGGCGGTTAGCTACGTCCTCGGATGAATATTGGAAAAGTTGAAACTCATTTTGAATCGGCCCTAGGGAACCCGTAGCAATTGAATTCTTGAGTGGCCTATGGCGGACGGAATAAAACTACACATCCATGGATGCATTTCAGTCATTATTTTACGAGTTTTGAGATCTGGAATGTATTAATCAAGCACATGCAAAATTTGAGTGTACCATTCGCATAATATCTATGGTAGAGTGAAAGGATAATAATTGTTGACAAAGTATTGGCCATTTTATTCTACAATACCTACATTTACTTCACCAGTGCAATGATTTTATTATTTTATTGCAAGCTGTTATAGTTTGGGAAAACTCATTTTCATATCTAGTTACGGTTTTTGGTAAGTGAGTTATATTTCCTTTAATGTTTCAGAAGCTTAAATGTGACTTTCTACGTTTGCATAAAGCCGCGTTTACACTATGAAGCAAAACCTGCTATATAACTTTTACTATATAACATTGTTATATAAATTTGCCTATGTAACGATTTTCAATAACTTTGCTATACCTACAACAAAAAGTTATATAACATTAGACAAAGTTAGATGTAGCACGGATTTCTTTTGATCTTTACCGAATCCCAATGGATAGCACAATTTTTGCGATATATAGCAGAATCTGCTAAATATAGAAATGTTACATAGCACTTTTCAGAAGTGACTTTTTCTACTTTTAGCAAATGTTATATAAACTTGCTAAATGTTATACAAATTTGCCATATAGCAGGTTTTGCTACATGGTGTAAACGCGGCTTAAGTTTTGTTCAGTTTGTTTATGAGCAGTCGAATCCACGTACTAATAAAATGTTTTGCCCTTCTATTAAAACACTTCTTCCGCGATCCGCTCCTTAAGTTCCCCCTTCTCGCATCGGTTGATAATAACCACCAAAAATCAGGTTCACGTCATATCGTTATCAAGAAATGTATTTGTCTATTGATATTGAAAATATTTCTGATATGCTGTTGCGAACAATTTTTTATTTTTCATTTGCGCCCATGGTCGCTAGAAGTGTGTGTGTGTGTGTGTTTGGACTTGAATGTTTCCTGAGAGACGTCCGAAAAACGGCCGTTTTTAAGGAAACGGTATGCTTTTTTTCCAGCCCGCAATTTTTCCGTTATGCACTTCGATTCGTCCGAGTGATTACTTCCCCGCACGACTCCCATATCATAATCGCAACCGCAAAACGTCTCCCTTGACAAATCGATGCATCATCGAGTTCTGCAAAGAGCGCCGGAGATTTTTGCTCATGCTTTTTTTTTCGCCCCTCTCTACCGTTACGCCATTCACCCTTCGCTCCCCTCGAACTCTTTTTCGCCTTAACGGTCTCTTCTCCTTTTGGTTTGGATGGCGCTGGAGTTTTCATTTTTTTTATTCCTTCTCGAGAGCTTACCTTCGGGTTGTTTGCGAACTGCGGACTCCCTGCACGCGACCTACTTTCCGAGGGGCACGCCTTCCGAAGTCTACCTCCAGCCCCCCTCCCTAAATATTCACGCCTGTTTAGTCTCCAGCGATTTCATACGTCGCATTCTTGGGCCTAATTCATGATCATGGGATTGGAGTACGCGGAAGATTGGTTTTTGGATTTTAGGGGGCAGGAATACGTGTTCTCTAAACGGACGGGAATTATTCTCTTTTGGGCCGAAACTCGTGAGACATTTTAGGACGGGTAAGGAAATATTAGGAACCACGTGAGAGGATCCCTATGATTGATAAGGATAAATTGAAGACTCATTAATTCAGAGAAAAATTAAACGAAAAGATTCCTTGCTATTCTTTATGAGAGCATGTTAAGAGAATCATACTGATGACAGAATGTACAAAAATGTACCTTTCCCACAACATTCATAGACGTATATATGATTTCATTTTTTTCTGTAATTCTTAAATTGTTCTTCCATCTACTTCCTCTGTCCTTCCTGTCATATTGCAACTATCCATTTTATTCTGCAATCAAAGGTTCAAGAAAATCCCCCTGCATTTATGCAAATATTCTACTGATAGGTATTCCTAAAATAGATGTTAATGTGCGCAACTCCAACTTTTATCCGTGGAGGTTTTAAGCGTTGCCCTGTGAATATATTTTGAGACTTAAAATCTCTGTAAGATTGGAATCTTGTCATTGGAGATTTCTTGATCATTGAAGTGATTGGCACAATTACCTGTTTTTTTTCTTGTCGTATTGAAAAACTTTGTAAATTTCACGAAGGTAACTTTAATCGACCAATTTCGTCGCTGTGCGACATCATCAGGATCCAGACCTGATGTGAATTTACAAAGCATTACCTTTGTGAATGTGAAGCACAAAGAATTACGTATACGAAATTTACAAAGTTTTTCAATTGAACATGAAGCAGTTTCACGAAGTCTCGCCGGAAACCATTCATTTGTTTTTTCATATTTAGATTTATCTTCTGCGTGATGGAATGTTATTCTACCCAAAACAGAATTAGTGATTTTTATTTTGTGCTTCGATGTTTGTCGTGATTTTTTCGCGCCAAACCCGGGGCTTTCGCGGGGCTAGGTTTTGCGTAACTTGAAACAAATCAGCCTTGCCCATTCGTTGCCAGCATGTTGCAAATCTCTTCCCATAATTTTTAGTGCTTGGTATTTACTTTTACAGTGCCCATACTTATCTCTTCTACCTGGTAAAGTTCACTGCTAAAATCAGGACAACAAAATTATTGGGAAAGATTTCTGGGGGTGCTGAAGCACCAGAAGCTACGTTCCTGGTGTGGTGTTATTATAAGGTCTGTGTCCACTTGGCTATCGGAAAATATACAAAGTACATAATCCTCTTAGATCACTACGACCGTCCCGTCGGTCGGTATGTAATGTCTTAAAGGTCGTGGGTTCGAATCCCACCTCGGACATAGGTGTTATACACTTGGGAAGGTTACCCCGTGCGGTATAATAGTACCCAGCAGATGAAGCACATTGAAACGTAATTCTACCTCCACCACAGCTGAATACAGCATATATATATGTCGCCTTTAATATCATCAAATTTAGCTGCGACAGTAGAGTCGAGGAAGCGATTCTCGGAATCGCGAATGTGTACCTTTACTATCAATGGCAACGTTGAAGAGAGACATTTAAAATTGAATTTAAGATGGCGAATTTGAAATGAAAATCTAGGGTCAGATAAGTTCGTTATTTCCCATCGTGTACAAGGCCGTTCAGCTAGTGTAGTGGTAGCGCGCGCGGCTAGTAATTCGAAGGTCGCTGGTTCAATGCCCAGTGCGGGAAAATATTTTTCTGAGCCAGTTCGAACACAGATCTTTTCCATTCTATTGGATTGCTCTGACCAAGAACTGGAAAATCAAAAAAGTTCAGGATAACGCTTGTCAAATTCAATACAATGGTTTGATGGGTACCTGCCTGTTCTAACATTTTTCCAGTATCGCTAGTGAATCTTTTAAAAAAAAACTACTTGTTATTGAGTTTTTCTTATGCACTCTGTTATTTGGTGGAAATATTTCCACTCTGAATGTATGACTTTCATTTGCTTGTTCCTCTTGTTTTATGCTATCTTCTTAATTTAAGAGCCCCCAGCGTTAAGATTACATTTCATTCGCAGTTTTTCCCATTGTATGAATATAGGTAATTATGTGGATTGTCTTTTGGTGTGCTTTGGCTGAATAGTTTTATTGCATTAACATGATCTTTCCTCGTGTATTACCCAGCGTCTTATTTTAATGTTATAATGTTGTTAGTTGACTACGACACTCAAACTCGGCGCATCTAACTCGATGGTATTCTGCGTGTTGAGACCGTCCTTCATGTGTCGCATTATTAAAGCTCTCATTTTCATAAGACGTCCCAAGAAAAAAAGCACATTTTAGCCCCGCAAGTGACGCTACGGCTAGTACCTAATAAGTGAAAAAAGGCTATTTTGTTTCGCACAATTGTCAGCGCTCCATGTGGTTACTTAGCTTAACACGCGGGCGCTCATCTCCTTTCATTTTGTCTCCCACTCTGGTCTCGCCTCCTCCGCTACACGAGGAGATGACGTCACTTCCTTGCCTCCCGGGCATGGTTTGCGTCAAACTGGCAAGGAGAGTCCCGTACGAAGGTGGCGGTCGTCGCTGTTACGACTGCTCCTCGGCCAAGTCCCGTGCCCATTATTAGGCCATCAAATTTTTTCGGAGGGCTTTGACAACGGTTAACCCCGACTGATACCAAGATGGTTTCCTCTTGAGGCGTCCCTGTTGTCTCAGAACTAGATTCCTTTTGCCAGCCAAGTTGGCATCACCTAAGCATTTTTCCGGTCTTCTTTAATTGTTTTAATGTACCCTGCAACACACCCTCGCGGTGGCTCGCCGGATATTACGTAGTTGTGTAATGTTTCGTCCTCATTTACGGCAGCGGTGAAGTTTCGATGGCAATCAAGCTCAGCTTGAACGTTAACCCGTCGTGACTTTTCCTGGGTTCGCTAGGAATCGTGTTTAAATGATCTACATCTACGCGACACCCTGCAAGCCACCGCGAGGGTGTGTGGGCAGGGGGTGAAGATCACCAAGTAAGCACTATAAACATGCAAACATGCTACTATAGGGTCTCAGGCAACTACGTTGTTAGTATCTACTTGGTTGTTCATACATATATCTTGCACTACAGGCTACTCTAAAATATTTCCCCTCCTATTCCTTTGCTATGCTGCCTATTCTGTTCACTTATAGTACGGGGAAAAATGACATTTGAATCTATCAGTACGACAATCTAACTCTCTAATCTTATTTATCTGGTTCAATCTAGCACAATACGCTGGTGCTTTTAATATATGCCTAACATGTTCAGTTAAGCTATCTGATTGAAATGTCTCTAATAGATTCAATCTGTACTTTAACCTACGCTCTGATAATGATTCCCACCCTAATTCTTGTATTAATTCTGATACACTACTAAACCCCCTTTCCCCCCTGCCACACACCTTTATGGTGGCTTGCAGGGTATTATGTAGATGTAGATGTAAACCTATCGTAACACGTTTTAACGAACCTAGCTGCTCTACGCTGCACACTGTCTAACTCTCTGGTCAAACATAATTCATTCGGATCCCATAAACTGGCTACTTACTCGAGGTGGGGCCTGACTAGAGAAAAGTAACATCGCTAAAATCTACATGATCTAGGATTTCACATGCTTTGAATCAAATAATTGGTATAAACTGTTTGCCAGGTTTCCCGAGAAGAATCCCTTATGTGCTGAATGCCTCTAACCCTAGTCCGAAACGTTTATTAATGTGTCAGCATTTTTTCGGGACCGGTACGAGATGAGAAGACGAAAGAGTGCTGTAAAATATCTATATCTACGACATACCCTGCAAGCCACCTCGAGGGTGTGTGGCAGGGGGTGCATCCACTCCAGGAACAATTACACAACAAACAAAAATGAACAATACAAAACAAACACTACACCTTTAAAAGTAATTAGGGTAATTAATTACCAAATCCCAATCCTGGAGGACACACCCACGAATACCATACATGCCTTGAAAATCCGACACCAATTTCATAGATACTCATGGATGCAAAAAAAAAGGCAATGCATGCGAGTCATGTTAGTTTTCTCTAATTACGCCACTCATATAATGTGTAGCGAAGAGCAGGTTGATTCGTAAAAGTAGTTTTAGCTTTTTGTTTCAGTTGCTCTTGTATCAAAGGTTATTGCGCACCCTGTAACTTAAGATCTTTGGACACACATAACATCAATGCGCTGGGCGGGATTCAAACCCGATACCTGAGAAATGGGCGGGATTGGGTTGTTAGGGCAGTGCGAAATGACTTGGTTACTTAAGGTTCGTAAAAAAATGTAGATTTTCTCACTGGAGAATTGCTAAAAATTCGTGTTTTTTTCGACCGATGTTTAAATTTCATGTAGTGCATGTTGGTATCAGTTTAACATTGTGCAAACATTTTTAGAAGAATTAGATTGGGCAGCACAATCCCATCTAAGGTTTCAGTACGTACAAACAAAGAAAATTTAAATGGATAACTTTTCTGAAGACTTTAAAACTACATGCATCAAAAACCCAGGCGCACTATGGCAGGGTAAATCATACAAGTTGAGTCGGGCGATTGAGAATTCTGCATCCTGTGCAATACTATGGGTCGTGAACTAGCCTTATTATTCATATTAAATCAACCCTGTCGCAGAAAAATGAAGGTATGAGGAAACAGAAATGAACCGCAACAGTGTGGATTTTTTTAATGGGCCTAGTAAGGTGCTTTGCCCAATTTAATGTTGTAAAAGATTCTTTTGTTATTAATCACTGATGTTTCCGGCGAGAAACGACGTAGGCCGTCGGATCAATAATAACTATTACCGGCTTCAAACTTGGAAATAACCTACAAAGTTTCCCATGTGGCCTGTTTTTTTCTTTGAAACGATCCTATTTCTTTTATTGTGGATAACGTTGGTTTTTCCTGTGCATAGAATTCGATTTCAATGTTGAATCAAATACTACCTGTCTTTGTATCATATCGTCTTCAAAGTGTTAACATCTAACTGTGTGATAAATATTACGCAGAGAAATATCTTTCCATCAAATGTAATCCTCTTTCACACAACAGTCACAGCATTTATTCCATAGTACTCTTTTTCGAAGCAAAATATTTTCTTTGTGAGGAATATAAATGTCAGGCATTCGAAAACTATGGAACAATGCCTATGCAGAAACGCGGAAAACAAAAGTCTTATGGTGATGGTTTGTTGGAAGTGCCATGGCTATGTATCTATTGCCATACGATGAGTTTTCCAATCTACAATTTCCCTTTTTATGTCCTTTGGGACTGAACAGTAAGTTGAGTTCTGTTATGGAAATTGAGGTCACGAATTGCTTTCAAAACGTCGATTTGAAGTGTGAAAACGATTATATTTTTAAATTTAGCCCTAAGGTGTCAATGGTTCTTGTGAAGTAGAAGTTTAACGGCAGGGAGAATAAATAGCTCTCCAGATGCGATCTTTAAGTGACCAGGAAATGGTAGATCACTTCCTAGCACTTCAAGGGCCTATTTTCAGAGTTTCTGACAGTAAGGTAGGGTATTAATTTAAGGTAGGGTTAGGATATGTCATGTATAGAAATACCATAGGCTAAAGATTGTACATTATATGACATATTTTAATTAGATCACGATACTCAGACATCGTTGATTAGTGAAGCAATACGATACTATATGTGCAACTATCTCAACTCGATGAATGTGGCCTAAAACTAATTCTTTTTTCAGTTCTTGCTTTCTTCGCCTTTTTTTCGTGTAAAATTCCCTCTTATCCGCTTGCTTAGGTTCATCAATACAGCGAAGGTACTCAATATTAATCGTCACCCCTCATTGTCTCCTTCCATCTGCCTAGCTTCCCTAGCTGCTTTCCCTCATCTCACACTCCTTTTGTTATCCTCTCTTACGAATCGGTACTTCACTCTATCCTTCTCCGTACTTAAAACGAGTCGGCTCCTCCACTTATCACTTGATCTCTTTTCTCTTACGCCAATTCCGGAATAATTCAGTGCTATACTTCATATGTGAGTAACGTTAAATCTTATTTCATGCTTTGATTCTGTTCTAATTTTTCAATTTTCAGTGTCAGAAAAAAAATCTCTTTCACTTGATTGAATCATCATACTTACTATCACCCTGAGCGCCATTTACATTCTACATATTACCTACATTCCTGAAATGATCCAGTTATTCATCTAATGCCCTGTTGCTTGGGTTTGGAATCCAAAAACATCTAATTAATTGTTTATTTGTGTATTTTCATATTTATATATTATGATATCTTAGGAAAATTGTTCACCTTTACCTTGTTAGACCTCATTTGGAATATGCTGCCAGTGTATGGGATCCGTAGGAAAAAGGCCCACCTCAAACGTGTGCAGCGATGATCAGCAAGATTTGTAAAGGGACGGTACGATAGCTATATCAGCGTAACCTGTCTATTAAATGAATTAAACTGGGAATCATTGCTAGATCTCAGGTTAAAATTTAGATTTAATCTCTTAAATAAATTCCAAGATAATATTTTCAGTGACGACGTTAAAAAATATTTTGCGAACACTAACTTACTATAATGGTAGACTGGACCATAATCACAAAATTAGGGAAATTGATTGCCGAACTGACAGATTCAAAAGTCCTTTTTTCCTTGTACAATTAGTGATATGAATAGTGGTATATATACCACTATAGTGTATCAATGGAGCCCGGGATGGTGTTAAAGGCTTACTGAAATTAATCTGGAATCTGGGACACCTCGATAGCCCGGATTTATTGATAACAAACCAGCATGGGTTCAGAAAGGGACGGTCTTGCGAAACTCAATTAGGTCTTTTTGTTCATGATATTTTAGTTTCCGGAGAAGGTAACGTACATTAGATGTAGCTTTTTTTGACTTTAGAAAACGTTTGACAAGGTGCCCCACTGTAAATTAATCGCGAAGTCAGCATCGTAAGGGATAGACAGTAATATAGTAGGTTGGAGACTTCCTGCATGCACGCGTTCAAAGGGTGGTATTAGATGGTATCAGCTCAGGCGAAGTAAAAGTTACATCGGGTGTTCCCCAGGGAAGCGTGATAGGCCCAATTTTATTTCTTCTCTACGTAAATGACTTGAATAATGTAGTTATAAATAGCAAGCTTCGTCTTTTTGCCGATGATGCAGTAGTGTATAAGGAAATTAGAAACGAAGAGGACAGTCAGTCTTTAGCTAAGGATTTAGATGCGATTGATGATTGGTGTGATAGTTGGTAGTTGGATATATATTTGAAGAAATGCGCGATAATGAACTTTTGGAAAAAAAATAGCTTTCCCCGGAATAATTATTGGATCAAAGAAAATAAAATATCTAACGTAGAATCTATTAAATACTTAGGCGTCACCATCACTGAAGACATGTCATGGGGGAAACAATTCAGGGAAATAATCAGTGTAGCAAACCGTGGATTAGGATTCGTAAAAAGGGTTCTAGGCGAATGCGATGAGAGAGTACGAGAAAGAAGTTATTTTACACTTGTCAGGCCTCATTTAGAATATGCCGCTAGTATATGGAATCCGTACGACGAAGGTTCGATAAAAGAATTAGAGCGTGTGCAAAGGAGATGCGCTAGATTTGTTAAAGGCCGTTATGATAATTGTATAAGTGTTACGAGTTTAAGAACTAGGATGGGAATTACTATCAGAACGCAGGTTAAATTTTATTTAAACCTTTTAAGTAAATTCTACACTGGATTAACAAGATTAGAGAGATAGATTGTCGTACCGATATATTTAAAATGTCTACATCTACACGATACCCTGCAAGCCACCGCTAGGGTGTGTGGCAAGGGGTGAAGGTCACCAAGCATGCACTACTAACATGCAAGCAAGAAACTAAAGGGTCTCATGCAACTAGATTGTTGGTATCTATAGTATTTGAGGGGTTAATACATGCATCATGCACTACAGAATACTCTAAAATATTTCCCCTACCTATCCCTTTCCTATGCTGCCTATTCTGTTCTCTTATAGAACGGGGGAAAAATGCCATTTTGAATCTATCTGTACGACAATCTATCTCTCTAATCTTATTTATCTGGTCGAATCTAGCATAATACGCTGGTGTTTTTAATATGTGCCTAACATCTTCAGTAAAGCTATCCGATTGAAATTTCTGCAATAGATTTAATCTGAACTTTAATCTACGCTCTGATAATGATTCCCACCCTAATTCTTGTATTAATTCTGATACACTACTCAACCTATCGTAACACCTTTTGACGAACCTAGCTGCTCTACGCTGCACACTGTCTAGTTCTCTCATCAAACCTAATTCATTAGGATCCCATACACTGGCTGCATACTCAAGGTGGGGCCTAACTAGTGAAAAGTAGCATCGCTCTTTTGTCTTCTCGTCACATTTCCCAAGTACTCTTTTTATAAATCCTAGCTTTCTCTTCGCTCGGCCGCATATTTCTCTTATGTGTCTTTGTCCAATGTCATTTTACCCGAGTACCATAAGAGAGAACAATAGGCAGAGTAGCAAAGGGGTAGGTGAAATATTGTCAGAGTAGTCTGTAGTGCATGAAGCAAGTAATAACAACCAATAATCCCTTTCTTATTTCGTAGATATTAACCATCTACCTGCACGTGACCCTTTTATCTAGCATGTCTACATTATATATTCTAGTTGCATGTCAATAGTGCATGTTTGGTGATCTTCGCCACACACCCTCGTGGTGGCTCCCAGGGTATTACATAGACGTAGATTGTGACATTGTCTCCTCACACCTTCGCTCGTGGCTTAGGAGAACACCGTTGCTGTCTGGAATCAACTAGTCTAAGCAATCGGTGGGCTACATCTCACCGGTAGTCTCGTTCCTCGCTGTCGACGTTATAATGCCACCAGTAGTATTTCCAGATGTAGTATTTCCATGTGTAGTATTTTAGTAGTATAGATTTCCAGTAGTATTTCCCCTGCCACTCATCTTTGTGGTGGCTTGCAAGGTATTATTTAGATTTCCAACTCCCCTTAACAGTGGGAGGGGGAAACTCGTATTCACCGGGACTTGAACCCGGACACTTGAGGATGATGTCTATTCGTCCCTCCCTTTGCATCCTTAGTGACTGGTTCTGAATAGAATTACTGGAATCGCAACTTATCATTCCGACTCGATTTTGCACGGTGCTAAAAAATAATTTTAACACCAACAGTTGTATAGGCTTTGAGGATGGGGCGCTTCAGTCCAGCTTTTGCACTGAATTTCTGCGCCGGCCTTGGCCTCCGACAAATTACTCTCCGTGTCGACTTGTTGGTTTCTTTTTGTGTTCTCTTGCTCTTGACCGGAAGGGAGTGGAATTCATCCTGAGTGGAGTGGAGGGGGATGCCCATGGCTAAGTGTGCATTGTGAAGGTTACCTGGTGACCAGAACCGTAAAAAGCTTATGCGATGTTGTGGTGCACTTTCGCTTGTGCTTGCATTCGCTCGCGCGAAACGAAAAAAAAAAGGTTTCGTAACGGATGGGGTGGACTGACTGACTCCCTTTTTCAATTTGCTCCAGCCTTGGGAGAGTGATGCCGCAAACGTCCGATCCATCACCGCGGCCTTTCGGCCAGGTTAAATCTGCGGAAAATCACTAACCTTGATTTTTTTTCCTGTTTTAATTATGGATCTGCTCTCTTTTCGTCAGGTACTGTTACTCATCATTCCATCCCTCCTTGCATACCGAGAAATTTATGTCGATTCCAGTGTATTGCACTTCCAATAGTTCTCTAGTAATTCCCCTGTAGTCGTGTCGTAGAATATTAAATATTTTAGTTGGGTTTACAAAACGATTCTCTCTACCCCGTATTTTATCTGTTTATCACCGAATAGCAATGTTCTGTTGTACGGTGGAGAGTTGCTTTTCCATTATATGACTCTAACTTGAAGAAAAAATATCATCACTCGATTTTGCTTGTTTTTGAATCAAGAATTTAAGTGGGGAAACGCTGGTAAAATTCTGTAAATGGCGAAAGTCTCCAAAGTTGGTGAAAGTAAATATTTCACCGAGTGTATCACTTAGTGAAAATTTCGCAGCAAATCATTACAAAATAAAGTACCAGTTTCATCTGTAAGGTGTGATATTTTGGACTTTTGTTGTTCTTATTTTTTTCATGTTCTTGTTACTTTGGAGGATTTTTGTTGTTGTTTGTTGAAAATGTTTGTTTGGCTGATTGGTTGGGAGGTTTTTTATGGGAAGATGGATTGTTACAGGACTGGGCAGAGAGAACGGAAAAATCAAAGTTCATCATTGGTCAGCTGTGTTCCCGTGCATTGCAGAATTGACTAAATTGGTCCACAGTAACACTTCCAATTGTGCACAACATCAGGTGGTGATGATGTTCCCTAATAGATAAAACCACAGTTTCCCTGCTAATAAAATCTCTAAGAAATTCGACCTAGATTTTTTCAATTTTTGACGATGATTTCCCTCGAAGTTGAGCCTGACTACTTCGAATTGAAATGTCAGAAAGTGAATACATTCGTTTGAAAGGTAAATGGAGTCTGAAGCCCTAATAATGTAGCGTCATTCTTGCATTCCCGGCGTGTGCCTCAGGCGGCATATCTCAAGTGGAAAAGCGATGACGTTCTCCAATGCATAATTTTGCCCTTCTGGGTCGAATAACTAGGCCGCAACGACAGTCAAAACGTGTCCTTGTTTTATTTCCATATATTCGTCGCCCAAGAGGTTGCATGAAATCTCTTTATAAGTCGTCATTGCCAGTTTCCCGTCGTTATAGGCGCAGCAGTGTGATGCGATGCTTTTGTTCCCTCCTCGCGTTGAATGAGTCACGTTCCTATGAGTAACGCGTAAACTGCTTCCTTCGCGCATATTGTTGGTACCCTCTGTTGCGAAAGAATTTTCTTCACTCTGCGGTGTCGTGACTAAATTTTTGCCTCAAATTCCCATGCCCTCGACGGCGAGGGATCATCCAGCAATCTACGTCTGAAATATTCCAGCAATTTCCTCCCAGCCTCATATTCGTCTCAAACTTATCCGCATCTTCGGTGCACCATACTGCCCACCTCAAAGTGAGTGGCAAGGAGTGAATCATCCCAAATATCCAAGAGGTACTTGTACTTAAAGATATAGTTTCACGTGGTGAGAGAACTCTATTAGTTGAGCATAGACACGCCAAGTATGTGCTATCAAATGATTGGCAACGACGAAGGAATGTAATTGTCATTTATGAGTTAGGCTTTCGATTCAATTCAATGAAACACTTATTACATTCGATTTACTACGGATGCAATACAGAGTATACCTCCTGCATTTCACGCATATATCTAGTCATTACGTTGTCTATTAATATCTTAGTACCAGGGGACCGAGCTTTATTCGACATATTTAATTATAATAATTTTAGGGAACGAATGAAAAAGAAAAAAAGTTTTAACATATGTGTAATTATATTTTGTAAATAAAAAGCAATATATTATTTTGCTCGTGGTAACCGGATTGTTAAGGTTTCGGCGTGACACCCAAAGGTCAAGGGTGCGAATCCCTCCTTGGGCATGTTTATCTTAGAATTAAGCTCAGATATAAGTTGATTTATATGGTGAAATATAACATTAACACTTGGATCACCTTAAAACCTAATTCCACTACCCCCAAGACGTTTGAGGGGAATTCTTTCCCTCAAATCTTGTTCAAAGAACGAATCGAGCGAAATACGTGGGTGTACACTGAATATTTTTACCTTCATTTAAGAGCAAACCGGTCTCCACCATTTAAAGTATTCAGTCTGCATCTGCATCTTTTAATGCCTTGCACTGTACCTAGACTGTAAAAGTATGTGGCAGGAGGTGGGTCATCACCAATCGTGTGTTTTAAATCAAAAGAGAATTAAACTTACACTACCTATAATGCAGGCATGCCCAAATACCAGCCTTTGCATGCACTATATACATGTAACTGGGAGGTAAAAAGCTACTACTTATAGGAAAATGGTAATCATGTATTCACAAGACACGTGTAACTGAACTTTTAGTATCTATATAATGTAATGTAATAATTATAACCTGCTGTCTGCAAGTAGTTCCTATCCTACTCCATCAGTAGTCTCGGATATTTCCCGTTGTGGAGTTATTTTAAGTATCTCTCTTCTCAAAATTTTGCATGCATCAAGGTTGCGATGAATATAGAGGATCCATTCAGTGCGATAAGATTCTTTTTCTAGTATTCCATTCGCTCTAAATTTGGCCCCCTATACTGCCCGCCGTCCCTGAAGTTCTTGCTCCTAGCAATGTAGACTAGTACAGAGAGCCGGAGAGGAGCACACAATCAGTGCCATTCGGCACGGGTGACCTCGAAGGTTGTAGAGCAATTAGCTTCTTGCATTCCCGTCATTGCTGGAATCGGAGTAGATCACAGGCGCGGTGGAATGCGTGTTTAATTCAGTCATTCTCTCGTCAAGACTGTGTCCTTGACGAAGACTCGCAAATGCCGACGGTTGTAGCCTTGAAATCAATTTAATGCATGCGATTGCATCGCTTTAAATTTTATCTTTATTTATAATTACAGTGGCGTCGTTTTGGTAGGTGTCCTTCGGTACGTCAGCCAATGGTATCGTACCATTTGAGAAAACCAGTGCGAATAGGAATCTTTATTTTGCATATGTTCACGAGGAAGATTATTCTACCATCGAGGAGTATTTCTTCGTATCATGGGACACGAATTAGCGTACGATCAGAAATATGCAACGTAATTCGCTTCTTTCAAAAATTATTTAATTTCAAGGTAGCGTGTGAGATAACAGCAGGGTGTAGTGTAGACGTTTAATATTATGATGATCGCAATATTTACATTTATGGTAAAATCTTTTGAAATTCTTATCAGTGCTATAAGTGAGCCGACTTTCCGATAAATGCTCTTGCGATGATGACCTATGAATTAGAGTTTTATTAATGATAAATTTGTGCCTGAACAGTGCAGTAAACTTTTGTAATCAGGCATTTAGATGTATATCTTCTGATATGATGTCAATCGTTGATGACTGCGCCTCCTGGTGACACATCTGGTAAGGCTAGACCAGACCATTTGCATGCACTTTGATGAAATGTGAGAAATTGAGTGAGCATGAAAAAAAAACTCTTTGAGCGTCTGGTTTGCTGTCGCCGCCTCACTGGCTGGGAAGGCTGTTTTATGCTGTCTTCATCATTATCCATTCAATTTCACGCATTGATTCTCGCTAGTAAAATGCTGAGGGACATTTCCTGGTAAAATTAGACTCTCCGATTTAAACACAGGTTCCAAGGTTTTACTGCGGACTAATGAAAAAGAAATATGTTTTATTTTAAGTCATGCTATAAATATTTATGTTAGCGCGAGGTCTTTTATACTTTACTTCGCACTATGGGTGCGTCAATGTTTTTGACGGCATTTAAGATTGCCACACTTGCCAGCTGTTCCCGTTCTATTCCATGATAGTCATGACCATTTAGGGCAAAATGTTTCATCGGAGTCTAGGCCCACAAATGGTTCGGCTGAGCTTAGCATATAGCCATTGTCGTCTCTGCGATGGTTTGGCTCAGGCAGCGCAGTTGAGTGCGAGGATTCCGGGGGGTCGTATCTTTGCTTTAAGTTCTTTCTCTCGATAAGAAACCTGCCGTGACAATCGTTTTGAACCCCTTATCATGTCTCCCACTTGTGCCAAGAGCGGGTTTAATGCTGAGTTGCGGAAGCGTTCTCCCTGTCGGAGGTAGTCGTGCGCTCTCAGCAGCCATTGAAAAGGCTCAGTCACCGAGTGTCGGAGAGTGCATGGAATTTCATTTTTTTTCTTCTCACCGTAGTGTCATTAACGTCTGCCGTCATTTGCTTCGCAGCGAAAAATTCCTGATGCCACATCCTTGCAATAGTATTCAATGTGTAATTTATGTCCATTTACGGACGTTTAATATTATAGGTTATCAACAAAATCGTAATTCTATTTTCACCTTCATGCTGACCTGTATTGCGTATGAAATTGGTTATCCAATCCCCAAGTATAAGATAAAAACAATATTTCGAT
Organism: Platycnemis pennipes; assembly: GCA_933228895.1. Classification (NCBI taxonomy): domain Eukaryota; kingdom Metazoa; phylum Arthropoda; class Insecta; order Odonata; family Platycnemididae; genus Platycnemis; species Platycnemis pennipes. The sequence goes on from OW121848.1 coordinate 123,426,390, forward strand.
AATTCTCAACACTTCATGCTGCATTATCATCGTATTTGAATGATAACAGAGGTCTTTGGTGTTGTTTTGTGAAATTCTAACATAATACAGAATACAAAATTCAATTTTGATAATGATGTAGTAAATCGAAACCTAGGTTGCTGTTAAAAATTTTAGCTCAGTGGAAAATTGCATTTTGTAATCTGTATTATCGTATTTTAATTTAGTTTTTGATCCAATTGAGATTCGCCAAGAAATTCCATCCGATGTGAAGACTATTCTTTATCTTTTATTAACGTAGGGTCTGAATTCTGAAAATCGAGTAAATTTGTTTTCTCTGGAAGGAACCGTTTACATTATTGATTTAATACTTTCTGGTGCAAATTCTTCCAGAGTTTCCTTCGAAATAACCTTAGTAGAATTCCGTCACGCACAAAGCAGCATTGCCCTTTCTTGGGTTTTATTGCTTGTCAAGCATGTAGATTGCGCATTTCGGTCTCAACGGGTCACGTAACTCACAATGTTTGGGGAGTAGTTTTGTCGACGCGGAGATCTTGCACATTATTTCAGCTTCATCTACCGTTGAGTCTCACTTGTCCTTGAGGGTCGCCTGATTACGCATTACGCTTCGCCATTCATTCCTCGTATATTGATGAGCTTTCATGACTCCATTGTTAATTTAAGAACTATACGACACGTCTACCAATGTATCGTATCGTATATTTCGTTAGCCAATCGGCAGCTTACTTTACTCGAGTTCCACTCGTATTTAATGGAATTACAGCTTTGCGTTTGAAAGGTTATTGTTTATGCACACAATTTAAAAATATAAAGGAGGATGCAGCGAGGAACTTTAAAAGGTGTTATGGATGGTGACTGAAATCATATTAATCGATCGCTCATAATCTTATGTTGGTGCGACTTATATTTGCTGAACACAGGTTTGAAGGACGAAATTTGAACGCCCTTGGAGATAAACAGTAAGACACTTATAAAAACATTTAATCGATACGAACTTGGGATATGGATTGACAATAATATAATATCTTGGAGGGTATAAGAGTAATCTTGAGCCTCTTCCTTGTTTAAATTCTTGCTGTAGAAATACGCCGAGGTAACTTCCGCTCTGTCCAGAATGTTTGTTCTCATTTGGCCTGACTTCATACCATACGACTCTTAGGAAATCGCCCGCGCGTGACTTGGAACAGCAGTGTAATCGGGATAGTATTATCGGACCCCTAATGGTTTTAGCTGCTTCCACGGTCTTGACAGGTAATAGTCCCAACCAATTTCATTTAAGTTTTTGTGACATCTCTATTTAAATTCCTATCCATTTATGCCTGTCAGCATCTCCCCCTCACATTCACGCCATTACAAATTCGCTTTGCGATACTGTTTTGTTTGTAAAGCGTCATTTCTTCAAGCCAAGTTTGCGTCTGGGCGTTTCAAGGACGGTACAGCTATGTGAGTGAATCGTAGACAGAATCAAGCTTTTTCTCACTCGATTCGGAGGAGAATTCAGTCGCATCAGTAAAGCCTGCGTCATATGATTCTAACGGGAACTCGGGCCGCTCTGTACGATCATGATCAAAGATCTATGCCGAAATCAATACTCCGCAGGAATGTTTTTAGATGCTTTGGAGAACTTGAACTAAAATGGGGTTTGTTCCCTGAGATGAATACCGAGAGGTCTGGTGTGTGTGTGTGTGTATTGATCATTCTTGAACTTCGCTAGAAAGTTTTTCCGGAGTCTATCCCTGCACAGCCCTTCTCTCCCTTATCATTTCGGTGCGACGGAAACCCTTCGATGGAAAACAGCGACCGTTGGGGAAAATGGAAACTAGCATCTGAAAAGCGCGAGCGGGTGGGATTGAATGGCTTCTTCGTGGAAGATTTACGCGCGATCGTGTGCTATCGTTCTCCTTGTCCGAAAGTGAAAGGGGAGAAGTGAGAAACTGGTTTGGGTAATGCAGAGACGGGGGAGAAGGGAATGGGGAATTCTTGTGAGATTGGCCCACCCTTCTTGGATGTGTCAGCGATATTCCGAGATTCAACTGCAAGGGACTCCCAGCTGCGAAATCGATTTTCGGGACTATTATTTATGAACGGCCTGCTGGATTGGTGCATATTCCGATGATGGAATGAAGGTGTTGCGACAGAGCACGGAGTTGTTAGGATTTTTATTCATAAAAATTATTTATTTCTTTGAATGAGTTGATGCAATATCTTATTCATGATGAGTAGAGATCTATTGTGATAACGAGTTAAAGGTTATTTCATGGCTTGGAGGCAGACTGATGGAATTTCCTTTCGGGTGGAATTTATTTTTGCTCCAATGTGGCTTATTATTTCCTAAACTATTTAATATTTAATGTAAATATATTTAACATAAATATATTTAATATAAATAGATTTAATATAAATAGATTTAATATAAATATATTTCATATAAATATATATTGAATATAAATATATTTAATACGAATAAGAACCTCGCTTTCAAAGAGACCTAAAATTAACCACCCGAGGCAGAGTAAATTAGTTTAATTGGTTGCCATACTGGCAAAGACAATTTAGGATAATTGGAGCTAATAACTTCCACAGAAATGGTTAGCGCATATTCTCACTGCATAGATGCCTAACATATAAACTGTGTTTTAATGCAACAAAACGGCATGGTCTCACCGATTCTAAACCTAGTCCGTACACAAGTACTCTTGTTGATGCTTTTTGAAGGCCATTTTTTATATTTAGTATTCTTTTTAATATATAAGGAGCGATCGCGAGGGGTGGAAATGTGTTTTAGCCCGACTTATCTAGATAAGGCGGCTTCATGAGACGGCTTTGCTTTGATCCCCTGTGCACATCTCCATCGTACCTCCCCCCGACTGTGGTTGCCGCGGACCGCTGGTTTATCCCTGCGGCCTTCAAGTCGCCCGAAACTCTCTAAATAGTATACTATTCAGCCTCATGTAGGTCGCCGACCTCTCTTCTTCACTCTTCCGAATTAAAGGGGCGCGGCAACGATTATATAAATTCTTTTTTCTGTTATTTTTTTGGAAATAAAGTTGTTGCGCGTTACGGGAAGTAATCTTTGTTTCCTACAAATACGAAAAGCTTTTTATGTTAACCGGTGTTTAAAACAATATCCGGTATAATATACGACGAATCCTTTTGGAGACTTCGCCGTGAGAAATGCATGAACCAGTTCATAATGTTGAGTGAAACCAGCGTTGTTTACTTAAATTGATCGTTGTAATTAATGTTAGACCAGTATTACAGCATGTTTACTTCCTGATCAGAATCATAATTAGGTTTTTAATTCACTAAGTAGATTCTTGTATCCTTTTCTTAACGTCAAAGGCTGCAGATTTATATCATTGTATAATTACAAGTCCATATCTCGCTCTCTTCCGGTACTTATTATGTTGTAAGACCAATAATTCCTATTTTTCAAATTCATATTTGGCCCTTCCTACTAATATGCTCTTTAGTGACCATCCACGATAGAATTATCGATGAATAATTATAGTCAATCATTTCTAGTCATATGCTTGATTTTTCTACCTTAGCTAAGGTTGATAGTTCAACTTAAAGCTACCAGATGCCGATCATAGAGGTATTAGCAATGTATCCATGCAATGCGTGGTGAATTTTACCTCTATTAAGCTATCGAGAATGTTTCAAGAATGCTAGTTAAAGAAAATACCTAAAATGTGAGGTGAATTTTAAGTATGTATGTACGTGCAATAATATTTTTTCGGACGTGTGTGTAAACGCAAACCTCCGAGAAGAGAATGGCGATGCCGATTTATACCATCGGGGTAAAATTATTTGTTTCCATTCTTAAGCAAACAGTTTTTTTTCCAGTTTTCATGATTCGTTGCAGTTTGTTATCGTTGCACACTATTTTATTTACCTTGCGGCAGTAGAAAACTTATTTTCCTAAACTTTACATCCGTATCGTTACCTGTAATATAGTTGTATCTAGAGATCATTATATACTCTTCTGGCAACATCACATATTTGGTGCACTTAACTTCAATAACTTAATGGAAATAAATTTTGTTCTTCGCAACTGTCTTTCAATTTTTGTGCCGCGTGATGAGACAGTAAACACAATCACACCCTGAGGCATAACTTGGCGTTGACGTGTCGCTTCTCATACGCAATGTTTCTGTTCATCAATTGGTCAGAAGCCCTGAAATGAAATTAACGATTGATAACCTTCTTGTTTAAGGTTCACTCCACGTCCGCCCGCGGCACGTAACTTAAGATAACTCTCCTCGAGAGATTAACTCGAGTAGCGAAGCGTGTCTCACAACATCCTCTCTTTTATTTGCAGACAAAGAAGCAGTGACGGGTCACCGGCCGAGTAATGCCCTCAAAGACGACAAGGTTCCCTTGGTTGCATGGGAGCCGTACTTTTGCGTTCTGCTGCAAGATGAACAGACACTCACTGCATACCGGAGTGAGGAAATGTCGGTGAGTGTTTTGGGACTAGAGTCTCCCCCACACCCCAGCACGATTGAGTCAGTGCCTGTTTAAAGCACTACAAAGAGACATTTTGGATTCAGCTTTTGAGAAAGAAAACGAATTTTAATCTCTTAAAAAGTTTTAACTGTTGTCCAGCCTTTTTTTCCTAGAGACAAAAATAAGATCATTTCCCTTGCGTTGAAATTATGCGATGGACAACCAATTTAAATTTATTTAAAAAATGTCTATCAGGTCTATATCATCGTAATTGATATCCTTGGGTAAAATAGATGGCTTTTGCTTCTTCTTCCTAGCGGCCCGTGTGAGTCGATATCGACCTCTATTATTAATGCTATAATTTCATGCGCATTCTATTGCGAGGTCATCATTCTGACTTTCCGTTATTTGCTGATTTAGAGACGAGAGAAAGTGTATCTTGTATCCAAGCATTTAGTCTTTTTCTTTCCACAATAATGTAAGCTCCTGGATAAGGGTAAATATTTAGACATGGATTTACCGTGCTTACTGAGCATTTAGTGGATTTATCCGTTTTTAGTCGAGGTGGTTATTTATATTTCTTTCACTCTCACTATACCACTTGGATATGTTCTTTTGTTAAAATTTTGATGAAATAAATACTCTAAAAACGGATATGTTTTGTGTATCGCATAGCTCTGCTTTTAGTGGTGGATGATTAATCCTAGAGTAAATAACTAACTGGTTGCATAATGGGTAGCTATGCAATTTTTTGCCCAGCTTAATTCATTCCTTCCTTTCCTGTCCTCTCATTTTCAAAATTCACCTGGAATTCTCACTCCAGCCAGTGCATATTTTATTCATATGTAATAACGAAGTAATTTGATTTGCCATTTTTTTCTACTTTCCATTGGGATCTATTATAGAAACGTATTTTTTTTCCTGTGCGGAGTAATTAATATTGAGACTCCTAAGTGCTTTAACAATGAAGGTGCTCACGTTAGAGATTAGTATTTCTTTTTCGGTCAGTATTTCTTTATAAGTGACATAAGTGTAAGCCTTTTTTCGAATTATCATTCAAAGAACATTTTAGGATGTCTTATGCCAGTACATCTTGCTTTAAGCGAGTAGTAATTCCTTTCTATATAATAAATAAGCTTATCTAACTTTTCTCCTGTTACTTTCTTTTCTGGGTAATAATTCGAAGTAACTCAATGAGCATGTTAGTTTTAATGCTTAGTTATGTCATTAACTAAAATTAGGTATCAAATCTTCAGGGATACTGTGTACTCTGCTTGCATGTGGGTTCTTCTATTGCCCTACTGTAAACAATTGTTTTGTCGATATCCGGTTATGAAATCGCCGTTAGTGGCGTAACTGTTGACCTCTGTTAGCACTCTTAGCTTTCCGACGAGTAGATATTAATGGTCATGATATTTCGATCTTTTTGAAGCTCGAAATATCGTCTTCCGTTAGAAGCATACATTGATTTTTGATCCAGTCCCGTTGGGAGAACGGATTAATTATATCATCAAACTTCTAAGATCTTAGAAAATGAGTTGCATTTGATCATTTCGAAATGTATTATCTCTTGTGAAATAAAAAAAGAGGAGCATTTCCAAAACTTTCCAAGTGATGAATTGGAGAAAAAATTACAATTTTTACTTAACGCCGAATGCTTATTAGTTTGAGAGAAATTTTGCCTAGAAGTGGTGAAATTTGCAAGACTGATTGGTAATATCATCTTTTATGCCGCCATCGAAACTTATCTATAATTTCCCCATCCATTTAAATTGCTTCTGCATTCTCAAGGTGATTTCGATATCCCAATCAAAGAATGCTTTGGATTCGATAATTTCTGTATGTTTTTATTAATACCTCCAATGAACGTATATATTATTGAATGGATCATTCAGTGAATTTATTTCTCCATTTCGTTTTAATTTTATGGATCGATTTAAGTTTATGGATCTAAGGTTTCTGGATTAGCATTCATCAATTCTGGGAATAGCGTGTAGCAACCTTGTTCTCGAATAGTTCAATAAAGCCGCTGATTATTTATTGCTCAGCTTTGATGGAATGCCACTCATACGTATAGTTTTTTAGTCTAGGAAATTCCAGCAATCGATTGATCTTGCATTTTCCGTTCCAATCTCTGTGGTTAGCCTACGAGAAATATGTTTTCGTTTGAAGACACGGGAAGTGGCTTATTTATGCCGAGAACAATCGTTGCGATTGGCTGAGACCTCCATCCATGAATTGCGTCAAGCGTTCATTGAATGGCAGATTCCGGAAATCAGTCGTAATTCATGGAACACTGACGCTTCGGGAAGTGAAGTAGTCAATGCCAAAGTTCACTTGTGAAGAAATAGCTTCCCAACGGAATACTTGACACGCTTGCTTCGCGATTTATTTGAAGAGTTTGGGTTTCCAGCAGTCTACCAATGGGGATTTGACAAATAAAATTTCCAAAAATTCCTCCACTACCTAGAGGTGACGTGAGCTTTCTTAGTTGTTTGGTTTCGCGTCCCCTTGGTAAAGGTCGGTTCGAGATAGGTGGGTCCGATATGTGTGTGATGAAAGGCGGGGAAGTTTGTGACGAGGCTGAGGAGGAATAGAGCGTGGGTGCTGAAGTGAGCGCGGCATGCTTCATGGGTGGCGCTCCGGTCGAGACGCGGTACTCTCTCTCGCAAGAGCGGGGTGGCAACGGTTCTCGAGGGGGATGGGGAGGGTGTCCCCCGCAGTCCAGTATTCGGACGCATTAACTTCACTTCCTTCGGCAACGACTCATCTTTTTTTTCTCGAATTTAATTACTAACTCAGAGAGTAATGCAATTCTCTTCTCCCCCTGTCCTTCTTCTACTCTTCCCATCAACCTCGATCCCCTTTGCCTCCTCTCCTCTCCCTCCCCCATCCTCCCTGCAACTACCCCTTTCTCTCTCTCTCTTTCTCTTCTCTTTTCAGATCTTTCCCGGCACTCCTTCTCGATTGCGGTCGCAGAACAAGGTACGCCAAAAGAAGGCATTAATTCTCTTGAAATGTGTAATCTTTCACGTTCTGTGCATTTCACTTTCGCTGAGACGACACACATTTGTCACAAATGCTGACTTGCTTTTTGTGTTGGTTCAAGTTGCACGTTTTTCTGGGTTTCAAACGGTGGCAGCCTCTCACCATTTTTTTTACTAATATTTTTTTTTGCTTCAGGTTGCTTGTGGGTAATTTTTTTACTGTTGCATGTTTGCATGGAAGCGTCTTTTTGGACATCTCTTTGTGTTTATTGATTATTTTTTTATTGCGATTGTTTTTAACGTCACCGGGAGTAAATCCAGTCGCAACAGTATTGAAACATTTCGAGAAATTGTGATTGCGTTTCCAGAAATACTTCGTCATCGATCGGACGTGGGTATGTTCTGCTCTTTTTGTGTGTTAATTGCTATTCAGATTTGATTCTGTGGAAGTTTTCTCTTCTCGGTCTCGGGATTCGACATAAAAGAATTCTAGTCGTATCCTTGTTTTTTTAGTAGGGGAACTGCTTTCTTGAGGAAATCAGTTGGACAGATCTTGTAAATGTCATTTTACTCTAATTTATGTTGAAATTTACTTTGATTTTCCCAGGAGGAAGTAATTTTCATCGGTATTATGTTCGAGGCATGGAAAATTACGTTTTATTTCAGTTAAAGTTGTTTTTTTTAATTTATATAGAGCAGGCAATTATTTTATATCGTGAACTTGTTACGGTAACATTTTCCCCAGCAAAACTGGGTAAACAAGTGTGGGAATGCAGTTTCGAGAAGCATAATTGCTGAAAAAAAAGTTGGCGTCCACATATCAAATCGCGATAAAAGGAGCTGAAAGAAGCTCACATTTAAAGCATTTTCCCGAGTTGGTCTGAAAATTCATTAGGATGAAATTTTCTTACGTCACATTTTAAAAAATCCTACCATCCCAGGAAATATGGGACATTCACAGTCGGGGCTCTCAGACTGAAAAAACGCGATAATACGCGATACCACTAATGACCCAGTTTTACACTTCTTTCGGAATTACTTTTATAACTTATGCCATAAACTTTCTTGAAATAAAGGATTATGGGCAAGAAAATACTTTACTCTGTTTTCTCGCGGAGTTATTATGGTACAACTGCGGTTGCGGTATGACAGAAGGGCGATGACATATTCATTTAAAATTCAAGGAAGAATTCGAGTTAAATCTTGTTTTAATACATCATATTGGTCGATCAACTCCCTTAATTGATAAGGGCTGAGACATGAGTGTAAGGGGTGGTTATATCGACATAGCTTACATGTTTGCCTTGCCAAGCGTCGAAGATTGTGATTTCACGTGGAAAACTCTCCCTAAAACACATATAGGGGACCATGTTTTGCCGTTATTTTCCGCTGAATCCACAGTCAAATCTTGTGAATCTTTTTGAACTTATCACGTGTCATCTGTGAGCGTTAACTTCTCGAGGTTGAGTCGGCAAGTATTGCATTTCATAGATTTACAGACTACTTCAAGCCTTTTTATTAAGTCTCCATTGAAGCCCATCGTCGACAGAATCAACTGGGGTCTTTCCAAGAATCAGAGGGTATCGTGCTAGAAATACCGTATGGCTGGAAAAACGATGACCAAAGTAATCATGGATCATTTTTATTCCATCATCATCATCAGTTAGCAATCATTAGATTTGTTTGACGCAGCTCTCCACTCGATTCCCACATTAAGCTAACCTTTTCATATGTACGTAATTCTTCTCCTTCACGTCCTGCGTCACTTGTTTTATTATCTTATATGAAGCCTTCCTCTGCCATTCTTCCTGTTCCCTTGATCTTCCTCGATTGTCTTCATCAGGCCATCATGCCTCATGATGTGGCCGATTAATTGTCTCGTCATCTTCTTAGGGTTTACATGAGACTTTTCTTTTCTTCCACTTTTCGTACGACATTATCGTCACTCGGCCGATCCATTTGGTGGCGTCCATTAATTACGTGAGGCATTTAGGGGGGAAGAGGATCGAGCCAGATCTCACCCAATCGCACGTGGGGGAGATGGGGGTCCCGGCAAATATCACGTAATATTTTTTCCGTAAGAAACAGTGTAAAATTGCGTGAAAAATGGGTTAAATTAATTAAAACATGTTTCTCCACTACAACATTGCTAAATTCTACACAATAATATTTATCGCTGTTATGCGAACGCCAAAAAGTAGCACAGTAGCCCCTCGATTGTTTAGCCGCCACCGGCCAGCCAAACGCGCGACTCGACGAACGCTGCGGCGTACGAGCCGAGTGGTAGCGATAATTAAGCACATTAGGTTTTTTTAAATAAATCCAACGCAATAAAGCACATATTAACGTATTTACACTAAAATACGCATTTTGAAAAATCTCACGTGAGATTAGGGGTGGGAGGGGGTTTAGTCAAATCTCACGACATCTCACCGAAGGGGGTCGAAAAATAGCCAAAATCGCCTCACGTAATTAATATACCTTCATCGTACTCCTGTAGCATCGCATTTCGAATATATGCTTGCAGCCTTGACCTCTATGCCGTTGTTATCATCGATGCCTCACAGCCACAAAGATACATGCTCCAGATTTGAGGTCTAATGTATTGATCATTTCAATTCATGATATATTTTCCTGAAGTTTCCGCAGAATGGAGTGTATGTGATCGTACTCATATCGCGATGTGTGAATGATGACCGTATGTGAGTGGGACGAGCACAAAATTGCTCTTTTCAACCCGCTGGTCTCGGTTACGCAGGAAAAGTCCGTCCGCCAAGGTCTCTTTCTCCGCCCCCCCTCTATTCTCCCCTTCGTCACTACTCGCTCGCCACCACCCTTTCCACTTACCCTCCCCCTTCGCCCCCGTTTCATCTCTCTCCCCATGCCCCCATGGCCGGCGGTATTCCTCCGATGCACGTGTCGGCTTATGTTTATAGTCGCTTGACGTCAGAACGGACTTACAATGGAAGGTCTTCTATATTTACAGCTCTCGTATTCCGCGCTCGTATTCACGGGACGGTGCGAGTTAAACATAGTCCTTAATTTTCCCCGTACTATAGATAGTCCAAGGGGGTGAAAACATGATTTTCCTGGCATCTAAACTTCGATTACGTTAGCGTTAGCTTAGGTAAACACAGCTTCCCCATTAATCATAAAATAGGCGATTGTCCGACCGGTTCAATAGTTTGGTCTTGTTTATATGCGCCTCGGAAATGGAGTTCATAATTTGAAACAGCAGCGATGGAGGTCGGCGGGGAAATGGGCCACTTAAGTGTTTGAATCCCCAGAATACGGGCGGGCTTTCAGGAAGCTCTTCTATGTATATTGTAGATAGAGATTCATCCCATAACGTCTGAATAAGGGAGTGGAATCAGGGCATGAACTTAAGGAGCGCGTTGTTATCTAATGGCGCTTGGAATATTCAGGGCATACTAGATATTTGCGCCACATTCGAGTGGCATAAATAATTGAGAAACGTGGTGATGGTGCTTAATAATGGTGTTTTTATTTCTGTTCGCTTGAATTTCCTGTGAATGTGCTCTCCACAAGAGTTGACCTTATTCCACTTAATTTCCTAAAGTGTCATTGATGGCACTTTATCAGTACTTTGTTTGCGCTGCTCATGGTCGTTTATGCACATTGATCCAGAAGCTATTACAATGCGCTCGAATAATATATATTTTTCACTTCTTTGGTGCAAGACACGCTCAGCTAGAATAACCGTGCTTTAATTCCCTGTAGAGGTACGAAAATAAAAATATTTATGCGAAACACGGCCGTTACATATTTGATTTTATTGTTTTTTCATCGTTAGTGTGCGCTGAGTTTTCGACGCTCAAATTAATTAACAGTATGCTTTAGGTTTTTCCCTTAATTAGGCTGGAAAAGCACGAAACGGTGAGGAACTGAATTGTGTGTAAAGAAATCAGTTTGCATTCAGGGAGATCAGGTTTCCTCGGTAACACTTTCGCCACAAAAACAGATGGGTGAACTACGTCTTAACATGGCTGTAATCAGTAGAAACTTGAAAACAAGAAAGCCCTCATAGCGAGCGGAAATCTTATCATTAAATTAGGGAACAAATTACATAAAATCTTAAGTTCTGGTGCATCGACGCAAGTTTGGCCGTGGTTTGGAAGGACGTGTAATAAAGTTGCGGAAATGAGATTAAGTGAACAGAGCAAGCTAGAAATTAGTGTATAAATGTCAAACAAATCACCGAGTTGAGAAATCTGGTGGATGGTTTTGCGTAAAAATGGGAGATGAACTTACATATTTAATAGGAATTGAGAGGGGCTCCTCCCTCTCTTTCATTTTCACTCCTAAAAAGAAAATGCGAGGGAAGAACTCAATACATTAAAGACCTTATTGGTACTTGACGTTTTTAGGAAGAGATGATTGCTTTTGCTCAGTACGAATTCCGACGGTTGCAGCGCAGTGGCCCAGCCTTAAAATATTAGAATAAATTAATATATTAAAATAAAATAAAGTGAGAACCCTGAAATAAGTGACTGACTGAAAATGAAAACTAACTTTTCACTCAATATGGTGATAAATTTTACACCTGGGATCAATTCATCCGGTCGAATTATTCATAGTCATTCTGCGCTTCTGTGAGTTGATATCAAATCATGGATGTTAGGGAACTGCACCATTTTTTCTGGTAGACTCATTACATGATTAATGCGCATGTATAATTAGTGCTCATCACATAATTAATCTAAAGATACATCACGTAGTTAGTGCACTGATATTTTTTTCCTTCTCTGTTTTCGAGATTGAATAAAACAATTTCCTCCCTGCAGCTCATGACATTATACCTACTCCACTCATTCTTTTCCTTCCTCCATTTCCCATAATCCTTTTCATCAGTCACATCTCAAACATACACGTGTAATGACATGCTGTATCCCGAACGCAGTTTGTATGCCGTCTTTAGAATTCACCGTTCGTGATTCCGATAAAGTATCTCAGCCCCCCTCAATCAGTTGGCAGTATAATGAGTGCCCGCGTTGCATCAATTTCACCTTGTTAAATCGTTCATGGGATGTTTTTCTTTTTTCGTTTCGTTTTCCCGGTGTTTGCCCTCTGGGCTAATCGTGTATCCGCGAGTTATCATGGCCTTGGATGCGAGTGATTCCAAATTTTGACTCTTGCCATGCTAGAGCAATCAGCAACTCCTTTGCCTCCCCAAATCCCCTTATTTTCTACCTCCGTTCTCCCAACATGAGTTAATTCGGCTAAATTTTTGGATAGGGAAGAGCGTGTTTGATTTTTTTTAAATCTTCAATTTTGCTTAATTGTTATTCTGTCTCCTTGTCTAAGTATAGGATTATCGTTCATTTTTGTAGAATATCCTCCTCTTTATTAGCGGAGAGTTTCAGAATTTTCATATCCATTGTTTCCAATGAGAGTGTTTCTTTTAATTCTTGGCATGGTTTCACTATCTCTTAGCATACTCAGAACCAACCCTAGTATGATAGTGGCGAGAATAAATGGGTGAAGATTGCTCGAGGCGCAAGTGTGACAACTTTTTTTTTGCTGTTATCAGCCCTTCGTACAATTGATGATTTTCCTTAACTATATCGTCTATTCGTATTAAAACTTGGCCTTGAGGAATCCCGAGGAAAATCTGTTGAAAGGGCCTTTATGCAAGGAAAAAATCACATTCACGCTCTCAATCATGAATGATGTTCACATTAATTGCCATGTGAAAAAATTCACCTGGACCGGGAATCGAACCACGGACCCTTGGCTTTCAAAATCTAGTAGAATACCTTGAACCTCAGTAAAATTTCTTGGGTAGCGTAGTGGTCTGGGCAGTGGCCCGGTAAGCCAAAGGTGCGAGTTTGGATTTCCGGTCCAGGTGAATTTTCTCACATGGCAATTAATGTGAATTTCATCGCGTAAGGTATGATATTTTCTGAATATAGAGTGTTTTACTTTATTTTGAGTTGTTATGTTTGTTTTCGTGCTCGCACTCTTGCTCTTGTTTTGTTGATTTTTTTGCTTTGCATGTTTACCTGATGAGAATTCCAATCTTTAATACCCCGTTACTCTACATACTATGCGTGTCGAAAGTCTACCTCATGGTATGAATGAGCATATTTTGCTTTCACATTTTTCTGACCTATCAATCGCCACCTTTTTTTTTCCATCCTCCGTAGGTGGAAAATTCAATTAGTATTATCATAAACTTTGAGGGGGAAGATAATCGCGGGTGATGTACTTTGACAGCAGTAGTTAGCATATCATAAAATGACGTCAACTAATAGCTGTATTGCCTTGCAATGTGATTTGCACCTGCCACAACAAAGCTATAATTGTATAACCTCATCAGAATCTTCAATCACCGGTTGTCAGTTCCTGACCTAACTGTAAGATAATTGTTCTGTAATAACCTTTGCGCAAGACTCGTTAGGGGTGAGCGATACCGCCTCTGCGGCTTGCGGACGCTGAGATAATTGACCTTCGCTGCGCTGGCATATTCATGACTCAAGTCTCCCTCTGCTTCTGAGTTCATTTGTCTCGGCAGTGAGGACCCACATTCAGTTACCCGCTAAAATGTTGAACTGAAATATGTTTATTAGAGCACGTATGAAAGTTTTCTCGTACATATTGTACAGGTTGAGTCCTGGGTCCTAAAATTCGGCGCTTGGCGTGAATTCTGTAACGTGTAGATAATATTTATTTCAGTGCTAACGAAGGCACGTAAACTAGTTGGGCCATTGGGATACTTAAATGCCCAATGATCAACTGATCGAATGTAGGCATTTGCAGTGAGTATTCTGGTTATTTCGTCGTTGATTTGTAGCTGACTGCTTGAGTGTCTGTTCCAATCCGTGTTAAGCATGTCAGCTGGTGAGGAAATGCAGATCCCGAAATCTTTCAATTTGAGTGTTTTCTTTAAGTTTACATCTACATAATACCCTGCAAACCACCATGAAGGTGTGTGGCAGGGGGTGAATTCTCACCAAACATGCACTACATATCATGCATAAAAAAGGATTAGTGTCAAAAATACCTAGTCGATTATCGATCTGTATTTTTTTCGAACATGTCATCATCGTCGTAGTAAGAGACATTGCGTTTTACGTGTTTACGTTTCTCATTATTTAGTGGTGCAAAAGTATTCTCATGGATTTAGATTTTTTCCGTTCTCTCGGTGTATCCGGAAATACTCTTGCATGTTTTTAATCACGATTTTTTTAAAATTTCGATTTTTGAAATTGAGGTCGCAGAAGTATTTGCGAAGGCAAATTTTACCCGCCAACTCCCACTTCACGAAAACGTTTTCTGATGTCTTCAATGCTCAGTTTCTTAAATGTTCTTAGCGCTGTCGGCGTGCTAGCCTACATTCAGTGCTTTGCCGTTTTCCTAGGTGAATACACTATGAAATTCAGGATCTACACCTCGGTCCTCTGCCTTTACAACTGACAAATATAATGTGATGATCTGACTTGAAGTTTGGTGATCACTCAGTGTATGGATGCGGCAGAAATGGAATAAGCCAAAGTAATTTTTCCCCCTGATATTCCACCATAGGTGAAATAACATTGAGTTTTCCTTTTTTGTTCTCTCTAGATTTTAATATGCAGCTAATTTTGTAATTCATAACTCGTTTTCAAATGCCACTAAATCATTTTGTCACATCTCGCTTTCATTAGAGTTCTCTTCACTTCATGTTTGGACCTCACTACTGCGGTGTTACTAACCTATAAATTCATATTCCCTCAAACACGACTGCTTCTTGCTAATGAACGTTTGTGTGTTTCTCCCTAGAGTTAAAAAAAATTAAGGAGTTGGGGGCACGTTCTTGATCATGTTCACGAAATTGTTGCTGAAACTTCATGAAAACTGCAGCTATTTCTGGGAGTATAATCTATTTATTGTGTGGTGGTTTTCACGATTGCAACCGTTCTTGCTAAGATTTTTAATTCTAACCGGAGTCACTATCTGAGTTCTTGTATTAGGGATCCAAGATAGAAAATACGAGCTAAACTTAAATTTTCCTTCATTTTCCCGTGTGTCTTACGAAACCTTCGCGCGTTATTGTTTAATTTTTTTAAAATGATGTTGAGTTTATTAGATGATCATTTTAGCCGTCATAGTTTGAGAACTAGACAATTAGGTCCACGCGGGTGAACAAAAAAAAGTTTGCGGGCGTCTTATGTGCTGTGTTGCGTTCTTGGTTTTGTTTTTTTCTTAGCCTTCTTTACTCGTATCTATGTTAAAAGTTTTGTTTTTTTTAATACAGGAGAGCTTATTAGATAAGTCATGTTGTCATAGTTTGCAAACTCTACATTTTGGTCCACGTAAACTAATGAAAAAGTGTGCAGGCTCTTGTGTGTCGTATTGCGTGCTTAATTTACTTTTTTTAACCTTTTCCTTCTCGTGCTTTTGTTTTTTGATGAATGGGGAGCTTAATAGATGAGCCATGTTGACCGTCATAATCTCCAAACTCCACAATTTGGTCCATGCGGACGAACAAAAAGAAAGTTTGCAAGCGTCTTATGTTCTGTGTTGCGTGCTTGCTTTTGTGTATTTTTTCTCTTTTCTCTCTCTTGTTTTTGTTGAAAAGATTGTTTTTTTAATAATGGGAATTTTATTAGATGAGCCATGTTAACCGTCATAGTTTGCAAACTCGACATTTTGGTCCACGTGAACAAAAAAAAAAAAAGTTTTCCGGCTTCTCGTGTGCTGTGTAGCGTGCTTGCTTTTGTTTATTTTTTTGACATTTTCTCTCTCTCTCTCTCGTCCTCCCTCCCTCGCTGCGCGAAGATCGGCGACGCCCTGTTCGTGGACCTCCCGCGGGTGCGCCTCGATGGCGGCGCCAAGGCGTTCCGGAAGCGTTGGGGCTACGAGCTGAGTCCGCCGCCGCCGCTCCTCGAGGAAGAGGAGGACGAGTACGGCGAGGAGGACGAGGACGGCGACGAGGACGGGGGCGAGGGCGGCGGGAAGGGGGCGGGCGGCGGCCCCGAGGAAACGGTGTCGCTGAGGGAAGAGGGCATCACCACCGGAGGCGCTTCACCAATGGGTGAGTACATGCTTCCATCCATACTTACAGTCGACACATGCGTACTGCGGGCGACGATAATATGTATGTGCGACCATGGAGTAAGTATAATAAGCGGCACAATCGAGAAATGTCTGGTAGTCTGCTCCTTGCAGCGGTGGATTATGTGTTTTAATGAAATAACAGGGAATCCCTCCTGTGACAGATATTTTTGTTTTAATATTGAGAGATATGTTAACTTATTCATATGGCTGTGGACGTTAGGTAAAGGCATATCGCACCAATATAATAAAATAACAATACTACGACTATAGTATATGTTATGTATCGCATAAGTCGAGAAGAAAAACGAAAGAAATGGAAGCGATATATAGCGTTTTTGACGTCACGCGAAAAATTCCTATGACGCCATCTATGAAAACCTTCCATTACTACGTCCAAAACGTATAACAGTGTTGTCCTGTGCGGTGAGCCCTCTATATTTTAGTACGAGGAATCTTTTCTCGGCGCCAGCCTCCGTCACGGAATGAGGTCCACCACACTCCACTGCCTTCGTGGATGGTTCTCCTGCTCTTTTTCTCTCCGTCTAGTTTTTCACCAGCTGGTGATGAAAAGCTGGAATGGATGCCCATCGTTTCGGGCAGCGACGGCCGTGTTTACTTGGCCATTGAATGGGTATCCAAGCGAGGATGAGATGCGAGCAGTTTCTTTTTATCCGTCGGGCGGAGTTGACGACTCTTCCGATTCCCGGAATCCCTTTCCTCTCCGGAACGCATCAACCGAAGGATCGGTTGTGGATGGATTTCTGATCCAACTGCATTAAGAGAAAGAGTCTCCAATGGGTAGTATCTGCGAAGTGTACACCAGGAGTATGTGGTGAATTGATATAAAAATACGTTGCTAAGGGAAGCGTGACGATAACCCGATTGAAATAATGGCACCTTCATCTCCATGTGCTGCTTTAAAATAATTTAGTTTTACATTTTATTGAGTTATCGTAACTTCCTTGCCATATAGCCAGACGTTGCGGAAATTTTAGGGGGGGGAATTAATACTGCGCATTTTTATAGTCGCCTGTTGACGTTAATTTTTAGGTTACAATTTGTCCTACTTTTAGTGTCATTGATCATGTACCATGGTGTATTAGAGTTATTATACTTACTGTTTCTTACTGACTATGACATGGATCCTTTCCCATCATGTTGTAATGCGTACCTACTTGAAAAAGAAACATTTTTTTCACTGTCCGTAGTGCCTTCACTATCTCGTTAAGACCCCTAATGTTCGTCTACCAGGTAAAGCTCAGTATCTCTTAAGATGCTCATACTAGTAAATTCACGTATATTTCTCATATTCCCTTATCATAGCCCGTTAAAACTGCTACTATACGGAAAGTAGGACTACGCCCACACATTTCTATTTTTAAAATGAATCCCTTCGTTCCTCGAGTGACATGGATGAGTTGGTCGTTATTTATTTTTTACCTTCCTGGTGAGCGTTTCTACATAGTAACGCACACTAACATTGGATTCGGATTGGTGTGATTTTTTTCCAATCAACCTCTACGGTAGCAAAAGTTGAAACACATTGTCAAGCTACTGAGACAAACTTCATTCATGGAGACCAGCTCATTACATCATCGTCCGTTAACTTGGACGGCAGCTGTTCCTCACATGTTTGGCAGAGATGCCCTTGGGGCGAAGCGGGATGTATATAGAAATACGCCGAGGGAAATGTTTTCGATGGACGTTCCCTTTCACCACTTGTGCACCTTTCGTGCTTGCGCGTTCATCGGATGGTTTTGACGTTAATGATCCTATTTCCATCATTACCGTAACTCAACAATATTCAGAAAATCTGCGCATTTGATGTTTTTATAGTCTGTTTCTTTATGTTGGAAGTGTAATGAGAAGTCTGCATGTCTCGCTCGTGTGGAACACACAAAATATGAAAATGCTGTGGCATCTGTCACATCTAACTTTACGATCTGTGGTTTTAAAAACTCTTACACATTTATAACGTTTTTTGTGGGCCAACAGTGTGATTAAACTTGTGCAAAGAGATCCATTCGGAGATTTCTGCGAATAGTTTAAGGTATCCCCGACCATGTATTTAGTTCATTTAATGAATGAAGCGAATAAAAAGAGAATTCCTCTGCTCTATTTGATGATGAATACGACTTTAGGTTTATGGATTTTTCTAAATTCTGTCATCCTCGACCACTAAGACCTAAAGCCGCGTGTTCCGATCTATGATATTGTCCCTCGACGTGGTCTCGCTGATGAGTCGCACCTCGGTCAAGAATTTTTTTCAGCCATTCGGGAAGAGAAAGTGGTCGGCTGATTTCGCAGTGGGTCATATCTGACCTCCAAAGCCTTCGGAGACAGATGAATCCAAATCAGAGGGAGAAGAAGAAGTGCTTGACATATTTCTTGCGGACTCCGATTTTGGAAGAAATGTATCTCTGAAGACAGCTCTGTTACGACACACGATAACGTGCAGCGATTAAATGTAGAGTTTCATCATCTGAATGCTACGCTGGAACCAGTTCGAAAAATGCAGCTGATGTCGTTATTTACACTAGGTCAAGGGCTTCCGAAACCTGCATCCTATATTTGTGCGAGGGCGTCTGGAAATTGATGAGAAAAAAACATCGATTTTTTCTTGAATTTGGGCGGATTAATTTGTACCGGTTTCAGTATTTCCTTAATTTTCTTCTTAAAATCAGGTTGATCAAACTAATGTAGTGGGTAGGTGAAACTTTAAGATGCATTAACTGTAAATAGCGCATTCCTTAACGTTTTCCTCACTTAATGGATCTTTCAGAAGACAATTGAGAAGCTTGAAAATGTGATGACTTCTTAGTAATTCAGAGAATCAACTTTGAATGCGATGATTAAAAGGAACACTGATCAGTGTTTGGATTGCATATAGTCTATTCTTTTCTCTGTTTGCTGGCGTATAAAAGTTTAAGAGAAGAGGAGAGATTAATCAAAAAGATGTTGAGCCCCTCTTCTAGGAGCTAAAACTCGCATTATGGTGAGTAAATTAATAGGACTTCATGAATTAAATGAATTTTACTTTCTGCCCTTCAAATCAGTCATGTTTTATCTGAGAAGTACTCGACTTCAGGGAAAGTGATAGGTTTTTAACAACTCGCAAATAAACATTTCGATCTATCATCATCATCATCGGTCAACAATCCTAGGATTGGTTTGACGAAGCCCTCCACTCTATTCTTCTACCGGCCGGCCTCTTCATATTGACGTAGCTCCTCTCTTTTACATCCTTCACAACTTGCTCCATATACCTCATACGAGGCCTGCCTTTTCCATTCTTCCCGTTCACTTTTCCCTCGACGATTGTCTTCATCAGGCCATCGTGTCTTAATATGTGGCCTATTAAGTTGTCCCGTCTTCTTTTTAAGGTTTTCAGTAGACATCCCTTTTCTACCACTCTTCTGAAGACTTCTTCGTTTGTCACTCGATCGATCCATTTTATCTTCATCATTCTTTGGTAGCACCACATTTCAAATGCTTCCAGCCTGGACTTCTCTGCTGCTGTTATTGTCCATGCTTCGCTGCCATATAGTAGAATGCTTCAGATGTATGTTCTAATGAAATGTTTCCTCACTTCCACGCTTGTATTTGCAGCTGTAAGCAGAATCTTCTTCTGGTAAAATGCCCTTTTCGCTTGGGAAATTCTACTGGCAATTTCTCTTTTACATCGTCCATCGCTGGTTACTCGGCTTCCCAGGTAACAGAACTCTTCCACCTCCTCGATGTTTTGTTTTCCTAATTTCGATCTATGTTGTTCCGCATAGCATTGAATTTTACGTTTGGCCTCCCTTCATCATCAGCGCCTGCCCTTTTTTCTAAGGTGGCATCGTGTTTCTTAAAATAACATACATAATTCCCTGTACCACCTACCCTTAATAAAATAACTGTGCACTCCTTAGGTAACTTTTGTAATTAACTCTTCTCTTTTTTAATCTGCGATCGAGCTTATATATTTGCACTGCCGTTTAACTGGGACTGTACCACACGCCGTTCCACACTAGGGAGTAGGTTAGTGTTTTTTCCTGCGTACGAAATCTACCTCTACGATTTACGAACCCGCAGCTGGTCAATTGCTTTTCCAGTATGTCACCCAATCCAATCGCTGTAGACCTGCGTTGCATCACCGAGTATTCCTGTTAATTGGGCATGTATGTCAACGTGTCAGCATCGAAAAAATATCATTTCCCTCACGTGAAATGTTGGCGTCGAAGGGATATATTCCCCAGCGAATGCTCTCGTTAGCCTGTTATAGTGTGTAAAAAGTTCGAGAAGCCGATCATCGCGAGTTCTAATTTTTTTCAGACAATTTTTTTCTTGAAGCCGAATATGAGTCTCAAAGCACAGACAGTAAAAGTATTTGACTTCTGTGAAACCTCTGCCGCCTTCAAAGAAGGCATCTTGATCCTGTTTGCTTTCTAGCGCCGCGGTTTCTTCGCAGGTTTTCCTGATTTTTTTTCAGCCCGTTCGTTACGCAATGGCTCCTTCAGAATCCAGCTGTTCGCCCAACTGCGAAAGTAAAATTAGAAATAAGGAGTTGTTTCGCATTCTTTTATATATGTTACGAATACCATTTCTGGAATTAATCGAGCTTACGAGCAGCTAAGTCCAAATTTGGATAGTCGAGTGACTTGCAAAACACGAGCATATGGTGGTAGAAAAAATCGTGGATTGAATTCTACTTTACATTTCAGCCCAAAAATCACCACTGGATTTTTTTTCCTTCGACTTATTCTCCTGCCTTATTCGTTAATGGATCTCTAGGTCGCCTTTTACGCTCTCGGACATGTGTTGATAAAACTGTACTCGGAGCGTTAATTGACCTATATCTATCTAGTGTATGTTAACACTGCATGTGTAATGAGGAAGGAATACCACCCGCGTTGAAAAGTAACATATTTTGACGCGTAGGGAAGCTAGCATTTCATTGAACCCTAGCGTTTGACCCAGGATATTTTGTCTTGTTACGATTGTACTTATTTCATTTTTCACGTTTTAAGCATTACGGCGCTCAGGCTATAAGACTATCAGATCAATGTTTCGCTTAAAGTGCTGGCCCCTCATCTTTAGGACCTGGGTTTGAATCCTGGGAAGGGTAGATATTCTTCAGGGCATTCTTATCGCACTTTAGTGGTTGAGATGAAATTGAACTTAGAGTCATCTGAAGCATTCCGTCGGCCAATAGAACCCCTCGGTATCCGTTGTCAAGGATAAGGATTTGTCACGCCTGGCTCCTTTCCTTGCTTTCCACCATTCCTAAGTTCCATCCAAGCACCTAAATTACGCAAATGGCCTTAGTCTACGATTGCTTCCCCTAAGCATAACAGGCGCTGCTCATCTCTTTCAGAATTATCTCTTTCGTTAACAGCCGGTAAAATATCTTTGGTGATTTTGTCGGAGAAGTCCGTTCGGACTTACGACCTGGGCAGGTCTTCGAAGTCTGACAA
Organism: Platycnemis pennipes; assembly: GCA_933228895.1. Taxonomy (NCBI): domain Eukaryota; kingdom Metazoa; phylum Arthropoda; class Insecta; order Odonata; family Platycnemididae; genus Platycnemis; species Platycnemis pennipes. Next base: position 123,448,348 of record OW121848.1, read on the forward strand.
CGTTTCAGTGTAATACGAGTCGCTAATCATCCTCAGGTCTGTTAGACTTCACCAACTGCATTTCCCCGGGAAAGACTGAGAACTTTTGTCTTTCGTGATTGCTCAGTTTTAGAGTTTCAGTGTCAGGTTCAGGTAGAACGTATTACGTGTTAAGTGGTCATGGATTTTCACAAAGTTAATCCAGAAACAATAAAATCTGTGGTACTTTTTTCTTGTTGATACTTTTTTCCCCTAAGTGTACAGAATCGGGAAAGTAAATTTATGAATGGGCATTGAGAAATGCGTTTTATTAAGTTATCAATCCCGTTTTATAACGATGTTAATGACGCGATATCGTTTACAACATGGCTATAAATACTCAAAATATTTAAAATGTGTTCTTCGCCGCGAAGAATCTAAATGAATGGAAATAAAATCGTCTTTTCTGAATGTGAGCCCTAGTTTTTCGTGGAAATGAAAGCTTCAGTAAGTTTTTCGAAGATTAAGTATAGCCCATTAGATCTTCGTTTATACAAATTCATCAATGAAAACTTAATTTTTAACGAATCCTAGCCTATTACAAGGACTCAACACCTAATTATTGCTTCAATTCGAATCATTTTTATTACCCTTGAGATTTTTCGTTGTAAGTATTCTTTTCGTTATAAGTATCTGATATTGTATTTAAACTATTGAGGAGATCCGTTTGATTCTGTATTTTGTAGTGTGACAGAATAGAGACCTCATTGATGATCAAGTATCCAAATGCGAGAATGATTATGGGATCATTTTGTTCTCCTAAGCCATGAAGAGAAAAAGTTATATTGCTTGTAAAATGCCTTATTCAATATTGTAACGGTAGGATAGCCATAGTTCTCATTGGTGCCTACACGAATCATGTTCACGAGTGGAGTTCTTGAGCCAAGCCTCTATGGAAGCCGAAGATTTTTAAATCTGTTTACGTGAGTGATATTTGGCTGTGGCAACGACTTGAACTTTACTCTTGCGTGATGAAAACCTATTGCTAGAACATGGCATGAGTATTTAAGCATCTGCAAATTTTAATTGCTGAGTTTAACAACTTACATATACTCAATGATGGTTAGTTGTGGCTTAACCCAAGAAAATGTTTGTAAAATTTTGTGCCGACATAGAGGAATGGGAGCTGGGGCGTGTTTTAGTTCGTATCACCATCCAAATACCGGTAATCATTTTTTTATTGTCTGAATGTTGATTTACGCGTTGATTTCGTGTGCAAAGCCGGAAATTGCATACATTGGCTCTGTTTTCCCTTTCGAGATTTATTTCCATTTTTTCTGTTGACTGTATGTATATGACGTACCTATTCCGTTCTGTGGCAATATTCTCACAAAAGAACCCCGTCACAAAGTAATATTATAGGGGTGTCTGCTGCTCCACGGTGATCTTTTCGTTCATATTTTTCCGCCATCAACCTACTGCCTACTACTGGTGTCCCTCTGATGCTCAACTCGCGCACTACTTTCTCTTTTTCCGACTGCTACGAGTTGTGGCTTCCGTCCACTAGATGGCACAAGTGGGCAATCAGAAGTCGACCGTGTGAGGCCGTGTGTGTCGTGAGTGCCGAAGTCTTCGTTGGTGATAGACTTCTTTAATATTTCCGATTATAACCATTACTAATGACTTCAATAAACAGAATATAACTGTTAATTTCGTTTGTATCTCATTCCTTAGAGAATTATTTTTATGAATATTTTTCTAGGCGTAATTATTCTTGGGTTGGTTGGTCGACATATATATTATTTATTGAAAGCTATTTATTTACTTTAGGTAATGAGCATAGTCTAACTAATATTCAGAGTTCGATGGAATAAATCAAAATTACGAGATTTTGTCCTTGGAGTGCTTCATATCAGGCTGTGAACCGGAAAAAGCGTTTGCTTCATATTTAATGAGTCTCTTGTGAGGCAGTGATAGCATTTAATCCACAGGAATAACAGTTACATTTCTTTACTTGAAAAAAAACTGCCACTAATCAAAGGCTTGTTGCTAAAAATTGTGTGGAAATTATGAGTTTCATGGTTGTATATGTCGCCATTGGAGTGATCTAACTTTAGATGACGTTTGAATCCATCGTCATGCATTTGAAATATGATTCTTCGCACTAATATTTTTGATAGTCTATTCCCTTGTACCTACTCCTTTCTGTTTTGCCCATCCCATCCGCGGAATATCTGAGTGCATAATTTTCTCTGCCAACAGTCATGCTTTAAAGTTGTATTGGCTCATTAGTTTCAGTTTATTCTTCGGAAACCGATGGGCATTGACGAAACGGATGAATGATCTTCGCCTTAGGTCAATATTTATGTAAGGAATCGAATCTCAATCTTTCGTAGTTATCGTTACTTAGTTCTGCGAAACATTGCGGTGTGATGTCCACCATAGTTTTCTTCTCATGTATCGAGAACAGGTGGAAATAAATAATGCATCTTGGCATCAGGAACGTTTTTACGCCCAGAATAAAGCGAAAAAAGCTTTCTCAGACCTTACGTCTACGGCATAGAAAATAGTTTTTTTTTGCGCTGCGTACGTAACGCTTAAGGTGTCTTAAATGTTCGTCGAATCCAAGCGCTCGACGTTAAAAAAAATTGAGCTGAAGCATTGATTGAAGGGAAGTGCTCTATCAATGGAGCTCACTCACGCATTTTCGCTTCTCTATTCTCCAAAGAGTGCGTTGGTAAGTTGCCCCGTCCTCTCCGTTCCCTCGGCCGCGGTCAGTCTCTGAATAATTCCACGCCTCCCTCGCCGTGGACAGCGTCGCATGGCATTGCATCGAAAGTTTTTCAATACCGGACGCCGATCACCATATTTATCTCAGTCGAGCGAAGTGGGGGAAGAGGATGTCGTCGGATGAATGGAAGCGGACGTGCCTCGCACAAAAATCTCGGCAGCGGGACAGTTCCACGAACCCCTTCGCGACATCGCTCTCTTCCCAGTGCGTCTCGTCCTTCAAAGTCTTCAATCGTACCCCTTCCTTTTGTCTCTCTTTCTCCCACTTGCTACCTCTCCCATTCCCGTCAATCCCTCTGTCTCGTCCTCTCTCCACTCCGGAAGCACTTAAATGCCCGCATGTCTATTAACCATCATGCGTCTCAAAATCTAAACTCCACACAGATGATGGAGCGTTTGGCTTGGTCGTGTTGTAATAATCATCCTTACACCCATGGCTTCAGTTCATTTTAGAGCACTTTGCACCTGTTATAAGATATTAACCATCATGCGTCTCAAAATCTAAACTCCACACAGATGATGGAGTGTTTGGCTTGGTCATGTTGTAATAATCATCCTTACACCAATGGCTTCAGTTCATTTTAGAGCACTTTGCACCTTTTATAAGATACGTCGTAAGTTAACTCAAGCGTGAAAAAATGATTGTTAAAATTCAACGATGTAATTACTGACTCCACGACGATCGTTTCGGTGTAAAAAAAAAAGACCGTGATGATGCGATGAAACTTACGATGGTTGGAGACCAAAAGGTTCATGGTGTATTTTGTCTCAAAAGTTTTGTTTTTTGATTTTCTAATATCACTGTATCACGGTATGGAACCCATGGAACCAAACATTCAACTTTATTCACTTTACCAATTACCAATATGATTGGTGAAGTGCAATTGCTTCCTAAATTGCTCTCCACCAGTATGCCAATAAATTTACTTTAGCGCTGCTCAATCGATAGCGACTAGTGAAATAGGACGGTTCGGCATTATTTTCTCTAGGCGTTTTAGAGTGAAATGTTTAGTATTACTGTGATAATTGTCCTTATATTTTCTGCCAACCTTATTGCTATTGGTACATTATGGATAAGTTTATTATGACAGAATTCCGCCACCTTGTAATGGATTCTTTTATTTTGCTTTTGTTTGAATTCATTATCATCGTCAAAAACTTCTATAGTATAGGCTTGTCATTGTTTTCAGATAGATCACCTCCAGCTGTTGAAAGCCGAGTTAATGTTCTATAACGAATAAATGGTGCTGCATTTATTAGTTTTCAATTTTTTGATATTCCTGAGGTTTTTTCAAAAAAAAGCCTCGAATAAACAAGTTTCGATAAAATGATGTCCGTTCTAACGGATTTACGGGAATATGAATCTGCCCGATAGAGCGTGCTCTTGAAGTGTCTTCGTGAATGTAGTCTCCATTCCTCAGTGGTACGAAATGTTATCGGCAAATTTGAAATGCTGCATGAATGAAGAAACAAGTGGCAATCCAAATTATATTGTATGAATGCTGGTTAGTAGTTGAAAGCCATCTAATATTACTCTGTGACGATGAATCATTTTGTGGATTTACTTTCTCATCAGAGTGCATATGATTGTTAACAGCTATCTGCTTCGTGGAGGTCAGTTGTATCGGTATTGGTAGAGCTCACCAGTTACAGCGACCAACGGCCTGTGAAATTAAATCATTTGAGTAGGAGACCATTTTCTTCTTTCAATGGTTTTCTTGAAAGGCTTGGTTCCCGAAAAATTGCATTCAGCTGGACGTATCCCAAGACACTTCTTCCGAGTTGGAGCTCGGTCGTACCCCGGTTAGTAAGCCGAGCGCTCCGAGAACTACCGCGATATCTAATAATATAAAGGCACCAGTTATATTTTCGGTGACGCAGGCGTTTTAATTTCCAAGTTTTCGGAATGATGGGATTCGCCAGTGGTGGCGCGACGTCAGTCGCTAGCGTTGTTTATTTTCGAGTGCGGGGACTGTCGTCGGGAAAGAAACGACCGTCTGTCTGACTGTGGAAATCTCGGCGTGTGTTGCCACAGGAAAAAGTAGGACGGATGGTATGTGCGGGAAAGGAGTCGACGAGCGAGTGGCGACGCGCAACTCAAGCGGCGTCTCCAGACACTTCGGCCCGCAAGCTCATCGCGTGTAATTCGAGGAACGGCGAACCAAAAAGTGGTGTGGAGGGGCTGGGGGGATTGCATTCCTTCGTATTTCGACGCGTGAATTTACAGCAAACTCACCACCCTCACCCTCCCTCCCTCTCTCGCCCCGCGCTAAATTACGGTCATGTTGAGCCGAGGGTAGGGAGTATGGATGGTAGCGGAGTGTTGACGAGCCGCTACCGACGGCTATTGAGACGTCCGTCGTCGTCTGAAAGGAGTGAGACAAATGACGCAAGGTTGAGCGGCGGAAGTCAGGCTCGAGGTCTTGTGGACATCCGCCGTGGAGGAAGGAGGGTGCGGGAGATTCCACATCCTTCTGCACCCTCCCTGAGTCCTCCTCTCTTTCCTCCTTCCTTCTCAACCTCGAAACGGCATCCGGCGCGGTGCGGACACTTTTTTTCGACTTCTGTGTCACACTCAAATACCCTTCTGCGATGCATATATGTATACGTATACTTTTACACGCAAAGCTGTGGCTGAGTAGGATGTGATCCCTATGAAAACCATATTGCAGGAGCTGAAAACATCGGTGGGGATCAAGGGCTAAAAGGAACAGCAGGGATCCTATTTATTCAGGAATGATTAAAAATAAAAATGGTGTCTTTAAACATAAGTGATATCAGTGAAAATTAGAATTTTTGTCCACTTTTATGGTTCTCAGTACGATAAAAAAATTTCCTAAGCCTCAAAAGGCTTTAAAAATCCTACATTCATCAGTTAAAATGTTCACGTTTTCTCTATTTATTTATAATTTGGCTAGGACTTTTGGCGGTATTCAATATTCTCTCCCCGTGCAGGCTTTATTCATGTTGTACCTCACGACAAGCCTTAAAGGTATCACCTATCTGGCGACCCATGACAAAACATTGGGAGCATGGAAAATGCAGAATAAATCTTATTTTTGCGTACGAAATCAAATGCATTTTGTAAATGTTAATGGGATGTGAGAGTAAAACGATGCAATGAAGCATAAAATGAACACGACATATGATAAGTTCAGTCGTAACAAAGAGTTATTTTTTCGCATTATTCTAAAGGGGTGCTGTTAAAAAACACTTAAAACAAAACGATACTTATACACCTCCATATGTGAGTTATCGATTATCTTCTAAGCTTTCCGTCAACTGAGATCCCTGAGGAACGTAAATGATATACCTTGCAATTAATTTTAAAACAGCACATAACCAATCATAGCGCTAATCAAATTCGTGTCCCTATGGTGTAAAACTAATTGGGCACGTCATCTGAGTTGTGCAGTCGACAAAAAGGTTATTTCATAATTAATGCTTCCCCACTAGTTTTTCCTATCGCGTATTGTTGCCTGATTCGTAAAGTGTTTGGTGTGAAGAGATGGGTTTTATGTTTCCGAGATCCGAACCCTGGGGAAAGAGGACAAATCAAAGGTTGAAGAGTTTTTTTAATTATGAGTTTGTAGGGAATTGGAGGAAGTGGGCCGTATGGAAAAGAAGACGAGCTAAGGGAGTATTTGGATTGGTGCACGAAGAAATTATGAGGAATGTAGGTGGCTGGAATAAATGTTTAAGATGAATAAATACAAGTAATATTAGGAAAATGTTGAAGAAGAGAGGAAGAAAATAATGAGTATTTTAGGTAGATAGGAAAATGTTGGAAAGTATGTTTCTCGGGAGAGAAAAATAACATAGGGAAACAAATATTTAATAATTCAAGATAATTGATGGAAAATAAGAAAAGCCGAGGGAGAGTGCGCCATCCAAACAAACCCTAACCAGTTGTAAACTTAATGATAGTAAAGAAGGATATGGTACCGAAATGAAATTATCATAGTAATAGGATTCAGTGCCTTGTGGGTTTTTTTGTACGGGATGAGGGAAACCGGAGCACGAATAAATTTGTAAATAAACATTTTATTTAATTCTTCACAGTAACTTTAAGTTTTTAAAGTGAAAATTTCAAGTAATTTGTGTTCCTGTTCCTCTTGTCTCGATAATGATGATCGCTCCAAGTAATCAGTCAGTTTTATCCCTCGTCCAGCTGCGAAGTGAACTCCTGTCAACGCTCTCTCGCTGAATCGATAATCTGTGGGGCGAGAGGGTTGCCGGGGTGCACGCGCGCCTAAGTGGCTAACCTCGCTGCCTAGCTCGTGTGCATGCAAGGTGCAATAGACTTCCCCGTCCGTCGCGCTCTTGGCGAGCGCCTACGCACGGCCGGGAGCCGGGAGTTAGTGGCGCCAAGACGGGCGGGTTGACGGGGTTAAACTCTTGAACCCGTGAGTGAGGCACAAGGAGGCGGAGAGAGAGAGAAAAAGCAAGAAAGAATCTCTCTCTCTCTTTCTCGAGGCTTTCGTTTTTTCGCAAATCTACTTTTCTTTTAAAAAGATCTCTTGGTAAGTTTCCCCTGTTTACCCACTCGGGAGTCGTATCCAAGGGAGGAGAACACACTCGTGGTGCATTTCACTCAACATTCGTGTGTGTACACTACATCTACATCTACACGATACCCTGCAAGCCACCGCGAGGGTGTGTGGTAGGGGGTGAAGATCACCAAGCATGCACTACCGACATGCAAACAAGCAACTGTAGGGTCTCATGCAACTAGATTGTTAGTATCAATAGGATTTAAGGGATTAATACATGCATCATGCACTACAGACTACTCTAAAATATTTCCCCTACGTATCCCTTTGCTATGCTGCCTATTCTCTTCTCTTATAGTACGGGGGAAAAATGCCATTTTGAATCTATCAGTACGACAATCTATCTCTCTAATCTTATTTCTCTGGTCGAATCTAGCATAATACGCTGGTGTTTTAAATATGTGCCTAACATATTCAGTAAAACTGTCCGATTGAAATTTCTCTAATTGATTTAATCTGTACTATAACCTACGCTCTGATAATGATTCCCACCCTAATTCTTGTATTAATTCTGAAACGCTACTCAACCTATCGTAACACCTTTTAACGAACTTAGCTGCTCTACGCTACACACTGTCTAGTTCTCTGATCAAGCCTAATTCATTCGGATCCCATACACTGGCTGCCTACTCTAGGTGGGGCCCAACTAGTGAAAAGTAATATTGCTCTTTTGTCTTCGCATCACATTTCCCAAGTACTCTTTCTATAAATCCTAGCTCTCTCTGCTGCATATTTCCCGGATGTGTCTTCCCCACGATAAACCTTTAGTGATTGTTGCACCTAGATACCTTATGGTTTCAACGCTTTCGATCTTCGTGTTATTAATTTTATAGGATTGTTCTATCGAATTATTCCTCCTCCAAAAATTGATAGCTACACTTTTTTTAAGGTTAAGCTATACGTACTTACCTGCGGCGTTCGATCATTTTTCATGCACTCTTGTAAGTGATTCTTTTTCATTGAACTCATAAATTTTCGGAGATCTTCGTGTCACTGGTTTACCGAAGTGACCTGAATGGATTTTTTCATCGTCGAGTACATGCTCGAAAGATCTTGGCCAGACTGGAGTGGGCTTCGTTTATCTTGGCGCTAGTCGCGAGTTATTTCTATGCGGAAGAAGGGATGACTTTAGAATTAGAGGATCGAATGATGAGTTTGGGGTATTTGTGCGGAATCAACGTTTCTTTGGAGGGTAAATGGCCACGCTGAGCCTTGCGGCTAATCGGAAGTTGCGGGAAATGACTCGATTATTTTATCTTAAATTTTTTCTCACTAACCCGGATTGCTGTTATTTACGATGTTTGCGCTGGGAGTATAATAACTCCAAAATTGCTGGGCGTGACCGTAAAATGATCCTTGGAAACTGGTTGGCGTGTGCATAAATGTCGGGAGTTATGTGCAATCAAAGGGCTGACTTCGTAAAAGCTGAATCATGAGTGCATTTCCCCATCTGCTCTGGGTTACTTTCATTAGGAAAAGGCTCGTATGAATTGGATCCCAATGAATGATTTTAAGCGGTCCTCGTAGATTTATTCTTATAAAGAAAAAAGGGGTTTACACTCTATTACCATGATTTCCTGGAAGTTATCCGATTTTGGACAAGGATGTAATTTGCTGACTTTCAACATTTTAAGTTAAGTTCACCCATAACTCGCAATTGTATATCGATGTTCTTTCGCGATTTTTGGAGCTACTGATTGCGGGGTTAATTGATATTCTGTAGACGGAGTGGCCCAACATATCCATTTTACCCTGTGATCTGCCACAATGTCGTGGGGCAGGGGATGGTAGGTCACCAGCCGTAAAGTTGAGTTTATCTGAAAAAAACATAATTAATAATGAAGCTTGTGATTTTTTTACGTTTTGAATTGTAGTGGTGTATTGTGCGTGGTAAAAACGAATTATTGTAACACTCAGTCCGACAGTCTATTTCTTTAAGTTTGTCGCGTCTTTATGTCCTGCTGATAGAGGTGTCAGCAGTCGGTAATTAGTTTTTCCCTTCCATCTATCTGCGTTCTTTCCCTTAATGTCTTGCCATGACCTATGTCAAGCTGGCCTAAATTTTGCCTACCTTCCAAAAATTCAGGGGCAAAAAATAAATGAGCATGTAAGCTTTAAAACTATTGCAAACTATTTTCCTATTAAACTCAATACGTTAACTTCCATACATCATGTTAACCTAAAAATATCCATATTAACTTCTGCAACTGCATATTCTGATGACGGGATATTAAATACGAATAAACATTCCATTAAAAAGTAACAATTTTTCTCAAAGTTAAACAATTGTTAACTATAAAACGCTACCGTAACTTTTTTTCGTACTACAGAGGATTAATCTTCAATGTCGTTTCTACATAATAAACATAGTGTGTAGTTTGTGCCCTTATTTTTATAAAAGTTATTTCATTTCGAAAAACTGCCTGGAAACCGTTTTGAAGTTTTATCGGTGAACTTAAATGGTGTTATCATATAGAATAGAGCAAATAAAGTAGTAAAAGCGCTCATATTGTTAATAATTACACATTAAACTACCGTTATATCAAATGCAAGCAGTCGCACATACATAGACAAGAGTTCAGCTCATCAAATAAATATTTCAACTTTTGCAAATTTTTAATGGCAACAGAAAAAAAAACCGTGCCGACGATTTTTTTTAAACTTGCTGTAAACATTTAACATACAATTGCCTGTGAAACTGCATGTGGCTCATAGTTTGTGCCCCTCCAGGAGAGATATTACAATCAAATGAATTTACCATTACATGCCGCAGCATCGGAGCGTCGCACTTTGCATAACTACCCTAAATAGAAGGGGCCAAGAAATTACGTAAATGTAATCTTTAAAACTAATGAGTATTTTATGCTACTACATTCAATATGGAATATTTTACCATTCCTTGTAAACACAGCTAGGTCCATATTAACATCTTCAACTGCGTATTCGGTTGACGGTATATTAAATACGTACATACATTCCATTAAAAAGTAACAATTTTTCTCAAAGTTAAACAACTGTTAACTATAAATGCTACCGTAACTTTTTTTCATACTACAGAGGATTAATCTTCAATGTTGTTTCTACATAATAAACATAGTGTGTAGTTTGTGCCCTTATTTTTTTAAAAGTTATTTCATTTCGAAAAACTGCCTGGAAACCGTTTTGAGGTTTTATCGGTAAACTTAAATGGTGTTATCATATAGAAAAAAGCAAATAAAGTAGTAAAAGCGCTCATATTGTTAAAAATTACACATTCAACTACCGTTCTATCAAATGCAAGTAGTCGCACATACGAAGACAAAAGTTCAGCTCATCAAAAAAATATTTCAACTTTTGCAAATTTTTAATGGCAACAGAAAAAAAACCGTGCCGACGATTTTTTTTTAAACTTGCTGTAAACATTTAACATACAATTGCCTGTGAAACTGCATGTGGCTCATAGTTTGTGCCCCTCCAGGAGAGATATTACAATCAAATGAATTTACCATTACATGCCGCAGCATCGGAGGGTCGCACTTTGCATAACTACCCTAAATAGAAGGGGCCTAGAAGTTACGTAAATGTAATCTTTAAAACTATTGAGTATTTTACGCTATTACATTCAATATGGAATATTTTACCATTCCTTGTAAACACAGCTAGGTCCATATTAACATCTTCAACTGCGTATTCGGTTGACGGTATATTAAATACGTACATACATTCCATTAAAAAGTTACAATTTTTCTCAAAGTTAAACAACTGTTAACTATAAATGCTACCGTAACTTTTTTTCATACTAGAGAGGATTATTATTCAATGTTGTTTCTACATAATAAACATAGTGTGTAGTTTGTGCCCTTATTTTTTTAAAAGTTATTTCATTTCGAAAAACTGCCTGGAAACCGTTTTTCGGTTTTATCGGTAAACTTAAATGGTGTTATCATATAGAATAGAGCAAATAAAGTAGTAAAAGCGCTCACATTGTTAATAATTACACATTAAACTACCGTTATATCAAATGCAAGCAGTCGCACATACAAAGACAAAAGTTCAGCTCATCAAATAAATATTTCAACTTATGCAAAATTTTAATAGCAACAGAAAAAAAACCGTGCCGACGATTTTTTTTAAACTTGCTGTAAACATTTAACATACAATTGCCTGTGAAACTGCATGTGGCTCATAGTTTGTGCCCCTCCAGGAGAGATATTACAATCAAACGAATTTACCATTACATGCCGCAGCATCGGAGCGTCGCACTTTGCATAACTACCCTAAATAGAAGGGGCCTAGAAGTTACGTAAATGTAATCTTTAAAACTATTGAGTATTTTACGCTATTACATTCAATATGGAATATTTTACCATTCCTTGTAAACACAGCTAGGTCCATATTAACATCTTCAACTGCGTATTCGGTTGACGGTATATTAAATACGTACATACATTCCATTAAAAAGTTACAATTTTTCTCAAAGTTAAACAACTGTTAACTATAAAACGCTACCGTAACTTTTTTTCATACTGCGGGAGTATTAATCGTCAATGTTGTTTCTACGTAATAAATATAGTGTGTAGTTTGTGCCCTTATTTTTTAAAAAGTTATTTCATTTCGAAAAACTGCCTGGAAACCGTTTTGAGGTTTTATCGGTAAACTTAAAGTGTGTTATCATATAGAATGCAGCTAATTAACTAGCAAAAGAGCTCATATTGTTATTAATTACACATTCAACTACTGTTCTATCAAATGCAAGCAGTCGCACATACAATTAAAAAGTGCAGGTGTTTATTTCAGCTCAGACATTTATGTTCTCGTGCAAGTATACTTTGCAGCAAGTCATTTACTGGAAGTTTTCTCTCTTAAGTCTAAACTTTTTCTAGTGATAATTACTAATTATCTAGGTTGATGACCATTGTTGTTTTATGAGATAATACGTTAAAATATTTCTCAGAAAATTGGAAAAGCGATCTTAATGCAAAGGTGGCGTAAAATGTTTCCTTAGTAATTTAGATTTCCTTAGATTGTAATGTTTCCTTTCCAAATAATCTTGTAATTTAACTTTAAATATCTAAGTTCATTGTCATTAGACATGTACTGTCATTATTGCTGTTAATTATTGTTTATCAATATGTAAACACGACAGATTCTGGTAGTAGAGTTTCACATGCCAAGAGACATTTGGAAAATAATTCTGGCAGACTGCATATTTTACATATTTTTGTTTCCCTAGTTCTAAATCAATGGTACACCACTGCCCTGGAAATACATAACTTCTCCCGCAACTTTTTAATATTTTCATTGCTAGTTTAGAATGATAATTAGTTTTGCTGGTAATACATTTTTTTTGTTCACATTTGCTTTTATAAATACACTGTGTAACTAATTTATAGTATTTAGTTTTTATATAGGTAGGAATATGCATTTGGTAAGTATACTTTTATATCTTTATGCTAAAATGTTGGCATACGTTTTCAACAATAAAACCCAAACTAACCCAATTACCCAAAAAACCAGTGGGCCAGGTTTTTATACAATCCTGATTAAAGAGTAACACATTTTATTAAATTTAAACTCAGGGACACGGATTGTGTGTTTATGTATGTAAATTAACAATGCACCCTCGACAGCACAATATTACCGCGTTAGCCCTAGCTAATTTCTTTTTGGAGAAAAATGTGTCACTAGCTATGTTGTATTGGGGGGGCTGCAGGGAAGGCTCCATATTTGGCAAGGCTGCCTTATATTTCCTGGGTGAAAATTCTTTGAATGGGAAGAAATTAATCCAAACATTTTGGAAGAGAAACTCTGATAGCATTCGCGATCACTTCATTAAGGTTAACCATAGTTCTTCATTCAGTACTTAATGTGGCACACCTCTGAAGCGCGTTCAGCGTTTACTCAATCTGAGGGTAAATGTAACGAAACTTGAAAATATCGCTGAGAGAGATGATAAAACTCATTGCTATGCCCCTATGACCCTGGAACCTCAAGTGGAGGTTCTAATCGCGGACATATCCCCATTTAAAGACCAGACTTATCCCATAATTGAGAGTACTAACCATCAGCCATTTTCTTCAATGGAATCCCTGTTTTCGGGCTAAGTATCAATGGCATGGAGCCTGGAAGGCACCTTTAATTTGAATTTTGTTGAGTGGGATGAAGTTTTTGATCTAGGAAATCTAGTAAAAGGTAGATGGACAGTGTATTTAATAAGAAGTTCGGAGCGGTGAATCAATCTTGTGTGGTCCAATTTAGAGGATACTATTTTAACAAGGTTATACGATTCAATTCCCCCTACCTAGTTGTGAACGCTTATTGCAAGCACATTAACTGCAAGGAGTTTAAGTTTACCATGAATCATGCACAAACCGTCATACTTACTTCGCTTCTTACTGTCTTGAGTCGCGGAGAAGAGAATCATGGAAGGGAGAAGTTAACCCGCAATTTAAGTTTGTACGATAGAGTTGTCGCAAAGACAGAGCTGAAACATGAAAAAGTTTCAATATATAGGTCTCGCATAGTATTGGAAGCAAGCACTTCAGGTATTCTTCACGGAAACTTACAGGGCATCAAAACCTCTCAGGTATTAAGGCAGGCTCGTGCCGAGGCAAAAGCATCCGATGACTTGGATTCGGACGATTTTTTGGATATTCTGTACAAATTCATATAAGGGGCACATTCCAGTGAGCAGTGCATTCAACGCGTTGGGGAACCCTTAACGGTGTACTGCTTTTCCGCCGGGCAAGTGAATCTTTTAAACTCCATCCCAAAGACATCTCTTCCTATGCTCCACTTTGATGCTACGGGTTCTGTGGTTAGATCCCCCACATTCTATGATAAGAAGGCATTCTAGTAGGCGGGTTTAAGTAACTTTGATGGAAAACTGATACCTATGATTGAAATGATTACAATTTTTCACGACGCGCAATCAATAGCAGCTCTATTAGGAGCCTATAAAGTGTTCGCAAAGAAGTTGGGGAGATGGCCACTGTTCTCAGACGTGGTATGTGACTTCAGCTTCGCTATCCTCAATGCTGTATATGGTAATTGGTGCAATTGTGACATGCCTTCTTATTTAAAAGTTTGTTATGATATATGCATGGGGAAAATCCGCGGGGATCAAATAATTTATGTTCGAATATGTTGTGCCCATTTCATGCATATAGTAGCAAAACAAATCTGGAAGTGCTCCGAAAAAAAGTCAATAAGGAAAATGGTTATGGAAGCAGTGGCGTTATTAGTGTGCGCTTCTTCTTTTGAGGAATTCTCCCATATGTTCAAAGTGCTTATGACCATCTTAAGTAACAATTTCAGGGGTGAAATGTGTATAATTCATTATTAATGCTGCGTAAGTTTACGAAAGCATTAGGCCATTTCGATGAAATGTTACCTGATGACGTTAAAGATCTCCCTCTCGATCCTCTGTACGCATCCAGCCCATTTTATCAGGTTTTCAGTCAACATTCTGCTAAAGTTCCCTTTGATTTAATTGGAGAAGAAAACGTTTATTACTGTCCAAAACTATTTAACTTCTTATTAAAACGTTGTATTCCTTATGCCACTCCATGGTCAGGAATCCTTGGGGCTCGGAAAGAAAGTATATCTAAAGTTTGCAACCGGTCCAGCAACGCCTGTGTGGAAAATTGGTTCGGACAAGTGAAAACCAATATTTTAAACGGGGAGTGTAATATTAAGTGCGGGAGATTCCTGCGGGCAATGCACACTCATGTCGCTGCACTTGTTAAAGAGATAGCATTAGACATACCAAACTATGGAAAGAATAGGAAAAGGGGGCGTAAAGGGGAACCAGGGGAGAGATGGAAGAAAAAGAAGCTCAGGAAGAATACATACTTTGCTAACATTAACTGTAGCGACGTTTCTGAGCTCACGTTAAAAAATTTTCCTTTCATTGTATAAGATGTTGCTTTTGTTAATAAAGAAGTTACTTTGTATGTTTGTTTCCTTGATATTCCCCTAGTTCTGTCCCAAGTGCTATTTTAATTCATTAAGTGCACCTAATATCTTCGGAGAGTAAGCAAATTGCTATGAACGACAGCCGTGGCATGTAGTGGTATCATTTAATTATAATATCTTTCCTGTAGGCGAACAATCTATGAGCACCATGTCGTTTGGTAGACAAACGGATGTTTTGGTTTTTTTTAGTATTTTTAAAGAAATATTAGGCACCCTTTTTTTCTAATTGGCGTTCAATATTTGCAAAAGTTGAAATATTTATCTTATTATCTGAAGTTTTGGATTTTTATGTGTACATGCAACAGCGTACATTTAATGAAACGGTAAAGGTAAAACCTTCCTTCTAACAAAATTCGATCATTTGCTAGTTAATTATCTAGGTTCGAGAAAATTTCACAATTTAATTTTAGTAATAAAGACGTAATGGCTTAGTGGGCTGTTATTCCCAGAGTGGTATTTTTTTAATACACTATACACAAAGTAAGATGCGTAGAAAAGAAATTTAATAATACATGTTGTCAATAAAAAAATTATTTCACAGTTAATCATTTAATAATTATTCAACTTTAATGAAATGTGTTCCTCATTTATCAGGATTGTATAAAAACCCAGCCCACTGGTTTTTTTTGGGTAATTGGGTTATATTGGGTTTTACTGTTGAAAATGTATGCCAACATTTTAGCATAAAGATATAAAAGTATACTAAACAAATGCTGATTTCTACCTATATAAAAACTAAATTCTATACATTAAATACAAAGTGTATTTATAAAAGCAAAAGTTAACAAAAAGTTGTATTACCAGCAAAACTAGTTCATATGCTAAACTAACAATGAAAATATTAAAAAGTTGCGGGTGAAGTTATATATTTCTAGAGCAGCGGCAAACCATGGATTCAGAAATAGGGAAGCAACAATCTGTGAAATATTCAGCCTTTCAGAATTATTTTCCAAATGTCTCTTGGCATGTGAAACTCTACTACAAGAATCTGTCGTTCTTACATATTGATTGACTATAATTAACAGTATTAATGTCAGCACAGTTCAAATGACAATGAACTTAAATATTTAAGGTTGAATTAAAAGTTTATTTGGGTACATAAAGAGACATTTAACGACACCTTTTGGATTTAGATCACTTTTTCCAATTTTTCTAATAAATATTTTAACGTAAAATCTCATGAAAGAACAATGGTTCACAGCCTAGATCCATGGTAATTATCACTAGAGCCAGTACGGACTTTTCGAAGAAATCTTCCAGTGAATTATATGCTGCTAAGTATCCTTACACGAAAACATAAATTTCTGCGTGAATAAATGAGTCATTAAAATTTGCACACAGATCAATTCTGAAATGTACTTAATATGCCGTCAACCGAATACGCAGTTGAAGATGTTAACATGGACCTAGCTGTGTTTACAAGGAATGGTAAAATATTCCATATTAAATGTCATAGCATAAAATACTCAATAGTTTTAAAGATTACATTTACGTAATTTCTAGGCCCCTTCTATTTAGGGTAGTTATGCAAAGTGCAACGCTCCGATGCTGCGGCATGTAATGGTAAATTCATTTGATTGTAATATCTCTCCTGGAGGGGCACAAACTATGAACCACATGCAGATTCACAGGCAATTGTATGTTAAATGTTTACAGCAAGTTTAAAAAAAATCGTCGGCACGGTTTTTTTTCTGTTGCCATTAAAAATTTGCAAAAGTTGAAATATTTATTTGATGAGCTGAACTTTTGTCTTCGTATGTGCGACTACTTGCATTTGATAGAACGGTAGTTGAATGTGTAATTTTTAACAATATGAGCGCTTTTACTACTTTATTTGCTCTATTCTATATGATAACACCATTTAAGTTTACCGATAAAACCTCAAAACGGTTTCCAGGCAGTTTTTCGAAATGAAATAACTTTTAAAAAAATAAGGGCACAAACTACACACTATGTTTATTATGTAGAAACAACATTGAAGATTAATCCTCTGTAGTATGAAAAAAAGTTACGGTAGCATTTATAGTTAACAGTTGTTTAACTTTGAGAAAAATTGTTACTTTTTAATGGAATGTATGTACGTATTTAATATACCGTCAACCGAATACGCAGTTGAAGATGTTAATATGGACCTAGCTGTGTTTACAAGGAATGGTAAAATATTCCATATTGAATGTAATAGCATAAAATACTCATTAGTTTTAAAGATTACATTTACGTAATTTCTTGGCCCCTTCTATTTAGGGTAGTTATGCAAAGTGCGACGCTCCGATGCTGCGGCATGTAATGGTAAATTCATTTGATTGTAATATCTCTCCTGGAGGGGCACAAACTATGAGCCACATGCAGTTTCACAGGCAATTGTATGTTAAATGTTTACAGCAAGTTTAAAAAAAATCGTCGGCACGGTTTTTTTTCTGTTGCCATTAAAAATTTGCAAAAGTTGAAATATTTATTTGATGAGCTGAACTCTTGTCTATGTATGTGCGACTGCTTGCATTTGATATAACGGTAGTTTAATGTGTAATTATTAACAATATGAGCGCTTTTACTACTTTATTTGCTCTATTCTATATGATAACACCATTTAAGTTCACCGATAAAACTTCAAAACGGTTTCCAGGCAGTTTTTCGAAATGAAATAACTTTTATAAAAATAAGGGCACAAACTACACACTATGTTTATTATGTAGAAACGACATTGAAGATTAATCCTCTGTAGCATGAAAAAAAGTTACGGTTGCGTTTTATAGTTAACAGTTGTTTAACTTTGAGAAAAATTGTTACTTTTTAATGGAATGTTTATTCATATTTAATATCCCGTCATCAGAATATGCAAATGCAGAAGTTAATATGGATGTTTTTAGGTTAACATGATGTATGGAAGTTAACGTATTGAGTTTAATAGGAAAATAGTTTGCAATAGTTTTAAAGCTTACATGCTCATTTATTTTTTGCCCCTGAAATTTTGGAAGGTAGGCAAAATTTAGGCCAGCTTGACATAGGTCTTGCCATGCATAGTTGGTTTCGTCTTTCGCATAATGTTCCTATCGCTCTACTAATGGACAGGTTTGTGTAAAGCAGATTTACTGGTTCGAGGAGATTATCGATGGAAATCCTGGCAGGTGTATGAGAAAGTAGTTGACTGTTTTGTAAAAATAGGTTAAGAAAGCTGTGTGTAATGTAGTCTAATAGAGATTACACAGAAAAATTTTTGCCTTCACTACGACGAGGAGTAAATACAAAGCAGTGCAGGTAACAGATGTGCTAGGGCAATGCCGTGTATGATATGGCCTTCACTCGAACGGCAGATGTCCAAGGGATAATGAAAGTTAACATTGGAGCGGTTGAAGAGTGAGGGAGAGTGAAATTTGTGGAATGATGGATCGGTTATGAAGGAGAGAGATGTGGGAAAGTTTGGCATTAAGGCGGAATCTTTTTCAGGTCATGTGCGATGAAAAAAAAGGGCTAGGGAAATTTTCGCCTCTCGGACATAATTAAAGACCTGTCAAACTTAGCATTTATTGCTCGCCATATGCTTGACAGAATTGGAGATGTCTGCGGAATCTTTTCCGTTTTCCCCAGTGTGACGCTCAAGGTGACGTGACGAGAAAATGTGAAAACGGGGAAGAGGGTTTACTGTGGGGATGGAGGGGAGTCCATTTAATAGTTTTAATTGTTCAATCGTTTTATGGTTTCAATTATTGAAAGTGTAGGGATTAAATGCTATTTTATGCATGCAATGTCTCTTCCCAAGCACACAGCTCGACGGTAATCTAGAGATGTTTTTCTCGTGTCCTCCCTTAAGTGGATGTGTGGGCGGGGCTGTAGTCCCCTGAGGTCAAATAATTTTAGAGAGGCACGTCCAGCTTGGATTTGGGAAAAGTCCAGCACTCCACATCTCATGGCGTCGCTCTTCTCCACTCGAACCGATTTTCACTCCAAGCGAAGCCTTTGAAATGCATTTTCAGGAACTTTTCTGTACCATTTTTTATTATTTTACTGATTGGTAATTTATTTTGTTCACATAGTTAGATTGGTTCATCACCCTTAATCCTAGTATTACATCAATGGGTAGTTCTTTGGACACCCGGAGAAGCTAAATTGTTCCTTTTGGTACAGTACACTCATCGCAGTGCCACGTAACCAATTGATTAATTTACACACTAGCCTGATAATTTCTTTGAGTAATCGTTGAAATAAATTAATTTTTATGGACAATATCAATATTTCCGCAAACTTGAAAGCATCCACCATGAACGGGATTTGGAACCCGAATCTCCGAATTCGCACCGAGTGCTGTAGTTACTTAAGCATGTCAGCGGGTGACTCTGTTAAGGTTTTTCGCGTTTAATTTGCAATTTTTGTACCAATTTATTTAGTTCATGCTTGCGGTAGTACATAGGTGGTTGAATATTCTTGATGAATTCAAGCCTTATGCCCTTTCAACCTTCGCAAAGGATTCATTTTCAAAATGCTTGTGGCAGAGCGCTGGGATGTATGAAATGAATTTTGGGAAAGTGTTCAAATGGAAAAATTAAAGGAAGATATTAATTCGCAATTGGAAGGTCTCACCTGGAGTATGCATCAAGCATTTTAATCCAATGGTTAAAGATATAAGAATAAGATTTTAAGGACTCCATCGCGCTTCGTAACTAAGTCCTGTGAACTTACATGAATGTCACTCTGCTATTGAAACGCTTAGTTGGGATTCACCGAAGGCTAGAAGGTTTTTCGCAAGATGGAAGTTCCTCGAAAAATTCAAGGTATACGATATCGACGCTGACACTGCAGACTATTTTTACCCCCACATTACATCTGTAGGATAGGCAGGAGCGACAAACTAAGAGATGCAAGAGTTCGTTTTTCCACGCACAATACACGACTAAAACGCATACAAAGCAAAATTATTTGAAGCACATTACACCAATATTCATTTCCAATTGAATGTTTTCAGCCAAAAGTCAAATTCACGGATGGTGACCTACGATCCCCTGATACTCGCCCTTACGCCGGATCGCAGGGTAAAATGTAGGCGTAGATGAAAGTCCGTGTGCTCTCGGCTTCAAAAGTGTCAGCGTTATCACATTACACTTAAAATATGCTTCCACCCATTGGTTTCCGTTTACATGTGGTGCTGCTCGGTGATACTTTCCGACAGAGTTTGAGATGATGCGTGCTCTCGGTTGCTTCGGTCTTAGAAGTTCAAATGTCTAAACGAATCAGAGAGATGTTTGGAAAAAAGGTGACATGTTATCTCTCATTATACATACTGAAGGAGTGAAGCCTCCGTGACTGTTGCTGATCAAAAGTTCTACTGAAAGTGATCTCTACAAGTTAATTCATGAGCCACGTCTTCCTGGGTGTTGACAAAACTAATCAGATGTCTACGACACAGGAAAAAATTGACTTTAAAGGAAACATTCGATGGATGGAGGCTGGCACACAGAATGACACTTCATTAAGAATTCATCTGGGTACACACACAAATGCTTTGTGATGCAGAGATCACAATGAACGAAGAAGCTCGTGCTTTGGATAAACTGAAAGATGGATGCACTTGGATGCTAGCCAGACACGCCACGTCTCAAGGTGATGCGCTAGCGCGGATAATTGATAGCCGATTCGATTAGTTCAATAATTGTTTTCATGCTCGGCTATTTTTGCGTGTATATCAAGAAATCTTTGAATAGTCAATCTAGTATGTCAGTGTTGAAATGTATAGCATATGTTGTCATTTCTGAGCAGGATAATACTACAAAGACTGCCCACATTTGGACCTCAGGTTTGCCGGGCTCTAAGGGGTCGATATCGGTTTATCTGTTTCCAGTGTGCTGTTGTACCATCTGGAGGAAAGTAGTTAAATTTTTGGTGAATTAGATGCACTTGTTGAATTGAAAATAAAATTTTAAATAAAATTTGAATGTTAACGACATCGATTAAAGTCGGCGATTTAAAAAGTAGGGGCAATGTACCCTTATATTTCAGAACTGTTTGCAATTTCGAAACTTAAATTAGTTGCGGGAACTTTTGGCAACACAAGCCTCTCAACTTATTTTCTCTGACTTAACGTCCAAACTGCGTTAGAGCAGGATACATTTGCGCTCAAATTTAGTAGCCACGACCCTTATCACATGATTTACTGTGATACAATATTTATAGGGCTCCAATTAAAGATGTGATACAATATTACTTCCTAGACAATGCATCTTAGTACTTGCATTTTCATTCCTAGAATACAGTTTCTATATGTGACTGAACTGCTATGGCATTTATTGTGTGTATAAGGTCAGGTGTTTGTCCTGAATTTGTGTACGCCTCCATATGTTGGGCTTATTACGAATTGAACTCTGTTGTTACATATAGAATGTACTCTCTGTCGATTACTGTGTCAATACGTCTATTTTTTGTTTTTTGGTCAACCGCGGATAATTTTAGCTTCACGTTTTTATTTAATCGTTCAATCAGCATTCATCTTTGCATTAAATTTATTCTTACGCTGCTGGCGTATTTTGGATACGAAACGTTCTGCGCCTCATAAAAACACTCCATGATAATTTCGCCCTGTAAAATGCTTTGCGATATTTCCGTAGGGATAGGTTTAAGCTGAAGGTTCATCAGGTCGGTGAGGGTAGAGCTGCGGTTTACCAGTAAGACAGGTGCCAGAAAATATCCCCACTAGGGTTTTTTTCAGGTTAGGGGAACACGGAAAAAAACCTCCCCAGGGATTTGAACCTTTGGATCTCCGGTTGGTAGCCCTATTCTCTACCCATTGGGTTACCACGCTCAATATATGTAGAAATGATGGCTTACTCTCTTTTAGGGGCTTGTGCGTCGTTTACGATGTTTATTATTTAATTATATGTTGCAGCGGTAATATTGGGGACCCTACTTTGTTTTTCGCTTCATAGCGGTGCGCAGTGAACTTGATACTTTGCGTAGACCATCATCAATATGTAATTAGAAAGACATCGAAAATATCGCGTTATTATGGACACGCATGTGTTTCTAGTTTGTCGCATTCAAAATGTCGCTCTTGACGTAGGCCCTTACCCTTGGACTCTTCGCGTATGTATTATGACCGCCGACGCAGTCTTTCCCTGATTCCAGTCCAAGAGAGATGGATGGGGTGGGAGCTTTCAAAAAGGAACCGCGGTCCCGAGATCTCAACTTTCGGGAAGCTGCGAACTGAGCTCTCGGTGCTTTAGACTTCCGGTCGCTTTGTCAGCGATCCTCCGGAACTAGCTGTGGTGGCCGGGACGAGGGTGCGCGTGGGCGAGCGGCAGAGGCCTTCAAGAGGGGTCGTAGAGGGGTGAGTGGAAGGGATGTGCACTTCGCAATTAATTTCAGAGGAGGAGAAAGGGAAAGGAAGCGAAGGAGAAGTGGCGTCGGTGGAGGAAAGGGGAGAAGATTAAATTAGCAGGGAGGGGGGTTGGGGTGAGGGAAATTAGGGAGGGTGACTAATGAGGGAGCGAGATTGGCGAAGGGAGAGAGGAGCTAACAAGATTTTTGGTGGAGGGCCGAGGAGAGGGAGAGGCGATTAAGTGGGTGTAGAACAAAGGTGCGCTTTGTGTCAGTTGAGGAAAATACGAACTTGTTGAAATATAGCAGTTCGGAGTCGTTCCTCACTAGTTTAGTATTCATTGCAAAAATTCTGGTGGATGAGTATACATTTTTAGTGATGAAAACGTTGAAAATTGGAGATGATGGAACAAGATTCTTAGCACCAGATTCATCTGAAAGACGGCATTAAATAAATATGGAGGACCAACCGGAAGCTTTGTGTTTGAGGTATCATTTGCACTCATAATATTATAATTTTTTTTCTTGGATCACCAATCCTTCTAACCTAGTTAAAGTTATGAATTCATGAGTTATGAATCATTAAAGTAGATAACAAATGGCATTAAATTTGAATTTTGATTCTTATTTAATGGGCCACGATTATGCTCGGAGTTGAAATTGGGAAAGGATTAAGCGAATGCCCCAGTTGTTCATCGCCATTATTTTCCTTTCATCCCCACTGTTTTGCCCGTCACGTAGGATGATGAACGACAACTCGTGAACCAATCGGCAAGCTATGATCGGCTGTTATCCGATAAAACTGGGAATCGACGAATATTAACGTTTGCTACATTTCTTAAAAGTTTGATCAAGTGAGCAAAGCTCAGCATGTGGTTTATATGTCAGGCATTAATCATATCGTTCTTTTTCGTGCGAGAATCCAGATATTTTCATGGTCACTTATGAAGGATGATTTTATGTTTTATTACGTTGAACGGCATTCATACATGATTATGTGCCAGTCACGCTGAGAAAGATACAATCCTGGCACATAAATGCGCATGTGGATCAGTCGATGACGACAAAGCATATTGTTGCTTTTTGGACTAGTGGGTTGTAGAATCTAATTCTAACAATTATTCATTCTAACAATCATTCAGAAAACAGATCGAAAAGCTAACTTTGCAAAACCTAGCTCCCTTTTCCTATCCACTTTTGTGCGTCCCACACTTTTATTTTCCTCATGGCTTACCAGTTCTTTTGGCTTACCCAACCTCAAGCCCTTGCGGTGGCTAGCACGGTAAGAACAGATAAGATTCTATCCTTTTACCAATTTGATCGCATTGGTGAAACAATGATGGTACCGTGACTCGATGGAAGAAAATCATCTCGCGAGTTGAGTATCCTGTCCAAGGGAACACCAATCATGACGCAATTATACGCGCGTGCCGTTTCGCCTATGTTCACGATGGAATCGGCGGGAAGAGGAAGCATAACAGATTGGGTATGGCGGCGGTATGGCCGTGGCGTGCCTCGGACGTCGATGTACTCGCGGCGCAAGAAGAACTGGAAATACCGATCGAGCGTGTCGCGCGTAATTCAACGCGGAGGTATTCCCCATGACACTCTTTCCAAGGACTAATTGGTTGGCGAACGGGTGAAGGTATTCACGGCGAATGGAAGGTAAAAGTGCAATGTGGAGGGAACCAACCAACCTGATGTGTGTATCAGGGACGTTCCGATCGTGATTAATAGCTAAAGAGTGAAGGGAAGGTTCATTTTCTGCGAGAAATTCTTAGTGCATGCCTCTGGGGCGACCGTAGCCATCCTTTCTCCACCGTTAGTAGCCGTTGAGTGTTTTTCTTCTCGAGATCCCGGATCCCCCTTTCAAATGATTAAGGCTCCAACGAATGCCAAGACTTATATTCAATTATTTACGGAATCAGTTGATTAAATTGCGGTAATTTATCCATGAAAACGTGGATCAAGTCATCAACGGGGGTTGCTGATAGATGTCGACGGAAGTGAGATGTCCGGGGAGTCTATGGATTCTATCTATTGATATTCCCTCCATGCCACACACCCTCGTGATGGATTGCAGAGTATTCAGTAGGTGGATGTTTAAATTAATTTTCTTTGATGCAATCATAAATTCTTCCGAAATTTGTAGCAATTTCTGTGCTTTCGAGGTGACTTGAGTTTTGAAGTCATTATTCTGAGGGAACACTAAGTGACTAAGGAAAAGACTAGAGGAATAAACTATTTTGGAAATTAGTCGTCGGTTCTTTCAAGCTCGCTGCCATAGCTATAGCTCTATAGAGGTATTTTTAATGCCTTATTTTTAGCAGATTTTATTAATTACTTGGCCTTGTCAATTTTTCCGTTCATGGTCATTATGGGTCAAAAATCCTAAGATTAATCTGACGCAGCTCTCCCCTCTAATCTCCTACCAGCTAACCTCTCCATATTTACAATAATTCTTTTCTTTTTCATTCTTTCCATTCCCTTTTCCAAATTTTCCATCACGGAGACTAAAATGTCACCGGCTCTTTTTATAATGAGTTGGATGTGAAACCAGGTAATTTGATTGAGACATGCTCTTTTCATGGATTGGATCAAGATTTAAATCAGCACCGCTCTTGAGCACTTTGGCTGATCGCGTCTTTTAAATTTTCACTCTTCAGGTAAACATGGCGAGCGCAACGATCAATTTCACTCCTAGCGCCCCTATTAGCATACCGTCTTCCTTTCATGCGTGATCAAGGTGGGCTTTTAGGTTTGAGAGCGGTAAAAAAATCATAAAATAGTCGAGAAACTTGTCCTTGTCGGCAATAAAAAAAATAGTTGGGTAAAACGGGGTATTGTTTCAAATATTTAATTGCAGTCAGCACAAGAAAGTGACTTTTGCCAGCCGACCACGGAACATGAGAAGCAGTTAAAAATAGGCCATTTTTTCTTGCGCGTAGATGCGTCCGGCGCGCATAAATTTAATGAAGGGAATGAAAAAATGCTAGAATGAGTCGAAAGACCTGAGGTCGGAAACAAAGCAAGCAGGGCTCGGCGAGATGATTTACACTTACTTAGTTTTGAAATTCGCCTCAGTTTTTCCGGCTTTTTGCTCGACACTGAGGTCGGGAGCGGCCTGAAAAAATATTTTCCCGAGAAATTTGCATCCTTCCTCTTTGTCGCATTTAACTTGACGCTTTCCCATAATTACGTCATTCTTTTCAATTCTGGAAGCGACTGTGAGCTCTCTCGCGAAACTTTTTTTAAGCGAAACATTTTGCAATTGTCGGTCCGGTGTGGTCGTCACATGGGTGGAAGTGAAATGAGGCTCCATAAAAGAGAAGTCTCCTCTTTGTCTCCACCTCTGTTCTATTTTTAGCCCTCGCCGAGAGCCGCTTCGCCCGCGAATGGTGATGTCCCACGGGAATCCATGAGATGGGAAGCTGGGGTATAACGATGGCACATTCACGACACGCCCTCCCACAATGCACCTCGGGAACGCCCCCGAAACCGCCTCATCTGCCGTCTCCTCGCCCGCCCTGCGTCAACATCTGCCCTTCTCTCGCTTTCCTTTCAACCCCGTCAAACTCCCGCTTTCCCATGTTCCACTTTACGGAAACCACCCTCCACTCCGATCGAGGAAGACGACTCCGCAGACACGACTCCATTGTACGCACTGCTGCTGCTGAGAGGAATTTTTATCTCCGTCCATTCTCCCCCGAATTTATTTTCCACCCTCGCGACGGGATGTGAGGAGAGGGGATGGGCTTGTGCACTTCGGTGAGTCTCGGGGCAGAGAATCGTCGCGTAACCCCGGGAACGGCGCCAAGAGTGGTCGAGGTAACCTGGATCCCTTTTTCGGTGGGCAGTGTCGCGGTGAGGACGCGCCCCGTATCCGATGATTCGACGGGCCATCGTCGTCGGCTGAATGCGGCATTCCTCCCCCTGGAGGCGGCGGATGGTGCGGAAATCGAACGTTTCGTCGAACCGGTTATAAGTTCCGACTCGTCCCGGGAGGGACAGTCCGATGGAAGCGGCAGTCGAGTGACGGGGAGGACGATAGTCGTTCGTTCATTTCTTTTAATACGTTTTTGTTTTCATTTAAGTCGTGTAACCTGAAGTGAAAAGAGTACGGGGAACACTTTGGGGTTCGCACGTGTAGGAATGCGGGCGGAAAAGTGCTAATAAAAAGGTCATTACGCTCCTTCCGTCATTTTCGTCTTCAACGTGGAAAATGTTTAAATGGATGTGCCCGGAGGTAAGAAAATAAATGCCTGCGGCCGGGGTTCCTCATTTTTTTAGTTTTGTGTCCAACTCTCCATACTCAGAAGGACTAAGGCAGTTTTTTTCGACTTCTAGCTCATGTGTTCGTAAATATGTACGTTGTAGACTTATGCATTAACAAAAATATTCGTAGAAGATAAGGTTAGGGGTCGTATTCAGCCGGCTCGAGTCCCACCAGAGTTCCCATCAGTTGGGAAACACTGCTGCATTCGTACAACCCCGCGAACGAACTTATTGCGGGGAAATGTAGCTTAGAAATGAGGAAACGAAAATCAATTTGATCTAACTACAGATTTTGTAGGGCACGTGAGAAATTTTTGTGATAGAAGTTGGTGTGATAGAGAGAGTAAGGAATGGGTGTCGGAAGGATGATGGTTGGCTGTATCTATAATGGATTAGTACGGATGAATCTCGCTACTGGTTGATTAAGGGTGCGGAGGCAAGCATTCATACAAATTATTTATAACCGAAGAAATGCCTTTATAGGAATTGATGCCTGGAGAATACCATGGTTGTATGTAGAGACTCTATGTAGGGAATATCATAAGTCGTAGCAAGGGGACTGATCTGAAGGAATGCATACACGCTACAGTGGTGTTGGAAGCATGCATGAAAGTATAGAAAATCATGAAAGAGTAAAAGAGGGAGCTTCCTGAACTGTACGACTGTAATTTTTCAATTTTGCCTGATTTTTGTCATTTAAGGGAAGTCAATGAAGGTATGTGTAAATGTGCAAAATTTGTATTTGGCCCAGGTTTTTCATTCTTCCTTGTGACACAATTATTCGTCAAAAAATTTCATTTTCCCTAACGCGTTGTATTACTGGGGGCGGCCGATAACCAGTTATATAGCACCTACGGTAGCACCGGTGTGCTTTTGGTATTGGTAGGATTTTAATAGAACGAACCGCGGAGATAAACGCCGAGGCCAAACACTTAAATGAAATTGCCTAGGTGGTGATGGGAGCCACTAATTTCCAAGTATGGAGGGATGCTACATTTCTCGGGGTTTTAATATCCTCATACAATCCAGAAACATGAAAAAAACCGTTAGAGGCAATGAATTCATTGAAAACTTAATAAAGGAAGAGAGAGGTTTTCTAGGCACACGTCCCATCTGAGGGACGGAGTGATTTTATTTCAGTATTTCCACTGGTAGATCTCCACCGCTGCTGGGATTCGAACTCAAGCCCCTGAAATGGGAAGTTAGTCGTTTGGTATCCGAAACGTGACTTAATTTTCAGGTGACCCAAACTTGACATCCTCTTTCAATCCTTTTTGCCACCCTCTTATGCTTTATTTTATTTTAATGGTGCTATAAAATTCATCTCGTGACGTGATCATCAATTTCGGAGGCAATTCTTATGCTCGCTTTCTATTCCTTATACTCCACTAAAGGGTTAAGATGTTTCCTTAGCACTGAAGCTTCCTTTCATCCTTTGCGAACTGGCCTTGCGGATAAAGAGCCTCTTTGAGAGAGCAACGAAAATGGATTGTAGCGCTATATGGATGATAATCACAAGAAGTGGTGCGCGTAAGGATTTTCGCTATATGAGGATGATGTGGCAATTTAAAGAATGAAGTGCATAAAAATAATGACCTATTTCTCGTTTGGAAAAGTGGATTTGACTGTAACTCTTTGGCTGAGCCTCTTTACCTGATTTCTTAAGTATATTTCATTGGGTTATCAAGGTTTATTGTATTTACTTTTATCGTGCGTACGGCCGTTTTATTTCTTTAGATACTGGTAAAAGGGCGAGGTGACTCTTGCAAATATGGACAATTAATGTCGTCTTCACAGTAGTTGATAGGTTTACGAAATACCGTATGAGTTGGAATGCCAAGAAGTAATAAACTATTGTGAATACGTATATTCCAGTGAAAAATTATTTACCTTGAATAATTCAAGAAATTCAATATTCAGTTCAAGGTAGAGAATTGGAAAGTTGAATCAACCGTTTCTTCTGCTTCCAATTGCGAAATTGTCGTTTCTCGGTCAGAATATACTACATTGTGAATTTCTCCCATTTCATTTTCTTTCTCTCAAAAGAATTTCGCATAACGTCGCTGCGGATTCACAGGTGTGTCTGCAGGGATGAATGGCGTATATTCACGCGAGACTTGACCTATTTCTCGTCCCAACCCAAGTAATGTCATCGACGTTCGTGACAGCGTTTCCAAAAGAAATTCGCGAAAAGGCTTTGTGGTGACATTTTTTTGGATTGATACGTGAAAATGGTGGCCAATGCATTTTATATATATTTTATTTACGTTGCGTCCCTGGAGTACCTTCTTTTTTGTGGAATTGGGAGTGTATAAAAGTATCTAAAAAAGAAGTTTTGCACCAAGAGTTGTATTAACGCTTCAAATGACTTTGCTGAAATTGAATAAATGGTGCACTAGCTGTTTTGAGGAACAAATTTTGCTTTCTCTGAATTTTCTCATCAACTTTCAGCAGAAAAAAATAATCTTGGGTGAAAGTGCAGAGTCATACTCGTCACTGCTTGTGATGACTTTGAAGTTTGAGCCTTTTTAGACCGATAATTAACGTGATTTTTTTTACTCAGCTGATGGATATGGCTTTGATGATGTGGTAATTGGTGGATAGGTGAAAAAAAACTTATATTTAGTAAATGATTGGCCTTTACTCCCTGTATTGCCGTTGTATCTATTATGTTAATTTTTAAGAAATGTCATTTAATCTTCGAAACAAAATTTCATTCTACCAGCGAAATTTTACGTTGATAAGGAAAAGGCCGTGTGTTCATGAGAATTTGACGAGGAGGAAGAAGAGATGAGATTGATTTGAATATGGAAGAGGTATGATCAAAACGTGAAGGGGAAATTAATTCTGACATAACCTATTTTATAGGATAATACGGCAGGTGATTATGCCTTTTATGGACCACCAAATCATTCGACGTTGCCATTAGTCTCTTAGATGCAGCCTGCACATAATAATCTTGTCGAGAGAGCTGCCCTATTCCGAGACGATTGGTTCCCGGTAGCTTTCTTGAAAGTTGCAGACGACGTTTAACGAGATTTCTCGGGGCTCCCTCGATGATGTGAACTTTTATCATAATCTTATTAATTTGATCCTAACGTTGCGTCATAGAGGAATTTTTTCATGCGTGAAACTCAGACGCTACAACCAGGGATCTTTAATTGCAAAACTAAGAGTGTTGCCTTGCTCAACGTGGCTGGATGAGGATGCATATGTTTTTCCCAATCAGTATTTTTTTAAATCTGATGTCATTTAAATTACCGAAAATAATGTTCCACTTGTTGCACTTCAGCCAAAAATGCAATAATCCCTTCTCTGATGTCTGCTGTTCTTATATGATGCAGTCTGAATTACTTTCGGGTTACCAAAAAATAGAGTTATGCATCTCATATGATGCCACCTTCCGATATCCCTGAGGTTTTGTTTTACTTCCTATCTGTACCAACGCTCTGTTTTCATATTTTTTCTAATTTTTCTTACTGAGCTAGTAGCTCTTAATAGCAAACAAGATTTAGGACTCCGAGAGATGAACGTGGTTGGGCCATTGCTTTGCATTTATTTTCGAGCGAGGTTTGAGTCCTGGTGTCGTATACTTTTGCTTTTAGGTTAATTTTCGCTATTTTTTCCGAGATTTTTAAAATACTCTGATTCTTTCCTAAATTAACCATTCTTTCGCCGCGCTTAACGCTGGTTTTTCGGACAGCTGCTGTTATTTAATGGTTATAACTTTTTGTAAGCCCAATTTAAGCCCAGTTAAGATTACGTATCATGGTAGTGTCTTCCCACGATAGGAGTAAAAAATGAAAAGTAATTTCAGCAGGTTTCTATTTCAAGTGGAGGGAATTTATCAATATTGAAAAATAACCAAGGTTTATTAAAAACTTTTACAATACCACAGATTTCAAGGAAACACGACCCGGGTTTCAGCGAATGATCGCCATCATCAGGTGAAAAAATTAGCAGAACACTCCAATATATACCAAGCCACGGTCGTTGGGGGTGGGGGGAGGAGGAGGACGGAAGGGGAGGTTTACTGGGAGGGAGGGAGGGGGGTTGCGTTGCCGGTGATGGAGAAGTGGTGTGGGAGTGAGGGAAATCGGGCCAAAGGTTGTGGAAGTCATGTCGAGGTCATGCGCGACCTTGGGTGAGTTGTTGGGGCCTGGGTAGTGACTGAGTCAAGGATCGGGGAGGAGGCAGGGTACAAATATTCGTTTAGCACTGTGACCTCTGAGTCATATAATCTTTTTAAAATTTCCAGTTGCTCTAGAGAGTCTAACTCACGTCTATTATTGGAGAATTAGGAGGAATTCCCGAGCCACAGCGTGTTTAAGGCTGGATTTAGCTCGAAAAAGTGCCACGTCACAGTCGACTGCTAAGCGTTCCACGTCACGGGGAGACAAAGGAATGGGAGGGGAATACTTCAACCCTTTCCACAAAGTTACTTCACAACGTATTTTATTGAAAAATAACGTCATATAAATGTGTTAAGTAGGGATATTGATAACGTTATCATTTAAAAGAATACCCAGAAAAGTAAGAATTCGAGAAGGGATTATAGCTCTCAAATAGACTGTAAAGATTATTGGTGAGGTTTTAAATCCGTGGAAAAAATTTAGTGTTAATGTCAGAATCTTCTCCCCGAGCATGTTAACCGTTTCGTGTGTGAAACTGTGATCAACGCCTCTTGAAATTGTTGTCCGAAGTCTCGGTATCTTGGTGCGAGATCTTAATATTTATTCATTGACCTCGCGGTATCAATTCGATGCCCGATGACGAGTGCGTACTCCGGTCTCCTCAGTCCCCGCGTATCCCCTTACCGCCCCGCCCCCTGCACCTCGACCGCCAGGTGCTCCCACGGAGTGCCGAATCACCGCCCCACCCAGTCCACCCTTCAGCTCTTCAGTTGTTCTTCTACTCCCACATCATCCTCTCCCACACCACGCCTCGCGTCCGTCGAAAGCGGTGATTCCTTTGTCTCTGCGAGTCAACAATTAAGCGCACACATCCAGGGTTCCGTATCTTCCCCTCTCGCCAGGTTCCCTTCCCTTATTTTACGGTTTCGCCCATTATGTGGTCGTAGGGGGTGGGGCGGGGGGATGAAAACGAGTCCACCGCCTGTCTTCGCGCGCGCGCGCTTCATGTTTCCAAGTCGGTCAGAGGACCACTCCCCCCGTTCGTCGTCCGCCTGCTCGGGGAAACGCCTTGCTCTCGTGGGAAAGTGCCCAAGTCGCCTCCTGTCAGTTGGGCGGCGTCTCGTCTCATGAGAGGATGCAACCATGTGCTCAGGCGGTTAATTAGTGAAACATCATCGAAGTGAGGGAAGGGCGGAGCGTCATTTTTTCTCCCGAAAAGGGTTTCGAATCGTTTGACGTTTCCTTTTCTCCTTATTTTTTATCGCCTCTCATCTACATCTGGGTTAATTTCATCCTCTCTCTCTCTCTCTCTCGAGGAATAAATCTGGGCTTTTGGGTATCTTTCGATCGTCGTCTCCACGCCCTGGGAACCGGATTTTTGTGCCCATGAAAGCTTTCGCGAAAGTGGAAAAAATACCTCGCAAAGGAATCGCCACAAGACTTTTTCGTGCGAGAGGGCTCAAAGCTCAAGATTTACTTTGTACTCCGTGTTATTCAAATGCAAGTATCGCGCGTGACTTCCTTTTTAGGTTTATTCGACGCATGTTGGCGAGATTGGAATGGTTTTATGGCTTGCGGTTGTTTCTGTCTTACAATTAGCCATGTCGAGGTCGTTGGCCTAGATTTATTATGCTATTCAGTTTCCTTATCTACCCATTTGGGATTGACTCTTTTTTATGCATTTCCTCTGCGTCTTTATGACGTGCTAGTTCTCTTATTTTTCGACGAGGATATGGCAGAAAATAGAGGCAAGTTCAAGTTTGTAATCTCGGAGGTTGAATCTGTACCCGGTCTTAACGAAATGTTTATGAGTTTTCTTGGCACTTTATAATTAGAAGTCATGGGGAAATTTATATACAAAATATCACTAAGGCGGCTATGCAGATCATCATCATTTTACATCGGACCTGTATTTTTTTAATGCTATCCTGTTCGTCTTTTCATTGAACTCCAGATTAGGTTCCCTTTTGATTGATTCGTAACTTCCCTGCATAAACAGCTTATCCTTGAGCTGCAGTCAAGGTAAAATTCCGCACCGATTTGTCCTTCTGCGGTGGAAGAGATGCATACCCAGTAAGTTCTCAATGAAGAACATACCTAATCTCATTCTCAGATAAACTTCAACTTTCCTTTCGTGTAAACAGTTGACGCAGTGTTAGCTTGCGCAATGTCGTATTTTGGTGACGCTTATGAGCATTCCTTGGTTTAAACTCGGGTAAATGTCATCGCCGAGCGTGATCGATTTCCGTTACCTCTTTGAAGGCCACTGCCGAGAATATCCGAACGCCGGCGCTGGGCTGTATCCACCCCGCCCCCTTTATTCTTCTTTCCTTCTTTTATTCCTTCGAAGCCGTTAATGCGTCCCAGATCTCTGACTCAATCCCTCCCGACCGAGATCGCGAGCAATGGCGCCAGTGACGTCCGAGAGCGCCTCCTGTGCAACGTTCGCGAGAATACGGAGTCTGGAAGGATCGCCCCTCTCCCTCATCTCGTGCTCCTCCTCCTCCTCGGAGCGCATTTCTTTCATCCAGCGCTCACATTTTACGCGGTCCTACTCGGTTCGCTCCCGAGGACAGAAATCCGACGAGGCAACGCCTGCGAGGCGTTCGCGCTCTGGCTGCCACCGCCAAACATTCTCTCGAATCCGTTCCGGAGAGTGGTGTGCCCGACTTCACCTTCCTCTCTACGCATTGCCCTACAAGCCACCATGCAGGCGTTTTTACGCGGTCACTGAAGTTGCTCGGGCTGTCGTGAGAACACCGGCGCAAGAAAAATTGCGCCGCGTAAAGCGACGACTTGCGAGATAAATTGCGCGTAAACGCTTTCATCCAAATTAGAACCTGTTCAAATCTTGTACGTGCATTCGCGAATTTTTTTCTCCTCTTCTTCCCATTAGATGGCGTGGAGGTAGTAGGAACCAACTGCCTCGGGGGTTCTAACGATTAAATATGTTGTTGACGATTGAGATGGGGTTTTTTTGTTTACACTTTAATCTTTCGTAGGTGCTTTAAGTGCAGTAATCATGAGCTGGGCGATAAAGCATGTGGAAGTGGAACTTCCCTCGTATAGGAGGGGCCTCAATCTCCTTAAGTTGGCCGATTTGTTCGCTGAGGGAGATCTGACTGACACAGGAAACTAATGAAATGGTTTACATTTAGTCTCATGTTGGCATTCTGAAAACCGACATTACATCTCCCGTTTTTCCACATGGTAGTTTAAGTCTAATCTCTTGCAGTCCCTAATTTTACGCGGAAAAAATAAATTTTTGAACCTACTATCTTACTATCTACCTCTCTCTCTCTTTATTTTATTTTCGTAGTCCAACCCACTAGAGTACGCTGGTGCAGGACTTGAACGCGCGAACCCTTTTGTGAAGTGACTTCGCTGCGCGTATACGCACTTAGCTTCCCGTCCCTCCCCGCACGCCTGTATGCGTCTCCCAGACAATTCATCTACTGCGCAGACAAACCCCACCTCACTCTCCTTTACGCAGAGCTGAGCAGGGAAACCTTGAGAACCGACTGCCCTCCGTAGCCTCTCTTTTACCTGCAAGGCGTGCGTTTAGGGCACGCTCGGATGGTTTTAATGCCCTCCTCCCTCTATTCCCCCCCCCCCCCTCTCCCATAGTTCCCTTCTCTCCTTCCCACAGCACCCCGCGCCCACGCAGGAGTTTATTTGTTCTCCCAGGCGTCGAAAAAAACATATAGAAACAATGACTGACGATGTGGACGTCGAACACTGCGTCGCCTGTGGATTTCGGAACAGGATTTTCCTCTCTAAGATGAACTCGAGAAATCCACCGCGGCTTTCTTCGTTGGTTGTTTTACGAGCTCTGCCCTCAAATGGACGTGGCTATTGTGGCGGACCCTCGGGAGCATGAGATAGCTTGTAGCAATAAAGGTGATCGTGCTGAATAAATGGAGAACGGACCAGTTTATTGGTGGGTAAATTCACCTACTCCGAATGTCAGCTCCATAAATTTTCATCCGTTGCATTTCTAGCAGTGAATTGAGACTTACGCCTAAATTTGCCTCCGTAGGCATTATTATGTGCCATGAATTGGTTTGTTGTAGTGAAGCAGAAATTCGTTCTCAATGTCTGCGTGTGTAATCAATTTTTTTATGGAAAAGAGGTTATGTCGAACTATGGACCAGATTTTCAATCCTGATTTTAATCAGTCCTTTGTGGCCATTTTGGCCTAATTATATTGCCAATGATTTGTTTCATGTGAGTTCGTCATGCCCCATTTGGTGATCACATTAATGTTGAAAATGACTCTTTGGGTAGGTCAAAGTGGCAGTCTAAACATAAGCAGGCAGATAAACGTCAAGCTCACATGGCCTACTGTAACCATGGAGTAGGTAAATCGTTTTTCTTTCGGTGTTTTCGAGTTCATGTATATCACACTATATCAAAAAATTAGGCGATTAAAAAATAGCGATTCTGTTTCTCGAAAGCCAATGTGTACTTTAAAAAATGGAATATGTTTAGGGAAGTTTAATTCCCTTTTCGGCTTACGCTATGTCACCTTGTTCAGAAGCCCTGTATTAGCTCAAGTGCATCTGCTTTTCTTTGTAAAATACGTAACGAAAAACGTTAGTTTAGTAGTTTTTTATTACGATTATGAATCGAGTTAGCGGCCAATGATTTCAGTATAAATACTTGTAAGATATTAACGCACTATGAAAAATAGCTTGAATTTATCGTTTGCATAATCCTTCGACAGTTATAAAAAAACTGTGTTGCTGAAGAAGTTTGGATAACGCCTGAATCCATTTTATCCATGTTTATTTTTTCAAGTCTTGCCATCGAAGAAGATTAGCATATGCGGTAAAGAATGGTCCTCAGCTTTGTTAGTTTTTTTTTAATTTCGAGTCCTTGAAGTCATTCATTTGCTTTGTGTTCATTCACCTTTATGTATTCTTTGCAATCCTTTTACGGGGCCCTTGGAATGTCTTTGGAAAAGCCAATGAGAAAACAAAATACTTAAAGTCACCACGCAGAAAATTCCGCGACAAGTATGCTAATAGAGATTCAATTTTAAGCGTTCCCACCCTCTCTAATTGCAAATGAGGAGACAAAAAACAACCCTAAAAGAGGGTTTCTTCCAGGGGAAACATCCAGGGTACGAGCGTTGTAAATAAGGCGTATCTCCCACTTCCCCTTCGTGAGCAAGCACCACATAACATATGCATAACGCTCGTCTAATTTGCATCTCATTTACTCATTGAGGCATGAGGTGGCCTAAGGGAAGCCCCCAAGGGGAGGCCCTTTGACCTCGAGAGCAAAGGGATGATGGGATATGCGGGGCAAAGGGGAGAAGAGCAGACGCGGGTCGCGATTGGGTTGATCTGCCGACGCCTGGTCACGAACCCG
The DNA here is from genome assembly GCA_933228895.1 of Platycnemis pennipes. NCBI lineage: Eukaryota > Metazoa > Arthropoda > Insecta > Odonata > Platycnemididae > Platycnemis > Platycnemis pennipes. The sequence continues at coordinate 123,484,691 of OW121848.1, forward strand.
AGAGGGTGACCTCCGCCCCTTCCCCACTCTGCCAATCATCCCTCTTTGTGGCTCGCGTGGTGACCTCCTTCCTCCTGTTTCATTGATTAACCTCGATCCCCTCACCAACTCGCCGTCATTGCCTTTAATCGCTGCAGTGCGAACAAAATCGCGAATTCCCTTTCTCTTTCAATCATCCTCGCTTTGTCCACGCCCCTTCTGTCTCGTCCTTTTTCTTTTTTTGCTATGTACTGCAAAGATGTGCTTTGCTAAAAAAATGCAATGTCAGTCAGCTCATATATGAATGAATACTTAAATAAAAACGATTTGTTAGTTTCCCTACCCCTTGCAAGGAGTAAATTACTAGGTTAAACTATCTCCGTAAACGATAAACATTCAAATTTATGCTTTTACGTTCTTCCTGAAGACTTGAAGTGATTAAACGGGGTCATTTTTCACTCCATAGAATTTCTCCATTACAGAAATAGGATAGTGAATTTAGTTTAGTCCACTAAAAATGTATTGTACTCGCGACCCAGGTTTTGGCACCTCGTTTTACTATCACCTGTAGGTACAATTACCTTTTCTTTCTGTATTTTAGTAATGTTCATTTTCAGTGGCAACTTAACAGAAATGAACGACGTCAGTCCGATGCTGTGCCTATCGCATCAGTGATGTTTTTTTCTATGAAAACTATGAATCTTTCTACGTTATGAGGATGGAGTGATGTGTATTAAGTTTATGATGATTCGTCTAGATTCGTTGCAAACCCAATGCAAAAGATGAATTGATGTAAACATAGGAGTACCGTAGTCTGTTATGGAGCGTGGTACTTCAAGGCGCCGAAGAATGGGCATTAATGAAAGAGGTTGTTAGACAGGGACAGAGGTTGGAAGTAGACTGGCTGTTGAGATTCTAGTTCGTAGAAGGATGGAGAAGATGATGTTGTTGGTAAGGAAGAAAAATGAGCAAGTGTTGGGAACGTCAGTGGAGGAGAGGAAGTTGACTGAGGAAATTGGGAGGTTACAGACTGACGTGAGTGGATGAGACAGGTAATAAGGGGAAACTGTGTTTTGAAGGACATGATAGAAGGGAGGATATTGTGTGTGAGGAGGAAGAGAGGGAGAAGTAGGATTGCGTTTCTGGATGGAGTGATGAGAGGCAAGAAATATGCGGAACTAAAGGAGAGCATCTTGTGAAAGACGTATCGAGCTGCTCATGATCTCAATCATATGATACTTTGCTCGTTAATATGTGGAAAAATATCCTCTTTGTTTTCAAAATGCGTCTTGAATTTAATGATGGCTTAATATAAATTTATTATTGGATTTAGAGAGTGGTTTTATCGCAATCCTTCATTCTTGTGGGAGTGACTGTGAGGAATATGACGGATACCCTTCTTCTCATGCGCCTTTCAACTCCTTATTCATCTCCTTCAGAGAAATGTTAAAATTCTATCATTACGGACCCATGTGGTTTGTTAAGTTGTCTTGTGGCTCAAACTGCCGAACGTTGGACCTCATTCACGAGTGTTATGTAGTTCTACTACGTCGCTTAGTGGTCAACTCAGTCCTCATTGGAATGCTATGTGGTGACCCTTCTGATGGGAAAATTATGACCGTCGGGATGGAACGCATTACTGTGGAAGTCTCGGTGCATTTTGTGGGTGGGTTAATGACTACGGCTAGTTCCTCCACTCCAAAAAAAGAATCAGATTTATACCAAGACGCCCGACTGTTCTTAATGCCCCAGATGATCCTAGTAGTCGGTGGCCCCCCAAATGTCTTTCACCTTTGGAAGTAGGGAATTTACAATCGCTTTTCCTTGTTGGACCATCTCAGGGTATGTTCCTGATGGATGCCACACTGGAGCTTAATATGAATCGCACTTTGCACCTTTGGAGTACTATGACCCCACTTACAAAAAAAAAATAAATCTCGTGTGCATGGTCGTGAGGATTTGGTGTTCACTCGAGAGAAAACTCACGAAAGTTCGTTCTACGTGAATGAGATGCACCCCGTCGTCGTTGGTGAGGACACGGAGTGCTGTAGGTAGTTTTCACGTAGGAGATCGACACCATGGCAACTAAAAATTTAAATTTCCTAAGGGTCAAGTACGACCATCAGTAATATTTCAGTACCAATTCACGGCATCCTAATATTTTGCAATCTATACAATTTGCAAAACTGAGAGCTCTTTTCGGGTTTCCTATAAAATACTAACTAGTTATAATGATCAATTACTAAATTTTGCTATCAATACTGAATAAAACACCCCATAATATTAGGTATGACGACGATACACCGTGTTTGGTCCACGACGTCGTTCCACGTCGACGTCGTTCATCGTTAACGCGTACCCCTAGAGTAGCGCAGGGTTAACAATAACCGACTATAAAATTCGCTTCACTGATTGTAATGAGCGATTTTAAGTGGTGTGAAAAATGAAGGACGGAGATCACTTTCTCTCTGACCTAAGTTAAATCAAAAAATAACGATAACGCTAGCGCACGACTTATGAAGATCCATGGTCGAGGCCCAGGGTCCATAAACCAGCGGTGACGACGATGGAAAGGGGGCCTCGGGATTTTAGCAGCGTGGAGTAAGGGTTTTACCGCGGGTCGGGTCTAATTTGTCCCATAAAGGGACGAGTTCCATATAGACTCTTGCCTCTCTTTCTCTCCCCCCTGTCCCGTCATCTATCTCTTTCTGTCACTTCTCGCTGCTCCACTCCTCCACCCCCTCGCTTTCCCCTTGCATGCATCCCTTAACGACCTTTCCCTCTCCATCTATCTCTCTCGAACCACTCGCTCTCGCGAGAAGCAGCGACTCCGCCGAGCGAAAGGCATGCAAATTTCAAAAGGGGAGCCACGTCAAGGGAATATTAACTCTGGCCAGTGCGTGTTTTCAAGTGCCTCTCTCGTTGCCCCTTCGCATTCCCCACCTTTCCCCCTCATCTCCCCCCCCTCCTCTCATTCCACTCTCTCCAGAGAGAGAGGCGTGTGTTTTTAAAAAGCGGAGATAAAAATCTCACTCGCTCTCCCTCCCAACTTCCGCTCAAAGGAAGGAAAAAAGAGGCCCGCCTCCTCTCTTCCGAGGGCGGAAGGAGGGGCGGGGCGGGTGGTTTTGAAATGGGAGGGAGGGAAATTCGGTGTGAGTTAGTTTGGGCGTGGGTGTATGGACGGTGTCGAGGGTGGGGAGTGGACTTGGAAGGGGTCAGGGACGTGTGGGGCGGGTGTCGCGGGAGACTCGAGTTGAAGTGGTGCGGTGGAAAGTGAGGCTTGTGTGCGTGCGGGGTGGGGCCGGGGGGCATGAGGGTGCTTCCGATTTAAAGGGCCGCTGAGGAGCCGGGGGTGATGAAGGTCGTGCCGGACACGGATGAGGATTGGTCAGCGAAGGTGATAGCATCGCGGCCGGTTCATTTTTTGCGATAATTATTCCGATGTTTCGTGATTTCTCCCCAAACATTGTTCGCCTTTGCGCAAATTCCAGTGTAGTTCCGAGGTAAGATAGCGACAGTTTAATGTAGGCATCTGTTTCGTTTAACATGGAGGAATTTCTCCATCGTTAGGAACTAGTATTTAAAAAAAACACTGTTTTTCCATGCGCTGAAATTTTGCTATGTTGACCTATTGCTGTGCATCATTATCAAGATGAAAATCCCGCCGTGCGTGATGGCAGTGTAAAGCACCTAGATCGTGGAACGAGAATTTTGTTTTGCATGCATAATTGCTGTTTTTCATCCTGTTCCTCACGATGAAGGAATTCCACCAAGTTAAATCTATTACGTCTACTATTTCACTCTTATGATTGTACACAGAAGTGAGGGTCGACGTAAAATTATGCATGTCAAAATTCCTGGGAGGAATGGAATTTTCAATCTGATCATCGACGCAGTGTTCGGATGATTTTAAGAGTTGTTTTACTTCATAGAGACAAGTTACCACGATTCGCAAAAAAAAGTCAAATCCACTTATTTGAAATTGTATCGCCAGTGGTGCTGACTCATTTAGCATTTTCTGAGAAAATAAACACTTCCCGTTTATGAGAATAAAAATTCTTGTAAATTTACGGTCATTAAATACCACTATTCCATTCCATCCACTCCACATTTAATGTGAGATATTCATTTCATGAATTCTATGCTTTACAAAAATGTTTATATTATTATGGATACTTTGTATTGATTTGCATAATGTGTTGTATTGATTACGAACGATGACTGCAAGTATTTACAATTGTCGTTCGTACTCGAGAATGACTTGCACGGCCAGCTTGGTATTTCTCGATGGGTTATTATTTTTGTGGAATCGCAATTTTTGGCAAATTCATGGTGTGTAAGGTCCCTTCACTCCTCTTGCTCTCCCACTAAGGTCTACGTAGAAAACTGGTTAATATTTAATATAAATTGGGTTTCAGGCCGAAGTTTTCGTCTTCCTGGATGAGAATAATAGCGCTCTTATTTATGTATGGGTTCATCAGCGGTAGAGGTCGTGTTATGTTTTAATAGCTTACCTCTTTGTATCTACGCTACGTCCCAGCCTGCCCGAATGAGTTCAGGTGGAAGGAAGGTGAAGTGGGAGTCGTGAGAGGAATACAAAGGCGAGATCATGTTGAAGTCCTTGAAGTTAACATGTGCGTATTTATTGCTCGTCAATCAGGAAGGAGCTTCCTTTATCGCCCTTGAAGACATCTGATCCCGACGCTATTGGTAAATTTTTTCATCGTCTATTTTTTATGATGGCTCAATGAATATTTTTCATTGTCTATTTTCGTAATGGCTCTATGAATATTTATCTAAAATTGTATACAGTATCCCTATTGATAATGTAGTTGAATAAGTTATTGTAATGCTCATGAATAATTCAGGCACATCAATTTACTGAGCCAATTTAGAAAAGAAAACGAATGAAATCCTATCTTTGTGACCCAGAGAAATCAAACTGATAAAAAATACCTCTAAACTTCATAGCAATTATACAATAGCAGAAATTCCACTGGGAAAATCACCCCCCCCCCCACCCTAATCAGGGGGTTCGGGTTTGAGTCCCAGTGGAGGCGAATGATATTTCTCCCTATGGTATTTCTTCTATTGTGCCATTTCAGCGGGTAACGGCGTTGAGGTTTTCGCGGCTAGTTCGCGAGCTTTGAATTTTTCATAGCAATCGTATCATACCTAATATTATGGGGTGTTTTATTCAGTATTGATAGCAAAATTTAGTAATTGATCATTATAACTAGTTAGTATTTCATAGGAAACCCGAAAAGAGCTCTCAGTTTAGCAAATTGTATAGATTGCAAAATATTAGGATGCCGTGAATTGATACTGAAATATTACTGATGGTCGTACTTGACCCTTAGGAAATTTAAATTTTTAGTTGCCATGGTGTTTTTTTCAAATGGATAGAACTATATTTGATCGTTTCCTCACGAAACGACCGAATGATTTAATTGGGTTTCAGTATCAATATTGGGACAACTAACTTAAATGATATCAACGTTTTCAGAGTATACGTGATTTTTTCAATAGTCATGTCTCCTGAAATCGAGCGCTGAAGTCTGACATAAGTGTCTATATTTTAAGTCCTCTAATTTCCTCCTGGCTTTTCCTTGCATGCAAATCTCTGTGTGCATTCATTTCGTCGTTGGTAGTTGAACTTTGAATACAAACCTTCAACTTTTAGTTTTGAGATTGGAAATATACCTACCCTATTCATCATGTGCGAGCTAACGGCGTTGGAGAAGTGTAAAAAGCAGCATTCCGTTATTAATTGCATTCCACAAGCGTGATATTCCATAATGGAAAGTAAAAGAATGAAACTTAGTTTGGTTCACTTTATATTTAAATAGGCAAGACCCGGGTTTCATAACGTAGTTACATCTTCAGATCACGCATACATATTCTGTATAACAAGTTGGGTGCGACAGTAAGGACAACTATCTGTCGGAAGGGAGTGGGGTGAGTTGGGAGTGGGATAAGAAGGGATAGAGGGGGAAGTAGCGGTGTTAGGTTGGGTAGAGGGATTTCCCTGCGTTGATGGGTCTTCGACCAGCGGGGGATAGAGTGAATGAGGAAACGAGGGACTAAGGAGGGTTGAGGTAAGGTGGGTGAAGGAGGAGAAAAGAAAGATTATCAGGGGCGCATTATGTTTTACAAGGCACAATAGTCAATGGTATTTCATAGGTCCGGCTGTTGATGATGCGGGCACTGGGATAATGATTTCCCGGAAATGTAGTGGCACATAGTTCACTTTGGGAATTTTTGCGAGTAGCACTGATAGTTTCGTTCTTTTATTTTCCATATTGGAAAGGTGTCACATAGTTAAGCCTGAATTTATCAGCTATGTGATATTCCACGTTCCTTAATCGTTCCATTTTTAATCATGAGGAAGATTGTATTTGACCTTACTTTTTGAAATCTCGGGACTTTCCCAATCTCCAAGTAGCCATGGAGGCAGTCATGGATAAAATACTTTTTGTGTCGTTCCGTTGTTCTTCCCGGTCGACTCCAATTAGTTCGCTGTATAATTTTTTCCCCCTCGCGAAAATGTTGCCACCATCTCGGTGGAGGTTGACCTAAATCATGCGCCAGCGATTCGCTGTGAGCTCCCGAAAGTTTGATTCGAACGGTATCTCGTCGGGACTATTCGGACTCGGAGTGGATGCTTCTCTGAGATGCAGTCGGAAGCTGCGTAGGTGCGCCGTTTGCGGGTTCACACATGTGGAGTGCATCCACTCGAAGGATGGTGGTGCTCGATGGTTGGCTCGTCGTAGTCCCGGCAATTACGGCCCGCCGCTACTCTGCTCTACTTTCACCCGTCTCCCCCACACCCTACTCCCCCCGCGACTACCACGACAGCCCGGGAGACAATAGGCCGTGGTGCATGTCGGGACCGAGGGCGAGAGGTCGAATTCCTCGCCACATTTTTTTCGTCACGCCGTTCCTCGTTAAAGAATTGGGCTAAATTGGAGATTTTTTCGACTCCTTGCGTTGTCGTTGTTGGGTCGTAATTAGAGCCGTTCCCAGTTCTTACGGTCGATTCATCGTCAGCTGCGCCCGTGTCGGATTCAGCCGAGGCCTTCGAATTCCCTCGCCCGGGATGCGGAATTGCAGCGTGCGTTTCCCCCGCGAGGTGGACATCCGCCCATGTTCCGCGAATTAATCCACTTAACGTCGCCATTAACTCGTTTCGCTGCAGAAGTGGTTCGTGCAATCAATGCCGTAATAAGCCGCAGACGAACGTAGCGTCGTAAATAATCCTCGCTCGATTATGTGGTGAAAATTAATTTCTTTGCATTATGTGGACCCAAATAGCATTTTAGGGAGGTGATTAAGGATAGAAGTAAAGGTCGAGACCAATGAATGCTGCCAATTGTTTTTGCCGTTGTATAAATCATAAAAATTGCACCATAACCGCAGGGTATCAACTTCGGTTGGCACCAGAGTCACTGCTTCGGGTTCATTCACGTTGGACGTTGTACTAGTTGCTCGAAGTGGGTCAATACTTTTTGATGAATAGGTGAATTTACCGTTACAAGATCGAGAATGCCTATCCACACTCGCCTCGCTCGTAAAGCATCTTTTCGTAATGTTCTCCACAGAAAAAGTTCCTTTTTTTACTCTCATTTAAAACCCATAAATCATTCTCTCCTGTTAGCCCCGCATGTGTGTGTTTAAATGAATAAAAATTATTTTCCTCATGAGTATGAACTTATGGACTATCAAAAGCATTTGCTTCGGCGTCATCACCGATGCTTCGCTGAATAAATTATGCATCCAAACAAGGCGTCTTACCGAAGCTGAGTTTTTGCGATGAGTCCCTAAATGTAGGAGTTTCTCACCTCAGCCTCTGCTCTATCTGGATCGAATCCGTCACTGTATTTTGAATTATGCACAGACAATGCGAATCGGTTGCCGTGATTCTCACCCTTTATAACCACGTCATGTTCGTCACATTGAATTTAGAAAGATAAAGATTCGTCCAACATTCGTCGTAGGAAATGTGATGCCCTCATACTCCGAATGGGTTCGAACGTATGGCTTTGGATGAGCAAAGGATCTGGGTACTTTCTTAACTAGAATGACAAGATAGACTTAAAAATTTCTCTCATCTAATAGGGTATAGTTTTTTCAGTCGTTTGCTTGATATGAAGGAAATCTATTCGAGATAGAATTCAGAATTTATGATTAATATTCTGGTTTTATTACACCCTGCTATAAATGCTTGGCGTAATGTAAATATTTAGGTTATTTGTTCCGTGTTTGGGTTGAAAAATCATACTTTTACATGATGGTAGAGGAATTCGATAAGGAAGGTGGAGCGTTTCTCGTTGACTCAAAAGTCATTGCTGATCGTCTTCTGTGGCGAATATTTACGCCCACTATTGTCCTGGATTTATGCGTGGTGTGAGTGGACGAAGTTTATTTTTGACGACTAAAGTTTAAAAGGGATGTTGTGTCAGTTAGAATTGCTTACCCCTTTGACGGTATTGTTTGTGATCAATTGTACCTAGCACGCTCGGCGATGGTGTTACATAACGAGGTCGTACTCGAAGGACATTCTACCTGACATAGTTGCATGCATCAGTTGTTTCGATCCTGATAACTTAGTTGAATTTGAATGGTGTTAACTCTCTTTTCACTGCTCCAGCCCTGTATTAAGCAACGTGATGACGTTATGCAACGTTTCCGGAAATGAAAATTTCGCCTCGATGGAAAATGAGCTTAGTTTACAGTTATAATGGAGTGATGGTTTACGTATGTGTTTTCTTACTGAGAGTCCCCTGTTCTTAGATCATGCGCACCATTCTTTGCTGTGTATTTTCTCGCTCTTGAGTTTAAAAATTAAACAGCCCCTTGGACTTCCCAAATACCACTGCTGCTGACACTTCAACCGACTTGCCGGAAGCGGTGGTATGCGACGTTTGTTTGGTGCTCACAAATAAATCAAAGGGTATAACACTTTTTTTCGCGTAATATATACTATTGAAGTGTATTTTATCGTAATTATCGCAATTCGGTCCGGATGTTTTGGTACCTTAATCGGGAATCATCAATTGATGCTTTTAACTTTCGCTTGTCTCTTCCGGAAATCCGCATGCGTCCGGAATTCACGTTGCACAATGGGGGTTTACTCGGAACCGAAATCGCAATTTTGTACACGAAATTGTTAGATGGAAACGAAAAAACAAATTTAGTGAAAAAATTAATCTTCTAACCACAACCATTCACTCATAAATCAAAAATTAAAATAAGCAAAAGGTGACGCCCACCGAAAAATCTGCTGTGATAACATTGACGTCATTTCCCTCCCGTCCTTGAATGCTCTTATGGGAAGGGGAGGGAGTTGGAGGGGGGTTCTCGGAAGGTCTGCTCGCACAGATCTGTCGTAACTGCTCCTATTGGCAGAGTCAGCTGTGTCCCCCCATTGCGATAAGGCGAGGTAGCTTCGCGGGCTCAGTTGTGATTGGACGAAGTCGATATACGTCAGAGGTTGCACCACGCCCACTTCTCCGAAAGGATTAAAAACATCCGTTTTTCGCCTCCTATAACTCGATAAATAATTGACGGATCAAAAACGGAAAAATACGGGTCTTATTATTGTACAAACTCTATCATATTCGGCAATAAAAAAATATGGTAAACGACCCCATTTGCAGGCATTGTTCCCCCTAGACATCACCCCCGTCCAACCAGCCTCCGAGAGGCAGAGAGACAACGAGTTCACTCCAGCTTCTGTCGGTTTGTGTTCGCGTCCCTCTGAAAGGTCGCCGCCCGCGCCGTCTCGAGCGGAAACGGGAGGAATGGCTCGTCTCGGGGAAATGGGACGGACCTCCGCGCGATCATTTCAAACGAATGAGCGTTAATTTTTCGCGCGACCCACATCATGCATCTTTTCGGCGGCCGGGCAGTCCTGTGCCGAGGGGAGGGGATGGCGTCCTCTGGGGAAGAGGAAGCGGTCGGAGAGTTTCCAGGCTCCAGCCGAGGCTACGGCGGCGGTCGTTGTCCCCGCAGCGAAGTAATCTTCGCGTTCCTCTTAGGGAGAGCGTCGTCACCGGACGGGTTTGTTGTGCCCGTAAGGAGGGAGCGTATTTTTTGTTCATCCTTCGAAAGTTCGCCTCATAGGGTTGCATTTGTGTTGTATACTATGCTCGCCACTTCTGAAAGAAAGGTTAGGTCATTCCAGATGTCGGCAGCCTTGATATGAGTTGAATCATTAAAAATTGACAGTAATAACGATAACCGTGATAATACCTTTTAAATACGCTTTCTTCATTAAACAGGGAATACATTTAAACTCAGTCTAGACAGCATGCCAGTAGGGAAAAGGATACAATTTTCATTTGCGATAAATAATAATAGTTGGGCCTGCACGATGGAATGGAAAATATGATTAATCAAATCCGATAGTCTCCGGCGTACTGCTTGAATGAAGGTTTTCCCTTCGGTCTCTTGAATGTAAGGCCCCCTGACGAGGTTGAACAACCGAGAAATCTTTAATCATGAATTATGAGCTCTCAGATTGCGGTATTTGATATACTGATAGATAAGATTAATGCGGGACATACATTTAATTTCATTTTTGTGTTTTCTTTTTAATGTTTCTCATTGAGCTGGAAGCTTATCGAGACTGGCCATAAACCATTCAATGGAGTTAGCATTGTATTAGGTGAGAAATTTTTCTTGGAGGTTTTAGTAATGAAAATCTATATCATTGTCCAGAGTTTGCTCTGAAAATCGCTAACGTTTTTCTTCTTTTTTGGTTAACTAGTTACACCAAAAATAAGTTCCCAGCGGGGTGAACCTATTCATCGATATTATCGTTTTCATTCCGGCGTTCAGTATTGGTGTTTTTAATTCCCCATGGATGTATTTTTCCATTAATATCTAATGACAGGTTTTGTACGTAAAATATGGAACACTAAATCACGGAAGAAGGATTAAAAGATACACATTTTGAACTTTGTTGAGTGGGAGAGAAAATGTTACGAAAGGGCGAAGAAAGATGTGCGAATAAGCGTAATAGAGTGGAAGGAAATAATTTTCATGACCTCAAGAATAGTATATCACGAAGGCCGTGGAGGTCCTGAGAATGCTCGTTTATGAAAATGGTCGCCAGGGACTTGGTACTGCAATATTCATCTCATAAATGGGACAGATACATTTGGAAATTTCAATATGGGTCGATACGTTTGCATTGGCGGAGGAGAATTTTTCGAGCATATGACATTAATATTTGCTGAATGTGTTATATTCTAGTTTTGGTCCCGATAAGATGATTGAAAAATTTATATCGTAGGTTATAGGAATGTGGTTGCATGGTCGCTCATTGTATTGAGCATCCACATACTTGCCGAAAGGTTGCACATCAAATCTTGGCGATGAACTTGGACCACGCGCATTTTTACCTGAACCTCACAGGTTACCAGGAACTAGATATTCTCGGAAAACATCAGGTGGTACGGGACAAAAAACTCGCTCCACAACCATGATGTGTGAATTTCACATGTCGTGGGGCATTGCACCTGGTAAGCTCTACCTACACTCAGTAGTAAACCGACCTGTGAAGTGAGGACTGGTTTCCAGTGTCGTAAAATCGTTTTAAAAAGGTGCTCGCCGTATTCAGGAAAAATGCTCCTTGTTTGACCGCGTACATTCCGAAATATTTATTTCCCACCATGCTGCCTCAGTCGTTTATATTTACTTCACAAATTACTAAATTTTGGTGTCGCCAATATTGGGCACACTTGGGCCTTTTTTCCGCAGAAATGAAAGGAACGAGATGTTTTGGTATTTTTACTTAAAACTATTATTTAACGTTTCAGGCAGTGGTCCCTTGTTTTCTCGTTAGCATTCCACTCAAAGCGCTCTATTCTGGAAAGCCTTTATGCCCCCGTACATGAGATGTTTGATTGAGCTCAGTAGCCCTTTATTCCACCGTGGCCTCGTAATGTATTCAAAAGTATGGAATACTAAATCCATAAACTTCCTCGCGCAACATACTCGTGAAAAACGAATAAGCTTTGCCTTTTACGAGAGGTGAGCCGGGGAAACTTTAGCAAGGGCTCCTCGCGCTATTAAAGGGAGAGAGACATGTTTTCGCGGTTCGCCGCTTTAAATTCAAATTTGCGGAGGCGGCGGCGGCCGTGTTAAAAATCCCGAACCCCTTCTTGCCTTAACCCTTCGTCCCCGTTGTATCTCTCCGCCGCCATCCGGCCGTGGTGCTCGGAAATGACCGCGCTAATGTATTCCATCGGCACATATCGACCAAACCCGTGTGGTTGCACGCGAGGAGGGCCGCGTTGTTCAAGCGCCCGCGGCGCGCACGGGCTGCGTGTCTCTTGACCGTGTCTCACGTCGGCGCCACCTCGTCTCTACCCTGATTTTTAATGCCGCGTCACGGAATCGACCCCACTTCGGAGCGACTCCTCCTGGCCCTGCCGTTGGTGTGTGTTCGACTTGGCGGAGTGGACGGAAGGGAGAATGGGGGTTGGGAGGTCTTCCGAGGGTTTAAGCGGTGGAGGATGGGGGGGGTGAAAAAGTTGTGGAGAAAAACGAGGGTAGGTGATGTCTTTTTTTTCTGAAGGATCGCGAGTGTTTACCAGGAATATGCCTGCCAACAGGATCCCACAGACGACGCGTCGGAGTCCGTTGGCGTGGATCCTTCGGTCAAGCCCATAAAGATCCCGTTCCAGCTTTGTTCCCTTGCCCGTTGTTCAATTACCATCCCATTGTCTCGCCTTTGTTCGCCGAGTCAAATCGTGCTTTCGTACTTGCAGTTTAAGAGTACGTAATGTGTGTCAGTCGCCATTTTGACGCTTTGTGGACGTATGGTTAAACAAAAATCAATCTCTCTGATATAACTTAAAGGATTTTTTTCTAGAAAACGTTTTATTGTTATAAATGCATGCACCATCACCAGGTGTCAATTCTAAAATTTGTATTACCCCGCCCTCCACTCAATTCTTTTACTGGCTAACCTCTTCATATTGAAACCTTAATTAATTCTTCTCTTTTTACATATTCACTGCCTATCACATAACGGAGTTCTTCGTTTGCCATTCTTACCATTATTTTTTCCCTTTATTTCTCTCTTCTTGAAACAATCGTTTCAAGATGTGTTCGGTAAGGTTTTTCCGTTACATATTTCATCAGATATCTTCTTTAACGCTCGCCTTAGTACTTTGTTATTTACTCTTGTCTATACCAAATATTCTTGTCATCCTTTTATAAAACAACTGCACAAAATTTTTCCAGTATTGTTTATCATTCAGTAGACTGGGTCCATAAGCTGAGTATGAATGTGTTTGCGCATAAATAGGAAAATATTTCGATGAAATACTGCGTATTGAATATTTCGTATTCCCAACTAATTGACTGGTGAGGGACTTTGGTGGGAATAAGTTGTTCATATTTTTGCGTCTTGGATGTTTTCCCTCATCATTTCCATTTTTTTGTCCTCGTCGTAAAGGAGTTAGCTCTTGTGTATTGAACCTGCTATATTTATTGAGAAGTTGAGTGCGGATCAACTTTTGAGGATTGATAAGCATTCGCTGAGGTTTGTGTCTTTTTTATGTGTTTTGATGTCTGGGAACGAAAGGAAATTCGGGAAGTAAAGCTATATATTGTATTCAAAATTATTGTTGGTTGCTTGGATATGGAATATGCTCGCTTTTTTAGTTCCAGGTTTTCTCTGTGATGCAGTTGATAATGTTACCTCGGAACTTGCATTCGGGGTAAATTGCTACATCTTAAGACAGTGTCATGCGCGTAGCTTTGTCGAAATCGCTCCGCGTGTCATTGAGCCTGGTAGTAAATTTTATTACCATTAGCTGCTGTATAAGTATGAAAGCAGTTTTATGATCGTGGAGGAAGAATGCTTTGAAGTTCTCTTCAGTTACTCCTCTGTTCACCTTAAAATCTGTAGAACTATTTGTCATAATCGTAAATGTGGTGGAAATCCAGCTCGCCTAATTCTTTTTGAAGTTTTTTTTTCTATTTCTTTTGAAAATTGCGCGATATTTTTTTTAATGATAATGTAACAAAATGGTTCACAGAGCAGTTAATTTGCTTTCAGTAATCAAAGTAATTAATTCATTACCAGCCAATGTTCTGTCTAAACGAATTTAAGAAATTTTCTTACGAAAACTTTTTGATGATTAAAAGACTTATTACATTAGTAAATGAGTCCTCAGATATGGAACATGACATGGTTTGAGCAAGAAACATTTCATAATTGACGAGGTAAACTATGTGAATACGGTAAATATCACATGTACTTTAGTTACTTGAAGACAGTTGTTAAGTTTATCAAGCTGTAGTTTATCCATACAAATACATGTACATACGTACGTCTTTGTATGATTTATCTTCAAAGGTAACGAAAGTAAAGTGGCATTCTTTAAGTTATGCTTAAAACTCATCTGTGATTGGTTTTCGCAGAGGGGAAGATTATAACATGTTTGTGAAATTATGTTTCGAGAGGCACATCGACACTTCCCCGATATCTACCATCTTTAATTGGCAAACTAAAATTTACTGTGTGAAAATGGAATTTCATTATATGAACGTTACTGGTAAAATTTTATCGTGCATAAAAACCCATCGGAGTGCATTGCATTACCATGCTTTGAAAAACAGGCATCGAAGTAACCGTGATCATATACAAAAAATAGCACTTTTCCCTGAGCAGTATGTATGTTCAGTAGTGCTGAGGAGCCGCAAGTTCTGTGGCGGATGGTTTTTCTGTTGGCGAACCTTACGTGCTTTTCGTCCATGCAAGCCCTGGACACTGGTTGGAACACTGTGGTCCCCTCTGGACGACTGCACCGTATGACCTTCGGGCCCCATTCACCGCGGTCAGACATTAAAAACGCACTTGGGGAGTGGAAGGAAAGCACCAACCCCCCTGATTGGCTAAATTTCTCGGTTGGGGAGTCGACCGAGGGACGTCCCTGTCGAGTTAAGGCAGTGGTGCTGCCGCATTCGGTGGTGTTTACGAGCTATAGGGAATCATTAGTCATTATGTCGAGACATCCGGTCGGTAGCTCTCCTAGTGTGGTTAGTGAGTCGACTATCTCCGGGGTGTGGTAGGGATGGGCAAGGGGTAATTGAACACGTATGCAATATTTTTCTTTCATCTCTTGTCTGAATTATCATTTTCTGACCCCTTCATGCTCATGCAGGCTGGCGAGTAGCGTGTGTACAGTGGTTGGTGCGTGCATACGAAGTGTGTACGCAGGTTCATAACTCATCCTCCTTTCTACTCGTATCTACAGTGACACGTTTTCCTCCCCACGAAAGTTGTGAATTGATGTTACTTTAGGAGTGCAAGTAAGAATAATCAACTCCATTCCGCTAGTATATCGATTATTCTGTGAAACTGGAGTGTTCATGCTTTGTGTGCAGGACTGGTAGTATAACAGGCACGTGTTTTGGGCATCAAGAGAAGGGGACGCCGCAGTAATTTCAATTAATTAGTTTTTTCAATCAGTTTACCTTTTTTGGATTGTGACATGAAATGAATATGTATTTAGCATTTTTATGGTATTCTGTGAATTAATTTAAAATTTCTAAATCGTATATTTTGAATTACACACGAGGGCAACAACATTTTATAACTGCTTAGCGCTAAGAGTCTTATTGAGACCCAGTTTCTGTCTTTCCCAAATTCATTTTCGAAAAAGAGAGGAGATGATGCGTGCGTTTACATGTCTGTCGACGACTAAAGTCGTTCAGCTTCGTAAACAGTCTGTCGTGTGTGTGTTCGAAATCAAGCAATCAAGACGGCAGGTCGAACGTTGGATCCGTTGTCAGTTGGCTACGTCCGCGTAACCTTTCGGGTACTCTCTTACTCTGGTGAAAGTCGCGGAGATGTGGCGCCAAAGCACAACATCGAACTAGGAGTCCACCTCACGTCAATACCCTCCCCCCACCATTCCCCCCCTCCGGAATTTACAAAGCTCGCGGACTTCTATGTGTGCTCACTTTTATATCCAGCGGACCTTGCCATTCTCATTTCTCCGCTTACTCTCGGCCGTTTTGTATGTGGTTTTATTCATCTCTCCTCTGTAACCCCCACGCTACCGAGCACCCCATACCGATCTCGCGAGAAATATAAACACTCGCGCGTTGTTCCAGAGGGGGGTTGTTTTACAGCGCGCTTGATGCCTCGTAGGATAGAGGCATTTTAGGAAGCAGCGTAAGAAGCCACGTTTAAAAAAAAAACAGCTGTCACCCGCGAAAAGCACTGGATCTCAGAATTTCTTTTCTAACAAAATGAAAATGGGTTGTAAAAGGTTTTTCTTTAGCTATACTGCCGCCGCTGTAAAAAAAACTCGTTTTATAATTCAAGCAAATAAAACAAAATGTGTGTGATAGCCCCGTTACAAAAAGAACTCGCGAAGGCGAGTGATGATATTAAAATATTCTACCAAAGTATTCTCGCAACTTGTCTCTCATGTGGAAAAACACAAGAGAATTCTTTCGAGTGAATCAGAACACAGAGCTTGTAAACACTCTTGCTTATTTTTGTTAATTTCATCCGACCCGTACTGAACTTATATGGAAGTATGGAACTATGGAAGTGTGAGGTTTTATTCACCAATAAACGCTTCTAGTTCGGACGGATGTATTTAGGTAATTAGTCGGTTCATATTTTTGTTTCATTGTGTGCTCCCAAGTAATCGGCGCCTTGAGTGAGTGAGAAGAAAGAGACGGAGAGGGGTCCCTGGACTCCCCATCCTTCTCTTCGCTACACCGCGAGAGAGAGAGAGAAGGTAGAGGAGGGAAGGGGGTGGCAGGCGGAGGATGGGAGAGTAGAGGGAAAGGGGGAGGGGAGTAGGGCAGCGGGAGGGTGGGGGGAGAGAGGGCGGGCGGGGAAGCGCGAGCCTTGGAAACGCGGTCTCAATCTATCCGTCAGTCCGAGACTCGTGCTCGCGTCGTGAAAGTCGTAGCGGACGTGATCCGGTCACGAGAGAGATCGGGTCGCGCGGGGAGGGTCTTGAGGTCGGTCGAGGGAGCCGAGAAGTGTGTTTGCACTCGGCGTCGTGCTCTTGGTCGCTCTTGTGTGTGCCGACCTGACTTGGAGTGTGTGAAGGTGATCTGTGTTGTTTCTTCCCCCCCAACTACTGAGAGGGATCTCGGAGTATTCTTAAAGAGTCTCCACCAATACGTGCCATCCCGGCGAGATACTCCCCCAATTCCTTTGGTTCCTGTTCTGCTGCGGGAGTATCTCGAAGTAACTCTTTGGAAGTGTCCCTTCTCCCTCTCTTGTGTTTCTCACAGTGATGATAACGTGTGATCGGTGAGGGGAATAGTGATCGGAGTGCGCAATATCATCATCGGACAGGTACGGATCTTGATTTCGCACTTATCTTGGAATTGTGATTTTTTTGTCGTGTATTTACTCTGGTCTCTTCTCGGCGTGCTCCTTCGGTTACGTGGACGGACGTACTTGTTTTTTTTTGCCCTTATTATTTACGGTGATGTTCCGCGTCGTGTGACGCTGTTTTTCATGCTTTGGTGGGGGAAAGCTGGTTCGTTGGAAGCGAGGGGGGGCGTGAAAAATGCCCGGTCCTGGAGCTGTCCAAAAAAAATTGAATATATTCTCGCTAGCGCGAACAAATTCCGCACTGCGCCTCGCAGTGACAATGGAGAGTGTTTGCCGTGTTTCCCAAATTAGATGCGACGCCATTCGCCCTTGTGATAAAAATTTTTAATCACTGTGTGCCACCGTTTCATATTTTAAATTCCGTAGGTCTCTAATTTTTAATGTGAAGGGTTCTAATTCAAGCAGAGTATAGCGTTCATAATGAACGAATGAAGTAAGGCTTTTCTTACGGAGTAGGAGAGACGTTGAAATAAAAGAGGAATCTAGTGTTCCAGCGTAATTCCCATGTAGAGACGCGCCTTGATATAATTTAAATTTAGTCTAGTGTATTTTTGCTGTGTTTATTATTTTCTATAATATTGAGGAAAACTTTCTTTGCCGCGCACACAAATTTCTGCGTACGCTTCAGTATATAATGTGTTGCCTTCAAGTATGCGCTATAAAACTTTCAATAGACACATCAGACCTTAAATTGGAGAGGTTCTTTTTTTAATTTCACGTATTTCCTAAATCATTCATTAAATGTATTTCTTTAATTTGTTAATTTACTCGTCGGTTTCAAATGTTATACACATCATGAAGAAATTCGGGTCACACTATCTTCATGACCATGCACCACTCTTGTTGGTTATGTATTGTCTCTGAGTTTTATAATCCTATCGAAGAAATGAAAATGTTCAATAGATATTTATCTTTTTATTGGGCAAATTACTTCTCTTACGTAAGTCGGTACTAATGCAAGGGATTAAATTAAAAGAAAGGTCTTGCCTCTGCCTTCCGGTAATGTTTGACCGCTTGTAACTAAGTGGCACCGGAAGGATAAGGAATAATTTTTGCTTGATTTGGATTTTTTCATTCCGCCCTACTTGCCGTTACTCATTTCCCGGATTTTGTTTGAAACTAATGCTGCGTCCTTATCCGCTTTGGTTTCTATATTGTCCTTTTATGAGTAATAGAGTCGTAAATTAATTAAAATTGATAATAATGGAAATAATGAAAGACCTTGGTCATAATTTATCATATTTGGAAGATCAAAAATCATTCATTGGTAGGAACGCCGTGACTCGAAACAACGGAACCGTGAATTGCTTAGATCCCGACAGCGTAGGTTCGTTCGTTGCTCATCACGCACCGTGGTGACGAGATGCTAATCAAATAAAAAGAGTCGTTTCAGGCGTGATGTGGTGGTGATGATGTAGTACATCCAAACCGATCGGTTTAAAGCTTTTTGTGGAAAATTGCCAATCTTCTTTATGCTAAGCTAATAAAACTTGCAAGTAAGCGTCATAATCGAAAATCCTTGCCTTTTTCGTGAATCGCAAACAATTTTTTACCTGGCTCGAGCCTCCGTGAGGGTGGCTTACTGCGTTCTTCGACATTTGAATCGCTCGTGAGGGCAAATAATGGTCCTCTGCGTGTCTGGCATTTGGGAAGCCTCGCAGTGGTTGGATAGTTGCACACGCTGCGTTGCACAACGTCATCCTATTAAGACCCGACCAATTTCAGGCGCTTAAGCTCGGACAGCGATCGGTAGCCGTGTAATTCACGCCACCATCTCCGTTCCCTCCTCGCTCTAGATCCGCAGGACGCCACCACCGGTGACCGCAGTTTAGGGACTAACCTTGGCGAGTTCATTTGGGATTCTGCCGCCGTGACACTGACTAACGTGTCCTCCGATGAGAGTTTCATTCGTGTAGGGACGGACGGGGGAGTTCCAGAGCATCGGCATTCGATACCGCCCGACGAGTGACGAGTGGACAGTAAATTACCTCTTTTCCTTTTGAATTTCCGCCGGTCAAAAATGTCCGGAAATATGTCCTCGTGATGTCCAGAGGTTCGGGGAGGTGTTAGGCGTTCGATTTTCATATTCGGTTTTGACGGAACAGGGAACGTTTGGGTTTAATCGATGTACAAAGGGCAAAAGGCCAATGTGAATGAAATTCAAATGATATACAGGTGAAACCCGCGTATATTTGTGAGCGACCATCTGTCTCCTTTCCTCTCCGATTCCGTCGCCGCTTTCCAAAGTACTCGGCTTCCAATCACCAATACATTAAGGATCCAAAAGAACGTTTCACAGGACACGATTTTGTCGGCGTCCCGCTCTTCAACCTACACGAGGTCGCGAAATGAATATCCGTTGAGCAAGAAAAGGGACACATCTCTGCTCACTGGGTGAGCAGATAAAGGGACCGCCTCTGCTCACCTAGTGAGCCTCACCCTCCACGCTGTCGCTTCGTGTTTCGTCTGCCAATAGGAATTGCTGTTTTCGCTCTTTCCGAAGGGCCGCTCTTTCTCTTGAGATTCTCCTTTACCCTCCACCCATGAATATGGAAATTATGGCCTCAAGTCAGCAGTTTTCTCTCATTAAAGAGGGATAAGTTGATTTATCGAGAGGGGGTCACCATCTTGGCGTTGTCGTGTAGGGGGATAATACTCGAGAGCGAATGTTTTCTTTAAATGTTCTCTTGCCATTGTAGTGGATTTTATTAGCATATAATGTA
Source organism: Platycnemis pennipes (assembly GCA_933228895.1). Classification (NCBI taxonomy): domain Eukaryota; kingdom Metazoa; phylum Arthropoda; class Insecta; order Odonata; family Platycnemididae; genus Platycnemis; species Platycnemis pennipes. The sequence goes on from OW121848.1 coordinate 123,504,785, forward strand.
GCTAATAACCTCTTTTGGTGGTAGTTAACCAATTTAAATCTCATCTCTTAAGTGGAATGTCTCCTCAACACCCGCGGTTAGTTGTTTGAAACCTACGTGTCGTAATTTTTTTCTTTTTCACTTTTAGGTTATATATTCTTTTTTTTGATAAATATATCTGTATCCACAATTGCGAGTATACGTATGCCTCATAAAAGCGTTAGTTCATTCTTTATCGTCATTTCTAGGATAATTATATTTGAATCGAGTGTTTGGAAAAAGGCCCGTTCACGGATATTTGAAAATTTTCAGGGCCAAAAAATTTTAGTTTCTATCGAACCATTTGAAGTAAGAGCGCAGTTATATTTTCTGAACATCTAACCATTTTTTTACATCATGGCTTACCGAAATGGTTCGTTCGTTAAGCATCAGTCTGTACGCGTGCATGAAAACATCTGGAAAAAGTCCATTTTCAAAACTTTTCAAGGTGGTTTTCCATGAATTCGTGATTCATTTATTTTCGATCCCTGTATCCGTAGAATATTTAATAAGGATGATTTGCCTTATTTATCACATGATTTCTCTTGCTTGCATAGTTTTAATACGACGGAAACGTTTGTCACCGAACAACCGAACGGAAACTAATGGGATTTAAAGTCCCGTCCGGGATTTAAAATTTTAAGGATGAATACCCACTCTATGTGCTACAATTCCTCTCCTTCATTGCTTCGTTTGAATCCGTAGCAGTTACTCTTATCGCCGTGATGTAATTTCCTCTTTACTTGAACCTCCCTCGACTGGGTTACCTGGAAATCAGATATCTTCCGTCCAGGCTTCATGTATAAGTCGAGGTGAGTCATGAGGCTGTTATCTTTGTTTATCTCAGGATTCTCCTTCACTGATTTTGGATACACGCGTGGGAATACTGACTAAATCGTGTTCTTCTGAGGTGGAGGTACTCGTAGGCAAAACCCAAGACACATTGGTGAAGTTAACCGTACAATATATATATTTACATTTAAAGATCCGACGTAAATACGACGAGACACCACCGAAATTCCGCCGTTTCCTGTAGGGCCTTCGTGATTGTTGTTGCCGCCTTTCGGGAATGGGATGGGAAGTGGAAGGGGGCGGGAGGGTGAGGGGAGGAGGACGGATGAGGTGAGACGGGGAGGATGCCATAGTCCCCTTCCTCCGACAGCGGAAGTGGGCTACGCAGCTCTCCTCTCCTGCCTAGGGAGGGTCCGCCTTCGTCTCCAAGACGGGTGGAGTGACTTGGAGGAGGAGGAAACGGCGGAGGCTCCGCGATAAAGACGGCTAACTGGAGCTCGCTCGCCCTTATCTCCTTGCGGGGAGGGGATGTATGTCCCCCCCGCCCCCGATCCTAGAAGAAGGGGCACATCCCGGATGGGGGGAGGAAGAGCGCTCAGCTGAGGAGGGGAATGGTAGAAGGGGCAGCCGCCTTTCTTTTTGCGGCTCGCGTGCCGCATTTGTCATCCCCGGTCCGCGTGCGTGGGCGGAAGCGCGTAACTAGTAATTGACGTGAATACTCCGGTTCGCATCTCGTCCTTTTCGAGCGAAACTTCTTGAGCCAGCATTTTTCTAACTGGGGAGAAGTGCATGAGGCAGTAAGGCGTGAGAAGGTCTTCGGATGAAAGTGGAAACGGAAGTGCGGTGCGATTGCATCTTCTTTCATTCGGCATAAAAGCCTGCGGAAAGGTTTTGTGCGGTTTGCATCTTTGATTTACCTCTTATTTGGCAAAAATCTTTGGATTTAGTTGCCCTTGAAACGATTGGTGAACAGTTACTTGGTATTGCTCCAATGTACACTAATCTCAAAGGGTGATTCTTTCGAATTCGTTTTAGCCGTTCGTAAATTTTGAAAAAGCGATAATAGTTCGAGTCTGAGGCGAATGATTTTTCTCTGTGGAAATTCTGCTGTTGAGACTTATAAGTTTTTCATGACAACGATAGAAATCATGTGAAAGAGACTGGTAGCTCTTGATTCAGGGAATTTAATGTTAGATAATGATGGAATGGGACATTATCAATAGCCTTTCAGTAACTTCCTTTACCATTTTTACAACTTCTTTTCGTTACATTTAAATGGAAACGTTTGGTGCGAATTATCTTATTTATAAATCACTTGTGTTTTGTTTTTGGACGTATACACTTTTGGATGATGTGGTATCATCTCGGACAATGGTTGTTACTTTGACTTCAGTGCCCCGTCATGTGGGAACTAGCTTTATTTTTATTCTATTTCAGGGATAGGTGTGTCATTTAATCTCTCCAGTGTCAAAAATGGATGATTGCGAATGTGCATTTACTCCGTTCTAGTTGCATCACGGTTGGCTTTAACCAGCGTCCAATCTCCAATTAGGGCATTACAGATTTAATTGTGTTGTAATAACTTGAAAATTAAGTGGGTGTTATCAGTATGGTCGATAAAATGCCGCTAGGTTGGGGTAAACATACGATAAAAATCCATTGGCTCAAATTATCTCTACCTGAGTTGTATCGCGTGGACAATCGTGTTCGAGGTTGACGTGACAGTATTTAACACACCCACCTACTGTGAACGTGAGCACCTAGTAGTAATTAAATGAGCTGAGTAATGAGTACAATCATCAGTTTTCCGCTATGGATCATAAACTCCGTAGATGAATAGAGTGAATACATTTCTGAACATCGGGGAATCCCAGTATGACCTCTTGATGCATGTGGAATGTTTTGAAGCCTTTTGCTAATTTGACGAGATTTTACGCATTTTCGCCTGCCCCAGTCACTACCATTTCTTCAACAAATGGCCCTCATTTATTGGGCGAATGAAACTGTCTTCAATAATTGAGGTTTCTTCAAGTGAATCGATCTTCACTGTGAGCGTGCTGATAATCTTTCAATCGATTCTCTATTTTTGAAGACCACTGTCGTCTTATGGGCCACCCTTGACAAGTACAAGTGACTTAAAATTAAAACTTGACTGCGCTGTAATTTAGCACCCTGCGCCGAATACGTCACAATCCCAATCAGCAGCGTCGGTCATGTAAAATATCGTATTCATCTCAATTCCCCTATTATGCTCAGCAGTGCTGCATGTGTGATACTACGGTTCTAATTGGAAGAATATTTTTCTGTAGCAATTCGGCGTGTCATTGTATTTTTTTAAACTCTAGGAGATGTTCAAATCAGTGTCTTGGAAGGTCTAGGGAGTCTGTAACTGTCTCTACGCTGTATGGATAGCTAGTCTTTTGAGTAAAGATTTGATCGCTGCTGTTTATTTACGAAGATCGCCTCACAAGTGATTAAGTATTGAAAACTCTCCCGGGCCACTAAAAAAAATCCATCTGTCTCTCATCTTCATATCGCTTCACAAATTGACCTTCTCTCTGCCGTCATAGAATATGGACAAGCCAACTACTACAGCTGGACACTCATCATTTCGGTGGTGGGCCATCGCCTAAGTGTTAGATTTGCTCGGTTGATTTTACTCCTAATTTTCACATCAAGTCATTTGGACGTTTCTTGCTGCTGCGCTGCGAATACCCATCCAATCAAATCATCCGAATCCACACGTGGTGTCCACACCAACTGTCAAGGGAATGAAAGAAAGTCATTGAGGACGTGTATTCTTTTGCCACGTTTTGTAGCATTGTTGCGCGTATTTCTCTCCCTAAAACCTCTCAATCTTCATCAGTTCATTCTCATCAATGTCGAAATTCTGGCAGGGATGCCATCAGCGGGTGGCAATATGTGGTGCCTTAGTTCCTAGCCTTTAAATTAATCAGCTTCTTCAAGAGCTTTTATTGAACAATTTCAAGTTTCCTTGGAACATTCCAGTATTTGCTCCAAAATAATACTTTTTTGTTTGAATTTGAGTGTGGTCTGCTAAAGAGGACATCATATAAACATAAAATACTGACCTTAAAAGCTAAATCTATTTGTCCATTCTTTTATTCGCCATAGGGAAATTATTGGCAATAGACTCTCTCAGTGCAAGTTTCAAAAAACCTTTCCCTGCCATCGGATAACAGTTCCTCTAGTATTTAATTTTAGATTTCTTAAAGCTCAACTCTAAAATTAAATTATATTTTTCCCAGATTATGATACTGGTTATTCAAAAATTGGTCCACTGAAATTTATTTTCTTTCAATGGCGAGGAATGTTCTCGCTCATCCTCATTGCAATAGAGATCTCACATTCTACGCCTCAAAATTTAAAAAATGAAAGATATATATGGAATTAAATTCTTAGATCTCCGACTGCTGAGATTATTTCGCACCGTGGTGTCCAAGGTAACTTCAAAGATGAACGCGACGTCAATGTCCGTGCCGGTGTTCAAAACCACAACGCTCGGCTTGCCATGCCGACTCTTTTCCGACGTGGCTGCCGCAGCCGGCGAAAAGAGAATGCTAGCAGATTCAACGCGAGTCCGGTGATATCAAATGCGTTACGATTTTCCTATCGACTGCCCTCTGGAGAAAGGTTGCGGAGGGCGAGATGTAATTGTTACGGCGAGGCCGGAGTAATAGGTTTTCGCGGGGAGCGCAAAAGAGAGAGGCCGATCGCGAAAAGGATACGGAGTCGCTCCTTCGTGTTTTTTTTCCCTCAAGGTCGGTCTGCAGCTCTCCCCCTCCCTTGTCCCTCACCTGACCGTTCCCATGCAGGAGAAAAGTCCTCCTCCGCTCCTACACGCCCCTCCACCACTGCCGCCCCCGCTCCGCTTCTTAATCTCGCGGCTCCGATCACCCTCCTCGCCCGCGCGCCCCTGAATCGGATCCGCATTCGAACCGGGCAGCACCCCAGAGAGCGAGGCGAGGTCACGAGTCATTGTTGCCCTCGCGAGGGCTGCACTCGAACCGGAGTTGTGTCCGCGAGTGCGGCCGCGCTGTCACGCTCATTCATTCCGCTCTCAGAAACGGTGCGAGTTGGTCCGGGGTTCGAGCTAGATTTTGGTCGATGAGGTGTTCGACGATGAAGGGCGAAGCATGTGTGGTAGAGAGAGAGATATGGGATCGATAGTTTAGCATCGGTTCTGTGTTTAAATGGCCAATTAAATATTCATATTCCACCGCAAGCAAAACAACTTTCTCCGCAAGGCGTTTAAAGGCTCAGTACCTATATCTTCTACGAGTCGTATTTACTGAGTCAATTATATCTTTTTTTAGCAAAAAAAAGGTAGTTTTTTTAATCACTTTTTGATTTCTCATCGAGTGTAATTCGATCCCAACCTCCAACGAGAGCAATAACTTTATTTTTAATTTCCCATGCCTTAGAGAATGCAGCAATTTGCTTATCAGTTGAGCGTAAGTTTTCGCAGCGTGGAGAATTTCCTGTTGTCTCTTTCGGTAGCCGCCGCGTTTGAAGCTTTGTCGTCCGAGCTTTCGCGTCCATTGCAGGCCGCATCATCACCCTGATGGGAGATGGTGATGGGTATTTCACTCTGATGATGCTTCCGCGTCCATTGCAGGCCGCATCATCAGGGTGAAATCACCATCACCCATCAGGGTGATGATGCGGCCTGCAATGGACGCGAAAGCTCGGAGGACAAAGCTCCAAACGCGGCAGCTCCCGAAAGAGACACTGGAAATTCGCTTATCAGTCTGATTTAGATTGTATCAGAAATTCATTCGTTTATGAGGTATTCCTTCTTGGGCTAGGTCTTTAAGGCTAGAATGGGGTCGTTTACCATATTTTTTTTATTGCCGAATCTGATAGAGTTTGTAAAATAAAAGGACCCGTATTTTTTCCGTTTTCTGATCCGACAATTATTTCCCGAGTTATAAGCGGCGAAAAACTGATGTTTTTAACCCTTTCGGAAAAGTGGGCGTGGTGCAACCTCTGACGTATATCTACTTCGTCCAATCACAACTGAGCCCGCGAAGCTACTTCGCCTTATCGCAAAGGGGGGGGACACAGCTGACTCGGCCAATGGGAGCGATTTCGACAGCATCTGTGCGAGCAGACCTTCCGAGAACCCCCCTCCACTTCCTTCACCCTCCCCTGAAAGCAGTCAAGGACGGGAGGAAAATGACGTCAATGTTATCACAGCAGCATTTTCGGTGGGCGTCACCTTTTGCTTATTTTAATTTTTGATTTATGAGTGAATGGTTGTGGTTAGAAGATTAATTTTTTCACTAAATTTGTTTTTTCGTTTCCATCTAACGATTTCGTGTACAAAATTGCGATTTCGGTTCCGAGTAAACGCCCCCATTCCTACGACTTACGCGCAGTATAGCTCAGTGAATATGCATTGTGATGTGTCGCAGGGGGTTGGGTTTAAGGTGGCCGTTACGGTGGCTGTCGTATTTTCGAATGATTTGGAGTGGAGTGGAGCGCTGGAGTGGAATAAGGCTTGGAGGAGATTTTGTGCCCGAAGGGGAATTCGAACTCACTACTTTCGAATGAAAGACCAGGGGCCCAAGTCTTGAATCTTCGTAACGCTATATCGAATGAAATTTGTCGTTATTATAACGTCATTCGTTTCGAGTTATTCGTTTATCAACGTTGATAACAAAATACGACGTTTTAGTTGGTAACAAAATTGTCAATATTTATTCGGTGAGTAACGAAAGATTCAAGACTCGGGCCACAGGTCATACCAGTTCGTCCAGATACCTCTGAATTCTTCCTTTAAAATTTGATTCGTGATTGGATCCAATTTGCGTCAACTGCACAGCATCCAACTTGCTCCTGCATCACGGATATAAATAGTCCATGAGAGCGTGAAGCCTCGTCGATGTCAGTGATCCATCCTGTTGGCATGAATAGTTGCGTTCGTCATCCCGGAGTTCCCCGTGGACGGTCTCGTGCCTCGAAAACTCACTCCTGTGATCCGTGCGGCGTATTTCTAGCAATGCATCAATGGCTCGAGTGCTAGCTCGCGGTATCGGTTCGTGAGCCTCTTGGCCTTCCAGCATCTCCTCGGAAATACGTCCCCGTCCCGAACTTCACTTGTCCTTCGCCTCCCGGCTCTCATCGAAGTGCCAGTCGAGGGCGATTCCTCGCTGACGGCACACGAGCACGTGGTGCCCGGTATGGAAATTTGTATCGATTGAGGCTCTCTCTGCAAAATTGGAGCCATATGGTCCACACTAACCCGTGGCCTTCGAGGGAGCGAGGGAAGGTGAAAGGTCGAAACAGAATAGATCGACGGGAGAAATTTTATGGAAAGAGATTAGGGAGGTGGAAGTCGGTGCTTTAGATACTATTGATTCTCTAGGCATGGCACGATATTGTTTAGGCAAAAATAGACGTGTTTTTTTTCAAGAAACTCTGCTAGGAAAGAGGGATACGGAAAATGCTAAAAAGGGTGAGGTTCTTCCATTAAAACTGACCATAAAAACAAAATCCAATTATAATAATAATAAATGATGTGCTTCATTCCCAGGTATTTTATGACTCAAAGTAACGACATACCAATGCAAACATTTTCAATCACTGAGAGCACAACATAACTCCTAGGCATATTGCGCGGGTTTCTCTTCAAAATCAAAAATGTGAGAAAGCTAGTTTATGCCCTACATTTTAAAAGGCTGTGTCTAGAAAAGCGTGATAGTCTTAGAAATGTAGGTATTCCCTGCCTAACGTTGAACAATTATTTCTTCGGTAAACGAGGCTCGGAAATGTCTTTCGATATGACAATTTGTCACATGAAAAACATATCTTTCTGAACCGTACTTCCAATCTAGGATCTCGCTTTGTTTTTGGGCAGTGTTATGCCAAACTAGCATGGTTAATTTTATGTCAAACTAGCATGAATATTTTAAGTATAGCATGTATGTTTTCATTCATTGACTTGAAGTGAGACAGGTTTTGAATAGAGCTTTTGCACTTCGTCGGATTTTATTCGATTTTATCTTCGTCTACACGGCTTGCTTTCTTTCGTTATGATTGCTTGACGGGAAGAAATCACTCCACATCCGCATTCTACTCCCTTGAGATGTCTCAAGAACTCTCGGCTGGGCAAGCTCCCAGCCATGGAGAGGATGATCCAATATTGCGTAGTTGAATAGGAGGCATAATCGATTAAGGAAGGGGGTTGAACAATAGAAACAAAGCGCGCTTTAAAGGCAACATGTCGAGTATCAGGGTCATTTCTTCTCTTCGAATTAAAGGATGGTTCTTCCTTCCACCTTCTCTACAGTACGATAGAATGAGACCATTTGTGCCTTTTTGTTCGTTTGTTAAATTTCATTCGATAACAGTTGTTTAATTATTTGATAAAATTCGGGAGTTTAATTACTTCCTTCCCGCCAAAGTTATGGTGGTTATGATTAGTTTTGCTTGGTTAAGCTTTCTTTTTAGGGTTCCTAGAAAATTTTTAGGGTCACCAGAATTATCGTTCACTTGTTTTTTAAGAAAAATTTAATTAGTCTATTGTTAGGCTCTCGTGATTATAGCAGCGCTTTCTTGCATGTGTCAGTAATCCATCAAAACAAATTTCTCCCGTTAACTAGAATAATTTCTACGTTGTTACACTTGAGTGGCAATTTTCTCACTCTAATATTTTCATGAAATTGTTTACGAATATGACCTATAAGATGTCGATCATTTCCCTCGAAACAAGTACAAGAAATGAAAATTTTCTGGTAGAATTCATGCGCGTTGCTTGATCACAGCGGTTGCCTCTTTCTTGAAGGATGAAAATGGAAATTAATTATTTGGCAAAATTAAGAGTTATTTTTGTAATGTCTTCCTAAATATATCATTCGTGCGCTGCGGAAAAGATCCGAGAAAGATAGCGGGCTACTATTGAAAGCTTTATCGCAGGAGAATTCACTAGCTTTTCAGTTTCCACCTCTATTTAAAAATAGTACTTTTCTTTAATAGTAGGTGCTGTACCCTTAGACACTATACCCAAAATATTATTTTTCTTCAGTTTTCATAGCAGGATGAACGCTTATTAGTAACATCTCCACAGGGTATAATTTAAGGTTTACTGAATCTGAGTATACATTATCCTCCTATTTAATCTTAAGCGGATTCCGCGGCCTGTTCTTGTTTTCCTTCGACAACTTCTTGTCTCCAAAGAATTCTATACAGTTTCTTGCGCAAGGCCAGGGTGTGAGTACGATTGCATACCGAGCGCATTCCACCCCGTATGTAGCCCTGAAAGAAGGCACGCGATGTGTCTCTTCCTGATAACCAGTTTCATGGGCATATATTTAAATTTCTTTAATAAAACTGAAATTTCTTCATTCTTCCGTCTGTTTATACCCATCATAATTTTGTTCTTGAAATCTAAACTAGTGTTTCAAAGATCTCCCTCACTTTTCCTGACCATTTATTTAGCCTACGCGTGCTTTCCAGAAACTAGGGTTTAATTTCTGATTTCAGTTTTCCGGATCATATTCTGTTCGAAGAGTCCGTGGCTCTTTGGATTGGTCACTCTCCATACGTTTTTCTGGTCTAAGGTGGAGTATTCCACTGATTTTGAAAGTCAAGAACGTCAGTAAGCGTCACTCGAAAGATCTGGTTTCCCAGGTTCCGTTTTTGAAGATGGTCTATACTGAGGTATTCGCTCTTTCCAAGCACTGAACGAGAATCGGAAGCAAGAACGACTTGAATAGGAGTGTACTAGCTTCGGAACGTGTAAAGTTGAAAGGCATATTGCCGTTTGGATAAACAATTAATGATATTAGAGCTCCCAGGACGAGCATTACAGTGCATTATTTTAATTATACCAGTGCAGCAGTGTTTTTTGTTTTTTCAATCTTCAGCGGTGATGGAAAAATAATTCCGCCTGAATAAGCATTAAAGCCGTCAGTAAATGTGGTAACACTCTTTTAATATTGATTACTTTCTCAATTCCAGTTATTTAGTCTTTTTCCACTGGTGTTTCGAAACGCATGTATGATACTGTCGTTACTGTGCGAGTAGTAAATGAGTCGATGATTCAATACACTCATATTTATATTTTTTAATTATCTTTAAACGTAGGCACACTTTATCGTCGTTGATAAGATATAAACTTCGTGTGATGAAATATTCAGAAGCATACTCTGCGGGTTAATGTGCTCGCTCTGGGAATAAGCTCCGACGTATAAAAGATTCCTTTTATTGTTTGCACATGCGAACTGGAAATGCGTGTCGTACATTAGAAAAAATCTTTTGTGAGCGAAGTTGGGAACGGGAAAATAGTGGAGGTATTCCCGAGAAAGTGTAACGCGGTGTCTCAGTTCTGGGATTTCGTTCTTTATGGGAAAAGAGTGGATAGCTGCCAGACTGAAACCTCTGGGAAAATACCGGAACACAAGCGTTGAGTCACTCAGTAGACATCCAAGAAGAGTATCTCACGACGCGAGCGTTTGTTTTGCCGTAAATTTAATCTTCATTTTTTTTATATTCCGCGGAACTTTGAGAGCACTGATTTATCTTCCTGTCGTCGAGGTGCGACTTTTTCCCTCCTTTGAATTTTCTCATATTCCGTCACTGTGCCTCGGGGAGACAAGTTTGCATTTGACTTTCGTTAGAGGCTCTGCTGTGGTGAATTTTTCTTTTGCTTGTTTCATTCTCGGACGTTTGTTTAATTCTCTACAGCTACCTCTAGCCCCGTCTTTAGTACGCGGTGGTAATAAACGTCCTTTTTACGCTTTCGAATGATTTTCTTTCCTCAAAAGAAATGCCCAGTTTTTTGGGATTATTTTGGTTTTAATTTAGTTTTGTTAGATCTATAATCTCCCTGCGTGGCTGTCCCTGGATGCAAATCCTTTTCAATCTATCCCACTATGCCAAAGCGCATGGTGGGATAGATTGCGCATAGTGCGCAAAGGGCCCCCTTCAATTGTTTGAGAATAAATCACACGAAGACTAATTCATTCTAAATTTCCACTTTTGATGAATACAAAATATTTATGCGGTAGATGGAACTATAGAACCAAATTTAGTGCGTACATCAATACATATTTCCATTTAGGCTCCTTCGTTTCCTTACGTTCCCTTTCTTAAGACTAGATGTTTGACTTCGGAAATAGAAAATCCATTTCGTGGCGTGTTGAAACTTTTAATCTTTACCTACTCTATGATTAGAAAAGCGATTTCTGTTTTGCCTCCTAAGTGGTGCACAGCTATGGTGTCTGCCTATCGGTATGGTTCAGTTTCAGTGAGGCGTCGTGCTCAGATTCGAGTGAAATGAGGTAGCGTAATTTGCATCCATTGTCGTGAGATGCATCTTGGCGAAGGCCGTGTTTCGCTGTTATGTTCACCTGGATTTCGCGTCTCCCCAACCCCTTCCTTCAGTGCTGCACGCCGACCCCAGTTCTCTAGTTCATCATGAGATGAACTCAAGCGGTTGAATCGCTGTTGCGAGCGCTCGCAGTTCCGGGAGACTAGCTGCTTCTACTCCAGAGAGTGAAATAAGTGGCTCGCGAGCGAGGAAGTTGCTGAGGGGAGCAGAGAGTCGCGCGGGTGAAATGATCTCCTTCGGTCGGAGGTGGAAGGCTGAAACGAACTTCTCCCGAGGCCCGTGTCGCCTACTTATGAATGCATGAAGGAACCACCGGTGTCCTGCGACGTTCGAATTTGAATATCGAATTGCGGCAAGCGCTGATTATTGCAGGTGGGGCAGTGCATCGTTACCACAAGTTGAAAGGTCTAATTTCAAATCACGTCTCAGTATCAAGTTCCTAGTACTATTCGCAGATCCCCTATATATCGGCATTTCTTTCCATGCCTCGCGTATCGCATTCACACTAGATTAATTATCTAAAACCATTGCGCCTATTGCATTCGTGTAATTAGTGCGATGGGGTTTTTAGATGCTTCATCTTCTTGTGTGTGGGGAGCGTGGTGGCCTAGTGGGTAGAGAGCGCTTGGCTACTGATGGAAGGGTCCCGGGTTCAAATCCGGGTGAAGTCTTTGGACGCCCCCGAACGAAAAATCCTCGGAGTGCGAGGTGACCCAGGAAAAGGAACTACCCTGAATTCACTGCATGAAATTCACACGCCTGTGGCTTAGTTCGGGGTGAGCTCTACCCTCACCTATCCAAAACAACCTTCGGGTTGAATCAATGAGCGAGTGAGTGATCTTCTTGTGTTGTATCGCATTGTTTAAACTACACTCAAGCCTAAAGAAAAACTCATTTCGTGCAGATGGGATTCGTATTATCGACCTTTGGGTTGTAGGCTGGCGCATTAACTGATCTGACTACCGCGGTTGACTATTACATTCGTATCTTACTTCTGGTAAATCGAATATCGCAAGATATAACACAACATGGCTTCATATTAGTTGAATTTCTAGGTTTTCATTTGCTCCAACCACTAATGTTATACCTATCATACCGCCTAAACTAATCACTCCTGAGCTTAATCCTGAAACAAACGCGACAACCATGCTTGAGGGGATAGATTCTAGCCCGCGACCTTTGTGTTTTCAGGGCGGTGCATCACCGACTAGAATTGCGACCGGCATATCCATACAGACTTCATATCGCATTTCCATTCACATGATATTCCATGAGGCACATACATCGCCAAGCGATATATTTGCTCGACTGCTCCTTACAGCTTTGCGTTATTACGTGGCTCACGATATTGCAGATTCGCGATGTTCTCGAGTCCCCTCCTCTCCGTGTCCTCTATGGGTCGTCTTGCCTATGCGGTTGCCGCGCGGTCTCTTGGCCGCGGGTGCGGCAAACCTTGGCGACTCACGAGCGAGACGGAGGAGCCGAAAAGTCAGTCGGTCGGGCGAGGAGGCTGCACGCGTGACGCGCCATCTTCCTGCACGCTCGTGGCGTGCGGGCGTTGACTCCTCTCTCTTTCATCTCTCTCTCTCTTTTCTCAATTTTCCTCCTTCCCCTCATCCCTCTCATCTTTCCACTCCCCTTCAAATCCGCCTCCTTACATGCCAAGGCACGACCCCCCCGCCCCTTCCCGAACCGACAAGATCCGGAACACGAGATGCGCCGCAACGATGCTCTTTTGTCACTCTCGCCCTCGTTTCATTCCGCTTTCAGCCGCAGAGGGTCGTCTTCTTCTCGCGACCTCTCCTCCCCCAACCCCACAGTCGTATTTCCATCGCCCTAGTGCTCGTCGTACCTCCCCCGCTCTGGGTCTTCAAGGGTTAAGTGGCAGAAGCTGGAGTCCCAGCCTCATTTCCGCATCCAGAGTGAAGGAAGGGGGGTGGGGCTTCTATCTCCCTCATCTGCGTTAAGCGCTCACATTCTTCCCATTGCTAGCTCCGTCGGGGAATGTTAGCCTCTGTGTCCGATTCCTTCCCCGTCTATCTCCCGTTGGCTCTGCCTCGAGGGTGTTTTAAGCGCCTCCCAATCCATTCATTCGAGTGAGGAGGCTTTGTGTCGCTCTCGTTAAGTCTCTCATTTAGACACGGATCGGCCTTCCCGAGTCCCTTCCCGATTGGGACCCTTCCCACACGTCATGTCTCCCGTCGACTTCGGAAGGACGGTGGTGGGAGGGTTCCCACCGTTGTGATTGAACACGGAGCGCGGTAAGGTCAGCGGCTTCCGGCCAAGTTCCCGTCGAAGTGCGATCCCGAGGCGCGATAAACCACTTCGGCTTCGGGAACTCGGACGAAACCCGAGCGATTCTCCATCCTTTCTTAAATTGCGCTTCTCTCTGCTTTTGGTGGCTAAAATAGTATTCCCCGCGAAGGTCATTGTCGGATGAGAGCGGTAGAGTTGAGTGATACTCTCATATATCGGTTGTGATGCGCGATTTAAATGTGAAATTTCTTCGGTATATGGAGACGGAAGCTGACGCAATGTATTTGTGGTGCGGTATGTGACAGTGGTAGGTATGCAGTATTATATGTTGCTTTGTGGTGTGCTATATCATGTCACATCGCTAATTTAGCTTGCGATGTCGATATATCCACGCTATTGTTTGAGGTTATGTTGCACTGCGATATTCAAATTTCGTGAATTCCCTTTTAGCTATTCTTTCCTCTGGAAAAGCAGCGTAAGTAGATGTGGGATATTTGAACTTTAGTTAATAACTTCCCGTAACAATAAATTCACGGCAAAGAGTCATAAAAGCTTCATATTTTTCCGTAATGATTTTAAATTATGGGTTGCGACGTTGGCCAGGGTTTCCATCTAGAATGCGATACTCTCCTCGCGTGTTTGAATGTAAATTTTATTAATGATTTCCCTTATTGATCGATCCTCGTGTTCACTGCTTGATCATTTTCTCCTGGAGTAAATAACGTTTTGATAAGGTCCCTCCCGTCCGAAAAATACGCGAAAATCGGAGATAAAGTAAGCAGATCTGAAATTATAGCCTTCATGCTCTCAACTAAGGAGCGGAGTTTGCGGAAACGGTCGCTTCTCTCTCGGTTAAGAGTGGACGCAATGCTCTGTCGCTGTCTGTTGCGCATAAACTCCAGCTCGCGCGGCGACTGCTCAAAGTCTGAGCGGCCCAGTTCCTCACATGTCGCGTAACAAGCGCTCATTTCCGACGGGTCTCAATTGCGTCACCGCATGAGGAAGAAGAATTCCCTCGCCCAGTTGCTACATAACTCTGGACGTGGGTGCTTGCTTGCCGTAACTTGCGCTCAGCACTTTCCTTTTTCTCTTCTTTTGGTACTGCCCGTGACGTTAACATTCGACTCCTTAAAAAGCGGTCTCAAGAACCTCGAGCAGCTTTTAGTGCTTTCCTTTTCCGCACTACTCAAGTTGGTTGCCAGGCACGGCGGATGTCGTCAAATTCTCATCGCGGTGGAACATTTCGCCGTGATTCAGGAGCCGTGGAAATCACGGAAAGGTCAAGGAGGAAATTCTGGGTGTTGAGTAGATAAGCCGTCACGCTTCTGATAACGGAAGCATTCTGTTGATACCTGCTTACGCAATCGATTTTTTGTTGAGTGTAAATCTCTCTCTCCCTCTCGCGTGTGTGGGACGTTACCAGCTTAAATTCTTTGATCCATGATGGACCACGCTTCCCTTTATTTTGACAATTTTCCCGAATCGTTTCTCGGCAGTGCCGAAAGGAATTATCTCTCCGATGGAATTGCTTTATCAGATCATGTGCGCTGTCGAAAGCGTCGTTCTGTCAACTTACCGGAACATGTGGTAGTTATTGCGTGAATCCTGCCCTCTCGTCACGAAAAGAGATATTAATTTGCCTGAAAAAATGATTTCTGTCGGAAGCATTGGAGTTGTTGGAAATGCATGATTCAGAGAACCCAAAATGCATATGCGGCCGAAACTAGCAATGGCCCAACTTTTCCCTTTGGTTTCCTGTACTTTCCGAAGTACATTTTTCCTCATATTTTTTGTGATTTCGAGTCTTGAGAATAAACATGAATAGGTCCGTGCCTTTTCCATTTTTGAATCCAAGCCCTCGGTTTTGGTAAATGTAAAACGGGAGGCTCATAGTTGAGTATCGTTGCTCTGTAAGAAAGAATACGTAACTGGAAAGAGCTAATTTATGTATGTAAATTATTCTGAGTTCGCCGTTTTAATTTTCTCTCTGCTATTTTAGAGCATTCATACTCCATTTCCCGCAATGGATAGAACGCATTAGAAAAACTATGTAGCAGCTGCAGCGTTCGGGGCCATGCATTCTAGTTTAATCGCGTGGAAAATGGGGAAAATATTTTCAGATTTCCCCGTCCATACGTATGTCACTGCGTTTTGCGTAAAAAAATTCAGTTGCGGCCGTTTAAGCTCTCTGCGTTTTTTTTTTTGCAGCATATCCCGAGGAAACAGGTACTAGGTGACACAAGTTTGAACGACGATTGAATACTATATCACTTCGTAAACCGCTTTCACTGATCATTTTTTGTATCTTTTGAATATTCTGATACTCTTCGGAAACCACCTCTTTTGCTACACTGTCTCCCGTTAATGAGGTGTGAAAAGGAACTTGCTTAATGAATTGAAACTCGCTGGATTCCTATCGAAAAAGAAATGCGGAGCGAATCCTAGAAAATTCATTAGTTTCTACGAGTGTCGTTAGTGACTCGTTCTAACCTTTTGATTGTAATTACGTATAATTACAGTTTATTATTTATTATTATTATTATCTACTCTCTGTTCTTACATATTTGGTGTTGGTTATATTGCGTTTTTTCCAATATGTCTGTCCAGCCGAATTTTCCATTCGTGAAGACAAGCTTAGGTGTTCTGTGGTATCTGATTTAGCTGCGGTTATACCGCTCATCCATTATAATTTTTATCTTACCCTTGGCACGTGATCCGATCTCATCGTGACGCCCTCCAGTTTTAATTCCCGCAAGTAGTGTTGTGCGATAGTACGATATAGCGAACGATATCAAAATTATGTTCATATCGATCAGTTGGAAAAGGAATCGATGCATCTTTGATAACTATCGTTGATGTGCCTACGTGGGCGATGGATATCGACGCGTCGATGCGGACGATAATAAAACGGGTGTCACGAATGAACTGCACAGTTTCAGGCGTCACTTGGTGGAGCTGCATGTTTACGCAGAAATAAAATAAAAATACTCTGTATATTCCACACTATTTTAATTCGCCGACCCGGGTTTCGTCTACTACGACCCGGGTCGGCGAATTAAAATAGTGTGGAATATAAAGAGTTTTTTTATTTTATTTCTACGTATAAACGGGCGGACTGAATGGCCGATATTGTTGTGAGGACGATACGGACGATATTGTCGATAATGCTAGATTTCAATGAAAATTAACGCCGATTCGTCCTATCGATTTTTTTCTATCGAGGTCCCACGTAGGAAAATTCGTGTATTGCTCAGCCAAACTCTCGTGGAGTTCTCCATAGCCGCTTCGCCGAGTTTTGTCGAGGATCGTTTTTGTCGGCTATCACTCGGGGAGAACTTTCCGAACGGATTCACCCCTTGGGGTGATTTTATGCGCGCTTCGGAAACCCCACTCGACCTTTTCGGCGGCCGAATGAATGCTCCTTCTCTCTCTCTCTCTCCGTATTCCGCTATCGCGTTCGATCGCCCTCCCTCGACTGCTCTCGCCCGTCGACGACTCCGGATCCCCAGCTTCCGCGGGGACACCCCTCCTCGACGGTTGACCTCTTTCACGGACGAAGGAACACATACTCTCCCTGGCGAGCGCGCGCCTTCGGAGCCGTTTTGCAGGCCCGCCGGGGAGTGAGCCCCGCCCGCCGCCTTTACCATAGATAACCATCGGAATGCTCTGGGTCCTGCACCAGATCGTGACTCGGTGAAAGAAATGCGGTTTTTCGAGCGGCAATTTTATTATCATTTATTCCCCGCCGATTTGTGTTTTTTTTCCGCGCGCTGCAATTGTCGACGTTTCCCCACCGACGCGAAAGTTCGTCCGTTTATCGGGGTCGCGCTGCATTGATCGGTAATTCTCTCCAGTTAAGGGCACTTATGAGCTTCGTTGTAAATTGAAAATACGAGGGACAATGTGCGCCCGTTTTTTTTTAGAACTGCCCCAAGTCTTTACTGAGAATTGCTGCTCACCCTTTTCCAGGGTTATCACCGACCAGAAATTAAAGTTTTCGGAGGTCCTTGTTTTAGAATTATCATCTTACTTTTTCGAAAATGCGAACTATTTGGGAGACAGAGGTAGAGGGGTATCACAGTGCGTTATAATTTTAAAATTTATATAGATATTAACTTCTCGTTCTTCCTAAAATATTATATATTTTTTCACTCAATTAATGGTAGTAATGCTTCCTTTGCTATATTTTATTATTACATTGTAAAATCTTATAAATTGAATTATGTAAAGCATTGACCAGTGAACTTTCTATGATGCCTTATTTTAGCACCGATATTGTCCAGGCTTTACTTATATTGAAACGCATCGTAGTTGCAAGTTACGCTTGTGTGAGAGATTTTTGTTAGACTGAAATGCATTTCGTTGTTTCTCACGACAATTTCAATGTGATTTGGAAGCAAATCATTTTCGAGCTGTATCAATGAGAATTTTTCATGTTCTTTGAATAATTTTTCACTCTTTTACCCACCCAATATTAGCTTGCCTACAAATCGGAAAAATGTATTTTAAAAAGCCTCCTTGCACACTTCTTTCTCATTATTGGCGAAAGTAAGAACTGCAAGCACTGCAACCAAGGTTGTAAAATTTGGGACAAAAGTTCAAATGGCGTTGGTGGTTTGTGATAATTGGTGTAGTAACATGGTTAGGCCTTGGATCTTTGGTGTGCTAGTTTCGAATAGAGGAAATGCGTATCGGAGGGTTGTTCCTATACCTCGCAACTGATCCAAACAATTCTACGGCATAATTAAATTTTGGAGTGTTCAGAGATATTATGTAACATAAACCAGGTTTATGTCGATATCAGGGATGTCCTAGAATTCTAGTACACCCTTGGCCTACGGTATTGATAACCGAACATATTTTCAGTTCTCTTCAGTACTGCGTATTCTACTAGATAATACCCTATGTTTTAAGGTGGAAACAGACGGAGAGACGAGTCCCTGAAGAACATTACCGTTGAACTTTGGGCCTGAGCCCATAAGGCTGGGGAATGAAAGTTATATAAACGGGTACATATTTCACAGCGACTAATTTCTGCAGCGTTACTATCGGAGAAAGGGTATCGAATGGCAACAATCAATCACGCCTCTCTCAACCTCGAGTCGTGCCTTATAAGGAATATGAGATTGATTACCGCTACCGATACGTAACAATCGACAGGCTGCTTTCATAATTTTAGAGTGTCACGGTTTTCTCTGTGAATGAGAAATGCTATAACCTTTACCTTCCCACCCACACCCGCCGGGAGACGAGTGTAATCGCTCCCAGTTTATGTGAAAATTGCTCCAGGAACTCGCCGGTTGCAACAAATGCGCGTTAATGAGGGTTGGTAATTAAGCCAAAACTCTACTTTCCATCTCCAGAACTGCTCTCGCCAGATGTTTACAATTAGTCAAGGTTCTGTTCTGTCGTTAAGGCTGATGGGGGTCCTCTTAAAGATATCCTTCCACCGTCGTTATCATTTTCCTCCTCAGTCGCGGCGTAAGTTTACATTTGGTATCGATAGTAAATTTCATTAATGCCTTATCCAATTTTAAGTATTATGACCTTAATGTTTCGAGGCACTTAATTTAAAATCCAGCTGAGTTTTCCTTCATCGTTATCGGCTCAATCGTGTGCCTCTTTAGGGTGTCTCTAGCAAGGAAACAAACGTGCTTCACGCTACAAAGAGGATGTTTAAATCGAATAGGTTATGGCTCCAGTGCACTTGCTGCTGCATCGAGTGAAGACAGACGAGTTTTTTTTCTTGGTACCAACCTAAGAAAGTACCCCGCATTAGTGGCCAACTCAAGTCATCGGGCATACTGTATTTCAGAAACATATTCGTCAGATTTTGAGGATTATGAGGAATGTTTATGTTCCGTGTCGTGTACCTAGGAGACTTATTCTCTGTCCGGCTAAAGTCCGGTGCTTCGGCGACGCCCACTCTCGAGATTTTTTATGGCATCGTCCCTACACATAGCTCGTATTTTATACCTACGCGACGGCTGTCGAGATATTGCTCTCCACTTATCACCAGGCTGGTTACGGCGCGTCCCTCACCTTGGCACGCCGAAAATGGTCACCGTTTTCGGCCGGGAAACATCGTTGGGCACACGCACTGTCCGTCGTCATGCGCGGCGTCCCCCCTGGTCGATCGCCTCGCCGCGGGACGACTCGCCCGGGATCCCGTTCCGTCTCCGCAACCTGAAGGAGCACGCTCATAACCTTTAAAGTGCGTTAAAGACTGTTTACCTCCCATAAGAGGTAAAGCATTTCTTTCCTCCGCCACTTACGTAATCTCCCGTTCACTTGCAGTCTGGCCCGAAGAGATAAGGCGGTGGTGGTCACGGCGCTCTCACTCCTCCCCCACAGAGGGTGTGGGGGGAAGGCGCTGCCTTGGGGGGGTTGGGGCGGCCGCCGCTTCGTGTGTGCGTGTGCTTGTTTGTGGGTAGTGGAGGAGAGAAAGGACACTCACTCTCGCTTATCACGAGCGAAGGGGGTGTGCGCTCTGCCCTAAGGTATTGCCGCGTTGGTGTAGGCGGCGTCGATGCCGCTGCGAGTCCGCGGATGGCTTCGGACGAGAATAAGGTGCAGCGTTCGCCGAACCTTGCTGTCGGCATCTCGACCCTCTGCTTCCGCCAGAGGATGAGAAGATCGCCGAACTCGTCCGAAGGGGACTAGAAGTGGGCATTTTTGTCTCGCGAGGGGACGGAAAGAACAAGGGAGTGCGGAAAACAGAGCAGCCGGACTCTTCAAGTTACCCAATCTCGGAGGTCTCCGCAGATCCGGCAACACCGCCGCGACTGCCGATTCCTAAATTGGAGCGGACTCGACTTTTTCTTCACGCGGCGAGGACCACACGCCCGCCGCCTTGTCCTTTTCATTTTCTTTTGTTACTGCCCACAACGGACGGAGGACTCTAGTACGATTGTCACCAGAGGTGACGGGTCCCGAGATTTCGAGGACTCGGAGAAACACTGCGACGGGGCGCGCGCGAAAGCGCGGATGAAGTTATCTGCACCCCGAGGACACCGACCGACTTTTTGGGCAGATTGATCCGCCGCAGCGACGACGGATCCTCTGAGCGTCGGCGGCTGCTGTTGCTGCTGCTGGTTGATCCCCTTGGTCACCATGGCGCACCGGAGGGTATGGGCGTCCATCATGAGGAGGAAGAGCAGCAGGAGGGGGAAGAACGACAAGGGGGCCGAGGAGGAGGACGCGGGGGAGGAGTTGGTGGAAGGGACTTGGGAATGGAGGGCGAGGGAGGGGTTGTTGCCGGCGGAGGGCGGATTGTCGGTGGCGAGGCCCCCAAGGGAGCGGGAGGGCCCCGCGTCGGAGGGGAACGAGGGGGCGGCACGGGTGGCAGGCCGGAGGGATAGGACGGAGTCCGGAGAGCCGCCGCCCACGCCCACCATAACCTTCGAGGGCGCCTGTGAGTAAGAGTGGTGCGGCGCGCGGTCGTGGCGTGCAGCCATCGGTATCCGATCTCTTCGTGATCTCGCGAGGGGTGACCGGACAACCCCTCTTGAAACCACCATAGTACCTCTCTCCCCGAAGGCCGCAATCTGTTCTCTATTATTGACCCGAATCCGGAGTGACCTCGCGAATAATCCTCCCTCCCCTCTCCTCCTCACATTGATGGGGGGTCGTGGTCGGACAAAGGCCCGATCCGGAGCGCGGCTCAATGAAAGCTTCGGGCGAGGCCGTAATTGCTGTCGTTATTGGGGAAATACGGGAGGAGGAGGGCTGCCTTTTTACGCGATGCATCAGTCTTAAATCTGGCGAAATCTCATTTGTAAGCCTAATGGACGCCTCTATATCACCGAGAAAATGAGATAGTACGGCAAAAAAAATTTTCTAATGTCTGTTATGTTTCTTTAATTCATGTTCATATTTATTCTTAGTGTCAGAGCCGCGTAATATCTTTCGAATTTCATGCAGAGGGTTAAATACTCACTGTTGGTTTCAAATTTCCCTCGGTGATCTCCCAACATATCATTGCCATAGAAGATCATGTTGGGAAATGTTGATATTGTATTAATTCAATGAATGGCTTCATTAAAATTTGTAAATGAGGGAACGTTCTAAAGGGAATTTCCGTAATTGTTGAATCTTTGAGGAAAGGTTGGGTTTGTTTTTTTTCCCTTTTGCTGTGTTTACATTTCAATGAAGGCTGTCGGACTGCGTCATTTCGTGAGGTGAAATGAATCACTTCCCGTTGATTCAACCCGATAACGAAAAGTTAGTTTGTCAGCCTTAAGGATAAAGAAGAATAGTTTATGTTTAGATTTCAGGATGGGTTGACAATCAGGGTCATTCCGCACGAGAATTGTTTGGAAGTATGCCGCGGCAGGTTGATAAAAGAGTGTGAACGGGTGGATCCACGCAAACACTTCTGTGTTAGTACAGCTTTTGTCTTTAACAGCTACTGCTATTTAATGTTTTCAATGATGCCAAATTGAACATGAATTGGGAAACCCGAGAGAACAGGGAAAAAGAACCGTCGGGCTTCGTACTTGATGATGTCTAAAATCAAAAACCTAGCCGTCATTCGGGAAGAGTATGTACTGTGGTGGTTAAACTTCAATCTAATATTTGTCATAGTTGGATGTTGAAGAACAGCAGTATTAAGATACCGCTGCTGTACTGCACTCGATTTAAAAATAAAAATTCACAATGGTTGTCCCGCTGGTTTTCGCCGGATGCATGGATTGCGATGTATGTCTCACTCATGTCTTGTTTCTGGCCCATCCTAGCCCCTGAATAGTTTTGTGTAGAAATCTGAAGATATCTAAATCCTTATTTTCTATGCAGTGCCAATATTTTCCTCTTCATCTTTCAATTGATTACATCCTGAATATTTGATAGTTTCCTTTAGATAATGGCCGAGTTTCATCCTGTATAAATTCAGTGTCGGCCACTTTTGTTAATGCCGTAAGCAAGGTTTCCACTATAGTAATTGAAAGTAATTGCCTTTCATGTAACTAAATTCAGTAGTAGACATGGGGTGACATTGCTGTCTCGTGACTTCTAGTACTGCTGGGTTTCCTATTTGAAATGTGAAATGAAATTATTCTTTGGTGAAATAAATGAATAAATATAGCCCCAGAATAATGAATCTGTTAAATAATCAAGGATGGAGTGGATTGCCTGAGCTGCGAATTCCGAATTTGAATTATTGGATCCCAATATCCCCTTGCTTCCAGTCAATAGTATGCATTCCACTGTGGTTGCTTTTAGGATATTGTAATTTCACGTTTGGCGTAATATCCGGAGGAAACGTGTGAAAATGTGTTGCAAGCGGACGCCTTAGCAAATCCTCTTTTACCACTTCCCACGGAAAAGTCCCACAGCTCTTTGTCTATTACAAACAGTTAGAGCCATGCGAAAGAGAAAACTGCTCCAATTTCGAAAGGCAAAATTTTATTTCAATCGCTCGAAAGAGTCTCACGTTATTGGGTAGGACACTGTAAACTCATTTCTCAAGAATAATCTCTATTATGCGGCATAAAAACTTCAAATAATTAATTTTCGCTGGAAAATTGAATGGCAGTGAGTTTAAATTTTTTTCTGAGTTCATTCACTCATTTATGTTGCTGAAATATTCACATGTGAATAGTTGTTTCCTCGTTGAAATCCGACCAAGAGCAGAGGTATTTTTAAATATCCCGCCTAAACTGCGGCACGAACGCTAACTGGTAGCGAGCGTGTGAAGTGCGGAGCGAATCAATTCTCCGTAGCGTCCCGCCACCTAGGTGGCATCTCGTAAACTTTTACATAGCGCGGAGGCAGCCTTTCGACCATTCTTTTTG
This sequence comes from Platycnemis pennipes, assembly GCA_933228895.1. Classification (NCBI taxonomy): domain Eukaryota; kingdom Metazoa; phylum Arthropoda; class Insecta; order Odonata; family Platycnemididae; genus Platycnemis; species Platycnemis pennipes. The sequence goes on from OW121848.1 coordinate 123,528,002, forward strand.
AATTGAATTGACATCAATACTTACGGCGTGAGAATGACAGTCTGTCAACAACATTTCTGTGGATATGTAGCTCAGACAACCACTTTTCACCATGCTATGCTCCCATCCAAGTATTAAAAAAAAAATTAGAAGGTGCGTTAATTTTTCAATCGAATTCTTTTTTAAATTGTTTTCGTCCTTATGATTCGAATGTCCTGTATTCAATGTTTGACGTTTTTAAGGTCCATTACTTTCGCAAATATCTATATTTTAAAATTTCTAATAGGCATTTTGATGATTTGTCAGTATACTTTCACAGTAGGAATTATGTATTTGTAAATTCCAGTCGTTAATTATCCTTGCTCAATAAATTATGCCATAATCACCAGAGTAGCAGTTTGGTGGTAGAGAAACCATTATTCTAGAAAGAGCATAAACATTCAATATTATCTCGTGAATGTTTGTAGGACAAAATTACTTCCACGCAGGCGCAAAGATGTTGAGCACTTTGAAAAAATTACTTTGTAGTGTAACACGTATTAAAAATAAGTGTTTTCCAAAATATGTGATCGTTTGATTGGAGCTTATCTCGCGGAATTCTGGGAAAACCACGTAATATTACACACTAAAATACCTCTTTTGTATATGCATAGAATTTTCATGTGAGTTTTACCTTAGATACGAAATATCAGGGCCCCTATTTGCTCATAAATTGGAACGGTCGGTACAATTGTGTATTGACTTGTGGTTTTGACGTATCCACGCCGCCCTTGGAAAAATCCACGCCACATCCTTGTTCACCGGTCGTAATCCATGCATTCGCTTGACCCGGCGATTTCACAGGCATAGGGATTGATTTCCAGCCCGGTGTGAAGGTCGGGGGCTCCGTCAAAGGGTTTCCGGGATGAACCCCACGGAGCCTCTGCGATCGCCGCCGTGGCGGAAGTCGACGCGCGATAACATTCACTAACGGGGCGAAAAATTCTTGCGATCCGCACGCGCGTGGCGACTCTCAGCTCCGATCCAACTGCGTCGTCGTCGCGGCGGCGAAGACGGAAAGGCGGTCCGGAGGCGCAACCTGCGGCACACGATCGCGTCGCCGTCCGCCAAGCCGATGGAACTGGGGCGCCGGCGCCGCCGAAGGAACGGCGCCTCGGAGGGCGACGGATGCGAGGCGCCGCGCTCGGAGGACAACGACACGAGTGAGGACGAAGAGGAAGACGAGGAGGAGGAGGAATGTGGAGGGACGGAAGAAGGAGAGATCGGAGGGGAGGATGAATTGGAGGTGGAAGATTGCAGGAAGATCAAGAAGAGAAAGGAAGGATGGGGTGGGACCTGGAGGAGAAAACTCACCCTCAAGTCAGGTAAATGATGATGCCATGACCCTCTTATATAATTAAGTGTGCGTTCGGTATACTCCGTTTTGTATGTTTCCCGAAGGTGAGATCATGCCTATTCTGCAGCCATCGCTGTTGACGGTGATATTTCGGTCGTTTATAGCTTTTTTAAACATTCTGTTCCTCGTGTGCAGGTTCCTAAACCGAACTTTACCACAGTCTCTCCCAAAAAGCTTAAGGAATTATATTATTTGATGTGACGTCAACGCGGTCTTAGTGACCGCTCATGGTCAATTACTTCAAGGATAGAAGAATATAGTTAATGTAGAGAGAGATCTGAGTAAAAAAAAATAATGAGCCAAAGCTTTTTTTAAAAACAAACAAACTTTTACTCATAACAAAATTTAATTATTTTTATGGACCGAATTTCTTAACTTATAGATCATTTATTTCTAATCATGGAACTGGTGAATAATGAGGTTTATATAATCATTGGTGCATTCCGAAGGCGAAATTGTTCATTTGATCGCTGTGTTGAAATATTATCGCTCGGAAGTAGATGGTGGAAAAATTGAAATATCTTTTAAAGTCAATAATAGGAATGTAAAGAAAATCTCTTACACATATCGTAATTACAGGTTAGTCTACCACGGTTATATGCATTACCAGTAGTGGAATTTTCTTTTTTATTTAAAGATATTTCGTCTTAAGCTTAGTCGTTAAATACAAAGTCTAATTATAACATCCAATCATCTTCAGGTGGCATATGAAGAAGATGGCATAAATTTTTGAAACCCGGGTCGTGAGTAAATTATTTCTGTGGAATTCGCAAAGTTTGTTTTTTTCTTTCCGTCATGGAAAAGTTTCCCAAAATTACCCCTGAAACCGTTCGTTTTGCTCCAATCATCTGTTCCTACTCATTCTTTTATACTTGTATGCCAAACAAGGCCACGAAGTATTCTGTTACTGTTTCAGAAAATGTTTCGTATTATTTTATATTGGTGAAAGAAGACAACGATGGTGATGCTACGACGTTACGTATTAGGTGGATAAATCAATCACCTGTTACTTGCTATATTTTTCAAACGAATATAAAGAATCGAATTAACGTTGAAGATATATTTGGATATATTAGTCTAGTTCATGTTCCATGTTGACTAATGCAAACATAATTCCAATATTTAAGACAACTCATAAAAAAGCTACATCCCTCTTTTTTCTAATATGTTGTGATGTACCTAACTCTTGCGAAATGGTGCATTTACTATTTTTTCATTCCACTAAAAACAGATCCTAACTCTCCAAGATTTGCATCGCGTAAAATGATCCAGATATTCCTAAATTATCATAATTACATACTGAACTTGATAAGTTTTTAAATCATAATGTGTTGATGCATAAATTGACTCTACAGTATTGACCATGGCGTTATTTACGATGATCATCCAACAATCATCGAATATGGCGCTCAGGTATTTGGAGTAACTTCTCTTCTCGGTAGATGTCGTTAGCGTGTAGTTTCGGAGCCAGAACAATGGGAAGAGTTGGTAGTGGAGCCGCAGTTGTTTGAATATTAACTATGGCTGTTAATGAATATTAACTAAATGTAGACGGTAGTGACGACTTCTTTTCCCATGGGAGAGGGTAGCGTATGCGTGGGAAGGCAAGGAAACGTCTTGAGAATAAAAGTAAAATAATGGCGGAAAATATTTAGTAAATTCTCAATATGTGACACAATCATAATGAAATACTTCGCCTTCTCTAGGTTCATGTTCAAATTCTGGCACATATTAACAGATTGAAAAAGAAATCGTGATATAATACTTCGCCTTCTTGAGGTTCATACTCAAATCCTGGCATATATTAACAGATTTACCCCTAGGATAGCAAGCGGAGAGCAATCAAGTTCAGTACTCCGTCCGCCGTATGGGACGTAAAGCTGTAGACTCATCGGCGCCTTTCGTTGAGAGCGGGCCAATACCGACGCTGATATGCCGTGTGATACTCTGCGCTCCATTGCATCTAATTTTGTTGCTCCCTGGTTACGTGTTGAATATGAATTAGGCAGCCCAATTGGGAAATGAACCTCTTAAGTGGTGAGGTTTGTATGTTCAGTTATATTTATCATCTTTGAACCTGCTCACTCTGTCAAATACTGCACCGTATGGGAATGGCTATTTCCCATGAACATTATGATTTCTAATACTATATGGTAATATTTTATTGCCTTACATTTGCTTCGGAATTTTTTTATTTGTGAAAGCCGCTATTATGAGGTGTATTACGATGTTTAAAGATGTTCCTGTGTAATCTGATATTGTGTTCAGGGGAAGGAATGCTCTGCTTGATAGATTGCTGTCATTTTCCTTGTATTTATCAGGGTTCAATGGCAAATTGTGTTATGAGCTGCTGTTGAAATAGGTATTTATTTCTACTTGAGATGAAATTGAGGGAACCACAATATTTAAAGCGTGGGAAGTAATGTAAGGCGACATCAATTGTTCATACCACTTTTCCCTCATCTCTTTGTGTTAGGACACGAAAAAAAAAGTTGGTGAGATGTCCACCCTTCTCGATAGGAGGTCGAAATTAATATAATTTTATGAAGTTATTTACTGTAGGGCTTTTCTATTTTCCCCTTATTCTGAAGTTATTTAGAGTCCTAATTTGACGAACGTATGCAGTGGTGAGTGAAATATAGTTAATATTCCAAGACGGTGTATTATATTGTCTGTTATGACCAAGACTGATTATATTCTCAAATATTCCCAGGCCTACATTTAGTTTGCAGCGAAACGAGTCGTAAATGCTACGAAAAAGTGCGTTTTATCAAAGTTTAACCGTGACCCCAATGTCCCTTTCTTAAACTTGTGCTCAGCAAACTCTTCTCAGCGCTACAAGGAAATTTCCCGTCTAGTGCTAATTTCATTTTTGCGTCAATCTACATGTTGAAATGAATTAATGGAAGAGGCTTCGTTTATAATGAACAAAATTTAATCAGGTGCTTCTTTACATCCTCTTTATGGGGGTCTACACCGAAGGAAATAATGGAGCGTGTTTTGCAGGAAATTTAGAGAGGTACCTCATTGCCCCTTTGCACATTGTAACGCGTATGTAAGGCATGGTTAATACATGCTTTCAAACCAGAACTGGCGGTAGTGATCAAGGTTGTTTAAAGTTTGTAAGAAAAACAGGTTTATGGAAGGAAGGACATGGAGTTTCACTGTCATTGTTCCTGTTAAATCGAAAACACAATCTGTTTGGGGGAATAAAAATAGAAAATATAGGTTTCGATAGTCGGAGGAGAGGTTTGAGTCTACTGTTTTCCCTTATCACCATGTCTCTTAAAAAGTATACTTTTTAAGAGACATGGTGATAAGGATATAATATATTATAGCTAGATGCCTCCTATGTCAGAGGTTCACTCTATATACAACCATAACTACTTAGCAATATGGGGACCACTTCAGGGAAAGGATTGTGGCTATAAGGAGGATTTTGTTTAATGATCCTACAACTGCTACGTTATATTGCACCGTAAACCTTATTTAAGGTACCATAGGGCAAAAGCAGCTTCCACGCCAGGGGCGGGATTCGAACCCTATACCTTTGGGTTGTCATGTCGGCGCGTTTCCGACCTGGTTGGCGAGACCGGCTAGATATCTACATCTACACGATACCCCGCAAGCCACCGCGAGGGTGTGTGGCAGGGGGTGAAGATCACCAAGCATGCACTACTAACATGCAAACAAGCAACTATAGTGTCTCATGCAACTAGATTGTTAGTATATATAGTATTTAAGGGGTTAATTCATGCATAATGCACTACAGACTACTCTAAAATATTTCACCTACCTATCCCTTTGCTATGCTGCCTATTCTCTTTTCTTATAGTAGGTACGGGGGAAAAATGCCATTTGAATCTATCAGTACGACAATCTATCTCTCTCATCTTATTTATCTGGTCGAATCTAGCATAATACGCTGGGGTTTTTAATATGTGCCTAACATCTTCAGTAAAGCTATCCGATTGAAATTTCTCTGCTACCTACTCTCTGATAATGATTCCCACCCTAATTCTTGTAGCAATTCTGAAACACTACTCAACCTATCGTAACACCTTTGAACGAACCTAGCTGCTCTACGCTGCACACTGTCTAGTTCTCTGATCAAACCTAATTCATTCGGATCCCATACACTGGCTGCATACTCAAGGTGGGGCCTAACTAGTGAAAAGTAACATCGCTCTTTTGTCTTCTCATCACATTTCCCAAGTTCTCTTCTTATAAATCCTATATATATCGGATATGCAGTCCGTCAAATGCTTACGTCAATAATGGCGGGTATCTCTCCACCTTTCATCCAATTGCTAAGATTCAGCCTCAAACAGTACCCACTGCCATTAGTCCCTCCGGGATTTATCGACAATATCGTTGAGTAATTTCGTGATTCATGCTTGTACTCTATGAAGATTTCTCTCGAATGTCGGGTGCGCCGGTCCGCGAGGAACGCTATTTCGGTTTTTGTCGGGGGAGTGAGTGGGAGATGGAGAGACTTGAGAAGGAGGTGGGCAGAGATACCGTGGCCCGCATATAGTCCGCTCCACCCGCATTACGTACCGCTCCGGACGTAAAGGCGGAGAGAACCCAAGTAGTATGCTGGTGGGCGATTGTACTGCGTGTGTGTTCCCATGTGGGCGCGGTAGTCGGGAGTGTGCGTTTATCCACGCCCGCCCCGAGGTGCGTCGACCTCTCCCACCCCATACCCCTGCGGAATGGCCGATTAGCGTGGTGATCACCGCCGTAATCGCTACCTCTCTAGCTAGCCTCTTGCGTTTTTTTTCCCTCTCAGCCCTTAACAGTGAGTGATCCGCCGCAAGAGGTTCGGTCGTTTCCCGGAAATATCGCCCGTGCCGACTCGGAGCACTTTCCCTCGCCTTCGCCCCGCAGGTGAATGGGCGGTCCGGGGAGGAATGCTTGTTATTGGAGATAATCTGGCTCGACCTTCAAAAATGCGAATGGCGATGGAAGGAGAGGCGAGGGGGAAGGGGAGGGAGGGGTAAGAGAGCGCCCCCATCTCGAGCTAGCTGTATTGTCGGTTGACAAGTCGCAGTTACAGTGGGTGCGACCTTGGCAGGTCATGGTTCTGGCTGGATCGCAAGTCGTTCTGAGCTGCGATGGGCCAAAGGAAAATTCTCCGAAGAACGTCAACATTTACGAGCTCATCAAGTGACCGAGATGTTCATTCTTTTATGAGTACAGTTTCAAGATCGGTCCAATGAATAAAGGGAGAAAATTATCATTGCGGGAAATAATTCGTGTCGTTAGAATTAATAGGCTCTATTGGGAGTGTTCATTTTACGTCGGCGACAGAAATGGTGGAATTAGATCTTGAATTGACATCTAGACTAACGTAATTTTAAGCTAACTCCTTATATTCTGCCACTAATGCCTATGTTGGGATTTGAACTCGTGACCTTTGAGTTGCCAGACCTTTGTGATGTCTAGCGAGCATGGCCGGCAGGAAATACCGCCCTATTTTTGAGTGAAAAACATTAAAAATTTCATCGTTTAGTATTCAAACTCTTTTTAAGGGTAATTCTCGTTAATTTTTACTGGAAAAAGGAATTAGATTTTCGTGCACATTTCTCCTTGTTGCTTATTCCGAGAATGATTTTTGGGTCTCTTTGCCTAAATATCGTATTTTATCGGAGTATCAAGCAATACTTCAGAGGCGATTAATCTCATTACCTTCCGCAGTAATTCCCATGTGACTGTCGGCCAGAGTGGATTTTTCCAGGGCTGTTTAGTTGTAGTGATTCCAGCAAATAAAATTCCTATATACTGCATCCGTATACGCGTTATGGCAGTGTGTATTAATCGCTGTAATCCGGGTTTGGGGATGTAAAAGTATTTGGAAATATTCTTGAAAAAGCTTGTGCAAATATAACTCCTGGTTTGGTTCTTAGAATCCCCATGCTCTGTATTCTTTCCATCTTTCAGTTTCGTGCAAGACCGAAAGTGTTTTTCCGCGTTTTTTTATGTCATCCTCTGTGGCCTTCTTTTCAGGATAGTCGAATCCTTGCATGTGAACACATCTGATGCGATTCACCCGCAGCATTTCCGCTCACCCTCGATCCGTTCGTTTCCTCTCCATCTCGACTTGCGTGCAGCGATTTGGGTCCGACCCCCCTTCATCATCGCTGTCCCGCCCTCCTACCTCCCATATTCTGGCCCACCTTCCCTCATTCATCCCCCTCCCACCTCCGTCCGTCCATCCATCTCCCGTGCCCATATCCGGGTCGTTCGTGGGTGGGTGAATGAGTGACCGCCCAGAGCGGCACTTTCGCAGCTGTTAAAGGGGTTCGGGAGATACATTTCCCTCTTAACCGTATCGGTCGAGGAGATAACTCCATACGCGCCATCTTCCCATCGTCCCCCGCGACGGCATTAGGGCATTGTTCATTTGCATGTGATGGCATCGTCGTGCCCATGTTGGGCCTGAGAGCGGTGGTGTGTTTCCTGCTCGACGCCTCGTCGACGCGAGTTTTTTTTCCTCGTGAAGTTGTCGTCGGAAAGCTAACCCGTGTGGCCGTGAACCCTCACGGCTAACGTCCTATCAATCACCGTGACGTCTTGTTGGGAGGGAATGTGAGTGCAACCTAACGCTTTTGGCTTTCGAGGGTTTTTTAAATTTACGCGGAACGAATGCGTAAATTGATGTCGTCTAAGTCATCAATGCTATTCGCTTTGGCATCGACTTTAATTTTCGTGTTCACATTCACGACGGATTTGGACGCGTCAAATCACCGTCTTCCAATGGCTTTGTTTCACCGGCGATGTTTGTGCGAAAGTGGAACTAAACTCGATATAATGTGAATCTTATGCACAAAGGGTGGGATTCCTTTTCGGCGCCGCTTGTGTTTTTCTAGGAAGGTCTGGTCATCTCATGATTTATTCGCTTTGGTTGAGCCATGTGTGCTGTGATGCATCACCGGGAGGAAGCTGGGACTCTTTAGATCAGCTAACGCTTTGCGTTCTGGACTAACATTAGACGTTAAAGTTAGGTGTGGAGCAAATCCGTTGATTGTCATTGCTGGAGTCATCAGTGCTTGGTGTTCCTTATAGTATCGACTTAGATTTTCGTGTTCCTGCGTTTGTCTGATAAGGACGCGTTCTAACTATCGTCCTCCCATCACTAAGAAACCTAGTATCTTATATCAAGTGAAAGTTCTGTTTCTAGATCATTTAATGGCACTCTTTTTCTAGAAAAGATGCTCCTCGATTTCAGAATGTATTTAGATTCGGAGATTTAATGTCTTCGTAATCCTATTCCAACAGCCTTGGCTGAAAGTGGGAGGAAAATCCTCGACTGAATTTTGCGCATGCAACACAAGATTCCCTTACGATTGTTCTCACGAGGAATGAGGGATGTCAACATTGTGGATCGCAGCAGAAGCTTTGTTTCCATGATTTTGCCTCTTCGGGGGGGAAAAAAAGTTTGGCTTTATTTTCGGGAAATTGTGTTGAGCCTTTCCGTGAAATCTTCAGCTTCATTCGTGACAATGGAAGTCGCCGTCCTGGGGGGTTATTTTGTAATCTCACCTTTTTAATGACTCTTTGCGGGAAGGCGGGAGATCCGTTTCGCTCTCTTAATGATCAGCTCACGAACGGTTCGTGAATTGTCAGCAACATTTTTTTTGGAAATAGTGATACAAAATATATACACAGATAATTCAAGCTAAAAATAAAATAAGCATTTCAAACAAAGCATACCTTCAAGTGCCCAATATATTGCAGTTGAAAGTGCTGAAGTTCTTCACGTTGTGCAAATTCCATAAATACAATTAAAAATCGTTTGTATCTTTCTCGCTCTTGCTTTTTCTTCCAACTCAGGCTTCGAGTGGAAACGATGGTGGCTCCATTTCACGTTCTTTATGAAGATGAGATAGGAACTAATGGCAGGCGGAGATAATGAAACGGATCAAGAGTCGAAAGATACGGATCAGAGCGATTGAATCGTCTAAAAGACCAGCACATGACCGGCAGTTCACCGCTTGAGATCCGAAGATGATCACGCCGCACAGTGGGGCCAAAATCGGTTTGGCTGGCCAAAATCATAAAAATGAAACTGACGATTTAGAGGTGATATTAGTTTTATTTTGTAAATAAATGTCTTAGGCATAGACTCGTATGATTTTTTTGGTTGTATGATGCCACTGTTACCTTTGGAGACCATTGAATGTAAATCAATTTTGTGCCACTTTTTTAGATACGTGATTGCCTCATTTATTCCATTGACTCTATTGCGCAATTGCTAATAATGAGAGCAATGAAATTTAACATCAATAAAGTAACATGTCTTAAGGTTTTTATCACGAATTTTGAGACAGCAATTACCAATAGAAAACTCTGTACAGGATGGTAATCAAACGAGGTACCATCGAAAAAATTTCGCGTTTCTGGCTTGATATTCAAAAAATGTCTGACGAGGTCGGAGCAATTTTCAAAGCCCAAATACTTCCTTTGTGTGTCTTCTGTCATATATGAACAAATCAGCTGCTACCATGCGCAACACTGTGAGTAATGACAATTTAATCTTCTCCCTCCTAAGTCGGCCGGAACCGGCCGCATGGCGTTCTTTGACTTCTCGCCGAATTTAAATACCCAGTATCCCCAGCTTTTAATTCCCAAGTAGCGCCAGCAGTGCTCCTAAGTTTACGTCTCTAAATATAATCCTCAAATTTCGAAACACTGTCGTGAAATTTATAACAAATTTCCGTTATAAATAGATTTTTAAGACTAATAGACATACCTTCGGTTTCTCAACTTATGGTTTATGGCTAGCGTGTTTATCAACATTTCCTAGTATTCAGTGAAAAAAATCCTCACCTAACATGCATTCCGATAATCGAATTCATTCGATCCTATGGGCAAGTTGTGCATTAACCCCCTTCCTCCTACAAAGGCGCGTGTTACTTCGTGATGCAATGTATCATATTTAGAGCGTAGTGCATAATCATCTGTCGCTTATGACCTCAAAGGCCAAGAGAACTAGAGGTCTTATGACCAAAGGAGCCTTCACTCAGCGCCTCACACCAAAGGTGCATGAGAAAGGGTCAGGGGGGCTAAAAGATTTTTTTCTTTTTTTGCGCCACATGTCTGTCTGAGCGTGAGATAGGAATGAGTGTTTTCTTAGAAAAACATATACCCCCTAGAGGAGGCGGAAGCGTGGAGTGACCGAAAGAAGGCCCTTCGCAAGCCAATGCTGGTCACCCATTTTCGGCTATCTATCGTGAGAGAGAACGCCTTGGCTGCATGCATAAACAAGCCATAGCAGGCGCGGTGTTTCCATCTTCTATTCTCGTATCTCAAAGTGTCCCATTCATTCATTGAAGAAACTAGGGCTCATTACCTCCCCGCGAACAAGCCCTCTTCTGAAATGACTCCAGAATCTTCTTTCAGCGCTTAGCTGGTAATAATGTGCCATCCCAAAGACTCATAAGGTCTTCGGGATTTTGTGAGTGCTGTGACTGATATTATGAGGTTCTGTTTCATCTCAGAGGAGTTAAGGATAAGAGAGTAGCGTGCCTTGGCGAAGATAAACACTTTCTAGCTGAAACAGAATCATATGAGTCTCAAAAGATTGCCCTCAGTATAGCAGAGCAAGACGGCCAGTGTAGGCCGAATTAGAAAGAGAGCGAATTGAGGCATTTAAACTTCCATTGGGAGAGGATTAAAGTTTCCGCGCCATAATAATTTAAGGTGGGGTAAGACGGGTGAATAAGCGCTTGCCCCTAGCTTCCATAAGACTAGTGGTGGATATTCTCTACAAGAGTTATGTCTTTTAAAATAACTAGGCGAATGCTTTACACCCTGCTCATCGAGAAATCTAATGGAGGATGGTAAGAACGATATGATCATATGTATTCTTATATGTTGAGGAACAGCTAGATTTGTCATTTCGTAGACTCGGCGATTTGTAGACACTGTGGAGATATCCGGAAGAAATGGCAGGATAGCAGTCAAGTGCACAAAAGATTTCTTCACTCTAATGAAGGTTGGCTGAACAAGACAATCACTATCACCGTGATTTAACGTGACGTTGTTTAATTTTTGACCATGCATATTTATGAACATTTTTTTCGAGAAAATTTTGAAGAAAAAATGAAAAAGTTGTATTTCAGGGTATTGCCCTAACAAAATGTGTTACATCAATATGTACTCAAAAATCTTTGCCATCGATTGATATAAAAATATTCTGCTCTTTAGCACCGCAAAATAACTTTTTTAAACAAAATAATCCAACAGTTTCGCGTCCACGTGCCACCCAATGACACGCATACGTGCTATAAAATCTGTTCAGCGGTATAGCACAGGCATAGTCATTTTGAATGAATTAATTGCAACGTATAAGAGTTGCGTGGGTACATAAACAGTTTTCCATTAACAAATAACATTTATGCGATGCATGCCATTTTCATAGTTTTATAATGTATGTAGGTACTAAATAGCAACCTTGCATTGTACATAGATATCAGTAAAATCATGTGCAAACAAATATAAACACAACGGTAGTTATTATACTATATAATCAATATTTAAATTTATATCTATATTAATAATTCTGTACGGAGATTTGATTAATATATTAATTTACCTATATGTATTCTTAATGTGTCATCAACAGATCGGATTATAAACTTGCGAGGTGATAATAATCCTTCTCGGGAAGATTCTTGAAAAAATCTCTGTATACCTGTGCTCTAGTCCATGTACTTGATTGCTCTTAATTATTATATTTTATTAGCATAACTGAAATCAGATTCGGCGTTAGCAATCCCAGAAACCTATGTATAGCCATTTCTGTAAGCACTCAATGAGGTTTACTTCTTTTGACTACTTGGCTCGTTTTCTTTTAGATCGTGTTTTTTCGTCGCAAAACGATTAGTAAAGCTTGCGAAAGTTACAATAAATATCCGAACCAGCCATTTATTATCAATTTCCTAAAACGATAAGTGCTATATTTCCATGATAGTAAAAAATACTACATTTTTTGAAAACGAACCGTGTGTGTTGCGGGGTAATCTACCCTCAACAGTCACACTACGCTGTACCTTGGTTTCAAGGACAAAATTTACAAAAATAACTTCAGATTCGGCTTCAGCAACCACACAAACCCTTACATAGCGATTTTCGTTGACATATAACAAGATTTTCCTATTTTGGCCATATTTTCGGCCCCACTGTGCGCCGCATGGGTGGCGGAGTTTAACTACGAAAAAGTGACATTTTATGACGTATTCTCATAAAAGTGAGATTACAGAATAACCCCCCTGAGAGCATTGGAAACGGATGCTGATGGCACCGGAGGTGAGCTGGCAGAGACTTGATGTAATAATTAACACGTTTCGGTTTTCTTAAGAATCCAACGCCGTAACATGCCCCGGCACCTCCCATCAAGAGGAAGAGCCACCTCTTGGGTTTATTAAATGTGCGGAAAGCGAAAGGGTGGCGGTGGTGGCGGCGGAGAAATTAGCAGGAAATGCACCGAGCGTGCTCCCGCCATTCGATCCCCGGTAGTCGCGTGACATCACTTCCGCCGTCGCCTTGCCGGCCGGATCTTCCTTCCTTTTTCGGCTCGCGTGGACAAAAGACGAACGTGCTCCTTCCGCCCCTCCCCTCCCTCGGGTCCTCGACGCCCCCGCTGCTGCCGACAATCCCGCCGACGCCGTACTCGCCCCCTCAACGCAGGTCCTCCGAAAACTCTGCACCCCTCCCACGCCGCCGGTAAAAGGATTTCGGGCACGCTTCCGATCCGCTGCACTGCGTCTGTGGAGGAAGGGGCAATTGGTGTATGTTCATATCTCACGTCCGCATGTGGCATATTCGGCATGCATCAGACACCCGGGCATGCAATAAAATGATGGAGTTGTAACAATTTCGGATAGAATTCGTCAAATCACGACATAAAGAAAAGGAAGTGCTACTGAATTACTATATTATTATTGGAAAATCCTTATTCAGAAAGAGAACTAGGCAGGTTATCAATTACAAGGGTATAATTTCGTATTCCTTGTAGCTAACGAACCAGACAATAATCGCAAATGCATCATGGTTGGCTTACGTAAACCGTCAATGGGACAGATCATTACACATAAGTGCCCATTACGAATAGTTTTAGTTTTATAAGTATGTGCATACTACGGACGATCCGTTCATTGCAGTGTACAAACGCTGAATGACGTATCCACTTTTACCACATTCTTAACCACAATGGCACAAACAGGTATTAAAAGATTGGGTCTTACCCAAGTATCGGGAACTTGTGTTTTTTTAATCTTGATCCCGGAGAGATTATTGGATGTAGATGTGTCGATTTGAGTTGACTGTAGATTTGACGATCCTGACAAAATAAGTCTATTGGACGCGCCTGATAGACTTAAAAACTTCTGACCTTAGACAGGTGCCTTCTCTTTTTACGTGATGCATGGTTAATTTCCGGTTTCCTCTTACGAACACATCGCTCTGTTTACAATGGACGAAAGCTGGTGTTACATCCTTCCCTGTCATTAGCTATTATGTCGGCCTGCTGGGCATAACGTAGTTTTAAATTTAGATGCAGAATTCTGAGGCCTAGTTCATGGTTGAAGTGTTGTCTTTCTTGTTGTTCGTTGAGTCATGAGCTCACTCCCGTCATTTTGTGTGCGTGACTTGGACCTGACTTTACGATCTTTTTTTTTCTTTTTCGCAGAACTGTGTGCGATTTCCTGGCAGCGGAGCAATTTTTTTCGCTTCCACATATCCGAGTTGGTAATCTTTTTTGCGTCCTAATGTGCTCTTCTCAATGGTTCGACTGATTGGGCGCTAATGCCTTGCATTGCGTTGACATTTTCCATCATTTGCACGTCCAATAACTCGTTTGATTGTTATAATTTTGGTGTTATTCTGTGATGTGGTGACGTAACCTTTGAACGAGAATAAGTAAAATTCCAGGAAAAGCATTCAGCTCCCATTCAGGAGGAAAATACGAACTGCGACTACACGAACTGCACAAGCTACCTAACCTCGGATGTGCGTTTCACAAATGAAAATGGATACATCCGTTCGTTCACACGGTCTGGACTTATGTAATTTTTCTCTAGGAAAGGGAATTAAATTATATTTCCATTTCATCCTCTTTACTAGGCCTTTATTAAAAAGGACGTAATATTTAAAACTGGTTTCCATCTTATTGTGTACTATTGTTGTGCTTTGATGGGCCAATAACGAGCCTATTAAAGGATTTCAACGTCAATTTTGCTGTCTTCAACAGATTAGCTACGTACTTATAGGAAATAGGTACTTCGTGAAATTTATTACCACAAAACATCCATTTGGAATACGATCGAGTATTACGGGCTACTTGGTAATGTAAATTTATCAATTCAATCCATTCGCGGAAATTGAAGTTCTCCATTTACCTTGAGTCAGTTTAATCCTGTATATGTTTCCTTTTTATATGGAATGAATTCAATTAGAATATTAATTAAATTCATATTCTTATTGAATAAAAGTATAAATTGCAAATATTGTGGCAACTGGGCAGATATATTTCATGCACACCTACGGAGAGCTGTACCAGCCACCTCGAGGTTAAGTTTCATGGGGCCTTGAGGTCAGGAATCGTATAGAGAAGGTATCAACGTCTTATTGCCGGCGTGACGATGGCTTTGAGCACATTCATCCCACACACATTCACTCACTACGCGTGGGGTCTCAAAGACATCCAGTATTTGCTGGGTTTTGAGGTGTTTCAACTGCTTGTAATACATTTTAATGAATAAAAACACAGTGCGTATAAATCACAATATTTAATAAAAGATCGGCCAAGTTTGTGTGTGACACATTGTGTCTCTTTAGAGGTTCTACCTTGAAGATGACACAGTGTGTCTAAATCTATGTCAATTTTCTGGCACTAAAATGTGTGGATTACACTCTGTGTGAGTTTTTATTCCTTTTTATGGAGATAAAGTTATTCCACAAAGTGGCGCCTTTGTTTTTTTTTAGCTGATAACATTGTGCTGTCTAACCTGACTGAATACTAGTTTTAGTCCTAAGATCTTAGATGGGATTCGGGTTGCCCCGCCACAAAGGCTTCAAGCTCGATGGCAGTGAAAAGCTGAAAAATCCGTCGCCAACCGGGATATTTACGCACTCCGTCACTGAGAGCGGGTAGAGTCACACGGTAGCCGCTTCCGTCCGACCTCTTATCGCAATAATGAAGAGGACGGTGGGCAAGTAGTGGCGCTATCTGGCTTGCATTCCCCCAAGTGGTCCCCCGCCGCCGCCGTCCCGAGCGAGATGCAAAAGTGATGACCCCCACGGAGATAACCGCCTCGCCCTCCTCACGTGTGCCCCTACGTTAGTCCGTCGTCGACGATCCCACTGTTATATGACCGCAGAGGGCTTTGTGTGAGAAGGGAATGGGTGGAGAGGGAGGGAAAACATGAGTCGGGACAAGGTCCGCTGATGAAAGGCAGTCATTTCTCGTCACCGTGAATATTTATGCCGAAGTTATTTTTTTGCCAATTTTTTTTCCCTCAGAGCTTTGTATTTTCGCGGCGGAATCCGGATATCGATTAATTTTTTTCAAAAACCTTCCGACCGCACGATCTGAGGGGTGTCCTTTCCCCGAGCCGTCTTTGCGTTTTCCGAGCAGGTGGAGCGTGAGTCACGGCGGAGCGTGAGTCACCCACCTGCCCATCCCATTGGTGGAGGGGGGTGCCGCCAGTGAAGTGGGCAGGGGATGTTGTTAATACGGCAATATTCGCCCGAGATAATGTCCACGCAAATAAGTTGTTTGGAAACAAGATCCTTCCTTGCCTGCGCGTGGGGTCCCTCCCATTGCTATCTCCCGTCTCTCTCCCTGGGGGGGGGGTTGTGTTTGAAACTGTCGGGATTATCTCTAATAGGTAACCAAGGAGTCACGTGACACAAACACGAATGGTTTCAAAATTTAATGTGTGTGAATCACTCTTTATAACATCGTTAATTGTTTTCACTCGAGTTTTTCTCATCTATTCCAACTAAAGAGCCCCCAGTTGAGATGTAACACAAGTGTAAACAAAGAATGAGGTTGTAATCAGCGTTGTAACACTCCAAATTTGCGAGGCATTCGTGTTTATACCACGTGACTCCTTGGTTACCGATTCGAGATAATCCCGACGGTTTCAAACACAGCCCCCTTGGATTGCTTTCTCCTCTCGTTCCGTCGAGCTCTTTTCAGGCGGACGACCGAGTTTTGCTTCCGCGTCACCGCGGGAGTTTCGTTTTTTCGGCCGTCATTACGTGGAGTGCAGTAAAAAAATCACTCTTGCGACACTGTCCATGATTCTTTTCTTTTTGTATTCGGGAGAAATGCGCTGCGTGCAATATTCACTTTCCTGGTTTTAGGCGTTACCATGGCGTCGGGCTCTCTCTCTACTCTTTTATGGGTCCGTCCGTTTTCTGCTCGAAATCCGATAAAACTGCCCTTTTTATCGATTTGAAAAAAAATCTTTCTTCTGCAGGTGTGGGGAGATCTTGCGGCGTATATTATTGGTTTTCTCTCCCCTGGCGAGTCGGCCGTGTTCCTCTGAGTGACAGTTATGTTCATTTGTTCCACGGTGCGTCCAATGTCCATCGGTAAAATTCAGCAAGCGGGGCATTTATAACCTGCGGTGTGAAAAAATGAAGTTTTGACAAAATGAAAGAAATGTCTATTACAGCGAAACCCTATTTACGGTCAATTTTCGTTAAAAGTATTTGTTTCCCGTACACTTTTCACTCAGTTGTAATTGCATTACTTACTCTGTGGCTGTAATAATGAAGATGCCAACTCATGATTTCGCAATTTACGTCTCTAATGATGACCTAGAACCGATCTAAGTGCATATTGCCACAGAAGTCGCTGAAATGCCTTTTGATATTACATCTCCAACCCGTTCACCATGCGTGTACCAAAGTACCCATGCGTGGGTAGCTTTGTTGAGATTACTTTCGTCTTATTCGTTTGCATTTACATATTTTTTGCGTTTCTTTCTTATGCTAGGCAAATATTGGCTTATCTGCTTCTTCCCTTGAGAGGTACGCTAAATTTTCTGGAATATTTGAAAAATGCTACGGAATGCGTTACTTTTTCGCCAGAATAAAGGCAAATTCCAACTTACCCTGGTGATGTTTGTTTGAGAAGTGCAATTATTATTACCAATGATATCAGCACGTGCTGCTATCGGTGTTTGAGTTGTGCTAATAGTTAAAGCTTGTAGCGCCTGTCTTTGAGTATATCCCTGGCAAGTAAAATTAGTTATAAAATGACGCATTAAAAGCAAATTGGGGAGTAACGCATAAGTTTGTCTATTATGGGATGTCTAGCCGTCAATCTCATTATAACGTATTAATTATGCTCAATTCGGTGAGAACAGAACTGTTATTTTTAATCTTCCCTATTCTCATATCTGATAGATTACGCAGCCAGCTAGCCTTTCGTGTTTATAGATTGAATTAAAAAAACACGCAATTTATTTTTCAGCAGAGCACCACATTCCTGGATACAAATATTCTTCGTCCACTCCGTCTGTAATGAGGGCATGAAGTCATCGAAAGTGATGATGTCACGCTCGCGGTCAGCATCATCGCCCAGAGGACTGCGCACAATATGCGACGCCACTTTGGAGTTGGGGACTCCTCCTTATCGGCGTCAAAATCGCGAACAACCCCCACACTCCACTCAACTCTCTTCATCGTTCCAACTGTCCTTATTGACTACCCACTTTCGCCTCGCGAATGGCAGGCGACTTATTGGAATCTCCTTATCTCTCACTAACTCATGAGCTCCGTGTCGATGGAGAGAGGGGAAAGGGATGAGTGAAACGAAGAGAGAGGTTGCGTATGGCGGAATCCTCTCAGGCGTCGTCCCACACTCATAACTGTCAACGCGCGCTGTCCGCAGGGCGGTTTATGCATCTGCGATTCCGCTCCGATCGAAAAAATCCCGTCCCCGATTTCCTTCCTCTCATTTTCGAGTGCACTCACGTCATGTGAGGCTTAAGTGGCCGTCCTTCGCGTTCGCGTAATGACATGGCCGACGGGATAAATCGGATGATGAGAGAGCGGGTCGTTGACCCAGCCTCCTTTGAATGCATCGCTGTTCTCCCCGGCCGCCCTTATTGGTTCGATTTGTTCCTCTTCCCTTCTGGGGACCCTTGTAGAGCTCCTAACCGAATTCCTCCCGACTTGATTCTCTCTCCGAGTGCGTGTTTGTTTTCGTCTGACTTCTTCATCCACGCCGCGCCGGTTCTTCTTTCAGTGACGACCTCCTCCCTGAGTGGGAGCCACCATATTCTCCTCCACTGGAATGAAATAAGTGGTCGTGTCATTGGAGCCAGCTGTCCAATCACAGTTTTTTTCATAAGCCGCATTTGGCATTTTTAAGCGCCCTTTATTAAAGAACATGTGCTCATTCCTCACCAATTGTGTTGTATGTTATATTTGCTGGTATTCTCTTGGTATTGTTAGTAAGGTTGTTTGTCATACGGTCGGTATAATGAGATTCAAGGGAGGGTCTCGAATAAAGTCAGCATTTATCTTTAAATTACTAAAAAAATTGGAATTATCTCATCAGCAATAGTTATGATTTTTTGCAAAACTTTCAATTTTGCTTGCACGAGTGTATGATATTTAAATGACAATCCCGAGTTTATCAGTTGACGTACATCGTAAAGTAAATCCGGTACTTATGCACAATTGGGGTTTATAGTGTGCCCTTGTGGGATCTGTTTAAATGACTCAACTCTATCGTTTTGTTTTACTACCATTTTTATTTCATGAGTTTTATTTAAAATCATTTTTCAGAGGAAATAATAATAATGTTCGTAAAAATTCATAAGTTAAATATTATCGCTCTATGCTTTTTATATTTACTTATTTTGTTCATGATATTGTTTATCGGATTGATGTTGAGCCCTTAAACTTCATTTCAAATTTTTGGGCAGAGCGTTTATAAGGGATTAGCCATTTCTTCATGATCTAAAGTTTAGTTGACTTCATGCTAATCAAGTTTTTTGTTTTTGGGAATATGCTGCGAAGAAAGCTAACCATGTAGTCATGAAGCGTGAAGTATGGAGTATAAGCAAACGAAATTCTGTCCTGGATGCTTGTTTTCTAAGCTGAAGTGAAGACATTTTTTGAAAACAAAAACATGCCTTACTCGTGTTTATGGGAAGTGACTCGCAGCCTCTTCACATTTTTTTCGTTTTAAAAATGGTATTGAAAAAATGTGGTTTTTCAATACTATTTCTTGATCGAATTACTCCAAGGTTTTCTGGTTGATTCGTATGAAAGGCAATCAGAATATCTATCGCTTATTGCTTATTGTTCAAGCCGTTGTCTTTGGAAGGTTTGCAGCCCTCGGCCTCAAAACTCAATTTTTTTCTCCCTCTTAATTTGTCCAGCATGAGACTTTATTTATTCTAAACCTTTTGTTATAGGGTATAGGTGTGAATGTGGGGTCGATGTCACTTTCAAGTCCTGTACGTGCCTGTTTGAGGGTGTTTAATTTTTCCTTTCACGCGGTCTTTACTAAGATTAGACAGGCGGTCTTTACTTTAATAGGAGAGGATAACTTTATCGGTTTACTTACCACAAATTATCCAATCTATAAATATTGCTATGTCTTCGTTTATTTTCTTTGTCACTAATTTCCTACAATTGGCTCTGAAATTGAATGATAGCATATTAAATCCGCCCTTAATGCTAGAAAAATGATTGTCCTCGGAGAGAAAATGCTGATCCAGCCGCAACTAGAAGTCTCGTCATGTAATTTAATCTAAAATGTGTTCATTAAGCTGTTGGAATTGAAAGTCGTTAGCATTTGATATTCGGATTTGATGATCGGAAGTTCAATTGTGAAGTAATAACAACGATAAACTTTCATTCTTGACAGAGTATCAACGAACTGAGGGAAATCCATTAAAGAGTTTGGAGTGAAATTTTGCCTCTCTACCGGAATATTTTCTTAATTTCACGGATTGACTATTACCCATCTTATGGCTTCGGATGAGGTCGTCGACGTTTGCCGCCAGTTATACGCAATGGAACTTAAATTTCCTCCCGTGAGCCTAAGTACTCTGAGGATTGAAAACTTCAGAACCAATCGGATAATAAGCTTTACGACTTGTGTTTCAGAGATACTGGCTAAGATCATCCGTAGCGAAAAAGTGCAGGAATCCTAGATGAAGACCAGTTTGAATTTTAGGAGCAATATGGAGCAATTAATGAGGGTTATAAAAGAGATATGTTAATATGAAGAGGTTAACCGATTGGAGAATCGAGTGGAGAGCTGCGTCAAATCAATCTTTGGATTATTGACTTGTGATGATGATGAAAGAGATATGAAGAAATGTGAAGAGGTAGGCTAATACAAAAAGCGTATAGAGAGCTGCGTTAAATCAAATTAATGATGTGTGAAAGGTCATTTTTAGACCTCTACGAAACATGTTTCAAAGAGAGAAACTGACGGAAGAATACCTCTTTAGTTATTTAATTTCTGTGCTTTTTCAATATTAGAAGTCGTTTCAGGCGTAACTTTGTGGAAGTTTTTAATATGCATAATGAAACTGAATGGTAATACTCCACACTAATTTAATGATGGTCGACCCGGGTTTTGGCAACTCAGTGCCATTTTCAAGAAAATGTGGAGCAGTGGCGTAGCCAGGTATTTCGTTCGGGGGGGGTCCAAAACCAGGGGGGTCCGTGGGAAAATTTTTGAAAAACAGGGTACTAATTGTAAGTAGAGGGTTTTTAACTAATTTTAAAACTTTTCATAATCGAAAAAACTTCATTTTTCAATGTGGCTGGAGTGCGAACTAGGCAGTAGACAGTCCACAGTCTAAACTCGGCCAGCTATACAAACACCGCCATTACACTACCCGAACGGCCGAGCCCTAACGTATCATTTGATAATTTATTATTTACACAAAAGGACAAACCTTTTTTAACAACGGTATGATAATGTATTATTTGTAGACTTTCTCCTGCTCCATGCTTAATTAATTTTTTTATATGTCTTAATATTTCGGGGGGGGTCCGGACCCCCCCCCCTCGCTACGCCACTAGTGTGGAGTATTACCATTGAGTTTCATTATGCACTTTTTCAATATTATTTCTTTGTCGAGTAACTCCGAGGTTTTCAGTCACGGACATTTAAATGTTAAGTCGGCTGTGACGAGTTTGTGTTTTATTTCTCGAATAGAGTCTGCTTGCCGGCCTGCGTGCTCATTTCCTCTCGACTTATTCCCATGCGTCGATGTTAGTGGCACAAGGCCCGGCGACGTTCTTCGTGACTTTCAGTAGCCTCGCAAGAACTTCCCACAGTCTCCTCTCCCGTTCCACGCCTCATATCCTTGCCGCGATAAATGTTAGCGCCCACGCCGTCGAGTGCATCGCGCGCTGTAAACACTTGCTGGCACAAGAGAGCATGTGACGAACCATCTCGCCCATACGATGGGCTACACTGCTGCGTCGTCTACTTGTTTTTTTCCGATTTCTGCCAAGGTTCACGACAAAAAAAATTTGACGAGGTCATGGGTATGTTGCATTCTTACGTCATTTTAAATGTAATCGATTTTTTCTCCTTTTATTGTATGAACGAGTAAAAATGGTATTTCTGATTGAGGTCTGTTCTCCTTTAATTACGCAGTTGTGAGGACTAGTCGCCCACAGTAGGATTTATCTTGCGTTCTCGGTCATGAAATGTCATCCCTCTTTCTGTTTTTTTTCCGAATTGATGTGAGATCGTGACTCAGTATTTGTCGTCGTGGACAGCAAAAATGAGGTATTAGGTGATCGAACCAGTCATGCTTCGTGTACCTTGAATTGAAATATCTGCAGCAACCATTTTCTATTTTTCATATTTCCCTACCTTCTTTCAGGATAGTTTGCATCCGTAATTAATTCCAAGCGGTGACTCTTTACTTTCTTTTTGCTTGTTTAGGTAATTTGTTTTATACTTCAGCTGTCACAGTTTCCTATGTCAGTATATGTATCTGAGATATACTTTATTGCTACCATCGTTGGGTACATTTTATGAATGTAAATTGAAATAATTTGCTTCCACGCGTAGTATCATTCTTATTTAGGAATATATAAAAATTAGTGTAAACTCAAAGATTCAATAGTTTTTATTTTTATGACGCGAAAAGATTTTTTGGCATTGAAATATTGTTACCTCTACACTCCTTAAACGTTAGGTTTTTTTCTCTTTCTCCGTGTTTTCGAGGAAAGTCAACAATTGAGCGCTCAATCAATGTTAAAGGCCTGAAGGTCAGATATGGATTGGTCATTAACTAGTGACTTTTATAATTTTGTATTTTGAGAAATATTCAATTGGAAGGAGACTCCAAATTTTTATAATTGTAAGGATGCTAAAACTGAATGAAAATCAATGACATTCGCTTGTGAAGCACAAACACAAGAATGTATCACGGTAAAACTTTGTTCTGAATTCCGTTCGGATGACAAGAAACCAACTGTGAGAGTGAAACTATGTTTTAAGCAGGTTTTCACTGTGGCCTATAGGCGGAGATCACTATCCAGGGTGCCTTATCGCCGGGTGCTCCAGATCGCAAGTGGAAAGCGGAGATTTGGTAGAAAGTGAAAATTTATGTTCACGGCAGTTGAAATTTTTCCGTCCGCCTTCGGCTTCTCTCTCAGGATACGTGAGGGCTCGGTGCACGGCAACCGATCACGGTGAGTGGTGTGAGGGGGGAACTGCGCCGCCCGCTAGGCACCTGGCCGATTTTGGGGAAACAAGCCGGGGGCCGCAGCCGCTAGTCTCCTCTCAGTCACCTGTTGTTTGGCAACCCCCCGACTAAACTATCTCCTCCGTGAGCCTCCCCCTCACCCACACCTTCCCTCCATTCTCTCCTTCTCTCTTTTCTCTCTCTCCGTCTCTTCCCGTTGTGCTTCGCCGTGAAGGAGCGCCTTTCCTCGGAGGAGGGCTGGGAAGGGGGCGGAGAACTCTCGGAGGAGATAGGGGAGGGAAGATTTTGCTTCCCCTCTTTCCGAGTCGGCCGCTGTGACTCAGCGGGAGCAGCGGAGACGCGGCCAGTCAGTTGCTCGTTGTCAGTCGGTCGCGAAGGGGCGATGCTCGGTGGTTCGCGCGGCTGGGCGTGCGTTTCGGGAACGTTGCCGGTCGGTAGTGGTGCGGCGGCCGTCAAGGGCGAAAGCTAAGGCCCGTCCCTCTCTCCCCGCTCTTTCGGCCAGGGTGGGCAGTGAGGAGGCACCGGTTGGAAGTTTTGGGCGGGAAGGAAACTCGTTTCCTCGTGTGTGGTTTCGTTTATTTTCTCCCGGACGGTCCTCACCTGTCTACTTTTCGCCTCCCAAAACCCTGCCTCCCGTCCCCACAACGGTTCCGCACGCGTCGGTCCGGGAAGGGTTTCACCAAATGCCTTCCGAATCGCCCATCGCGGTTGTGGTGTCCTTAGGTGCGTGGGTGCCGGTGTGAATTCTCCGAAACACCCAAGTTCCCTGGCGATCGGTCCCCCCCATCCCTACTCGCCGTCTTCCTCGAGAAAGGGAAGGTGCGGCCAACACCTGGGATTGTGCATCTGTCTTCGAGTTGTGTCGCCGTCGGGAGAGACCGAAGACGCTTTTCTCTACCCCATTGCCTTCTGTGGAATCTCATTCTTGATCTCCGACCTCTCGTTGTCCGTTACTAGGACACTGCTCCTCCTGTGAAACTTTCTTCGCGTGTGTGTTTGTGTGTTAGGATTGTTGGGCGAAGAGGAGTGTCGATTGGTCTCGAGGATTATCACTGAGGATTCCTTAATTTTTTGTGTAAACAGTTGTGTAAATGTGTTTGTTCAGTGTGGAAGCGGGAACATGTGGGGTGTAAAACATAATGACGTCTTGACGTTGTGATCAGAAATCCGTCTGAGCTGTGTCTGGAGATTTATCAAGGATACTTCCATTTGTTGATTTGTGTTGCGCAAGGTTTGGCGTTCTTGGTCCGTCATTATGTACGAATGAACACTTATTCTGGGTTTAGGAGAGTTGATAATATTTCCACCTCAATTTGGTCTTAAGCGCGTTTTGGAAAGTGAGGAAATCAATCCACAAAAACATAGTGCCACGAAGTTTGTGAGGTTACAGCTTTAAAAATAGCTATCGTCAGGCAGCGGATTTCCCTCTTTTGCAATGGATTTTATTCTCAGCTGGTAGAGGTACTGTAAGTCGGTCGTATTTGAGCGGTTCGCATCAGGGACTTCACACGGGCTTCCCATACCGCAGTTCTTTGGCTGTCTTCCAATGAGAGCGTGTTCTCGAGTGGGAGAGAGAGAGAGGATCCGCCTCTGAACGAAGTGTAAAATAGCACAATAAACCCTTCCTTCTTCGCTAAACACTTACTCGGTACTAGACCATTCCTCCTCGCATAAGAGGTGACCTCAATAGTAGTCGAGTGGAAAAAGGAGCATTTTTAAAGATTCTTTTGCACACACGAGAAAAAAAACCGTCTGTTATCCTCATTCGTAACATTATCAACTGTCGTCATCAAGATGATTTTATGTGTTGGAAATTGGTGCAGATCGCCCTGCACATTTTCATTTTCTTCCCGTGGGGGTTTTAGTTTTGCTGGCTGTCTTGATGTCGCATTATTTTTATTTTAATGAAGGATTTGACCTCTGGTGTTAGATTTCCATCTCACTTTTATATTCAGTGCTCCGTCCTTCTCTGGGGATCAAGTCCGGAAGCCTGTTTAATCCTCAAGGAACAGTCTCATTGGGAATGTCCCACGCCTTGGGCCGTTACTCGATACTTTTGCCTTGATGCCTACTTTCGTGAAGGTGTGAAACGAAGACGTCGGCAGTGCAACTGACCATTCCCCTTACGGCGAACGAGGGAGAAAGTGAGGTGGGTGATCGTCCCCTAATCAATAAGTTATGAAGTTGTCCTTATTCGATCACCTTGCTCGTTAGCAGGACGGAAACAAAGAATTCTGAATTTCACGGCGCGAATTAGAAAATCAGGCGACCACTAGAGGGACAGTAGCGTGATCCAGGGGTCAAGTGTTTTCCGAACTCTTTCGGTAGCTCACAAATTTTAAGAAGGGAGGACACGCATCTCCAACCTCCCTAATCTTGCACTTCGATCAGATTTCCCGGTGACGTACGCGAGAGTATTTGAGGGTTCAAGAAAATTCCCCGCGTGAGTTCCACCCCTTTATTTCATCGGCGGATTCCATCAACATGGGGGTGCGTGAGATGCGACGGGGTTAATGTGCGCCACAGCAGAGGCGTCGCGGGTAGATTTTGATTCCTTTGAGAATTCGTAGGGGAGGAAACGAGGATAGCGCAGCGTGTAGGCGTCTAGACACAAGAGGAGGAGGGGGCGGTTGGAGGAAAAAGGGGCGGGGTCGGGAGGGAGGAGAAGGTCCGAGGGATCGAGATAGGGGACCGGGGAGGGAGATAGGAGAGGGCCTGAGAGAGAGAGAGGATAAGAGGGAGGAGTCATGGTTTGCTGGCGACACCGGAGAGTTTGCACATTGGGAGCGTGGTAATGGTCGGCGCTCGGTGGAATGCGGGTGGTCCACACGAGCGCATTTGTGCGTGTCTCCTCGTGGGACAAGCCCCGGAGGAATAGACGAGAGTGTGAAGGGGAGAGAGAGAAGGGGAGGAAAGGGAGGAAGGAATCGGAGGCGACCGCAAAGGGCGTGGCGAAGGAGCGCTCCCTTGAGACGTTCGACAGCTCTCTCAGTGTCTTGTGTTTTGCGTTGCATAGAGGGGGGAGGGGGCGTGGTTCCGTGGGAGGTGTCGGTGGACTTTGTGCGCCGGCGTGTGCATTGATAGCTCACCACGGAGGCGCGTAGCTTGCGGGTTGTTAGGGCGGGTGGGGAGGAGGACGTCTTCAACCAGGAGGGGTGTGGGGGAGAATCGGGGGCGTGGGAAGGAGTGAAGCAATGAAGAGTAACACTTGTTGCCAAGGTCTTGAGCGGCGGCAGGCACTCGCCACCCATTGCACGCGACTCTCTTTCTTTGCCGGTCGGACAGTGGGACGCATTGTCGTTGCGAAGCCGGAGTGATACCGATCCCCCCTTTCTTGGCTTTCTCCATTCCACTCGGGGTGATGGGAAAATTCGTGGGCGATCCGGATTGGCTCTCCACGGCTCCGTCTCGTGTTCGGAGACCGGTATTTCGTCAATTTTTCACACTTTCATGCTGTCAAATGAGGATTACTGGAAGGGCTCTAATTCCCTCACCCAGTTTTTGGAGATAAGTTTCTCAGGACGGTTACATTTTTATCAATCAGTATTCATGGTCATCTCCTATCCGTTTTCCATTTGAGTGTAATTAGTCTATGGACATTGAATGTTTTTTGGCAAATAGCGGTGGTCCCCTGGATTTACGTATTTAATTCACTTTAGATAGGTAAAGTCTTTGTTATTTCACCTATAACATAGAGAACAACAATTATTGTCGTGAGGGAGCGTGTAAGATGCAAGCATCGTCACTCTTTGATGCAGGAAGAGTCTTAGAAGGTTTGTTATGGTAGAGGAAGTAATCGAGGGAATTATCTTTCATGGAAATGTTCTACGGATGAATCAATTACAGTTTATTTAACTGAGTGTTTTAAAATATTCTCTAAGTGAGTTCGTTTATGAATAATATCCACATTTTGCATTTTTTTATATTCTGACATTCCACGGATGATTTGAGCATCTTTTTGTTCTTTCTCGTCTCTCATGAGCAATGACATCCTTAAAAACATTGTAGTGAACTTTTAATTCGAAAAGAGACCATTTTCATCATTATTACATTTCCAATACTTGAATCGTCCTTCAACTGGAACTTTTGTTCCCACTGAATCAAAGACATTTGATGCAGTGAAGCAATGCCACCTACAGGAAAAAATAATGCCCCCCCTCTAGACAAGTTTTCAATTGATGGAAACATTTTGTGAGCATCGAGAAAGATAAAAATAAATACCTACCGTCCATCGGCATCATGGAGCCTTCGACTTTAAAAGCCAAAGTTTACGGAGCTTCCACGGACAAATTGGCCGAAACAACTGAGTGTAAAACCTCCATTTCTCCCGTAATGGACTCGAAGTGTGACTTCACGAGGGATTGCAATTCCGTTGACGTCGCGGACAGTAACTGGCTGGAACGCAACCGAAGGGAGAGGCCCACCGGGTTTCCGCCCGGTGTCCTGGAAGCTGCCTTTCCGGGCCGGACCACCGGCGCGGTTAGGAGCCAGAGTTCGACCGAGATATTTCTCGCGGGTCTCCGGGAACCGGCGTCGCCGCTGTGCGCCGAAGACGACCGACCCTGGAGGAATGCCCTGCGAAGGGGCAACTCGGGCGGTCCTGAGGTCTTCGGAGACCGCCCGGCGTCCGAAATGGGAGGTACGTCGCCCTCGGATTCTTGGAGCTGTCTGTGGGTGCGGGACGCCGGGACGGTCGGTCGTCAGAAAACGGCTGTCGCCTCCCCCGACAAGAGGAAGGTCCGCAGAGTCGAGGGGGCCTTCGAGGTCGCGTGGAGGGCGGCAGGCGGCGGTAGGCTGGGTCACATGGGGCTCTCGAGAGCAGGGAACGGATCTGTGGACACCCTCAGGCTCCTAGGCAAGTCGGAAGAGGAGGAGGAAGTCAGCCCTTCGCCGATCCTAGCAACGGCTGCCGCGGAGGAAGCGAGGATTCCACCCTCGCCCACGGGCGATCTTCGGCCTTGTAACCCCGTGGCGGAGAGATCCTTCAGTGTGGAGTGCTTGGGACCGATGGACAAGAGGAAGGAGACGCAATGGAGGCCCCTTGCGAGGCGGGAGTCCCGCCGCGGGCTAAGCGTCAGCTTCGAGGGCGTCCCCGAAGGCGTCGGCACCTACGCCGTGGGCAGCCTCGGGAGGGCGGGCGAGGTTTGGAGCTTCAAGAACAGGAACCCCTGTGCCGGCGGCGGGACCACCCCGAGGAAGATGGACCCTAAATTCGGCCGTATTTGGAAGCACTACGCTGGGGCTAGTGGCAGGAGTGAATCGGTGACACCGACCACGGGTGCCGATCGGGTGTCCTCCTCGTCCCCCTGCTCCCCCCGACATGCGAGGACTCGCAGCGCCGAGAGGGCTTCGTCCTCCTGCGGGCGCCCCGAGCGCCCGGGAAGGTTTCCCGTCGACCTTAAGGCGGACTCGGATGCGTCGGGAGGGACGGAAGTGACGCACTCAACACCCGCGCGGAGCCCCGTGGTGAGTTTCACCATCGGCGACGCGGAGGAAGATTGCGCCGGCGCCGAGGGAGCCTCCAGCTGGTGCGGGGAAGGCGCCTCGGGTACCCTGGTGCTCCGCGTTGGGGAGGACCGCGTCGGGTCCCGTTCGGCTGGAGGCTCCCGCACGGCCAACGGAAGGGGAGAGGTGGTGGTTGTGAGGGTTGGCGGGGGGAACCAGGGGAGGCCGGAAGTTGCGGCTAGGGGTCGCCCCGACGCCAGCCGGTCTCCGGAGAAGCCCCCCGAGTCGCCGAGGATGTGCGAGTCGCCTCAGTCTTGGAGTGCTCAGGTCATGAAAGAGGACACGGTCGTGGGTGCGAGCGAAGACGACCTGGACGATGAGGAGGAAGTGTACAAGGGCGAGGGTAAGAGGGAGTGCGTGGTCGGACTGGAGACGGGCGAAGACGAGTCCCCCGTGAACAATGGGCGGGAGTCGCGCGCCGTCCTCAACGGCTCGGAGAGTTCGACGCCCGTGCGGGGTGATTCCAACGCCAGCGGAGGCTGGAGGCGGAGGACGCTCTCCAGGAGCAAGAGGCTGACGAGGAGCTTCCAGTCGTGCCTGGGCCGCAGGGCCGGCAAGGGCAGCGAGGAGAGCAGCCTGGATGAGGGCGAGGAGGGTGAGGAGGAGGTGGTCATCATGGTGATATCGCCGACGGGGGAGGTGGGGGAAGGAGATGTTGAGGAAGAGGAGCCAAGGAGGAGGGTGGAGGAGGATGGTGCGGAGGAATTCGATGGTGAGTCGGTCACGCGGGCTGGTAGTGTTGGTTGAGCCTCCGACTTCCTTGCGTCGGATCCCAATGCGGGGTGTTGACGGCCTCTTGGAAATTTCTTCATGCTACGGTACTCGACCAATTATACTCGCGAGTGGCCGTAACTCGGTCAGAATTAGGAAACGGCACGTATTTTTTTCGCGCGGAATACATCATCAGGGCAACCCAAAATCGTTGGCCCGAGCCCGTGGTGTAATAAGTAAGGCCCGCATGACACTTAGTGGCCTTGTAGATGTGTAGGTGACCAATATGCCCGAGACAACTTTATGATACGAGCCAAAAACCAGTAATTCGAAAAGCGAAATTGATGTTATTTTATCTAAGAGCATTCCTTGTTATGCATAAGTCGCCAGATGTTGTTTTTTTATAAACGGTATGCGTTTATTTTTACAGGAAATGAAGATAACATTCCTCATATGAAAACCTGAATGTGTATCCCTTGATAATGCATGTTTATATTTTTCGACTTGTTGTTCGCGATCTCATCAATTATGAAAAGTTGATGTATTCAGTAACAGCTATGTGGCATTTTACATATCTGGTAGGTTAATTATGGCTGTCTTCTGACTTGATACTAATTGATTTACTGTTGATTTCTCTCGCCCATCATTTGATGTCTTACTTCTTGATTTTATTTAGTGTCTAATGGTATTTTACTTTTCGAAGTGATTAGAAATGGTAATGTATCCCTTATTAAGGTGACGATGATCAATTATAGTTTAAAGGAGTCTCCGTTAAAGTAGAAAACTTGGTTGCATATAACTCGGGATGTCTTATATCGCTTCTTGATGGTCTAAGATTCATCCTCCTCAATGTTCCAATCATTTCAAATTTTCCCAACCTTGGTTACATGCATAAAAACATCACGCTTCACCTTTGGTTTTATTTATCACATGCGTATTTTCGCGTGATTATTAATTTTTCTTGCGTTTGAATAGTTTTTAAACGTGCCCAAATTCTTTTTTTATGTATTTGGAAAGGCTATCCGACTACTTTTCTCCATAATCATCTCTATTCATTGGGAACAGATTTTATATTCATGCATGAATGGCTAGGTAGATTTATCCTGCCGTTTTTTTATCCTTTGAAATATGCTTTTAGAGGCAAAACATTGACTCAAGACCTACCCATATTGAAGTACATTTCTCATCACAGTTGTTTCGTATCCGCACACTAAATATTAGCGGTTTCATCCCATTTGTCGATAAACGCAGTGTTCTTAATTGACCCTCCCACTTTGAATCCTTAGCTAGTGAACGAGCCTCTGCTCAGTCTATTGTAGCCGGTTTTGTGATCATAGCTTTCAGGTCTTGAGCGTTTCAGGCAGTCGGCAATTGAATGCCTAATTTCAGATGAGTGATCCTTTCATGCATTCCTTTCTCAATGGCCGCCTTGTGGACCTATCGTTCGTCCTACAATGAGGAATGGAGTTGGCGTCTGGGTCGATTTCTTCGATAGTGACCTTTTCCCACGAAGTTTCAAACGCTAATGGCTTGATATACAAAACCATTCTGTGTGTTTTTCCGTTTGTTTTATTGCTAATATAATTGAGATACGCCTTAGAAACGGTTCTTAGCGTATTGCTAAATTAAAGTGGGTGACGGAGATAATTTTCCTATACTTGATGGAAATAACACATATCCCTTTATGAATATTTTTCAATATTGGTTTTAGGTAGTTGATTCCCATTGATTGAATGATTCCCAATCAGTTCCAACTGCCGAAAGTAGAAGAGGTTTTCATGAATGAAGAAAAATGATATTTTAGCATGAAAGCGTGAGCTTTTACCCATAAAGGGAATGAAGTTTTTGCGGAAAGACGTAGAAGCTATTCATTGTAGATTGTCCCCAATCCGTTTTCTTGTGGCTTACATCTCCAAAGTGCCATTCACCTATCATAGTAATTAAGTAATAATAATTGTAATAATTTATAAGTGTTTTTTTTCTATTTAAATATTGCATCTCTTTTCATTAACATGGATTAGAATAAGAAATAAAATTATAAATCCGACTTGATTCAAAGAATGGTCAGTTTTGTTCTGCTATTATTGAAAACGTGTATTTTTGATTTTTCATGCACGTGAGTAGCCCTTGACTTCACCTGTTTCTTTTTTCACAACACTATTTTATCTCTTCTTTTTACTCTCCGTAAGAGATACCGGTTTTTACCTACAATTACACGAAATAATTCAGTTATGTACGCTTTAAAACAAGTATTAAAACAAGTTATGCATTAACTATTTTCCTTCAGGTCATTTTTTTAAGAATATGGTAGCCTAAGGGGTAGGGTCTCTCATTGGAATACGTATGAACGTGTATCCCACATGGATCATGAAATACATCCTTTAAGTGCCTGTGAACATAATGTTTGAGCCATCATTCTTAATGATTTATTTATGTTGGTTAGCATTGACAAATTTAGCCTTTTATCTCATCTACATAATACCCGGTAAGCTACCATAAAGGTGTATGGCTGGGGGTGAGATTTATTTCATTTTTAAATCCAAGCTGCTGTTTCATATTTGGTACTCAATTATACTTTTTTATTCGGTGATTGGAGCACATGAATGTACTCGTATTTGAATGTATTTCCTGCAAGGTAATTACTCCTTGACCTGGTTTATCCTATCCCAATTTTTGTTGCTTGAGCACATAACGGTATGGCAGTGTCAACAAGCCGGCGACGACGTTGTGTACTCTCCCTTACACAAACGATAATATATCCAGTCTCTTCACATCATAATCACAGGACTTTTTGATCACGGGTCTACAGGCAAGTCACGGTAAATCTCCGCACTTTTTTCCGGGAACTGAGCTGGATGTTAGATAATATTTCTATTAAATGAATCATTGAATCCTTTGCAGTCTCCTTACACTTGTCATGATGGCAACCCTCTCTTTCAGCACTGTTGATCGTCTTTAAATGAATAGCTTCCATGTTTTATAGAGTCTTGGGATGAAAAAGTCATTGCTTCCCCATGAAGCTACAAGGTATGGGATTGAGAAATGACAACTAACACTTGTGATTAGGAGTCTTGGGAGTTGTGAAAACAATGTGCTAAGCTTGAAACTATGATTCGTATATACCTATTGAGGTACCGGGCCAAATTAAAGCGCACCAACAAAGAGTGACCGTAGTAATTGCATAGATAGTTTAAAATGAATCTAAAGTTTACTCTTAAACAATCCTTGGAAAACTCTTGTGTCAGTGTGATTAAATCTATAATTCCAAAATTTAATTCTGTTTCATTCGCAACGAAGTGACACACGTGACTCTTTTTGGCGTGAAGAGATCATTGTTTCATTAATGCGGGAAATGAGATCATACACTGCTCGAATACTTGAGTTGCATTCTAGGCTGGGTACTTAATCCTTCTTTGGTCTTCCTTATTATTATTGTGGACCGTAAAGGTTGATCGGGATGCATTGGTGGAAAGGAAGACTACCTAGTTTGTGCCATTGATTGCGGAGCATTAATGGCATTATTTTTAAAAGAAGTTGTGCTCATATTCCTCCATTTGGAACTTTAAATTACTTCTCCACACCTTGACTTCCCTTTAGTTATCTAAGACCTCGTATCTTTGCTATATGTTTTAATTTCTCTACGTTTGGGATAAATATTTTGGTTTTCGAGTCTCGGATTTCCTTCCCCATTTCCTGGGTAGTTGGTCGGATACCAAACTTTCCTTTCTCGACGATTTGTTTGATTTTCTTGTTTATAATAATACGCACCATTTTGTTCACCCGTTCTTGGCATGTTTATCATTCTCATTCATGGTAGCAAATATTTTTCCTTAATTATGTTATATTCACGTATGTGTTTGCATCCCGAGTGCCTCTCTTCTTTGAAATACATCACGTCTTCAACCTTTGAGATGGCTTACCCATGTACATACCCATTCTTCCGTCACCTTTAGTGGAATTATCTAACTGGATATATATAGCATTCGATGTATCGATATCTCACGTTCCGTCAGTAATTAAGAGTGTCGGAAAATAATTGTCTGATGTATTGGGCTCATTTGATTGTTCAATGTCCTCTCAGCTATTTGATGCTCGATATTGGCTCTCTCCCAAAATTTTATTGCCTCATAAATTATGTAACTTGTGCTCAAATTGGAGTAAATGTGCTTAGAAACATCCCCTTTTCGTAATAAAATAAATGCGTCCACGAACGCCTGAGTCTCACAAAATTCTTTTTTTGGAAACCGTCAAGTCATAAAAATCTTTCCTAATGAACGCGGAATAAACGGATAACTAATCTCTGCCTTCTTTAAATTGCATTTCTTGTTTACTGGGAATTTTACGACGCCGATAAAGGCGAGATGAGGTGAAGCTCAATCGTATTCACGCTGAGACCCCTCCCACATTGTACGAAAAAACCTACGCTCCCAGCTGCTCATGAGAGTGCATTCAAGCCAGCTTAAAGGCGTGCCTTAATGCTTTCCTTATGAGGTCCAAAGGGCGGAGCCACTCATATAATAACACGGAGTAGAGTAATGGGGTAATTATGGGCAGCTTTTTCACTTTCACTGCCGCAGCTCAGTGTTTATTTTTGTAAGTTTTCTTATTCCGCCTTCTTTTGGCGGATCGTGTTACTCGATTATAGAATGTTTCTCGAAACACTATCTCAATGCATGTAGCAACGTTTGGATAGGATATTTCTTATGCTCAATATTCTGCTGCTTTTATTGATTTAATCTTTTGTTGTATTGAATAAATGAAGTTAGTTTACATCGGTGCTTAAAATATACATTTAGCTTGGCTGAAAACATTTATTTTTGATACTTCGGTAAAGTCGTAAGAAATGAAAGTATGGTAAGGTGGTAAAAAAAGGTTTTGTGGTATTTTTCGACTAAGGTTGCAATCACTAAGTTTTATAGATATTCTACAACAAGTTCCTTGGTGAGCGTCGTGAGTGAAGTACTAAAATGACGCGTAGAATACTACTCCATTCGATGTCATTTATTCAGGTATTTTGGAGGACCTTACTATCATAAGTTATACACATGAATATACATTCGCTTATGTGATTTGGACGGAAACCTATTAAGTTATGATTGTAATAATTGGCATACTTCGTGTGGATATATTCTGTGAAGTTCGATTACTTAATTCTTAACTGCTTGCGTTTATCTAAATTTTAGCTATCCTCATTGCGTTATGGATATTTTGTCGCAGTTTCTTGTGCAGAGGATTTGATTGATTCTTTTCGCTTATAAAAGATGAATCTTTTCTCGTAAATTTTTGTCCGACTGAGTAAATCACTGGATGAAATTGTTAGTCAATGCTGGTTACTTAGCCCAAGGTATCAAGCTTGTAGTTACTAACTATGATCGTGGAGTTGTATCTATTTCGTGTTCGATTGTGATCTGTTTCTCGTATTACGTGTTCATTATTTTAATGTATTTGGCTTCAATGAAGTGTTTGGGATCGTAACCTATGTAGGACAATCCGAATAGATAGCTTTATTAATGCATTGAAGTCCAGTATTACAATGACCAAATAGATTTATCAATAGTTGGTATGAATTCTTTTGAACTCATAAGTTTTGTGAATGGTGTCATTTCCTGTACTCCGATCTTTGTCTTATGCACATGAGATAGTCAGTTAGTTGGTGTGGGCGTTGACTGTGAAATTAATTATCCACGACTGATCTTGTGTCATGCAAATATATCGCTAGACATTTTAAATTAGGGCCTTAAAGAATATCTGAGGGCGGGTCTATTGAGCGTTCAGTTCAGGACGATGGGGCCGAGGAGCAGCATCAACTTTACCCTGGCATTTCCTTCCCTGCTTTCCCCTTCGCATGTTATATTCCCTTGCACCCTGCATCGCCTGCTCCAGATTCTCCCCATCTCCCCTCACTGTCTTCCCCTTACTTCAAAAAACGTTCTCTCCTCCTCGCTTGGGCGATCCACCGCTATTTTGAGGCTCGGTGAACCGGAAGTGACGTAGGAGAGGGTCCTACCGAGTGAGAACTGTATCCCTGTCCCCCTCCCTCCCCCCCCTGGTTCCCCCGACTCGTGTGCGCAATATTAAGTGATGTTGGAGGGGGCACTAGCGCCGTCCCATTAGTCAGCCCTCATCTTCGCCTCCCCTAAGACTCATTGTGTCCTCCTAGCGCGAGGATGACGTGTTCCGCCGCATCCCCGCCCACCAAACCCGCGGGGTCGTCGTCTCAATATACGACGAGCAAAGTTTCCCGCACCTCACCTTTTACGGCGGACGACGGGGGTCGTTCAACCCGTAAAAAGATGGACCACTCTCAAGAGGGTGCGATGGTTAGAGAGAGGAATAAGGGTGCGAGGGGGGAGTGGAATGGGCGACAGGAGGTGGAAAGGAGAGGCAAGGATCTGGCGATTTTGTGCCGACGACGCCGGAAGTAAGGCAGGTGTTCCTCTCCCAGTGTCCTATTTTTTTCTCCGCCTGTTCACTCTCGTGTGGTGGTGCAACATCGGGCGTCAACATTCGGGGTGCCCGAAGGAATACCGTCCCAAAACTTTGCCCCGAGTCCAAAATTTCTCATTCTGCTCTTTATGGAGCCGGCTTCATTATCCAATATAGGTGCCCGAATCTAATTTATTAGAAATGAGGTAGCATTTTGTGTGCTTGAAAGTATCGCGGTCCGGAAAACCGACTGATTTCGAAGAGATCAAACGAAAGGAACAAACTATAAGCTGAGTCATATTTTATGTTCTGTGGTATTAAAACATCGTTTGGTATCCACCTAGTCATTTAATCAATTATTGATAACCAATTCATTCAATTTGAGTCATTGACAAATCAATTATTGCTATTAGCCCACAACACTTGACTAAATAAGACAAGGGAACTTCCGAAGTTCGAGGGTGGTTTTTTTCTTTAACGAGATTTTTTCACGTTTACTGTTAAAGATGGTATCAACGTTTTCCAGCAACTCTTTCGCTCTTTCCAGGCACAACGTCGTATCAATAAAGAACACAATAGTCTCGGAACGATGATTCGTGTAAATGGCCTTGTTGTGTTCTAGGTCTTGTGTTCGAGCGAGTTTAATCTCTATTGCCGCTTAAATCGTCATCGGAATTAAATTAGACGACGTGCGAATCAGCCATCATGACATCAATTTAAAATGTGGAAATCTGCATGAATTTTTCAGAATTCTCTTAACCGCGTTTTCGATCCCGACTCGTAGCGCAGCCATTGTAATTTCCATGCTAAAGTACTGCAACCTGAAATGCTGGCCACTTTTTTTTTCACGGAGTCTAATTTCGTGATGTGGGATATTCCGGTAGTGCTCTACTCACATTTTAAGTTGAAAAAGCTGGAGATGCAAATGAATTGAAAGTCCAAACTCTTAATGAGAGTTGAGAGTTTGGCTTTCTCTCAAATGCTTGTTAGTCTTGCTTGAACATCTCTCAACGTTCTACTTCTCTTAAGTAGCTTTTCGGCATTTGAAGAGAAGTAGCCCACGGTCAACAATGTCTCCTTATGCCTCCGTTTACACACGTTTATTATACGTGACAGCCTGTTATTGGTAGGTTACCCAATTGCTGGATTTAAATAAAAATCATTTGTTTCCATTTTGTTCATTTTCGAATTAGTGTTTGACTTGCATTAAATTTTTTTTCTTTTATCATTCTACCGACTCTAGGGTACTTAAAAAACCCGAGCCGCTCAGTTCTGTTACAAATACTTACTACATCTTCCCATCAATCTCGATCATTACTATTTTTATATAAAATACGAAGAAAAGTAGCGCCATAAGCAAATTATTGAGTGTATAAATGGTTTATTTATGTGTGTTCTCTATGATCTACAACGATATAATGGAAGGCCTTTTTATACAAGGTCCTTCGACGTTCCCTAATATCTGAATCGCAAAATATGTCCCTTCTTGATTCAAGGTCGTTCCGCAACGTTCGTTTCTACTGGATATATAATTTTTTTACGAATCACGACTCGTGGATTTTGAGTTTCTTTGTAACAGGATTTGGAGGAAGTACTTGAAATGCATTGGCCGTTCATTTGTCTCATTCTCCGCCCCTTCCACACTTCACGTGAACTCGCACGCACGCTCACACGAGGCACTAATGCCGTCAAAGCGGAATTAATGAGGCGTGCATTCACGTGCATCCGCTGGGTGTAGTCGGGAGTGAGGAATGTACTCCGCCCTTTCTCCCCGTGTGCCGGCCCTCATTCTCCCCTTTTAGTCGGCCGCCTCTCTTGTTTGGGCTCGCATAATACATGCCGCTTCCCCCTTACCGCAACACTCCCACTCCGAGTTAATTCGCCTTTATGTTCGCTCTGTAGTTCTCCCCGCTTCGTTTTGGGAGAGACGATGTGTTTTAGTTGCCCCCATGGCCGTTTTATCTATGCCGCCAATGGCGTATTCATCGCCTATTCATGAGGCGTGTTTTTCACCTGTCAGAGCGCCCACACATTCGTTAGTTATGGTTAAAATTCTCGGATGGTACCCATTGGCGAGGGTCACTCGATGGCTCCTTAGCGGACATTACTTGATTGGGGAGTAGGTAAGTGTGGCATGAAGAAAGAGATCAACTTTCTTCCGAAGGAACCTTCTTGACTTGTCAGAGATTCCAATAGTATTGCATCAACATAGAGGCAAACATCGTTGTGCCTTTTATTGTTCAATTATTAGCACATAATTCTTGCTAGCCGCTGCGGAGAGATTAACTCCTAAGGGGTGAGCTTCTATTTGTCCCTGTTACAAAAATATGTTATGCTCCCCTCTAGATCATGCCAGGCAAGAATAAATGGCCTAGGATAAATTTAGGTCTCATCTCAATGCCCGAGATATGTGTAAGATTAGCTGTTAACATTAGGAACTCGTTCCACTTTTGAATTCTAAGGCTGCAGTCAATTTCGCACTGAGGGAATGTCTTAACTATTTAATGATGGAGGGTATCCTTTGCAGTGGCTAGTCCCCTGTTTTCCAGGTACCATTGGATTTCGTTCCCTGTTGTATTTTTGGGTGATAACAATGGAAAATGCGTACAAATCATCTTGTCCATTTTTTATGTTTCGTAGAAGTTTTTATTCCCGAAATTGTTCATATCTCATCTCGAAGTAATATAAATATGATGGGTCATTTATTCTTTTAATGCCTTCAAAAGTATTATACTCTTTCGCTAATGAGCGAGAATATCATTCGGTTGGACTGGCGACTGCTTTAGATGATTTAAAATCTGCTGAGGATCGAATGACTCGCCAACTTCTTGAAAATTTTTATCCGATTTCGACATCAAATGCCAATCTTGAACCCTCTTAGGCTGTGGCCCTTGTAGCGTATCCTGCTCGATCCGATGGAAGGCTATCTCTCTCTCTCTACGACACGAATTTCCTCGGTTCGACAAGCAGCTGTTTCCTCTCCCGTGTAATGTACACGACCTTCGCGAACTGCTTGGGATAGGAAGAGAATCGTTAATGCGTCAGTCATCACGTCTTTCGATCGGGGAGCAAGTGACGGTCGGTCAGCCCCATCGCGTTCGAGCCTTCTTTCTTTCCTCTCTCTCTCTATCGCCGTCTCCAATCCTCCCCCTAAGCGATTCGACTGCCCACATCGTGTAGACCTCGCTCCGTTTCCTTTTGATCAGCGGCGCGGCAGATTTTTACCCCCCCGTGCTCTCACCCACTCAGCATTTCATGGCCCACCGACTGCACTCACACTCGGATGGACGCGAGCGCAACACGCCGTCCGGGCTCAGTTTTATTTTGCTCGGACCGAAAATTGCCGTGGTCCGTTGTCGACTCCCCGGCTCTCTTGTGATCCGATGGAATATTTTAGTGTTCGGCAAGGTCGTTCTTTCTCACTGCCGCTTCAATGTAACCTGGCTCAAAAATAGTCGTGTTCACTGTTGCCAGGGGAGAAGGAATGTGCGATAATCGTTTTTGTAATTAGTGTTTTGATGTATTGAGACGTTCGAACATCATTAATCTCACCTTTATTAAAATTAAACCTTTTTGTGTTTTTTTAAGAAGTATCTCGTGCTACCATCCACCTTTTCTATTTAATGACGATGTTATCTGTAGAAATGTTGACTTTTAGTGATTTGATAGTGCCGCAGACTTAATTATTCACGTGGTGTATTTTATGTTTTCAATTCATTTCTGCATTTCTAATTGAACTTTCTTTTTTTTACAGGTGAGTACTCAGTGGCCAAAAGGCAGATCCGCTTCAACCATCCGGTGGTTTCTGCTAATTGTAAGTTACGCATTCAATGTTTTCCTGGGCATATGGGTTATTTCCCCAGAGAGGGATGTTCAGCGAAGATTTTACCAGCTGTTCTCCTTGGTGACATCGGCGAAGAGTGCAAAGGAATGGTTGAAGTGGAAAAGAACGATAATACCGAAGAACTCTCTCCTTGCAAATCTGCGTGTGCTATTTCTAGCGTTGGTTGGAACTACCACAATAAAATGAGTAGATTGATGTTGTTTCCTTTGTAAATCGGAGTTGTCTGCCTATGGGTGGTGGATATTAGGGGAAAGAAAATACTCATTCGTTTTATCAGAGATGGGGTAATAACTTTCGAGTGGACTAATATATTATTCGCTTTCCGTCTTCATGTAGGTCGATGCTGTACTGGGGTGGGTCATTTATTTTTCTGAATATGGTGCGGTCCAGTGGAATGTCATTTGTGACTCTCTTCGCGCTTAGAAGTTATGACTAATGATTCATGTAAAGCGAGAGAAAGTCTCACTTATACCTCAGGCGTGACTTTCCATCTGTGAGGTTCTTTCAGTGCCCTTGCGAAATTCGTTGCATCCGCGTCTCGTTGCATACAGCCTCATAAAACTTTTTTCTGAAAGGTGTCCTTAGTAAACTGCTTGAATGAATTAATTTTTTACTCTTCGTCACTCACGTGACATACCTAAATTATTTGTGTTTTCTTCTTAATAATTTTAATTAGTCCAATACGCACGTTGACTGCGTGCTTTCCTAAACTTGTGTTTTCTGCACGCTAAATGATCTTTCTACTGCAAAGATTTGTATATTGTTTTTCGTCCTTATTACCCAATTTTTATTTTCTTCTACTCTTCTTGCGAGGAAAGACTGCTCTTTTCCAAATACTCTTTCATGATAAGTAAATAAGTAATGCCTCTTAAGCGCAAGGTTGGAAATCTTGTTTTAAAACTGATGGGGAGTCACAGGTTGGTTCTTATTTTTCGTGCATGACCTCAACGATTAATCGTTGAGGTCATAATCATAATCGTTAATCATAAAATTAATGAAACCATGCGTAACTCAAATATGACTGAGAATTATGGTTCGACCTGGGTTTTATTACTTTATGGATATTTCCTTGATGTATTCCTTATTTAGAATTCGGAAATAACGAAAAAGGGTATTTGTCAAGGTACAGTTTAAAAGTGAATTAGTAGTGATAAGGTATAGTATGACGGCAAGGTAATTATCTAATGAAACTGAAGATCTTGAAGTCTTTTAAACATTATGGCAACCATTTTATGTTCATTCTTTGCTGTGAATAATTCCGGGATGTTAATTATTCCTCTTTAGTACCACCCGTAGGAGCACCCACCATCATTCCGCGGTATCAAACGTACTCTTTTAAATTCCCCACAATCATCGTTTACTTAACGGATATTGGATTATTTCATTGCTTGAACTGCTGTCGAGATGATATATACTCCTTTATACTCTTCTCGATGAGAGAGAATGTTGTTGGATGTCCAACCATTCACTTCCTACTCATTTTTGAAGGGAATTATTAACCGGCTGGTGTGAGGAGTGAGAGTATTCACGCCTACTACATAGGGTTGAACACCCATTACGTGTCATGGCACATCAAGAATAATGAAAAATTGCTCGGAGAATTCCCTGTGTATCAGCTTATCTTTTGCTTTGGATCAGGCGAACGCGTACCCGTTGATACATGAAATGATTGTCTGCAATCGAAGCAATCATTCAAGTTACTTGCTCGTTGATTCACTCACCCCATATCCACCGATACCGTTGTTGAAAGTTTCTTCTTCCCCATCCCTGTACGATCTAAGTTCTATGGGCTGCCCAGAAGCACCCGAAAGAAAATTTTACCCAGTTTTGGCGACGTGCCGCCTTAAATTTGGCACAAGATACACGCGGCTGAATCCCTATTGGCTTGCAGGCAAACACCTTATTTTGTTTACTCTTGACCTTCAGATAAGCTTCTCTTGTGAATTGACACGCAAGCCTATTTCTAGTGCTGATGTTTTTCGCGGACCTGTAAAAAAGGCATTAGGGCGATGGGAAGAGGCCGTCGATCGGTTTCCCTATACCATTATGAAAGCAAATGGATGGCTAAACTCCTACCTACCGCGCTGATTAATCATCTTCCTCCAGACTCGTGGTCGGAAATTGAAGGATAACATTTGCGCGCACCACCTCATCCTGTTGGGTCGACTGGCAAGATATTTCTCATTGCACGGCGAATAATTAGCCCAAGTGCACCGCGGTCGTGACGAATAAACGTGCGCTGGCGCGTCACGAGTGATCGGCTGTGGGCGGGTCGACCCACGCGGCCAAGGCGACGACACCGACGAAGATGTATATTTCTTGGTGCGCGGAGATAAGATTTAATTTCTCTCCCTCTCGCTTCCCACGCTCGCGGACGTCGTTTAATCTCGTCCCGGGAAGACGCGGTGTCGGCGGAGGCGACGCGACGGGCTTCGGGGCAATCCTCCCCGCTGCGGCGGCCTCCCGTTCGGTTATCCTTCTCTCGGCCGGCTAATGAATCGGTGGGCGAACAACTTTTCCGGTCGGCGGTCTATGATGAAGAGGACCTCTCGCGCCGAAGGCAGCCCTCCCTAGCAATCCGCGCAAGACTTGCAAGTCTGCAGCGGCGGTTTCGTCCAACGCGACGTCTTCTTCAACTGGGGTTCGGCCTCGCGACTATCCGGTTGCGACTCGTTCCATCCGGGGTGGCATTCAATTCGATTCAAGTCGATTGTTGATCCGTGAGCGAGGCGGGTTCTCCCCGGTCATGCTCGACATCGGCCATCCTTCGAATTCTGATGTGTAGCTGGTCGCGGTCCGTACTTTTAAGGAGGTTGCCTCGCGACTGCTTGAGTCAAGTTGTCTAAGGAATCTTATTAATTTAAGTACGAGTATATGCCTGCTAAGTGATCCTTACTTCACAAAGAAAATTACCTAAGCTATTGAAAGTCATAAGTATCACAAGAAATACGATGTAAAGTCGAAGAATTTATTTTTTATGATAATTTTAATCGGCTCGACGATGGAGTCAATTCAGCATTTACTTTACAAAAATAAATTCATTTATTCAATGACTTTACTAATGTATAACACCAGAATATTACTATCAAACGTTATGTTATAATATTTCTTGAAATATTGTTTAATATCTCATTAGTAATGATATTATTCATACGCCAACCATTTTGCTACAGCGACCGCAGCGCCACTTGAAGTCAACTACCGCATTTCGTCTGCTATAAGCGCATAAATTGGTGGATTTAGTGAAAAATACGGTGGGTTGATGCCTTTTTATTCGTGTCATTTTATTCCTTGTGAAATTACGCATAAAATATCAGTTTTTTGCAAAAATGACATGTCACTATGATATTTTTAAACGTTATATTCCCATGTGACGGCCATTATCGCCGTTAATCGTATGTCGTTTCAAATGCAATT
This sequence comes from Platycnemis pennipes, assembly GCA_933228895.1. Classification (NCBI taxonomy): domain Eukaryota; kingdom Metazoa; phylum Arthropoda; class Insecta; order Odonata; family Platycnemididae; genus Platycnemis; species Platycnemis pennipes. The sequence goes on from OW121848.1 coordinate 123,571,002, forward strand.
TGTGCAAAAAGGAGTATGGGTTGGTTTAATTATCTTTACTTTATTAGATAGAGGAACTTCAGTTCTATAAGTGCTGAAAATATTTAAAAAATGACATGACTTTCACTTTTCGGATCAACCTCCTTAAATACGTCATTAGGACAGAGCGGGAGAGTTGGAGCGCCTCATTTATTTTCCGTGGTCATAATACCCCGCAATTTAGCATAACTGACTTGTCGTTATTAAGGGAGATGGTAGGTCAGACTATGTATGCCATTTTTAAAGACTTGGTTTATTGCTGTTACTATGATATGAAAGATACACCTAAGATCTTTTGCACCAATATACATAAAATTATAGTTTATTTTATTTGGGGCGATATTGATACTAAATTTTCCCTTTACACACGTAACCCCTTATAATAAATATGTTAGTAGTTGGGTATCATCATCACGGGTCACAATCCAAATTTCGCTTTGACGCAGTTCTCCACACGATCCTTATATCAGTTAGCCTCTTTCTATCTACGTAACTCTTCTCTTTCACATCCTTAATGACTTGCGCTTTGTATTTCATGCAAGGTTTCCTTTTCAATTCTTCCCAATCAATTTTCCTTCAATGATCTTCTTCATCAAGTCATCATGTCTCAACATATTGTCGATTAAGTTAAGAAGGATTTTTGGGAACAGTGGAGGGGTAGAGAATAATCTGGCGTTGCCATTGGTGTACTCAAATCGAAAAATGCTAAGGGTTTTACTGTTTAACGTCCCGTCCTGCGGACGGAGTTCTGAACTTCAAGTACTCTCGCCTCACTTGGAACTCAACTGGGAATCGATGTGCTACCGCAACCACAATTCAAATCCTCTGGGTCCTTGGGATGGTAAGACAGTGCTCTATGTAGCACACGAATCCGTTCTCCTATTTTTTATATTGGGATATAAGTATGATTTTTTTATGAGAGCCGATTTAAGTGAAGTTTAACCCGACGTCGGCCTTAGCCCATTCTTAACTTATGGAGGTAATGGATATTAAAGCAGGTAGTGGTTCTCCACTTATTTCTATTTTATTTTTTTAATTTTAAAGAAAGAAAATCACATACAGCAATGATGCCATTTTATAGTGGCCAATAACAGCTACATAAATTTTTTAACTTGTACAAGAAAAAAAATAAAAGTAACAGGAAACAAATAGCAGGGAAGGCTATTCTGGGACAGATGCGAAATAGAAAGGCTAACGAACAATTTAACTGGGAGTGCAAAGGGATCAAATTGTCTTGTGGGAGGGAATTCAATAGAGAGGAGAGACGGAAGAAAAGAAAACGTTTGGTAATCGAAAGTCTGGGAGTGGGCACATGAAGTAAAGGATGAGAACGGGTGGGGCGGGATGGTACTTTGAAGTTGACAAAGGAGAGCAAATCGGGGCAGTCGATGGTGGAATTGAGAATATTATATATTAGTTTTAAGTCTGCTGTGAGTCCAAGGGTGCTAAGATTAGGCATGGAGAGGGAGGAGAGAATAGTATTGGTGGACATGTTACGAAAATGCGGTAATCTATTTTAAACTATTTTAGCAAAGAAATTGCAGACACAGTCCAGAGATGAGAGATTATACAACATCTGCCACCGCCAGGAATCGATAAAAGCCCCGGGGATGGGGGTCAGTACGCTAGCCACCACTCTTCCACTCACTGAACTCACTTTTGGCTTTGAGTTATTTGGTTTTCGTGTTCCCTCAGTATTTATGTACCCTTTCCACCGCCCCTCGGAGCCTATCGTCAGAATCCATTTGAAATGTATCCATTTATCAAGAAAAAGATCGATTTCGATCCTTGGAAATCTCCACCCACAAGTGTAATGATTCCTCACGGCTTAAACGAAGTGGACCGTTAAACTACCGATGCTTAACTCTCGAGGCGGTCTCTCTTTTTTGCGAAATGTTGGGAAAGATTCGCGCCAACCCGCTTCTGCGGAGGCATTGAAGCGGTCGAGGAGTTTTCGTCCGTTGCGCAAGCGCATCGCGGAACAAGGATATTCCTATCGTCCACCCGGAAAAAACGACTAAATGAGTGGTTGCGTCGAAAATTTTCCCACACCACCCCCAGAGCGGAGCGTTCCGTTTGAGACGGGAGACGGATGGTATCCCTTAACCCCGTGAACGAGAGAGACCGAAAATATCTCCGTCCTTTCCCGGGAGTCAATCAATCTAGACTCGCGCTCGTCCCACAATGGAAGGCGGTGGGAGGGAGAGAGATTCTTTCTAATTATAAGCTTTTGGAGAAGATTGAGACGAAGAAAGATGGAAATAGAGTCGGGGAAAGAGGGGGGGGGGGGGGGCGTCATCCGTCTCTCTCATTTCTGTTTGCCGACCATCCCCTTCTCATCTGTCCGTCGCCCCGAGGACGGATGTTTTCGTGAGTTTCGAATTCCCCCCTTCCCCACGCCGCCCCCTCGTCATCGCAGGGGTTCTCTCATCTCGCGGAGGCCAGCCGGGAATTCGTACGAGTGCGTCTGTCCTTTTGTGTTAAAAGGATTGCCGTCGAAAGCGCATTACCCGCGTCGGTCGTGTCGGGTCCCTTGCCTCGCCGACCAGCCGAGTCCCTCGCAGGGATGTGACCCGGAAAGGCACGTTACGTTTCGTGCCGTACCTGCGAGGCACCCGAACTTTGAATGAGACCGAAACCTTCACCGCGGGTGGTTTATAGTACCAACTGACCTGTCACACTATAGTTTATAACTTCTTAAAGTTAAACATAAATCGCACAGTTATCACAGTTCAAATTTTGAGGCTTTACTTTGTGGAACCACTCGATTGGAAATGAAAAACCACTTTGTACGTTCCACACAAAGATTTTATTGGGATCGATCATGGTTTCGATAAAATATGTCATTATCATTATATTACCTTGATAATGACATATTTTGTCTAAACCATGGTAGAACCCAATAAAATCTTTGTGTGGAACGTACAAAGTGGTATTTCATTTCCGCACAATATATGTTCATCTTTGTGTTGTACTATTCACGTTGATGAAAATTGTTTTTTAAACAGAGTTATACGATATATATTAACCATTTTACGTGCATTAGTAAACCAAGCCAGTTTAATGTACATTAAATTACTAAAGCATGTAAATTGGTTAATATCTATCGTATGACTGCGATGAAAAAACCATTTTCATCGGCGTGACTAGTGCAACACAAAGATGAGCATAGATTATTGATTTATGTTTAACTTTAAGCAGTTATGAACTATAGTGTGGCTGGTCAGTTGGTGTTATAAACCACCCGCGGTGAAGGGCTCGGTCTCATTCAAAGTCGAGGCTTGGACTCCGAGTTCGGGTGCCTCCGCGGGTCCGCGGAGAGGCGAGAGGTGGAGGAGGAGAAAGGGTGCTCAGGAGTGAGAGTATGTACATACGTATGTATGTGCGATATTGTTGGGCAACGAGGTCGGGCAAGCGGAGTAGTCAGGCGCCTCCCTCACGAGCGGAATCCCCCCGTCCCCCGGGAGGCAGGAGGGAAGTGGGGAGTGAATCATCGGAAAATAACCGTCGTAAATTTTCGTCGAGCCTTTGATTGCATTATCCTGCCGTCAATTGGAAGGGGCGTGGTGGGGGGGGACCTCCCAGGTTCCAGCCCCGAAGATTAAAAATCGCGCCCCCGCTCCCAACTACCGTGAGAACGAGTTTTTATTTTTCAATCCGGACCCGTTTCCTTAAGGAGCGCGTGCAGCAATCGGGTTTGACGGAGTGGTAAATGCACTCTTTATTTTCCCGCGGAGCCGTCAGCTCGGGTTCTCCTCGCTCGGGCGGGCGCCTTAAGTGTATTCGGAGAGAGGAGCTTGATATCTGCGTCTCGGCCTCGATTAAATTGTTGTGGGAGGTGCGCGACCTCCGAGATAATCTTCGCCGGGAGGTGAATGAAGATACGGGCGTTTATCATCGAAGTATGTACCTCAGCCCTCAAAGATAATGCCTTCCATTGTTTTTCAGCAGTGAAAGTGGTTTGTGCATTCTGTAAATGCATACCTCTTGATTCATTTTATGGGAAATGAAAAATGGAGAAGCAAATGAAATTCGAATTGAAATTTCACACCTGAATGCATTTCGATGCCTATCTAACTCTGAGGGGATCATTTAAAATGACCGATTTTAATTCATTTTGATGAATCCTATAGATTTACATGTTCCAAGGACGCTTTGAGATCGATAGGATGTATTGAACAGTCCAATTAAAGGGAATTCCAGTTGTTGACCCAAGTTAGTGTTTAACTGGAGTGAGTTTTTACATCTGGAATCAGGAGTTAAGAAGCCATGAGTGGGGTAATATTGACACTGTGGTAGTATTACTCTCCTCGAATAAATGGCTATTTTTTTATTAGGTGAGGCAAGGGTACAGGTTATATTCAGAATGAATTCTGAGTTCGATTCCGTTTAGGTTTTTCACATGATATCCAATCGGCAATGGTAATACGAATGATAAGCTCGCATTCACCCGCATTCGAAAATCTGATAAGCTATTCCACCATCCACGCACTGGACCTGCATCTCCCCCTCGATATATACCGTGATGATGCCTCGTCAGTCCTTAATTTAACGTACAATTTAGCTCCTTTTGGAGGTCGATTTGATGCAGTTGTTAGAATACTGGCCTCCCACGACGAGGGGCCAGGTCCTAATCCAGGCAGGGGAAGATTATTTTTCATCCATAAACCCGACTCTACCTAAGTGCTTTGTGAAGAGCACTTCGAGTTCAGTACTCCGTCCATCGGATGGGACATTCAGCTGTGGTCCCATTGGTCCCTTTCGTTAAGAGCAGGCTAATGCCAATACCGAATTTTTCTCCGCACTTCCTACTTGCCCTTCCACTCCCATCTAAATATCTTTCCTCCCGGTCCGAAGCACCATTGAGTGCGGGGACAAACTTGAAAGTCACAGATGATTCAGCTTCCTTTGTTTGAAAACAGTGAAGTTAATATGTGTTCCCTTGGTCCGAGAGAGGCGAGTTTTATTCTTCCTTTCAACTCTTGCCAAGTTCCAATTTTAGTCCTCAAAGCATAATATAAACAAATAATAGCAGTAGCCTCTCCCTCGGACAAAGTAATCGGCGGCGTACGGTAATATCAGGGGTCATACCGTCGTATTCATTAACAATGAGAGTAGATTAGTTCTAGCCGATGCGTAGGTAAAATGTTGATGTCAGCGGACGAAGGTTTATGAGATAGAGGTTGTTGAACCTCAGCCAATCCCGAGAGGCGGGTATAATTTGTTTCTCAGCCAACAATGACTTCTATCTCCTTTCACCTCTAAAATGCTCGCCGCCCTCCTTACATGAGCGAGATTCGTGACTCATCCAGTTCCCGCTCGCCTATAAATACTAGGCATCATATTATATCAGCATGAGATTTTGGCCCCACGAGCCACGGGAGATTTAAGGGGGCGTGCCACCGTCTTCATGGGGTGGGCTGTATCCCGCCTTCCCTCGCGTCTCGCCCCCCGCCCACAACCCCAGCGCCGTTCCGCCTTGCCTTTTCCCGAGGAAGGCAAATTTTTTAAGGCTCGTAGATACATCTCGATTGGCCCGTAGAGAACGCTATGTAATCTTCGGAGCGTATTGGGTTAGGTTAAACTTGTATTGGAGAGTGAGGGGACGAAATTGCAGTCCAATTACTCCTCCGTTCCCCGTATGTGATTCTCGGCGTTGATAAGAATGGCGGAGAATGCTGTAAAAAAAGGAAAGGACGCATCGAATGTGTATTCTCTTCTGAAGGCCGGCTCGATTTTTTGCCTTACTGTCGGGATTATTACCTGACGGTTGTTAACTCGAAGGAAACAAGAATCGTCCACCAAAGGGGGTGACGCTTGCTGTTTTGTCGCGCGTGGGATCGCGGATAGAAGTTGAATTATCGACCAATAAGGTAAACGATATGCGCAAATTGACGCAAGAACTTAGGACGAAATTCTTGTTTTCTTTGCCCCGAATATATGTTTTCACATATAAATGAGTTGCTTCTGGGTATTATGGTTTCGAGCGTCTTCTCTTATGTTAGTTTGTCGTCTGCTTCAAAGTGGATCACTAAGAAGCTCAAAAAGATGCTACGACACTGGATGTGGGGTAACTGTGAGGTAAGTCAATCTGGCGCGAGTTCTCCTCAGGCACTTATCAGAATATAAGACCTCGACGAGGATCTTGAACATGACACTCAGCATCCGAACTTGTCGCATTTTTTTCAAGCATCAATGGTATGCGGGCCAGTTTCGTAGTGCTATCGTTGCTTTCCTTCTCATTGGAAGCTATCGACAGCTAAGATCATGTCTGCAATCGAGAATTTTTTAGTTAGTTGGGCTTAGGCTGTAGTTTCTTGGGCACAAGATAGTGAAGGGCTTGGGTATTACCCTCCTATTAAGGGAGCATTCCAAAACTTCCCCATCAAAGTTGACGTCCCCTTCTACGGTCGGAGTACTGAACGCCATATGGTACTCAAATAGGGGTCGGTATTCCATTGGGAAATCTGCCTTTACCGGATATCTAATCGGGCTCCCGAGGGGGTGGGAGGGGAAGTCGAGTCTTAAAGCCACTTCACTGATCCCATCACCAATATCATTTTGGTGTTCTTTGATATACACCTCCGGAGGCAATAGTAGTCGCAGGTCATTGAAAGTTCGTTCTTAAATAGGTTGTTTTTAGCATCGAAGACTATGATCTGAGGAGAAAGTTATTTGATTGTCTCGAGGCAGTTGCTTTGACGCAGTTGAATTCTAGATTTGGGACGGAGATGGGAATTGCGTCCTGGTTTTTCCAACGACGGCGGTTATCGTGTGCTGTGTTATGTGCATTTCGTTTCCATCACGGAGAAGTGGAACCTTGGGATATTTTATCGCTTCAGCTCTTCGTAGGCGTCCAACGGGATCTGGAAACCACAAAGCCTCGAGGGCGATAGAAAATCCCGTGTGCGAGTATCGCAAATGAATCGCAGTAGCGATGCAATCCAATTTGCCGGAAATACCAGCTCCGTCGACATGGCGTCAGCACCCGTGGATCGCGATCCCTGCATCTGCGCGGATTCCCGACGAAGGAAAACACCTTTGGTGTGCTGGAGGGGTCGGTGGTGGCGGTTGAATCGTCCCCTGGACCAAGCCAACCGCGTTGCACCGCGAAATCGTTGCGGCAGCGGAAAAAGCGGATATTCCCTCTGCAAAAACGTCGAGAGAGGAGATGGGAAAGTGCGGGTGCTGGACCAATGGTGCACGTCGGCACCTCCCTTTCTCAATCCGGGCGGCGTAATTCATCCGTAATGCCACACGGCACAAACGACCGGGGAAGGGGAGGATTGATTCGATATCCCCCTCTCGTTATCCCCACCGCCTCCTCCCCGCCCTCTCTCTCATTTTCCTCGCCAACCGTCCGTCAGTCACCCTTTAACCCTTTCTTCCTTTCCGATACGCCCCTCGATTCGTCATTTTTTTCGCTCCCTCTCCCCCCCAAAATTCGAAGCGAAGGTTTATGTATATGTGTGTGTGTGTGTGCGGGTGGGGGGTCAGGAGAATGGAGAAGGGGGACTCGTCAGCGTGAGCTCACTTGCGTCGCTGATTGGGCGTTGCCCAACGACCGTGACGTGTTGATTGGAATGTCGTGGCGAGCCGGTGTGGAGAGCGCGTCCCCGTGGATTACACTTGCGTGCGTGTACTTCTCTTTCGCAAGAGGAGAAGAGAGGGAAGGAATGGAGGTGCAGGAAGGAGGAAACGAAGTGGTGGTGGCTACTTAAAAACTCTCCGCGTGGGTGGTGAGGGGTGATGGCGTGCGTCCTTCGGGCGTCGGTGGACGCCTCCTCGGAGTGGTTGGGAGACGAATCGGGATAAGTGCGCACGTCCTCCTCGCAAATTTTTGGATCCGCGGAGTCGAAACGCGAGGTGCGTTTGACGCGACTTGTAAGGCCGGCGTTAAGGATTGGTAATTCGAAAGGGATCGTTAGCGATTAAGGCGTGAAATTTTTTTCCCCAGAATTTTCATCATATTTCGTCGTCCTCGCACGTCTTCCTTAGTTTTTTGTATGCGACGCCTAGTTCATAGGATTAAAGTGCGTGCTTTTCAAGATGTCAAGAATCTACGCCAAGGTGCGAATTCATTTTCTAGGATTTATAATACATAACATATTGTCCTGTATTACTGGATTCTCGCGGCGTATTTTAGTTTTATATCTACTATAATTTAGTTTTATATCTATTTTTCCTGGAATCGGAATCAATTAGGTCATTATTCTATTATTTTTCGATTATTTGGGCTACTAAAGCCGCATATTCAGTGACGAGAAGCATTTTTTAATGTTTCATGAGAGGGCTTCTCAATACTTGAACGGGTTCTCGTAAACGCCTGATGTAAAATGCAATTGTTTACGGTATCAGCATCTTGAAGCACTATTAAAGCACGGAAAATGAAAATAGCTTGGCGAACTCCACAAGAATTTTATTCGGACGACCCGGGTTTCTACACTTCGTGACATCTTCAGGTGATGGTCTCCTTCCCCCATATCACTCCAGAAAACATTTCCTCGCCTATTAAAGCAAATGTTTTTTTTTTTAATTTCACGATAATTAGGAACAACCAGAAATGCATCAGCGAGTAAATTTGCCTATAGCGGTGTGTAGCAATCTCACGGAAATTTTGCTGGTTAAATGTTATACGAACACATTTTGAGAGTTAGAATGAATGACGTGAGGATTTTACGTACTTCACATTATGGATGCGTAACTTATCAAGCGCATTATGGCCTGCGTGGATGGAAATGATATGAACTTTTATGTCAGCCCTTCGCAGTTATTTTTCAGTCGTACATAGTGGTGTGTCACAGAATATCTTTCGCATTTCTAGCATAATTATGATGGCATAAAATCATGGATGGGAGGGATTTGATACGTCCGGCAGAAATTTTATTACCATTGCGCCATGAATCTCGAAACTCATCGTTTAAGAGATTCTATGGAGCGTGGCGCCGGTTGTTATTGTTATTATTGCCATCATTTGTTGCTGAGGTCACCGCGACCTTCAAAGCGTCAGTTTAAACACTCTACTCGTTCCCTCGTGAGCCATTCAAATTTGCTCCGCGCGGAAAGTGGTCAAGGTGAGGACCGCCGGTGCGTCCCATTGTGACGGCTTGTCGGTCGGTGGTGAGACACCGCACCCGCGGTGGTCGTGCTCCTGGACGCGGGGGCGTGGGAGGAGACAAGTGGACGGTGGCCTCATTTCTCAAAGGTCTTCGCGTATCTCGTCAAGAGATTCATGTCGGTCCTGGATGTGATCAAGGTGGCTATCGAGTCTCGGGACGTCTATACTGAGGAGCAAACCACCCTTATTCCCCCCTTTCCCAGATTAATTCTTCCCATAACCTATACATCCCTACAAATAAAATTTCACTCTATCACACACCCAAATGACCTATTACCTTATCTATGTAAACCCTAAACAAAATAACCTTTCTCCGCCTAATACCAAAAATTCAACCAGCCGCTTCATCCTAAAGAAATCCAAAACCATCACTACCTGCCTAATACTTCTCTTCGCCCTCTCTGCTTAAAAAAATAACTTACAACCACTGTGAAAACCTCATATTACCATGGGAGGGAGAAGACAAAATAACCTTTCTCTGCCTAATACCAAAAATTCAACCACCCGCTACATCCTAAAGAAAATCCAAATCCATCACTGCCTACCTAATACTTCTCTTCACCCTCTCTGCTTAAAAAAAAACTTACAACCAATGTGAAAACCACATATTACCATGGGAAGGAGAAGACTTATGCGTCTCTGAACATCCTCGACATACCATCCTACCACGGCCAGCAAGGGCGAGAGCCCGTATTGGTGTTACAGGTTTACTGCAAAAGGCTCGAGGTCTGTCTGGTGATCGCTCGATCCTCGTACCGTTAGTGAGCGACCCGGAGTGATTTTTATCCTCTGCTTTAAGAGAAAATCGGATGATCGAAGGAAGTGGAATTTCTTGATATGGGTTTTCGGAAGTGTATCTGATCGAGGGGTGCACGGAGGGATACTTGATTTTATCGTAAATGTTGTTCCTATTCGTGATCTAACGAGGTAAAATATTGTTGAACGGAGGGCACATTATTTTGGACTGACTGACTCTAGTGGTTAAGGTGCTGGCTACCTCACGAAAGTTCCGGGTTCGAACCTCAGTGGTGGTGGAGATTTTTGTGTTAGAATACTGGTCCCTACTTGAGTGCCGTGTGGACAGCACTTCAATCGTTCTACACTCCATTCGTGGGATTGCTCGGGGTGTTTCTTTGAGAGCAAGCTAATGCCAACGTCGGGTTTCTATTCACCCTTCCTCCGCTTCCACCGATATTCACCCATTGGCCAATCGTTAATAGGGCTACTCCTCTCTGTAGTAGAACACTTCCTCCTGATGACAAATACCAACATAATAATACTTAGCCTTCCATGGTGCGATCAAAAATTACTTCTCTAGTCTTACAGAGGGTAGTGGTGGCCTGGTGGGTAGAGCACTGAGCTACTGACCGGAGGGTCCCGGGTTCAAATCCCGGCGTGGCCCAGGGCCCAGGGAAAGGAACTGGCCCCCCTACCCTGAATGTGTGAATTTCACACGCCATTGGCTTAGTACGGGGTGAGCTCTACTCTCACCTATCAAAGACCAACCTTCGGGTTGAATCACTGAGTGAGTGAGTGTGTCTTACAGATTTATATGGCCATCTCTCTCCCGTACAATTCTGTATTTTTACGTTTTTAACCATCCTCTTTCTTGCCATAACTCCAGTATTTTTCTAGTATTTTTTACACCTCAAATGTATATTTAATATTTGTTGATGACTATGGATACGAGTCACTGATGGTCATCTGGCTAGAGCCCGGCATTCATATTATCGTGAGTGTATTACAGTTCGGTAGTTTTGAAGGAATGTGACTGAAGCACTTCATTTCGTTCCTGAAAATTTTCGAATATATTTTCTTCACTCCTAAATTATGTAGATTCTTATCTCCTTAATCATTCCTTGGTTTGCGGAGACTTCACATCTATAGCTTGTCGAGTTTTTTGTCTCTGACAATGAGGCAGTGAAGGACGTTTTCAATTTGGCTCAAAAATGTGTTCAGCAGTCTGTGCAGTGGAATCCCTTTCTGTTTACAGGATCCGGATTCATTTTCTTCCCGAGCTCATGGAGAGACTTTAAAGAACGTGAGAAAATAATAATGTTACCATATCAATTGAACGTGACATCCTGGTTCCGTTCCGTCTGTCCTTGAATGCGTGAGGTATTTTTATAGCATACCTATTAAGAGCATTCTAATTTATCTCTTGACTTCTCTCGGCAGTGTACGAGTATCTCTTAAGCGCCTTTCCGTTTCGTCTTTACAATTTATCTGGTGTTACTGTAACCTGGGGATCCATTCGTAATTCCAGCCAGTTTCTCCCACCCAGAAGTAAATTCAATCATCATTTTTATCTCTTGCTCTGTTTTTTGTGTGCTTAAAGTATGATCTTTGCATTGTGTAGCCATCCATGCCCTATCGCCCCGTAATCTCCGTATCTCCTCTTACATTCGCATGTTTGAGAAAATATTCTTTATTGAATTTATGGCAAGTTGTCTCGTATGTTAAATTCTCGTGAGGGGAAGGATTCCTCCGCGTTATTCTTACACTTCCCTGGGTATGGGTCGAAGAGTGCTACTTTCCCATTGGATCGCAGGAAGAGGTTGGGGTGGGAGGCTTTCGAAAATAGCCCCAGAGCTTTCCGTATTTGTTGCCTTATGTCATTCCCCCACCAGTATTAAATGACGCAAATGACCTCACCATTATTGAGCCTCTTATCGGAAGGCCGCTAAGATTTTCCGACGCCCGCTCCTCCTCCCTCATGCGGGCGGTTACGTGAAATAAAACCCAAAAATTCCGCTCTCGGAAGCCATACTTTTGTGCTCAGGAGGTTGAAATGTGGGTGGTAGTTCGGCGTCTGCGAGAATTCCATTTCCACCCTGCGGCTGGGATAATCCCGAACCCAAGGCATCGGGTTGTTCCGTTCGCTGGCCCCTACGTCCAGGCTGCGATGGTCTTACATATTTTCCATCGTCTTCCGGCCTTTTCGCTTGTGCAGAATGAAAAGGAGCGAGAGATTTAGAAAACGAGTCGCTTGGGGGAGAGTAACCAGTTCACTCGTTTCCCGTGAGATCCCGCGGAAGATCATGCGGCCGCCGCTAGCTCTTTGCAGGGATTGCTACACTCTCTGGATCGTAGAGAGAGGGGAGAGGAGGCGGTGCAGTTGGCAGCTACGCAACCAGCGAGATGGTTGCGGAAAATGGGGGAGAAGGGGGTAGAGAGAAGGTTGAAGGAATATTATTACGCGCGCGAGGCATTTCATCCTTCACCGGCATCGTGATTAAGGGATCTCCTCCGCTTCTGCAGGAATGTGAAATGGTCTCTTTCCTCACGGGGCGTTCTAATTTACGATTCCGCGCGGTGCGTAAGGTGTGTAGTATGAGTTTGTGCGAGTGTGCGCGAAGCCTGTTAGAACTCAATTATCTTCGTGGCAGGGAGAGCGTTAATGATACGTGATACACGTGAGCATGCCGTCGATGAATGTCAGAAAGCGTGAGTAAATCCTGCAATCGTCGAAACAGATGATTGTGTGAGCGCTCATCGTTGTGTCTAGCGCTTTCGAACACTCCCGCATGACGGATCCGACGTTATCAGTGCGGAAAATAAGAGCACGCCCGGGTTATATCTGAGAATAAGGGGACGAGGTGGATTACGCAATTGCGTAGGAGTGGTGTTGTGGCATTTCCCCGTGTTCTCTCTCCCTCTCTCGAATGCCGAAAGGAAACTGTGGGTGTCGTAAGTTCTCGACCAGCGTTGTTTCTCGGGCATCTCCTCGTGGGATTTATTGGTCGGGATTACAGTTGCAGACGTATCGATAACCTCACTGAACCGAGCAAGTCTCGAGGGTCCAGATAGGCATGGGTGAGCGAGTTCATTTTTCCGAAGAAAAAAACTCAAACAGCAACAGTCGCGCTTCCGAAACGAAGCAGTTGTTGAATGACAGTGGTCGCCTCTATTTGATTCTGATCGTAATAACACCGAGACATTCATTCTTAAATGGTGGACTTTAATTGGTTCGTGAGTAAGAGCAAATTTTCCTCCGGGGGTCGAACTGACGGCTATCAATTTTCCTTACTATATTTAACAATAATCGATTATGCTGGGACGTCCCGTATTCACAAGTACATGTACAGTGATGCCACCCAAATGCTTTAGATTGGAGTTAGCTTATAAGATGCTTTGTATATACCTTTAAATAGGAGTTTTTTTCGTGCTACATGCTAAAATTTGAGTGCATGCTTGGTGATCTTCACCCCCTGCCACACACCCTCGCGGTGGCTTGCAGGGTATCGTGTAGATGTAGATAGGAGAAATAAGACCTAAAACGAGAAAGCTGAATAGAAATATTAGTAGGTGTTTTAATCAAAACTGCGAATCTTTTGTTTTTCCTGGTGGCACTATGGTCGCAGCTAGTTTATTTTCAGTAAAGTTTTGATTTTGAAATCGTATGAGAAAAACGTTGGTATAACCGCATATGTGTCTTATTCCCTGGGAAACAATTTTTTAACCTACAATTTTAAAACCATTTAATGATGAGAAACTATAATCTCTCTCCAACTATCCTCAATTGAATTATCCTGCCGGAGTGTGTGACTTTCAGAATTTTTAGCAGAATGGGAGGAAAATGGGGAAATCGTGTAATTTTTGTCGTTACGTTTCGAATCTCTGTAAATTAAATGCACTTGGGACATTCACCTATACCACTCAGAATTCATCGCATAGATAAGTTAATGTATTGGCTGAATGTGCCCTCATTTAGCACAATATTTTATCGCCGCCATAGATATCCCTCGGGTTCGCTAGCAATAGCGGGGCTCTGAGGCAATATTAATCTGTGAAAAGGTTTTCTCCGATTCCCGAAATGCGACTCCTCTTTCGAACACCCTTTCACTTCCCTTTCTCGTTACGTCTTGGCCAATCGATAAATTCAGTCGATAGATCGAAGAATATTTTTTAAACTCTTCGAAGATCGTTTTCGTCCCTCGCGAGGATGGCGAATCGTCTTTCCTCGGCTCGGGTGCCCCACATTCAGTCACGGACTAAACGAATCTAAGTTCCTCGCCACTGATGAAAGCGGTTAGAGCCAACTACACTGCAGCTCTGTTAATCAGCTACTGCTCTGCCACGCTCCTTTATGGTGGCTTAATGGGTATTACGTGGATGAACTGCGTTGTGGCTTCGGGCGATCCTTGAAGGGAGATAGAGCCGGGATAGTTCAGGGATACCTGAGCACAGACCGAACGAACTTGGATGCAATGGGGAACATACACTATTTTTTATAACTCTTTGAATGTGAAGTTTATTAGCTAAAATGTGCTTGGCGAAAGTTTTGTTGAAGAATTAAGTTGCGTTACAAAGAAAATCTCTTGAAATTGAAATGTTCTTTGAAAATTGTACTTTTTCGGCAGCTTAAAAACACGACATCATCGCATGACGTCACGGCACGGTATCACTAAGGGCGCTGTTTATGTGTGGAAAGGCTGCGGTTAATGAATACTTGGCGATAACGTATGTATTTATCTCATTTGTTTATTGCAATAAACGATTGTATTTCGATTTTTTTATTTACGTAGTATGGATGGTAACGAGCAAAACGGCCATTAATTATATAATGCCTGTTTAAGGCCCAAGAATTTCTACTACGTCTATGCAATCGCTGGTTTTTTAAGAAGAACGCCGCCATAAGGGAGTCAACCAAAGTAAATTGTCTGAATGTGCTTTTTAAGTATTTTTCAGTCATCGTTTCTTTCGAGAAAGGGCTAAAATCTCAAAACAATATATTCACTTCGTTTTCTTTTAAAAAGTAAATATCTATCTCCGTAGCAATATGGAACCTATACCGTGCAGTGACGTCTGAAGGCGTTTCAGGTCACGTGACTTTCGTCGATTTTCGGTAACATCTTAATATCATTTAATAATATTTGTGATGGGTGTAGAAAAATTTGGCTTATATATTTAGTTTAGTGAGAAAATTTCGCATCAAGTACATCATTAATCTTCGAGAAACAAATTTCATGCATATTCCCCATTGTCAAGAGGGATCACCTCCTCTTCGCTTACCACCCACTTCCGTGGTGGGGCCCGAAGGAGGGCTCCTGGTTGGTCGTGTGTCCGGCCTTCGGGAATCCCTCGCTACCTCCGAAGGACAGTCGCGCGATGTGGCGGCCTCTAGTCTGGTGGTTGAAGTGCATTCTAGCGCGAAATATGCATCAACGGGTGGGCGCCGATGACTTGAAAGTGCTCGTGGCGTTGAGGTTTTCTCGCGTTATCGCTTTGGTGGTGTCGTTTTTTTTTGCCTGTTCTAAATTACTTTTTCCCGTAATGCTTTGTGCCAGGTTTTTATCTTTTTGTCGCTCGACCTGCTTTCTGCAGCTGAGCAAAAAGATTCCTTCATCTGAAGAGTTCTTCGCTCATCCAACACGCTCTGCTCCCTTTTCTGATTGTATTCGGATTATGGAAAAAAGTTGCAATTTCCATTCACTAAGATCCTTGATTTGTTGTATTGTTTTCTTGTGTGTAATTTTCCAGGAAAATGTTTGGAATTCCCAGCGAATGCAAAAAAAAATCATGAATAACAATTTTAACCAGTGGCAGTGTGAGTTTCACATTTTTTTAAAAATTGTCAGGTTCCAGAGTCTCGTGTTTCAAGATCTTTGGTCTGTTTTAGGTTTACGGCAATTTTGTCTCGAGCGTGAAACAAGCAGATATTGGCGTAGCTCATGGGGATTGGGTAACATAGGGTTTCCGGTTCAAATACGGGAGAATATCTCCGAAAAAACCCTTTCAGTAGCTTTAAAGTCACCCTTTAGTCCGGCCTGTTTGAATCGGGTTTAGTAAAGAAGGGTATTAATTAGGAGCTTTTTTGGTGAACAGCGCTTTTGCAATTACGCATGTGCTTGGTTTCCCGTAATTATTTTAAAACACGACGGAATCAGAACTCGTAAAGAGGAGTGGAAGAGAATATATCCTATTTTAATTTCTTTTTTTGCCTGAAAAATGTGTCACTAAAGAAGATTTCGAACCCCAATAAGTTAACCTGTCACATGTGCGAGCTGGGAGATAAAGCAACACACAAAGGCTCTTTGGGAACTTCGGCTCGTGAGGAGCTGCGAACACTTGGAAACGCTCCCAGCTATTGTACTCGAACATTCCTCAGTGCATCCCTCATTCTTTTCTCTTCGTCACCACTGTTTCTCATGCTCATCGGCTTGACTCACGTGTTTGGTAGACTTGGGAAACTCAAACGACGTGCGTCGGTGGGAGGATCCCCCGCCAATCGGACGTGAATGGCTAAGCGAGAGTGAAAACGAGGCCAAGATAAGCAGGTACGGGAGATATGTTTGGAGTCCGGGCTCGTATTTTTATCCAGCCAGACTGCCAGGAATATTTTTGGCTAATCGCCTTACTAACGGGACAGCCAACCCCCGTCGCGCCTGATTCCCGCGGCGCGCGGTCGAAATCGAACAATGAGTATCGAATCGCTCGCCATTCTCCCTCACGTTCTTCCGTCAATCGGTAATACTCGATTTGCAAAAGGATCAGATTCCTCCAAATGCGTTCTCGTTTTTCGCCGGTGCTTATTACCGTTGCCTGAGCTTTCCCTGGCCAAAAACCGGGCGATTGAAATCGTTAAAGAAAAAAAACTCGGAACCAATATTCTGTAAATTTTTAACGCTTTCCCCTTCTCAACTGACCTACGGAAGCTTGGCTTTCGCATTCTGTATCACGTGTTTCTTTTCCATTTGCCTGATTGTGAAGTAGTTCATGAGCTCATTCTTGCATATCGCCATGTGTTAGAACTGTTGTTTTATCTCGAGTCTTTCCAACGCCAGAAGTGAAGCATTCGCTTTCGAAGTGGTATAAAATAAACCTGTTCTACAATTAGCTATTTTATAAACATTTATGTATACGTTGCTAAGATATTATTTATTACTGGACGTATAAACTTGAGCATCTATGACATTTAACGCAACTTTGGGAATCTCAGAGAGAACTCTGAAGTTGATGAAAACGAAAGAAAAAGGCTGGCAATTTTCCCCAAGAATAAGGATTTTACTTTAAAAAAATTTTACTTTACTAAAGTAAAATCCTTATTCTTGTGGAAAATTGCCAGTCTTTTTCTTTCGCTATGATATTCCACCAAATCAAGACTGAAACAACTAGGTACCTTTATTGATGAAAACGGGGTGGAATCTCAAACTTCAAAGCTGTACATCTACATCTACATGATACCCTGCAAGCCACCATAGAGGTGTGTGGCAGGGAGTGAATTCACACGAAACACGCATTACATGTCATACATAAAAAAGGATTAGTAATAATATACCTACTAGTCTAAACTTAATAATTTAAAAGAGATCAAAATAACAAAGCAATCTTGCAATATCATACTGTTAGTTAGGTTAGCTTAAATTCCTAATACCAACATGCAACTACCTATGCTATACTATGTCTTTTGATACACTCGTATTCATGCTATTGGATATATTTGCAGCTATTCATATTCCTAATTTTACGAGGAAAAATAGACATATTTAATCTTTCAGTTCAGCAATCAATTTCTCTAAATTTGGGACTATGGTCCATAGTAAGTTGCAGTTTGCAAAATATTTTTAACGTCATCAGTGATATTATATAAATATATACTTGAAAATATTATCCTGAAATTTGCAGTTGAAAAATCTGTAGTTTACAACACAAAAATGCTAAGTGGATGGTTTTCACTTTTCTGCTGAAGGCCTGTTGGAGACTACTATTTGAGTGATTTCAGTTAAAGATAGCATATCTAAATGCTGGCGTAACTAATTTTGCGCGCTGATTCGAAATTCATGGCTTGAGTAAATTAGTATCTAATTGCTGCTAAGAGTATTAGCGGTTCGTAACCAACGCAGGCGATTCGCAGCTCGTTCCGTTTTTGTTTGCTGTTCGTTTCTTGCTCAATGACTCTCCCTGATTCTTGGGAAAAAGTTACTCAGCTTGCAGTTCTCCGCCTTGCTAGCATTCCGCCATTTGTTTGGCTTCCGTCGTCCCTGTTTCTGTGTTTCCAAGGTGCTCTCAACTGGATTACGCGTCGCTGAAGACTCGTTCCTTTTTTTTTGGCGAAATTCAGAGGAGATTCGGTTATTTTCCGAGGCAGTGTAATCCTTTAATCGTAATCTAATTGTTTTATAATCTTCGGCTTCTACTAAAGTCGAATTCCTCCAATAACTAAATATTCCGGAACTAAAATTAGTGAGTTAAGATCGGCAATGTCAATAAAAGCAGAAAAAATCGTCAAATCATCAACTTTTATGTTCTACATAATATCGATTACGTGTGTTAAATGTATGTACATACGTATACGTGTTTTCTCCTCTGTACCTTTTCCGCCGGGAATACGGAACCGAGAAATTGTGACGAAATGGAGATGATGCCATCCCTTGGCAGAAGCGTGATTCTGTTTATTCTTTCAGTCTTGGCTTTTCTGCTGGCGTAGCTAAGTGGCCGCGCGTTACTCTCAGTTGAAAGTAATGGAAATGCCATCAAAAAAAGGAAGCATACAGGAGTAGTCTTCGGTCGAATGAATTGAACTTACTTGGTAATGTGCTATATTGGTCTCAGCATTTATTATATATTAATGTTTTGCTCGTCGCCCTTCGTGCTGCGTTTTAATTTCTATTTTTTTGATTATGTGAATTGTGTTCTCCTTACTTCTAGAAGGAAAAACTAAACTTTTACGGCATGTGAACTGTTTATAACAAGCATGAACTTACACGTTTTATTTGTTTTTTCCTTAAAGGATAGAGATTGATTTCCTAATGTGATCGTGTGTCACCATACTTAATTTCACGATACTCATTAAAGAACATCAAATACATTCAGAGGTGATCTGTGTAGGTTGAGAACGAAGGATCACATGTCTGTACGCAATTCGTCGTTCATGCTGTCTTGAAATCTTCTTTGGTCCCACGCAGATCCTTCTAAAGGGCCCCTTTGCATTGAGAAAGGAGTCTTCACCTCTAATCAAGTGTCTTGGTGTGGTGTTTTCTATTCTCTCTCAGTTTAGTCTCGAGACATGGATTGCATGGATTCGCTTCAGGTGCACTTTCGTGCAATCGAATTAGTATGTTTTGCGCGTGTGATCGTTTGGATGTTGAAGCGTCGATATCATCGGAATGCCTCTATGACAGCCTCTTGCTTGAAATGAATGGAGGTAAACAGAAGAATCTGCGTTCGCGTGCCAACTCTTCACGTTACGTTTGTGTGCGAAGCCTTCCCCTTGAATTGGTGCTTTCGATTACTTTATTCAGCTTAGTATCTCTTTTCTTCCGCAGTAAAAAACGCGAAGATGTGACGTTGCCGCTTCGCGCGTTGGATGTTCATTTTTTCGCTGTTTCGAAATTTTTGTGGTCTAAATTACTCCGACGCGTTGTGCACTGCGTTTATAATGTCTAAAACTCTTGTACACCAACCCGCCGTTGACCAGGTGACGCGAGCGTTCGTGAAACCTCTGTCCGCGAACCAGCTTGCCAACACGCCAGAAGCTTTGCCCACACCTTTCACCCTCCGTGCCCACTCTTTTGTGCGGAGCTTGGCTGCGTCCCCAGCCAGCATGACTCTTTTGACGTCTCGCTGTCCAAACCGTGACAGCCTTTTGTGTGTGTCGCCTGGCTGACGGCGAACGCGATCCTCGAGTCCTCCCGCACCGTGGACCTCTCCCTCACCCCATCTCCATTGCACCCCTCAACCAAAGGTGGCAGCACGGTAGAAAAACGGTCTACGGTCTACGGACTTTTTTTTCGAATTTCGTACCATCAGACCTTATCGTATCAAAATATCATGGTGCACTCCTCATAAAATCATTGTGCCGTACTGATGCGTAAAAATCGTGCCGTAACCCCTATTTAGTCCTTCAATTTTGAAGTTCACTGACATTTTCGAATATTTGTCGATTTCAATAGCAATTCCAACGCCCGATGCTACTGCTTCTCCTGAGATAAGACAGTTTATACGTGGGCTCAGCGACCTGCTTGTTTTTTTTTAAAAGGTTTGCAGTGTTCGAAGTTTTGACGAATCGGAAGAGAGGAGACGTGGATCTACGTGCCTGGTACTTGTACTGGCTGTTTTGGGAGTTGAAAGAGAACTCTAATGATATAAAAATCAAATTACTCGTCCAAAAAATAAAATATGGCAAACTGATTTATAAATAATAAATGAATAAGAAATAATTACAAAGGAGACGCTCTTTGAAAGAGGAAGTGGCTATGGCACAATGAAGGTGCGAACTAGTGTGGAATTATCTCGCAACTTCCTACCGTGAAGCCTTGAGGAAAATCTTTCCGTAAATTGTATTCATTTATTATATACCCGTGCTATAATTTCGTACAAATTTCGTAAGTTCCGTATCATACTTCCTTGCTTGTTCTCAGTTTCGCGAAATGGGGGATTCAGGGTGTCCATGTTTAAGGAGGGGAGGGAGGGTATACGTGTGCATATAATATTTCGACGAAAATCGCCGTTCGGGGCCGCTTGGTTTTGTGGTTGTGTAGGGACGGCGGAGCAAAACAAACGCCAGGAAGCGTGCGCACAGCCAACGCGGCGAGGGCCATGGGAGCGGAAATGCATCCCTTCACCCCTGTGGTCGCGCGAAGTCCACACCCCCCGTAAATGCATTGTCTCCTCGCTCAGACCCTCTCCCGTCTCCCCCGCCCCAGCGATCGTGTGTCGGAACGATTTCCGAAGCGTGTCGCGAGGATTCGAGCGAAATGAAAATCTATCACCGAAATAAAATGGCTTTCCTGTTTTAGGCGTTGCCGAAAATTGGGTGCGCATGCCTGTAAATACCGCTCGTCGAGTCGGACGTCGACATAAAAACCGTGTTGCGTATGGTGAAAATAAGATTTGAGTCCCGCTTTCTTTTTCTCCGTGTACTGTGACCAGCTGACCCTTGAACAAGCGCTCGTCTCGTGAACAAAGAGTCGACGATTTCCTTTCCTCCGATATCTGTTATTCTTTGAGGTGTTATGGGGTATAATCTAACGTTTGAATATCATCTTCTATGGTAGTAGACTTGGGTTGATAGGTTGCTAAGTAATGGCAAAGGTGATATCGCGCCATCTAAGCTAAGATCATACTATTACAACTAGCACCATATCTATGCCCTAGGTGGGATTTGAACCCCAATATTTGGCTTGTCAGGTGGGTACACCCTCAGCTATAAGGGTACGTATTAATTAAGAACTATTTCTGGATTGACCCATCCCTTCCATTCCTATCCTTATACCTTTCCTCCCGGTCTGAAGCGCCTATTAGTGCGGAAACACTTGAAAACACCCATGAAAACTATTTCTGACTTACTATCTGGACGTCTCTATCATGAGGTCACATCTCGGTAACATTCAGAAATGATGTTAACACTGCTGAATATGTGAACATCATGCATTTACGTTAACGGAGTACCTATTATTCCAACCACCGCAGGGGTGTATTATGGGGTAATTCCACGCCAGGGATTTACTTCCATCATAACATCATGTTTCATAGGGGTTTACTCTGTTACCTGAGTGTGCAGTGAAATCAACATATTGTGTTTGCTTTTTTGTTTAGGGAATTTTACTGCAGGATACAAATATTTCGATTTTTTCTACATTGACAAGGTAACAGCTAAGTTTGTTTTTTTCCTCTGTACCTTAATTTCATTTTTCCCTTTTCAAGTAGTTGAATCTTGGCATAACTGCATCTTGTTTTTGGAAAAAAAGGAGCTAAGAGAGAAAATATGATTTAATTACGATCTAGTGATGTCTCACTCGTTTGGGAATATTTTTGTTTAAAAAGTTAATTTTAGTTCATTCATTTGATGTTTAATTTGTTGGTTGATCATGGCCGTGGTATCATTTTATCATATTTCAACTTCCCGATCTTTTTAACTGAAATGATTTATGTTCATGACCATTGAAAGAATACCTTTGCCCACGTCGGATTTGACACAATTCTATCAAGAGAACTGACTTACTATGTATCTCTTATCAGACAAAACTATTTATCGAGCATTTGGTGTGAAGTCGAGGCTTGTATATCATCGCACATTGTCTATTATCAACATTTAACCATCAAAGTCATCTTCTAATAGCGGATGGTGGCTTCCTCATTAAACGTTTTCATATGAACCACACATCAGTCTAAAAGAGAAATTTAAGCTGATCATAAAGATAATCCTATCGTAGTGTCATAAACGGTAGCTGGCCCATTTTTGTCCAAAATGTTGCTCGGGCTCATAATGATCGACGGCGATATGAATATGCATGCGAGTTAAGTTCCGGAAGGTTTTCTGATGGAAGAACTGAATGGTCATTGGGATGTCTACTGACCCACATTTTCCACTAACTACAGTTTTAACCTAATTGTTGCCAAATTTGATCGTTAAGGGCACTTTGATAAGACTCATTGTTTTCTTCTCGTTGAAATTAGGAGAGACCTTATCTTCAAGGTATAATTGTTGCGTGACTGACTGATCTTTAAGCTTCGTTAATTTTGATAATGGCATTCTCCTAAAATCTTTGGCTGAGTTTCTAGAACGTAAAATTTATTTGCATACTAAAACCGTGCCATAAAATATCAACAGCAAATATGGTTCGTATCCCATAAGTTTGCCGATTTATGCCGATATTTCGGCTGTGAAGATAAAAATTACCTCCGTACATATTTCAGATTTTCGTACGTTACTTCAAAGTAACCTCAGTCTTCTATACCATAAAATTTAATTCCTTATACTTTGTGTTGCATAGTTAAAATACACCGTATATTTTACCACCCATATTTCATAATTTTATTCTATTTTTATCTTTTCCATATTTATATGTCGAGGAATTAATGTTCATACAAATATTGACAACGTGATAATCAGTGAACATTTATCTTTGCTCACCGCATCGAAGAAATTTTCGAGGTGTTTGGCTTCCTAAGATTTTCATATGGTACTTTCTTTCACCTTGTCTGCCTTGAAATACATTCTATGGCTATCGATTTAGGTGTGGCATGTGGTAGGCGTAGTCAAACCCCCGCACCTGTGACTTGAATGTACAAGTTTGAGAATGTGCTTGAGTGAAAGCCGCATGCCATACGGCCAGAGTGCTTATGCTTAACATGGGGTATCTGGAGAATAGCGCGAGAGGATAAAAAGGAGACGTCGTGATATAAAAAAAAAGGATTTCAATGGTTGGGGAAGTCTTCCGGTCCGGAAGAAATCTTTTTAGTTCGGCCAGAAATTCAAGGACCGCTGAGGGTCATCTCTCCAGCCTTTCACTTCCTCCCTTTACGTTTCGGAAGGCGGGGGTCGGAAGGATTCCCTCTCACGAGTGCATCTCCAGCCCTCCCCCCTACATTCCACACTTCCTCTCTTCCTCTGTGTGCCCTCCTTGCACAAGTGGGCCGCGTTGAAGGAGATAGGCAGGACTAGCGACAACTTCCTCCCTTGGCCGGATTCTTTTCGAGTTTTTTTTTAAATTTCCCATCCCCCTCCTTGATATCCTTTTATTAGGCGGCTTTGTGCGCGCCCTTGTGTTCGTGTTGCCCTGCTGCTGCGAGTCTAGGAGTGCCATCGTAGTCTCGCCCGCCTTCTTCATTCCGGGGCCTGCGGGCCAAGGATTCCGAAGGCAGCTTAAAAAAGGCTCTGAGGAGACGGAGGGGTTCTTTTGTGTTCTGCCCACACCGAGCCCTCCCCACAGATTTCCTCCCCCCGCACTTCTCCCGGGTCTTACTCCTCCGTCTCATCCCTTCTTCCGTCGCCACCCTCCCCGTCTTGAATGGTGGTCTGTTTTTTTTAAGTAGGCAGCAAAGTGGCGACCATCTCCAGGTAGACCGCTTCATTTCTCCGCCTAATACCCTCACCTTTCCCTTCCTTCCACCTGGCCATCTGTTTCCTCGTGTCAACCCCCAGAGCCAAAAAACACGCTCTTCAGACCGAACCCATAACGCCACCCACGATCGTCCTCTCTCTCTCAGCAGTAGCCAAGCCCTCACACACCCCCGCATACCTGCCTTCCGCTTTCCCTACCCGCTCCCACTCCTCTAGTCTCCCTCAGCAGTCCCGAATGAGTGGAAAAAAACGATTATAATAAACGATCGTCGCCCATACTTCGGGACCATATGGTCCTCGCTGTCTCCTTCGCCTTTCCCTCCTCGAGTGAGGGGTATTCGTTGGCTTCGTCCGCTGCGCATCTCCCGGAGCGGAGCTTTCTCGAATATCTGCGCGGCGCCGTCCGGGCGCGACCATCTCCAGTTGCGCGAGGCGCCCGTCGCGTAAATTTAGTCACCATTGTCACGCAGGTCCGCGTAAATCTCAAGAGCATCTGTACGAGACGAGAGAATTATGCCAGATTTTGGTACGGGCCGCGTACCCGTGTTGAAAATGTGAGTCTGAATTAGACATTTGTCCGACCACCCATGTTCCTCTTTGTAGAGCTATCACCACCACAGTTTTTGTGGTATTTAGGTACGAATGCATGTACCTAATGGTCCACGTGGTGTTCCAAGGCCGTTTTATAGAAAATAATAGCGTAAGATCAATGTTTACGTAGACTTAGAGTGAGATTCGAGAGTGCTACCGGCAGTGGCGGTGTTCTTAGAAAAAATTAAGGAGGTTGATCCGAAAAGTGAAAGTCATGTCATTTTTTTATATTTTCAGCACTTATAGAACTAAAGTTCCTCTATCTAATGAAGTCAAGATAATTACATCGACATATACTTCTTTTTCCACAAATTGGATTTGAAATTACATACGATTAACGGCAATAATGGCCATCACATGGGAATATAACGTTTAAAAATACCATAGTGACATGTCATTTTTGCAAACAACTGATATTTAATGCGCAATTTCGCAAGAAATAAAATGACACGAAAAAAAAGACATCAACCCACCGTATTTTTCGCTAAATCCACCAATTTCTGCGCTTATAGCAGACGAAATGCGTTAGTTGTCTTCAAGTGGCGCTGCGGTCGCTCTGGTCAAAATGTATGGGGTATGAATAATATCATTGCTAACGAGATATTAAAGCGTATTTCAGAAAAATATTATAACATAACGTTTGATAGCAATATTCTGGTGTTATACATTAGTAAATTCATTGAGTACATGAATTTATTTCTTTAAAGTAAATGCTAAATTGACTCCATCGTCGAGCTGATTAATAATTATCATAAAAAAGAAATCCTTCGACTTTACATCGTATTTCTTTTGATACTCATGACTTTCAATTCCTTAGGTAATTTTCTTTGTGAAGTAAGGACCACTTAGCAGGCATATACTCGTACTTAAATTAATAAGATTCCTCAGACAGTTTGACTCAAGCAGTCGCGAGCCAACCTCCTTAACGCGAAACCCGTCTTGAGTGACGGAAAAATTAGCGTAAGGACTAGTTGAATTTGAATTAGCGTGAATTTAACTAAAGAGCGGTGTCGTAGTCGTTTGTTTTAGCACCTTACTTCAGTGTTTTGCAAATATTTGATGTGCATAATGGGAAGAAAACGTCACGGGATGAAAAATGTGCAATAGAAGTCCAATCCTTTTTCCTCCAGACTATACGGTATAGTTTTCCTGCATATATGTACGTACAAAATGCTCAGCAATCGCGATTAGTCCTACGATAAAGATGGATAGATGGCGTCCAGTCCACGCTATTTTTTTTATAAACGCCTCAGGGATGTTAAGTTAATCTTTCGTCAAATTCTTCTGTTAATTCCGCGCTACTTGTTTCCATAAACCAGCCTTTTAATAAGCTCATTCAACTTTTAGAGGTCTCTTCACAGCGGGAAGATGGATACGTGGTTCGAAATGGATGTTAGTGATGTGATCACCTGGGTCAGAAACCGGAGTTGAAGCCGGGACGTTCTCATATTAATTCGAAAGTTGCCTCTTCATATTCCAGTCATGAACATTCCATGGTTCCAGGTTTTATTTATTTCATGCAAAAGTGGTGTCGTTTGGATAACAAGATGAGGTATTTATTCGCAAAAGTCGTGAGCCTGTTCTTCATTGCATTCGTCTTTCCCTGTTTCAGTTAATCGATAAAGATGGGTCACAGCTTTAAATTTATAGTATGTCTTTAAATATTCTAGAGTTATGCTATCAATTTATTTTTTCGCTCCCTTTCTCGTGAGGAATTTCTTTTTATCTCTTCTTTTCGCGCTGCAGTCCTTGGTGCAATGCTATGCGGCAGTTCTCCCTTTGTTTTAATTTTCGCTTTTTTTTCATGCGCAGAGGATGACTTCTCCACCATTTCACTTCCTCTCACCACTCCTTGGCTCACCACTCGAGCCAGGTCTTGATTTCCTTGAGCCGTGCTCTAGGCGCAGTCATCCGTACACTACACTTGAAGTTAATTGGCTCTTTCTTTTCTGAGGCTAATTGCTCGATGCATGGCTTTTCCCCACTTCCTCCAATACTCTTTCATGTGTTTGAGGGTCAACTGCGAGGAATGTCAATGTCGGGGCAGGATCTCGTCGAGCAGCGCGCAATCTCAACTTCCCGCTGGTGCCCCCCGCTTCGTTTTTGTTTTTTTTTTGTCGGCAAACTGAGTGAGGGGGAACTAACTTAATGGCGCGTGCAGAAAATGGGTTTTCTTATCAGTACTTCTCCTAATTGGGTTGATGTATGCTCATTTATTCAGCAGTTGACACAGGGTTCAATTATTTATGGGCATTAACGAAAGATAGCCCTGCATAAGATGCATAATCGGTTAAAAAACTGCTCGTTGTAATGCGCATGACTGGCCGGTCGTTGACAATGTCGTTTTATTGACGGTGTTTTGTTTTTTTTAATAATGCTAGTTTATTTTATTTGCCTGTAGTTATCATTGGTTGACTCCTTTTGATTTTGTATGTCGTGGTTTCACATTCAATGTTCTTTATTTTTGTAATGAGTCAGTTTACGACGGATCCTTAAGTATTCTCATTCTGTCACACATGCTGGTTACGCGTTTTCTGATAGAAAATGGTTGTTATTTATTTATTTTCCACTCCCACCGAAAACAGCACATGTGGCTTTTACATCGGGGTATTAACGATGTAACAACAGACGAGCACACACAGCCACGTCCGGGTGGTGAAAAAGTCCACTCAGGCGGGACTCGAACCGGCGACCCTATGGTTAGCAGGCGAGGACTTAACCACGCCTCCAATGGGGCCGGCAAAATCCTTCGAGGGGAGTTTTACAGAGTAACCATGAGTTTTCAGGCTGTGAAATATCATACCTGACGGTTATGTACCTATTTTCACTCTTTCTCCTTTTCTTAACTCTTGTCCGAACGTACACATGGAGCGGCGGAAGAAAACATTCTTTCGCCTATGTTGGAAGTGTCCCAAGTCGACATTTTTATTTCGCAAACTTATTTCCTGGTTCATCTTTTCCAGTCAGGCTGGAAGCTAGGGAATGATCTTTCGTGCGTGAGAAGCCATAACCATCGCGTTGGCGGTTATGCAATCACAATGGGCCGTTGTCGTTTGGTCACTCTATGCATAGTTGAGAGAAATGCACTTTCCCCATACTTAGTGGGAAATGACGTGTAATTGGGCTATGTTCCTTGTATCTACGTCGCGGTCAGTTTATTGAGCAAGTATTTTAGCGTTATGCGGGACTGCTAAGAAGATCGGTAAAGCGTGGGCTCGGACAAAACTCTGCGCAAAGCGAATAATATTTTTTTAACCTTTAAAGGCACCCGCTAAAGTTTACGTAGAAATTTTTTGTGATGCAATCAGCCCTCGTTACTTTTTCTTTTGTTTTTCCTCTTACCTTACTTGTAGCTTCAAAATGTATTCTTCAAGATATCTCTCATGTTATTCAGATATTTAATCCAACCTCTTAGCCGACTTTGAGGCCCGAGTGTTTAGCAGATTTACGCCTAAAATGTATCTCTTAAGTATTCCAAATTATGAAAATAGCTCGCCGTAAAAAGTCTTTTATGGTGATTTGTTTGATTAACAAAATTCAACCATCTTGCATCCAAAACTTCACGGTGTAAGTTACTTTTACTGTATGGCACAGTGCATGTCAATCTCATGTGGTTTTTTTATGTGGCCGTTGGTATAGGAAAGGAATGGACGATTAAGATTCGTATATAAGAATGAAAATACTTCGGAAGGAGCCGTCGTAAACTGACTCATTACAAAAATAAAGAAAATTGAATGTGAAACCACGACATACAAAATCAAAAGGAGTCAACCAATGATAACTATAGGCAAATAAAATAAACTGGCATTATGAAAAAAAACAAAACACCGTCAATAAAACGAAATTGTCAACGACCGGCTCGTCATACACATTACAACGAGCAGATTTTAACTGATTATGCACCCACAGCTTGCTGTTTTTTATTCATTTGTATCCATGGGCGCCCGCAAAAACTGTAATTGTAAGCCTTAAAAATTCTAATTGCCATAAAATTTCTTTGTTATTTACTTAATGTACGTACTTAAAAGATGAGAGCATTAACCCTTTAAAAGAATTTAGGGTACAACTTGTAAATGTTTTTATTTCCATCATTCTTGGTCTGTACCTACTACAGAATAACTCCTGAATCATTTGTTTTGTTTTTTTAATTTCACCCACCCGAATTTACCCATACGTAAGGCCTTTAATAAAAGTATCATCTGGCTGTGTTTTCTTCGTGAGGAGAGAATTTCATCCCGTCGTGAGAACACCGCGTGACACTTTCTCCACCTTCATGGCAGTCGTTTCTTACCCACCACTCCCGTCCCATCCCCAGTTCCGTTCTCGCCTACGTGAGTTCGTGTCGAGAGTAGCACTCCAATGAGCCTCGGCTTCGAGTCCTCGCCACGGATGGTTTGCGTTCCCCCGCCGGCAAATGAGGCATAGAGTTACGTCCAGCCTGCAGGTCGAGGTGTGTGAGAAAATTCGGAAAATGTGTCCGGCGGGCTCCAACCTTTGGGAAAAGGCGTGCGTGCCTCAACCGAACCACTACCCCACTCTCTCTCTTTTGTATCGCTTCCACTCCAACAACTTAGGGAGCACGCTTTTTCAAAAAGGAAAAGTATACGTGTTACAAGGCGGTATTCAGGAGTTAGGAAGGGGGGGGGAAGTGAAGGGTTGTCGTCGGGGACACGAAGCATATGGCGAGAGCCATGCGCGTCGTCGAAAACGCTGGTATCGACGTGTTCGACGCCAGCCGACTCTTTTTAAACCCTAGCTCCTCCTTGCATACACACAACGTCGTTTTTCTGCTGCCGCCCCGCTCGGCTTCGCGCAGGGGTGCAGGGAATCCACCGCTTCCTTCCCGATGGGGACCCCTTTCTCCCGTAGCGGCTATGTCCGCTCGAAAGAGCGACATACCCGTTGGTCTCAGAATGAGTGGCCTCACGACATATGCGTGGAACTTTGCCGATGAAATGCCGAGCTCAATCACGCGTGAGTACCCGTGCCCGTTGCTTGTAGTCGGAACATCTCATCGCGCAGGTATCTCAAGCGGAACCCATTAAATCAATGAGCAATCAATTTTTATGGAGCGGAAACTATTAGTGATTGACCGTGAACTGATTGAATAGCAGCGAATCACTTTTGTCATGCATTAATTTAGAAAACCAGCTCTCCTTAAGTCGTTATGTTTTGCGCAGTTGATGTTAACACTTTCATCTGAAAGAACCAATAACTAGCATTTGGTATCATACCAATCATGGCGGGTTTTCTCAGAATACTCTAACTCGGCTTTACAATCCTCCATAAACGCCCCATGTCATTCACAAATTTCTCCATTAAGATAACCATTATTATTGCATTTCATCATCCAGTCTAAATATGTGTTCTCTTCTTTCTTCTCTCTCACGTTTCCTATTAATCCTCCATTCATAAGGACCCTCAATAATCCCATCTACCTAAATTGTTTTTGCCATCCTCCTACTCTGCCTCATAATTTCCTTCGCTAACTTCCCTTCTTCCCTCATCATCTTAAGAACGTCCTCGTTTATCTTCCATCACGCAGCCCATTTAGAGCCAAGTTTTCCTTCGAAAATGAGGCCATAATTACGAACTGCGTTTTCGAGGAATCATTTCCACCTTTCAGTTCGCGTAATACTTGGTCTTGCCACAATGAATTTTAGGTTTTACCCTGACACCATGTGAAGTAGATTTTTTTATGTAGCTGCCGTGGCCCTGTGCTTTGAACCCAAGTGAAATGACCCACTTTTCTCCCCATAGTCTTACTAGCTCTTCATAAAGCCTAGTCATTACTAGCCCTTCATCAATAATCCACCCTACGGATTTTCTCCAAGTTCATCTCATAATGCTGTCAAGATTCAGTTTGGAGTATTGCACGAATTATATCGTCCTTTTCGTAGTTGACCGTACCGTCTCACTTGTAGAAGTTAGCAAAGTGATTTGTAGACCGGGGTAGTTGAGCAATGTCACTGAAACGCGCACTGGACTTAAAGTCTCCTAACGTAGGTATACCTTGTCATTATTTTTGGAGCAATATAAAGCATAATACCCAATCCAGTGTTATTTACTTATACAGTTTAATTGTAACGTAGGTGCTCTGTAGACATGTACAAATCCTTGAATGCCTTGATTCGTAGCAAAGAAGTTAGTCGAGTCGCACGGTATTATGTGTCGGTTCGTCGTGATCTTGTAGCCTTTTGCAAAGTTTGCGGTAGTCAAAGATTTTGTCTGACTCGGGAAGAAATCCGCGTTGGGCTCAATGTAATGCGGGATGACGTTATGGCGAAAAACAATGATGCTGTATACAAATCCGCCATAGTCCCCCTCCCCTGGTCCCCACACGCAAACCCGGTAGCAGGCCGATCGTCTTTTTTTCACCCCAACGGTGGTTGAAATCGAAGAACCGCATAAGCGACGTCGTATATTTAAAAAAAATACCTTCCTCCTTTTCACTTACCCCACTCTTCCCATTTCCCTCTCTTTTGTGGTGATTTTTCGATCGATAGCCCTCTTCAGATCTCTCTCCTCATCCCTCCCCTTCCAACCATCTCTCTCCCTTCCTCCCTCCCTTCGTTACGCTCTCTTTAATAATGCCGTCACAATCGTCAGATCTCAAAAGTGCGCGTGGAAGTAGCGAAATCTTTTTGGGACGAAAAACTCCAAGCCAAAACCGACAATTTTTGTCAAGCCGCCCGCTCTCCAAAGTCTGTCAGCCGTATATTTTTTCCTCAACCAAGCGGAGGAGAGAGAAAGACAGAGGAAAAAATAACGTCTCGACGAGTCTCATCCTTGTTCGTGAATCATTTGTGTGCGCTGTCGTTTGCACTTGCTTAATGTCGCCGCATCCTCACCCTTCCGACCATCCTGTGAACAAACGCTTCTCTTTTCCTAGAAGTATCACTCCATTTCGTTTCAGAAGGACACGAAGATATGAAGTCATTACCGCTATAAAATGTTTGCAAGATTGATATTTTTCAGTTCGTGCGACATATGCGTTTAAGAGCCATGTTTTTCATTTCCTTACCCGGATGACGTGAAAAATGTTAGTAAGTTTGAAAGTATTGCTATCATATCATACGTACCGTGCTATCTTATATCATTCGCACTGTGCTATCCTTTATCACACGTACTTTTATCCAAAAGTATTTTGCTTTTTGCACAGTGGGCACGACTATGTTTTTTGAGATTTCCCTAGTTTTCGGGTCTTTTCGAGTGAAAAATGGTGGAAACTAAATTGTGATAAATTGGACCGATAACCTTGTTAAATTAGAAAATAAGAAATCCGACAGTTTTTCGAAATAGTTGGAGAAATGGTTTCACACTCTTCACTACTCAAACTACGCTTGAGATAGTCATCACCAATAATCGGGTGCTGCAGTTGTCAAGGAACACCATGATTTTGTACAATCATCGAGTAAACAATTATTATATATTTAACGCTATAATTTCCAGAACTCTTCATGAACTGCCTCGATAGCAGTGAGCCATTTGTTTTGCATAAAAACGCCCGGAGAAATCTTGGATTGTTTAGTTTACAAATTCTTCCAGAGATACGTAACATGTGGCTGCGATTTTTATTTTTTTTTGACCGTGAAATGGGTTGCTATTTCACTGCCATGCTAACTACTCTGTATATTGCAGAAGTTAATGTGATTTGGGAGATAATCTCCTTTCATAGTATTTTTTGTCTATGATTAAATTGTTACTTAGCATACTTTTATTCTATGAGTGATAGAATTACCATAGAATTTTCTATTTTGATATATTTTTATGAAGTTACAATTTTCGTGCCATGCTAGTCAGGTTATGTTCGATTATCCTTTCGTGCATTATCAATGTAGTATTTATAATCAATGTATTACGTATCAAGAGATTCTCAGTTTCAAAATAATAGTTTTAGATGTCATTGTGGGGTCAAGACTGTAGCGGTTCTTGGTATGAAATGATGATTTGGTGTGTCTTCATTTTCCCAAAATACACCCAACTCTTCATGAGAAACCACCCCTTGAGAGACGGTTTTTGGATGTACACTTAATTATGTCAATACCTTCAATGTCTAGGAGTATGTTCGTTCATCTTTCTTGCAATGCAAAACAGTAGATCATTGCATTGATCCATATTAAGATTGAGATTTGGGAGGCGTTCTCCAAAGATTTCAAAAGTGGCATCGATTCTATATCCGGTGAAGCTGTCGGGGATTCCCTCTAGCTGCGAATTTATCGTAATGCATCATAACTCCCTAAATGAGGTTTCCTCTTCCTCTCTTTCCAAACACGCCGATACAAATCCGTCACTTAAGGAATGCGCATTCGAGCACTTCCTCTAAATTATCGTCACCCAAAGTTCAGCGTGTAAGCATCTTCTAATATCACCAAGTTTGCCGAGAATTCTTCATATCTGTTGTGTGTATAATTTAGGTATGTATGCATTGCAAGAGTCCATATTTTGAGAATTGCGAACTAGCTTCGATAAACGTTATCGGGTTTACCCGCTGATAAGCACAAAAAGCAATATTTCTACGGAGGAAAGAAATCATCCATCTAGACCGGGATTCGAACCACCCAGGTGGTTCGTGTGGAAATTCTCTGTGGAAATCTCACTCTTGTGCATGCAAGAGTCCATGTTTGGCGCCCAAAATTCATTGTTAATTAAATCATAGATAGCCGTAGTCAATTTACATCATAGCTCACGCGGAAGACAATGCTTCATTGTTGGAGGGGATTGGGTTGTTATGGTGGCTACAGTACTGGCTTCACACCCTTAGGGCCCTAAAAAAATATATCACAGCCGGGATATATTTAGATATTTTTTTTCGTTGATAAACCGGTCCTCACTTGAGTGCTGTGTAGAGAGCCCTCTGAATAAAGTACTCCGTCCGTCGGATGGGACGTTAAACCGTGGACCCCTTGCACCTTTTGTTAAGAGCACGCTTAAGTCGTCACCGTGTTTCGCTTCACCCTTCCTCCGTTTCCTGAAATATTGCCACCGGTGTCCATTCATTAACTGACGAAAACACCTTGGCTGTCGCTCGCCTGTCCCGAATAACGAACTAACTTCGTGGAATACTTTGTCATACTCCCAATTAAAGCTGTCAAAATAGAGTTACTCCACGAAATCACGATGGTATGCTTCCTTGTTTCAACTGGCTTCATCTCCTGTGCGTTAAATCTCGGACGTCGACTTATGGCGGGATAATTACTTAACGATTTCACAGGCGAGCGACGTCTTTCGATCCGCCGAATTACGAGGTCCACCCGCGAGGTCACCCGTTCCTTTTTCACCGCTTCATCCTCTTCCGTCGAACCATTTTTTTGTTCTTTTTCCGTCTCCTGCCCACTCGCGCCACCTGCTCCGGGAGCACCTGCCCGCTGGGCTGCGGCGGCGGCGATCCGCGCGTGCTCCTGAGGGTCACGCGTGGTGCGTGCACGCGAGGGTCGGCGCTCTCGAGCGAAACGGACTTCCCTCCCCTCCCGCCTCGATCGAAGCGAAAGAATACTACTCCCCCCTCCCCCTGTTCACTAAGGAGTTCCCCTCGTGCCGTTCGATGGTGCCTTATTGTCCTCTGTTTTGCGACCGGAAATGACGATCGCACCACGACGCAACGCGTTTTTATGCGTCGCGGTGGTGGTGCTGCGATGAGACGCGTCGCAATCCGGAGATTGCGAAAATCTAATTATTCCGCCAACCATGGTTGACTGTAGAGCATTGGTTCCCAACAATTTTGTGTCTCACTATCAGTAGGTACTCAGGAAAATCAAGACCAACCAAGGTAAAAAGTCGAGTTCAGTTTTGTCTGACTCTTCACAAGTATGTTGATAAAATCAGTTTTTTCTGACTCTTCACAAGTATGCTGATAAAATTGTGCGTTGCAGACGCACCGTACGACGATATCCTAGCAGAAGTTAAGGGTGGAGAGCGCAGTAAGCGGTTTGGTGTCCCACCCATTTGAAGTCCCACTTCTTGGGCCTCGTCCCACTGCTTGGGAAAAACTGCTTCTAGATGTAGTCGATTGAATTGGTTCAAAATATGTTTAACTCATTTAATGAATAAGTTGAATTATTGTATGTCAAAATCAATATGATGTGGGAGTGTATTTGATTGACACCCTTTCGTATACCGAATTCATCCTTACTCCCTCTTTCTTCTCAGGCCGTTTATTTCCGGAGAGGAGATTTTGAGATAGGTTAGGCTAGACATACGACACAGACAAAAGAGAAATATTTCACTCGCTCGCCCTTGTTTAGCGCCCTGCATTATATGCAAATATAAGATTGTGATGCCAAAGTAACTGAGGAAAAGGAGTGGAGGTAAAATTATGGTTCTCAGAGAAGTAAGACGTGAGATAAAGCCATAGAGACACGCCTTTTGCTTGCGTAACGTTTATCTATCGTCTTCACGTCATCGGTAGCACCGTTTAGTTCTGTGAGTTATTATTGCTGGTATGGTGCGTGGCATATCTCCTTGTTGAACGCTCCCTCATCTATATTTTTAAGTTTGTACCTGCACTTATAGGCGCTTCAGACCGTGAGGGAAGGTACACACATACATACATTCAAGGATGGTAATGGTTGGGTAGGGAGAA
Source organism: Platycnemis pennipes (assembly GCA_933228895.1). Taxonomy (NCBI): domain Eukaryota; kingdom Metazoa; phylum Arthropoda; class Insecta; order Odonata; family Platycnemididae; genus Platycnemis; species Platycnemis pennipes. Next base: position 123,606,099 of record OW121848.1, read on the forward strand.
CGAGTAGAGAGAAATCTTGCGTCGGCATTTTCTCATTGTTAACGAAAGGCGCCGAGGGTAGTACCTGTGCTTAACGTCCCACCCGACGGACGGAGTGGTGAACTTTGCATAAAGCACTCAGGTAGGGTCCGGTTTACCAATGAGAAATATCTTCCACTGTCGAGATTGAAACCCTGGTCCTCGTAGTGAGACACCAGTACTCTAACCACCATACCAACCCAACTCCTGAAACCTCTCTCACATGCAGTGGGCTTTTACAGTGTGTCTACACAGCATAAACACCGTCTCTCATGTCTTCAACTCCTCTCATTTTGTATCTCCAGCCATGCCGTCGCAAAAATATATTTTTTAACTGGTATAACTTTTTTTGATATTTTCCCTTTGCCATTTCTTCTTTAGTATACTCCGTATTGTTATTTTTCGTTTTCGGATATCGCCCTAATCATACTCAGCGAGACATCTTTATAGCCTGCCTGTTATGTCCAGCCTTCTCCATCCCCACACGACATAAGACTTCGCTGTTCCAGTTCTACCAAAGACCATTTGTAACTGCTTCATATTAATTCAAACGGTAATTAATTCTCAACGGCGAAAGTGCTTCTGAATCTTCTGACATACTTTTTCGCTAAGCAAGCAAAAACAAATAGGAACAAGCAATGAGGAGGTTTACTCTCCGCCATTCTTTGCAAAAAGGCATAAACGGGTAGAGATAGGGCTCTGGATCACTTATCATGAGTAATGGATGAGAGAGGATGCCTTTGAGATCTGTATCTCGAGCATGCTGAAGAGCGGGAAGGATATAGGTGGGAAGGGGAAAGTTGGGGAGAAATGGAATAAAATTAGGGAAGGTTGGTAGGTTCAGAGTTTAAAAGAAATAAGTGGCAAAGATGTGGGGCGAGGGTCAACGAATGAGGGCGAATGTGCTGATGCAAGTAAGTCTGTGAATTAGCCCTGAATGAAGAGGAGGAAAGGAATTGGCCCGTTAAACAGTTCACATGAGGATGAACTCCTGAGTTTCACTCTTATTTTGGATAGGTGACCGACGATTAAGGTCATTTGCGCTATTTAGGAAGGGGTTTGTAATTGGATAAGGATTGGAATTATACGGATAAAGTAGGAAGAGTGGAGCAAAACCCGGTGTCGGCATTAGCCTAATTTTAACGAAAGGCACGAAGGAGTCCACAGTTAAACGTCCCATCCGACGTACGGTGTACTGCACTCGGAGCTCTCGCCACATAGCACTCAAGTAAGGACAGATAAACGAATGAAAAACGTCTACCGCAGCTGGGGTTCGAACCCGGGCCAGACTAGGATGGGAAGCCATCACACCAAACCCATCTCCAACTAAAGGCATTGTAAGGGGGGGCAGACGGAAGTGAAATGCACTTTTTTGTGAGGCTAATACATCTTTTCTTATTTTCTTTGCTATTCCTTTCTTTCTTCTTCTTGGTGATTGTGGTGCCTTATTAGATGATGTCCATTCATTAATGTGCCGATATTGTGTCCTTCGCTGGCTCCTGATGGAATATCTTAATTTTAAGAAAAGTGTATGATTATTACTATGGTCACGGAAATCCCATTTTAACTCTAAAACAGTCTTCATGACATCCCCGACCCTTTTTGTTAGTCACCCCTTCAGTAGTCCCTTTTGTCAGTGGTTGAAATTTACTCCGTATTCGCAAGCAGTATTTCATGCCTTCTCTCTGATTAAACTAACTCTCTGTGGGTATTGAAATCGCCAAATTTCTCATCATTTGATATATTTAATTCGTCGTTGGATACCTGAAGAGAGTGACCACGGTGAGCTTGTGAGTTTTCGGAGTGCTTGGAGACTTGCTAATGACTTCCAACATGCTCTTTGAATCTCCATCATTGTGTTTTTGTGCACGTGGAAACGGCAACCTGATATGATAAGCACTCACTTCGACCTCTTTTCCTTGCATACTATTTTTGACATGAATTGAAAACCACCTTCGTCTCCCCCCTCCCCCCGCCCCCCTACTTCTCCCCTCCTCCCCTCACCATAATCGTTCCCCTTTCACTATCCATTGGCTTCCTTTTCTCCGGGGACACACTGGCCCAGTCTGTCCAAATCGAAAATCGAAGTTACTCGACCGAATGAATGAGCCTGAAACGCTTACCCCCTGCACCTTTGCCTTGGAAATGAATGCTCCTTCAAGGGGAAAGACTATCTATATTCCTTTCTCCGCCAACGTCCTTTTGACACAAGGTTTGCAAATTTCGAGACGCACGTGTTAGTGAAGTATGTCATTCCGCCAGCATTGAGTTTTTCGCTTTGGTGGACTTGAACCTGAGTGAACTCTTTAAGTTAGGAAAACCAAATGTAAAAACTTTGAGGCCGAATAAATTCTTAATCTAATCCATTTCAGGGTGAAGGGATTTCCGATTTTCATTCTGAAAGGAACCACATCGTCAGCTGTTCGCAAAGTTGTTGGTGAACTTGCATGCCATAATTTTATTTGCGGATACATTGGAATGGAGCTCGGTGCCTCATGCCCTGCTTGTGATGTTTGATGTGCGAGTTCCTCGGTAGTTCTCCTAATTTCTACGGTTTGCATTTCTAACCAGGATACGTACGTTGCGTCTTGTCGGGTGGTAACGCTTGCCAAGGTTTCTTTCAAGGAGGCATTCCCTTACGCGTCCAATCCATTTGAAATCCAGCTGTGCTACCCCTTCTGAAAATCTCACTTTGGATGGTACGAGTGGCCTCCCATACTTCATTCCAACGAGTGTATTCATGCAGAGGGACACGTGCGTAGAATCCCACTCCGCAAAGGTGGAAAAGGATCATCGCTCATTCTTAATTCGAGTTGATTATGAAGTGCCAAAATAAATTTATGGGAGGCGGGATGGATCTCATTTGCGGCTGCCTCTATGGGGTCTCCTATAATACATGTGGAGAGCTCCGGCGTAGATCTCTTGAAAGATATGAAGCGAGAATACGGGAGAAAAATGGGGAAGTATCGTGGAGATAAGGGGGAAAGGGCGTGGGATGGGAGTGGAGACGGAGTGTGAGGCGAATGTGGGAAGATGAGGAGTGGGCTCAAGGCCTTAATAAGGTTCCGGGGAGGGGTGGAAGAGGTGGAGGCCGAGAGGGGCGAGAGAGGGGCCCCAGGGCCTAGCAGGGGACACCCGAAGGAGGACCAAGGGGAGGAAGAGGAGGGTGGTGCGGGAGGGTTGGTCTTCGGGGCCCCCTTGCCATTCCTTTGCTCGAATGGACCGAACTGGAAGTTCTTGGAATCAAGACAGGATCCCATCGCATGACGTCCCTCTCCACCTACTCCTTCGCGCCAAATGCTTCTCATTTGAGACAATCTAGGCCTCCACATTCAGCATATTATTCTTGGAAATTATGTCACGCAGTTTTCCGGAAATTTTGCTCGACATCTTGTTTTTCCTATTAATATGCAACTTAATTTTTCACGAATCTGGATTGTACAACAGTGTATAAATTGTCAATCATTTTTGGATTGCAATTTCTCATCACTGAAAAAACTGACTCATCACTTGACAACTACAATGCAACTGTAGTGACTTTTGGTCCCCCAGCGGTAGTGGACTCTTCTTGCCCAAGACTTTTTCGCTCGTGTAAAAATTAAGTAGGCTGTTTGCGCGAGGCATGGAATTGAAGTATCTAAAATTTCTCGTCGGTGGTGTTTCCGGTATTATTTTGGTGAGCCTCAAGGAATCTTCAACTGTTCAGGTAAACAAGAGTCAAGCGGTTTTGTGCGTCAGTGTGGTGAGTCAAGAGGATGAATACATACATGCATTTCACAAATTTTCCCGATTTCACCGACAAATATTCACTGCTGATCTGTTTTTGCGCACGATACATGGACGTATATGTGTGTATCAGATCGTGCCATTGTATTCCTTCAGGGCAAGAAATATCATCTGCTATATCGGATAGGACTGAAGGCGTCACTTTGTGGAATTTAGTTACACTATTCATGGTAACGAATACAAATAAAAACTTTTAGTCTATTCCACACAACTTTTTAATAACTGACCTAGGTTTCGACAGATTTTTTGAGAATGACAAAAAAAAATTGTCGAAACCTAGGTCGGTTGTTAAAAAGTTGTGTGGAATAGACTAAAAGTTTTTATTTTTATTCGTTATCATGTGCTAGATGTCCATTAATTTTCATTTGTGTACTTGAACGTTTTTGCCAATTTTTAATGAGAAATCATAGTCTTTCTTTCATCGTTCATTCATCTTCATCGCTTACAACACTTGAAATGCAATTTCAATATCCAGAGTTCCTCTTTCATACCTTTCAGCTAAATTGACTGATTTAGTGTTAATTTATGTCATAAGAAAATGAATTTACTCCACATATGTTCAATCATAGTCAAGGTAATAATTCTATGGAGTAGCAGTAGCAATCGTCAGAGGCAGGATGGAGCGTGCGAGAATTGAGTTAGGCAACAACGTTGTCCAAAAAAAACAAATCGCTATGCTGTTGATCGTTGAAAGGAAAACAGAGTAATGAGTGCATTCATCGTGCAGTGGTCAGTTCTCGAAAAACCCAGTCATTTGTCGGCAATTCGTCTTCGTTAGTCTTTTTTTTCTCTGTAATTACTCAACTCGGTACTCAAGATTTTTCGAGGGAAAACTTTTAGCCTTGGGTTATAATGCATTCCCATCAAACAACAACCTGCCAGCCCGTCCTCTTTTGTTTCCATATTCCTGGAAAGAGAGGAATTTTGTTTGCTCATCGCCCGTTCGTTCTTTCGCCGAGGCCAATTTCGAGAGCACCGCGTGTCCTTCGCGCCATCATTACGGCGCCGTTTTGCGAGCAAAAACTTTTCATCTCGGATTTTCTCTCCGGAAAATCACGTCCTTCCTGCATCATTCGGTGATTTTCTCCTCCTGAAAGCGGGGTTTGGGAAAAAAAAGACCGTGTTTAATTCGACACATCCGTCCCTCTCCCCGCGCGCGTCACGTTTACTCCTGCCGGTATTCCCGTGGATTTTGCGAAATACCGCACCTGAATTCGATCCTGTAATTCTTCGACCTGGTTCGATATTGGGCATGGATGGTTCTTAATGACTTCCTATTCAAGACAAAAACGTATATCTTGGTGAACTCCTTTGAAGAATAAAAAAGAACATTAATGTGGAATACTTTCTCTTCTTTTGGGCTCGACTCGGTCGGTCTTTCTCGCTGTTTCCGCTCTGTGATTTGATTATTTAGGACGAAAAAAATCTCATTCCCGATCGTTCCGGCATGGTGTTCTCATATTTATAAAGAACGAGAGTCGCGTACTCTGCGCACGCTATTATTTTTCTTGTCGTAAAAAAAATGTATCCCGACCAGCAGCTGCGCAATCTTGATCAGGTCTGTAGGATCTGTTACTGCTTCTATAAGCCAGTAAAACATAATTATGTGATACATAATTCTAGAAAGCTAACTGTGGAGAACCCTGAAAGCCACGTCAAGGGTGCGTGACAGACTGAAAATGATCACCAGACATGCGCTACGCATATGCAATTGATTGTATGAGGTGCAATGCCTCTTCATTGTAGAAATTGTTAGTTTTGCATCCATCAGGAACTTGAAACTGAATTATTAAACTCACATAGGAATGTAATCATTATTGATTGGTTAGGATTAGTTAAAATTAATTAATTTAATATTTCCGTATTGTGATAAAAGGTATACTTAGAGTATATTCAGAATGCCTTATCTCAGTCATTTGGTAGTGGTTATAACTAAAGAGCTGCTTTTCTATTACCCATGTCGAATCTTTCTGGCGGGGGTTTACTGCAGGTGTAGTTGGTTTGGCAAGCCTTTCTGTCATATCGTTTGGAGCACTGCTTTATCCCTGAGATGTTATGTAAGGGACCAAGCGGGGAACGGAGGAGAATAAAAATTAGCGTGGAAACGAAGGCCGCACTGGAGCTAAGTACCCGAACGTTAAGGACGCAATGCGTTGTGTGGGTGCCTCTATTACTTATGCAACGGACGAGTCTTCCTATTCTCAACTCCCACGTTCCTTTCTGCGGATCCTGCGTGCGCCGCGGCGGTGTTGCAAACGAAGGCCATGAGACGCGCGTGCGGAACCCAGCTGTGAACAACAATGAACTGTGAACAATAATTCAACGTCGGGTCATTCCTTGAATGTCCAGTGGTTTCCTCCTCAATGTTCCGTACCAATATTGTGTTATGGAGTATCCTTAACATTTCAGCCATGATCATCTGCAGATATTCGTACGAAATTTATGGTTGGTGAGGTAGGAACATACATAAACGCTTAGTGGGAGACGAACTCCGTCGTATATTTCCACTTAAGATAGTGAGTTGTAGTATTTTCATCGTTAAAAGCGTCTTTTAGAAGTTATAGTTAAGGGCTTCCAATGTTTTCCTAGCTTCGGCATGTATTTGAAAACATTAGAATTGGTATTATTTCAAATTTTCTTCTTCGATGCAGGAGCTCGTGAAGATACTTGGGAATCCGGTGGCTCCGAATTTTAATGTAAGGCATCGTAAAATTTCCTCGTCATATTCCTCCAAATCGGTAGTTCGGTTCTTGGACTTTATTCCGTTCGTACATTAAAAACGAAGGTCAATTACTCTTAGCTGTCGAAGCTATTAGCTCCCGGAAGGTGTACTGGGTATAGGTGTACTGAAGGTTAGACCTCAAAAACATAGAACAGTGTCTTCGTTCGATCGATGAACATCTATTTTTTTGTTTCCGGGTGGTTCCATATCTAACCGGTAAAGTTGATGAGTTGAAGATTAATCATATGTCTGTATTTCATATGAGCATCGCCAAATGATTTTCTCTACCTCACTTTAATTTTTTAAAATTAAAATCCATAAATAAAAATTAACGCATGCGTTACTTTGATATGGTTGTGAAGACAGCAGTAGACTCATCGGCGAAGGCCGCAGGTGGTTCCCTTGCTGTCTTACCTATTCTATTCACCTTCGCTTGGCGTGCATTACTTTTTCAATTTTTTTTCGCAATTTCCGTTGGTTGCTTGGTTATTTAGGGGAGGCGACCGACAGCTAAGGTCATTTGCGCCATATAGGATAGGTGGATAAATGGATAATGGTAGGAGTTTTCAGGGAACGGAGGAAGGGTGGAGAGAAACCCGGCGTCGGCATTAGCCTACTCTTAACGAAAGGCGCCAGGGGGACCACGGCTTAACGTCCCATCCGACGGACGGAGTACTGAACTTGAAATGCCCTCCACTAGACACTCAAGTGGGGATCGGTTTTCCACTGAAAAATCCGCCACTGCCGGGAATCGAACCCGGGCCCTCGGGATTCCGGAATTTCCGTGCTCGTGACTCTAACCCTACCGTGATTCCATCGAATGTATCGAAATGATTGGGCACTGATACATCCGTGATAGATGATGGTTCTTCGCAGTTTTTTAGGCGGATTTCTTCAACTTCTAAGGAAGATTCGTCAATGTATTACAACTCATAATTAAAAATTAAATGGTATCCTACCATCATAGTTGGGATTAGCGAGTAACATTAATCGTTAAAAATGTGGCTAACTATTTAATTTAATCGTTACTCTTTAGAGGAGTTAAGTTTTAACTTTTAATCGTTAAAATTATGCATGCACTGATACAAAACTAACTTCAGTTAATTTTTTTCGTTAATTTCTGGCAAAGTCGACCTGTCCGAATTTGGGCGCAAAGGTTGCCCAACAGACAAATGGGAAAATAAAACGGTATCTAAGAATGCAAGGGTTGTTGTACAAGGGTGCAATAAATAGGCCCAGACGTGTACTTCTAATCAAAAGCGGGCTTGAAGGGAGTGACCGCCAAAGTTTGGGAATACACCCTCAGACGAGAAAACACGAAACCACGCGAAGACAATGTCCTGGAGAGCTGGTATGTCTTACTCGGCGACATCGCGTCGTCAGTACATCAGCCCCCAGAGAATCGCGAAAGAGGAGGCGCAGGCAACCCCCAGCATCTACTGTAACTCTATGTAACTTAGCTGTTTCCACTGCAATTTTACAATTGTGAAGGGATACTTAACATCTAAGCATGTGGGGATCGATATCAAAAACTAACCCTAAAGCACTTTCTATAGCTCAGAACAATCTTAGGTGGCAAATTACTGACGCGCCACGGTTCGTCTGAATGTCACGACAACTTAAAAATCCCGGAATTGGAGCTCCACCTCAGAAAAATCGCCTTATCCTTTCAGCAGACACTATGAAACCTGACCTGAACCACTCTGGACACTAAACGTAATTACACCGAAAATCCCAATTCAAATATTTTTAAACAAATGGATACGGATGGAAGAAACCACAATGACAGTTTTTAGTGTTCGCTTTGTTTGCCAAAAAAATCAAGGCATCGATTAACACAGCATCCAATTTGCCAAAGTAACTGAAAAAGTAATTTTTAACGTAAAGTTACTCTAGTTGAACTTTAATCAGATACTTTTTTAGAAAATTAACTTTTAACTTTAACTAGTTACTTTTTACAGAGATTAACTTTAACTTTATTCAGTTAATTTTTTGTGGTAACTTTCCCAACTGTGCCTACCATTCAACGGGTAGGTACCTACATAGGGTACTTGGCAAAACTCCATTCATGATTATCAATACCGCAGCAATGGGCTCGGCCTTCTCGAGTCCCTTTTCCCATTCATCTCCTACACTTGCGACGTTTCTCTATCCTTGAGCGTCCATCCCCTTCACACTCCTTCCCACGCCATCAAGCCATCTCGTTTTAGATGTATGCATCAAGAGGCCGCTCTCTGCTTCTGTCCTGGGCTCCACGAGTTAAATCCACGTTCTGCTGGTTCTCACACGTTTCCTAGAAGGAGCCCAATTCTTTCTTAATGTTGCAAATTTGATGCTGGAAAACATCTCGTTCCACATAGAAGACAATAAAGTTGTGCTCCCATCCCAGGGTGCACTTCACAATTCTTCTACTTCAATGCCATCTCTAAAAAACAAGAGCTAGGTGAATTTACCTTTCTATAGCCAACATACGAGAATTTTAATGAATACTACGCATGCGTAGTATTCATTAAAACATGCATGTAAAGTAATAACCTTTGCCTGTGTGTTTATCTGGGAATTGTTATAACTTAGATTTATAGGTCATGCAAAGTTAATAATATTTGTCTTGTTTACGGATTATTTGAAACTCACTTTTCTGGCTCGTATGATTCGGGGATTTTATTGAATTCTGTAAAAACTAGTTCTTTATTGGTTGAAATTCCTCTTCTTCGAATAACAGCCTTTCATGTACTAATAATTCTTGTCCATGGGTTGTTTTTTGATATTTCGAATTTTTTCCGTAGAAGTTACAAATAATTATTTATCCAAATGTCGTGCGTTATTTTTATCGTTTTTTTTCTTAAATTCAATGCATCAAGGAATGAAGCACATTTTATTGAGTTGGAGATATTAATTAGCTCCGCCTAGGTCATACATTTTAATCCAATTTTCTGCCTGAATCAGGCACGTAGCCACAAAATTGCTTCGGGGGGGTCTAAGTCTAGAGTGCGTAACTTGAAACAAATCAGCTTCGCCCTTTCAGTGCCGACATGTTATTCTTCCCTTAATTTTCAGTGTTTGGTTTTTATTTTCACAGTGCCCATTCCTATCTCTTCTCACTGGTAAAGTTTACTGTTTACCTTGTTACGAAGCAGTTCATTTTACCTGTCCCAGAACAGAAGTTCAACGCCTACATACATATCAGATTGAAAAGAAGAATTATTAACCACACACACACACACACATGCATAAAACTTGTAATCACGTTTCAAGACATTTAACACTTGAATTATACGCAGTGTAATCCGGATTATCGTGGCAAGTTGAAACCAGAGCAACAAAATTATAGGGAAAAAATTTCGGGGGGGCTGAAGCCCCACCCCTGGCTTAGTGCCTGGCCTGCATGAGTGATTTTCTCATTGGGCCATCTCACCACCAATTTTGCTCCATTTTTTAAAATGAGCAATTTAAATAATATACACCTACTTTCTTTCAGATTAATTATATTCTTGCCTAACTTTCCAAAGAAAATTATTCTGAAAACCGTGTTTCCAATCGATTTTTCATGGATCGCGGTGCACCGTTTCCCATTTCTCTCTGAGGTAGCTGTGTTCCTGCAAAGGACAATGGGTAGAATAGGCTTAGATACTATTTCAATTTGTTTTGACCGATATTTATTCTCGCTAACATTTTTGGGGTTTACTACTCGTGAAAGTTTTAAGAGTTTCCCTAGAAAAATCTTATCAAAATTTACAACCTCTGAAATTAATTCTTGCGTTAAGATAATTTCGAAATTTTGACCGCATTTTAAATTAAAGTCATCGAATATGATTTTTCGCCAAGCGATCCGTTAGAGATAAGTGCATTGTTAAATTTTTTTCAGATCAGATTAAATAAATTGATTTACGAATTAGATTCTAGATTCGTAGATTGATATTGTACCGAATCCGGTCAGATTCCTGCCGAATTTTGGCCGTAGGTAATTATCAGCTGAAAGCAAGAGATCAAAAGCACTGGAATGATTGCACTGTCCCATCCTCGTGCGATAACATTCCGTAGGAGGGAGAAACTCGTGATATTGAATAAAATAATTCCAGATTTTGCCTCGAATTTGTTCATGCCGTTCGAATATTCATATTAGTAAGATGCACGTGCCGTACATTTTTTCACTTTTTTTGAAATACTTTCTATCCCTTTCTTTCCTCGTTGAAGATCTACTCCAAGGGCATGCATGCATGTGTGTTCTGGGTCGAAACATGCATAAATGTCTCCCTCGGTACGCATCGTGAGGCTCGGGAAAGCGTTACTACCGTTTCGGCTCCCCAAAGTTCAAGCGAGCAATGGAGCATTGAAATGCAACCGGAGGGGGGATCTACTAAGCATTTCAGTGCCTCCTTTTATGAGGTCTCTCGGAGAACAATGAGGGTGACGTGCCCTGAATACTCGTCCTCGGACACTGAGAATGGATAATCGCGACTGTATCACGCTGAAAAGTGACGTTTAACCTGTTCATCCCCTCGCTCATATTGCGCCGGTGGAGTTTGCGCGGCTGCTTTCCAAACGGGAGTTGGATGTTCCGGGAAAAGGACTGCGCTCTTTTGATATTATCTGCCGTCTACCGTATTCTTTATGAATATCAGTAAGGGGATCGCTTTGCCCCACATAGTCAGCGACCAGGATTGTAACAGTGCGCTGATGTTATAACTGTTTCCTTTAATTTCCTCCTCTTTTTTGCCTCTTGTTGCGTGTCAACCGCTCGCATTTATAATTGCTCCTAGTGTCCGACACCGTTAAACAATCTCAGTCTCCAGATGATTATAAGGTGCAATATTTTGAATATCATTCACCGCAAGCTCTTGGTTTCACCCACTCGGGTTCGTAAAGATTTTTCAGCCGTTTTTGTTTCCAGCGTCGTTCCAAACGGTACACTTTCATCACGCAGTCGAATGAGTGAGTGCCGTAACGCCACGGCGACTTATTGTTCCATATTAGTGGAATAGACAGCACGTAGCCCGGAAGTCGTCTCACGTGCGGTTCCCGGGACGTGTGTGGCCAGGAATCTTGGAAGTACCTACACAAGTGCCATTGAATGTAACGGCAACGTAACCGTTACAGTTTGAGCGCTTTTTTTTTCAAACTTTGAATCACTCTCTCGCCGGCGGAGTTCAGCAGTTCGGATATGATAGTCGCGGATTGTTTTTCTTGCGATATGAGCGAAGGCATTATCGCGGGATTCCATTGGAAAGCATTTTGGTTTATTTTATTTCCCGCTTTGTTCTTTCCCATCGCATTTCTCTCCTTCCTTCTCCTTTCCCGTCCTCCTTGGCCGTTTCGTCTTGCCAATCCTAACGGGGACGCTAACGATCGGTTGTCCAATGGTAATGTTAGGTGACTTTCCAATCCGTCTTATTCCGTCCCCAGGTCGCATTTACCGGTGTGCCTATGTGGCACCAAAGGACGTTGCCATCGGCATTCATTCCGGTCAACAACTTTTCGTTTTTCTCAGGCGTTTACCGCTGTATGAACCTTCAGGTTTAGAATTTGAGTTCTAGTTTAAATCACCAAGTGGCATTATTTTTTCATTACCGCCGAAAACAGCACCTTTGACCCATCGGAGTATTTAACAATTAACAACAGACAAGCACACACATCCATGTCCTGAGTCAGGCGGGACTCGAACCCGCGATCCTAAGGTTAGCAGGCGAGTACTTAACCACGTCGATACCGGATTTCCATTGAGACAAGACGTAATTTGCTAATATCTTCATGTCTCCACTTCAAGTTCGGTTCCCTAGACCAAATTAATTCTTATCACCCTTTCTCTAATTGTAACGGAGACGTGTAGGATATTTCAATCCTGCCGCGTGAACGGCGGTGAAATTCACATTAATTGCCATGCGAAAAAATTCACCTAAATCCTCGGTAAAATTGCCATGCGAATTAGGGATCCTGGGTAGTGCGTAGTGGACTGCGCAGTGGCCAGGAAAGCCAAAGGTGCGTGGTTCGATTCCCGGTCTAGGTGAATTTTTTCGCATGGCAATTAATGTGAATAACGGAGACGTGTTTAGATTTCCAGATTAGTATGCCGTTGACGTACTGGCGGACCTGAACTATGACGTTTCGTTGGTTTAAATTCATTCCCTTAAAATCGGGGTACCAAATCCCCCTATTATGCCCCTTATTGTATGTACCTAGGGCATGAATAAACTGCAATTAATTGCATGGGGTATAGTTTAGTTTAACGAATTGTTTAGAGTCAGAGTGACAAAAACACAGGTTGAATGTGTCATAATCACGGCGTTAGAGACGTTAGGTGGTTGCAATCGAAGATTCTGTCGATTTCTGGTGCTGTGGACGTTCTAAGTGAGGTCGTTTGGCGTCTCCTTCCCGTTCGATGCACTGAGCACGCCTGTTTCGGGTGACGCAAGGAGCGTTCAGCGTTGACGGCGTTGGGGCGGGCCCTTTCGCCACCGCTGGGGGATCCATAGCACCTCACCACTCCTTCCTCCCTCGGCCGCTCTTTTTTGCGACGCCGGCGTCGAACCGTGACCCTCGGCGTCGACGCGATTCGCATGGGCGCGCCGCATAACGCGACCGGAAGTGCCCCCCTCCCCCGGCGCCCGCCCGTGACGTCCGCCCGTCACCGCGGGTCCTATTCCGGCGTCGCGCCCCTCTGCGGTCTCACCGTGAATTTTAATTTCATACCTCTTCGTCCGCACCGACTCGTTGAGTCACGGGGTCGGACCGTGGATTCGAACCCGGATCATCGGGGTGGGAGGCCAAGCACTCCAGCCACCACACCAATTCGATTTCCTGAAGTGTTCGCGAGCGGTATGAGAACTGTACCGTTCATACCGTTAGCCAGAACATCCATACCGTTCGCGAACTCTTCGATGGATCGGATTGGTGTGCTGGGTGGAGTAGTGATTTCCTACACCGAGGTTCCAGGTTCGAATCCTGGGCATTGTTCATTGCCACTCTGGTCCCTACTTGAGTCCCCACTTCAAGTTCAGTGCTCCGTCCGTTGGATGTGGACCTCTTGGCGTATTAAATTGAGAGTAGGCTACGTACGATTGGATTTTCTCCACCCTTCTTCCTATGGTTCCTGAAAAATCCTACCCAATTACCCACCTGTCCTAAGTGGAGTGAATGGCCTTTGCTGTTGGTCGCCTCCCGCGGATAAATACTTCGAATCCTCACTCCTTCCGCAGGTCACATGCTTTGCTCTAGTTTCCGGGAAGACGTCGCGAAAAAGAGAGAAAGGATGCCGAATTGCGATCTTGACAAAAAAAATATAGTTCTTTTTCCTTCCGTCATTGTGCTAAACTCTCGTCTCTGCGGCTTGCGCGGGATGCTTGCCAATTTGGCTGGCCCTACTTCAGGCGCGCCAACTTGGCGCGACGCTTTCATGAGGAATTTTCAAAAACATGGAAGCAACTTGCGCGGATAGCCCTTCCCCTCCATCCCCCTCTAAGTAGTTGCGTCGGCGCTTTTTTTTAGATAATTCTTTGACATCCACGAAGTAAATGTCCTCTCCGATTCCGGCATTACATGCAGACGATTGCGGTTCTCTTATCGACGAGTATTATATATTTGCCAAGACATATTGTCTGACTCCTGTGTTGGGTATTTTCACGGATTTTCCGTATGTGGATAAATGTAGATCTATTTTTTAAATTTTAAAGTCACGAGTTCGGTAACAGTGTTCCTAATTAGAACTACTACTTTCTCAACATTCTAATGGCTAACCATACTGAGACTCATGCCCATAGTCTCTCAATTTCTTATAGTTTTCATTACCTTGCATAATTATTTTTCACTTCCCCTGGCTGAAATTCTATTCTCTTCTTACCTTTCTTTCGTGAATTCTGTACTTGATATTTTTTCATTTAAGAAGTTAGTGTATTCCATGTTCTTTGGTAAGAATATGTATAAATTTTGTATAAGATTGTCAAATATAACATCCTCCCTTATGAAATTAACATAAATTACTCCCTTACTGTTGTAAAACTTTTTGTGGCCGATCTAATAATATGCTAATCCCCACTGTCCGATTGATAGGTTATTGATAATTAGATCTCACTTGGTATTGCATTAACGCTTAAGAAAACTTCGATTACCCAATGATTAGTGTAATGCAAATATGCTGTTACTTGGAATAAATTATTTCATATAATCTATATGAGCCGATGTTAATCATTAATTTCGTATGTTTTTTTTCTTTTGGCTTTAAGCTTCATTTTCCGTAATTCCTTTTTTTTAATTTAATAAGTGTTCACTCTGTTTAGAGAGATAGAATGATGAGTGTACTGCTTGTGAAATAATTAATTTTTGTTGCCTAGCAAAGTAAATATCCTATTCACCTCTAGTGAAAATCTCCACAATATTTGTATTCCTTGCGACCATGTTGCTGTTCTTCCTCAGGGCTAAATATATTCACAGCGCCATCGTCTTCATGGGAAACGTTTTAGTGGGAAAAAGGCCGGAAATATTTTCCGGGAGGAAAATTTTCTGCTACGCTAATTTTACTGTTTTGTTTTCCGTGTCACAAATCTGTGTGTTTTGAATGTCTGTTATTTGCTTTGAACAGCGATTTAGGTGTATGTGAATGCGGCTTAGAATATTCGTTTCAGTTGTTAATGCTCAAAATTGACTAACTTTGTAGCTTGGGTATAATAATTCATTGAGCCAATGGGTAATGGTAGGATAATCATTTTACGGCTGTAAGTTGTGATAAATGCCTTTTTCTCCCGGCATAGGTTTAAAGCACTCACGTATTCTTCAAATTTAATTTATTTAACTTCCAATTACTGCTGTGAATTAAAAAGAGGATATCAGTGTAATCTATTGTATTGGCTTTACAATTATTTTTGCTTTTCTTTCCTTCTCTTGAACCCTTTTTAGCGAATGGGGAATTTACTTTTGTCGATAGTTAGACAAGATACGCCTATTCTAAGTGAGTCGGTGATATATGATATCATTTCTAAACCATGTCCACCGAAACATTGTCATGTCGAGATGAGGTGAATTTTATTTTAAGCTTAAATTGACGAAACTTTTATCCTTCGAGATCATCATCAAGATGATCATCAAGAATAGTACTACACCATATGTCAACCATTTTATGCATGTGTTTCCTTCTTCTAGGCTTTACATTTATTTTCTACTTCGTGCTATTGCACTTGTAGTTTATTTATCGTAATGCTTTAACTATTCCTTACCTTTGGGAGTTATTGGTAGATAGGTTTCTCTCATTGATGTAATAATTCACTATTCATAATACCCTTAATTTCATATGAATTGTCAAGGATTTTTGGGAAGAGTATCACGTGTCACTCCCCACATGCCAATCGAACTCTCATTCTGAACAGCCAAATTTCACTCGTGTGCAAAATATAGAGCGTTCTACTGCATCGCGAGTGAATTTCCATGCCCTATGCAGTGCACCGTCATGCTGAGTCAATAATCCTGCCACATGGGGCTACATATTAGCCAGGAAATACGTCAAAACACCGGAATTGGCAAGGTGGGAAGTCCAAAATCGTCTTCCGGGCTTGCCTTCTCATGTCGCGTATCAAAATTGGTTTTGGTTTCCAGTCCATTTTTAAGGTTCTCAGGATTTCTGCGATTTGACTCATGTGCTTCCTTCCTTAATGCGTATTGTGGGCTAGATTTTAACCGCGTGAGTTGATTCACTTATCGTTATTTAAATCCTGTTCATTCGCTATTTAATAACACGTCCCGGAACCGTGAAGAGAGCCGAATCTACGCTGACACAGTTACTGTCGGAAGCATTCTTCTTTCATCAAAACGTGTCTATGACTTATTTTTGTTTTCAATGGCTTGCGTTAGTGAAGGATGTGGAAGAGACTAGTTATACGTGTAAACACGGAAACGTTAGCTGGTAGGAGAAACGAGGGGAGAGATGAGTCAGACCAATCATAGGATTGTTGACTCATGATGAGTAGAAGGCACCTTGCAACTGAAAGACTGTTAATATAGCAAAACACACAGCTGGGGCTTTATCTAGAACCAGCGTTTATTACAGAAAAATCCTCATTACATATAGTGGAGTAAAACTGTCAGTGAAGGCCTTTAGTAACGTACTATAAGTCATGAGCTAGGATAATCCCGTCATATACTTCTTAGTTTTATTTATAATTTGTTATCTACAAGAATGGATGTAAAACATTAGAATCGATTTTTTTCAAATTTTTTTTGATCGAGTATTTGGATTATTCGGTTTTTACTGCTTGATTGGGGAAGATTTTTAGTAAGCGGGGAAGAAGGAGGAGAAGAACGGGTAGGGTACGACGTATGGGGGGCTGAAGAGGGTCATTGTGTGAACTGTAGAGGCATGGAAGAATTAAATGTCCATTTAGACCTACCTTCGCCTGTATAAATCTAGTAATAATAATAGTTCCTACTAATAGGGAAGCTATATTGAAGGTTTTAAATATTGATAGTTTATTATTTGCCATGTCCATACGTATGTAATCTATTTTATTTTAACGTTTGTCATAAATTTGACCTCTTCATCAAAACTATCTTGTAAGACTGAACACATATCCATGCATGAACGCAAGTTTCTTGCAAAAAAGAATTGCATTTTTATTATTAAACTGATATAATCCACGCTTTCTATTCTGATGAATGTTTTCTTTTGTTATAATTTCAGGTGAGTTCAAAACCAGGTCCTTACCCCGTGCATTTCACACTAAGCTCTCCATTCCAGGTAAGTGTTGTATTCTTACGCCACTGTTTTCAAATTGACCCCTTTGAGCGCGAAACGTTTCTTGCAGACGTGAGTCGTCGTTAAAGTGCCCACCGCTAGATAGCGCTCCGGTCGGCTGTCAGCGCCGCTGAGAACGAGATTTTCTCCGCTCAGCCGTCGTAGTTCGTTTGTCCTCCGAGAGAGGGCTTCACGATCTCAAACATTTTCTCCGTCATTTCAGCAGATACGCGTTCAATGCTCCCTAACCAACGTTCACGTTAAAACCAAATTAAAGGATCCGAATTCATAAATTAGAAGAGAAATGTGAATTTTTTATTTTGAAATGATTTAACTGATGAAATAATATTTTAATGAGATATAATTTTCAACATTCACTAAAAATATTCATCAAGGTAATTTTGAAATGCTTGAATGCTGCTCAGTAATTATCACTTATAAACTATTTCGCCCTCCAACTATAGTGGACATCATTGTACTCTATTTGGCCTGTAGTTCCTTTATCAAATTAAGAAGAATGGAGTTTGAATTAAATACCCCGAGAGTAGTACTTCTCACGCTGTCTAAATTAGAATTAAAATTTTTCCGCGCAGCCAGGAGTCGATGTTGTTGGCTGAGAGGTAAAAACAACTATATGGTTTCATTTTGTTAAGTAACAGATGCATAAAAACTAGACTCAATTGAAAACGTTTTGGGCATCTTCCCTCGGCGTTTACTGAGGGCCGGGGGCTGGTTGAACTTCGGCATTGAGTAGCACAACCATTCGACATTGTATTCTCAAATTTAATAATAATCTTATGCTGATAGTAGTTGAATATTTCAAATTGGTCGATGCCTCTGATTGGTACTTAATGTTTAGAATTTTAGCCCAAAATAGAAATCGCTAACTCATGCACTGAAGCAGAAAGTTGTCTCTTGAAAGGAAGTGAATATCATCATGCAAAGATCGTCTTGGTGAATCTGAGGTATGCTCTTGATTCATAAAAAAAATTTCAAATGCATGTGTTCACATTTATCGCTTTTATTTTTATTGCACTTGTGACAGGAACTATAGCGTGAGGTAAGTTCACAACTCCATCTACAAATTACAATAGGAACCGACGCAGGGGCTAAGTCCCGTGGAGAGCGTTTGGTGACCAACGGTGGACAAATGCCGTAGAGGAGGGGAGTCGATGAAAAAGCGGATGAAGTTTTTTCTTGAGCAATTAGCTGAGGGAAATTTGTCGAAGTGATTTGAAGAACGAAACACTCGCCTGAATTCCAATTCATCGGAATTTTCAAATATCCGTTTCACAGTGTTACATATTCTTTCGTATGGTATCCATTTCTTATTGAAAATCTCAACTAAAAAGATGAAGGAGAATTCAATCTTGGTTCAGCTATCAACCTGTTTGCATTTGAAAGGTATGGAAATCTCGTTGCGGGAAGAGTAGGTCTAATTCAATATGCCGAATGCTTTGGGACGCGAAAGAAATTGACTCTTATGCCCACAATTTATTCGATTCAGAAACAGACAAGTTTCTCTCCATCCTCCTCGCATGTTGGTCCTTCGTTTCGCATTAAGCTCTTCGCCGAAAGATGATTCTGTGAACTGAACCGACTCAATTTGTTCCATGAACTCCGTCACCACCGTCGTCAAGCGGACAAGTTTCGTAACTCCGAGTCAATTGTTTTCATTGGGGCGGCAATGAAGAGTTTTAAAGTGAGGCGTCCTCAATTTTTTATCGTGCATGTACATGCACCGCCTCTTATTTGCAATTCCTCTCTCAAGCAGCCTGGAAATTTGTATTACAAATAAACGTCAAGAGGCATGGGAATTTACGTTTGATATTCCTTGAGTACTGGTGCCTGAATCCACTTTAATCTTCCATGGAAGAATAATGGAACTTTATTTTTGCGTAAAAGAAAATGTGAAAAGGCAAATTAAATATTACACATAGATTGTTATTTTTCTCATGTTAATTCGTGTATTAAAAATATTAATGTCGAATTATTGCAGTTTGACATGTCTCATTATCTCATTCAATGAAGGCGTATTTTCGTGAAGCAAAAATTTCTAAGTGAAACCAACGAATTATTGAAACGTGCAATTGCAGCTGAGGGGAAATTGCTATTATGCGTCTTCAAAAGTGCGGCCTGGTGTCTTTTGCATGAGTTAAGACTACCGAGGCTGATTTAGTCCTTAGTTTTCCTTGGCATCGATTCGCGTGATTCTTAATGTTTTCCAGAGATGTCTCGTTATGTATCCTTTCAAGGACGAACTCTTGTTTTTGTTCACTACGTAGGCCTTAAAATGGACTATTTCACGTGCTGAACAGTAAAAAACAGAATCCTAAAACCGCCTGGATTAGGGCGCGCTTGTAGAAGTGATTATTTCGCGATCTTTTCTGGTCCGTGTCATGGTATTCGTTTGGCTTGGCCGCGTCGCGTCCTTACATTGGTACTCGACGGCGGCGTTCTTAATCCCTTTCGTCGCATTGGATGCGACGGCGATTCTCCGGGGCGAGTGACGACATCGGGGGCTTAGGGATGTCGTCCTCCAACCCTCTCAATCCCCGGACTCCCCGCATTCTCGCCCTCTTTACCCTTCCGTCACCATTAATTCTTTCCCCAGCGTCCTTCTTCCATTCAATCAATCCCCGTCCTCCTCCTTGTCCAATTCGTTCTCCTGATCCTCATTGTCCTCCCACCCTCTCGAGACGTTCAGCTGACACCACTTCCTTTCTCTCTTTCTTTCCCCTCTCCCTTCCGATTCCTAAGGTCCTCTGTCGTCTCGGGTCGCCCTTCAACACCCGCGCCTTGAGGGTGGTGATGTGGTGCAATGGTCTGCCTCAAGAGTTACGTGATTTTCTCCCAGTGCACCCGCATGATTTCCTTTTGCCATACGATGTCGATGCCTAAATGCTTCTTTTTTCTTCTTAGGCGACTGCATCAATAGTAGAAATGAAGCTGCGGCATTAATGCTCAAATTCCCTATCGTTATTCTTTAGGAAGAGTTCTATCTTAAAATTTTACGCGGGGAGCCTCCAATTTCGTGATTACCTAAGAAAATTCATTTCGACAATTTATTGTGGGGTTACCCATTTACTAGTTATTTTTATTCGTTCCGAATCATCTGAATCGCTGAGAAAGGAAAATGCGATTCAAACTATCGAAACACTGTCATTAATAACCTAGTATGGCCATTGAGAAAACTTTTTCTTCTTTACTAAATAACAGGAATTATTTTTTCAACCAAGTCTTGTCCTATCCGTAACCCCACATTAACCCCCGATTTAACTCCCTCGAACTAGCATAGTCCTTCCCTCTTCGTTCCCTCATCCCCCTTGCGCCGTCTTCGGTCGACCCCATGATCCCGCATCCATCCTCCCTCCCATTCGAGGCCTATTTCCTGGCATCTATTTATTTTCATCGGATTGTCCGTCTCCGGGAGGAGGTCGGGGGGCAGACCGCGTAACCAAGTTCGGTCGGTGGGTGATTCACTGTCTCTCTCAGCTCACTCGTCCCGATGGAAGATAAGAAGTTGCTGGTAGTCGAGAAACCGCCCAAACGTATTGTTCATATCGCCTTCATGTGGATATCACTCGTAATATTGCGGCGTATTCTGGAAAAGAAATCATTTGGTTCATAGGCCGCTTGTTTTTAGGGATAGATGCCGTATAAAAAAGGACGCATGATATTTAAAAATCAATTCGTGTTCTAGTTATCACTTACGGAGTCGTTATGAAAGAAAAATAGTGTCAGCATCCCATTGAATGAGTATATATTTATCTTTTATCGTTTGAAGTTGACTGCATGATATAGAATTTCGATCTCTCGCGCCACTCGAGTTTCACTTTCTTTAAATGAGTTTCAGTGTATTCCTTTCAAGGCTAACAATCTAAGCCGTATCCCATAACGTAATACATCGGTAGACATGGGGATGAAACTGAAGACATTGCAGTGTCTGAATTCGTGCGGCGGCGAAGTATATGGACTATTGTTCCATATTCAATTAAGTCAGATCTCGCAGTCACTACAGGGCGCGGTAATATTTATTTATCGAACAAGGTGAGCTAATATCAGA
Source organism: Platycnemis pennipes (assembly GCA_933228895.1). Classification (NCBI taxonomy): domain Eukaryota; kingdom Metazoa; phylum Arthropoda; class Insecta; order Odonata; family Platycnemididae; genus Platycnemis; species Platycnemis pennipes. The sequence goes on from OW121848.1 coordinate 123,627,405, forward strand.
TCCTTGTTTATTTTCTCTTTTGCTTGAAATATTATTATCGAAAGTATGAAGTGCAGCAAAAAATCGACCTTCACTCATTTCTCACTCGGGCACACAGTTGCTGTTTCACTCGCTAGCCATTTGTCTATCTTTTTAAGCATTTTCGGGGTCAAAAGACTGTCGCTTTCCGTGCTTAACATTGAATTTCCTCCCATAACCCCTAATTAAGTTGCCGGACGATCGCTCTTCTGCAGTGGAAAGTGCGCTGGCGTCTCATTGCATCCTCACGCGAGCCGCTTTCGCGATCGCCGCAAGCCTTCTCCCTCGTTCACCGACTCCTTCGTCTTGGGGCCGAAGAATTTTTAATCACCCCGTCCCCTCCTTCGCCAATGCGTTTCGGAACCTTCGATTATTTTTCGGACGGTGAAGAATATTGTTAAAAACGAACGGAGCCCTCTCCGATCGGTGAAAATGATTAATAACTCCCTCTCGACTCCTCTCACTCCTTCGGCTCCGCGAGATGATCGCCGTGGCTGTTTTTGCCGCCCTTCCTCCGAGGGAGAGAGATTGAAGGTGTGGGGAGGGAGCTACTCTGCGCTTGTTATGAGCGAGGATATGCGCAAGCAGATCTCAATGAAGTTGGGAGCGTGGGGGACGTGCCTGGTGTATTAGAATCGACGCTGCTTTTCGGTCGAGCGTAATGGATCTGCGAAATGTTTTTAGGCGATGAAATTGGGATTGCGCATCTGTTCTCATTGCGAATCTACTCTCTCAGTGTAATGCTAGTGCTAGTGGAGTGTACTAGAGGCGTGCGACTGACAAGTTAGCTTTCGCCGTTAACGATAGGTGAGTAAGGCATAGGATTTTTCGAGAAACGAAGGAGGGGGTGGAGATGAACCCAGCGTCGACTTCAGGCAGTTATTACGTAAGACGCCCAGGGGTCCACGGTTTTACGTCTCATCCGACGGCCTGAGCGCTGAACTTGCCCGAACTGAAGTGCCCGACACATAAAACTCAAGCATTGACCTTTATACCAATGTAAAATCTGCCTCTGCCGGGATGCGAATTTATTTTTCCGTGTGTGCGAGTGTTCGGGAGTGGAGAAAATGGAGGAGGGATTACGGCGAGCGGCGGTAGGCGACGGGAATGAGGGAAGAGGCGCGGAAGGATGCGGTTTCCCGAAGCCACGTTTTCGCCGGTCCGGTTGGGAGAGGTGGAGAGGCAGAACGAGCGAAGACGAGAGGCGAACGCCCTCCTCCTCTTCACATCCTCAAAAACTCTTCTATTATCGTTATTACCATTCGCCGTCCCCCCAATCTGCCCTTGACCCCCACAACCGCCTCCAACATCTCGTGCTCGGGAAGGAAGGCATCTTCTTTCCGTCCGCTGCCGCACGCCATTTGCCGCGGTTGCGCCGTGACTGGCTCCTCCACGAATGAGAGGAGGATGGCCAAAGGGGGCGGGAGAGGTCCGTGCGCCATCAAGTTGGGAGGAAGCGATTAGTTGGGGGAGGGCGGAGAGAAGATGGGAATGGTGTTGGTCGAGAGGGAAGGGGAGGGTCCGGGTCTACATATTATATTACCCACTCCCCCGCCGCCATAAGCTGGCTCTGTCAGAACATAAACCAGGCACGGAATAAAAATACTCTATCGTGAGAACGGCTAATCTAAGGTGATACAGTTGTAGTTCAACTTTGTGGAAACGAAAAGATTAGCAGATGGACAGTGAAGAGAGCAAACGAATATGCTTTACTAAAAATGATTTTTTTAGTAAATACATGATTCTATCAGTTGATCGACCGAGTAACTGACGAAGAGGTTCTTAGAAGAGGGGTAAGAGAGAATTTTTCTGTAAACTTTGGGAAGAAGACCTAGTTCTGATTCACACCAGCTGAGTACGGTATCGTCATGATAAACTGAGATCAGACGTGGAGGGGACTCGGTAAAAAAGTAATTTTACCAAACTTTTATTGCACGAAGACGAAAGAGGTCCCCCTACTATATAGCCCGCAGAAGGCCTAGAAGAAAATTGAATTGGCCATATCTTGAGTCATGATGGCCAGATGAAGACAATAGTCGAGGGACAAGTGGATGGGAAGAATGGAAAAGAGAAGGCCTTTGATGAGATACATGAGATATTTAGAGCAAGTAGTGAAGGATGCGATGGAGAAGAGTTACTTAAATATGAAGAGGTTAGGCAATGGAAGAATCGAGTTGAGAGCTGCGTCAAATCAATCCTAGAGTTGTTGACTATGATAGACTATGATAGAGTTGTTGATTATGATGACGATTCTATGTGTAGCTGTGGGAAAACCCTCTTCGTCTCTCATACTGTCGTATTTTCATCTTCTTGTACTGTCAGAAGCCAAGATCCCTTGTCAAAAAACAACATGCACCATATTATTGAGTCGCATTGACATCGAAGTTCTTTTGTACCCTGTTTACGCTTGTACATTAACCTGTAGTGTCTGAACTAACCTCGGGTCAGTTTCCCAAAGTGCCGTGAGTCAGTATCATTTCGTGTCCGGTCAACAGTCTTTTTCTTCCACTGTCTTCTCAAGTCTGGAATTCTGTCGATCGAAAACCCGGTGGGTAGGAATTACCTGAGCTTTGAATATGAAATAAAAAATGAGATTTGACTGTTTTACTCCTTCCGGCAACACCCTTTCCTGTGTATTATTTCTGTTTCTGCAAGATTATCATGTCGCAAATAATCGAATCATACAGTCTCTCTCTTCTGACTGTTGTATGTACATACAATAGATATGCGAAGGAGGAGATCAATAGAGGGAAGTAAGGTGGTGATCAGGGGATTGCGATGGAGGCAAAGCGATTGGTTCTGGATAGTGGATAGTAGGGGCGTATTTATAATTATGATTTCCGGGGTTTCCATCCTGTTTAGGGTCGTTCCTGCTATTTTTGGAAGCCCAGCCACAAGAGGCCGAAGAGGTGATTTGATTAAGTCCCCTACCTACGTCCTGGGATAACACTGAATAGCCCCCCCTGGGGAAATAGAGACGGAAGCTGGAAGGATGTCTTGATCAGTTCAATAGACATGGCGGTCGACATTCTTTTTCATGTGCTTTCGTCGGGCTAGATAGTGGAGGACCTCTATTGCCTTGGTGCAAGAAAAGTTTGGTCGTAGTTATTTTTCCACCGAGTCACCTCCACGTCTGATATACGTGTATTATGACGATACCGTACTCAGCTGGTGTGAATTAGGATTTGTACGTAAAATTTACGATAAGTATTCAAATAGTAGAAAATTTTCATGCTGCTTGCATGAAGTATGCTCAAAGTTTAGAACGTTGACAGAATTGTGCGGGCTGGATGAATGATCAATCCCGAAATTTTATAATAGATGTTAATTGTGAATTGTATCCTCTTGTCTTGTTCACACCTAAAAAAAAAGTGTTTGATATGATTTTATCGGCCTATTCTCAGGTGATAAATATATTAATTTTTAGGTGGTAATTTGGATAATTTGGTCTCTTTAACCCCGTAAAAAATGGTATTTGAGATTATTTTATCGGTTTATAATCCAAATGTTTTTTTAATATATTGCATTTTTAAGCGTGATATTTATCTCCTTGATGGGTAACTTATCCTAATTTCTCGCTCATGATTTGCGGTATTTTTGTTCAATTACCGAACATCATCATGGTATTTTTTAGATAAGGTACATACATACATAACTCTCCTAAATTATTTTTGAATTGCAATTATATTTTATGAAGAAGGTATTTGGATCGTGCTAAATACTTCCGAACAGGATGTTATCCATAGTTATGGCTGGGATAGGTATGTGCGTACGATATGTTGCGGTACTCACGCACGGTCGAAGTGTTGGTCGTAGTTTTCCTCGCATTCTGTTCCCAAGGGCCCGAGGAGTGAGGCGGTCGGCAGGCGGAGGGAAATGCCCCTGGGACTGGTCTCGTTGGGGTCGAAAGCGGGGAGGAGTGGTGGAGAAGAAAGAGAGAGAGGTTGGAAAAAAAAGGAGCTGAGGGCGGGAAGGAGGAGAGAAGAGGATTTAAGTGTTTTGTCTCTCGCACGCACGCACAGACACTTGGCGAGTCGTTATGTGTGTGTACACTCCCGGCCTCCTTCCCACGCCCCTCTTGGTTACTTACCCCCTCCTCACCGCAGCCTCTTCTTCTCTCTTCCATCCATCTTCTCGTTCGCGCCCTCATGCCACCCTTCTCAATCGGTTGAACGCATTCCCTGCAGCACTGCCGTTTCAGCGACTAAGTTTTCAAATTTGACTCTTGACTCACTCTCTCTAAATTTTACTCCCGGGCCACCTGAAGGTTGTGCAGTTTGATTCCCGTATCCTGTATCCATCGCGTTTTTTTTAAGCGGCCTGGAGTGTTTGAAATTTTCCCTCAATTTTCAATCAACTAATCTTTTAACCCAAATTTCGGGAAATGGATTCGATTAAAGGATTAATAGTGATTTGTTTTAGTTTGCGCCATAACTTATCAAGCGAGTCTTTTTTCAAATAATTATCTTCCGTCCAATAAGTTGTTAGTAATATATTATATCGTAATATCTTAAAAACTAAATGAAATTTAAATATGTTTCGTCAACTTGAATGTTGAATTGTCTACGTAATTTGTATTCGATTTTCACGCATCCCTTAGATTTTATCCTCGTTACCAGTCGATGCAGACTTTGTTGCACCCATACCGTATTTTAGAAAATCACTGTTAAACTTCGTTTTTTAAGAGTGGACATACTTATGCCCTTCGCTGATTACATCTCGTCTAACAAACCGTAACTGAGCTCACTAGCAAATTCCTTGCATAAATGTTTAAAATTAATTAACATGTATTGTGGTCAATTAAAACACAAATCTCCATCCCCCTTGGATTTTCCCCTCGGAAATGATGCATTTAGTGGAAGGCTATAACGTGCATGGATCGTAAAAAGTGCATCTTTAATCCGTCAAATAATAATGTACTCGAATTCATCGGGATCCTTCATTCCTCCGAACACCAAGTGAGGCTTTGCACCATGTGCCTTTTAGCGTGAGTACGCTAATGGCAGCTGTTGCTAGTCTTTATTGGTCTGGCGACCCCCTTGTCCTGAGAGCACAGTCGGTCGCCGCCGCCGCAACCCCCGCCGCCGGCCGCAAGGACTCTCGGGAAGCATAAACGCGCGCATCCCCTGTCAGTGTCGCTGCCCCGCCCATCGCGGCGACAAGGAGACGGTTCTGTGTGAGGGTCTCCAGGGAAAGAGATGGAATAGGGGGGAGGGGGAGGAGATACTCCACGGACAATTAGCAAAATGGAAAACTCTGTCGGAAATAGCCTTTGAGGCATATTGCATGAGGTTGGCTCTGCCGAGTTGGTCGTTTTTCTACTTATCCTCTTCAGGCATCTAGTGAAGTTTTATGACCTTCACTGCTTTATTTTCTTCAACTCTTGTTTCCAGCATTGTGTCCATTATTTCCATTTCGTCTCATGCTACTTTATCTCGAGCCATGCATTTTAGAGTGAGATGGCAACGTTTTTGACGGCTTTTATTTTTGTGAGACATTTACATCTACATAGTATCCTGCAAGCCAACGCGACGTGTGGTAGGGGGTGAACTAACACCAGGCATCCATTAATACAAGATAGTGAATTAGTGATGTAGTTACGTCAGTAATTCACTTTTTTTCACACAATTTTTCCGCCCCATTTCCCGCTCGGCATGGCGTAAGTGATGCCACGGCCGCCACATTTTCCGAAGCCGACGAAAAACTGTGTTGCGAATGCAGATTTCAGCCCCCTTTCGCTAAGGGGGACTTGTTAACTCCTCTTTCTCCACTTAACTCATTCCCACCAAGAGAGCACCCTGCACTTAACGGAGTTGCACCCCGTTATTCGGTTGAACTCGATTTCCGGTCGGAGCGATTCCTGGCGGATGTTATTTTCGGCGAGCGCATGAATTATTTCCAAATGTGGTTTCTGAAATAGTGTTGACTGGTGTAAAGGAAATGAAGCATTTGGGAAGACTGTGAAAGAAAAGCTGCCAAAAGGCTTGTGCCTGGCGAATCATGGAAAAAAACTTCATTGAATTGAACGATATTCTTTGACTCCAATAAAAGCTTGACTCGCCTTGAATAGATCTTCGACAAAGGTAGCTATTACTGATTCCGGATCGTCGAGTATTTCTCGGGTAATTTTACCTCGGGTAAAGGGATAGTTATCCGCTACGGCTGGAGGGAATTGGAATCATCTGTACTTTCCTGAAGGGGTATCATAGCCATCAACCTCTTTCGCAGTCGTCTCTCGTCCGCTTCCGCTCTATAGCCCACAGCGTATGCCATGGATGGAATTATCAGATGTCGTTAACTGATCATCAGTGAAATTATGCATTTACCCTTTCTGTGGCGGAGCTTAATTAATCTCCTGACATCCTCCCACACTGTAGGGGAGGAGGCCGCTCCCCGTAAGTGACTCACTGCTTTACCGCCTCGACCTCCCTCAAGCGTGACTTCGCCCCCCCACCTCCCCCTTTCCCAGCGATCTCATCGCGCTGATTGTAAATATGTACAGCCAACGAGGAACCGCGAGCCGCAAGTTGAGTCGAATTCATGAACCATCCTCTGGGCCTTAATAATAAGCGGGAGCCGGCATGATGGAGACTTGAGGAGGGGTGGGGCCAATGTTTAATGTTTGGAGTTGAGCGGCGGCACGCGGTCGCGTCCCCCGTGAGTCATGCTTGGAGCGTCGTCGGAGTCAGTTGGGAACGTCTCGCGCAAGATTCAATGTGGGGGCGCTCCGGTGCAATCTCCGGCGATCCCAAATCCGTTTGCCATGCGTCGTTCGTTTTTCTTTCCCCCCTTGGGTGCCGGCGGATCGTGATCTAATTACCACTTGGGACCCCTGCAATGGTGCGGATTTGTTTGGTTTGGGAGTTATTGCATCGGCGAGGTGGCTCGCCTTCGGCCGTAAATGCGCTCTGCGGATTGCACTGTTGTTGATTCTGGTACATATCGTACTTGATAGATGGCCGAGGTCATTTTATGCTCCGGACCTAGATCAGGGAAGAGCGTTTGCTCCGAGACTGTGCAGTGCTTATGCTCTAATCGATACAATAAACCAATTAATCGTGGGATAAACAAAACGTATTTTATTGAGTTGATTAGTTCGCGTGAAATATTTTGGGGAAATAATTATGTGCATAGGTCGCAATTGCCTTGTTGATTCATAATGTTTACACAAAACACCTCGCCAATTTCCTTTCTACTTTGTGCTAGTTTCTCTGGAGTGGATTTCTGTTCCTTCATGATTTATCAAAACTAAGGTTTTCATCAATGTTTGCCGGACATCTATAATTCAAAATTGTATTTGATAAATATTAGTTTTGAAACGAACGTGGTCAGTTCCAGTCCAGTTTATTTAATTCTCCTAGGTGAAATCTCCTATGTGTAATGTTTTTGTAGCTGTTGCTAGTGAATTCCGTCGTGCGGGTACTGCATTGCAGCTCTCTCCGTTAAACTTTTTAGCTCTTCTTTAATTATTCTGTGTTCCTTATGATGCCAGATAATTATTCAGTTGCGTTGAATTCAGCGACACCAATTTCCCAGGAATTCAGCCATTCTGATCTGTTTTCTGATTCTCTCTGTGGAGACATCTCCCTCGGCTTTAGCTTTGAAACCAAATGACCAGGGAGACCGGGAGCCGACACGCTTTATTTTCTAAATACATATATCAGCATCAAATTCGGTACGATTGTAGTTCATCCAGTGTGAGGTCTTATGGAACCTGTATAGTGGAAGAGAAATAGTTATCATTATTACGCAGTTTGTTGGTTATGAATATTTAAAAAAGATACAAACAGCAAAGTAAGCGTGCAAAAACATGATGTTAGTTGGGTTAGCTTCAAGTCCTTATACCAACATGCAGCTACCCATGCTATCCAATTATACACTCGTGTTGGACATATTTACCGCTATTCATATCCCCAATTGTACGAGGAAAAAAGGACATTTTGAATCTGTCAGTTCGGCAATCTATTTCTCTAATTTTTGTGATTATGGTCCAGTCTACCATAGTAAGTTGGGGTTCGCAAAATGTTTAACGTTATCAGTGAAAATATTATCTTGGAATTTATTTAAGAGATTAAGTCTAAATTTCAACCTGCGATCTGACAATGATTCCTATTTTAATTCATTTGATGGACTGGTTACGCTAATATAGTTATCGTACCGTCCCTTTACAAGTCTTGCCGAAAAGGTATTTAGAAAAAATCTTTTGCATAAAAATATATTTGTTCTCATGGCACATGGGAAAAATAAGCAAAGTCTTGTTTCTCCTTTCATGAGTATATACTTTTCTGTCCCTTTAGGCGTTCGTGTCTCGGAACGTCAGGAGAAAGAGTTTCCGGTTTCATTTTATTTTCTTTTTTGCGTCGCTCTCCATTTCGATTCAAAGGCCGCATTATCTCTTCCGCCCATCTCGTTTCAACCCCTCTTCTTCTCGCATCCTTTTTTTAACGCGTATTCCTTTGAAAGATTACTATTTGCATTCTTCTCGCGTTCGTCCCTTTCGCTCCACCCAGCGTCCCTCTGAAAGATTGGAACATTTGTGTGTTCATGGGAATAATATAGATTTCTCCGCGCTTTACCTGACAGCATTCTTTTTCTCAGCCTATAGACGGCCATAAATCTACTTTTTCAATCAGGAGACCACCTCGTATCCTCCATTCTACCTAGCTTTCTCGGAAGTGCTGCAATTTTTATTCTAGATGAGTGATTTCAGCTTGTCATAACTATATTAAGGAAGCGAAAAAAGAGATGCGGGAACCATACAGTTGGTTTAAACGATTTCCTGAGTTAGGTGAGTCATTGGAAATAAGATTTTTTTCCCTAGGACACCTCAGCATATATAAACATCGGCTGCTGGAGGATGTTGACTTTATCTAAATATTTAAATATTTTTACACGGTTCATCTATAATTTACCTGTTCCTTGTATGGACTCACATATTTGCCGTTTTGTCGTTCAAGTTCTCCTTTTGGTTACTTTTTCAGAAAACAAACAATGGAGAAACGATGAGGAAATTTCATCGAGCCACCGACAATGATTTCGTACGACTTCGTGGTCATGATTTTACTTCTCCCGTTTGGCCTCAGATGAATAAGTTTGACCCTTAGAAGATATAATAGATTCAGGATCACTTGATGTGTTCCGCGTGAGCATCGTCAATTATTCAATCGTAAGAACAAATGATTTATTTGTTATAGACTTATATAGATATAATTATGTATATATAAACTCTTCTCTTGAAATGTTGACTTGTCCGGAAGGCACTGTTGTGGAAATAACCACTAATGTTGACACATCGATCTATTTTTGCATGCTATCTCTTTTCCGTATTGCTCATCAGGTCGATAGTTTGCCTCGAAGCGACTGCATTAGCGATTTCCTTTTACGATGCTCTTGTAAAGAATGGTCTAAAAGACCCTAGTATTAAATGAAATCGCCTATAAATTAAACGTAAGCAGTAAAAGTTCGCCTAATCATTTTGTCCTGCTAACTATTGTATAGATCTTCTAACTGCACCAGTAGATGATCAAGTACATTCTTGTCAAATTGAAACTTTGTTGCCACTGGATGTGTTTGGTGATGCCAGGTGGGTAATGCTGGTCAAGTTAACAGAAAAATAGTTTGTGAGAAACGATGAATATGTAATTAACATGCGGACTTTTCAAACGTTTCCTATTTTTTTAATACTTTTTTCAAGATTTCTTGCTGGAAGCTCTCCTAGAAGTGGCTATGTTTGACGCCTATGTCGTCGGCTAGAGGTATGTGTCGCTTGTCACTCCGCGAGCTCTTATTTCTCGCCAGATGTCCCGTGCCAAGGCTTTTCGTTTCGTAAGCGACGGCGACAAGAGTTTCCGAAATGAGATGGCGGGCGAGTGCCTATCGACCGGTAGAAAGTGAAAAACAAACAAAAAAAGCCAAGAAATATTATAAAGCTTGCTCTCATGCTGTCAATAACAAAGTGGGATCGACGGAGTTTCGCTCACGTGCGGGGTTAATCACGAGGGCCCTCGCGGAAATGAAGGCAATTTATGAAAAGAATTCAAGGTCAAAGCGCATGTTCACCCGGCTTGAGTTGAGCACCGAGAAACAGCCTGACCTGTCTTCCCTCCTGAGGGCTCTCGAAGAGTTATCAGGAAGTAGGTTAGCTGACGTGATTATTTTTTTGCGACTTTGGGTTTCTGTGAATTTTCTTTTCCGATCCGGCTCTCATTTTTTCGCCTGGAGCGCCCGAGAGAGCTTCATTAATTTTTTTCTCAAATGCGCCGAACCAGCGTTCTGAGTATAAGTATATGACGTAATCGCGATTGTGGTAAAGTTATTGCCAGCCGAGCGAATAAAAATGCTGCATTTGTCCCCCCACTCTGCGGCGAAATTATATCACGCCAACCAAGATGCTGTTGTGAATAGTAAGCGCTCCCTTTCATCGTGCTCTGCTTAGTTTGGCCAACGTGCCGCAGTGTCTCCGAGTTCACGTGCAGCAGATTGTGTTTATCTCGTCCGCTGAGCGGCTTTTATCTTCGCCAGCATTATTTCCTCTGCCTGTATATTTTTCTGCTAGCTAAGTCACTTTGATAAGCTCGAGTCCTTGGCGATACTGTGGGTAAACAATGCGGTTACCCCTGCATTGTATCTCGCGACCACGTCATCCGTATGTTGGCTCTCCTTGTCTTAGTCCTCCTGCAAGTTCACCCGGGATTTTGTTATTTACGTAGGTCAGGGTTTAAAAATCTCGCCTGTCACGGCGGGAGACTCGGTTGCGTGCGCGCGTATGCACGACTCGATGCCAGTCTGGAATCCTCTTCTTGGTTTGCACGTTCCTCGGAGATGGTCTTGCTTGGAAGCGCTCGAGGGCTGACGGGTTGGAGGCAAGCCCTGCGGCGGTGTCGAGTGACAGAGGGGACAAAATAGCGCCGGGTCACGGGTCAGCCTTCCTTTTCTTCTCTCCCCCGCCATTGTTCGCCTCTGGAGAAGAGGCGAGAGGAGGGAAAATGGGAGTGCTTGCCTGTGTCTGCTGAGTCCTCCGGGGTTGACGCGTCGGTCTCGCGTCAGCCAGCTCTCCTGGGAGAGAGATGCCGTCACGGATGCCAGTGACCAAGAGATGTCTCTCTGTTCTCGCCCCCCCCCTCCTCCCAGCACCTCCGACTGCCGGTAGATTTTCTCCGTAAGGGTTGATCCTCGAATTACGTCGTCGAAAATGATGTTTGCGACAGTCGCGAGATGAGATTCTTGAAATTCGATACGTTTTGATGTGCCGTGCGATCTCCTCTAAGCTGAAGAGCGTAGTCATCCATCTTATTTGTCGAGAATATTATGTATTTGTACAACCTATATTGGCATGAGGTAAGAAAGGTAGGGACGGTTAAACCCTTTCACACTCGCTTAGCTAACCACGCCCTTTCGGAAAATTTCAAGGCCCCATGTAGGAATGGAAGATTCGGTAAAATTTCATATTCTCAATGGCGATAACAATCGCTCCTGGAAAAAAGAGCGAGATCGACAGATTTGACGCCTATTTCGTTTTCCTCGCTCAGAGCACTCTTTTTAGGCAACGCTTTACTTCAGTTTTCAACAACGTGGCCATCGTTGTTGAGAGTACCTCTGTGCGTAGTTCCTCTTGTCTTAGCAACCTACTAAACTAATTTTTTGAGAAAATATTAAGTACAGGGAATACTATGGAGCCGAAGATTTTTTAAAGTAAATGATCCAACGTAGAAATAAACTCTCTCTCGTATGCTTTTTGTTGCATTGAAATTGATCGCTTCGTTTAGACTATAGATCTCCCCAAGCTCGGGTGTCTTGCTTTTTTTTACAGACAGTAGAAGAGGAATGTTGTGACGGAGATTATATAGGATTTCATATTATAGTGGCTGCATAGCTCTGCTATCAAATCCCGTTAAATGATAAAGCCCAGTGTGTAGAGTTTATGTTCCAATGTCCTATTAGTCAATGATAACCCTTAAAATGAAATAAGGTGACGCGGTTGTCCATTCGTCATTCAAGTTAGGAGGAAGTCTCTGATTTTGAGTTCGGCCGAGTCCATTGTTGTACTACATTAGATAATACTGCTTGAGTTTTTAATTAAACGGACCTAAATTATCAGTTACTGTCGCTAATTCGCATATAATCCGCTTTGCGTTTAAATGTATATATGTATATGTTTATAGCGTGGCAAAAAGCGAAAGCCTCGATCCTTTATCTTCTATCGCGTGCTTCATTTTTATGAAGCGGAGAGCTTTCATTTTCTTGCTATCTTGTTAATAATTGAAGGCCAGTTTACCACTAGCAGTGAAAGGGAATCCTGGTACTTTTTAATGAACTCTGGCGAAAGAGTTCTCTCATTATCTCTTTGGGTCTTTGTGAAATTAGTGGGAGATTTTCCAACAACTTATCTATGCTTCTTTGTGGCCAAAAATTTTCTCGCAAATGTTTTCTCATGTCTTAATTTTGCTCTTTGAATGCAAGACGTCCGTTGCAAATGAACCTTGCCTTGGATTCATTGGGCGAAAATATGTTGTGGAAATGTAATGCGGGTGCATTTCCATGGTCACCCTGTTGGGACGTCATTTAAGGCTAATAAAACTGTGCTGATTCTATATTACTGAATCGTGATTCTTTGAATTCTTCATCTACATCCGATATTTACCCAACAGGCTTCTTAGAGAGTTTGTGAAGGAGGTATATGAAGGTGATCCAATTGATATATTTCACCATCTATGCTTCTTAGAAGTCTATGAAGAAAACAGCAGTCATCGTCCAAGGGGGGTTCGAAACCACGACCAGGCCAGAACGTAACTGACCTTGTAACAGCGACCGGAAGAGATGCATGCTACTGAAAGATTTGGTACATCTATGGGGTGCTCCAGCAGTGGCCTTGGGGTGTATGGAGTGGGGTCAGTCATCACAGAGCATGCTCTAGGGCAAAAAGTGGTACATATCTAGTTATTTTGGAAATGCGACCTAAGGTCATTTGCGCCATTTAGGATAATGGGAAATTGGGAAGATTTAGGATTTTTCTGGTAACGGAGGAAAGATGGTGTGGAACCTGGCGACGGAATTAGTCTTCTATTCACGATGTCTCGAATGGTTCTCGAACCCGGATCCTTAGGATGGGAGGCCAGTACTCTAGCCACCATTTCAGTCGATCCGCATGAACTAAAACGTTTGGGTACGTAACCGGTAAAAACTGGTTTAATTAGGTATGCCAAAGGCGCGACAAATTGAACTAATTGTTGTATAACTGCGGAGGAATATATTTTCAATTTGATAAGCCTAAATTCCCCTTTGAATTTTTTAACATAAGGCATGGAAGAGTAGAGTAAACAAGATTTAGCTCAGGGTAGAACTTTATTCCAATATATTGCAAGTTAGATGATTTGCATTACACCCACTTACAACACCTTTTATGATATATTATTCGCGGGTAAAATGGCATCTTTAATCTTCTCGTACAGCATATCTCTCTCGTATTGTATTCGTAATCCATTTGATTATAATTTGCGGTAGTTCTCAAAAGCTTTTCTGACGTCTTCGGAAAGATTACCGCATAATAAATTTAAAAAATTGTGTTAATCAGACATTCTACTTAATCATTGTAAATGCTGCATTTTGCTTACTTGCTGGAATGGGTGCTATCGGCATCGCCACCAGAGGATACGAACCCTCGAGGATAATGAAGACAGAGTCCCTTTATTTTGCGTTCTGGCGAAGAGAGCAATTGTCCCTTCTCGGAAACCATTGAGGAGAGGTCACTGGCGGTGTACTTCGTGAAAGTGAGCACTGCCGTGAGTCATAAGCCTTTCGGTTGTCATTCACCGTGCCGTGATGATGACGGAGCCTTTAAGGTCAACCGTACCTGCCACTCGCTCGCTTCGGTCGGCGTCACATTTTGCGGAGAGCGTCATCCCGGGAAGTGCTTCCACCACTTTCGGCTCTTTTTCGAATCTCTGGTCGTCATTTCGCCCACCGTTCGATTTCCGGTGCTCGTCGACGCCTTCAGACGCCACATCGGCTGGCAGTCCTCGTCAAAATGGAAGACGTGTTGACCGAAGTGACGAATGATGAATGATCGACGCTGAAATTTGCCCTTGTCATTCGAATGGCGATGGCTCACCGGTGGAAACCGTGGCTTCGTGAACTCCACCTATTGGCGCGAGTGATGCCTTTGCATTTTTCTCTGCCTCGGATGATGTTTAATCGTGTGATTGATGTTGCGACCTGACCTAGTTTTTTGGTGGGATTGATGTAATTTCCGGCGCACGACCTTATTTGTACCACCGGTTTGGTCTCTTGGTTGTTTTCTTACCCGACCTCCGGCTCAGTTCTTTCGTTTTATGCCCCCAGTGCTGATCTTCATGTTCTTAATGCAGTCGTGGATTCGTGGTGAACGAAAGCGGACTTCCCGCTTTTCCCGATGACATTTAGTAAATTCAACAAGCTTCAAAATGGTGAACTCTTGTTTCCGTTATTATATTGCTTGTGTTAAATTAACTTAGCCAGGAAGTTGTATGTTAGGTACAGGTACAGGCGCTCTTTATTGTCGTTTTTGTGGATAATGTTTCATTAACGCTCGCCCTCAGTGAAAATATACCAATCACGTTTGAAAAGAAAAAGAAGAGCTGTATATGGCATGAAGGCGTTAAAAAAACTAATGCCATGAACTCGAGTGAGAATTTTACCCTAGCTTGAAAGCATACCCATAATACGTTTATACTTCATATTTATTGTATTATATTTTTGATTAATTTATTCGTTGTATTAGATTAGATCAATCCCCCTGCCATCCCTCGTAGTTGAGTAATGGGTGTATTGAAAAAAAAACGAATATTAATTTATGAGCACCTAGCATTTTTTATGCGCACCTTCGTGTCTGTGCGTGGACCTACAACTTAAATTGTTTAGTGTGAACTTGTGGTTAAGTCTCAATATATATTTTATGTGAATCTTATGTTATTTTATTTCATAGATTGCTTGAAATAATCCGTAATTCTGTCGGCAATAAATGGAAAGTGGTCCGTGGTCTGTCTGGAGATCTTTCATTCCCATAATTATTACCCTGTGCGGACAACAAAGGAAATGTGTATGGGTTGGATCCGGGGGAGACAGAAAAAAAAACTCCTTGACGCAGCCGCTATAACGACTGAGAATTGGGCCTCACAAAAAATGAATCACAGCCTCATAAGAATCGCTCTTTGAGTGGCCAATCTGCCTCCACCCACCCACCAAATACTCTCCCACGCATTAATATCTTCCTTCCTCCCTTTGTCTCCGGTTCGTGCCCTCCACTTCTCTCCCCCTCCATTCCCTCCCTCCCCTCATTCGCCGCGGGGCTTCCAAAGGTAAACATATTTGTATGTATGTTCTTTCATCACATTGTATCTCAAAATGCGTGGGTTTGCGGATTCATGCATATGACCCCATGTGTAATTTCGACTAAAGGCGGGTGAATGCATTAAAATGTACTTCCAGCGTTAGATTTCACGTTTTTCTTAAATATGAAGTAAGCATCGGTTTTTTCTTTTTCTTTGTCACTCATGAAATCACGATATCTCTAATACTCACCCTTGAGGCTGTCGGTAAAATATTTTTTTAAGGGTTAAGGAGTGAAACCCAATTCTCTACTTCGACAGTACTTAGTAAAAAACCTACTGTTTTTTACTATAAACGTTCTCGAGAATTTTATATATCTGCTCTGTATGTATTTTAATGCTAGAGATTTGTAATATTATTTTGCAGCTATTCGTTCAAGATACTAGTGATTTTTAGCTCTACCGCTCAAGTTGCAAAATACCTACTTTTATTCCCATAATGCCACCATGCTCGTAAATATGAAGTGTTCAGCCTCATTTGATACCCAGCTTCATAAACTTCCTTTTGGATCTGTCGCGTGAAAAACTTAAGCGGCTGCATAATCTTGTGATTCCGAAAAATCGTGCAGGGAACCCATAAACTTCATGGATGATGGCATACTATAGTCTTTTATAGGTCCAAGGCCTGACAGCGCATTTATATATCTTATTTTATTGCCGCATAAAATCACCAGTAAACTTTGTGTAGCGCTGAATACTGGTCATGATCAAAACTTAAAAGTGTGCGGGAGCTATCCCTCCATTTCTGTTTTACGTCATTTTGACTTTCATCTTGTCCGTGGCTGGGGCATTGGGTTGATACGTGGAGAAATGGACGCTCAGCTAAGCCGCGAAAACTGAAGATCTTGATGGCAAATGTGAAATAATAATTATTGTATTCTAAGGTGAAATTCAAGGGAACCAATGACTTTGGTCAACGTCGGGGCGCGAGATCGTTTCAGAGCTTGTCAAAAAAAAGCCCGTGGCATTTTTTGTTCGGGTACTCATTCCTTTCCCTCTACTGGACTCTAGGATTACTTTGATTCCCGTTGCTATAGGAATCACGAGCCTAGTTTATGATGAATGCATTAGTCCGATACAAATTCTTTTACATTGGAACGCACGATAGAGTTCGAAATTAGTTCGCACATTGATTGTCAATATTTTAATCTTTAAATTACTTCGTCGATGGTCTTATGACGTCGCGTGACTTTCTTCCGGTCATATAGTGTGACAATTCTCCATGAGAATGGCGTTCAACGAGGGAGATATGTTCGACGAGGTTGAAAAAACAATCCTGCCCCTCAATCTCATTTTTGACTGCCTTCTCTTGGCGCCTCTTCTGACTTTTTTTCAGTCTGGTGCCACTCTTGCTTTCCTCCATAAATGACGCGAGCTGCACCAAAAAAGGGAAGGATTACGAGCTAAAAGTGAATTTTTTTATAAGGTGTGGGCCATGACTCAGGGTCAAAATTTCGAAACTCAATGAATGCCATCGGAGCCAGAGAATGTGTTTTGTCTATAATTTGCGTCTACGACAGGCTCGTAGCCAAAAATTTGCTTCGTGTGAGGGGACTAAGTCTAGTGGGGCTAGATGGGGGGGCTAAGTCTAGTGCAGCGTAACTTGAAAAAAATCAGTTTGCCCGTTCGGTGCCGACATGTTGCAAATCTCTTCCGTTACTTTTCAGTGCTTGGTATTTACTTTCACAGTGCCCATTCCTATCTCTTCTAACTGGTAAAGTTCACTGTTTACCTTATTATGAAGCAGTTAATTTGACCGGCCCCAGAACTGAAGTTCAACGCATACATACATATCAGATTGAAAATAGCAATTATTAACCAAACATATGCATCAAACTAGTGATCGTTTTTCAAAAAATTTGACACTTGACTTATACGCAGCGTAATCCGGATTATCGTGCCCAGTTAAAATCAGAACAACAAAATTATTGGGAAAAAATTTCGGGGGGCTGAACCCCTGGGTTAGTGCGTGGTCTACGAAGTACCCTGCAAACCACCGCAATAATATATTACGTGACATTTGTTAGGCTTTAGTCCTTTTTAATTTATCAGTCCCCACCTTACCCCAGTAGTCGTTCGTGTCAAATGATGGGGTAAATAATGCTACTACTACGGTTACCAATACTCTTATACCACTCCTCGTCCCATCTTTTCTGCGTATATCCTTGCTGGCCAAGTTTACCATTGTTTTCTCTCCTCTTACCTAGCATTCTCCCTTCCTTTCCAGCCATCATGAATCAGTATTCCTTAAAAGTAACCTCCATTTTTTTCTACTTCCTTCGAATTTCTCCAAACAACTTTCCTTTCTACCCTGTCATATCCGTTCTTCATCACCCCGTCGTAATGTTTCTTCGTTTGCCATTTTTTTCTTCATAACTTACCGTCTCAATCTTCCACCGACCAGGTCTCTTGTCTATCCTCATCCTGCGTTAACGTTGAACATTTTTTACATCCATAAAAGAGCTCACTCGATACCGAATAGTTACTTATATTTTCAAAATGCCTTAAATAGGAATCCCTATGACTAATTTCATTCTCTGTCCTTTTCAAATTACTCTTATCACTGCTCGCCTTTGTATTGCTTCGGTCAGGTTGAGAACTTATCCTGTTTCTTTTTTTCTAAAATCTCGTCTGAGTAGGAGATATTAAAATTGTCATCTCTTCCGAACACGTTTGTGTCTTTGATAGTCCCTCTTATGTATCATGGATGCCATGCAGGGTGATTCTTCTGCGATGTAGGCGTAATTTCACAAATTTCAGTTAAATAGTCGTGGCGTTAAAAATTCCATTTTTTAAATGGCGTAATCGCATTGTTTTGTTATGTTTCCGTAATGTTGCCATCTTAAGTTCCTGAATTTTGCAGTATTGTCATGCAAGGGTGCATTAGGTTATGTAGTAATCTTGCTGGTGCCCTTATTTTATTAATGGTGGATAACCGTCCTATTGCCGGCATCTTCAGTGTGAGTTTTTCCCGGCGATAATCCTCGAGAGCCAGAGTCAATTTATGCTCGCATCGATGCTTCACGACTCTCTCTCCCTCCCCCTCTTCTCCTCCCCGCCACCACCCTCGCATTCTCCTTGTCCTTGGGACACCATCCCAATCCCGCTCTCCTTTGCCAGTCACACTGCACGGGCCGGACGGAGCTGCCTCTGGTGGCCTAAGGGGGAAGCTGAGAAGGAGGGAATGAGAGAATGAAAGGGTGTGGAGAGGGAAGAGGAGGAGGAGATCGAGGGAGGAAAGGGACTTCCAGAGTGTGAGGATTGGTGAACGGGAAGAGAGATAGGACGGGAGGATAAGCAAGAGGGGGTGGAGGGCAAAGCGAAGTCGTGTGCTTGTGACTGCGTGTGCGCTCAAAGCGTGTCTTTGCGAGTCTGCAAGGGAGGAAGGAAGGAATTCGAGTGAATGGCAGCGAGGGACGGGGAAAATGTTTGACGCACTCGATAGCAGAGAAGTTAGACTGGATGTTTATGTTAGTTGGAGACCTCCGCTCGCGTGAGAGAGGGAATGGAAGGCAAAAGAAGCGTTATTTTTAATGTTCCAGATATACCCTTATCTTTGGCGTTATTATATCTACATCTACATCTACACGATACCCTGCAAGCCACCGCGAGGGGGTGTGTAGCAGGGGGTGAAGATCACCATGCAAACAAGCAACTATAGGGTCTTATGCAACTAGATTGCTAGTATCTATAGTATTTAAGGGGTTAATACATGCACCATGCACTACAGACTACTCTAAAATATTTCACCTACCTATCCCTTTGCTATGCTGCCTATTCTGTTATCTTATAGTACCGGGGAAAATGCCATTTTGAATCTATCAGTACGACAATCTATCTCTCTAATCTTATTTATCTGGTCGAATCTAGCATAATACGCTGTTTTTTTAATATGTGCCTAACATCTTCAGTAAAGCTATCCGTTTGAAATTTATATAATAGATTTAATCTGTACTTTAACCTACGCTCTGATAATTATTCCCACCCTAATCCATGTATTAATTCTGATACACTACTCAACCTATCGTAACACCTTTTGACGCACCTATTTGCTTTACGCATCCATCTTGTTTGATCAAAAATGTGGAAAAAAGTTGTCTATATAGCTGAAGTACATGCATGCTTCAATAGCTGACTTTCAATGTACCCGGTTCTATTCTCAGGAAAGACTAGACTTTGTACGTATAAGCTTCCAGTTACCCTCTCCCCCATTGGGGTTCGTACTCTGACTAGTCACCCTCTCCGCGATCAATTGATGGAATATTCTTATTTGGAGAAACTTTTCAGTTATTTTTTCAGCTTTTCAAAGGTTTGGAAGAATACAATTTCGAGCTTTCTTCAATTGATATCCGCCTCCTCATGTATTTTTTCGCCCAGGAGGTTCAAAGTTCTTCAACATTAGTTAGTATGAATTCAAAGACCGCGAACTGGCCGCGGAAACTTTAGCGACGTCACCCGCTGAAAATTGCACAATGGCAAGAAGTTCCACAGAGAAAAAATCATTCGCCTTGACCAGGACTCGAACCCGGACCCCCTGATTTCCGGCCAGGTGCTCTACCAGTTGAGCTACCAAGACGTCCTCTTTCTCTGTGGAATTGTTTGTTGTTAGCTCTGTTTGTGATTAGTTAGTATAACTATTGATGCCATTAATACGCTCCCATTGGGATCGTTTCATCTACCGTCAGAGTGGTATTTGATGTCCTTGGAGCGCCGAAAAGGGGCACCCAAATAAAGGCGGAAAATCGTCCCAGTTTGGCATGAAAACGCAAGCGACCCTGAGTATCCTCGTTTTGGGGTGTACTTTCCCCTTACCTCTCACCGAAGTCGAAGAGCCGTGAAATAATGAAGGCGGAAAAGTGCTCCCTATAATTCATCGCTTCAGGTCACGAGAATAAAAAAATGAAATGTAATAATCTCTGGCTGACAATGAGTTTTAAAGTGGCGGTAATACATATTTAATGCTCTTCCCATTCCTGCAGAGGCGTCGATGATGGGACCTTGTCGGTGTCCCTGCGCTCAGCTTAGCGACGTCGTGTCCGTGTCGCCCCGCTTCAGGAGGCCATCCCGTCTCGGCTTATGGTTCACGCCTTGTCGTCGACCGACTGTCGTGAGACTTGCAGGGTAGGGAGGCGGAGGACATGAAGTGAGAAGGGTTTGACAAAGGGAAAGTTTGACGTGCACATTTGGAGAAGGGTGAGGAAAGAATCGTGTCGAGTCGAGATAGTGAGGAACACCTCTAGAAAAAAATTTCACATGTTAAAAAAATAGCTGCTTATAAATCGATGCATTACGAGAGAGCGGATCGAGCTATAGTAAGGATGAAAGGAGATGAGGTGGGAGATAGGCGAAAGAGAGAGAGAGAGATTAAAAAGGGGGAATGGGAAGTTATTTTTTTGTCGAGGAGTCATAATAATGCAAACACTGCTTGCAGCTTCTGGATCCGACTCCTAGCATATACAGCTCGCGGCATATCTAGCGACAGGATCATCAACGAGGTGAATAAGGGCGGGATGGGTGCCGAGTCGACTCGAAAATGTGGAGGGTAAATGAACTTGAAGATAGAGATGTTAAGTGGATGGACGAACGGGAATGAGTTCGCTTGTGAATGAGGTATTTTGAGCGCGCCTCCTTGCCCTCACAAAGACTTAAAATGCTAATGACTCGCTCGAAATATTTGAAGGGAATGGCGGGCCTGAATGCCGCCGTCCTTTGTCGGGACGCGTTTGAATTCAAAGCGGAAATCAGATTGCCTGTCGCACGTTTCCATTCTTTTCTTTACGGCTCTTTCTTTCATTATCGCGTTAGTTAGGGAGCATCCACCCAAGAATTTTTGTGTACTCCTATCGGCTCCCTCACCCTTCCCGTGTCTCTCTTTCTCTCTCACCCCTGGCTGACGGAGTAGGGGATTCTGGTGACATTAAAAGGAATGGCTGGAAGAACATAGTCGCCGGTGGGAGAAGAGGCAGCTTGGGGGATATGGGTCTGGCTGGGAGGGAGAGTCTCTCTACTGGGGGTTGGAGGCACGGCGAAGGGAGGGTGGAGGGGAGGAGGGAGAGTCTGAAGCCACAAGGGGATGTGCGACATTTTTTCTTCCTGCCTCCCGAGGAGAACAAAGCGTGCCTCACAGTGACGTGCCTCCTCCCTTTCTTTTTGCGTCGTGAGTGAAAGCCACACCTTTTTTCGCATTCCGCATGAGCCGCCTCTCTTGTCTTATTATTTTGTCCCCATCCCTCGGGCGCCGCCGCCTGCGTTTTCCCACACGGCCGCTCTCTTCTCGGCTGGAAATATTGTGGGATCGATGATTCCTGCCTTCGAACTCGGTGCTCACTCTCTCGCTTCGTCCTCTCGAGGCATTAGTCGTCGTAGTTTTTCTTTCAAGTTCGTGAAACACTTGACTTCGTTTCGCCGTGTTCTTCGTCCAACGGTTGGCCAATGTTCGATTGTATTGGTTTAGCAACTCCATTATTACAGCAGGGGAAGTGATAGTTGATTACATTTATTTCATTTCCGCTCACTTTTTCGACTTGGATTTTTCATCGACTGCCACAAATGAAAGGCTGGGCGTAAAACCTTGGGAGTAGTGTATTTCACAACCTTGCCGAGTGAGGCTCGTCAAGTTTTTATTGGAATAGGACGCAAAGGCTCGAATTTTTGGAGCTGCGTTTTCTTCGTCGTTAGCCATTACGAACTCATCCCCAATTCATGGGAAATAGCGTTTCTGTCTCCATTTAGCTGAAATCCGTTTTAACGTTCGTCCATAGTTGTTTGACCAAAGTGGACGGCTCAAACACTATCTCATTCAAAAAAAGTAAAAAGTCATGCAATGGAATCAAATTGAAGTCAGTACCCTCCGTGAGGTGCTTTATTTGATTTGAAATTGATTTTACCGCTATGCCTGAAAATATACTACGCTTTCAGGCTCAAGAGTTGAGGAATAGTTTCAGCAAAATGTTCCATTTGAAGCAGACCAAAAATGAAAAATTAGAAGATGTTATTTTTAGTTTCTAACGTGAAGAAGCGCAAAATCTGTTGTTATGCTTCATGCGCGGGAGCTAATGATTGCGAAACGTCATTAACATTGCGTGACTATGAAACTGGTGTGCGGCAGAAGTCCTCGAATCTGCGACCTTGAAGGCCATGCTCTCGAAGACATAATATTGACAGTGTGAAATAGGGCAGTCGTTTGATAATAAGAATAAGTTCGTCCGCGGGTCGGGAAAAGAGGTCATCGTGCGTAGGCGTTTTGATTGAGAATCCTCCGCTTTGCATCCCGCGGAATGGGATCTTCTCGAAAGAGCGATAGTTTCGAAGAGTTCACCGTTCCCATCTTTGCGAGGAAAGTCACAGCTGTCCATTTGTTTTGCGTGAGGGAAGTGGATGATTTCCATTCATTACTTAAAGGCATTGAATGACTTTCGCTGGTGCGAGTTGTTATTATGGGAAACGAGTTTTTAATTGTCCGCTCGGAGCATAGGCCTACGGACACGAGAGCTCGAGAAGGGATTTCCTTTCACGCTTTCACTTGCCTTCCCATGACTAGGGATCGACATTTAGAATGTATCCGTAACGGGACTCGGACAGACCCGAAATTAGATACAAGAGGTGGAGTTTCTTATCAGATAGCTCTTGGTAATGAAATGGACGAGAATTATTTGACACCGGCGTGTCATCGACCGAACCAACGCTCGCCTTCCATTCTGTCTCTGCGTGCTCCTGTCCCTTCTGGATTATTTATTACGGCAGCTCTGCATTATTATTTGGTTAAGGAACTTGGTCCGCGGCTTCTTCTCGGCGATTATTTTGTTATTTATTCCCTATCCTCTCGACGCTAATGATCCCGCGTGTTTTATTCATCGACTCTGGCCAGTGTAAAAACTGGCTACTTTTCCATCCAAAAACTTTGCATCCGGAAGGCGCGAAACAGTTTATCGGTCAGAGCATTCGATGTTTTGACGGATTTAAATGGAACGGAAGTACAAAATAAAATGGATTTGTTTCCTTTCAGTATTCCCTTATCACGTATCCACGAATGATATACATCGTATTGTTTTTCTCTTCTGAGAGTTTTACTCGAAGATTTCATTGAATTTAACGTTTCAGAATCCTTTGATAGATAAACTTTACGTGATGGTTGAGTGACATTTCCTCGCTTCTTTGGATTGGGTGAAATTGTGATGACTTTTAAAGCACGCATTATTTGTGAGAATTCTCGGGAAACGTCTGCCGGTGAATATGACAGAAGAGACTAGTGCCTGCTGGTAGTTATTATATGAAAAATTCTTGGTATACTAGAGCACGCGTATTCTCAGTATGAGGAGAATTGTGAGCTACCAGAGCACGGAGCCGTGATGTTTTTTTATGAACGTCTAGTTTGCATCTTCATGCAGGGTGGTATTTCTTTTATTTAAAAGGTTATCCTCAATCCGGTTCAACGTTAGGGAAAATTTTACAATGATAACCTTTGTGAATATCTCCATAGTTCCTGTATCAAACAAAAAATTATCTCTTAGTCAAGACGGGTAAGGCGGTTTATCATAGTTTAGTATTGCCCTTTTCCCAATGAGAGTTTCTTAAGTAGTACTTACTATGGCCTAGATAGCCATCCCAATGCCGTGCCGCATTTAATCTGTATTTACAGTGTCCCCTGCTAGCCAATGCGAACAAGGTTGACAGGGGTAAATCATCACAATGCTTGTATTAGGTGGGTTAGATGTAAGTTTTCAGAGTAAGTTGAAAATGTAATTTAGCCTTTTTTCTGAATTGAATCGAAACCGTTCTTAACTTTTATCGGAAATAGTGGTCCCTGTTTAATGATAATAGTGTTATTATGGAATGGGGAAATTAATTTTTATTTTCTACGAAACATGGCGTTTAATGAGCCCACGTCGTGATTTTTTTTTTCAGAGCAGGAAAGACGAAGGTGGATTATATTTTTTGAATGCCGTCCGTGAGCAAGGTCACGCCAGTTTCTCTCGAACCAAAATTGAAGACTTCATTGCTTCAATTCGTCCATGACTTATCTTTGGAAACCGTGTCTATGTAGGACTCTACAAATCACTGAAAGTCAACCTTGTTCGATTCTTCTGTGTGGACGAGATCCGAACCGATCAAGTTTATATACGCCAGCATAAAAAATTCATGAGGTAAAACTTATTTGTATGCTTACTTGGGTCTCGTCTTCCATGTCGACGCTTTCATCCGGAAGACGGGATGGATTCGTGAACAATGGTCTACGGTGCATTTTCTTCGCTGGACCCGCTCGCTCTCTATACGTTGAACTTCGGAGAGGGGGGAGGGGGAGGATGGAATAGTTCCACGTTCCTCCGCAGTCCGCGTGCGGCGAGGCGCCGCCGGGAGTCGTCTCGGTCCCGCCATGCCTCGGACGCAAATGCTCCTCAGTCGCTGCGTAAGCTTCCTTCAAGGAGACACAGACGCACCCAGCATGCATCACCCATTTATCTGGTCGTTTTTTTCGAGGCCTTGCGCGCCAAAGATCGACCAGTTGCTTCATGATGTCGAGGAGAATCCCCGTTGCAAGTCCATATTTACACTTTGCCGTAGTAGATAGACTTTGGCGTGAGAAAACTTCGCATTTCGACTTTGCGACAGAAATTAAATCTTCATTCACGTCTCGGTCATTCGTGTTTTATCGAAGGAATTAGTAAAGGTGAAAAATATGTATATCTTCGGTCTCTGAGAAATACTGAGTAACATCTCTGGAAACAAAATATTCCTCCTTAGGCAAAAACAGTGTTATTTCATTCGGGGAAAGTAACATATAGAGAAAAAATCAATTGGAATATTGATAGTTTGTGTGTGAAAATAAGAATACTCCATGAAAAAATACATGGGATTTTGTTTTTCTTACACTAAATACCCTTATGCTTGATAAAAATCACAGGTTACTGTAGTCATGGCGCAAACGCCTCGGGTCATATTTTAAATATGCGTGTTGTATGCTCGTCAATCTCGATTTAAAAAAAGAAAACCAACAAGCCATATGTATTCATTCTAGGCGGTGTAAAATAAAGCCGGATGGACTTACGTTTACGAAAGGTGCATCAATTTGTTTACAGCGGGAAATATTGGCCATGAATATTGCACTTTTTTATTTTATGATTTCAGAATTGAACCATGGTGACCAATTAGCCGGCTTTTAGGTGTGGATAGAAAGACTTGAAAGATTCCATCCCTTCCATAGGAAAAACACCATCGTTTTATCTGGAGAAGGAGATGTTTGATTACGGTTGCCGCCATAGGATTCTGTACGCATTTATTCTGTATTTACAGTGCCCCCTGCTAGCCAATGCGAACAAGTTTGGCAGGGATAAATCATCACAATGCTTGTATTAGGTGGGTTCGATGTAAAATATTTTTTATGCTGTGTTTGTTGCTATTTTTGATTCCTATAGGGTAGATTTTGTCGAAGTATTCCTGCTCTCCTATGCTTTTTCTCCCAATTCCTCTTGAGCAGCCACTTCTCCATGTAACGACTCACTTTACGTAAGCATTCTATCTGTCGTCATCGAAATATATGTCCCCTTCTCATTTTCTACTGTGGTTACGTCTCTAACGACATTAATTATCCCATCGCTCCTAATTACTTCATTAGTCGATAATTGCTCCTTATGCATCCTCTACCTCCTTTATATTTACTCCAAGAACTTACTTTCTTTCGTTCTTATTTTCACCATCTTTTTCCAAACCCATCTCTCCAAAGCCTCCTTTACGTTTCATGCTCTTTCCCCAGTGTCCACATCTCGTGACCTCATAATGGCCGACTAATTATCAAACTCTTTTCTCGACTTATTTTTTCAACTTCTCGTTCGTTATTTCTCAATAGCCTCCAATCTTTTTTCGCTATCTTTTCCCATGACTCTGATCTCGGGGGCCAGACATTTTAGAATACTTAAACATACCCATATCCATCCTGTCTTCGCGACTTTAATTCTGATGTCTTATCGTTCACGGGAAAGAAGGTTTTTTTTTAAGTGTATCCGTTCGGCAATCTCTCGCCCTAATCTTAAGTTCGAGTAAAAATTTGGAGGTGGTCTCAGTGTGTTTCGAACATCGTCGGTAACAGGTCGAAATTGAATTTACTTAATAAAATGCCTCTATAATTAAGCCAGTTGAGCATGGTGATGGAAGAAATAATTTTCTTGGCGGAAATAAATATTGCTTGCCGTGGGTAGATGGACAAGTAATCAGGAACAATGGGATATTTTCTTAATGAAGGTAAAATGCTACTTAAGAGAGGCATGGTGAGGGAAAGAAAAATATCTTACTCTATAACGAATACCTGTGTTGTCATTTTATGATCGTTTCTAAAGAATGATATCACGCGAAGATTTCTCCCAGATGGATCCTTGAACTTATCACGATGCTGCGAATCGTTTGAGAAAGTTTTGTATATAGTACTTTCACAACGGAGACGTCATAATTGGACTTAATATTTGATTCCAAGTGGACTTATTTATGTAGTTGCCGAGGATATAAAATATGTGACGGCGGATGTATCTTTTTTGAATCCCAGCACAGTTCTTTCTGAATTTTATTTTCTCTTCATATCCGCCGCGGCTTACCGCCGTATTTCACCGCTATGGGCGTTGTAATCGCTGTCAGCAAAATTATCGTTTACATTGGAGGTCCTGCCTCTTGATTGATATTCGCCAACATTTACCCTCGTTTCTATCCTTCCCAGGAATTTAATCTTAATCCCAGCTGACTCCTTAATTGAATGCCAGAAAAAATACGGGGGCGCCAGAGAAAGTTCTAATTCCCTCTCTTTGCCATTCCCCATATTTCATCGTGGCATGCTATAGTTACGTCGGTAGAAATGTAAAGGACTTACGGATAAAGGCGATAACATCTCAAAGATTATATTTTTGTGAACTCTGTCTTTTTTGGCAAGTCAATTTTCGAGAGAATCTTTTGGGATATAGAGGATTGCTAGTAGGTTCGGGGTGTCGGTAACTGAAACACACCGTCGGTAGCGCCATAACCGTACTCAATCTTTAATTAACTCCCAGTTGGATCTAAAAAAGGTTTCTGAGTATATGCTCATGCAAACATATATAAATTTTAATCATTCTTGTTCGTGTACCTCCTTCTTTAAGTATCTACGGTTTTATTTCCTTGGTGATGAACTCCTCTTTCATACTCGATTGAGTACTAGGCAGCAATCTTAATTGTCATGGATTCATTATCTCTCACTTTTGGGCGGTCAAGAGGCTTGCCAGATATCCTGGAGGAGAAAAACGTGAGGCGTTTTGAAGTGGAGGGCGGAAAGTGGAAGATGAATGTTTTCCTGCCTCCGCAAGGAAATTAAATTAGGAAGTGAAGGTGATATCATTGGTTAAATGCATTCGGCGGTTTGAAGTTGATCTCATTTGCTGCTGTTTAGCCTGGATTTTACTAATCTCAGTTACTCATTGCACTTATCATTCTTTCATTCTACACTTGCCCCTGATCCACGTGTTTGCTTGTTTGCAGCGGCTGTTGTATGTCAGGATTCACTGTTTACGCAATCGCAGCTATTAAATTAGCTTTCGGAGGGAAACTGAGCCGCTTAACCAGTAATTGGTCATGCACCTGCTCCTCCCTTTCTGTAGACATTCATCCTTTCTTTTTCTCTAAGTACCGGGGATTATTTGTCTCATCCCAGAGTTTAGCATATCGACGTCCATTTTAAGTGAAGTAGAAAATGGTAGTAGGTTTTAGGGTGCCCCAACTGGTACGTTATGTCCAGGCTGTTTAACTTATCTTGATCGCAAGCTTAATTCTAAAACGTTCAATGCTCATGCCTGAGGTAGAGTCAAAATCCCTACACATAGTAACACTGGGTGCGAGCGGTACGATGCAGTCCTGATTACCACGGCCGGCCTGAAGTAGGCATTGTGTGATATCATCCCTTGGCGAATTTTGTGCTTTGGACTTCCGATTGAATTATGAACTCGATTAAATTTGAATGTTTTCACTCGATATTACGTCCATTGGTAATGAATATGATCCAGTTCCTTCCTTTTGGTGTGGGATCTGTTTTCAAATCCGATGTGGCCGAATTTTTTTCTAGGAATTCAATTTCTATTTGAATGCCATTACCGTTCAACGTTCTTAGAACACACTGAATCCTTTAGTTACAAAAACCGAACGTGAATGCCTTCCCATTAATTTGTATATCTAGGATTTTTTTCGATTATTGGTGTCCCTCCGCCCTGGTATCACACTTTACAAGTTCGCAAGTCTGCAGCAAGCCGATTATGACGGAAATTGCCTCGGCTGTCTTTCAGGCTCGCTGGAAATAATCATCTATGCGTTTACTTGCCTGTTTAATTTCTACCGCAAACTTGAGAAACTTAAAAAAAATTCAGTATGGGCAATGGATGGTTTATGCCAATAATGTCGAGAGTATGCGTAACATCCTCCAAAAATCTCTGGTTTTCATTGCCAATGAACAAGGAGATATCTGGCGAGGTATGCCGGAATTTAAAGATATTGACGGAACAAATAATTTTCGGCAAAATTTGTTTGTGGAAAATCGCAATATTCCTCTTTGAGATTTGTAGATTTGGGAAAGACACTATTTCGGCTTTGTCGTCTTCAGATTCTGAGAAGTTGGCAGGATGTCAGGAAATAAAGGCACTCGGTATTCTTCCTCATTCAGGTGACTCATTCCGGACGGCGAGTCGAATAACCTATTCTTTTCACCAGAGCACGGAAAGCAATCACAACGACTGTCTTTGATTTTAGGCATTCCCTCACCGAAAGGAGAATCGCATCATCTGACCTAGACTTTCAATCCAAGAATACACACGCACTGGTGCTAAGGGCGTGAATGGAACCCGTCGCTTTCGTGTTGCTAGCCCAACGCGTTGCAGTTCTGGTTACAACGGCCGGCGGCATGGGAAATAGCCATTGACACACGAACATTTCCTCTCGCGTGAGCTCGTTTTATACGCCAATCGTTTGGCAAACACGTGAGGTTGCGATCTTATCATGCTTCATAGGACAAGAATACAACTCTGCCAGCCGTTGCACCAAGAGTTACTCGCGTCAAAAGGCCGGTGGGTTCCCTCAAGACGTCCACTACTAACGCCGAGCCGCCGCCCGGGAGATAGCCTACCGAAGGAGAAGGCGGGAGAAGGAGAAAGACCGAAGAAGGGGAGGTGGATTATCAGCAGAGATCCTCCAACGAGGGTGGGGGAGTGCGGTTGAAAGGATGGGTGAGTGGAAGGAGTGAGAGTGAGAGAGAGAGATGGGGGGTGCGGAGGGGGTGAGAGGGGAAGGCGTTCGGGGGAGTCGTCGTGGCCGCAAGCAACTGCCAGTTTGAGGTTGGACGGAGAGCGGATGGGGTGTGCCGTGCACTGCGATTCCTCCTCGTCATGTAGGTCGTCACAAAGCGCGCGTTTACGGTGTCGAGAAGGGACGCTCTTGGATACAACATAGCTCCCACCGTCATCAGTGTGAGAAGAGGACTGTCTCTCGACTGCTATCCTTGCCATCGGGCCGGAACAGGTGCTTCAGAGTTGGCCGCCGTTTCGATCGGTCGTGATTTGTGCCGCCTACTCCTGGTTCGAGGGTAGTGATATAGCTTCGTCTGACCCGAGTGTTATGTCCCGGAATCCTTCTGGAAGATTGTTTCCGCTTGAAGTCCCGAGTCCATTGGGTCCCTCCTGCAGTGTTGCTTCATCGCTAGTTCTTTAGTTTTGTGTTGTGATTAGGCAACTTTCTGCTCTTCTGTTCGTTGATGCAGCAGCTTAAGCAGTGATCGTGTGATTTCCTTGAGACTCCTGCATCTCAATAAGCGGGATTCGGCCGTTGAACGTGGAATATTTGAAATTTGAAAGAGGGATCTAACGTGGATGTGATCGAGCGAATACGCGAAGCCCATCAATGCCCGAGGTGTAAACAACACCTAAACTCAAGAAAAAAAACTTTGTGGCTATACTTTCACCGTTCGGAAGATTCCTTCATCGGCACCTTCGTTCGGAACAGATCTCGCGTGACGGAAATTGAGGAGCAATTTTGAGCACTTTCGATTGGGAAAATTGTTGTGCCGACATATGCTTTTGCACTAGCGGACGATAGGGCAAGAAGTCGTGAGATTCGCACGACCATTTTTGTGTTTACGTCCCGTCAAGTCTCTCGAGGGTCGAGTGCGGTATTGAAATTGAGAAGGAAGGCTTATGACTAGTGGTGGCCCACCTTCGAAGCGCTTCCCCCGGCATTCACCATTACTTCCAACCCACACCCCCTCCTTTGTATTTGACTGATTTGTGTGCGCTCTGAAGCTGTGCGTTATATTCCCGGCGCGCTACGTAGCCTACCCATCCGGCGTAGGTCGTTTCCCCGGCGCGAATTTCGTTTGACGTTTTCGAAAGTGCGGCGGCGCGTACGGAACAATAAGCTCTCCGGGTTTTCGCAGATGAGCGATACCTTCAAGCGTTCTCTCGCCGTGAGTGTGTGAGGATATCCTGTAAATCGGCGAAGCGAGGTACCCTTCGGGTTTCTCTTTTAATCGGGGCGTGAAGAGAATAGGGTCCGAGTGTAATGATTCACTCCCCCACCCCGGGACGTTAGATTTGTTTCCTTGCGTTCATGCTAATTTGCTGCTGATGCCTCTTGAGCGCAGGAATCACGAATGGTTTGTTCTGGCGCTGTCAGTTAAACGTCTCAATTAAGCTCCTGTACCGTTTCTGAACAATCATTTATGGTATGGAGTGAGTTCAGCTATGTTGAGCATTGACTTGAAACATTGATTCCGTGGTTTTCCAGGATATCAAATCGTGGGAAAATCTTTTTAAGAGTATTTTCATTCAACGGGAGTATTTTCATTTCGTTGCATTGTCGGGCTGCTACATATTAAGGAGCTTGATTGTAAATTAATTGAGGGAGTAAAGTTTTGGCAGTTTTGTAGGTTTATTCCACTGGGATTAACACGTCTCTAGTTAGGATTGTCCTTTAAAAAAATTGAGGAAGAGTAGTGTTCTTTTGTTTGCTCTTCTCACACGTTTCGGGAT
Organism: Platycnemis pennipes; assembly: GCA_933228895.1. Classification (NCBI taxonomy): domain Eukaryota; kingdom Metazoa; phylum Arthropoda; class Insecta; order Odonata; family Platycnemididae; genus Platycnemis; species Platycnemis pennipes. Next base: position 123,658,804 of record OW121848.1, read on the forward strand.
CGTATGAAAGTGTCTCTTAAAAGCGAGTGTTATGTTGCCTCCCCATTAGTACGTGCCAGCCAACGGAACAGCGCAGTCAATTGCCATAAACGCACCTCCCTAACGCTCCGGCTGCAACGAGCAATTGACGGCATCCGGTGTCATCTGAGTATCTTTCCCCAGCCTGCACGAAGTGGTGACTATCTGCTCCACTGACTGACTTTCATCTCTTTTGGTCGCTTTTTACCCCCTCTAACCGAAGTGACTTTGACATTTGGCAGCCGACGTTTGGGAATTGTCTGGATTCTCCGTGGTTCACTGATTACCCTAGCTGGACCCTGTCGACAAGTCAGCCCTCATTGTGCATCTTGTTTCAACCTATGGAAAAGCGAGTGGATTGATATATCTGAAAATTAATTATTTTCCAAATCTTTGACGGTAGGCTTATTATGTAGCGAGACTTGCTGTGGAGTTTTAACAGAGCTTGTTTTGGAAATACGAGGTAGTGTTTTTGTTTACCTGCAGTTGGTAAACGTCTGAATTGAGCGTGTTACGGTTGGTGGATTGGTCCTGAACAATAACAATACCAATGGGCCTCCTCGATCACCGCCTCATGTAGGATAGGGAAGAAAAAAACCTGAATATTCAGGATGCCTGGAAACAGCTGCCTGTCGTCGCCAAGGTCAAATTTTCGAAGCTCGCCCGTGACATAAACCGTGAACCACTCAGCAGCGGTGGGCCGAAGAGTTTCCACTCCAGTCTTGGGGGAAGGAGAAGCTCTCCGTGGCGATCACAAAAGCTCCCCGAAGGGACCTTTCGGTCGAGCTTTTTCCCTTCCTCTCTCCCTGTATTCATTCGTCGCGTGGAATGTGGACAGCGGGAGGCGCCTCGTGGGTATAGAACAAGCAGCTGCGGGCCGAAACAAGGCTCGACCGGAGCAAGAGGCAGGTGCTGCGGGGGTCGATGCCGCTTAGGTGGAAAGGAAGGAAAAGAGGCAGTAAAAAGACCGGCGGCGATATTGCCGTCGTATAACTTAACTTTACGGAGCGAAAACAAAAAGGATCGAACCGGTGGCACGAGGCCATCTCGTTCACGAAGAGAGGAGAGCCACTGACGCTCCACGGATTGTTGATGTTGCGGATCTTGCGGAGGATTATTTTCGTTTTCCTTTTTGGGGGAACGACCGCGGCCTTTTATTTTTAATGAGAAAGACTATTTGTAGGGGCTTTTGCGCAGCGGAGTCGTCGGTCGGGGAAGGAGCGTAGGGATAAAATATATATCCATAAATACGCTCAAAATCGTGTATTCGGACAGGGTGCGGGAGGAAGGCATGGTGGAGCGCAAAGCGGGCCTCGCTTCCCTTTGTCGGTGGATCCGCCGAGCGGTGGTGCGCGGGCGAAAGAAGGCCAAAGCGGAGTGGAGGAGGAAGTTGAATCATCGCGGCGGAGGAAGCAATGGGGTTGAACGAGCGCCAGTCCCCGATAGTAAATACTCGAGACTCTCGTGACTTCCCCGCCTAGCGGGACAACGCCAAAAGGAAAGCCGGGGGAGAACGGTTAAACGGGTCGAGGATAAAAACAAACCTCTTCCCGAGCCGATGATCTGAAGTGTGGGGGGGTGGGGAGGAGGACTTGTGTCGGTGGGGAGACCTTTTGGCTTGCAAAGAGTGCTGAAAAAGAAGGGCCGTCCGGAAAGGATTCTCGCCTTCTTGTAGTGGTCATTAGCGACCACCTCTTGGTACCGTCTTTGTGGGGAACCTAGGTGGCCAAGGGTGGTGGACGCATTTTTGTCATTTTTGAAGTGATTGTGTGTGTGTGCGTGTGAGACGGGAAGGGATTAGGAGAAGGAAGTGAGTTGGTGGTCCAAAGCGTCGCGGCGGCGAAAGGAAAAATAAAAAGTGGTCGATATGCTGGAGGTGACCTCAGGCCGGCGTCGCTCGACTTTTTACGTCTCTCTGGACGTGGACAGGAAGAGGTTCTCTTCGTCCTGGAAGCCCCGGGATGTGGGGGGGCCGGCGGAGAGGCTGGTGGAGGAGGAGGACGACGGGGGGAGGGGCTGCGTTGCGTCCAAGAGGCGCGGCGGGGACGCTAGTAGGGGGGGTGGGGGCGTCGCGGAGCCCCCTCCGCCCCCCGCCGCCCCTTCCCCTGCCGTGCCCCGGCGGGTGACTAGGGAAGTCGTTGCGACGCCCCCGAGCACGTCCTCGGCGGCCGCCGCCGCCACGGCCCTGCTCTTGAGGAGGAAGGGCTGCGCATCCTCGTCCCCAGGGGGGGTGAGGGCGGACACCAAGCAGAGGAGGAGGGCGAGGCTGCCCCTCGAGCTCGACTACCACCAAGAGGATGACTCTGCGGTGCATTCTGGTAAATAGGCCCTTGATTGGCACTTTCTGCGTCCACACTGGCGTGTTGCATCTGTGTGTTAAGGTCGGGTTGGATGTGAATTCAACGCATGGTCCGTCTGCAATATTTTGTATGAGCTGTGTTCACGAGGAGAAAGGAGTTCTTTTGTTAGGTTCTCATTCCAAGCGCATGCTAGTCTCGTCTAATCTGCTGGTCGAATGTAGTAATATAGCCCGATTGTCTCTGCGGGGAAATTCAGGTCGACCTTATCTTTCACGAGTTTACGGCTCTTGACAGAGATCTAGTAAGCTACGGTTAAAACAATGGTCATCATCAAAATAAAGTAGCGAGAATGATTTTTTTATATTCATTAATTCTTTTACATTCCATCTTAGTATTTTTTCATTTATTTATGAAGCCTTACTAATCACTACATACCCCTCTGTTTCTGTTAAAAATTTCAATTTCCTCCCCTACCTATTATTCTCCTGACTTTAACGACCTACAATATCCCACCGCATCTAATTTCTTTTTGACGAATTCTCCTTAATCCCAAATGCTTCTAGCGTCCTTCCTCCTTAATTCACCTACCATGCAATTTTTCCTTCCATTTTTTTTTCTTCCGTGATTCCATTATCCTTCTCTACCGCCGGGTCTCTAATGACTCGGATGTCTTCTTACCGTTTCTTTTTCCAAGGCCCATATCTCAGAATCAAACCACGTCGCTCTCAATATCCATCTCTTTTTTTTAATATCTCCTGGACAGTTTTAAGGATGTCGCCTAACGTTCATAATAAAGGAATATCAATTCAGACGTATTAATGAATTGCTTTGCATACCTCGCAAAATTGCTCGCAGTTCTGACCGATTATATAATAGGTTATTCATAGGTTTGAACTCCCAGACGAGACATTCTCCTTATTCCTCTCTTTGAATCATCCTTTGGGAGATAACGATCCCTCATCCCACTGTTTTCTTTCTTCGGTCGTCCATCGACCTGACGCGCAACAATGGGGGAGTGGACTCGAAAATTCTCACACTTATCCTAGGAATTTAATTACTTTACGCATAACTTCCTGTGTTATAATTTAGTATAATAAAGCAGCTGTTTCACCTGACCACTTATTTTTCTGTATTTTCTGAACGTGTACTTCACTGTCACGCCATTCTGGGCTCTCTTTCGGTACCCTCTATGAACTGTAAAGCCTCAATGACGCATATGTGCCTACCGTGATGGAAAGTATCCGAATTTTTCATTTAATATCATATTTAAACAGCCTTTATTTTGTACTTCCGTCCCGCCTTACTGTAGCGCTCTTCCTCGTCCCACTTTTAGTGTCAGCAGTGATTAATGTGGAAATCAACCCAAGTGGATAGAGCTTGACGTCTTGTATAATGGGAGAGGGTAATTAACTAAACATCCCGTCACGCTGTAGGTTACCCTTAATCATCTCCCATCCTCATTTTTCAAGCGTCCCGTTTAGCACGAAACGTTGAAATTTGTGGTTTTGACATGTTGATTTTTTACAATATTACCACCTTTATGTGTTGAACTTTCCATCAAACTGATCATGCGTTCCTGAAAACTAGCTTGAATCCACCCCTTGAGTGATGAATTCCTTTGCATTTGTTTATTATTTAGGGTACATGTGAACTTTAATCTTCGGCAGAAACTTTTATGACCCATTTTTTCTTATTCTTAAGAGTGGGATCGAAATCAGTCATCGGTCAGAGGAAATTCTTCGGAGTCACCCGTATGCACTCGTGAATCAGTATAGTTCGATCCAGCTTTCTCATATTTAGCGGTCGGAGAAATTTCTTTTCGCCGCTCTCGTGCCTCAAGGTGTCTCTATTTATCGAGGAATTATCGTGGCATAGCCGCGAAAGTTGGAAGAAAATCGCTTTCGTTACATTTTCTCCTGCGTCTTTCGATGCCGGCCTTGAAATTCGTAGACCATCTTACGTGAAAAGTCGTGGGTAGCCTAGCCGTGGATGTGACCCGAGGGTTATTCACGGAATCTTACGTGTTCACGAGTCGCCGAATTTCTCGGGTCAGTTCCCAGCCCGTGCTCAGCAGACCTTCAAACTCCATCGCTGATATCATTCTTTCGGCCAACCCTTCGGCGCGAGCTCTCCCTTCCCAAAAAGTTCTCACAATCCCGCGCTAGTCTTCGGGGTCCCTCAAGCATGCCATATTCCTGAGCGTAGATGAGTCCCCTTCAACGTGCGTGCTGGAAGAGTCCTTTGGTTGGAGTGGAGGTTTCTTTTTCGACGTGGGTGTGCTCTTTTTAAGTGTAGGTACCCTCGGTGGAGAGTCACTGGTTACTGTGAACTCAGTGTACGAGCTTTCGGTATCTTTTTTCATTAGATTGCCGTTAGTATTTTTTTCCATGCTTTCGCACTGAGCCCTTCTGGGTGCACAGGTGTTCCGATGAATGTAGTCGCGGCTGCTGTCATAGGCAGCAACCTCGTTACTTGGACGGATTCGGAATGTCGACTTGAAGCATTTGTTTCCACCGCTGGGGAAAAGGGATCATTTCCTCTCCTCGTCTCCATCTCGAGAGAGAATAGAAGTCTTTTGTGTCGCTTTACCGCTTCTGTTCGTTGGAAAGGTTGGAGGGAAAATCTAGCGTCAGTCGAAGTGCCAATTAGTAGGCCGTCGGGGGCTCTCGAAAGGAAGTCACGTTTGCATCGGTAGGTGCAACCCTGCATGGTAACGGTTCGCCGAAACTGTGTTGCGGCTTCCACACTCAAGTGATTCGGGTGACCATGGTTTCCGTGTTTTTTTTTCTTGAGCCTCCGTGGTGGATCCAGTTTCTGAGTTCAGATTCTCACCGTGCTATCATTACTTTCATATAAATTTCACTTGCGCAAGATAGAGAGGTTCGCCCGCTCCTTCTTTTGGTCCAATGTTATGCCTCGCGAATACGCTCCAGTTTCGCAACTATCCTCCTCTTTTGATTCATCGATGGCGATCAGATCGAGAAAGTGAGCAAGCGCTACGTGAGGATCGTTGTGGAATTGAAATTTATCGCAGCCGAAAGTTTGAGATTTCGTTCGGTCCAGCATGTAATGGCTTGTTTGCTATTATACTTATCTTGTCGTGAGTGCCTTTTACGTTGTTTTCCTGGACTCCTGTCCTCCAAAGGTGTATTATCTGCAGAGCTTGTTTAGTTACTTTCTCATCAGTGGGCTTACGTCTGTCGGCACACCCATAGGTCCATACTAGGGAGGAAAGGTACAGGATGGGAATGGAAGAGTAGTGAGAAAACCGGCGTCGGCATCTCTTCTCTTAATGAAAGGCGCCTAGGGGAACACGGATAAGACGAGCAGATCATTGAACTCGAACTCTGCTCTCTTCAAACCAAGCAAGTAGGGGTCCGGTTTACCACCGAAATATATCTTCTTCACTGTTGGGTTTCGAACCCGGGCCTTCGCAGTGAGAGGCCAGTAATCTGACCTCTACTCACACCCAACTTCGTTTCGGTCATTTTTGAATACGAATTTCTGTGCTATTTCAGATACCCCACACTCCTCATTTGGATTTCTGAACGTAGCCTTCTCGCACGCAACCGAGTTCCCGCCGTGCTCAGCGCACTCACGTTCCTTTTCCCGCCTTTCCGTCAAGGTTCCCACAAACCTTCGCGCACCTCAGTTTCGGGGCGTGGTCCTCGAAGTAATTCACAAGCACGACCTGGCGACGAGTCACTGGAGCGGCATCTATTGACTCAGCTCCTTTCCCTGCATCAGTTGACGTCATGAGAATCGGCATTAGGGGAGGAGGGGGTATGATAATATTCTGCCGGGTATTGCGAAGCTGAGGCATAATGAGCTCGCGTCCAAACTGTCGTGTTCCATTGTCTCCCTTACATCTTCCTTTCTCGGAAAAAATAGCGATCAGATTGAAAAAACGTCGCTGACTAATCCTTAAATGAAAGTTCACGAACCTATCGTACTTGAACTCCCAGGTCATGTGCGAATCTTGCTTCTCTTTCCCTTCGTATGAGATGTGACCTGTACAAGTGCTCGGGTCGTTGATACCTACTAAATTACGAGATAGTTATTTCGCTATGAGTATAAGCATTATTTTGTAAATTTCGTTCCAAATATTTTGTTTGCCCGCCTGTTTAAATTTTTACTGTCGCTTTCGGCGTTCTACCCTTGATTCACACCCCAGCGAGTCTTACGATTTTTTAGGATCACATGATCGCATTAGAAAATGGAAAACGGGAGTATTAGTGAAATTTATACGAGTCCCTCATTTTCTCCTATTTTAGACAACGTCCGTCTGTCATAAAGCTATGGGTAATTATTTTTTTCTTCGTACGCCGTGTACAATTCTCGTAGCAATTATGAAATTCCTCAATAATGATCAACCTGAAGTTTGGCCCAAAAGGTGAGGATGGAGATCAGGTCTTACTTTGCCAGATGATTCGTGAAATTCACGTATACCGAGTTGGAGGGGGAGGAATTCCTTTCCATTGGGTTCCTGCGGTCACATACAAGAAATATTGTCACTTGTGTTTGGTATGTACTGAGGTAGGTAATGAGGAAGTCCTTTGAGGTTTCAATTACGTTTAGATCTCGGGCTCTTACGATCTCGTTGCTACTAAGTTACCACGTTGTCAGTTATTTAACAGTGACTCCTTCATTTAGTCGATTTATCTTTAAATAACACAAATTTTATTTGTCATGATATGCTAGAGAGCTTCTCGGAAAAATTATCGCATGGTGGGAGGCAAAATTATTTTGTCATGTGACATTTCGGTGATGACTTGAGGAGCCCAATTCTTTTCATTTTCATCAATCCTCATCCAAAACGTCTCAACCAAAAAATTTAAACGCTGTGCGGTATGTTTTAAGAGGCGTGATTTTTCTTGGTATCGGAACGTGATGGGACATCTCAGGTTCACGAAGTCCCGCACCCCTCTATTTGAATTCAATTGAATGTTATTTTCCCTGCGGGTTATAACAAAATGAGCTCCTCCTCCATCATTCTAAACCAACATTAAAGTCAAACACTTTTTTTCTCGAAATCAGACCCTTTCATTACGCCGCTTCATAATCTCGTATGCATTAATGAAGTAATATAAGTTGTATATACCTTCACCATCAAATTCATACTCCTTTATAGGAGCTGAATGCCTCTTTATCACATTATTGTTGCTCAGGAATTAAGGAACGTTGTTGTTTATTTGTATTGCTATAAATATCTATGAACTTTTATTCATAGTGAACATCCTACCTATAGGTTTTCTTAGGCGTTTTTCCTTCTTGAGAGAACCTCTACTTACGCAAGAAGGAAGCGCGCTCGCTGGCTTAGTCGAAGCTTGATTTGAGCCACGTTTATTGTGAAGTCATGGCTTTTCTTAGGTTTCTTGGTGATCAGCGGATCATCATAACGTTTGAGATAAACGCAAAACGTTTCCACGGATCTTCGATGCTAATTCCACTGCTCATAATGTGGTGGTTTCATTACATGCATGTTCCTACTCATTTCTAATATTTATTACTCTTACGGCGTCATTTTGACGAGGAGAGGAGATCTAGCGATTTGAAACCTGATTTAAAATACGAAACCTCTTCTAGCCGCAAACATATATATTTGCGTTAGTTCTTATATGAAGCGCTTAGCCACTTTCAGGAAATTTAAATGTTTTTATTGTGCGGATTTCGTGAAAAGTTATTGAGATATGCAAAGGCGGTCACATGTCCTCGAGTTTGCCGTGCCGCGGAATTGCGTGCCGTGATAATTTTCTTGATTTAATAGGCGAAAATTGGAAAAAAAACTTAACTAATTTTACCTTATGATTACATTTCGTTTGAATTCCGGCAATTATGAATTTACGGTTTAGGGTTCTCCTACTGCTGACTTCAGCAGGTGAACTCGCAGTACTTAACCTAAAAATTAGTCCTTTGAGAAACAAGAAATCCGTTGCTGAGGCGTGAATGGAGTCGGCAACTTGTCTCCCGGTCGGCACGTAACAGACCCAATTACCACGGTCGGTTTACGTATGCAACCCTCAGTGATAATACGAGATGGCTACAGTAATAAAAAATTTAATTCACTGACTGCTGTAGTTCGCGTAAGTGCCATCTTGTATTTTCATTTGACTTCGTTGAACCTTTAACCTTAAAATCTCAATTCCGGTATTCCTGTCCCTCGTGTTCTTTCGATGGTGGGGGGAATAGAAAATTAATACCTGGCAGGAGACTTATGATATTTTGTCGAATAAAGAATGGCTATTGTTAACTCCTCCTCAGGGCAGAGTTATTATGTCTCATCAAGAAACGGAGTACATATCGGGTCGCCAGCTCGCGGTGAGGCTTCCCGGGCCGTCTCTTTGAGGTCCACGTGGCCACCTGGAGATTTCTCCGGAGCCACTTCATCGCTGTCGACTTTTCCTCTTACTCGAAGTCACTCTTCCGACCACCCTTGGGCCCGATCATTCGTTTTCAAGGCCCGCGCCACGTTCCGCGTATCCCTTCCCCTTTCGCCGAATTCGGGGCCGTTTTTCCAGAGTGGTCCCGAGCGAAAAAAAAAAACGTGCGCGCTTACTCAGAGGTCGGCTTGATAGCCACCAAAAGGGCTGCCGCACCGAACAGGTGTTTGCGTGCTTCTCGGTAGCATCGGAGTCGTAACTAAGTCCGAGGAAGTGACGTGGTCATTATTCCACCGGTCCGGAGGAAACTTCCGCGTAGCTTCCCGTAAGAGATTCGGACCCAGCATCCCTTGTGGCACCTGCTCAAGGAATTTGTGTGATTGGTTCGGTTTGGAATTCCTCAGTTTTCTTCATACCTCATGGCGAGCTCTGTTTCCCGAATGCGTACCTTAGCATTTAATATTTTTCGGTTGAAATAGGTTTGGTGATTGGGACACCGGGTAGTATACACCATTAGGCGATGAAATTCCTTGCATGTGTTGTCAGAATAAATGTCGATTAATATTTGGTTAAAGGTAGATGAATAGCATTGCTAAAAAATTTGTTAGTTTTTTCTGCTGGAGATTATCATTGTCTATTGGCGTATTTCGCCACAATAACCCATTGAAGCAAGGCACTACAAAGTCGATTGGCTCTATATAGTAAAAGGAAAGCACAAAATTTGGAAATTTCACATTTATTAAAACACGACCGCTTTCATCGAGTAGTTGATATCTTCAGCTGGATACTGAGGATGTCGACTATTTGATGAAACTAGTCGTGTTTAAATAAATGTGGTGAAATTTACAAAGTGTGTCTTTTCTTTTAATTTTGTTTACTACGATTTTATTCATTGTTATACTTAATTTACGTTTGCTCTTTCAGAGTGGAAACAACCTAGGTGGTATATTGGAAGAAACAATATTCTCAGTGTACATTATCCTACTTTGATTTCAAAGAATTAGTCATATCAATAAGTAAAACCTTTTTATCTACATTCCTAATTTATTTCTAAAGAAAATGCAAACTCTTTAAAACTTAAAAATGGCTTAGTTATGGCTAGATATGAAAATGTCTTGTTTACCAGCAAATAAAATATTTCTTTACGCTTTATTGTCTTAAAAGAAGTATCTTGCTCTTTTTAATTATGTAAATTTGTGGTTTTAAGGCTTAGGATTTCATAGCAAAAGGATACTATTTTTATGGGCACTATATTTGTATAAGTAGACTTTTGTACTAAGTACACTTTTGACACAGACCCACCCATCGGACTCCTTTTAAACTCATGAAGAGTCCGGATGGTAGAGCAGAAAAGTCAGTAATTGGGAAAAATCTGCATTGAAGTTAACATTGCGATTGATCTTATTTTTTTACATCAAAGCTTAGCGAATCCTCGGTGAATATATTATAATATTTTTGAAGGCCTTTTGTGATTGCTTGCAATAATATCTTCGTTAATGGTGAGGGTATTAGAATTTTTGGTCGGTGACTTTCTTTGGAAATGTTTGATCGGTCTATTTCTTGAGTACTACGCTTCTTCAACCAGAACATTCATGTTGACTATTCGAAAATGATAGGGTTGGTTTGCATCATAGTTCAAATTACGGTGGATAGGAGTGTCTTATGGCCGTAGTGGAGGGTGCCCAGTGGCAGCGGCTGATTTTCATCGAGAGGGGCAAGAGGATTACTCAAACCATGACCTCGAAGTGAGCCAACGAAAGCCTCCTCTCAGCGTGGGGGAGGTAAGGAGTAAAATGTGCGAAAGGGAGGTGCGGTAAGAGGTTGAGCCGTGACGTCACCGTGGAGTTTTATGTCGGCGCCCCCGTCGGGTGAGATTCTTCCGCGCGCATTCCGCGAAACGAGCTAGAGCTTCAGGAGAGTCCCGGAAACGAGAGCGTCATCTCGCAGTTGGGATGAAAATCGCTCAAAAGCGTTGTTGCTCTGTGTGTCAGAGTGTGTGTGAGAGAGAGCGCGCGTGTACAATAATCTTTGTCGTTATCCGCGAGGAACGCCGTGAGGTCATATTCCCACGACTATACCCTCCCTCACCTCCTTCACCCCCGCCCCCTCCCCCATTCCCTTCCCCTCCCCGATATCCGCAATGTGTAGTATAGCGATATAATGAGAGAGCCCATGTCGAGTTGTGCAACGCAACGAAAGTGAAAGGGCGCCTTGGTAATGGAAATACGATCAATTTTAGCGACGCAGCACAGCGGATTTCGACATGCTTCTTTTTTCCCCCCTCGAGACTCCGTCCGACTTGTAGGAGGTACCTGTACTCCTTAGAACTGTCGGGCCTGTGACTTTCCGTCGAAGGTGAATCACGGGTGCTTTGTAAGATCTTGAATTTAGTGTCGCTCCACTGAAAATTTGAATTACGTTTAATCGTTATTCGGGGAGATGACCGATATAAGGGATCATCTGCACCGTTTACGAAAGGTTGGTGATTGGATTTGGCTAGGAATATTTCCGGGATCGAAGGATGGAGCGAAACCCTATGTTGGCATAAGACTGCTCTAAAGGAAATGATGTTCGCGGTTCAGCGATCTCATCTCAAATCTCTCGTATCCGGACCCTCTAGGTGCATCCGAGCATCTGAAGGGGTTCGACACTGCCTGTACTCTTCCCGTGACGAGACTTCATCTTCCGGTAATAATGGTACGTTAGACATCAAGCGGTGTCTTAGTCCGTGTTTTTCGTTTACGTTTTCTCACACGCTTTGCTTCCTACTGCCTTCTTCCGTTGCGAAACAGCTATCGTTACATGCAGCCCTCTCCATTGGTTTTCCTGTGGGGGTAGGTGCATGGTATTCTTCCATCCGGAATTGCGAGCTGTCTTTACTTTTCTACAATGCTAGGTATTGTTTCGTGTGACTTGCGTCGTGTTCAGTATTGTAGTGATGGGGTATCTCTGGAGTTGTTACGAGGGAAGGGTTGTATGAATGAATGAGACCTTGAAAGTGGCCGCCTTCCTTAATTATTTACTCCTCTGAGATCATTCTGATGTGGATTTTTTATTCGGTGTGGAAAGAGATATGTCTTAAGAAAATAATTATCTTGATTGAAGTTTCCCGAAACCCGCCCTCATGTTCACGCTTTATACCATATCTGATGTGTATTTCAAATCCCTGGGTGAATGAAAAAGTTCATCAATCATCGCGAAGTTTGCTGGGTGGGAATTGCGTGATTATATTTCTCACCGTAACATCAACCCTCTGATTAAGCAGCTCGTAACTTTACCATTTAGTTTAGTTTTGAATCTGTCCCCTTGACTATCCTAAAGTCATATGATCTTCCTCTTTTGGGTCTTGCCTCACGCAGAGATTTGGGACCGATTTGTTACGCCTATCGTGGAAACTTGAGAGGTCAGCGATCCAGCCATTATGCATTAGGAGGTTGTGGACATTAATGATCGAGTAGCCCTTACGTGCCGTTAATATCCCCATCTAAGGAGTTTTATGATAAATTGTCTTCTGTGACGTGACGAAACGCTGAGGCTTTCGGCGAGCGGCTTCATCTTCACCACCACCTGGGTAGAGACCAAGGCACATAACGATCTTGCCATTCTTTATTTTCTGAAAGCATTTACCTACTAATCGACAGGCTTCTCTAGTTTAGAATTTTTCTCACTGTTACCATGAGACTAGGTACTCCGTAAGGTCTCACCATTCACTTCTGCTTGACTTTAAGATCACTTCACTAATTCCAGTAAGTTACGAGCATTCCAAAGCCCGAGGCTAATTGAATATTGTGGACGACATGAATCTTTGAACACTTAGCCCTTTTACCCTCTCGGGAAATGTTCCCAAGTCCGCGCGATATTTGTGTTATTCGATGAGAGGTGGTTGCTGTTCAAACCTCTGATCTTACCGAGCTCTGCGCATTCATTGTAATTCACTGTCCGCGATGTGGATGGTCGGCAAAATTACCGGGAAAAGGAAGAAATATCTCTAAATGCCTGTCAGCTTTGAGGATAAGCAGCATCAATCGTCGTGTGGGTGGACGTTACTGGAAGGAAACTTCGCAGATACTGTCGCTGTTAACTTGCTCTCATTCCACAGTTCTTCTTTTTTCGATGGCCTGTATCGAACAGTCTCTCTGGCAATATTGAAAGTAGTATTTGCAGCTTAATATATGCCCAGCTTTCAACATATTCATTCGGCGTTAACAATATCAGAATTTGATTATTTTATTGATCATGGAAATCGACACGAGCAAACAGTTGGTTGACGTTTTCTTTTAATAAAATAAGTCATGTTAGTGGTGTATCTGGTTTTATTGCATTTTAAAATGGAAGCATTGTCATCTCCTCTTTAAGAAAACGCAACCCTTATGACGAATTGGAGTAGGTCACAGTGATATAGTGTACGGGTCAGTTTCATCTTAGGTCATCGTCACTGACGTTCTAAATGCCTCGGGACACTTCTTGACGCTTGGAAACATATTGCAAGCTCCTCCAGCGTATAACAAGTTCCAAATATAATTTCAACCTTGCATTTTCTTATTCGTCACAACTTCATAATTCTTATTTATTCGTTTTTTTTATCTTGACCAGAGACAACGGCCGCGTTAGCTCTTAAAACAATCCATGTGTCCCTAAAAATTAATATTAAAAGTTAACAACGCTCGTGGTTTCTTTCTTACGCTTTTTCTTCGCAGGTAGTAATATTCCTGAACACGTAATGCGTACGTCATTTTTCAATAGCTCCCAGTAATTCTGGTGACAACATTATGGGGGACTTAGATGCATCTCTTTTGAGCATCAAATCGGCATGTTGTTCTTATTCGAGCACGACCATTTTCTGACCGCGCTGTATTAGTTTTTGCTCAAATTAGTTTGTTAAGTCGAAGTAGTCAGAAAACTTGCATTAAGCCCTCAGGTTTTTAGGCTCACTTACCGTGAGGACCTTGATTGAAGCACTTAAACTCAGCGGTATTGAGATTTTGCTAACCACCGGGGAAATTTCCAGCCGGCTTTCTTCATTTACCTTTTTTTGGTGAGGGCCTGTGGTCTTGATGTGTGATCAGGAAAGCGTTGGAATCTCCTGAGCCGTAATTTCTTGCCCCGGTCCTTCGCCTTGAAGCTTAGAAGCCTGCAGGCCTATAAGGAAATGCGCCAGAAAGAGACGGGGAATAGATTGCGGTTTCACGGAATACATTCTTCCCTGATGATAGTCATGTTCGTGTTTTGTTGCCAGCTTGTGCGATTTTCTTACCCCAGCGATAGTTTGACGAGATCTGCGTTCCCTTGAACATCTTACGTATGCGGTTGGTAAAATGCATATTTTTGATGCTCCTCCCTTGTTCTTCCTTTGCACTCCTATTGAAGCGAGAATGGGGGCGATCCCTGTTGCCTCGATGCGTGCTGAAAGTTCGAAGAATTTTTTGTGCTTGAAAGCCCTTCGTATTGTTCTGCGGTTACACCAATGATCTCACTTCTTCTCCCCGTTCTCAGTTCAATTCTTATTCCGGTACATACAATAAACATATCCTTCGCTTCTGCCGTTGATCATCAAGACATGGGGTCAAAGGAAGGAGTTCCCCCTTCACATTATTGTAACGTTAGAATAATAAATTTTTGCGTCAATTTTCTTTTCTCATGATTTTGTTCACTGCTTGAGTATGAGTGACCGGAGTGGGACTTGCGGAGTGGGCGGAAGATAAAACTGATGTGTGGGAAATTCAACTATCCAGATGCCGTGTGAAAATAATAATCTGGCGTGGAAAAAATGGAAGTTCGTGACTTTCCTCTTGTGTGGAAGCTTTGCTGAATCACTTTGAATATTCTTAGCGTATACTTTCTGTTTGTGCTGTCGGAAGAGGGACCACTATGCCAATACGGTTTGATTGGTTCACTCGAGTTATCGATTGGCATGACAACTACGCCCCGCTATTTCTCCTCTCCTGCCGTCCAGTTTTCTGTTCTGATATACGTTCACGAGGATCTACCCGAATTGTGGTGTATATAATTTAGAATGCCAGGAAGACGGGGAAGATATTGCCAGTGGCAACGGATATAAGCGCATTTCATTCATAACTTGTACCAATGACAATCATCAACCTGTATTTTACTTCCATCAGCGCTGAGAGGCATCGATTTTCCAGCAACTGGTTTCCGAAATATCCTTCGTACCAAAATAGTCTCATGTGGTTCAGACTGATTGGTCTTCTACGAACTCTTTTTGGAAACGACTGGCAGATCCATTTGATTTATTTAATTTGAGTGGTTATTATCTCGGATAACTGATCGCTACCGGACTTCAGTGGCGTAAAAAATGTCTTCATTCTCTATCATGCGGCATTTTATATTGCTGGTATTATTTAATTATATGCCCTTCACTTGATACTCAGCGTTGCCAGCCCTCCCGAAGTTTTTACTCACAGACAAGCTACTCCGCCTGCTGGAAGACAGTTTATGCCCGTACCATAAACTCTCATAGCTCGGTACTGTTTCATGCCAACATCCATTGAAAAACTGGTCGCATAGCTCTGAAATGACGTCCTATTTCGTTTGAACGTGGGATGGTACTCGCCCCTATTTTTTTCTGGCGTGAAATGATTAAACTTGTTGAGCACCGGCTGTGAGACTTGCGCGAGTGCGAAAGGAACGTGTGCATTCTTTTTTCTCTTGTGAGAAGAGAAGCATGTGCTGACCCTAGTGTGCTTAAATGGCGGAAATAGTTTCATGAATGAGAGAATTGTTGAATGAAAAATTGTGAAACGTTAAACTGGATAGAATGCCATTCTTCGAATCATACATTTGTTGTTTCCTCGTGGAAGAGGCTGTATTTATTACCAGCGGGTCAAAAGAATTCTCTACTTATTAAAATTGTGATAATAATAGAGCTGACGGATTTTCCGTGGCATTTGCAATATTTTGGAATCATCCCAATTTTCTCTTTTCATTCCCCGCTAGTTTCGTCCGCTTGTAAAAGATAGCAGTTTAATTATTGAACTCGTTGCAAAAATACTTTCTCTTATAGAACTAGAATGGTTTCTCCATAAATGTTACAACTTGTGATTGTTTCATGGCCCATCGCTACGTAAATCTTAGTCTTTCAACGTCATTATCTTGATGGTATTTAATGGGGTGGCTAATTTTTCTTAAAAAAAATTGGAAGCTAGACTAAACATTCAGCAAAATTTCTTTGCGGACGAAATTGGTTGATGATGAAACATTAAATAAATACGAAAAATTAAAAGGCCAATAACAATCCGTTTTCATACTATTTTGTGTAATTATTGTGTCTCTTTTTGATGAAAGTACATACCTAAGCTGATGAAGCGTAGCATGTGAAAGCTTCAATTTATGTTTCCTGATCAGTTGTGGCGTACGGATGAAGCCTTGATGATGTTTTCGAATATTCTTTTGCCCTAGTCTCCCCTTATCTGCTCAAATTGCTATCGTTTTCTTCTGATGGACTGATACGATGGGTCGCATTTCTAGTTGCATTCGGGATTTTATTTTCAGGATTCACCAGGATATTACGGCGGCAGCAAGAGCATGGGAATGGAACTAGGCTCATTATGCAGGCACGCAGGCTCCCCTGCGCGGATTTCGGAGTCGATGCCATTGCACCGATGTGTTATCCGCCACAGACGAAAGAAATCGGGTGGAATCGGGACGTTATGCCGACTCTTCAGGCTCATCGAACCTCCCTCGGTCCTTACTCAGCCGGTCGGTCGGTGGGAAGTATTACGAACGGCGTCTCGTTCCGTTCTCGTCCCTTTGCAGGGAGGGAGAGACAAGTGCTCACCAGACTGGCTTCACATCATCATTCCGGTCTCACCCCCTCCCACTCGGTACCTCTTCCCACACATAACTTATCCTCTTCTTGTCTCTTCGCTCCTTCGCCCCCCTCCCCTCCCCATCTCTCTCTCTTTTGAGCGTACACGCTCTGTCATCTTTGCACGCCTGTACCGCGGTGACGTCAGTTTCTTTCCTCCTCCTTGCCCTCCCCGTTGATTGTTCTGTCGGCTACTCTTATTCTCGAATCAAGTTTCTCAGCATTTCGTTCCTTCAAGCGCCCTTCCTCATTTCGTGTAAGTAACGTACTTGAAAAGGAATTTGAGGAGAAGGACAACGTTCTAATCCTCCTCTGACTATGGGCGTTCTTTGTTGAGCGGTCGCTTATCCTCGCCATCCCGTTAAACACACTTTGGATGGGATTTCCGACTGCGTACGTCAGCTGCGGTGTTCGGTTCACTTTGCAAAGAACGCGCATGAGAATAAATAATCCTCTTTCCTTCCGATCCCATCCATTCACTCCCCCGTCGGCTTTCGTTCCAAGCGTTGAATCGGCACTTTTCCATTCACTCCCTTGTGTGTGGCATCTAATCACGCCGCACGTCCATGTGTTATGCTCGCCAAGCTGAAGCCTCGAGACATCGATGCGAGCCGTGGTTACGTGCGTATCTAATGGCGGCAATTAACAAAAGCTACCTCTGATCGATCCTTCACACTTTTTCAGCCATGTTGTGAATGCGTACAGCCTTTTTTTCTTTTTTTTTGGCGGCGCTCCCTGCAAAGAGGTTCGTTTACCCACTCGATCTAACTTCTTTTCTCATCGGGGTATTTTTGTTCGGTAAACGTACCGACGCGTCGGACCATATTATATGCTCTCTCTCTCTCCAGCACAGGCATCAGTGTTGAACACAATGGAGCATATCCTCACGTACATCGGATAGATTGCTGACAATTTGGTTTGATGTTACCCGATGTCTGCTTTCATTTCGCTCCGTTCGAGAAGAACCACCCCGACGTCACAATTCAGCGCCCAAGGCGTTCGTTACCCGCAAGGCTTTTGACCCTCTCTAGCTCGTCTATGTGGAGTCATGCGAGGGCGGTAGTAACACTTTTTCTTTTAATTAAAAATAACTGGTATAGCGTTGGATGTCTTGCACGAAAGTGTTGTTCTAGAGCTGTACCTACTTGCAAGATGTTGATTTTCTCACGGGAAATGTTGATTTTCTCACCCCCGATGGCAAATTCATCTCTCTATACCATTTCTCACTCGTGACCCCCCCTGTCCCCCTAGATAGGTTAGCTTGGTCCATCCAGGCTCGCCCTTCATCGCCGACCCCGGAGTATCCATCACTCGCACAACTCTTCCTCGCCATCTCCCGCTGTTTCGTGACGCAATACGGCCCGTTTATTCTGGAAAGGGAAAGCATATTTCAGCGGGCGCGAACCATGTGTTCACCGCCGGCCACATCAGCTCAAAAAGAGTTTTTTTCTGTCTCTCGTTCGTTCCCGAGTTTATCATGGCCATCTCCGGACAAGAGTTTGGCCGGCTGACTTTTTCGACGTGAGTGTTGGGAAAAAAATCGATCGAACGTGGATTATCGGCGGGAAGCGGAAGAGCGCAATATCGTGTTCGCGTCTATCGGCGGCGATATTCCGAAAGGAGTCGTTCCCCTTCTTCGGGAACCTGTGGGAAATTGCTACGTGGGCTGCTTATTCAATTTCTTTCTTACCCGGAAGATGTACGCCGCAACGGTCGAAGCTCGTGGAAAAGCTCATTGCGCGAAGTAAATGTGCTGTTATGAGAGAATAAGCCCAGGTCTATTTATAGGCAAAGTGTAAACCTTTTACCGTTATGACATTTGTTTGACTTTGGAATCGAAATAAACCTCAGTTCAAATGGTTTGTGCAAGCTTGTTTTTTGTAATTTTTCAAATGCGATATTGCCGCTCTTACTTTAATCTCTCTTGAAAATTAATCAGTCATCCTAATTAGATCTTTTCATTATTGGCCGAATTGCAACTCTCAGACGTACAAGGAGCGGTAATTATATATCCTCTTAGTAGCGTATGAAATGGATTAGGTTGATTCGTCGCCTATGATTTACTAAGTTCGCGTTTTTGAGTGGCAACTTACAGATGTGATGTGGGTCTTTAAATAGCAAATCAGCTGATGGAAGATTAGTACATATTTATCTTCAACGTTCATCGTGCATCTCCGTTGTAAATTTGTGTAATTTTACAAAATTGGCTTTCAAGGCTTCCATGAATTTTTACTGTGGAATTTATTACATCGTTAACCACCGGTTCGCTGATTCGAAACTTAAGTTAAATTATACTGGTGAGCAGGTGGCGAGCAGCTGACTTCAGCTCGTCATTCGCAACCTTAAATTTTTACTCGTTTTTGGCCCGTCGGAATCGTTGCTTTCCCGAGGAGTCACTAAGCGACATTTAGAGCGCGCGGTACCACCGGATTGACCGCTGATAGGTGCCAAATATTCCAGTCTTTATCTTTCGCGGAGTATTACTTATGTATGCGGCTTTCCATTCAAGCTCACCTGTTAACTGCACCGGGCCGATTTTTCTCGGAGAGAGAAAAAAAATTGCGTTCCCGACGCTCGTGCGTGTTCTCGCCCCTTTGGCGAGCAGTCTGCACAGCACCTGTCGCCGGTCCTGAATGCTGCTGCGCTGAGTGGAGATAAGAAAAAAAAAAGAGGAGCAAAACCCGTCTCGGTCAGACCGGCGCGCACATGGTCTTCTCGGCATCGTCGAACGACCGTCCGTTCTTCCTCCTGAGTAACCTGCCTCCCTCCCCAAGTGAAGGAAGAGGAGGAGTAATTGGTTCGGGCCCCGAGACTGCCCTGGGGGGTGCGGGAGGGAAAAGGTGGGCCCAGGAGACGCGGGAGGGACCCCGACAATGTTACGGACGAAGAGGCCGGGAGGAACGGCGGGGCCCCTGGCGCTCCTCCGTTTGCGCGCGTGTTATCATCTCCTTGGCGTCTTGGAAGCGAGGAAAAGGAGTTGGAAGTCCTCTGTTTTTTTATTCTTCTTCGTCGGTCGAAGGGGCACCGGGGGAGAATGCATAATCAGGGAGCTTGGGGGAGGGTGAGGGGACGGGCGGGGAGGGTGCGACAAGCAAACAAAGGAATTTATTAGGACTGGAAGGAAGAGGTCGAGGAGGATGGATGGGGAAAAGGGAGGCGGGCTCTAGGCAATGGTTGCAGGAGTAGTGGGACGAAGTTATGTTTGTTTTCGTCGCGAAATTGAGCGAGGGTCTATTCTCTCCACGCGTATGGGACTCAAAAGTGTTCACGAAAGAGTTGATGTTCGTGTTTCCGTCGGCTGAGCTCTCGGCACCGATCCTATAAGGCAGTTTCGGAGATCTCAATATGTCCCTTGCCGCTCGGCGAAAACTGTTCCAGAGGCAATTATTGTTCCGCGGAGGAGGAGTGTAACGTCTCGGACTCGTTGTCCTTGAGATCCTTTGGAAAAAAATATTTTCGTCCTTGAAATCCTTATGTCAATCGTGCCGAGTATAAATTTTCGTCTCGTGGAGTTGCTATATAACTTGCCCCTTGATGATCTTCCCCAGCACATCCCAACTTATTCGCCCTTGCCGTAGTTGAGTGCCGTTTGCGTTTTATATGCTGTCACCGATAATTTTACTTTTTTTTTAACCGTATTTTTAAAAAATTAATCCGTTTCAGTGGCACCGTATTTAATTTATTTATTTTCCACCGTATTTTTAAAAAATTAATCCGTTTCAGTGCCTTAGACTAGTCTTGTTGAACCTTTCTTCGTCTCCCGGCTGTAATCGTTCTATCCTGGTTTGGGACGTTTCGAAGTTATTTTATGGTTTGGTCTTCAGAGTTATATGGCAACCAATGTTTGCATCCGTAAAGTTAGGCAATTTGAGATAGAAGTCGAAAGTATGCCTCATTTCCGGTTCCTGGGTGAGCCGCATTTTCATCCAACAGTGTCATGGTTTGACACAAGAAATTCTGTCACCCTCTAATTTCATCGTATGGCCTGACAGTTTGGATGGAGTGATGAGAGTTAGGAAGTATGCGGAGCTAAGGAAGAACATTGTGTGAAAGATAAGGTGATCCTGCGGTGTGGGAATGTTTAAAAGTACATATTTAGAAGACTTCTTGTCCATCTTTTTCCTGAGCTGATGTAATATTACTTCTTGCCCATGGTCTGTAGGGAGCGGGCGACTCTTATAACTCTCCGTTATTTTCATCAGAGGACCAACCGCCTCCGTACTCCACCAATGCGGGAGAATTCGTTCGTTTTTGAATTTTGTCTTCATGAAATCCGCCCCGGAGAGGGCTTCAAAATTTCGTTACGTGGCAAAGCCAGGATTTTTTCATTCACCATCGGGCATAGTGTGGTTTCCAAAATTCTTCCCCCGCGTGCAATTTGCTTTTCGCTCCCTGGTTGGGTGCCGACGGGGTCGTGGCCCGTCGACGTGAGGAGTGGCTGTGAGAATGTCGGAGATGCGGCAGGCGAGAGAGAGAGGAAGTGGGGGCGAATGTGGATAGAAAGGAGTCTCTCGGAGCTCGCCTTCCTCCGGCCTCCACAATCGCGGACGGAGGAGGCCAGCTCACACACAAACCGGATCCCAACCAATCCTCTCCCTCCCTCCTCCCTTCCCTCTACTCCTCCTCCTCCTCCCCCACTCCCTCTCTCCGCTACTCACATCCCGTCCCATCCCTCTTCTCGTCTCCCTCTCTCTCTCTCTCTCTCTCCTCTTCAGGAGCTCCTCACTTCCCTTTTCTTTTCTCAGCCTTTCCATTACGACTCCCACGTCCCGACTCCCTCGTGCATCCCAGAATTTCCTGCTTATTCCTCCTCCGCGTTGACCGAAAGGGGCGTTGTAGTATGTACTAATGATATTTGGGGAAGAGTTGCATTCCCGTTAGAGGCGTGCTGTAACAAGATAGAATTCGTGACAGGAACGATTGAGTCCAACTGGGAATCGCGCGTTATGTGGTGCAGAAACTAAAAACCTTTAAGGGAAGAGGTCAGAATGGAGTGTTCTTCAAGAAGTTGGGGAGAGGGAGAAGTACGAAGAGGAATGAAATACGATGATTAGTTGACAAGACTTAGTAAGAAATACTTAGGTGGGAGGAATAAAAGTAGCTAGGGGAAATAAAGAATAGTTGAGTCAGGGTAGCTTTTATAGCACTTACAGATGTTGGCCGAAGAGCGTAAAAAAGAACATAAGTAAAGCGGGGTTGATGCAGAAATGGATAGGCATATTGAAGGCATAAAAGAGGGCCGGAAGACTACTCACCTGAGTAGGGTAGGGAGAAAGACGGTCTAAGACATAAAAGTAGAATAGGAATGACCCACTAAAGTCTTCCTACCTTTTTCTCTTCTTCTATAACACTATTATGAATCATTCCGCCTCGTCTTGCATGTATTTCTAGTGTGCACATCTTCTGTGACTGACCCCCGTTTCACTCTCCTTCATCCGGTTTCTTCCCCAGGCTCAACCGTTCTGTAAAAACGGCCGGCTTCCACGTCGGTAAATTGCTGGCTACCGAGAAATTTCGAGTTACAAAAGACTCCCGAGCTACCTGGGGCGTGCCCTAATGAATTTGTTTTCGGGGAGGGGAGGGCTGCATCGGAGCACAACCGAGGGCAAGCTGCATTTTTTCGTCGGAGCGTGTGTTTCGTTTTATCTCCTTAAATCTTGCGGACGTGCCGTCCGGTGGTTGCTTCTGTTAGTGTGGTCCTCCACCGAAACTCACTTGGAAGTGACCGAGTAGTACCCCGTTGCCTGTCTTCATTTCGAACATTTATATTTACACTCAAATCCATCGAATCTGAATTATACAACGGAGGATTGTTTATGTTTCGTGTAGCTTATACTACTACGTTTCTTCTGATAGCAGTGCTGGTGCTTAACTCATATCATTTTTGTGTACTGTCATGATTGATGAACATATGTTTTATCCTTTGGAGTGTGGAGTGTTTATTTCTTATTCCATGTCCTCTTATTGTCGTTTTATACTGCTTTTCACTCTCTCTCCCACACTAGTTAAATATTGTCGGTGAAAAATAACTCAGACGCCTCTCATTTTATTTTGTCCGTCCGTATTGCAATGAACCTGACACTTGCGAACCCGATTTCATTTCCATCAGCTGCGCTTTCATACTTGAGAATAACATTCCAGTTCAAGTTTAATTTCCGTGATGATCCCCTCTGTCCAGTCGTGGGGAGTTGAAGGCTTAATATTTTTCCCGGAACATCCTTTCTCAGATCGAATCTGCGCTCCCACGATGCGCCACCTTATTTATGTATATTTTTTTTACGATGCCCACTTCGGTCGACCGTCCGCCGACCGTAAACGTGATGAATATGCCTGGAACTGCCCTCGTTTTCACTCGCTGACGCCATGCGCGGGCGTTTTCAAGGCGTGGGCCACACGAAAACTCGGCGCCGTTTTCTCCAGTGCCTGTAACTATCCCTCCCTCCTCCCCCCGTCGTTCAAATGGGCGCCTTTCCGGTTTGCTTGCGGATGTATTCGTCTTACGAGCCCCGCGCTTCTCTTTTGGATGGGTCTCTTCGCTCCACAGGCCAAGTGTGCCCCTTCGGGACGCATTATCATCTCCTCGCCTTTCCTCTCTCTCTCTTGCTTTGGTCGGACAGTGGATCGGTTCGGGGAAGGAGGGGAATGATGGGAAGGCAGTCAGGTGATACGCACTCTTCCATCGGGTTGCCTCCCGACGGCTATCTTCTTCTCGCTTTTTTTCCCCGCCCGAGCACGGGCCTGTACCCCATCTGAAAATCACCGGCCATTCGTGGCACGAATCGTGAGAATGCCTACTCGATCCAAGTCGTTTCCCCCCCACGAGTTGCCTATTTTGTATTGTGTTCTCCTGGACGTTTGGGTTCAGCTCGGGACCTTCTGGTCGGGTCCGTGAATGTGGGAGGGCCGTGGATTCTCTTCTATGATGGGAGCTCGCCTTCGATATCGCAGTGGGTAGGGCCCTCTATCTGGCTATTTGTGTGTTCCGACAGGAGGTCCAGTGATGATACTTAATCTGGGCGATGGAGGAGGTTTTCTGGCTGAAAGTATTTTTTCTTGCATTCGCCGTTGAGGGCAAAATGATGTGTTTCGGAGTCGAGAAGTATTTTCCTTGAAAATTTGCTTTCGAGTATTTTCTTTTTTAACTCTATGTTGTGAAATGTGAGTTGGTCTCGAGGTAAGACGAGGCTCGACGAGACTTTCACAAAGAGGATTCGATGGTCGCATATCTTTCGCTTAATTACCTTCCCTACAAAGTTATCCTTTCAATTAGAAACCTGTCATTTAAAATGAAATGAAGCTTGGCTTTATTCCAGTGAGGTCATAAAAAATGTGCCGGAGAAAATTAGGTTGAGGTGGAAGAGGGTGATTGCTCAAGAAATTTAAAATAAAATAATATAAAATCATAAATTTATCATTGAAAAGTTTCCCTCGATGAACTCTTCTCCTAGATGAGAACTGTGACTACTTCTGTCCCCTCATTGGTTGATGACTCGTCGGGATAGTGTCGATTCATTGTCCATGCACTCAAATTTGCGACTTGTGGAATGACGTGTGTTTTCAAATTACTGTCTCATGAGCGATGCTTAAATAAACTCTTGAAAATTTACTGGCTGTAATATACGAATAAGGTTTCCATTGAATTGTACGCTCTGTTTGGTGAACCAGCAAAAACAATGTTAATAGCTAGTTGCACATTTATCGTTTAGGAACAAATGAATGCGAGAAATTCATCTCCGTGAAGAAACAAATGGCTCGGTTGTTCCAAATCCCCCTTCTGAATATTGAAGTTCGTCTCTTAATCTCCTTTCTAGCATTTCATCTTCCCCTGCACGCATATCCTTAACCCAGTTACCGTTATTGCCATTATCGCTCTTTTTCGGCGTTAATTTAGCGGAATAAAGACGCTATTCATCTGTCCGATGCGGAGGGTGCACCTGTGCCAGTTTCTCGAGATTTGATCTCCTTTGCCTGGTGTTGTTGGAAGCGTCGGCGTAGCCACAATAACCTGGCAGTTGAGGCGAGACCCTCCAGCTCTGCGCTCTGGGAGTCGGTCAGCCTGCGTCTTCCTCCATCGTTCGCTTCATACACCTCACTTCACAGCCATTCCCCGAGAAGAAAAGATGTAAGAATCGTATCTTTGACCTTCGTGATTTCTCCGCGACCCTGTATTTGAAAGTCTGGGAGTTTTCTATTCGGACGTGAGTCATTCCGATTGCGCTCGTTAATTAAAATCAATTCTCAGCACTTCTAACTCCCTTAATTGGTATTTCCTCCACCTGGCGCTGTTGTAGGTATATCTTTTTGTGTTTTAATGAGTGTTTTTTTTTATTTGTCAACGTGAGTTGCCAGGGAAACTTTTTGAATCCCACTACAAGTCCAAGTTTTTTTTCAACTTGCACACCTCACTTGGAAATGATCATGGTGCTCGCATCCCCCGGAAACATTAAGAAATTATCTAGCGCGGGGAATTATGCAGGACAATGAGGCTGCAAGTCCATCAGCCGTTTCTATCCTATCTGGGTATAGGGAGGGGACTTGCGCCATTAGGCTAAAGGCTGCTTTAACTTTGTATCTCGCCTTCCATGACTGAAAAAATCACGGAATGCTACTTATTACATGCAAAATTCTTTCGAAATGTTATCATTATTGATTCATTTTACCGTGATATTATTATGTACATCCACTTTGCTAAAGTCATATCTTGATTGAATATCGCACAATCATTTTATGCGAGTTATTTCAAGTGTTTAGTTATTAAAGATGTTTTTTTTCTCTTTTCAGGTGAGTGGCGAATTAATGGTGTTGCTAAATATAAAGGAGTGGATACGAGAGGTAAGTGAACGTTGTCCTGTGAATTGAACGATTTCTGAGTCTCGTTGGACATCGACTTGCAAATACCAAAGTTAAGATAACTCAAAATTTACTTTTCGTCGAAGTTCGAAGTTGTGGATTCCCATTACTTACGTGTGTAACGTATTTACTCTTTGAAATTTCGTACTTGGCCAACGTAATTACTCAATGGAATAAGTAAAAAAAGCGCATTCGATGGGTGCTTCAAGGTTGAGTCTTACAATCTTTTGTATAAGGAGCCGGATGTTGTTTTCATGAGTCTTTTACAATCCGAGGTATTTTTTTCGTTTATAGCACCTTTAGAAGGAGAAATGAGATGAGCTCATTTTACGATACGGCTTATTTTCCCTTTTGGCATCAAATCCACGGAGAATTGAAAGTCAATGCGTTGACTCCGTCTCACGAAGGTCGGTGGGAGTGATTTTTCTCGACTCAGTCGCGTTCATATGTCCTTACAGGTGATTGGGAGTAGCTATCATCTGAAAGATGTTTCGCAATTGATGGTTTTATCAATAAGTTTGACATTAAAGTATGCGCAGTCTCGTAAGAGTAATCCACTACCAATGAAAACATCCGAGATATTTTAATGGCTGGAATGGTTAAAAAGACAGGCAATATCAGTGTTTGAAGGATAAATGCTAATTATCGATAAATTATGTTGTCAATCGGACTTAGTTGTTATTAATACAAGGGTTCCGTGCAAAAGTGATTTCGTCCAGCACTTGTGCGGTTTTCTTTTCTTTGAAAACCCCTTTACTCGTTGTCTCACTTATCTGCCCCGGAAATGGTGTTACGTTCTGTTCTCAGTCTCCTTTGACGCTGCAGATACCATTTACATACCTACGTGCAATTTTACCACTCGATTACTGATTCGTAGGCTTGGTAAAATTCGATTGCGGTTCATCGAGGGATTGCGGTTGGAGATGTGGATCGCTACCGTTATTCGCTGAGGATCCCCCTTCCTTTTATTATTTTTTGTTTAGGAAAATATTTCTCCACGCTCCACCTGGCAGCTTCCGTGAAAAAAATCTCATGTTTCAGTCGTTTCCATCGTGTTTGGATCGTGTTGCACGGAACACGGGGGATGAGTGAGAGCCTCCCCCCCCCAACTCTCATCGTTGACCTACCATTTTGTGTGCGGGTATGTCGGCAGGCTAGCTTATGGGTGAAAATGAAGGCAGAATAGTGGTGCATGGGAAGGATTAGGCCCCACCTACTTCGTCCTTAACATTGTTTTGTACGCCCTTTTTTGGAGTCTGCATGTATATAAAAATGTAAATAATGAAATCGGACTCACATTTTCATCGGGACGGCATTATTTATTCTACGTGAGGCTATTTAATGGTGGTATTAATGCATTTGATTCCCCTTTTCACTACTAAAACTGGTTCGAATTTAAATGGAAGGACCGCATACTGGCCATGAGAACCTTAACGGTGTTATCCGCTGAAATCGCACGATAGCAGAAATTCCACAGAGAAAAAAATCATTCGCCTTGACCGGGATTCGAACCCGAATCAGGGGATCCGGGTTCGAATCCCGGTCAAGGTGAATGGTTCGAATTTAGCCTATTTCAACTAAAGATTAGGTGTTAGTTTGCGTGTTTGCACATTTTTGCCCATTTCTTTGGCGAATTTTAAAAAATGCACTTCATTTTTCCTCTTACTCATCATCATTAGTCATCAATCCTCAGATTAGTTTGACGCAGCTTTACACTGTGTTCTTCTATTGGCTAATCTCTTCATATTTAAGTATTTCTTCTCTTTCACATCCTTCATCACTTGTTCCATGTATCTCATACGAGGCCTTCCTGTGCCATTCTTCCCGTCCATTTTTCCTTCAATGATTGTCTTCATCAGGCCATCATGTCTAATGATGTGGCCGATTAGGTTGTCCTGTCCTCTTCTTATGGTATTCAGAAGACTTCTCTTTTCTCCCACTCTTCGTAGGACTTCCTCGTTACTTGCTCGGTCGATCCATTTAATCTTCATCATTCCTCTGTAGAACCACATTTCGAATGCTTCCACCTTTTTCTTCTCCGTATAGCATGCCTACCAAGATGGCCGATGCCTAATGAAATCTGCAGTGGTGCTTCAATCAGCGCATCCCAACCATCCTGCCCCCTGCCAATTGCTTTTCCCTCTCTCTGTCCCTCTGGCCAATTTACCAGCACTGTGTCCTCACCGCCACCGTAACTCCCCCCTCCACCCAACTTCCTCACTTGGCCGCATCCCCTCGTGGAGCGCCCGAATCGTCTCCCGGAATCGCCATAATTTACACCCTCGATCATTTCCTTTCCAACTTCATCGGAAGGGGGAGGGGCAAGGGTAATGTCGAAAGCTCTCGTGCGAACGCAACCCGAAATATAAGTGGGGAGCCTTATGTCGTTGGTGGCATCGTAGGCTTCCTCACCCAGTGTGAATCATAGCGCAAAATAAATTTTTTCATCGCATCCCTCTCCTCCTCTATTTCATTTACGATGAGCGAAGGGAAGGAAGATATTCCTCCCCCATCTCCTAGCAGCCGATTTTACTTACTAATGGGAGTAACGTCAAGTGAAGGCACAATTGAAAAAAAATTATTTTTAATGCCACTTACTCGGGACCAAAGTAATACAGGGAAAAATATAATAATAATTGAAATAAATATCAATGTATGCATAAATATGTTTCGGGCGTTGTGATTATATTTTAGTGCGTTTATCACATACCATTGTAAAAGAGCATATCTCCTTCCTGTAATAAATTTAAAAAATGCTCCCCTTCCTCCCTGTAATGGGAGGAAAAAGGGCATTACCTCCTCCAACTCTATCATTTTCCTCTGGTTGATTCGTGTCTGCCTCGTTTCTGGAGGTCTCATATGCCCTGAAGGAAATTATAGGATTGGTCTAGGCTGATGCGAGGGAGAGAGAAACCCTTTTCGGGCGCGTGTTTGGGCGGCCAGTGAAGAGAGGCGTCGGGGACGATCGCCTTCGTCGTCACTTCCTCCCCCTCGCACCCTCCGTCGCCCTTGATTGCTCGCGCTTAATTGATTCGTATGTACGGATGTCCGTAGAGGTGTGACGGGCAGGAGGCAGGTTACAAAGGGGGGGGGAGAGCGGAAGCCAGCGGATTGGGATTCAACGTCTGTGGCGCGGCCTCCGACGTTGGCGAGGGGAAGGGCTAGAGGTTAAGACGAGTTGGAGGTGCATGGGTAGGTGTATGGCCGAAATTGATCGGTCGGCCAGAGCTCAGTGCTTCCTCTTTTGGGACGTAAATGACTCCGGAAATGTAGTCAGTGCGAGAATGCCACCACCGCTTTGACCCTGAGGTCTCTTCTGCAAGTCGAGGATTTCCTTTTACCCGTAGGAAGGAGAGTCCAATCCTTATATTAGTTAGTTGTCTGTTTCACTCAACCTCTTAGGTGAACCGGAGACGTAATACGAAGTTGACTCTGACTATACTGAGCATTTTTCTTTGATACCTTTCCCTCCCCTTAGTAATTGTGCTGAAGATGATATTATACCCCGAGTTCTTAATCGAATACGTTGAGTGATAATGAACGCATCTTAAAATGAATGAATAAGAGCACTTACTAAATGATTACTTTCTTCAAACTTTGTCTTAAAAATGTTTCATTATTTAATACCCTATTCGTTAGAGTTTTAGAGCCTTAACTGGTGTCGCTGCGGCCGTTGGTCTATGGAGAGTACCGTAATAGTTCCGAACAATCGTTTATTCTTTTGGGTAAAATGTCTTAGAATATTTACTTATTTGTAATTGCCTAGCAAAAAGATGTCAGAATAAAATTTAATATGCCACTTGACAAATAATAACTGAATGATGCTTGAATGAGCGTTTTGATTAAATTATTTATACAATTAAAAATGCTGCTGTTTAAGTTGAATTTATTGTCGTTAATATGTGCTCTTATTTCCATTTCGTTTTCTGCTACAAACAATTAATTTTATTAAAATTATTGTTCCATTTTCTGGGCCCGTTTTTTGTGATAGATATGGCGGAAGAAAGTTAAGTTTTTGTAAATAAAAAAACGGGTAGAGAGGATTTTAGATGCAATGTGATTTCTAGGTCTTGCTCCAAATCGGATAAACTTACTGGAAGTCCTTTCTTGTGTATATATTACGTACCACGTCTTCGCTTCGTTAATCCATCTTCAGAACATTTGAGACTTTAAATGGAATTTTAATGGCATGGATGTCGGGAAAGATTTTTTCATCCTGTGACTATTCATTCCAGTGGACGATCTACCTTTTTCTTGGCGACGTCATGAATGCCTCCCTAGAATATTTATAGTCTCGCTGGGTGGTCTTGTGTCACTATACAAACCTATAGACTGCGCCATCCGAACCCACTCACTAAAATATGCCCTGACTATACCTTCCGAGAACTCCAGTGTGAGAACTATTACTTCATTAACCATTATTTTGTACCAGAAAAAGTTTTACTGCTGCGGTGGCTTGTGATCCGTTTCCTCTTTTTAACGGAAGATTTAAAATGATTTATCACGAAAGAAAACCTCCTATCATCTACTGAGAAACGTATGATTGCGCTTGCTCTAAGATCTGAGGCCCTTATGGAGTGAAAACTGCAGTGGAAGAAACGAGCGTTGGCCATAAAAGGCGTTCTAAACTGATCCTCAGTGAGTGTGCCCTCATTGTATTGTGTTCTTACTTCAGTATACATTTCGTGCAGCGTGTTTACGAGTCCGAAACAAATTAGTGCCGGTGTTTCATCCCGAGGTGAGCGCGTGATTAGTGAATTTTCCCGGGGATCATGCCAGCTGCGGGTGCTTGTGCGTACGTATCAGTGCGCTTGCGTGCGTGCCATTGTTACGTAGTCCACCCGTGTCGCCACCGTTGCCATTGTTCCCTCTTTCGCTCTCCATGTGCTGGTGGCGCTCTGGGCTGGTGGGTGCGTGCGTCGGTGTTCACGTGCCGGAGGTTCTATGGGAGGGTCATCTCTCCGAGCATCCGCGGTTGCCATGACTACGACGCCCCGTCTTCCTCCGCGTCCCTTGCCTCACCGGATGCGGAAGCGCGCCTCGCGGATCTCTTATTTTGGGGGGGAGGAGCCGTCGTCAGCGGAACGACGCGCCGTGGCGTGGCGCTGAACGCTATCGTGAATGCGTAATGCCATCCGCAATGATGTGTAGGTGTGAGTTGGAGGCGCGAGCGGCTTTCCTTTCCCCGATACCTGCCCACTATTCGAATGCCAAATGCAAAAAAATGTCTCGATTTTCTGTGATTAAAAATTGGTAGTGCGTAATAATATTTTGGCGATCATTATTTGTAGTATCGGGCGGCAAAGAAAATATCAAACGAATTAATGATATCTGAAATAATTTATTATTCCTAATTCTCAGTCCTCTTATTGTTAGTCGACTTATTGTTAGTCCTCCAATGTCGATCATGTCCTCTGAGCATTAGTTCACATGTTTAAAGTAAAGTAAGCATAAGAGTAGGTTTGAAATACGTTTAGAGAGGCAGTTGGGTGTTAAGAGGCCGTGGCTGGCAGGAAGATATTTGGTTAATGCGGAAGATGGAGAACGTATGACACGTAGCCTTAGGGCCGTATTCACAACCTCCAATGGAGTGAAGCTTCCACTCCTTATGACGTAAATCAACACTACATGGTATTCAGAAGCTCTATGGAGTGGCGGTCTCACTGCGGTTGTAGTAACAGCCGGCCTAAAGTGGTAGGGTACCCATACCCACCCTAAAATCACCACTACATAGAATATCAACATGGCCGACGGCGCATAATGGTCGACGCTTCGCAAATATAAACGCTGTTTTCATGCGATGTAAGGTTATTAAGCGTCATTGTTACGTTTTGTAATATCAAGCAACATAGCAAGAGTACACTGATATCAACTTGTGTGCGATCAATGAAACTGTTTGGCAGGAATACCTTGATTACGGATTCTGGGTATGAATCAAAATTTGTAATTTGGGATTGGTAGTTTGAAAGGCAGTTTGGGTTAGGGGTTAGGTGCTTGCTTCACAGTGTCGACGTCCCTAGTTCGTAACTCTCCTACTCCAATTTTTTTTCGTCGCAGTTTCGTTGTACGACTATCCCTGGTTTTACATATTTTTAATCTGTTTACCCGGGATGAATTTTAACTATTTCACGTACTAATTACGTAATTTGCTAAAAAATAGTTAATTACGTTATTTACCTAAATCACGTAAGTATGAAGTGTAAGAGCATGAAGTGTGATCGTGATTTTTAATTTCCGTATCTCTGGCCACACAGTCCCGACGCACGTACAACATTTGTTCTAATTTGCCTGGTGCCGTGATTTTCCAGCGCTGTGCTTTTTTGGAAAAACTAATCGCAAGAGAAAAAAGAACTTAAGCTCTGCAATCATATAATTGTAAGTATCTACCGAAATGTTCGGGTGATCGGGCGAAATGTTCTGGTGGGAGAGAGTTTCGAACCAGGGACGTCGCTTGGAAACTGATAAAATACCAGCGGTAACAAATAATTTTGAAGAATTAATGTTTTGCACATTTACAGGAGCATGTTAGAATGCATATGATTAAATATCATAGTAATGTGGAATGTATGTACGTAAGAGTATGGATTGTTAATAAAAACCAATGTTATTCAATATTATAACTGTGTGAAAAATGTGCCATCCTTATTTTTATTGCATATATTTTGTACTGACTGTGAGAATAGCTATTTTACGAATAAGAGACTGATATTCTAATAATATTTAAATTATTGATCATGTATATCAGAATAATATAATAATATTTATACAATCCAATGGAGACCATGGGATTGATGTTCAAAACTCCCTCTATTTTACACCTAGTTCCGTATATAACCGTAACCAGGATTACGTAAATGTCGCTGCTTACACTTGAGTCGAGTTGGCAACATAGCGACCATCAACACTCCGGAAGAAGGAGTGGAAGTAGTGGTGCTGAATGCCAATTTGCAGGAGAAGGAGCACTAATCTTCATGGAGTGAAGCTGCGACTAAGCGATGTAGTGGAGACATCTGAATGCGGCCCTTAGACTCTCAAGGTGCCGATGTATCGGCTCAAGATAAACATTTTTCTTCTTCAACCGTAGTTTTATAAAAAATAGACAAACAATTAACTCATGGAAAAAATTTAATATAAGCGGAAATGTGTTTGAAATTCGTACTTCCAGGTTAAATGTTCGGATTCCAAAAGAAATTGCTTAAACACAGAGTTTATATTTTAAAGATTTGGCCGTGAGCTTTCTGAGAGGGAAAAACGTAAATGGGAGCGAAAGGGGTCAGTGACAGGAGATAGGGACTGTGCTAATCTTTGCGTAGGAGAGAGAGAGGACAACATAGGAAATAGCTGCAGTGCAATCAGTCAGTTTCGTCCAACAACCCTGCTTTGGAGTATCGTGGAATAAAATATCATTTTCAGTATTATGTTGTCAAATAGACTATTGACGGGCCTTTCTTTTGGTGGTTCCTTGACATTATCCATAACCACGGGATGGGCGTGTAATAAATCTGTTCACCGAGTCATTAGGCATATTTTCTTACTTCTTTAGCTCAAGTGGTTGATGGTGGAAGTGCACAATGTATTTTCAAAATAATAAAGAAGTGGATGTGCCCGATATATTTCGAAAATAATCGAAAATTGAATGGTAGTTGGAGGAGGGGGAGAGTAGTAGAAACGTGGGTGGGTGAAGACAGCTGGCTTATTGAGGCCGTCTTCTGTTGGAGGAGCTGGTTATTTATTTTTTCCTTGCCGGAAGTTGAGACATCCCTGCCCGGGGTCCATCCTCCTTCCCATGCCCGCAAACGTAGGCACCAGAAGTGCGTGTCGGATTGGATCTTATCGCTCGCCGTCGCCCGGTTTGGTATCGAGTGAAGGACTCTGGGAAGGATGACGGAGGCCAGGCGCGTTTTAGGAGACTGAATTTTTTTCCCCTTTGACAACGGCGTCGGGTTTGACACACGTGAGCAGAAGCCTTTCTCGTTCCGTTTTCTCCTGCAAAGAGTGCTGCACACCACATGTTTTACCATTTCCGAAGACCATTATCTCGTGAGTATTGTGGTTGGCTTCCGTCAGCTCTCCCTCCAGCAATCCTTTCTCACTCGTGGGCATCGCAGTCCCGAGGTTATCAAATACCCGAGCGCACGATAATCAATTTCAAGGAGTAAAATATATCCACTGGTCATGGTACGAAATCCGGTCATCCACTGGTACGAAAAGGTGGGAAATGGCGAAGCAATAGAAATTGAGGTTGTCAAAGTATGAAGCGATAACTATCGCCATCGTTAGCCCATTCTCGATTACATACACGAAGGGACCATCAATTTTTACGTTCGATTAGATTACGTTCAACAAAATAGGCTGAGGCATAATCTCTAGTCTAGCTTGCTTTGATTTTAATTAGGGATGGGTCGGTTCCACTTTTTTTCGGTTCCGGTTCCGGTTCGGTTCTTAACTTCGGTTCTCGGTTCCGATTCTCGGTTCCGGTTCTTAATTTACCACTTACTTTGCATTGCTCAATGGTAAGATAAGGTAATCAATAATCATTTCCAGAGACTGAATTAGAATAATTCGCGACTTTGAAGCATCTAAGTACATATTTCACCAGGTTTTAATGTGAAGCCTCCACTTTCTGAGTGTGAGTAGGCTTCAAACTGGTTTTCGCGCCAATTATTTCGGTACCGATTATTTTTGGCCTCGGTTCCGGTTCCGGTTCTAAGCTCAAGAACCGGTGGAACCGAGAATCGAAGAACCGAACCGACCCATCCCTAATTTTAATTGATTGTGGCATTAATATCCGTTTTTAGAGGCCGCCACGTTGATTTGGAAAATATTTACTACTAATCCTTTTTTTATGCATGATATGTAGTGCATGTTTGGTGAGAGTTCACCTCCTGCCACACACCTTTATGGTGGCTTGCGGGGTATTATGTAGATGTACTGTGAAAAACCGTCAGGTTTGACCACTCCCTCCAGATATTATGCCGAAAAATTTTGAATATATCTTGGTACTTCTAAAATATCGTTATGAGTCAAAAATTTACGTGTGGTAACAATTGATGTGAACTACCTGCATTGGTCATTTTTAATAGATTTTTTTAAAGTGTGAGTGCATTTGCTTTGCTTTTAGTTACACTTATGTTCGCTCTCCGGCCACCGAGAACGACAACGAGATAAATTCCCCCAGAAGTAAAGCAAAAAATATCCCATTAATTCTATTTGCGCCAACAGTTCGTAAACGGCTGTCGTGAATTAATGAATTTAATCGAGGGCGCTTTTGTTTTTGTGTGCCACTCGATTGCGTGGTCGAAAAGGGCGTCGCCGAATCGAAATCGCATCAATGTCTCTCGGGTAGTCGAGTTGCACCTTTCGCTCGTGCTGTGCCTTTAGGGCCCACCGTTGTTGTCATTGCTGTTAGGAAAGGTGAAAGACAGCCGAGGTCATTTCTACCATTAAGGATAGTTAGATTGTGAGACGAGAGTAGGATTAACACGAGTTGGAGGAGGAAGGTTGGAGATAAAACCCGGCGTCGGCATTAGCCTACTCTTAAAGATGGTGCCAAGGGGTCAAACAGTTTAGCGGCCCCTCCGACGGACGATAGCACTGTACATAATAGGAAGTGTTCCCAACGCAGTACTTAAGTGAGGTCCGATGTACCTCTTCAACAAAGTTACCGACATTGCTGGGATTCGAACTTGAACCTCTCGGAATGGAAGGCCAGTGCTCTAGCCACAACACCAAGCCTCCTCAAGGGGATCGGGTTGGTGTGGTGGCTAGAGTACTGGCCTCCCATTCCCGGCAGTGGCGGATTTTTCAGTGGAAAACAGGTCCCCACTTGAGTGCCTAGTGGATGGCATTTCAAGTTCAGTACTCCTTCCGTCGGATGGGACGTTAAGCCGTGGTCCCCTTGGCGCCTTTCGTTAAGAGTAGGCTAATGCCGACACCGGGTTTCTCTCCACCCTTCCTCCAACACCTGAAAACTCCTACCATTACCCATTTACCAACCTATCCTAAATGGCGCAAATGACCTCAGCTGTCGGTCGCCACCCCTGAATAACCAACCTAGCCTCCTCAATTTTCGGGCTCCGAGCCCGGGCTCCGGAGCAGCGCCTCCCTGGGCGTCGGCGGCTCATCTCCCCCAACCGGCCGGGACGATTGTCGTGGGCGGGAGTCGGCCCACGCCCCTCAGAGTGCGACACCGCAGTCTGCAGCCAGCCAGCCAGCCTCCGCCGCCTCTGATGAATGACCAGATTAATGCGTACACGAGCCCCCGTGCGTGCTCGGCTCCAGGGGGAGGGGAGAGGCTTGGCTGAGATTGCGTGTGAATGTACGTTCGTGCAGGCGGTCACCCGTTCGCCCCGTGACCCGCATTCGTGAGTGCCGCCTCCCATATGGGGCGTGGGCGCCGCCCAGTGAGAGACTCGTTCCGCGTGAAATCCGATCGACTGCTTCGACGCTTTTCAGTGTCGAGTCGACGGAGAGGCCGGCTGTCGTCTTCGTGCCCCGTTCGTGCAGGTGCGAGCAGAGTTTTATCTCTCGCGTTCGGTTCCCGGAGAACAACAACTGTACCGCTATTGTGTACATGCTGTGATTTCATAAACAGTGGAAAATCGTTTCATTACGCCCTCATTATTTAATTACCGGAATCGGGACTCCCCTTGATATATAATTGCGTAATAAAAAATGGCTTCTTGAAATCTTCGATTTCGAATCTTGTCTTCGAGGTGAAACTACTCTCGATGAAGTTATTAACCGTAGTCATTTATATTATAAGTTATACGTCAACTCCCAAATCGAGATCCCAATAGAGATATTTCTAAGGTCGGGCGATGATTTTTATCGTGCTGTTGATGATGTTGCGTTATATTTATGCGCCTACGAATGAAAGTAATGAGATTATATCAGAAAAGGAGTAACACTTGAACAAATAAGTAGAAGCCCATAGAATTGAGCAGATTAAACTCCCATAATCACGAGGAAGTAATTTTTATGAAGGTGGAAGTAGCACTAAGCATGTGGACAAAAGAGATGTTTAGTAGCTTTTAGATTAAGTGGCAGCAATAGGAGATGACTGGAATCATAGAAAAAACTCGAGGAAAGGTTACGAAAGAGTTTGGTGTGAACTATGCCGCTATGTGGTTCGGAGACGAGAACCTCGATGAAAGAGAAAATTTGGAAATAGATCGGAAAAGTACGTGGAAGCAAGACGACGGAATAATTGGGACGGCGGAAGAAGACAGGGAGGGGGAGGGGAGAAGGATGTTGCAGGAGAAGTAAAGGAGGTTGGAAGAGGAACCAGGGACGATGGGATTCTGTAGGTGTTACTGGAAGTGAGAATGCTGGGAAGTGGCGTGAGTAGGAGGAAGAGAATAATAATTTTTGATGCGATGAAAAGAGGTGAAAAGTATTCTCACCTGAAGAAAGATATGTAAGGTCTTTGGATAAATGAGAAGGAAAAATAAGCCAAGATGCAATATTTTATCAAAGCTTACTTTACTCGGTAGAATACCGCATAATTATAATGGTAATGATAATGCGTGGGAATCTTTCCTCTTGTTATATCCATATATTGCACTACTCTCTGCCTCCGTTACTTCATTGAGAAAGAATTATTTCTTAATTTGACGTTTGTATGGTTGTTCGCTCCAGAATAGAAACATATCTTTTTGCTTTAGTGCAGAAGGTACATACCTGAATGAAAGTTTGCGACAAAAATGTGTAAGTCAATATAGAGTGTCGATCTTGCCATCAATGTATCCGAGGAATCGTCATTGTCCCTCGAGTTCTTCAATTGCGGCTCGATTCGCCTCCGAGAAATTTCAGTCAATTGTTATATCTACCTCTTGAAGTAGAAAAAAGGAATCTGTCGGAGATAGATGCTCAATGAAAAACGTCTCAATTGGAAAGCGTGTCAATAATCCCCTTCTTTGCGCCTTTTTCCGCTCCCTGTTGGATTTGAGAACGGAGCGAGGTTAGTGGATCGGTCCGTAGAAACGTCCGCTTTGAATCCATCGAGTTGGTTGGCATTTGTTGCAACGGCTTGGCTCACCATGTGCGGGGAAATCGGCCCAAACTCGTAAAATTGGCAGTAAGTCGACTAAAACCGGGATAGGGAGACGGGGTTATTCAGGATTGGCCGGTTACACCAAGAATTCGCTCCAGAACTTAATACATGTGGACTAGCACCTCTGGACTCGGCTCGAGGCGAAAAAGAGAACAAGGTGACTTCACCCACCCTCACCCCTCTTTTGCCATGTAAAAGTACGATCATGGAGTATATTGACTGAAGTGTTTGATGCTGGAATAATTTATTTCCACTTGGTCATAGGCTTTCCTCTACGTTGCTAATGTATTCCGTCGATCCTGTGCATACGCTGAGCGTCGGAGTGGGAAACCATGACGGTGCTGAGGATATAGGGCAGATGAGGTCGACGTTGTGGTGAGAGCACTGTCATCTGTCAGGAGGGCCCGGGTTTTAATTCCGGCATCCTTACATATTTCTCATTAGAGTTTCTATCCCTATTTAAGTCAATGTAGAGAGTACTTATAGCGCAGTACCCAGTCGGCAAGTCGGACGGAACGTATGTCGTTACGTAGACGTTTCTCTACACCTCTCCTCCATTCCGAAAAACCCTACAATTATTGGGGCGAATTATCTCAGCTGTCAGTCACCTGCTCTGCTAAAAAATATCACCATTTTATCGATATATTATAGTATGTGGCGAAAGAGGAGAGGTATAAAGAGCTCCAATTGACATGTTGTTACTCAGCGCATTTGAGAGAGAAGTTACGCGGAATAGTTTCGTCTATGTTCTGTACCAACATGATGCATTCTAGCAGCGTTAAGGGTATACGACAGAGTGTCATGTTTTCATCCCTGTATGAGTGAGGAGGAAGAAATCTGGCGATAAAATGGGATGAAAAAATGATGTCTTTGTCAACATAATGAACGTGTTCTATCAGTTTAACGTATCGCTGTGTTTTCGTCATGGTCACAAGTAGTGCGAGGGGAAAATGTGGTTGAGCCCATATTTTCGATAATGTCTTTTCTTACTCTCCTGCGATAAATTTTGCACTGTGGGTCCAGAATTATTCTTAATCTCGTGAGTGACTTCGCGTGTGTGGCACGTCTACGAGTACGAATCGATTCACAAACACGGTGACGATGCTCGATTCCGGTCGCGACGCGATTTTGGAGATCGAATCGAGAATCACCCGTCCGGGAGTGGGGTTAGGGACCTCGCTTTCGCGATCACGCGTGCGTTCGTGCCCACCTCGGCGTTGCACCGGGCGTTGTCGCAGAAGGGGGGGAGGGGACAAGCCTTCGGGGTTTCGTTAACGGGAGTCGGGCAGCGGGGAGAGAGAGGGAGATCGAAGTCGGGAATAAAAAGGGGGCTCATGAGGGAGACGGAGACGCTCCCGGGGGTCGCGGAACGGCGTCCGGTTGTTGTATGAGTCGCGGGAGGCATTGTTTCCTCCACATGTGTGTCCTTCCCTTTCGTTTTTGTTCGTCCTCCTCCTCCTTTCGTCGTTCCGTCAGCCCCCTCCTCCTCCCAGCATCCCCCGTGAACGTTTCCGGGTTCAACGCGACCCGTGCCCTCTCTCTCTCTCCGGGGAAGCAGGGGTGACGATGTGCTCCGGCGACCTAACTTCCCGTATTCCCCTCCCCTCAGTACAAGGGTAATTTTCGTGAGTGCATTCCCTTGAAGCAGGAGGGATTGTTTTAAATCCTTGGCGCCATAAAAGAATTCTTCCGCGTTTTTTTTCTAACAATATTAATAATTATTTCGTCGTTCCAGTCTCGTTAAAATTTAATTACTCGCTTATCCCACCTTTTGCTCGATGCTGAAGTTCCTGTGATTTAATTGGAAGTAATTTGTTTTTCTCCCTTTATGGCACGTGTTAGTGATGTGCATTAGGTTGTTATTGTTCGTTGCAGTTTCTAAATTTAGCTAAACCTGAAGCGAATAACCTTATCATTTGGATAATTTGTGACCAAATTCGCTTTCAAATTTTATAATGGCCTTCTGATACTTCTCGATTTTGGCATTGTGATTTTGTGTAAATAGTCAGGGTAGGACGTCGCACTAATAGCAAAGCGCTAACGTCGAATGTGTTGTAACAACATACTTTCATCTTTACGTGGTAGTGAATTATATTTTCATCATTTACATATGTCTTTAATCGCCTTATCTTTCATGGTTATCAGAGCTATCAATGCTTTCGTACTGTTATCGTTTATAGCCGATCATTAGTTTCCCCTGAGGTGTCCTTGAGAATGTTTCGTATTTCATTCGTTTATCTAGTTGAATCGTCGCTTGTGTGGAGTAGGATTATACAGAGATAGTCCTTTATAAATTTTATAAAAAAGCATGTTTTCTTCTTGTTGTTATATGAGGAATAATAAATGAGTATGGCCTATAAACTAAAATATACCCTAAAATGTTGAAGGCATTACTTCGATGAAAAATATTACGTAGAACAAAGTCGGTACTTTTTCATAATGGGTACATATCATGTATGGCGTGAAATATAATTTCTCCTGTGTTACGAACCGTATTGAATTAAATACCCGTGAAGGTTTAAACCACTATCAATGGGTATAACTGTAAACCGGTTGTCTGCAGTCACCGCAGTTCCTTCTATGTGAGAACGCTGTACTCTAAGGAAATCGAAACGCGACCAGTCGTGCGTTTGACGGAATTAAACGTTTCAATGTGCTCATTATAACAGTTGGATGCGTTTCTCGTCGCTTGTATTTAATTGACAGAAACGGGAAAATTACCGCTAGGCGAATCATTGCAGTTGTACTTTCCAGCCGTCACAAAATGTTCTCTCTCTCTCTCGGATAATCGTTTGTTGACTGCTCACCATAGTAAAGTCAGTATCTACAGGAAGCACTTTAGCGGTGGCCGTTCCTAAGTTTTTGTAATAATTATGAATGGAGCCTGTTATCTATGTTTTCACGTATATAATCTGTACGTGTCACGAATATAAGTCCTTCCATAATTGAAAATTTGTCCATTGCATGTAGCTGTGGTTTCCGTCCCTCGAGTTCATGCCACCAATCAGACGAGAAAACCCTATGTGGATGATATTACATACAATTCCAATGCTGATTGGAATTAAATATTTATACGATGAAAGCTTCTATCCAGAAAAAAAAAACTGATAGTTTTGACGAGAAATTATCGCGAAGTGCGCAAGTGCATGCACCTGATCTTAACGCATTCTTCATATCTATATTTCTTTCATATCTATAACGCATTCTATCATAGTATTAAGTTCGGTAGAGGCTGGCTTAATCTTTGGAACTTAGTAGGCAACTGATTTTCGCATTTGTTTTACAGCCATGATCGAAAATGTTTTGAATGCGCAGCGGCTGCTTCTGTAGCCAGTGACTCCGTGCCCACCAGTGACGAAGCTTTCTACGCGGTGCTTGATAGCGTCGTTTGCTCTTCGGTCAACGAAGGTTCATTCCCGTTGGTGCGTCGTGCGGTGGGCCGCACCGTGCAGTTATGTCGCGGACGCCCGGAGAGGCGACTCGCCGTGATTTTCCCACTCGACCCTTCAGTCTCTTGGCTATCACACGTCCGAGTGACTTGGGCATTGATTACAACCTCGGGGACTTGCCCCGTTAGGAGTAATGGCCGCGCAGTCCCTCGTCTCATCGTCCATGAGTGAGGGAACGGAGAAAATTCTCTTCGGAGTTGCTGAAAATATATTTTCACTTCTCTCTTTACCTCCAATTAATGGTGTAAAACACCCGAGCTGTTGTTCCCGATTAACGATTTGTTTTGCGATGCGGAAGCACTTGTTTTGCGCTCATGGAGGTTCACGTGTTGGGTGGGATAATAGAAATTATTCGCGAAACGTTAAACACTGCCATCTAATGGATTTGCCGCGCGTATGTCCCAGCTTGAGGTGTCGTCACCCTGGGGAGCCTGCTAAATTCCTGACTGAGCCAGTTAAACCCGGACATTTTCTCACATTTGTTTGTTTTTTTACAAACTTATCACACTTGTGGAAAGGCGCGTAAAATTTCTCTATTTTCATATCAGTTTTTACGTGATTTATGCATTTTCACTTCGTCACCGTTGTAATTGATGTTCCGAATGCTGATGGGCGAATTCCTGCCTAGTGCGTTTGGGTCTACCGCAGAAATTGAGGAAGTCCGCCATTGTTCGTCTTGGCACATATCCACGCATCGTAAATGCCAATGCAGCATCGTTGCTGACCCTCATTGACGTCATTCTGCTTTCACGTGCTTCGTGGTATTGCTGGCTACAAACCCAGTAGCCCTGACCGAACGGTTTGTGAAAGGTGAAGGGCTCATCTCTCCGAACTCGACATTTTTATGTGCTGGATTCTGAGAAATATCTGTTTTGGAGGAATGGGTGACGTTAAAACATAACTTCTCTAATATGAGACTTGCAGAGGTTTCGGGCCTTATTTCATCGAAAAGAACTGAAAGAGCTAAACTTCATTCTGCATTATTTCACAATTTCAGTGAGTATAAAGATTTGAAAGTGAATCGCTCATGCCTCAAGTATCTTATACCAAAACAAAAATTCCTATAGAATGTCAGCAAATTTATTTTTGAGTAAACACTGACGATAATTCGAATCATGAGTTCTAAATAGTTGCTAATAATACTAGTCGTGTGAGTTTCTCAAATAAAATTTGATTGGTTTCTGGTCAATCCAGTCATAATAAAATTAAAATGGTAGAACTATCCCAAACCCATATCCGTCGACTGAATCGCTGGAAAAATATTTCCATAATTATTCCTTCTTTGAGATGAAAAGACTTCAGTTGAAGGCTCGTTAAATTAATATGAGCTTCAAGTATGCGTAGTTAAACTAAATTACATATTGTTGTAATTGATTCTATGAAGCAGTGAGTCTGCAGGAGAGAATCCGAACTGGACAGGGAATCGCTTTTCCCTTGAGAGAATGTCTAGTAATTTTGTTCCTTATCGGCTGTGTCGAGCGACTCAAGTGGCTGTAGTTTGATTCTAGATTCGCTTACGTGCCCGCGGAATGGAGGGCTTGGCCGTGGCAGTTCTCTCTTTTTTTTCCTCTGACGGTGGTTCGGCATTTTCTGTTCCGTCCGTGCTTTTTGCCGCTCCTGTTCCGGTCCGAGGGTAATGAGTGCATTCCCGCTTTTTCCTCTCCGCCTTCGCATTATCCAACTCGGTGGCGATCTCCGAAGCAATAGTCCGCGCTAGCCCCGCAATCATTTATCGCTCTCTCGGCTTAGCGACGTGCCCTCGTGCTACAGTTCCGTGAGCTCCCGCGAGAGGAACAGATTGGCGCTCTTCGGAAGATAATTTTCTCACCACTCCCCACCCACTCTCCCCCTCGCGCCCCACCACCCCCCACCCACTCTCCCCCTCGCGCCCCACCACCCTTTTGCATTTCCTCTCTTTCTTTTATCATTTACGTCAGCTCTCGGCTTCGAATCTGTTTAAATTCCCCCATCCCCTCTTCACTTTCTTCCCTTATCGTTGATTTCTCCAAGTCGTCTGGTGGAACGGCAAAGGGTAATTCTGCAATCCTTTTACGTTGTTGACAACAAGTGATATTATCTATCTTTTAGGGTATACTTCGATCACCGTTGTCGAAAGAATTTTTAAATTGGAATTCTAGAATGATTAAGGAATTCGTTACTGGAATGCTTAGGGATTGTTGGGTTGTTTTTTTGGCTCCAATATGTAAATAGCCGTTGGGGTTCAAGAAATGCTTTATCATGCATTTTACTACCTAGTTTTGAGCTCTCAGGTTTCTTTCTTTATATAATGCAGCATTATTTCGAATGTTTTACCTAAAATACTGTCGTTAAAGTGTTTTACCATTCTGTAATTACGCCAAATCTTGACGCTCAGTCTCTTACATATGTTAAATATGTGTTGAACAACCTGTCATTAGTAAGTAATTAAATCTTTATAGTAACATACCTGTTATGTGTGTTATCTCATGTGTGACCGTGCTTGATGTGCACTGTTATATTCTGCCATTCCGTGCGCTACCAAGTTTATAGGTTTAAGAGTTACATTACGCTTATTAATACATGAAAAAGGAATGCTGAAAATTGAGGGATTGAATTTTTAGTTATTTTTCGTGCACTTGCTAGTAATCAGAGGATAGAAAAAAATATTGGCGAGAAATATATTCTAAT
Organism: Platycnemis pennipes; assembly: GCA_933228895.1. NCBI lineage: Eukaryota > Metazoa > Arthropoda > Insecta > Odonata > Platycnemididae > Platycnemis > Platycnemis pennipes. Next base: position 123,702,348 of record OW121848.1, read on the forward strand.
ATAATCGTCACCCTTGCCAGAAGTAATGAAAATGTACATTCTTTCATGTAACAGATGAAATAATTATATAAATATAAACGCTAATTCCTCATGTTAATAAGGAAAGACTGATCCAAAGTTCTGTTTACATAGCAGTTGAGAAACTATAGGGAGACTTTCATTGTATATACAAACATGCATAGTTGCCCACTTTCATCCAATGCTGTGACCCTGAACCTGGAGTTGGAGTTAGATCGGTTAGCCTCCAGAAGATGCGCAACTTCTCATGCTTAAAAAAAGAAAACACGGGACGACTCGTGATTAGCAACGTTCGAGGCGGGAGAAATGCCGCTGGTCTTCTCTGAAACCTTCGCTCCAGCTCTATGGCGAGCTGTTGCGAGGCGGCAATCTCGTTTAGCAAGAGCGCCAGTTCCTATCGAAGTTTTCAACGTGGATGCCGCGGCGAAGATAAACTTAATTGCATCTTACCCTTGGCTCGGGAGCCGGTTCTGCGCGACGGGACGTTTTTGCATGCGTAGTGTGGGCCGGCGGAGTGGCATTTTCCCTTTCCATGACGCTCGTACAGGTCCTCTCATCGGATTATGCCCAACAAACGATTGACCCATATACCGGGCGTGTTCCCACCATTCCCTTCCATAATCTCGGGCAAAATTATCCGGTGAAGGAAGTCTTTTCCTAGTGGCTTAACTTCATTTTTTTTCACATACCTTGAGCTATTGCGGAACGTTTCCACGAAAGCTTTTCGTGGTTGCCCCTCGGAAAAAAATTTGCTTATCTAAAATCTGCCAATTCCCATTCAGATTACCACCTGCCGCGTAGGGTATGTTCCGATTATTGCCAATCCGAAAAGGACAAGAAATGTAATTTTTTGCCAGCCTCTCTTTCGAGTATTTTAGTCCGTGAAGTCCCTTTCTCCTCAGTAATATGTACGGTCTTCATGTAGGCTGCCCGGTACATCCTCGCTAAGAAGGAAAGTTATGATTCGGCTACGGGGAAAACATGGTGTTACCATCGAGTTATCGGTGTAAGCCGGAAGTCTTTCATGGGTTTAATTGTATCGTCCTCCATGCGTCTCTCCGCTGTCGTAGCAATTATCCGCGATGATCCCGTGGCATCCGGCGAATTTTCTTCGTCATTGGGAAACCCGCTTGCTTACCCGGTCATCTCGCGGCGACCTGTTTTTTCGCCCACGACCTGAGCGTGCATTAATTTTTTTTCTCATCTCCTCAACCGGGGAGAATGAACGTAGGCGCATGGCATTACGACCTGAATAGCCGAGATTCGTCATCCTCGGCGGACTAAAATTATTAGCCAGCCGTTGGCCGTCGCTTATCGGGTAACTCAAAAGTCAAGCGGAAACTGCGGCGCATCTGAGAGTTGTTCGCAAGGTGGGAGCTCTCTTGTCGGAAGAAATCCGAAAGTAAAGCTTGAGTTTGTGGAGGGAATGGGAAAATGCTGAGCTATAATTGCTGAGACGGCGTACCTGAGAGTAAATAATGTTGCTTTCCCATCTCTCTTACTAATTAATCCTTTCGTGCCCAGAAATTGAAAGAAAATTAAGAATAGGATGCAGTATTTCAGTATCGAACGGCGTACCTGAGAGTAAAGAATGTTGCTTTCCCATCTCTCTTATTAATTAATCCTTTCTTGCCCAGAAGTTGGAAGAAAATTAAGAATAGAATGCAGTATTTCAGTAACGAATCCATGGGTGTATTTATGATTGTTCTAAATCGTTGCTCCTGAAGCTAAAACTCTTAACCTCTGTTTAGTAAATTCATCTTCGTAAATCCCAAGCAAAGGCTTTTACTGTACACAATTTCCCGACTTTATAGTTGTAGGGCAAATTGCAACAATGCATAAATAAGTTAACGATAACACCAGCTCGGCTTTGGCTGCAATACTTAAGTTTGATCGAAGGTTGCCTTGGAAGCTAACATTCGATCGGAAACAGCTCGTTATCTTCCCTACGTGCAACTTGGACGTCGGCCAGATTTTACGCTCGGTAGTGTTCGGCAGCCGACGACCACAGTTCGGATCCCATCGCCTACAGGTAAAAATCCTACCCGGAGAATGTTGAATGAAGGCCCAATGAATTCACCGTAAAGTGAGTGCGCTCGTGGTCGTTCAGGGCTAATTAAGGCGCCGTGCGGTCGGTTAACGATTCCGAACTTCAATCAGCGTGGCCCTGAAGTGGAAAAGCTTAACGGCCGCCGCCGTTGCGAACGGATGCGAATGTTCGTTCTGGCTTTTCTCCGCCACGGAGTGAGTCGAGATGGAGAGAGGAAGTGCGCGAATGGGTTATTGCGAGAGTCGAAAAAAATTCGAACGAGGTCACTTTTTTATGCATTCGGGGCGCGGTCGATCCATGTTCCCGGGAATATGCATGAATGTGTACCTTCCTCGCGATCGCGGTGGTAGTGTTCCCCCAAAGTGATCTAGAAGAGAGCGCTCTTTCGCGAGATAAAGACTCGAGATAAAGGTAAACACGGATCAGCGCGATCACTCGCGCGGGTGATATGAGTTCGCCCGTACGCAATGGCCTTCAGTACTTCAAGTCTTCTTTCAGCCGATATTCGAAATGCCATTCTCCTGTTCCCTTGTCGGGTTTAAACATGTACGTACATACATCGTGCCCCTACCTTTGTCCCTCCAACATTCTCGCGGAACCCGCCTGTCTAATTAGCGAACGAAGCTTATTTATGGGAATCTGGATACAGTTTCTCTCCCTTCCTTTTGTTCTTGGTGACGAGATATTGCAATTCAGTTTCCCAAAGAGTTTCACCACCGTGGAAGCGAAGCTAGATTCGCAAATCAGTTTTGGAAGGAGGGAAAAAATGTACCCATATGTCCATCATTTCAGATACAGTAAGACCGTTGAAACTGCTTCCCTCGCGTTTGTTATCGGTGCAATGGGTCGCAATTTTCACAGCTTTAGTGGATCTTCAGAGCTCACGCGCTCTCGTTATCGTTGCGTTGCCATAGCGCTTGGGGGTACGGGAATCTGCGTCCTTAAAATGTTCTGCGGAACTTATGTTTGCTATTTTCAATGTTAAAGGAATCGTGAGAATTCTTGCTTGACGGCAGCGTGATTGTGAAAATATCATTATTTTACGGTCGGCAATGATGGAAACGCACCATCATCTTTGTAACGCCGCTTCGTCGGTATACCCTACATGGTCGTGAAAGTTCATACGATTTATCCATGCCCAGGTGGATTAAGAAATGCGTTTATGAGTCATTTACTGTCCGTGAAAAAGGTGTGAAAATGGTACTCTTCTTTCAAAATTCTACTCTTGCGATTCTAGAAGCGCCCTAGAATGAAAGAGATAACCGTTTATCTTTAATTAAAGGGCTACTATCGCGAATGCAGGGATGTGTTTGTCTCAGATAAAGTACATATCATGACGTAGAATCCGCGATCGTGATGTGGAACACAGGCGTAAGTGATTTGGGTATAGGTGCTGGTTATCCGTTTGAGCTGTAAGCTTTTAATTATAAGTGCAGTGTAACCATTGTAGAATTTTACCTCCCATTGAAGAAGAGGCGAGGGCTGCGGATAGAAGGATGAGGTTTTGGGTGCATGTGAATTCGGGATAATTTGGATGGTAGGAACGGGGAGCCTATCACGTTGCATTTCACTTGGTGCAGGCATTTATTTATTTATTTTGGTCTCTTGCCAACTTTTTGGCGGCGTTTCTTCTCTCCTAATAATGTAATTATGCGGACCCCTCCATGTATTTCCAAATCAATTTACGCGAGTGGAATAGGATGGACTAATTTGTTTCTGGGCTTCAGAGGCTATATTTACCATTGTTACTCTTCTGCGCTCGGCTGAATGTATGTACGTTGTTAGCGGCTATAAGTGCCGATTTTTATTTTGATAATTTGACTCCGATTGTTTATGGCTCTTGGAAACGGGTGTATTAGATTACCAATATGAATGACATACCAGAATATGCAACGCATGGTTATGGCTGGATTTAAGTCGTCTAAGAGACTATTACCGTGGGTTTATTCTGCTACTTCGCCGAGTCTACCATTCTTTGCTGCAACCAAGTCAAACCATTGAGTTTTCATTCTTCGATCCATAAAAAGAGTAGTTATAGATCCTAGAAAGAAAATAATAATTTATTCTGTTCAACCCTGATTGACCGTGATACGCCCGTGTGATGTCCTGTCGAGTAAATGGATAGTTAGGGAAAATATTTTAGAGTAATCTGTAGTGCATGATGCATTTATTAATCCCTTAAATACTATTGATACTAACAATCTAGTTGCATTATACCCTATGGTTGCTTGTTTGCATGTCGGTAGTGCATGCTTAGTGATCTTCACCCCCTGCCACACACCCTCGCGGTGGCTTGCAGGGTATCGGGTACATGTAGATAGATGTAGAAGTCAAGTCCCCACTTGCTCTTTTCAGAAAACAATGGAAATATTTTGATTAGTCATGCGGCCCAAAAGTTGGTTTTTGATCACCGATTCCTTCACAAAACGAGTTTTGGCGACTTTTTTTCTCGATTAAGTTGCGTTTCTGCGAATTCCTCGGAGGATGACATTTCGACGAATTGATTTCCTGTTCTGGTATCCACCCGGAATCCGCCGTCCGCCGTCGCTTGCCCAGTAAACCGTTTCATTCGTCGTCCTGTTCCCGAGGCCCTCGGTCTGCGTTCGCATTCTCCGCATCGCGGTTCGCGTGATTTCCCGCCCGGGATGCGTGCAGCGTGGGTCGCCAGACACGGAACCGTGAGCCCGCCTTGCATCCACCGCGGTGACTCCTCGTGACGTCGCGGACTGGACCTCTTGGGTGCGATGCCGCTCAGTTTCGTGAGCAGTGAGAAGGGTCGACCGAAACTGTGGCTGGACGGTTTTACTTTCGTCAGGGACAAAGTGCTCAAAAAGACGGCGTACTGGAAGTGCGATCAGTATCAAAAGAGAATGTGCAAAGCGCGTGTCATAACCGTCGGGGAGGCGTTGGGCAAGCGGTCCCGTGAGCACAATCACGCCGGTGACTCGGCGACTGTCGAATGTGAGGGTTCCGAGGGCACCGATTGTTTGGATGCGTGCGCACGGGTTACGTCACAGCTCGTGGTGGTGATCCCACCTTTGGAAACCAGTCGAGCTTCGCCAGGTAAGTTCATGTCTAGGTTTCGCTTCCGAAAGGAAAGCATATGATCTTATTTGAGTTCGCAAGACTTCACGTAACGGAATTGAGACCCACGAGCCATTATCGGGTATATATCATACACCTCAAACGGCTTTCTAAGGTGAAACACGTGTTATGGCGTTTTAAATATAATTTATTTTCAAAAGTGCTACCGTTTGATTAGCCTAGTTTGGGACTTTCTGGTCCACCGAGAAAACGCTCGTGGCTCTTTCTACTCACCTTGCGTAGGGAGTATTCTAGTTTGGAAAGGCCCTTTGTACATCATTACGGTTATTTCACGATCGTATTTACTTAGGAGGTGAGACTTATTCACGTGACATGCAGCAGGAAATGCCTCTTTATTCCGTTGCTACAACGTCACCGTTCCCCAGTTGATTTCCTTCTGTTCGTTTTCTACTCCGTCATCCTTCTCTGCGGCATGTGATGAGGTCATGGTTTTTCTTCTTATGTATACATACAAGAATTCCGGTGTGTGGGTGTGTATATATAGAATGTAGATTTATTGAAAAAGATGCAGTAGTGAAGAATCAGCCCTTCGATCGGAGAAAAAGCTGACGAATGCAGAATTCAGTTATATCATGTTTCGCAAAAACATGTACAAAATGATTGTCATTTCGAAATGATGATGTTAACTCTTCGGTTGGGATTCGATAGTGCTTAATATATACAGCCTATCGTACGGAACCTGATTCGATGACTTTTATTCCTTATTTCATAATTTATATGCAATGCACAAAGATATGGCATAGGAGTCGACCAATTTAATCACCATTGGGTCAGTACCAATATTATATCAATGTATGTACCATAATTTGCCTGCTTTTGAGTTCGTCTCGGAATCATTGGTCAGTAATTCTGTGATTTTTACGTCCGTAAATTACTGGTGATATTCATCTACATCTACATAATACCCTGCAAGCCACCACAAGGGTGTGTGGCAGGGGGTGATTTCTCACCAAACATGCACTACATATCATGCATAAAAAAGGAATAGTATTAATATAGTAGTCAGAACTACACTATTTAAAAATGATAGAAATTGCAAAGCAAACATGCAAAAACATTCTGTTAGTAGGGTTAGCTTTAAGTACTCATACCAACATGCAGCTACCAATGCTATTCATTGCTACTCTCCGATAGGACATATTTACCGTTATTCGTATCTCTAATTGTGCGAGGGAAAAAGGACATTTTGAATCGGTCAGTTCGGCAATCAATTTCTCTAACTTTATGATTATGGTCCAGTCTGCCATAGTAAGTTGGGGTTCGTAAAATATTTTTAACATCATCACTGAAAATATTGCCTTGGAATTTGTGGAAGAGATTAAGTCTAAATTTCAACCTGCGATCTGACAATGATTCCCATTTCAATTCATTTAATAGACTGGTTACGCTAATATAATTATCGTATCGTCCCTTTACAAATCTTGCCGATCTTCGCTGCACACGTTCAAGTTCATTACTTAGACCGATTTCGTAGGGATCCCATACACTGGCAGCATATTCCAAATGAGGTCTAACAAGGGAAAAGTAGCTGATTTCTCGTACATGATCGTCACATTTACCCAATACTCTTTTAATGAAACCCAGTTTGCGATTCGCTTGACCAATTATTTCACGAATGTGTTTACCCCAGGAAAGATCATTTGTCAGTCTTATTCCAAGATATTTAATGGATTCCACGTTAGTTAATTCATTATTACTTATTTTGTAAGTGGTAGGAGGAGAGCTATTCTTTTTCCAAAAATTCATTACAAGACATTTCTTAAAGTTTAATTCTAACTGCCATGTATCACACCAAGTTTCAATTGCTTGTAGGTCAATATTTAAATATTCTTTATCGTTCGGGCATAGAATTTCCCTGTACACTACTGCGTCATCGGAAAATAGACGAAGCTTACTTTTTACCACCTTTTGGATATCATTAATATACAAAAGGAATAGGAGTGGACCTATCACACTACCTTGTGGGACACCCGAAGTGACTTTAATTGCCGGTGAGGAAACACCGTCCAAAACAACCCTTTGAACCCGATCATGCAGAAAATCATTAATCCATGATATAATGTTACTGTCTAACCCATAAGATTTTAACTTCAAAATTAGTTTGCTGTGAGAAACCTTGTCAAAAGCCTTCTTGAAGTCGAGAAATATAGCATCCACTGGAATATTATTTTCGCCAGAAACTAAAATATCGTGGGAAAAGAGAGCAAGTTGGGTTTCACACGATCTGCTCTTTCGGAAGCCATGCTGGACATTGGACAATAAATTCTGGCTATCTAGGTGTCCCATGACTGAACTGACAATTATATGTTCTAGGACCTTGCATGAAATGGATGTGAGGGATATAGGTCTGTAGTTAGATGGCTGCTCCCTATCGCCACTTTTAAAAATGGGTGTTACATCGGCTGCTTTCCAGTCCATCGGTACTACGTGTTCGGTCAGGGATTTATTAAATACTATTTCAAGGTAGGGGGAAATTTCGGATGCTAACTCTCTATACACGCGGGAGGGAATTTGATCAGGGCCAGGAGATTTGTTGGGGCTTATATCTTTAAGTAATTTTTCAATACCATTACAGGAAATGTCAATTGGTTGCATCAACCGCTGAAAGAGGTCAGGTAACACGACAGTTGAATCCCCGGAAGGTGGGTTAAAAACGGTTTGGAAGAAGGAATTTAGCAAGTTAACTTTGTCGAGTGTGTTTGTGGTCATTTCACCTCTATCATTTTTAAGTGAATGGACGGCAGACTTATGGCCTTGCACTTCCCTTACGTACGACCAGAAGACTTTTGGATTTTCTTTCAATTGTTCCCCAAGTGTTTTTCTTTTGAATTCTGCAAATGCATTACTAAGGGCTGACTTTGCAGTGGATTTTGAAATTTTAAATATTGTGGTAAGAAGAGTTACATTTATTAAATAAATTTGTTTTGTTAAATGATTTCATTCTTCCGCTGTCCTTAAATCTTTTCTCTAGACGAAAGGACTTAAATGGCATTAAGTTTTTTTTGGAATGCACTCGATCATTGTGGATGTTGTTAGTCAGAGGGGAATGCCGCCGGTCTCGGAGAACCGCAGTTTCCGGCGCGGTGGGTCTAGCTTTTAGATGCCGGAAGTCTCATCACCTCATTCTGTGATGCATGAGAAGACTAGATTTTGCGAGTCTAAAAAGTTGCTTGACGGAAGAGAAAATTTTGCCCAAATGAAGACCAAAACAAGAATGACTTTACTCGACTTGAAAAAAAAATTGAGGCGACTATACTCCCAACTTGGGAAATTCAAGCCGTTGTCTACGGTAGCTTGTTGAGGAAGTGGAGGGAAGGGGGTCGTAAGTCCCCTATCAACTGAAGGGCTTATCTTATGGGTCTTGCCGTAATCGCTGCGACTACGACCACTGAAGTTTTATCACCCTGGGAATGTGCCACGCTCGTAAGAATTTCTTTCCCGCCCTCTGCTGTGTTGTGCTGCTATACGTCACGAAGGAATACTGGCGCCCCTAAAAGAGCGTTTTATTTATGGTTTATGTGTTTATACATCATAATTTCCTTTAGTAACTTCAGTTTTATTTTTAAGCATCGTTTTTACAATTCAAATATAAGATAATTGTTACTAATAATCTATAGAAAATTGATTTGTGCAGTTGGCTTGGCGGATCCCGCAATTTAGAGTAACTATGGTTCCATTATACCCCGGTTTGAGTAAAGCAGATACACCGACGAGAAGAAATGCGACAACGCGGAAGAAATCGTTGTGTCATGGTTAGTAGCGTTCATAGACGTCGGTGCGACTCTTATCATAAATCGAATGAATTGCGTCCTCTGCACCGAGAAATATCTTTAGAGCTGAAATCTAGCATTCAATTTACAAACAAATCGTGAACCTTTTCCTTCAACATTAATTCTAGAAATAGTAACTTGGGCATGCAGAATTTAGTAAAATTGGCTTTTATTAATGTCTCGAGTGTCTGTGCATTCTGGTAGGAGTGACCTGGGATGTGAGCCGTTGTATATTGATTTGGAATAAGATTATTTGTGTATCGTATTGTGCATTGTGTCATTTTATGAAGCGAATACTTTCAGTTCCATGCCAATTTATTGAAGGTTAGGTTCTAGACGTACGTTCACTGACAGATTCAAAATGTCCTTCTTTCCTCGTACTATTAGGGATATGAATAACGGTAAATATATCCAGTACGAGTGTAGCAATGGATAACATTGGTAGCTGCATGTTGGTATAAGGTAACCCAACTAACAGCTTGTTTTTGCATGTATGCTATGCTATTTTTATCTTTTTTTAAATAGTGTAGTTTTGAACAGTACCTATATAAATGCTAATCCTTTTTTATGCATGATATGTAGTGCATGCTTGGTGAGAATTCACCCCATGCCACACCTTTATGGTGGCTTGCAGGGTATTATGTAGATGTAGATTTTAGTGACAATATTCTCGTGTACTTTTCAACATCCTGGCCAAATGCCACGAGTAGCAATTGTTTACGAGTTCACTCCAATGCATGTCCGGAAATTTTCGAAAACCCGTCGTTTGTTCGAAGCATTCGTCCGGATGCAAGCTCGTGATGATGGGCGTAGTTCACCCCCGAGTGCGTCGGTTATTTTTGCCATCAGACGAAGAATCTTCAAAAAGCCCACGTAGGCTGTCCCCAACCGCGGTGTGTGGGCCACTGCGGTTTGGTCTTGTGCCGCGTGTGAGCTTGGCACCGGTGGGAGTTGAAAGATTTGGGAGGAGATAGAAGAAGGCGAGGAACACAAAGGAAAGAAAGGATGGCATGGCGAAGAGGGGGAGGGGAGTGGGAGGGAGGGAGGTGGGAGGCACACCGGCCGCCACCGCCTCCTCATCGTCATCACCCGTCTTCTTCTCTCCCTCCAACCTCTCTCCCTCCTTTCCTCTGCCGCGGTGGGTTTGGCTGGGAACCGCCAGGGGCCTGTGGCGAAGGAGAATTCCCCACACTTTCTGCCAATAGCACAACCGACGGTAATGGCCTGTTGGCAATATTGCCACCCATAGTTTTCTCGTAATCCCGAACGGGAGGCGGTGTCTCTGTATGGAAATCGCTGGAAAATATTTCTGTTGCTAGTTGCACTCGCTGTGGCAACGCATTCGAAGATGAATCCTAATCTAATCCGCAGTTCCCTCGACTCAATCCGTAAATTGGTGAATCGATTATATTATTGAAGTGGTTATATACGAGACGGATGCGCAACGGTGGTGAGTATTCGGAATATGTATAAGCAGAGATTCCGACGATCGGTATTCATTGCCTCCACTTGGAATATGTGAAAAATTTGCACCAGAATATTTTCACTTTTTTCCCATGGATGAATTTGACATTTTATTCATGCCTACTTTTGGCCAAAGTTCAGTGTTATATATGAGTAGATCAGAAATAATCGGTTTCATAGATTGCAGAGACTCGGCCCATGTCGTCTGGAAACCAAACATGTTTCAATTTAGTAATCGATGTAGTATAATTTCGCAAAATAATGTGGACCACCCTGGCTTCCGTTTAGAGAGAAATATATATTAAAACGAGTTCAAATTCGTGAAAAACTGCATCTCATTAATTTCTTAGCAGCGACATATTATAGTTTTGCGCTATTCGATGGAATAAAAGCTGACGATTAACGTCTAATTTGTGGTGATTATTTTGGTAGGTCTAGGTGTTTTCAAGTCTGTGCTCAATTCGCGAGATCTGACGAAAGGACTCCGTTGCCTCTTGGGTCTCATTTAAGATATTTCGCGTACTTTCTTAGTTTACTTCTCCTTTGCCCTTCGCCTGGGTCCAATGAAGATTTCTCTTCGCTCACCTTTCTTCCCACTCTTCCTCCCTATCCTCTTTCCTTTTCTCCTCCTCTCGTGCTCCGGGAACAGGAATACATGCATGCCACTCTCTCGCACACCGCCCATCGGTCGCCCGAGGCGCTCTTCTCGGGCGACGTTGCCACACGTCGTTAGCTGTTCCTCATACGTCCCTCTCGAATAGGTGCGCGGGGATTTCTGGGACTCGTGCGGTCTGTGTCGGTCGTCTACGTTGGTAAACATTGGTTTGATTTTCCAGGAGGGGTCGTCTCCGATGAGATCAAGTCTCCAAAGGGGCTCTTTCCCTGAGGCGAAAATCCGTTCGTGATTTGTCGTTTGCAGAAGGTTCACTGCCTTCAAATGATGATGCCATCTTCAGGGTCAACAGTCGTTGCCCCGAGCCAATTTCCGCGTGAAATTCAGTCGCACTCGTGTTTGTTGGCAAACGCGACTTGGTCGTGTTTGGAATATGTCCGCTGCGTGCTCTCGCGACCCGATCCTTGGTTGTGTTCGGAATGGAAAATTGTGGTCTTTTTTTTTCTTCGGAGGTGACCTGGTCAATATGGGCGAGGTAATGCGATGAATGCGATCCCCTCGCGAAAGTTGCTATGAATTTCTTTAAACGTGTTTCTAGGATACTGGGGGGTCGTGGTGGCCTAGTGGGTGGGTACCGGAGGGTCCCGGGTTCAAATCCCGGGCAAGTCTTTCTGGACACCCCCATCAAAAATCCTCGCGATTCGATTTTCTGCGTGTCAGAACTTCGTCGGAAATCGCAGGTGGCCCAGGGAAAGGAACTGCCCCCCTGCCCTGAATGTGTGAATTTCACACCCCAATGGCTTAGTACGGGGTGAGCTATACCCTCACCTATCAAAGACCAAGCGGTAAATAGAGTCGCCATCATTTCCAGGGCGAAAGAAGAAATAGGCTGGTTATCCTCGTCTCATCATAGAGAAAGAAAAGAGGACGCAAGTGCATCCTACAAGATTATTCTGCGCCATTTAACTTAAGATCCTAATCCTAGGGAAACTAAAATAATGCCCTGGGCGGGATGCGAACCCGCGACCTTACGGTTACCAGACTAGTGCGCACCGACCTGGGTACCACAGCCGGCTCCTTTTGAGTATTGGCTTTTCCTGTGGTTTTATTTTTCTAATGGACCTAAGTCCTTTGCGATCATTACTTTTACAAAGTTTTAATTTGTAATTTTGCGATCCAGTTCACCTAGTACTATAGTTATTGATGTCCTTTTTTCGCGCTTGAAATTGAATGCGAGCCAAAGTCAACCTCATCGCGCACTGTTCGGTGTAGTGTTTACGTTTCGGCAAGCGGTGGTCGTCTTTCCTCCTGAGGTCCTCCTCGGGTGTGGCTGGCCTCTCTCGCGCGCCCACTCGAGTGTGTATGGTAATAACGGCCGAGTGGAGCTTTATCGCGTCTCCGATTCTCCCTCCCAGAGCCAAGGAGAGATTTCAGCATCGCTCGGTTTCCGAGGAATCCCGCCTCCTGCTCCCCTCCCTCTTCGTCGCCACCTCTCGCTGTGTTCCCTTTGTCCTGCCCTCCTTTCATCCCTCTCCTCTCATCCCCCCCCCTCTCATCCCCCCGCGCGCTCATCCGCACCCAGGCGGCGGAAAAGAAAGGGGCGTGCTTTGCCGTGAGTCACGTTCTTAAACTCTGACTCACGCCACCCCTCCTCGCCTCGCACTTTTCACGGAGCCGCTCGTGCATGGGGTCTCCTCTCATTTCGAAGGAAACTCTTCCCCGCCCCTCCCTCCCTCCGCCATCGTCTCGTCCCGAAATCGAATTAGAGTGGGATAGGAAGGGTCGTATTCCCTTATAATGTCTCTTCTTCCTCCTCGCCACGTCTTCTTCTCCATCTCAATGAGCATTCCGAGAAGCCGTGATAACTTCGTTTTGAGCCTCCCTCGTCCCAGACGGCGCCTTGCGCGTAATCAATGGGAGGCGGCGTATCTCTGTTCTCTCCTTCGGTGGCTGCTTCGTCTTTGCGGTCTCGCGATGGATTTCCTTTTCCCTCCACCCTTATCAGCGGAGGTCTTTCGGGGAACGAGGGTCGGAGAGGTTTTCCCGGATCAGAGGCAGACGACGGATGCAGTGCCTCCGAAAGAGGATTGCGCTTCTCCACTCTCGATTACGCATCTCTCGTATTTCATGCGCTCGGTGGTGGATGTTCAATGAGTTCTTACTTTTCAGTGGCTATCAGATTTGGCATTGGTGGAGTTTAATAGCAGGGGAAACATTATTTAAGCACTGCCAGCCCCGGTGGCGGCGGGGTAGATCCCTCGCCTGTCAATCCAAGGGTCGCGGGTTCGAATCCCACCCTGGGATGATTTTCACTGCTCGGGGCATGGGTGTTTGTTCTCATGTAGTTGTTATTAGTTGAAGCACCCGTTACAAAGACCACACGTGTTATTTTCAGGTCAATGATGATTAAATAAATTCATGAACAATTTTTGTATCTTGTGAGAGTGAGGCGTAGAACACCCACTGTTCATAGAAGTTATTCTGCCCCCGCTGCTGTGACTGAGAGACAGCTGACGTCGGGTTTTTCTTCCGCGTGGCTTCTCAGCCGCTGTGATTATCCTGTTCATCTTATCTCTGTTAAGTAATTAATTTCTTCTATTTAGAGGCTCTGTGTGGTACTGATTGCCTGCTCTCTTTTAATGAATCCCGCGCGTAATTGTGTTGATATAATCGCTCTGGGACTTTGCTTGTATAGCGATTTCGTGATTGCCACCGTTTGGACTGGGGTCATCAACCCGGGCAATGGTTTGAAATTCGAAGGGTTAATTTTATTTTTCGCCAACTACGTACCACACTCGGCAACCTAGCATGTGGAGTGGTAGTTACCTTCCGCGTGTGTAGATAAATAACTCATTCGCAATGTGTAATTTGATGCCGTTGTACCCTGTTACCCGTATGATTTTCGTCCATAACGTTTATTCTCCTGCCGTTCGAAGGTAACGGACCGAAACCTCATGCCTGCCCCCAAAGTAAAAAAAAAGGTCAAGGGTCTAGTCAGTAGGCATTAAAATACCTCCTAAACTCCACTTGAGGTACGGAGATCAGCTACAATGGATAACGGACTGCGTAATAGGGGTCCGAGTCGGTTACCTTCTTTTGAATGTTCTCCGGACATTCAAGTAACAATCGGCCCGTAATGATGCGTCCGCCATCACTTTTCTCCATTTATTTGCTTGTGTGCAGAGAATTGTTTTGTGTTCAACCTCTAGCCAATATACCTACCGGCACCGCCTTATTGTGTTCATGCTGTCAAGAATGTGATACAGGAAAAAAATATTGGCTCAGCTGCGTGAACAAATTCACCCTTGAACTACAATATTTTCGGACATCGTTTCTCGCCCCACGTCCCCTTGCTTTGTCTCCTTCTTGAACTAGGCCTTCTCCAGTTGCAAAACATTGTCCCGGTCCTCATAGTGTCGTGGTATGGTTCCTTAGGTCAATGAAAATTGATGGAGCACGCCCCGATTTTTCTTTGAAATATGTCTGTTCATGATGTTTGGCATGGTCTTCGAGTTTTGTGTTGGATAGTAGCGTATGAGAGTTTAATGGAGTCGGCAATACCTACATGGCAACGTGAAAAAGTAGGGAAAAACTTAAATCTATGTATATTTAAAATTTTATTGAAAATAATATCGAAATTTTGTACTGCATATTGTGAGAATTAAATTTGAAATTTAGAGTTCAGTTTTCAACCTGTGTATGGGAGCATTCCATTCTGCATTAATCGGTAGCTGAGAGTTATGGGGTGAAATTTTATTGCTGTGCATATCGAGAGACTCGAGTGGTGACCAGTGAGAAAGATGTGAAAGAGTTGAAATTATTTCGTTCAATCGAAGGCACGAACATATTCACCCTGTTTTTCCTCGAGTTTGTAAACTTCACGTATATCTGTATCTGGAATCGTTTGTATCGACTCGTAGTTTAGTGTGAATCCTCTGTTTTGGGAGGAAATCAGAAATGTTATTGGACGCCGGAAATATATCTGGAGAATTGTGAATAAATATTATTTATCCCCGGGATATTGTCTTTCAGCAAATTGCACTTCAGTGGAGTCATTGACAGCTGCAAATAAATCAAACTAGTGGGCCCAAAGTATCATATTGCCGGATTTATATGTCCTTGAGATTTATTAGTGAGAGAAAAACTCTGCGTATCTGAACTCGATTGAGTTCTGCGATTGGAAGAAAGTAGTTCTCACGCGTTGGCCGCGGTGGGTGGAGACTTTCAGAGGCAGGCGCCGCCGTCGCCTGTTTCAAAACGCTGGAAAGAACCTTGAAGCTTAATTGACCGAGTTCCTTTTTTTTTCAATCAATGGCATCAGTGTAAAAAAAAACTTTCGTGACAGTTGGAGAAAGCCTAAGCTTAGATAATAATGAAACACAATCATTTGTCGGCCTTGTTTCTAGCGCGTGCAGGTCATGCCGTCCGCAATTTTTCCTAGTTTAATGTGTCCTGTCGTGAAGAGAGTTGTTATTTTTTGTTTGAAGCTGTTAAATTAGTTGAAGCGCAGTGTTAATCAGCGCAGCCTAGAAACTGCGAACTTCCGGTCTCAGGCATGACCTCCTTCGCCCGCAATGTTTACTTCGATACGAAGAGGTAGATAATCTGTTTTGTCAGTCTCTGTACAAACTGCGATATGCACGTGCGTGGGAGGATACTTTAATTTTTTTTATTCTGCCTCGCGACAAAAAGTCAGGATCGATCCGCGTTGCTAGGTTCTTTAATTACATCGCTTAATCCTTTTCGTTGTTCATTGTGCCGAAAAAAGAATACTTTGTGAGTTGTTTCTGTTTACATAATATGGCTTTCTCTCGTGCGTAGGTAAAGTTAACTTTTGTTCGTGCAAAAAATATTCCAAATCGTCTCTTTTCTTTCATATTCCTGAATCGGAAAACGCTGATATGAATTCATTAAAAATCAATGGATTTGGCATAGTTTGTTGCATTACGAATCAGCTTCTGTCGATTGTATGTTAGTCTTGAAAGAATTTTTTTTCTTCGATGATTACGTACAGTTGGGGTATGGCAGGGGTGAGCGCAGGGATATATTTTCAACGTGAAGGTGGTCCTAATTGCGTTCGTCTCGCGGTATCCCTTCTCTCTCGCCGCCGCCCGGTTCCCCCTCTCCTTTGTCTCATCCTCGTCTTCACGCCTAATCTCCTCTCCCCGCATCCTACGCTCCTCCTCCCTTTACCGTTATGACCGCTGGCCCTACTTCGGCTTTGATTGGTCAGGATGTTTTCCGAAGCGTTTTGTGTGTGTGTGTGTGTCTTTGAGCGGCTGGATGTTTTTGTCGGGTTTGGCCGGGCAGGGGAGGTTCTCAGTTGGTGGTGGTGGTTTTTGCCCTTTCAAATGGTTTCCTGACGTTTTTCAAAGGAGGATACCTGGTGGACAGCGGAGGAAGCTGGGGGATTAGGGAGGCGTGAGCAAGCGTGACGTTTCAAACGAGCCCGAGCGGATTCTTCTCCCGTGACGCAGGGGCGGCCGTTGCCCGCCCCTTGTTGTCCGGCGCAAACGGCAACTTATCTTGTGTGTCGAGCCTCATCTCGTGCCAGAAGTGTATGTCTCCGGAGATAAGAGGATTTTTAAGTAGGGTCGGGTTGGTAGCGTGGTGGCTAGCGTCCTCCCACCCGAGGGACCGGATTCTTATCCCGGCGGTGGCAGATTTTTTTTTTAAATTGGTAAATTGGCCCCTACTTGAGTTCTTTTTGGAGAGCGCTTCGTGTTAAGTAGTTCGTCCGTCAAATGGGATGTTTAAGTGTGGACCCCTTCGCGCCTTTCGTTATGAGCAGGCCAATGTCGATGCTTATTTTCTCTCCCATCTTTCCTCTTTATCCTTCCATTCTTATCCTTTTGCGTACATGCATAGCGTTCCTCCCGGTCTGAAGAACCTATAAGTAGGGATTGAGATGGGAAAAATTATCGCCGTGTTTACTTTCACCTCGGCACCACCTCATAAAATCAGTGTCCGTTCTCGTGACGCATTGGATCGGTTTAGGTTGGATTCGAATCGTGAGTAACTGTCGACTGTCGGTTTGGTAGACCGTGACTAATGTGAATAGTGACTTTTTATCCTGTTTTTTTTTCTATTCACTGATATTGTGTACATAACTTTTCACTCCTGAAATGAGGTGTTATTTCAAATGTCTCGAGTCTTTGAATCTAATCATTTACGAACGATATCTTAAATATAATGTGTTCTTTGGTTTCCTTGGTCATTTAAAATTATGGCGCTTGTCATGCAATAATAATGATCACTGAATTGTTGATGGGAGAATATGCATTTAAATTTCATTGAATCCTTTTCGTGGACCAGAATCGTAGCGGACCCCTTATCAGCTGCAGGCATGAAGCTAATGATTATAATTCATAACAGCTTGAGTAAACGTATTTCATGGTTGCATTTTGGGAATAGCGATATGACCTGCGCCCTAGGCCGATTCTATTTTCGAATCGCGGCTCACTCATAATAATTGATACAGAGTCTGTTGTCAACGTGAGATAGTTGTCACAAACTCCTTTTGTATGTACTCATAGTTTTGTTCGCTTGAACGCCGTATTATTTATACGGTTCATTGGGTTTGGAACTAAAATTCGAGAGGACCGAAAATTCATGCACTTTTGCCAAAGGTCGCTGTCCCAGATTGTTTTCGCTACTAGGCCCTTCCTTAAACTTCCTTCCTTCGCTACTAAAGGTCCCTTCCTTCCCACACTTTCCTCAGGGCCGCCCAAGTTCGTCATGCCGTCTTCGAAGACAGAAATATTGCTTTCTGCTGGTAGCGCTTTTGACTTTATTACAGCCCTACGGTCGTTAAGGGTCCGTCCCTGCTGTTTTGACACGCTTTTTGTCCCCACGTTGCCTTCCAGGGTGATTTTTCCTTCCTGGGGAGCCAGGGCCAAGGAAAAAGTGACCGTTGAGACCCTGAAAAATATCGTCATTGGATAGTCCGGAGATGAAAGCTTCTGTCAATTTAACGACCGGTTCTGTTTTCTAACTTGTGTGATCCCGGAAGAGTGACGTATTTGCGTTGTGAATAGGGCCCTACCCGCGCTTGAAAGGACCCTCCCGTCCCGTTGGGGAAGGAAACTTCCCTAATTTTCGTCACCGGAAAAGCGATGCATTTTCCTCGTGAATCGTTACTCCCTCTCATTTAAAGTGTGCCTACTACCAGTCCGCGAAAATATGGCTTTGTGGGTTTTCTTTTTTGGGACTTAATATTTAGTGTTCATTCGTGCGTCCCTCTTGAAGTATGGTATTTTGATTCATATTTGTCTCTGTGTACTAAAAACGTCTTGGTTAGGTTAATATTTTCTTAACCTTGGTTATCACATTAGTCAACGCTGACTTCGATTCCATTTTTTTAACTAAAATTTTGGTCTTAAAATGAGCTTTCCTGTTTAAAGGATGCTGTTTTCGACTCTTTAAGATATTTATTTGTATTCTTTATTTCAATTTTTGAAAACTGATGTGTCAATAAATTCTGTAGATACTGAAAACTCTGATGTTGGGCTACGGCAATAAACTTTTACTATTATTATTTAAAGGGTGGGATTGGAAAAAAAGTAGTCATGCTAAAGGTCCTACCCTAAATATGCATGTTGAAAACTTGGAGTGAAAGTTAGGGTGGCATTCTCCCCGAAAGCACTTCCCTCAAGACGGGTTTTGAGAATGGAGATGCCGCACGGACAAAGGCGGCTCGGCTTCACAAGAGAAGAGGGCTCTTTCTTCAAGCTAAGCTTCTTCTGCCGATTAAGAATCGGGGTAAGGTGCAGGGCCCGCAGGTGTGCTACCTTTTCAACGTAGCAGGTGGGCTGCTCTTAAATTTCTGAGTGCCGTTCCCTCAGTTCCTTGAATGCATGCCTACGTTGTCTGTGAAAAATCTTTTGAAGGCAAGAGAAAATCCTCCAAGTTGCATTGCGGAAGGGTAGGTGGTTACTCAGCAGCTCCAACAAATCTCACAGACGGATTCGATTTTGTACATACATCCGGTCGTATTTTCAACAGTAATAAATACTTCTTAATTGAATGTTCCGTACAAATGTGTGTGCTGATTTATCTTACTGGGCGTTCTCGTGTTTTTGGAAAAATGAGCATTATCAATATATAATTCAGCTTTGCGATTACAAGATAGGTTACGAAATTACGAAATAATTATATTTCAGTAGAGCATTGTTACATCATCAAGATTTTGCGGCACAAATTGGTGCGTAACGATTGATGGTTGCGAACGTTCTGAACGTTTTTATTCTGAAATTATTAAACTCTTCTGGAGGCGATGAAATATTGGTAGCTGTTGGCTGGTGAGGATTAATCTGGACTCCGTGGCGATGGGGCCTTTTCAGATGGTGATTAACGAGAAATAAAAATGGCGATACAACACTTATCATAATTGTAAATTGAAGTGTGTAATATTTAATGGGTTTTTGTTGATTTAAGAAACCTATGAGGGGTAATATCACTTACGCTAGCAAGAGTGAAATATGTATGTACCAATCGCTCCGTTACAAGAAGTATCAGACCCTTTACTTGCATCTTTAGTTTTTCCTTGCCGTTAACATGACTTAAATGCCGTTCCAAATTCTCTCTAGTCCTCGGCCGAATGTACGGTTAAACTACCTTCATGTATCACCTGATTTTTATAGATGTGTTTCGAAACTTATTTTACTTCACCATTCGAGTTAAAAATCTGTATTGTTTGGCTTCAATTCAATAACTCTTGAAAAATAAATCGCAGAGACACATTACTAGAATGTCCATATTTTCTCTCTTCTGGAAGAAATATCGTTACAATGTGTTAGTAGACCTTTTCCGTGAGCACCAAGCCCAGCATTAAAAGTTAATCTACTTAATGTCAGCTGCATAGCCGTGATGTGGGGGGCAGGAAATGCGTCGCCCAGGAATGAAATGCTAGGCAGCCAAGAAATGACGCCCGAGATCAATTCCGAATATGGTCAGATCTCCGAGGTCGGAATCTTGTCCTCCATCTGTTGGAATTTCTTCCGTGTCGTCACTGGCGTTCTCCCTCGTGTACGTAGTCCTCTTCTGCTGGCGTGGATTGATTACCTCTCTCCTCCTTCGCGTCTTCGTTAATTACTCTAACAAGCCTCTTTGAGCGGAAAATATACGGTAATACGATCTATTTTCTGACCTACAGATTAATTTTTCTTCTTCGAAAATGGTTCCATAAGTACTCTGATTTCTTTACCCTTCTTTCAAGTTTTATAACTTATTGTTTTAATTCCATTGATGCGTGTGCTTTTTTTATGTGAATGCATCTCGTAAGTTATTCTATTTACTCCTGTAGATGGAGTTTATCATAGTATTCTGAACTAGTTAAGGTGGCTCTCTTGGCAGGGTTTTGTTTAGTTGACGAATTAAGTAATCGCCTTTCAGTACCATGATAGTTTGTTAGGTGACCACGGTGGTCCACCGTGGCTAATCCTTCATGAGTTACGAAACTGAAGTGATAAGTGGGTATGAATTATTTCAAGTCCAGATGATCGCGTGCAATGTGTACGCAAATTTCCTCATATTGTCTTCCATGGAAGCAAGATTGCTTCCGGATGAGTAAGCGGGATTTATTCATTATTTTTTGACTCAAACTTCTTGTGTTCTCCTCGGATCCTCGTACTTGATTTATGTAGTGGTAAAAAATGTACAGTTGCGTGATCATTTGTCAATGTCTGCAATGAATTAAGACCGTCTATATTATACATAGGCTGCAATTGAAGACTGCAGAACTGGGTGTAGCGTGAGCTTAAATTGTCGCATTTTTTCTTGGTTCTATGAAGTGCTGTATGTCAGAAGCGACTGATTCAGGATACATCTTGGAAAACGAGTCTGGAGAGTAATCTTGCAGTAATCACATCATGAATGTAACACCACCTCCTCCCAACTATCGTGAGTGTTTCTCGAAATCCATCGCTCTGCTGAGTCATCTATTTGCTCCCCAGTTTCCTCATATGTTATATATCTATTCTACTGTGTGCGATTGCATGTTCATGTTAATGGGAATTTATTTTTATGAAGGCATCATGGTGTGAGATGTTTCTCGTGAACGCTCCGATGTTTCGCGCGCACCACTTGCTTACTTCTTCGGGAGTTCCCTTTCGCCCTCCGTAGTGACCCCTCCCCCTAGTAACCCCTTTTTCCCCCGACAACCGCGTCTCTCGTGGCTCCGGCGACCGAGTCCAGTGGCCGTGTGACCCAAACAAGCGAACGCGCCCTCCAGCCGCCGACGTTTAGCACCCCGCCCACGCGTCACGATTCTGACCGATTGCGCCGAGGCCGCTTGGCATTATGGGGGAGGGAAGGGAGCGGAAGGCGTGGGGTGAGATTGAGAGGAGAGGGAATGGGGTGGTGGTTTACAGTTAGTCGTAATATGCCCTCTTCCCATCGCTCGTGTCTCCCCGTAATGAATGATGAAAATGCGGAGGAGGCATTTCCTAAAAAGTATTCTAGTTATACCCTAGTGGTACCCTAAGTACTCTAGTTATAGGGTCAAATTAGTCGCTATAATTTGGGGATCGATTTGGAAATAGTTGATGACGCATCTGAGCGAAATCCAGGTGAATGTCTCCTCCGCGGAAGATAACCTTCAAAGGAAAACAAAGCGTTTGTAGCGTAATTACTCGAAAATCCAGGACGGTGATCCTTGGATTCGTTAAGATACGATCGTGGAAGCGTTTAATGCGGAGATGTCGACCATATACTTTTACCTGGTAGCATGCAGTGCCTGCGTCCAAAGGTACCTGCAAAAGAGTGGAAAAGTCTGTGGAACAGATTGGTTGTAGAATTCGTTTTTCTTGTGGACCTTACGTGCCCGCAGAACGAGCAGATAGAAATTTTTAAATTGCCAAAACGCTTCTATTTTATCTCTTGCTTTCCGTATTCCTTCTTGGTTTCTCTCCCTTTGAAATAGCTGATAACCCACCACTCCCCGCCACACACCCTTTAGTGGAGTGTTGTCAGGGTAAGCGTACGTGTGGATGGAAATATGCGCGCATCCTCAGCCCTTCTCGCCGTGATCGCGGCTGCGGCGACGCATGGAATCGGGTGTCGGAGTGGGTGTGAGAGTCATGATGGGTCGGGCTCGAAAAGTCACTGAAAGGGAGAATGCAATCGGGGGAAGTCAGGTGGCACGACGTCAAGAAGACGATTTCATCTCCGAAAAGGATTCGCTTCGAGATGCCGAATGTTGGGAATTTGAACGCCCGACTCATTCGATGCGATTTCGAGGGATCTAAAGGGTAAGAGTATCTATCGGTGGCTTGAATGCCAAAGGTGGAGGGGATGAAAGTCGTCGGCGGCATGTCCCGGGAGTCGGTTACCCGCCCACGTTTATCGACGCCGCCTCCTCATTTAATCGGAAGGGAAATGTCTTCGCGCATTGATGCAATGCTAGTGCCCGTTGGAGGGTGAATGTACGACCTCATTGCTGTACAGATAGCTTAACACTACAGATAAGATATAATAATCCGGATATGTTGTAGCAATCATGAGCACGTGTTTTATTCTTCGAATCTAATCATACATTTCGTCTACGCAGTATTCTGTGTACTTTCATAAAATCTTGTAAGATTCCAAACATTGTCGGAAACGATTAAAGATAAGGATAGACCGAGTTGGTGGAATACCTGGACGTGGTTTTATCATCCATTGGAGTTGCTTAAGTTCGTTATTTGTCTGTTTTATACGAGGTTGATCATGGTGGTTGGAGAATACAGGCTAGAGAATTCTCGGTATTCGTTTACTCTTCTCAATGTATGTGTTGTTATTAATCTCTATCATACGTGTAGTAGATACGACGACAGATATTGCTTGATACAGCCTTAAATGAATATTGGAGAAAATCTGAGCCGTCCTCTCTCCTCGTGCGTGAAATTAGTCTTAATTTTGCTCGTACTCAGTCTAATCGAGGCTCGCTCCCTTTTCTTTCCCTTCTCCTCTCTACTTTGCGACAAGAAATTGCATCAGTAAGGGCAGTGGTCTCACTCCACTTCCTGTGGCTGATGCTAATTATGGGCTCGAGCTGGGTAACGAGTACGTCCTTAACAAGTGTAATTTCCCACGTTAACGGATGGGGGCATGATTAAAGTATCTGTTATCAGGAGATGTGTGGGAAAACTATTGCGGCCATTGCTGACATGTTCAGTGGTATCTTCTCACTTATTACTTTCAAAGTAGATTGCCTTGTTGTTATTAGCTTATTCGTGATATTCTCGTTTATGATGGACTTCTCTCGGTCTTTTGTCCTCAAGTGATGTGATCACTAGGTTGAAGGCTCCTAAAACTGTAATTTCTGTTAATAACATGTTGTGCAAACAGTTTATCAAGCAAATAATGCTGTTAAAACATCATGTAACAGATAATTATTTATTACGTAATGAGTTTAATTAACATTCAGTATCCCAAAACCTCTCAATGACTCGTAAATATTCTCATTTTACACAAGGCCCGAGACATACTTATTGAAGTCTAATTTGACGGTTTTTGTTTTCAAGGCTATCGGAGTTTTTAAGGTTCCAAATTTCTTAGGCTCCAAGGTTTAGGTACTTGAAGATCTTTGTCGTTAAGTGGTCTTCTGTATTATGTTTGAATCGATTAGGAATGGGAAGTAAAAAGCTTCGCCCTAGATAAGTATAGCTGGTTTTTAAACGGATGTATGTAAAGAGAAGAAATACGTAAATGCGAAGAGATAAGCTGATGGAAGAATTAAATGGAAAGCCGCGTCAAACCAAAAGCAGGATGGCTGACTGATGATGATGTAAAGGTTAGTTAACTTTATTAGAAATTAGCGGGGACATTTGTAGTTTTCGAAGTGAATTCAATTTTACGCAATTGAATGACCAATGCTCTTTTTTCAAGCAATAGTACTTTGTTTGCTTTTACCTTTTGTGGACACAACTGAAAGATCGGAAATGTTTAAAGGAAGTCATTACTATTCAAATTCCGTACATGATATTTGTTCGAGAAATACAAATTTTTATGGAAAGAACGGGCGAGAACTATATAGATTTGATATTGCGTATTTCTGTACTAGTCAAAAATCTGTTTTCCAGCCGTAGTCCATCAAGCGCTTACAGTTTGCCCGTTGTTTATTTGCTGATTCGGTGATGAGGGGCCAGCTTCTTCTTGCGTGCTCCCAAGTTCTGAGACCGAGAAAGCCTCCCAGCCCTTTCCCTTTTTAAGTACCATGATTAACTCATTCGACCCCATATTAATCAAGACTGGTACTGTAATATACTTCATTTTGACGGTATTTTTCGAAATGGCTCACGCGCTAACTTTTTAGCCATATTTTTTGATCGACTGGCCACACCGAACTGTTGGAAAGTGGGTGAATTGAGGCTCTGGCCAATTTGAGCAATATGCCAGGTTTTATGGTGATGTAAGGAAGGTTCACGCGGACGGAGGCTATCCGGAAAAAAAAGGTCATCAAATGTCGTCATAATTTTGACCAGATCTACTCTAGCGTAGAATGTGTGGGGTTTACGCATGCGCCTAGGACCTGGGAGAGTGTGTCTCCCTTGAGTTCGAGCGGGGAGCCTCGTTTCGTCAACGCTCTCGCGCGCGTTTCGTGGCCCTGCCATGTGATTTCGCGCGAGAAAGTGAGTCCCCACCCACAATCCCCCTCGCCCTTTCATGATCGAGCGGATAATCTAGTCATGCCCGCGCACAATGCGACGTTCTGTCTCCTCGAATGGCGTTTCCATTCCGTCCCCGCCGCCCTCCTTTTCCTCCGCCTTAGCAGCCCCCGACCGGAGGGGCCTCCGCCCACGCCCCGTTTCTCCTCCTTGTCTCTCTCTCTCCTTCTCCCTTTCCATATCTCTGCATCTTACCCCTTTAGCTCCCCCTCTTTCTCGCTCCACTTTTTGTTCAACACTCGCTCGGACCGATCCCACGGTCCTCCCCCACACCCGTGGGCTCACGATTCCCTTGACGCCAGCTCTCGTGGTACGCGGCCGTGGCGTGTGTGGAAGGGCCGAAACGTTGATGCGAGTGAGGTTTCGGCGATGCGCATCTCGTGTCTTCGAAGTTCTTGCGCGCGCCGTTCAGTTGCTTTCACAGTTTGTTTTTCATGTCCCTGGCATTTTTTTTAAATTTCCTGCGGTGGTATCTTTTATACGTGAGTGAGCCAGAAGCGAGTTATCTATCTGGCCCACTATTGGTTTTATTTTGCAGGAATATAAGTGATTATTTTTTTTAAGTAGATGTATTTGGATAATAATGTTTATTTGATAACTGTCGAAAACTTTCATGGAGCAAAATAATAATTTCTTGGCACCCTCAGAGTTGATCGCCTTCATAGTTTATTTAAACGAACATTGGTTTCTATTCATCCTCGATTTTAAACTTTCTTGGTGAAAATTTGGTTATATGTAATAGGAGAACGCGTTTCTTCTCGGCTCTTTAGATGGTATAATTTTTTGATGCCCGAGTTATATGGATGGTTAGATTATACGAAGCGTTGTTTTATCTCCCCCTGGACCACATGTGAAGCTTCGAGCGTAGTTGAACTTTGTAGTTATTTGGCACTTACTTAGAGTTGGTCCACGTGTTGAAATTTTGATTGTCGTCGTCAAGTTGAAAAAGACTTGACCTGGCAACACTTAAGCAGCTTAAAACACGTTCTTCATACTGAAGGGCGGATTCATGTGAGGGAATACCGCTCGCATAGTAATAGGTCAAACGACGGGTAAAGTTCACACACAGGGTGAACCTATCCCAATGTACCCCGTGGTACCTTTCCCTACGTCGCCCACTGTTTTCCAGAGGGATGTAACTCCCAGAATATCACGCTGCTTGGAAATGGCTGGACGTGTCCATTCCGGATGAGGCAGAATTGGAATCTCGAGAGCTTCTGCAGCGTGTCGAGCAGATTGATCAAAAAATCATTTACTTCGGTCTTCGTCGTGTGACATAGCATTAGAAGGATGCCGATAGGACTCCCAATACCGTGAATCGTCTGCTGTGAGCTCTTATTGTTTCACTGCAACAATGGGGGCGTTTACTCGGGACCGAAATCGCAATTTTGTACACGAAATTGTTAGATGGAAACGAAAAATGAAATTTAGTGAAAAAATTAATCTTCTAACCATGACCATTCACTCATAAATCAAAAATTAAAATAAGCAAAAGGTGACGCCCACCGAAAATGCTGCTGTGATAACATTGACGTCACTTTCCTCCCGTCCTTGACTGCTCGTATGGGAAGGGGAGGGAGTGGAGGGGGATTCTCGGAAGGTCTGCTCGCACAGATGCTGTCGCAACTGCTCCGATTGGCACAGTCAGCTGTGTGTTTGCGAAAAGGCGAAGTAGCTTCGCGGGCTCAGTTGTGATTGGACGAAGTCGTTATACGTCAGAGGTTGCACCACACCCACTTTTCCGAAATGGTTAAAAACATTAGTTTTTCGACGCCTGTAACTCGAGAAATAATTGACGGATCAGAAAACGGAAAAATACGGGTCTTTTTATTTTACAAACTCTATCATATTCGGCAATTTAAAAAAATGGTAAACGACCCTATTGGGGCGGAGTTGACTGCTGTACGTGGGTAGCTCTCACACGTTCGTCTTCGCAGCTTCAACTGCTTAACCGAACGTCTACCCGCGTCACTCGCCCTCTCTCCCTCCCAACCCACTGCAGTCCTTCCCCGCTCTCAGCCCCCTCGCTCTTCCCCTCGGAGCGTGCATCCATTCATCATCGTCGGAGGCGCCCTGCACCCCTTGCACGCCTTGGTGCGCCGCTTCTCGGAGGGAGAGTGCCCTCGTCGTCCGTCGAGACGCTACAGGAACCGTTCCCACTCCGACTTCGTTCTTTCAAACCGGCTGGATGACTCCCGTTCCCAGCGTTTTCTGTCAGTTTACGATAATGCATTGGGGTGGTGACGACATTTCGCCGCGGTGACAATCACCCAGTGTATGAGGTATACCGTAAATGTCAGGGTTGTCGAGCTACGTTGACGTATTCGTGAACCAACACAATCCTCCCTTTTGCGTAGCGTTACGTCGATCATACGTTGGTATATCGACTCCATCACCCGCAGAAAGAAGGTATTATCGAGCCCATATTCGTTGGTTCCTTTTTAACGTCCATATCGGATGTGGAGAATCAAATAAATGACGACACTAATTTCTCGGGAACTAATATTTAAAATGTAGTTTAGTTTATGCCATTGGCGTTGAGTTCGCGAAATCATGGTCGAATTTTCAATGCAATAGTAATTTATTTAGCATAGTTTTTATAAGCGGTTTACTTCAACGGTTAAAGTTGTTTATCACAAAGAGAAGTTTTTATGCACTGATTAATGAAAGTGTTGTCTTACTGCTGTTTGAGCATTCCTGGAGGCATGTTTTGGTCTAGCTATTTGACAGATTTTGAGTGAAATTTCTCGAAATACTCTGGCTGGATACATATTTTCCACGTTTTGCAGCCCTATTCCATTTCCCAGCCTAATAGTCTTAGTATTAGTACTTCTAGGCTTTTATTAAGAATCTTTCCCGAGATACTTTCATGTTTTTCCACTGGTCAAAAATATTTAGGAGTCATATGTAGAATTCAAAGGATTCGTTTTCGCTCTGGTTTCTCTTGGGACAGAAGACGTTTCACTTCGCCACTTCATTCTCAGCATTAGCCAACAGATATCCTGCAGTTCTTTCTGTTTAACTAAAGATGGTGGGAAACAAAGGAGAGAGAGAGGAAGGACGATTGTCCGTGGCTATATTCATTATCGCGTGCGACGCTAAAATTTAATTGAAGCTAGTAGAAAGAAGCGTTTCTGCACTCCGCGGTACCCCTAAATAATTAAGTGAAATCAATCTTCTTTCAACTTCTCGACTCAAATTTAAGGGGAAATTTAATAAAGGCAGGTACCAAGCCAAGATAATGTCAGAAATTCTAGAGTATCTAAAAGCGAATGATGGAGCCTTTTAATTTACCCATTGCTGAGTCATTATTCCTCGTGTAAATTGGGATATTTTTAAGTGGGTGTCATTTAATAAGTCATTATAGATCAGGCAGATAACGGAAGGGCGTGTTTTCAAAATCTTTGCAGCATTATTGCAGTTTTTTCAAGAGTTTCTTTCACCTGTTGCTTTTAAGGGTGAACAAAAAGTGTGGTGCTGTGGTTTGTGGTTGTTTTTTCTTTAACTTAAACTTTTGATACAGAAATAATTGTCGAAACTGGGCGTATTAAAAATGTGGTTATGTCCATCGTCAAATAACTCGGTCGATATGCGAGAAACGCAAACCTCAGTTAGATGACTATGAAACGAGGATTCCTGAGCGAATGTCCGCATTCCTTTCTTCCTTTCGTGGTGTATTAATCTGGACATATTAGGAAGAGGAAGGCCTTTATGAAGTGGTCACGAAGAGGAACCCCAGAGAGTGACCTACAACAGCTTCTATGGAAAACTTTCATATCGCCTATGTATGAATTAAATAAAATACGATGCGGTTAGAAAGAGTCCTTGGGAATAATCGCTGATTAACCAGTGGAAGGAGGAGAAGAAATGGGATCACCGGGTTATTTGGTGGGCAGTAATTTACTTACATTCTCTCATGAAGGATTTTGGTTGGGCTCTGGCCTATTAGTTTTAGGAAGAACCTCACTTGCGGTACCTAGACTGCTTTTCATTATATATCCTTTGCTTCTATAGTAACCTTTTTTGTTCATATGGATCGATCAGGGTATCCTTGACCCAAGTTTCGGAATGTTATAAGATCCTGATTGTATTGACTCTACTCACCAGTTCAGAGGTCAGGTGAAACTTTTTAATCTCTTGTGTACTGCGGGCGTCGATTGTCCTAAATTTTGAAGTTTAACACGGCAATATACGTAATGGCATGGAAGCTTTTAGGTCTTGTCTACTCCATGAATTGCATCATCATCATTGGTCAACAATTCTAGGATTGGTTTGACGCAGCCCTCCACTCGATTCTTCTATCGGCCAACCTCTTCGTATTGACGGAACTCCTCTCTTTTACATCCTTCACAACCTGTTCCATATACCTCATACGAGGCCTGCCTTTTCCATTCTTCCCATTCACTTTTCCCTCGGCGATTGTCTTCATCAGGCCATCGTGCCTTAATATGTGGCTTAAGATAAACTGCATACCTTCTGTTAATTAGGTACCAGCCTTACTTCATGTAGTTTTGAAAAGAACAGAATTTGATTTTACGTTCTTGAAACTATATACCTGTAACTAGAATGTAATCAAAAAGTCAAAATTGTGTCGCTTTCCTGGAGAAATGTTGACTTGTTTTTTTTTTAGTTTATTGTGGGAAAGATAGATAGAGCAAGAATAAATGTGAATTGCTTAAATTCATCGATATTCATTAGGGCAGCTGGAGGTTAATTAGTTGACAGCTTTGTTTTTTTTTAACGTCTCGGCCGGTGAAGGGGAAAGCGCGGTGAATTAATAAATCACGGCATTAAACGAGGAGGGGAGGTTTAAAAGTTTTTGCGAGCGTGTGACAGGATGGGAGTAAGATATGCGTGACAGCTTCTGACAGGTCCGACTGCGGTCCTTCTCTATCTTTATTTCTTTGACTGTCCAGTCTTTTGTTTATTTTGTCCGCGATCGCTTAAATAGATTAACGAGAGAAAACGCCTCTCCGAGACCTCGTTGCGAGCGGGCAAACTGTCTGTGGAAAGGAGAAAGGTAGATGCATTATAAGTTATACTTCCATGTGTGTAGTTCTGGGATGATAATCCTTTCCAATTAGTCTTATTTCCTTTAGGCCTCTTAAGATATTAATCCACCTTTCTTCTGGATTTAATGTCTAAGAAGCCAAAAAAATACTGCCATAAATTAATTTTCTGCATCTGATCCTTGAAATATATGACGCCTGGTTGGGCATTTACAGTAAACAAATATACCATTGATATTATATGTGTATAGTAGTACCATGACTGTAAATCAGCGCCGTGACCGCCCTGCGCACGCTTTTTCGCGAGCACATCATGTGATCTCCTGCCAAGTCCGTCCTCCCCTCGCGCCTCTTCATTTGCAATTAAAATCTCGATTTCTCTAATCCGTCGGCATCACCTCCCCAGAGGGTCCATCGCGAATGGGAGTGACGGCTTTGAAAGGGAAAAGTAGTTCCCGCGGGCCGATGTTTGTTGCGCGGGAATCGTTCGCCCTGAGAAATATTAAGGCAGGGAAGCAAGGGAAAAAAAGAAGAAACCTTTCGGCCGCGATCTCGATCGCCGTTTTACTTTCCATCATCCGACCCTCGCACTCACGAGCGTGATATCTTGCGAGCGGACTGACGATCCCACTCGCCCCGACTCCCGTTCGTTCCCGCCACTCTCCTCCCTCTCTCTTAATTGGGGTGGATTCGGCGATGCGTCCGATGACCGAGAATAGGTACCTCGCCGCTTCCCGCCATCGGGAGCCGATCCAGCCGAGAAGACTCCCGGGGCACTTTTTCCGTAATTGCTCTCCGGTAGAAAGTCTTTAGCCGCCTTCTTCCACCCTCCCTTGCGTCACGAATCGTGAGATCCACTCCTCCCCCGCTCCTCTTCTCTCTCGATCCGCGCTGGCCTGTGGAGGCATTATTTTTTGTCGAGCGTCGGAATTGGATGCGAGAACCACGAAGGGCAGCTTCCCAAACGCAGTGGCGCTGCCGTGTCCTCAGAGAGCGTAGCGGTCTCCCGAGAGAAGAGCAGACTCTGACAAGGTTGGGTTTCTTCTCGACGTATTCTTAATTACCCCAGTTGCGCTCGAAAAGTGGTTGCTGTCGAGTCAATCCATGAGTTCCACTCTGTTTCGATCGGCGTGTTCAGCGTGTAAAAGCAGGATCGTTCAATGTTTCACAGTTAATTTTTCGAGGGGTAATTGCTCTAAGAATCCAGTGGATGCCATTTTCATTCATGGCGGATCGTCTGAAAAAATTCTCTCTGTTATTTAGCTTTAAATTTGGCACTCGTCACGTCATGTTGCCTCTCCGAGATCCCTTGCTCTGACAACTCAAGAAATAATTTTAATGCTGAGGTAGTCTGGGCAATTGCATTAATTTAATCGTTCATTCGAGAGCTATCTGTATTTCTATGATTAATGTTAGTTGCTCGAATAACGTTGGTTTCTTTTTCTTTTTAGATACCTCCTATGAAAAAGCCTGCAGTGGAAGTCGAAGAGGCAGTGCGCCGGCGACGCCTGTTCTTGGTACACGCGCTCTGGAGCTTACACCGTCTCGAATAGTGGTAAGTTTGGAGTATTTATAGCAGCTAGTCTACGTAATGTAGCATTTAAAGTACAAGCCCCATTCCTTGGCCTATATAATTGGCAATTAATGGCGGAAAATTCTTTGAAGCCACGGAGCTCATATTGCTTTATCATACATTTTTTTAGAATACTCGTTGAAACTACTAATTTTGGCCTGATTTTTCTTGGGAGTGGGACTATTTTCACTTTCGCTGCTTCCGAAATTTGATGTTCTGATTATAAATGCACCGTTTTCATTAATTTGATTTAATCAGTTGTGTTTATGAAACAACTAAAAATTAATATGCATTTTACTGACAGAAACCAGCAACTAATGTAATTATTAAATTATTTTTCTTCACAGAACTTCTTCTCGAAGAGGTCATTCCGATCGAACCCTTTGAAGCGCACAAAAAGTGTTACCAAGCTCGAAAGAAAAAGGATACCAGACAATATTCCAGCTGACAGGTAAATGGATATTTTTCCCATTTCCTTGTTGTCCTAGATTCCACAACATACCTCCAGTTTTCTAAGTTGTTTATGCCTTCGTTCTTGAAAATCCTAACAGTCATAGGTTTTGACCAATGGGCCTTGAAGTTTTTATGCAGTAAAATGTTTGGGTTAGAGATAGGTTTTTCTCACCCTCAACAGTGTTTTTAACACATTTTTGATAAGGCTTAATACTCTTGTTTGTGGTTCACAAACATTGCATAAATAGTTTGCATATTCATCTCAATACCTCTGTAAAAAGCGCTTTTACTTACGTAATGCCGTATTTGTGCCATTTCCTTCAGTGTTCGGAGTGGTTGCTCAGGCTTGGGTGGTGGGTCATCGTCGTCATCGTCCTCCTCTGGTGGGATTGCTCCTCGACTCAGGTCGTCTCGATCACACGAATCTCTTCTCTCTGGCCACCCTCACAACTCTATGCTGATGATGCATACCCTGGACCTTGGCTTGGGCCTTCTGGTCCCCTCGGCTGTGAGTGGCAACGGGTCTGCTGGCGGCCAGGTGCCAGCGAGTGGAGTGGAGATTAAACCTCTTCATGCATCTGTGCTTGGCAGGGAACACTGCTTTCAGGTAAAAGGAATTGTCAATCATTTGTTAAGTGCATTCCATTTTTTTTAACTTTGTGTTTGAGATTATTTTTAGCTTGGTTTCATATGCCTTCAAAGGTAGAATCTCTGTCTCACCAAATTGCTTCAGATTTGGTGTAAGTCCTGAATTAGGATTAGAATTCCCCTGCACTCAAGCTTATCTGGGTGAATTCCTTTTTATTTAAGGTTGCTGCTCTCAAAGATTAAAAATGAGTTATTAATCAGTACTATGTGGTCTTCGGTTTCATGTTGTATTGAAATTCTAATGGACTGTAATTGAATTTAATTTTGAAATTTAAATTGGAATACTTTTATTATCTTCTTAGTCTATTTTGGTGTGTGAACTTGCACAGGTTCACCCAATTCTTCATAAATATTCTGTTAATAGTTTTATTCTCCATAGGGTATATGTTCCCTTGTGCTTTTATCGAACTGACCATGTTGTTTTTTCTGTAGGTGACATTACCTGGAGCGCAAGGGAACCCAAAATACTTCTCGTGTGGTACAGCCGAAGAAAGAGACAAATGGGTATATAGGTGAGCACTTTTAATTCTCATGTTAGAAAAATCTGCATTTATATTAAGATAACTTAGGGAAATAATTAATTACATAGAAATTTTTGTAGTATGTAGCATCCTCCAATCATTCTTCTGGATTTACGCTATACACACTATCATTTGTTTGTTCCGTAATAGTCACCCTTCATATGTATAATTTAGAATTGATAATTCCTAATGATGGCACGAGATAATTCCATTTAAATTCATTTTATTTATATTTCATCTAGTCTCAGAAAAGCTGTGCAACCTGACAGGGAAAATGTCCGGAGGACGGACAATTCTCTAAAAATTTGGATACTGGAGGCCAAAGGTGTTGCAAATAAGAAAAGGTAACTAAAATTTTCAATTGTCCATGTTTAGTTTTAATTCCTTCAATTTTTAATATTCTTTGAAGTCTGTTATTATATTGTAAAGTAATTTGAATCATTTGAACTGAAATCAGTTTCGCATTCCATGTTTCCTGTATTTTAGTCCACTAATCGTTGACTTTGACTATTCCACAGATACTTCTGTGAAGTTTGTTTGGATAAAACTATGTATGCCAGGACATCTGGCAAGCAAAAAGGAGAAATGTGCTTCTGGGGTGAACACTTTGACTTTCAAGGCTTGCCAACGGTCAACATTCTCAATGTGCATCTCTATAGGGAAGCTGATAAGAAGAAAAAGAGGGACAAAAGTGTTCTAATAGGTGAGATACATATACATGTACATATATCAATTATTCCCAATAGGTATCTGTGGATTTTCTTTTAATGGAATGATATGTTTCTAATTCTGATGTTAGTAAATCTTTGCACCATAATATCATATTATTTTTAATTATTGCTGTTTCAAATATTGTATAACTTAGTAATCCACTTATCCCGGCATTCATAGTTTTAGTGAGTATGTACTGAACAACTGGAAATTCCATCCTATGCTAAGGATGGAATCTATTACATCAGACTTTAAATAATTAGAACATATCACAGCTACACAAATCTCTTCAGTTTTATGATGAGAGCTGTTAATTGCCTGTGAAATTAATTATAGGATTATCAAAATGAATAATATAAATAATATACCTGTATAAACTTTTCTTTATTTATCCAGGAACTGTGAGTATACCTATCCATGATGTGACATCTCGCTACCTCATTGAGAAGTGGTATCCAGTCTTGTCTGAGAAGGCTGTCAACAGTGGAGCATCTGGGGTCATGCATTCAGCTTCTGGAACAATGCTCTCTACATCAGCCTACACATCATCATACTCTTCCAGCTCATCTACCAAAGAGCTTCCTGCTCTTAGGGTGAAGTGTCGATTCCAGTCAGTTGACATTCTCCCTCTTTCTGTCTATCAGGAGTTCTTGGAGGTGAGTCTTTGGTCTCTAATTGCCTTTAGTGATTGTTATTAATTTTTTGTAAGCAGCAGAATAGGGCTTTGTAATTAGGTTTTCTCATATCTGTAGGTATTAGCATTGTCAGCATTAGAAAAAAATATTTTCACAGCTAGATCAAGGAATGTCTCTTATTCAAATAGAATGATGGAAATTAATTACTGATGTAAGAAGGACATCACTTACATGATCCAGTTGGGCACTAAATAAGGCTCCTGGGGAAAGATTTATTGTTGGCAGTTATTTCTGTTCTTTTGGTTTTGTTGATTTTGAACAGTATATTTCCCTTACATGTCTCTGATTGGTTGTGTTTTGTCTCCTCCCAGCAATACTTTACAGCAATAGATTTACAAAATTCAGTATTGATCAATTCCTTAAACTCTTATGTTCAACGTAACTGCAGTTGTTTGCTTGTTTAATTGGCTGTTGAAATGATATTGGCACATATTCCCAAAAATGTCTTGTTACGCAATCATTATAAAACATAAACTCAATGAGTTCTTGATCTGTTTTTGTAATATGTATGCACTTCCATAGGTCTCTTTACCATCAGTCCAGTATTCCCCTGGTTAGAATGAGTACTTCCCTTGACTTTTTTAACCTAACTCTTTTAAATAATGGTTTAAATTGGATCTTATATAGTATATATAATCTTATATGATAGGTCTTTGGACAAATATTCCAATTAAGACAATTAAATGAGTTTATATAAAATTATCATTTTCTGCCAAAGTAGTTTTGACGAAAAGCATTTTATTATTAAAATATAAGCATTTAAAATTCCACAAATTCGTGTCTCATAAAAACGTAATTCACATTGCTACCATCTTGAATGATGTCAGGTACTGCTACGTGATCATGGTGCGGATATGTCTATGCGAAGTTTCAAGCATTCAGGAGATTACAATTGAAACATCTCGAATGAATACCCATTTTTCAATATGCTGAAGCACTACGTAAAATATTATGTTGTGCCAAAATGCAATGACACCAACGGTAATGCCTCCAATGAGTTTTATTCTTTAAGTAGCCAAAATAGGATTATTATGGGTGTAAAAAGAAGTGCCAGTAAAAGGCTGTTAATGTGCTTATAATCGAATGTGTACATTTTTGAGCGTGGATTTTCCTTGAGAGATTTTCATTTAGCATAAGCATAAATAATATTGACTCACATTTTCCAATTTAAAAGAGAAATTTTCATTCATGATAATATCCATTGTCCTGTGTATGGTATGCAATGTTTCCTCCAGGAGGTTCAAAGGAAGTCACCCTGATTTTTATACATGTATTTTATTTTAAATTTGATTGTCAGATTTGGTCTGAAAATTACTCTCAACAGTTTTCAGTGATACATTTCTAGTAAGCTAATTTCAAGCTATCCCACTTAGATTTCACTCAAATTTTACTTTTATTTTCTGTATTTCTTTGGCAATAATGGTTTCTTTCTTCTCATTTTTCTTTGCCTCTTTTCATAAATAATCATTGATAGTAAATACTTATTTAGCTCAGCCGTATTACATAGTATGTACCTAAACTGAGTAGCATCTTAATGTTGGGGAATAAAATACCTATATTCTTCTTTCATTAAATATTTTCTCATCAGTGAAATTTTTGTGATGATATGTATGCCAATTTCCATTTTAGTACCTGAAGAGCGAATACAGCACTGTCTGTGAAGCTCTGGAACCTGTTGTTGGAGTGCGTGCAAAGGAGGACATAGCAACGGCATTAGTGAATGTTATGCAGAGGGAAGGACTCGCACGGGACTTCCTTGCTGACCTAGTCATGATGGACATTCATAGAGTTGGTGAGTCTTATGCTTATGAAATTAATCTTGTTTTACGGTGTAAATATTTATTTTATTTTTTTGACCATGAGGATCTAGGCTAAAGACTGGGTTCTGACTCTGCTTTAGGGTTTTTTGAGAGTAAAGCAGTTAGGTACATGACTGTGACTGATGGCTTATCAATGTATTTGGAAAGGGAAGCATCTGTTAGTTTTTAAGCTCCAAGTATGGTAAATTATTGAAAGGGGAGGATCTGATTGAAAAACAACCATAGATTTAACCACTCACTATTGCATATTTGCAGCTATAAATTTTTATCAGAATGATGTCTTTAAATCAACAACCATAGATTTAACCACTCACTATTGCATATTTTCAGCTATAAATTTTTATCAGAATGATGTCTTTTAATCTAACCGTTGAAATATTTCTTCCAAATAGATGATGAGCGGCTTACATTTCGAGGGAACTCACTTGCAACCAAGGCAATGGAGGCATATCTTAAACTAACTGGAGATCGGTATCTCTTAGAGACTCTTGGCGATGTGGTTGGTGCCATGGTTAATGGAGGGAGTGGAGGCACATTAGCAACAGCTGGTCTGGGGGGTGATTGTGAGGTGGACCCTCTTAAAGTGTGCAGTGTTGCCATGCTTCATCGACAGCAGGCTAACCTGAGAGCTGCGGTTCAGGCAGTTTGGACACGTATTTTATCATCGCACAATACTTTCCCAATGTAAGTATAATAGAACTCTCAACAACGGAGTATACCTGTAGATGAATGAATATTCAACTTTTGTTGCTTGTGGATTTTGAATTCAATGCTTGAAATTGTGTTTTATGTGTGCACTTATAGCTGGTTACATCTAATATGTTGGCAATATAAAATGTGGCATTCAGAGTAGAAAAACGTAGCTGCATATTGATGGCATTCACTGTAAAATTATTGAAATAATTATCTTTTTTTGATGCTGATCATTCTCATTGTCAAGAGAGCTTTGAAAATTCATTAATTAAAATGCTGTCATTTGTTCAGATGAACTGTCTTGGGAACACTTGGGACTTGCTTTAATTGGAAATGCCAGTAATTTTTGGTCTTAATCTTAATTCTGCTTCCTCTAAAATAACAAATGCTAGTAGGCATTTACTATGAATTGCAGTGGGTGTATTTATTGAAGTTTATGAAAATATTTTTATTCTCTTTTTAGTGAACTGCGTAATTGCTTCCGAACACTCAGACAGAGACTCTCAGCCGACAACCGAGAAGATCTCAGTGATCATCTTATATCAGCCTCTATCTTCTTACGCTTCCTCTGCCCTGCAATTCTTAGTCCTAGTCTTTTCAACATCACTCATGGTGAGTTATCTACTTTGCATTATTTAGTCATGTGGAACATAAAATTTATTGTAGTTCATGTTGCAGTATGTATTTGCCTCCTATTGAAATACATAAAATTTTCATTTATAGAATATCCAAATGAAAAGGCGGCCAGGAATCTTACGTTAGTGGCCAAGTCCTTGCAAACATTGGCAAACTTCACACGTTTTCAAGGCAAAGAAAATTTCATGGAATTCATGAATGATTTCCTTGAAAGAGAAGCTCCTGCCATGAAGACATTTTTGCATAACATTTCTGTAAGTTTAGTGTTTGTGTTTTTAGAATTTCAATGAGATCGTGCTGGCTCTATATTACTTAATGAAGTTTTTACAGTTGTCGTTTTGAATTTTTTTAAATAATCTAATTGATTGAATACCTACCGTTTTCAGAGTCCTCCAACCAAAGAGAATCAGACTCCTGAGTTTGATGGATATATAGACTTGGGGAAGCAGTTAAGCATCCTTGAAGCTTTGCTTACTGAGTGTATAGACAAAATTCCAGGACAGGTAGGTTCTTTTCATTTTCTTGAGTGTTACGTTATTGTGGTGTACTTGAGGTACTGTATTTGGTGGCATATAAGACAGCATATAGGACATACTATTTCAGTAGGGAATGTTTCTGAGGACAAAGTTTGTAAATCACGCATGGTTTGTATATGTTCATATACTTGTCCTGATAAATCTCGTTGGATATCTCAAACCTCCTTTGATATCAAATAAGCTAGCCAAACTAAATATACCTAGCTGATCATAGTGAAGAGATACATTAATATCCATTACAACTGGAGAATTCTTCCTGTTAATCATAAAGGCTGAACCTTCACATTTAAGATCGTGGGATCATATTTTTAGTTTTAATTTCTGAATAAAGGTGAGGCGTATATGCCATCAAATATGGAAATTAATCCCCTCAAAGTCTGTGTGTTTGATCATTATCCTAGTCTGCTTTTGCTTATGTAAAATATTTCAATTGGAAAATTTAAAAATGTTAACTTAGTGGTATTTCATGGTAGGGAAATGGCCATTGTGTAATTGGTTGTGTTGTCAAATTTTATACCTGAGAATTCAATTTGGTTGCTGAAAAGAATCCTAAGTTGTTATCTACATTTAATGCAAGAGGAAAAAATTTTATGCATGAGTGTCTGTTTTTCATCTTTAGTATAACAATACAGCATATTGAGCTCTTCCATTTGCTTTGTTTAGCCATGGAATAATTTCATATTAATAATATCTGTACAAATCATGCGTACAGCTATAAATTTTTATCATTGACATAGTTGACCCTTCAGCTTATATCTGTCATCTCATGTTTGTTTTGACATTTTTTTTCATTTTTAGTGGCCTTCTGAATTGGCCAGACTTCAGGGAATCCTTAGAAGGATACATGAAGCACAAGCTGAGCCATCAGGTCTTCCACCTGCCATGCAACAACAGCAGCAGTGCACTTCACCCACACCAGTCACGTCTGTTGCAGTTAGCCAAACAACAAATCACCAACAGTCGGTGACTTCACATCAGCATGGATGGTCCAACAACAATAACAACAATGGTGGTGAAAATAATGGAAATGAGAACATGTCACATGGTGGCACCAGAGGCAATGAAGGGGAACAGAACTCTTACCAATCGCTACAGAGAAACATATTTAGGTAACTTCTTTCTTACAGTTTTCTTCTGTCTATGAAGCAGCATAGTATGTAGTGTTTTGATTAGTTGCAAGGAATATTATTGCCAAGCCAGGTGAAACATTTTCTTCTTGTTCCATTGTCTGAGAGACATTTTAGCAGATAAAGGAGTTAAAAATTTCCTTTCATGTAATCAAGATCCTGGTTCTTTGTTATTCTGGCAAATTTTTCAGATGGTTTCATTATTCTACACAAAAATTCTTTTATTTTCATTTGTTAGTTATTTCAAGATTTATTTTTCATAAATTTTTTAATAGCAATGTTGAAAGCAGCTTTGACATCTTCTTGTGTCCTGCCCATGATGGGACGATGATAATACTCAGAGAACATATTGCATTTTATTCTTACCCTGGCTGTTTTTCCTTTTCAGGTTCAATGATCCTACTGTTAGTCGATCTAATGATGCCACATCGAATCTTCAGAGGTCACCAGTTGCACGAGCAGCAACTCTTCCCCGAAATGCATACTTACAGGGTTTGGGGTCCGCTCCTCACCAGCAAAAAGTGTTGGTTCTAAATGAGAGGTACCAGGGGTCTGGTGAAAACGAGTATGGGCACCAAGGTGGATATAATGGAATAATGCACAGTAATTCCGGTCATCATCTGAGTAGCATGGGGAACCTGCTGAACCCATCTCAGGCCCAGAGCATTAATTCTGCAAAGCCTGCTGCACCACTCACTACTTTTGTACCTAATCAGAACCATAGACAAGGGGTGATGGACCCAGTTATGGACACTCACCAGACTTCTGTGCAGTCAGTTGCGCAGATTGCACCTACTCAGCACCGGCACTTCACACGTCAGAACCATGTTGTGGTACAGGGTGCTGCTGTGAATGGCATCTCAGCAGCAGAGCAAAAGATGGCTTATGTGGGAATTACTCAACACAATGGAATAGGTGAGTGTTTTGGTCTTTTTATCCTATTTTTTTCGTCATAGCTCTTTATTCTTGATGTAAACAAACCACTTTAAACTAATCATTCACTAGTCTTAAAAACAATTTTTTATTCAGCTTTAGCAGCTATCCTTTGCTCTGTCTCTATTTCATTTAGAATACCTACATACATGCATTAAATTAAACCCAAATGGTTTATTTATTTTATCAAAGATAAAATATAATCCTGTACACAGTGTTTAATGGTTATTTTCAACCTTTTGCGGTCCAACGTCGAGGCTGGCTCGACAGGCCTAGCTCTAGCAGCAGGTCCAACGTCGAATTGAGCTCGACATCAGATGGCGCTGCGATTATGCGCATTTTATGTAAGGTGCTGCTATCTTATGTCACTTTTGTGAACTTCTAGTACCTTATGAAGCCTTTTCACCTATTTTGCAAATAGTATTTCTTTCGGCTACTACTTGAATTCCACAAAAAAAATTGGACCGCAAAGGGTTAATTCATTATCATTTTTGTTGTTTCTAAAATTTCATTTAGGCTGTTTAATTTGGTATTTCAATTTTGTAACCATTAATCACCGGCATGATTTCTTCTCCCAAGGTCCAAGCACAAAGCCTACCAATGGCCTGCAAGCACCAATGGATCATGTTCCAAGTCGGTTGAGGCATGCTGCTCGAACGCAGCACCAACATCGTCACTGCTGCTGTTGCTGTGCAACATCTCGCAATGGGGGAGTTGGAGTTGCCGAGTGTGCAGCTGGAAGGAATTGTAATGGTATTGATGCGAGTGGATCCCGGTCGCATGTCTGTCGCTGCAATGAAGATGAAGAAGATGATGAGGATTACAGGGGGAACTCGAGGGTCCATTTGGTTGAGGACGAGGTGGGAGAAGGTGATGACGAGGAAGAGGAGGAGGAGGAAGACGGCAATACTCAGGGGAGTCAAATATCAATATCACAGCTCTCTAATGTGGCGTCATCTGGATACCAGAGTTTTGCTTATAGTCAAAGCTCAAGTCCAGTGGATCCTGGAATTGTGGTGAATGGTATGCAGAATCAACAAACTGCGGCAACATTGTCAAACAACAATAACAACAACAATGGGGATATCATTAAGGTGAGTGGTGTTAATTTAAATCTCTTAAAAATTTAATTTAAACTCATCATGATCATCAGTACTACAATTGTTTAATTTCCATCCTCACGTCCCAATCTTTGCAATTATTCTGATAGTAACATAAACAAACATGTTTTGAAATAGCCACAATACAGCTTTGAAGTAAGCATGATTCTTGCAACAATCACTCCAAGTGCTTCATTCATGTGACTGAAATAAGTTATGCTCCCCAAATCACTTTGCAGTATTCGTAGTTCTCGAAAGTTAATTACTGGTAGATAACTTTAATGACTGTGAATCTGCTATGAATTTTTTGTTGATTTAAAATAATAATTTTCTTGATCATAATGTGCACTTTTAATATTATTTAATCTAATTATGGGATGGAAACATCTTGGATATTTCCTGCAATGTCTCAATTAGCAGTCTACTTGAGAATACTGCTCAACCTGTTGACCATTAGTCATGAATTCCTTTTAGATGACCATAACAAATGGTGATGACAGTGCAGCTGTTGCCAGTGGACTGGGTATTCCTGGCTCAAGGCAGCCGATACAAAGGTCAGCATCATCGCACCAACCTCTGGCATTTGCCAATCCCATGTACCGCATGGGCCACGAAAGCTGCGTGGGCCGAAATGGTCCTGTACCCACTTCTGCTGCTGCAAGTAGAGGGCATCGTAGGAGGTCAATATCTTCCTCATCATCATCTTCTCCTGCCACCCCCACACCACCTGCTGGGAGGCGCCACATTCCTCAGCACCAGCCACCACCTCAGGTGAGATAGGCTTTTTATCAAATTGTTGTTGGACATGAATATAATAGTTCTAGTCATGTAATTTGAATCCCATTATCCTATTTTTACGATTTAAGAAAGTGTAGTGGGTTGATGAGAAAATAAGGTATCTTTGAAATGAATAAACAGTAAATATTGGGTGATTTATTCAGGGAGAAAAATCATCATGATTTGCCACTGGTGTTCTCTAATGTTACACATGTAGTCATGATTTAGCATGATCAGCCATTGATTTATGTGTATTTCATTGTTTTGCTTTCTCATCCAGTTAGGTCCCTATGAATATAATACAATATAACTTCTGTAAATTATAGTACTTAAAGTATGCTGCACTGTTTTTACAGTGTATAAACCAAAAATGTTGTATCTCAGCATCATTCGAACTGTGATGGATATCTATCAAAATAAATTAATTACAATCATTTTAAAAACTCAAAAAATTATAATACAGTTTATTCATGTCGTTCATTTTAAAGTTTCCCCAATGATGCTTATTGTGAACTGTCTGTTCTCTTGTTGTATCTAATTGACATTATTCAGTTAGAAACTCAGTTTAAAAGCTTTCAAGAGCAGTGAGTTGAAAACCTAAGCTTAACCATTCATCTTGTGACCATTTTGGAAAGGTGCAGGGCATTGCATAATGCACAATTACAGTTTGTCAATTTCTAATTTGTCAGTAGCTGATGCTAAATTTAAATTATGAAGTCATTTTGGGAAAAATTGTGCAAAAATTCAGGACTCCATGGTTTGCTGCTTACATTTTTATATTACCATCTTGCCTGTGCATGGAAGGTTCAGTCTATATTATGTGTTTATATATATTTGTTTATTATATGTTTGATGGGAACATTGATTTTGACACATTGTCATTGTTTGCTTTCACTCAGATTGCTCCTCACCAGCATCACCATCCACATCACGTGAACCACAATCCAGGTGGCACTCGTGCTCCGAGGACCAACCCCCAGTGCTCTGTGCGCCCTACTTGGAGACCTCAGCACATGGTTTCCCTCAGCACTCCGAACCCACAGAACTCAGTCTCATCCTCTCTCTCTGGTCTGGCTCTCCGAGGATCCCCTTATGCCTCTCGAGGTGAGTCTCCTCTGTAAACTGTTGCACATTCACAAATGTAAGGCGTACACATTGCCTTTAATTACTCAAACTCTGCTTCACCCATGTAAAATGTAAGAATTAAGAAGAAACTAATATTTATTCGTAAAAATTATCATAGAAGCTAAGGTATTCAAATTTGTTGCCATGTTTATTTTGAGAAAAATTGTGAAATGTAAGAAAACCAAATAAGCTGATTCCTTTTGACTAGATTCCTTTTAATTTTGGTGCTTACAATTAATAAAACGGCAGTCAGCATTAGGTGGATGTTGATAGATTTCCATTTAAAAAACATTTCTGCTACTCTGGTCCAAATATCGGTAAACAGTTTTATAATATTGGACCTCACCAGTGATTGAAGTAAAGTTTTTAGTTTTAAGGATTGCACAATCTTTATGTTGGTTTTATCAAGGAAATCATTATAATGGATCACCAATATTTGATCCATTGATTGACTTTTGATGCAGTTAATGTAAGCACTGCTGTATTGGTTACCATATGCGTAAATGAGTGTGAAAGCTGACCTTATTTTATCATGTATACAGTGGAAAATATTTTGGATTTGGACCAACATGAAGTTTAGTGTCCTATGGTCGGAAAATTTGACATTTGAGAAATAAGGATAGAATACTTGATCTTTGAGGAAGAAGTAATGCAGGTTGGAGATAATGTTTAGGAGGAGACTTCAGAAGGTTAGCTGGATAGAGAGGAATGTTGAACAAAGAATTTTTTGTTATGTTGGGC
The DNA here is from genome assembly GCA_933228895.1 of Platycnemis pennipes. Lineage (NCBI taxonomy): Eukaryota > Metazoa > Arthropoda > Insecta > Odonata > Platycnemididae > Platycnemis > Platycnemis pennipes. Next base: position 123,746,112 of record OW121848.1, read on the forward strand.
AATGAAAGGAGTTTTATGGAATAAATTCAAAGGCAACAGAAAAAATGGCAGAAGAAAGTATGGAAAGATTCTTGAAAGCAGTGATAGGGGGAACTCCTATGGGTAAGAGAGGATGAGAGGGGAAATGAATTACAATTTAAAACAGATTGAGGCAAGGTTGGAAATGTGAATAGTTTTATAGGATTATAATGGTGGACATTATTTATGTCAGATGACAGGGATGATAGCTGGGTAAGGTGGGGGCAATCAGAACTCTCCAATAAGCTACCTACCAATGAGTGAAGTTAGTAGAAACTTGCTATGTTGATCAACTCTTGAAGATGCATTGAAAACCCACAAGGAGCAAATATGGATGTAGCCTTTGCTGACTCAATTATGTATTGTGTGCTGCTGGCACCACGAAACTTGATGCTTTTAAATCAGCTCACCTTTTACCGAGTTCATAAACTATATTTTTTTTCCTTGAATGAATGGAAGAGCATTCTTGTCCTCTTTTCTTAGTTTTACCTGATTTAATATCTGTTATCTCTTTTAGGGGTAGTTTTAAGACTTCTGATTGGTTTTCATGGTTTATAACCGAAAGCTATTATTTTAAGTGATAGTTCAGTACATCTCAGTTCAGCATTAAAAGAGTACTTTCACGACGGTTCTCCCATTGTCAAAATATTTTTCCAGGCATTATAAATTGAGGTCTTATTTGTCTTTGTATTAACCCTCCCCAGTTTTCATTTTCTAGTGGGCCATTTTCCCTGCACCCCACCATTTCAGTGTTAGTTCACTAGTGATTGGCTTCTTGAGAAATGCAGTGCAGCTGAAATAATTGGGTTAAAATATAATGCTGTAAACCCTGCAAAAACTCGAGAGTTATCTCGTTGCTGTGTATGCAGCTGCAATATATATTTCAGCTCTAGTTTAATGTCCATTGTACTTGAATCAATGTTTAAATAACTGTGTTTTTTTGTTGTTACAGAACTGTCATTGCAGACACACGCTCAGCTTTGTTGTAGCATGAAAAGCAGGCAGCGGGAAGGGGTGGCCCATGATGGAGACGGCCTCTCAGACTCTTCCGAAGAAATGGAGGAGGGTGATGGGGTTCCATTCCATGCTCAGAGACCTGCTGGCAACAGTAGCAGGACTCTCATAAATTCTGGTTTAGCTTCAAGGGATCTTAAAAGTGTGTCAGAGGTTAGTACTAGTTGCAAAAAGGGGTTCTTAATAGGTTTAGAGTCAATGCCTAAGATGTTTCAATTGGATGGATATTAAACATACTGGTATTGTTATTCAAAGTATCAACTCGGGCCAATATTTTTGGTCATATACTATTATGTTGCTTTTAAATTGAAACCTTGCCATCTCTACCTCATATTCTAATAGTCCCATTAGTGGGGAATACATTTTTCCTTTCTACTACCTTAGTGGGGAACAATGTAGTTAAATTGTAGAATATGTGGATATATCCACGCTCCCCACTGCGTGAATAACAAAGAATGGTGAATGTTTATGCTCTCCTTATCTAAGAGGTTAACTACATTCAACCATTGCTTTCATTTCCAATCAACAGTACGAGCGTGAAATAGAACATTTGCGTTCGAGTGTGGAATCTCTGCGTGCACAACTGGAGGAATCTCAACGACAGATGTCATGGTCCAGTGCCAATGGCTGCTCATCAAAGACAGGGAGTGTGACCAGTGGAGGGACTCTTGCCGGGGATGACACAGCGGACTCAGAAAGTGGTAGTGGCAGGAGAATAGGGGAGGGGGACATTGGAGACAATACCACAGCATGGAGAAATGGTGTTGAGGAGGATACTTCTAGGGTTATGCCACCCGAGAGCCTTGATGACTCATTGCCTGATGACCAGCATATGAGAGGAATCATATCCAGGTGAGATATGCTGTTATTGCATGCTGTTGCCAATGATAGTGGGAGTATTTGGCTGGTTTTTGAGATTCCTATCCTGTTAATTTGACATGTTACCCAGGTAATGTTATGCATACCTATAAACATGAAATTTACATATTGACTGTTGAAGGCCTAAAAACGAAATCGAGACTGCACAAAAGCGATTAAAATTTTGTTTTGCTGTTTTTAACGTGTACTGTGTTTATACTTGTTAATTATTGTAAAAACATTAATTAATGATTCACGACAATGTTTTTGTTTTGTTATACAATCATTTCCAGGTGGTGCTAAAAGGTATTTATGTAGGTAGTTTAAAAAAAACGAACAGATGGTTCAGCTAATATTAATAATGCCATTGAGATTATGTATTACCAACTTAACATTATCTAATATGTCAGCCTTTCTTACTTTTCCTACTCACCTAACGCTAATATTGTATATCCTGCCTACGTTTCTGTACCTGTAATGATGCCACCTTATTGATAATAAAATAGTAAGACGGCTGCTTATATAGGACTCTTCATTGGCATCATTGTACTCGTGATTAGTAACTTTAAAAGACTAATACTGCACTGATTTCTGCCCTTGTAATGTTTCCCCGATATCTGTTTCACGGGCAAAAATAAGTACGGCCGATATACATAAGCATGATTGATAGTCTTTTCATGCTAGGCGAGATAAATTACACTTATATTGCTTCAGTAGTTATCACTTAGAACCTATTAACAGCGTACAGGGAATAGAGTGATTGAAACGGTGATCGAGGTGATGAGAACCTAACAGTTCTGTCAATTGAATGTATGGGAACTCACTTGTTATAATTGCTGTAGGGTACTCAAAAATACATGGTTAACAAAATATTTAACACATATGTATTCGTCTTACACTGACTTCAGTTCTGAATTGACAGCTACATCATTTTAAACGATATTAATGCCTTCATAAGAATACAGCAACATTCGTAGACCATTCAAATGCATCCAAATTACTTTTTAACAGGATAATTTCGTTGGAAACATCAAATTTCTCATTTAAATCAAAAATACAGATGTATTGCAGCAAAAAATATATCAAATTTCCATATGTATATCTGATGCATGCACACATCAATTTTACATACATAAATTAGATGTATTTTAGAAGAAATTTAAATGACCGCCATATTCATGATTCACTCACTTCAATTCGTAATTGACAGCCTACGTCAATTTAAACAGTATTAAGGTCTTCATAAGAAAACAGCTGCATTCGTAGGCCATGCAAATGCATCCAGATTACGTATTAACAGGATAATTTAGTTGGAAACATTGAATTTCTCATTTAAATCGAAAATACAGATGTATTCCAGCAAAAAATACATTAGATTTCCATATGTATTCCACTGAATTTATACATATGCATATATACATTTGAATATATACATGGAAAATACATGACTTTTCCATATGTATATCCAAATGCGTGCTATAGGGGTTTTCAATTTCATTGAAGTTAAGCAAAACCCCTTCCAGTTCATTTTCAATCTGGTTAACTAAGAGATGGCGGGTTAAGACCTTATCCTGCTGCCATGGAGACCTGCAAAACTTACTTCTAGTAGGTTTAGTGTTGTTCACTTTTTTCATTTAGAAATTGAGAATTATCTTCAATAGATGCTCATAATTTAATAGTATTGTTATTTAATTCAGCTGTGGAAGAGAATATTTATAGAATATAAATGCTTGATGAAAAATTTACAACCATTAATAGAGAAGCCGCAGAGATACCCTTTGATATGAGGATAGTACTTCTGGGGTGACTATGCAGAATAGCTGAGCATTGTAGCATGTATTTGTAAACATCCTCATTATTTTTAATCATGCTGTAAAAATGTATTTAATGACTAATTAAAAGACTTTTTTTTGCTACTATGCATGCATGAAGACTGGAAAAAAATTCCAGAAATTTTCTAAGAATTGTTTATTTAAATAGCTAGCTTTTTATAATATCGTAGTAGGTACTATATAAACTTTCATATGCATTTCAGGCTTGTTTGTGTAGAAGAGGAGCTTCGGAAAGAGCAAAGGAAAACAGCTGAGGCCCTGGTACGCAAGCAACGTGTGATAGAAGCACAGGAGATGAAGATTCGTGCTCTTGATACTGCCAACAATCGTCTTTTAGCTGCTCTCACACATCTCCGAGATCGTCATAATGGCAACTTGAGCGGAATCACCAATGGAACAACTTCACCTTCAGCATCCAGGTCTCCCACTCCCTCTGGAGCCTTACCTCTGGAAACAGAGAGGGAAATGTGTGCACAGGCCAGACTTCTTGCTGAGCTGTCCGAGCTCAAAAGTAGTTCTTGCTGATCTTCAATTTTGATGAGACTGCGCGAGGATCAACTTTTCTGGTGAATCTATTAGAATTTTAGCTTCCCTTGAATGAACCATTAGTCCCTTGCTTTGAAGCCTCATCTAAAGTTCTAGGGCAATCAGAGAGTGAATGCTGTGAATTATACAGGCAACAAAAGTTGCAGAAAGGTGATCAAATATGTATTTTTTTGGTGAAATGACCCAGTATATCTTTGAAACTCACCATTAATTAGTGATTAGTGATTTCCAAGAAGACTGCTATATCCTTCTATCATAGCTTATACACAAAATGAACAAATTAATGCAGCTATCTTTGTGCTTATTGAGATGACCATTCCATTGGCTGACTCCACTCATATTGAGCTGATTAAGAATCAGGATCTAATCTGGGTGAAGTGTAAGTGACAACTTCCTTGACCCTGTCTCTCTTCTACTGTCTTCTATAGGCATAGCACAGTTGCACAAATAAATGTGTTTCCAGCACTCTCTTGGTACATAAACATAAACATTATCTTTATTTTTATGCTGTGTTAAGAGTTGCATTTAGTGGGATACATACGAGATAGAGGTTGCAATTTACTTTGATGGACATCTCAGAATGAGAAGCTCACATTCAGCTGGCTGTTGTTGAGTTACCAATGCAATCTTTCAGCAGCCCATTCAATTATGATAGAAGTAAAATTTGCAGCACTCATGCCAAGCACAGGATTCTTCAAAGTGTCTTTTGTGTGTGTTTTTGTCCCTTTTGTCTTGCATTTTGTGCTCTGTGTTAAGATTATAAGCAAGAGCAGTAGTGAAATTCAAAGGTTAAAGTGATAGAGAACCTAACTTAATTGATTTATTATGACTTTATATTTAATACTGCTGTTTGCAATAATCAGTCAGATTTTGTGTACATGTGTGTGTGGCATGTGAGTGTAACTGTTATAGTTGTATGTTTGTAAGTGTGAATTTCAATAGTATTCTTTCTATAGATAAATCTGATTGCCTTGTTACCATTCTATTTCACCTCTATTATTGTATATCACTTGATCACTGCTTTCCATAGTATTTAGAGCTTCTGTTGTTGCACAGACAAGGAGATTGATCTCTAACAAGTATAATTTTAATTCATAGGTACAATTTATTACCCTAATTAACACCCTTCTCTACCAAAGATTAGTGCTATGATTTAAGTATTTTCTCTGAATATCAGAAACAGTTTATGTAAAAAATGAATGGGAAATGCCATTTCTTTTGTATTATTTTAAAATGATATGACAGGCAGTTAAAGTATTCTAGAGATGCTTAATTTCTCGTGTCAGAAATTGTTTTATTAATATTTTTGTTCTGAAATTATATCATCTTTGACCAAATGATCTGTAAATTTAAACCTCATGTGTATGTGTACTGTAGATGTAAATAAATGTAAAATTATGCTTTGAACAATGTATACAGTATTAAAGGTATGTATTATTTACTTTGTCTTTTCTTTTAATGGTACAGTGTATGATTATAATATAAATTAATACAAATGTCATCGGTCAAGGTATCTCTTGGCTATCACTGATATTTTCCTGCCATGAGCTCATTGGGTGCAATCTCTTGACTGTACTTGTTGATTGTAAGTTCATTTCTTGAGACATGGTGAGGTGGCGAAGACAATCGTGAATGGGAAGAATGGCAAAGGAAGGCCTTGCATCATGGGCGTAGCCACGGTGGGGCAGGGTGGGGCGCTTGCTTCCCCCCCCCCCCCCCCCCCCTGGCTCATTAGCCATATGAAAAATTACAGGTCAACTAGCTGAAGGTGCCCGTTGACATTTAGCGAGAGGGAGAAATATAATAAATTCAAATTGTGTGAAGAAATCTTAATACTATTCATGAAGGAGCAAAAACAAACTTGTGTTATGGAACATTTACTTATTTTCGCCCCCCTCCCACCCCATCGGAGGACATCCTGGCTATGCTACTGCCTTGCATGATATACATAGAGCAAGTGGTGAAGGATGTAAAAGAAAAGAATTATGTGAATATGAAGAGGTTGATGGATAGAAGATTCCAGTAGAGCGGCTACAAAACAATCTTAGGATTGTTGACCGATGAATGATGATTGTGAGTTGATTGGTATTTTCAGTTTCTCGGTAACAATTTGGTATTTTCAGGATCTTACCCAGGCCATAGAGCTTTCCAGAAACACCTACTGGTCGTCAATGACTTATGAAGAGCCTACACTGAAATGTGTTATGCTATTACATAGCCTTGAGAATAAGGGTTTCTGTAACACCTGAATTGTGGAAGGTTGCAATTATGCATCAAAAAGGAGAATGGGGAAATGAAAGTCAATGAATAAAAAAGCCCTTTATTGGGAGAATAATAAAGTCATAAATAATAAATACATTGCCGGTAATAGGTGACTAAATAATATTAACTGATCTGATAGAAGAAATTTATTATAACTAGTTCACTACACTCTATCCACATTAGGTATGCAAACATTATTTTTCTTGCCTTCTACATTACAATCTTGAGGGTTTTCGAGGAAAGATGAGAGGGGCATGAGGGGGAAGAGTTGGTTGAGGATGCAAGGGGGTCTGGTGAAGAGGGCAGCAGATGTGTCACAGTGGGGGTGAGGGAGGGAAGGAGAAGGGAGTGGTAGGAATGTGTGGTGTAGGTGGGTCTTTACTTGTAGGGAGTAACTGCAGGATGCCTAGGAGGGGGGAATGAATCGAGAATAAGTGGTTGTTATTGTTTTTTTCTTTTCTCTATACTCAGGTAAGTAGTTCCAAGATACTAAAAATGAATATGTTGCTGTGTAATGAAACTCATTGTAAAAATAAGTATTAAAACAGTGGATCCCTGCATATTACTTGATAACCTATTAAAACCTGGATTTCCACACGCTATTGGCTGCATCCATGTACTGTGTATTGTCATTAACATTATGATGCAGTAAATTTATAAAGTCTAAGTAATCATGTTGTGTATTAATAATAAAATACTGGAAAAAAAACCAGGCAGGAATATGAATGGGAATAATACAAAGGTCAGGAAATTATTTCATGTCATCCAAAGTAATTCACATGTCCATAAATGGAAATGGGTAATATTATTTTTACAAGAGGAAAAATAAAATTGCATGTGCATATTCATGCAAATTATTTTGACTGCACGTCTTCATCCATATGGAGTCTAGGCTGCAGTTTGAATTAGCCTATCTCGAAATGTCTATCCATCAAACTTTCCAAGTTCAAGAGCTTTTTCTTTCATGTTCATTGCATCGTTGCATCTTGGAATCTTTCGTTATCAGTAATTGCATGAAGTAAGTATAACAGTATTAGTGATTATGTTAGAAAATCTAACTCTCTCGACTTAAAAATTCCCCTCTTTCTAATTTCCAATGCCCCCCTTACACAATTGGAATTCAGCTGTCCCTAAATCAGTTGGGTATCTGGGGTTGATGTGAAGGCCTGTACCTTATATCATGACCAAAAACCCTGTCAAACAATGAATTTTTTAATCCTATACCTTCCCTGAAGGTCTCGGGCAAAATCTGCAAGTATTGGTTGAAATCCTAAGTTGGTGGCCTGCTACAAACCATAGGCTGGCCAGCCTGGAATGGGTGGATTCCCTTGAATATTGTCCCTGCAATCTGTATGCTGTCGTGGAAGTAGTGAGCATCTATCGTTCTGGTACATGATTTTTGGACATCACAAGTTCTGTGCCCTTGACTGATTCCTGTTTATGTAAATACCACGAATAGAACAGACACAAAGTGCTTTTGTCTGTTAAGAATTGCTTTTTCCAAATGGAAGGGTTTGATTTACTACTCTTTATAATTTCACATAATTTAGTTTCATTCAGCATTGTTGCATGTAGTTGAGAAGGAAACACCAATGTAACACTCTGATTGGTGCTTGGAAGCCCTAAACAGTGTAACACCTTAAACTTAGAGGGATGATTAAAATGGAATTATGTTTTGGAAGAGTTATGAACTTTGGCCAGGAATAATATTTCCAGGGTAGGATCACAGTTCGTCGCATGGCATGGAGAAGTGTGTAGCGAAGAGTTCCTCTTCACCCTGTGAAAACTGTCAGGACTATAGTTCTGTCAGATTTCTTCAGTTCTAATGAATTATCTGTCATTTCATCATCCCTAAATTGTCATCACTGTCAATACTGACCAAGGGTAGCTTTTGCATTCCTTCACCTGGTCCCTAAATCTCTGCTTCACTGAAATTTAGTCAGGGTGGCGATCGTCAGGGAAAACCGGAAAAACCTGGAATTGTCAGGTATTTAACGTAACAGCCAGAGAGAAACTGGGATAGGAAATTCTCGCTATTTTTCTACCATTACGTTTAGGGCAATCTTTCCCTCCCTTTATTTCACCAAAACATTCCACCAACTAAAACTAATGTCCGTCGCCGAAGTGCATAGAATAAGCCCCGTCAATTTGTTGAACATTCATTTGTGAATCTTAGTCATTTAGTTGTGAATCAGTCGAACAATGTATCCCTTTTGTGTATCCTTAATCAGATAATGTCCTAGTAGTGTTAAAATTCATGATCACCGTGTATTTTGCTCCTACACAAATACAATCAATGTTATCAAAAAATATTATTTATTTTTATTTTTACGGGTCTGAGCCAACGTTAACACTTGATTCCTGCCACTATAAACCACAGGAAGAAATTGGTATGTATTTTAGAGAATTCAGTGGAAAGAATTTCCTGAATTCCTGGCAATATGTTTACTCCGACTATCAGGGCAAATTTACATCTACGTTTACCGTCGCAAATTGTTTATATCCAACAAACGTTATGACAATATTCATCGACATTGTTTATCAATACTTACGAGGAAATCCGTTCATAAATAATACATACATTAATAATTACTAAAAGACAGAAAACCTATTGCGTATTATAACTACGATGCATCCCTTAAAAGTATCCTTGCGTACAAGCAACCAACAATGCCCTCGCGAAAAAATTAACAAATCATATCTTTTAACTTCGATTTTCACATGAATAATCTAATGTGCAATTTTAAATTAATTATTCATAAGAAGCAGCGTTCTTACCCTGAACAATGTTACTTCAATTATCGTTATTGGGATCATGTGAAGGGACGTATTGACTCAATTTTGAATTTCGGGGATGTAGCGAGGGCTTCGAAATTCCCGGCGCTTGTTTCACCGAGAGAGGACAGGTATGTAGGAAAGTAAATTCAAAATTAGGCAATAGATGGCCACTGCAAGAAAGTACACCTCTTGTACAGTTTATGTTATTCATATAGTTTATTTATAGTGATTTTCAGGTCAATAAAGTGTGGATTAAAAAGAACAATAAGTCAGTTAGCGAAACAAATATGTAAAAACCCTTATTCTTTCAAGGTGCGGGTGCCGTGAATAATTAAAATAAGCTCTCACGGTCTGGTATTGCGCAGGTAGTTATGGAGTAGCCCAGACTTGACGATTTTTGTTTGCCGACAGAGCATGATTGGTTCATAGCCTTCGCAATGTCCTTTACTGGTCCGGTGCGGCTGCCATCATGGCCCACCCTTGTAGCTGGCCGTAATTGACGCCGCAAGGCTTTGCATCCATGAAGCCGATCCTGTAAGGTGGCATGGCTCACTCGGCATATAGTAGGTATGCGGTTCTCCGCTCTGTGGGTTAGCTTGAGAGATGGGACTTAAGGGAGGGGGAGTCTGTCGTGGAGATGGCGGCTCCTTTGCAGAGGGATCAGTCGTGGTTGATGGCTGGTACCTCGTGGGCGGGGGGAGTTTCCCGGAGGGGAGGCTCCCCCTCTGCCCTGGGGTGGGAAATTTCTCAGAGGGGGGGGCTATGTCGGTTATTTCTTCACACTCTAATAGTGTCTCAATACTCAAAGAAACACTACTTTCTTATACCATTTCTTCGAAATGAATTTAAGAATGTAAGGTAAGAAACTTGGATTCTTAAAAATTGCCACCTTTCATGCCCACCCCCAGTCCCCCGGGCGCAAGTTCCTCGTCTCTCATTTCCTCTTCATCCTACACATTGATTACTTATATTTAGTCCTTAATTACTCACTTAATTACAAATGCATGCGGGCGGGGGTTCCTCCCTTGCAATCCGATTGTTTTTCCCCACCAAACCATTGCATTTTTATTGCATTATCATTTATATTAATTCCCCTACGTCATGATTAGTCTACATGCTCCTTTCTATTTATTACCTTACGTGTCACGGACCACGCCTACCGCCGACTTCTACCATTCACCCGCATTTTATTTTTCTTCCCATACAAATTCATACCTTTTTCCTGTTATTATCATGAATCGCATAATTATTACACACTTTTCTTTTATGACATGGATTTGTGAAGGACTTCACCATAAAATACAACCTTCATTCTCACCTCCACTCCTCACCGGCAAGGGAACTGCATTCAATATTAACACACGTACAGTTCATTTATTTTTTATTTTCATTTCAAAATATTACAATTCTCATCAACTATTATCACTACATTCCCTATTCATTTCATTATCACTTGCATTACGTCAACAACTGCTGCTGCTGCTTTTCCCACCAAATCACCTCCCAAATCCTGCCTCTTGCTGCCCATCACCTACACTCACCAGCACCTGAAATCTAAACATACTTCTATCAGTCTCAACCATTCATGTGATTTCTATTATCATTACATCACCACCCTTCATGCATTACAATCCCCTCTCTCAACATACAAGCTATCGTTATCCCTTTCTCACAACGTTTTCACCTCAAGCCATTTTAACTCTTTTCAGATTCAACATCTCAGCAGACCACCTATCTCCATCATTACAATATTATATAGGTACTTCCTGCCATTGTATTTCATTTTAAAAATCCATTACACCCTGCAACAACCCAAGTTACCAGTTCCCCAAAACAATGACAAACCAAACCTGCTGGAAAAACTTTTACCACCCCAATACAAAATTTTGCGAGAAGCAATGATATTCTCCCACTCTCTACCACTTACATCACACAGTAATCAATCCATTACAAACTGAAATAATCCACATCTTTCAACCTGCTCCTTTCTTCATTCGTATCCATTTTTTAATACCACTATGTCCAAATGCCATAATTTCCTCAACCTACACAAACAAGAATATAAAGTCAATCCATAATGACAGTCCGTGGATATACTTTCATGCCATGGAACAGGATTCAAGACAATGAGAATCTACTTGCTCTCACTACTTGATCAACTACTTCACCCATTATCAATTGCATACTAAAACTCGTGGCAAAAATGTATCCCGGTCTCCTATTCAGATTCATCTTCCAAAAGATGTTCATTTCCCAAGACAATCTACAATGGAGTATGGGAATGGAACACTACTAATTACTCAATGCTCCCTAAAAGTTGATTTAAGTGTAATGCTCTTATTCTAAGATACTAAAAGAAATACATTACTACATAGTGATCCTATGTTTCCATAATCCTAAAAGCATAGAAAAATACGCAAACGATCTTCAAAATATTTTCTTTATCTTTTAGAATAAATGCTTAACTTCCAATTAATATCAGATTTTTTACAGTACATTCCTAAATCCCACACTTAAATAACATTTGTACACCAGCTTCACTCACCTGGATGTAGGCCAAAAAATAAGAGAAGTTACTGTATGATGACTTTATTAGTCTGTTTTTTTATTATATATAAAATTATATTTTATTATATATATATTAATATTATATATAAAATTAGTTTATATTGAAAATGCACGGAGATACCATTGAAATTTTTTTACCAGAGTTAAATTAGCTACATACTTATGTATCATAATGCTAAACATGGCTTGAAATGAAACAATTCTTCCAAAACTGTAAACTTTTAAGGATTCAATTTATAACATTTCACATTATATAAACAGAAGAAGTATTTAAAACATCCCTTGTATGAGCAACAGTTGCAGGCAGTGCCAAATGGATGGATAGTTGTTGCTGAATACTCTCAGCTGCCTCTCTTCTGTCAGACTTCCTTAGCCATGGCAGAGAACGGAGCTTGCATACAGGCATGAAAATCTAAAAAAAAAGAAATATTACAGAATTGCTTTCATGCAATGCAATGATCAACCATGCATATGGCAAAAAAAAACATTACTCCAAATTATGAAATTACTGAGCTGAGGCCTAAGACATTTTTTCATAATTTTTATAATTTTGGTAAATCTTCCCCCATGTTGCTGCACTCAAAGGTTTAGACAATTTGCAATGACTTGTAAAAACATATAAATTGCATGTTTTAACATTAAAAATTTGAAATTATTTACCACAGGCCAAGTTTTGACATATGGAAGTCCTCAAATATCAGGATTAAAACTGTCTTCTGTCATTAAATTTGTGATTAAATTTGTCATTTGAAAACAAGTCAATATAAAATATCGCATGAATTTAAGAAAACATACCAATCACCTCACCACAATGATTACACAACATCTGACATACATTCAAGTGGAATATATACACAAAATTCAAGAAACCTACTAGTCCCACGGTACACTTCAATTAGAATACAATCCATTACAATACAATGAATTGGCACAAGTCCTGCTATTTTTTTCTACACAATCATCTGACCATACATGAAAACTCATTCCTTGATTCATGATAAAATGCATAAGAGCCAAGTAGACTTAAATTATTGGAAGGATCATGGCAGAATCCTATAGGAAAGCAGAAGAGAGAACCATGAAGAAAAGGAGTTATACAAAGAATCCATAGCTCCCCATCATTGTGACAATGTCAATAGAAATATAAAATGACTAGAAAGGGCTACAAATTTACACAAGACGATCAATAATTGGAGGGGCACTTGGGATGTTCTACTATAGAAGGTTTGAAATTTTCAGAAAATTATATCATGGGAAATATTCTAAGAATCACATATCACATTAGCCTGTTATACTGTTTAGCACATAGTAATCCTAGCAAGCGAATTCCAAGAATGAATTTTTATCCTCCTCCATTTGCGATCATTTGACAAATAGTAGTTTCTATAGTACTTTTCTACAAATTGTTCACTTCATTAATTAATCTTGTAAATAATTAGGACCAAAGACACAAACCCTTGGTTTAAATGAAAATGTATTTACAATTCTGTTATGCATTATCACCTATATCTCTTAATTTCTGGGCTCATTTTCAAGTACAATTCTTTGTTTTCAAATATGGACCAACTTTGATAGTTCTTTGCATAAAAAGAACATATGTAATTCTGGAACACTTAAGAAACCAGCACTTTTGGATTTTCAATGAAAAATACTAAAATTTACTTAAAATCGGGAATTGTAGATGAATTAGCATAGAATAAAACAAGAAAAATATGGTAAAATTGGATTTTATGCAGGTCTTTTGGTTACTTCATATACTTTTTTAAAACTTGAGTCCATACAATATTTGGCCAACAGTGGAATTATATGTTTGGTATACTACAAATTCACGCATTACAAAGCTGACCAGAAAAAAATCTTAAAATGAAAATATATATCTGTCTCCAATGATTTTTCATTTTGCGCATTGGTGATGAAAAGTGACATTAGAAATGGCCTTTAATGGCTTTTCAGCCACAAGCACATTTATGTGAAAGTCCAAACAATTTCAAAAACAAAATTGTCAACATGAAAAAGCAAGAAGTATACTAAAATTTAGGTGAAGTATATCAATTTTAAGTGCCTGATAGCAAGGTCATCAAATCTATTTTGTAACCATATAGGGCACCAAGCCTACAATCACATACAAATGCAGGCTAGTACAGCAGGAAAATAGGCTGTGATACAGATTCTCAGTTGAAACCTACCTAGTGGAAACCTACTCGTCACATGCGGTGGAAAAGTGAAAGCGCTACAGTGAAAACAAAAAGGTACATTCACAGCAGCCTACCGTGCGATCGTATCAGGTATGTTCACAGCAGCGAAAGGGTTAATACATTAGGAACAATTTATACAAGGCTCACACACAAGGTAACAAAATTCCCCCTTCATTCCTGGATTCACTAAGCAAGGTGAAGATTACAACGTGAGAAAACCTTGCAAAAAGGAAGTGAACCAAATTGGAAATGCAAAAAGCAATGCCAATTGTGGACACACCCACTCAATTAACAAAAAAAAATGAATTTCCTGAACCATCATTGCTATTTCGTATCTTCCAGTGGGAATGGCTGACCCCTCAAAGTTGTTACTGACCAAAGGTTAAGGGCTGGAAAAAGGGAACTTTGCCTCATGCTATCTCTTGTTGGGCTGCCATTGCTCCATAACAGTTCAGTAATTCTTAGGTGTCGTGGACCATAATGACATTGTTATTATTACATGAAGGGTCCCTCAAGCATCCACTTCACACCAACAATTCCTACCAATGATAGGAGACTTTACCACTCATCAGTGCTTGTTCCTTGTGAGTCACTTTGTCCCCCACCTTTTCGTAGGAGACCCGGGTCTGCCACAAACTGTTGCCGCTGACTGAAAGAGTTCTCTCCACCTGCTGCTGATCAAGCCACTCACCTCCGTCTCCTTCCCCAGCAACCAGATAGCCTCTTACCCTCCCCTTCACCTCCAGCTGGCCTAAGTACAAATCTGGATTTCAGGGCTGGTCATGTATTCAACTGTGCCCACCGGTGAACTTCCCTTTTCTCCCATTAAACTCTTACACGCTCACATGCTTCGCTTTTCTTTTGCTTTCATCTCACACCCTGTGGAGTTTCAATTAATAATATAAATTGTAAAAAATGACAGGTGGGTGCAATGAACGTTCCTCCTGGTATAATCACCCATGGCCTGATGAATGGTTGGCCATATACCATACTACCAGCATCGGTTCCTCAGAGAGAAGGTGTCCAATCCCAGTGGGGATCCCAGCCTTTCAAGTGGTTGTGTTACGTTTAACACACTATTGAGGCAGGCAATGGAACAACTTATCATTTTAACTCTCCCAAGAACATATTTCCTTAAGCATAAGAAATTAGAATCATGATAATTATGCTGCTCTGTCACAAATGAGGGGGGTGGGGATCATACTCTCCAGTAGGGGAAGCAAAGACTAAAGACATTTTTTCATGAAAACGTTGGCATGGAAATGGTGAGAGCAGCAATTGCAGTAATGAAAAAATCCGAGCAGAGAACGAAAACACTAATAGTTCAGGCATGGAAAGTTAGAACAATGAACGATTTTATTTTAATGATAACTGATGGTTTATGCAATAAATTTTGAGGGTGCTTTTTATGTATATTGCAACAAAATCTGTTCAAAATCAATAAGGTGGTAAATTTATAAATGACACTATTAACTATGAAATATGTTGTCAATTTTTTTAACTCTAGGACATTGGACCTTGCATTATGAATAAAAAGAATTGTTATTGCATATTTATACACACATTAAATTTACCTCTTTTTTTCCACCCTGTCCGGAATATGACTGATACCATCATCTCTTTCATCCACAGTTGGATTAGGGTTTACACCACACCTACAATCGTTAGAGGTGTTTGTAGTTGAAGAATTGGAAGAACACTTCAAATTCATACATTATACTTGATTCACTGGCCCTTGTATGCGCACTGATGTGGCTTATTTCTCACATATTACTTCAGGGCATGACAAAATTTGTAGGGGATGATTTGCTCATCCCTGCATTGCATTCTTCTGTGGGAATAGTGAGAAGAACCATTGGAAGCAACGACAAAGCATAACCTGGAAATGTTAATCACATTTTTTTGTCATTTGACAGAACATAATGTATAGAACTTACAAAATGTCAATTGGATGATTGGAATTGAAAAGATTCAAGTACCTTACGTATATAGAAGTAGCAATGTAGGTCTTAGTGGCATGCAAGTAGTGCATGTAAAGTAACCATCCACTGGCATTAGGTACAATAAGGTGCCATATAACTATTAGCATTAAACCATCTACTAGATTTGGTATTCTGTGTAACTCTGGAAGGATATCCATGAAATTTAAGCCCCCATAAATTTGTTGTAAAAACATACACTTCAAATTCATACATTATACTGGATTTGCCAGCCCTTGTCAGAACTATATCCGCACTTATGAGGCTTTTTTCTCACATATTACTTTAGGGCATGACGAAATTTGTAGGGGAAGATAAACTCATCCCTGCATTGTGTTCTTCTGGGGGAACAGTCAGAAGAGCCATTTGATGTGACAACAACTAAAGCCTAACCTTGAAAAGCTAGGTAAGGTCAGGTAAGTGCGACCTCGTTTCTGGGAGATATTTTCATTTAAAACCAGGTGCACATATGAAACATATTCCACACATTGTGGTCAAACAAGAGCTCACTCATTTGGAATACCAATCCCTTTAGTTTGCTAACCACATGCATATGAATCATATCCTTCATCTCATCTCATAATCCTATTCGGTTGTGAGGAGAGGTTACAGGTTGATATCCTTAGCAGCACCAAATTGAAGGTGTTAGGTAAGTACTCACGTCCTCTTTCTCTGTGGAAATTCTAGAATTTCCACAGAGAAGGAGGATGTCTTGTTAGCTCAACTGGTAGAGCACCTGGCCGGAAATCAGGGGGTCCTGGTTCGAGGACCGGTCAAGGGGAATGATTTTTTTCTCTGTGGAATATCTTGCTAACATGCTCTAGTTTGCTGACGGCATTGCAGTTGTAGCAGAAAGTCAAGAGGACTTGCAAGCATCCCTGACTACAATCGACCAAGTACTTCAAGAATATAATATGATCATTAATAAAAAGAAAAATAAAATCCTAGTGTGCAGAAGAGAGAAGCTGAGGGCAGATATCACAATTGGAGGAGTGAAATTGGAACAAGTGGATAACTCTACCTACCTCGGCAGCACTATAACTTGGGCTGGAAGAAGCTCGACGGACATCAAGCGAAGAATAGCACAAGGTAAGGAGGCGTTTATGAAGAAGAGACAACTGCTATGCTCAAAGAACCTACGGCTGCAAACAAGGAAGCACTTCATCAAAACACTCTAAGGATCAGAGAAATGGAACATTGGGAAAACAGACCAGCAAAGATTTTAAGCCTCCGAAACATGGTGCTGGAGGATAATGTTGAAGATTAAATGGAAGAATCATTTAACGAAGATATCATTGAAAATTTTTCTGGAACAACTTCATTAAGAAAAAAGTTGTTGTCAACGCCTTAAAACTGTACCTGGAATAATACATGAAAGTAATGGCCCAGTCCATATCGATTCAGGCAGGGGCCTTACCTTCATAGTCTCAGATGTTATTGAATTTAACATATGTCAAACTTCAGGACAAAGTAATTAATACGTATATTTTAGTTTTGTCCAAAAAAATTTTTGGCCAGAGATACAGTCCACCGAACATGGGCCCGCGAGCTCTATTTTTCAAATGCAATTTTTGACAAAATACTAAAATGCTCATATCTCAGGAACAGTTCAAGATATTTTGCTCCTTTTTGTTTTATTTGAAAGATAATAATTTTGCGATTAAAATGATATCCTTAATTTGAAAATGTGTGTCCACATTCTCTTGCTGCAATTTTTTTAATTTTATTTTTTTTATTAAAAAAATTGTTTTTCTTAAAAACGCCAATCCTAAAAATTTTTATTTTTTTACTGTTTGTCAGTACCATAGAGTACTACAATCCCTGAAAAGGAGAACTTCCACTTTTTAGTTTAACAGGTTTTATAAATTAATGTAATTTTTTACCTTCCATGGTGAATTTCTTGATTGCAAGTTTTTATAATTTTGTTATTTTAAATCACCAATCTCAAAAAATTTGTACTGTTTGTGATTAAATAAAAACAACAAATGAAACAAAGTTAGGAACTAGTTAAATGTTGATAATTTTTTTTAGATTTTCTTTATTAATAACCTTCCAAATCATTAATGATCTTCTGGAATAATGTGGAAGATTCTAGATGATTCCAAAACGTAACGGAACCTTCTAGAACAATTTGGAAGCTTCCAGATAATTTCAGATCATAATAGAACATACTTCAAAAATCTACAAACTTGCAAATAATTCCAGAATGTAACAAAATACTCTAGAACAATGTGGAAGCTTCCAGATAACTTCCGAAAACCTCTGAGGACAATGTGGAACCTTCCACATAATTAAAGAATATAACAGAACTTTCTAGAACAATCTGAAACTAACCGGAAAATTCTAAATGTTTGACCTAGCATGTAAAAGGGAGGACACATGAACTGACAGTTCAGTTGTCAACAGGCAAACAAAGAGAGTAGTTAAAAAATTTTTTGTTAACACTACCTGTGAAGGTTTTTGAGAATTCTGCTGACTGACTGGGTTGTGGTGTTTGTGGAAAAGTCTATTTGAAATGTCTTCTGACTGGGGCCATAGGAGAGTGAAGTGTGCTGACTATTTTCATATCCATAAAAGAGTGATACATAAGACTAGCAAAAAGACTTCAGGTTGGAAATAAGAGTGCTCATTTTAAGACTCTGTTTCAAAGTGAAAATGTTTCCAGTAATGACTTTTTGTGTTCTAAATGCTTTAACACAATATCAAACATGACAATAAGTGGACAAGAAGCCCCCAATGTTGTGTGTGATGCAGATTTTGTAACTGCTGAGGAAGAACTACATATCCTGAATCAGTCAGCTACAGAGGTTGGTGTTAGTCCTGTTAAGAAACCATGGTCAGTGAAGTCAATTCATGAGATGTATGCATCAAGAAAACACAGAGACATTTCTGGAGCAGTGGGTGAGCATACCAGAACAAAACTGACCAAACACTTCAAAGTAGAAATTCCAACTTCAGAAGAAAATGAACCAAAAGGAGCTTGTGCAACCTGCCAAGAGTTTTTATCAAACATCAGTTCAGCTGTTGAATCATGTGCATCCTACAATGATAAGGTTCAAGTTCTAACAATTATCCCAGTATCCTTTACAAAGAACCAAATTTTGCACCACATTCCATCTGCATCAAAATACATGGTGGACAAGACAAGAAATTTGAGGTCAGCAAAAGGAGTGTTTGGAAAACCAGATCCATATTATGGTCATCCTGTGAATGAAGCAAATGTTCAAATTGCACAGTCATTTTATCTGGAAGATAAGTGGGACTGTTCTCGCCAGAGTGCCAACAAAAAAGACATTATGACTATGACAGTTGCAGGAGAAAAAGTGGTGAAAGTGAAAAGATACATGACCCGCAGCATTAAAGAAACTTTTGCCATGTATAAGAAGGAACATTCAACATTGCATATTGGAAGATCAAAATTTTATGCATTACGACCTAAGTGGGTTGTTCCACATCCACCTAGAGATGTCTGTTTATGTTTGTACTGTGCAAATTTTGAACTGTGTGGTAGCTTTGAAGAACTTACTTGAAGATATGACATATGACACCTTGGTTGGACATGTGAAGTCGTTAGTGGTCTGTGACATAGAACGAGAGATATGTTTGTTTCAGGACTGTGGTGACTGCCCTGGAAAAGGGGGACTCGACTTACAGACACTTGGTCTGGATAGTGTAGCAGATAACTCTTCTGAAGTTACATATGCAACATGGGAAGAAAATAAACTCATTAAGAAAAATGTTGCCATTGATACCTTCTTAGACAAACTTGGGAGGTGGACAGTGAAAGCAGTAACACACCAACATCTGAAGAAAAGAAAAAATTGCAACAAGAACACATTGCAGAAGTGAAGGGATGGGTAGAGGCTGCATGTTTAGTGCTTCACTCTGATTTTGCTGAGAACTGGTCTGTGGTTCTACCACAAGAAGTTCAAGGATATCACTGGAGTAATGACCAAGTTTCAATTTTTACAGGAGTGACATATTTTCAGAACAAGACCACAAGTGTTGCAGTTATAAGTGATGACAGAGGACATGACTCAGCACATGCATTGTTGGCATTACACAAAATTATTCAACCACTGAAATCACAGGTAGAAAAGATCATAATTCTGATGGTGCCCCTAGTCACTTCAAAAACCATTACCAACTATTTTAACTTGCAAAGTCTCTTGTTCCAATGGAGTGGGTATACAGTGCTACTGGACATGGTAAGGGGCCCTGTGATGGTGTAGGAGGCCTGCTGAAGCACCATGCAACAAAACATAATCTTTCCAGCCCAAGTACAGCTGCAATTCAGAATGCAGCTGTTAAGGAATTTACAAGAGTGGTGCAGTCACACACACATCAATAAACCTGATCTTGTTGCCCAAAGAGGAAGTTGAAGAATTCCGCCAGCATAAAATAAAAGAATGGTCGAACCAAACTACCCCTGTGAAAGGAATTCAGAAGACACATGTCTGGACTCAAATTGATGGGCGAACTTATATTGCACGAAATTTAAAGAGCAAGAAAGAAGAAATTTCATTTGTCCAACCAAGATCTCATAAATGCCAAGAGAATATTCAAATTCACGAACTACAAAAAGGAATGTTTGTGGCCTGTGTGTATGACTGTGACTGGTGGATTGCAGAGATTATAGATATTAGTTGTGAGTTAAGTGAAATCATTGTTAACTTTATGCTGCCACATGGACCAACTGCTGGATATAGATTCCCAGATGAAAGACAGCAACACCACCAGTGCTCACTTCCAATTCGCGATGTTTTGAAGATTTTGGGTGCCCCAGTTCCTATTGGTTCAACAGGAAGACATCACTTAATATCAAAGGAAGATACTGATGCGGTTGAACAAATTTTTAGTTCATTAAATTGCTAAATTCAGTTCTAAGCAGAGTGCACAGAAGTATGCTTCGGAACCTGTACATTTTTTAACCTGCACATATATTTTGAAAGCTATTGATGTTTGAAACTTGTGTCTGTTACCCATATTTAAGAAGAAAAAAATGTCAAGGAAGACTAGAGATTTTGATTTTATGTGACCAATATCTGAGAATGTGGTAATGGAAACTGGCTTAATGTTTGGAAATTTTTCGAATTGTTTATAAAACCTGTTAACCCTCCAGCTGGGTATCCCGCGATTTCCACGGGTTATGCAACTGTCCATTCTCTGCGGATCCCGCGATTTCAGCGTGCTCGTGGTTTTTTGTATATCTTGCTCTGCGTATCCCGCGAATTCCCCGTTGGATTCTTCTATCCTATGTGATCCTATGCTTTACTGTAATGATGACGTAGTTCAATGTTTTCAGCAATAGATGGCAGCTATGTCCACTTTTTAACGTCGACTATACACGTGATCTTCGCAATCATGCTCTTCCCATTTCGCACGCATTGAGTAAGCATTTCTTGCCGTTCGCCAGGGTGCAAGGCATTGGAGTTTCTTTTTTTAGTTATTGTATTTTATACAGGTATTTATGGAAGTAAAAGAGGTATGTACTTCTTTATATTTTCTCCTCATACATAGTACATTCGTAATTCAATCGGATAATCGGCTGTTAGATTATTACACTGGTTTCTCAAACTCATTTTTTTAGGGGTTGGAATGGCGTGTGGCAGGAGGAGGAAGACTAGTGACCAATTAATTTCTGAGGTTTTATCAGAGGATTCTGATACAGATTCCATCAACCTCGGAAGTGAGTACAGTACCAGTGGTGGTGATTTGACAGATTCGTGTGAAGATATTGAAGACGAAGATGATTGTGATGAAGAAAGTGTAGAAGATGGCAGGGCTTGGTACCCGGTGAATATGAACAGCATTCCTCCGGCACCTCTCAGATTTCCTTTTCTTTCAAACCCTGGTATGACACTAGATATAAGCCCTGATTTTCGGCCATTGGACTATTTTGAGCTACTCTTCGACCAAAAAATGCTAGAAATTGTTGTCAATGAAACAAACAGGTTTGCTGAACAGCATAAAAGAAAATTTACGTACAAAGAACGGTCACGTTTCAAAAATTGGACACCCACCACAGAAAGAGAAATGAGGCTATTTTTTGCTATTTTGATGCTTCAAGGTGTAATTAAATTACCATCCCAACAATGGTCATTGTCAAAACGCTGAATTCTTCGTGTACCGATTTTTTCTGAACTTATGACCCAGGAAAGGTTCCTCCTGATAATGCATTTCCTTCATTTTTCAAACAATGAAGAAAGCATAGTCAACCATCCAAACCCAAAGTTAGTAAAGTTTTATGAATTGATGGATCACTTGTTAGGCAGATTTCGTGATCTGTACATTCCAAAACAAACTCTCAGTCTGGATGAAAGTTTGGTACTGTTCAAGGGTCGTCTTGGATGGAAAATGTATATTGCCAAGAAAAGGGCTAGATTCGGACTGAAGTTCTTTGTATTACGTGAGTCGGAATCAGGGTATATATGTGATTTTCTGTTGTACACAGGACAGGGTACTGCGTACAATGAAATATATGAAAATTTACCAATAAGTACTAAAACTGTTCTACATTTGATGGACCGTTTCTTAGGTAAAGGATATTGCGTGACTGTAGATAATTGGTATATGTCACCACAACTTGCTGACATACTAATAGAACGAAAAACAGACATTTATGGGACGTTAAATAGTAGAAGAAAAGATCTTCCAGAAGGATTTTGTAAACAGAAGGTAAAGAGGGGAGACATTGTTGCATATCAAAGGGGAAAGGTCATGGTTATGAAATGGCAAGACAAAAACACTGTGTGCCTCATGAGCACAATCCATAACGCTGCCTCAAAAATTACAAAAACCAGAATGGGATTAGATGTAGTCAAGCCAACAGTGGTATGCGATTACAATAACACCATGGGTGGTGTTGATCGTTGTGACCAGGAGCTTTCTTATTATCCGTCTGTTAGAAAGCAGCAAAAAAAATATTATAAGAAGATTTGACATTTTCTTGATCAGGCGGTGTGGAATTCATATGTTTTATACCAAAAAGAATAATCTCATAAATCTCTTCAGTTCATTGAGTTCAGACTTCTACTAATAGAGGACGCAATTGAAAAATATCATGATCCAAATTTCAAGTCACCGAAAGGAAGATCTAGCAAAATTCCATCACCGCTAAGACTAACAGCACGTCATTTCCCAAGACACATACCACCTAATCAGATCAAAAAGGAGCCCAGAAGACAATGTGCAGTATGCTGCTCCAAGAAAGATGAAAATGGTAAACGAAAGCGGAAGGAAACTAGGATTTGGTGTGAAGAATGCAGAGTGGGTCTTTGCCTAGAGCCTTGTTTCATAATTTATCACACTGAAAAAACATTTTGAATTGTCAATTTGATGGAATACAGCTGACTTGTGTTTACTTTATGTATTCAAGTATCTATTTATTTTTTTTGTTCTTGAGAAAAACAATATTGTTTCAACATAAATTTGCTACAAATAAGAATTTGTTAAAATGAAGGTAGCTGAAATTTCATGTGTAATATATTTAGATTGTTTATAAAAATTTATAAACATTAAATTTGTGTAATAGTATCTTCTCTTACACATTAAGTAAATGCATATTTGGTTATACATCAAGGTGCAATATAATGCAAAGTGCGTGCAAGGTACAAGGTACAATTTCATGTGAAATATATTTATATTGTTTATAAAAGTTTATAAACATTTAATTTCTGTAATATTATCTTCTCTTACGCATGACGTAAATGCATATTTGGTTATACATCGAGGTGCAATATAATGCAAGGTGCAAGGCACAATTTCAAGTGCAATATATTATTATTGTTTATAAAAGTTTATAAACATTTAATTTGTGTAATATTATCTTCTCTTACGCATTAAATAAATGGATATTTGGTTATACACCAAGATTCATAAAAACTATAACCTCTTTATAACAATTGAGAAAAAAAACGGAAATAACTCGAATTGAATATGGTTTATGAAATTGTTATTATTATAAAAAATAAGATAGGAAACATAAAAAAGTTATATATTTGTAATCTAAGATTTGTGCCCAACTTATTTCATTGATAAAAAAAATTACATTATTTTTGGCCAGATCATCGAAAAAAATTACCCAGCTGGAGGGTTAAACTGAAAAGTGGAAGTTCTCCTTTTGAGGGATTGTAGTACTCTATGGTGCCAATAAACAGTAAAAAACTAAAAATTTTTAGGATTGGCGTTTTTAAGAAAAACAATTTTTTTAAATAAAAATAAATCAAATAAAAAAATTGCAGCAAGAGAATGTGGACACACATTTTCAAATCAAGAATATCATTTTAATCGCAAAATTATTATCTTTCAAATAAAACAAAAAGGAGCAAAATATCTTGAACCATTCCTGAGATATGAGCATTTTAGTATTTTGTCAAAAAGCGCATTTGAAAAATAGCGCTCGCTGTGACCTGTATCTCGGGCCAAAAATTTTTTTGGACAAAACTATAATATGCGTATTACTTACTTCATCCTGAAGTTTGACATATGTTAAATTCAATAACATCTTGAACTATGAAGGTAAGATTTTTTCTTTGGCTGCCTGAATCGATATGGACTGGGCCAATGTAGATTCCTTGTGATGGAATTAATATGCTGTGATATATCCTAAGATTTTTTATAAGTAATACAGCCTTTATTTTCCATTTGTTTTGATTGCTTATTTTCAACACTACATACAACTTTGAATACAGGTCATAATTAGAAATGTAGGCCTGTCCAATGTATAACTACTCAATGTATTGCTTACATTAAGAAATTATTCCATCAATAGTTAATGAAAATGAATGATAATTTTTAACACTCCAACATTATTTTGTATGGGTGGATACCAGAACAGATTTTATACATGTGTGTTTTTCATATTAAGTGGGTTGTTTAATTTTGTCAAATGATTAAAAAATAAACGCTATAAATAAAACAATAACTATGCGATTGTTTATTACTCCTACGAAAAAGCTAGTAATCAAGAAAGGTGAGGTTAAATTGCTGAACATTTCCAATTCAAGGATATTTGTTAGGTACTTTAAAAGTTTGAGGGGGGTTGAGACATCAGGTTTGGGGGGAGTGAGCCATCAAGCTTGAGGGGAGTGGGCACCTCTGATTAAGAGTAGGTATCGTCGCAATGGTTTCATCTAGATTGACCGAAAATACAAATCATCTCCATCTATCCTTACGGAGGAAGAACTTTTTTAAAGTAAAGTTTTCTTTCGTGGAAAATAACTGGATACAGAGGAACAGCTAAAGTTCCGGTAAAAATTTTCCTGCTTCTTTCCATTTACACCACTTCACCACACTAGAATATGCACATTCCAAAGCTAACATTCCTGATGACTATGACACCTTAATAGTTATTCCACAATATTCCTTGCGTCAAATAAATCCAGCATTAAAATGGTTTCACATTCGAGGATAGAGATAAGGTACTCACGAACACGTTAACAGACGAAGTCCTCTACTTGTACCCTCCCTGGCGCAACAGTCTGTTGGTGCCAAAGTTTCGGTGTCAAAACAAGTTCCACTGCTAACTTCCATCAAACAGGATCAGGAGCTGAGCGGCGTTCACCTGAATAGTCCAAAAGAAAATATTAGCCTTAGACTCATAACATTTTCTCATCCCACTTAGCGCTAAGACCAATGAATACCGCCACACGAATACGATAATGGAGACCGAGACCAATACAAAATTATTTTCACTTCATAATTGAAGTACAAGGCATAATGTAACGATATAGTAAACTATACACTACCAATAAGTGACTCACTACCACTAGGACGTTAGTACCCTCGCGTGTTTACTTGACCCATGCCAATTAGAAGCTGGTATGTCGCACGTCTGTCATTTGGCAAAGACAAAGAACAGCTACTCGCCATTCGCCTGTAATGAAGAAGGAAAGAAGAAATTTTTCATCTGCAGTTTCTACGAAAATATGATTTTCCCATAAAACTACGAATATACATAATAAGAAACATTACAAGTACAAATAACGGAAGTTACGATAATCAAGATGAAAGACCTCTTGTTTGAAAATTCCTTTCAAGCTTCAAGTGTTATTAAAAACGGCACCCAGGCAAGAGAGTAGAAAGGTACTTTGTTTGCCTATGAGAAGAATAATGTGAATTAAGAACTGCGTAAGATAAAAATAACAAAAAAGCTACAGCATTATATTACATGGAAAACTCAATAGAATGATTCTATACGAGCATTAGACTTACCTGTCTGAATTCTCATCTTTCACCTGGCACCCGTTTAGCATTTGACTTAGAATTGCTGCTCGGTATTCACCTGTAATTCGGGCAGGAGATATGAGAAAACGGATAAAGTGACCAACTATGCCTTGCATGAGTCTCATGCAATGAGTAGGTGGCCATCGAATTGCACAACTAAGATACACTATGCTGGTAATAAGAGTTCTCACGGTTCTCGTGTAGAAGTAATATGCTCCACCTCAGCTTTAACTCCTAATTGATCCTAGGTTGAAAAGATAATAACAAAACAACCTTCTCCAGAAGAGAGGATACATTGAAATCATAAGATCTTCATGAATCTGAAAGAGAAAAAGCAACATGTAATTCCTGAACACAAATTCACGTTTCGAAGACAACTAAGTTCGATTAGGAAAATCACGACACCAAGGAAAAAAATCGTGATTGAGAAGCTACTAGCTTGGAGGAAAACCTGGCTCAGCCTCTTTGAGGATTGATCAACGACTGAAATCTATGAGAATTCACTCTCTCGTCGGACTTAATACAGGGGTCCCAGAGCCTCACAGTTCGTCGGCAATGCGTCTCTGCGGCTCGTACACAACGAAAAATACCTCTTTACGTGCGTCGCATTGAGGTAGCACTGACTTGCTGGAGGGGAAGGGGGAAGGAGGGCTTGAGGAGTAGGAGAGATTAGGAAGGGGAGAGGGCACCCTGGTTGCAAGAAAGAAACGTGGAAGGAGAATGGCGGTGACCGATGTCGAATGGGACCTTCTGCCGCTTGGCGGAAGAGGATCGTTATCTACATTCGCCAGTCTCGCTACCAATTCTGCCGGCAACCGCCCCACCTGTTGTGAGGTACAACATACAATTTGCGCGAAACCAAAATGCAGTGGCAACACTGCTTACCGAGGCAGTGGCCAAACGCGAGACAGAACGAGAGGAACACTAACAAAAGAGAGGTTCTTCTAGCATGATAGAGATGTGACACACTGACTTCGGATATTTTTCGGGTTTTTTTACCCGTCTTCCAAACCGCTGACATGAGACTGCTTATTAAGTACGTAGATATGTTCTGTAGGGTTTTGCTGAGGATATTATAGGAGTACGACTGCATTACTACTATTATCATATGCACACTGCATTTTATTTTAAAGTCAAAGACAACCTGTAAGCACGTGAAGTTGTAGTGTGGGCAATTTCTCTGAGAAATTTTCTTTTCTGTACCGAGATTCAGTAAGAGGTGTGCACTGAAATAACTGCCAGGCTACAGTACAATCGTTTACGTGTTGCAATAGAAACACAAACGATCAAGTAATACCCTCACCTTGGTTATTATTTCAGTCTGTATGAAGCACAACGTCACTGCATTTTACCACTTTTAAAACAAGTGTACTCGACCTACGCAAAACATTTACCTACTTTTTCGACTGTGCCTCAATACAAGAACGCCTACAATATGTTTTAATTGTTGCATCGCCTAGAAGATTTCGGAGTTGATCTGAATAGCATTTCTATACCACATCTCATGGAAAGGGGCCAAGTGACGGAATTGGAGGGAACTAAACTTGCAAATATGCAGTTCAATTTTAAGGAACAAATTCAGACTCTTGGGGAACCTTACAAAAGATGCAAATCGAGCGTGATAGGAATGAACTTCTAGTTTGTTACCGACGAGAAAATGAAGTTGGAAAGAATAGGTTGGCAAGAAGGTTCCGGAAGGCCCCTGCCGTGGAGTGCATCTGTTCCCACCGTTCGGTTATTCCACAATAGAAGGAAGACTTCCTATTGAGAAACCGTTCCCAGGCATCCGAAGGTACAAATTTCCACTTTTATGATACTAATTTGGAAAGTTTGGCGGAGAAAATGGAAGCTTTTGAAGATCAAGTACGAAGGCGAGTGTATTTTAGATGCTAAATTATATTGAGAAACATTTTTTCACACGACTATAATCAACTTTCAAATTAGGTCTGCCACAAGGTGGTAACCAACCTCTGCTATCTGATCTGCCAGCACAGAAGTATGGCTTTAGGAAAAAAGGAGACGAAATTGATTTGTTTTCATTTCCTTTCGATTTTCGCAGCACTAATTACTATTTTAATAATTTAAAACTTTCATACTATAAAGGAATGGATAATCGGTAACATATATTGGGCACGAATATGGTGCAAAATATTATCAAAAGTTTTTAAAACTTACTTTCCGATACTTTTCTAGTAGACCGTAAAATAAAGGTAACACAACGACTCTAAGACTTGGGAATGTGAATCATATTTTAATATGTGAAATATTTTCATTTGAAGAAATAAAGAGAGATATAAATAAAATTGTCAACACATCCAAATATTAAATGCGGAACTAATTCCATTGCCCCGCATACCATAATGTATATTTTGATTGATTCCGGAGACTTGCATCATTCATGTGTGTGAAGTAATGTTGATGAAGTGATTACAAACATTATATATACAAAGAAGTGGCCGATTTAAATAACAGGAACGAGAGGAAAATAAGGAATTAGAGTTGATACGGCCTGGAAGGGTATCGTATGTGAAGTTAAACAAAATATCCGTTGAGGTGTGATGAGTGGCGTTCTGCCTTTCCCGTTGTTTTCCCTGCGGGTCAATTCTGTAAATGTCATAGGTGTCATAACTTGGACGGATCCAGGTTTTTTGCCCGATCCGGGTACGGATCCTTGCCAGAGTTTCGGAACTTTATCTTGGTTTCGGATCCTTAGTTTCAGATACAGATAGAATTTCATTCCTTTTCTAATCCTAGATTTTTAATTACTATATAAATACAGCAACAATAGAATTACCAAAAAACAAGTAGGTAAATTTATTGTAGAAAAAAACAACTTCCTATCAAATATGTGGATAATATTTTCCTGGATCAAGATTTACGGATGCCATAACTATATCTTAATTCTAATATAAAGATCACTTTCCTTATCTTATAATTAAGCTATACATTTCTGAAACTTGTACAACTATTCTTTAGAGTGCAGTTAAAAGAAACATAAGTTCATTTTTATTAATAAAGGAATTATTTTCCAATTATTAATCAAATACTTGAATGCTTTCTAATTCTTTTATAGAGAAACAAAAAAATTTTAACGTGGCCAAGAGATCCCATTTATGGAATATGTGGGGATTCTATTTTTAAGACGAAAAAATTATTATGGAATATTTCAAGCTGCTAAACTAGTAATTTTGCAATTATTAGTAATAATAACCTTTAAAAACCTTTAAAATGAAATTTGAGAATTATATACTCCTAAGGAGAGGTTGTGTAACTCTGATCTTGAAATGAGATCAGCCTTTTTTCATGCCACTAGAAGCAACATTTTAAAATGTCTCGGATTTTTTCTCTATTGGCCCTGGTTTTAAAGAAAAAAAGTAGAGTGACATGTGGGGAGCCTGCATTCTCCAAACTCAGGTAAGCCGACAATAGCAGAGTGGGGTAGTGGACTGCAGGTAATGAAGTTCGATTCTTATCACTATTTAAAATTTTTCTTTCAGCCATTGAATCAAAAACTTTATCATCCTTCATTTCCAACGTTTGTGTGTGGATACTGTCTTTTTTGTACTTCTATCGTTTAAAAATTCATTTAAAAATGCATCACTCAAAAATACATCGTAAAGTAACGTAATGACTCCGCGATTTAATTCTGCAATAAAATATTTTTCCAATCATTTCACTTATGACAAATTTTATTATTTTTTTGACATAAATTAATATGAAATTTCTGATAATCTACTTTTTTTAACTTCCTACTTGCATTACCAAGGAATACAGCATGGCCTGTATTCCTAGGCAGTGTTAGGGATCGAACTCGCGACCGGCAGTACACTAGACCTCATTTTTAACAATACACTATCATAGAGTCACGGGTATCTGAATATAGGCGACCCGCGTGAAATTTGGCTTAATTTTTTTCTCGCGCAACCGGGCCTATGAAGAAAAAAGTCAAGACGAGTATTTTTTATTTTGTTTTAACCTTCTTCTCATTTCGTTACCCGAGTTACAAAACCTCTCCTTATCAGTATCTACCATACCTACATTACATTCGCGGGGCGCATCGATCACTAATGTAATCCGCGAAATTTTAAAACCTCCGATCCGGATCTGAATTTACACTATCTTCGGATATGATTTCAGGAGTGAATGAAATGAAAAACCCGTGAATCTTTGGATCCGACCCGACCATCCTTAATTTATGAGTGGTACATTTGTAAATCTAATTTAAACAACAAAAGTATAGTAAAATGAGTATTTAGATGTAATGGTTGGAATCTGAAGATAACATTTTCGATGCAATGACTGAAAGAAAAAATTTAACTGCGATAGGTATCGAACTTAACGCAGTACACCAGCTCTTGCCGTCCGCCTGATCCCGGCGAATGTAGGCTACCCGCGTGACATCCTACGTAATTTCTCGCGATACCGGGGTAATAGGAAAAAAAGTCCTATTTCTTTATTTTGCTTCTAGTTGCACGGGAACATTTTCATCTAATTTCGTGACCTGAGTTACACATCCTCTTCTTCTCAATATCTACCGCACCTACATTCCATTCACGGGGTGCTTCGATCGCTAAGCCGCGAAAATTTAAAATCTACGATCCGGATCTGATTTTACTCCATGTCTTTGGATCCGAAACCGGTACCGAGTAAAATGAAAGATCCGCGGATCTTTGGATCCGATCCGGCCATCACTATAGTCATAACCATTATTCTTATGACGGCCGGCGAAAAGGAGCAATGTCATAGATGTCATCTGTAGATGTCATATGCGTCATAACTTCGCCAACGCCGTCATAGCGTAAGACGGTCGAAATTCTTCATCATAGCCGTCATAAGATCTAAGAATAGGAGCTTTTTTTGTTGAGAACTGTACCTCATGTTTTTTTTGTAAAAAGGGCAGAGATCAAGGTGACAGGTAAAAGCACAGAAATATTGTGATTCAAATTGTGAATCTGCAGTGTGGTAACACGCAAATCTTCCTTGTGTATTTATTATCGATAGAATGGAAGCGCTCTACTTCCTTCCAGAGCTGTTCGAATTCGATGCTAATCGAAGGCAAAGACAAGAACGACGACAATTTCGTCTTATTCGCTGGAAGTTGAGGGACACACACAATCCTTTTGAAATAAGCGGAGAAGATTTTTGAACTCTCTTCCGCATTTCAAAAGGACTGGCTCGCGATCTCACCTGCGCTCAGCCCTAATCTAATAAAAATTAGGTAGACTGGTTTGCCAGTCCATTTTCAGGGTCGTTGCGTGATTTTAACATGTTTATTCCAGTATTTGAAAACTCGATCGCTCTGTGTATAGGGGAGCATGCAACTTTTATCTCTATGCAATGATTTCAGATTCTGACGGCAATAGGATTACTTGAACGTGGAACTTCATTGAGCAACTGTTTGGCTAACATAAGTGAAAAGTACGCAGCCATGTCTGCACTCAGACTGCACTATAAGCTAGAAGTTGCAGCAAAAACAATAATTTCCTGTGCCGTACTGCACAATCTAATGTTGATGCACCGCCTCAACACGCAGGAAGGGAATATCCCACAGCTAGAATTTGTGGAGGAGGTGGTTGACCCTAATATAGGTGGAGAATTCACGGAAGCTGTAATAAGGCAATTATTCACATAAAAGGAATTCATTTTTATATGGATATTCTTAAACGTTTTTACTGTAACACCACTTTAAGGTCTGCATTTTCCATTACGATTGCTTGTCATTGATCTCTTTCAACAATCCTCTGGATCATGGAACAATGACTGTATTCCTATGGCTGAATGACTTACTGAAGCTTGACTAATTGTAAGATAAATCTGACTTCATGAGCTACCCACTTTTAATGCCACTTCAAGTTCTATTCATGCATTCATGTGACATCACCGAGCAGGGCCGGCGACAGGGGGGGGCAAAGGGGGCAAATTCCCAGGGGCCCGGGCCAAAATAAATTAATTGAAATAAGAATTTAAAGTATGAATAAATTTAAATGCCAAAAAGAATAAAAGGTGAAAAAAACGAATGAAGGTAGAGCGTGTGTCAATGTGCAATAGAGAAGTATAACTTTAGCATTGTTGTTGTGGTCATCGAGGGTTTTGGGGTGATGGGGACGATAGAGCGAGAAGTGTGTCGACACTCACCTCCTCCCCTCCCTTTGCCGCGAATATTCGCCACTCAGCGACATCTTGTAACCTGAACGAAAAGAAACCCAATCCCCCCGCCTAAAGTCTATTGTTCACTTGTTAGTGGTCTGTAAATAATCAGTTATTCTACAGTCAAAGTTACAGATTAACAGTAGCAAGCTACACATTCCAGTGTTGTGTCATTGGTTTTGTATACATGAGCGCCCATACAAGAGGATAGGGAGGGACCGCAGCCCCCTAACGAAGCCTCCCAGTAAGGATTGCAATCCCAGAGAGATTTTTCAATTACGGGATCATCATCAAAAGTTAGACAACATTTTCTGGAATTTAGTCCATCTTGTTTAATGCTGGCGATCACTATGACTTTAACACGCGCACCATAAGCTCATTTCCATTTTTCTTATGTATTACAAATGATGACAAATTACTCATTCCAATAAAATGCATTAGACCATGGACTCAGACGTCTAACGTGTTACATTTCATATTCAAGAAAACTTACTCATTAGCGCTGCCTGTTAGCTAGTGTACGTCAATCCCGGAATCCCGGGATTCGTTTATAATAAATCCCGAGATTTAGGGATTGTCATTTCATCCGAGATTGCAATCCTTAACTCCCGGGTAAAATAAAAAAGGGAAGCAAAAGAATATTTTATATTTAAATTTTTTTGAACATATACCTACATATTTCAGAAAGTTATTAATTCTTAAACATGATGTATAATTTATCCTTCTGAAATTTTTCTAAATTTGTTTCCTTGTTTTACTTAAATTAGTTCAAGGCCCATGCACGCACTGTCATGATTTTGTGAGGTTTTTGTTAATAGAAAGGAGAGGAAGGAAAATTTGAACCGATGCACAGTAGGCTGAAATCGAAAAAATTAACAAAATTCCAAAATGGCTTTTTTGGAGATAGAATCATGAAACTTGGTACAAATACTCATAATTGATTGGCAACCATGGAATGGCATGTCATTGATCATGTTCTGTCGCCGTTACCGAGATGCAGGGGCTCAAACATAGCCAAAATTACACCCGACTTCAGTTTTCTACGAAAATCTTCCATTTTAAGTTGAATGTGACGCTGTGGGAGGAATTTGGTC
The DNA here is from genome assembly GCA_933228895.1 of Platycnemis pennipes. Taxonomy (NCBI): domain Eukaryota; kingdom Metazoa; phylum Arthropoda; class Insecta; order Odonata; family Platycnemididae; genus Platycnemis; species Platycnemis pennipes. The sequence goes on from OW121848.1 coordinate 123,779,630, forward strand.
GGATAAAAAACTAGTAGATCTGTTAAAACCACTCTTTTACATTACTGTGCTTAACTTTGGGAGTTTTTTTCCTAAATGTAGGTGATGTTACGTAACAAAATGGCGGATGCTATTTTCACACAAAAATTCATTTTAAGCAGTAAATATCTCGCATGTTAAGTGCCTGTCGAGTGACTCATATTTAATCAATTGTTGATGCATTTTAAAGGTAGATCTGAAAAAGATTGAAAATTCGTTTACGATGCCAATAATTACCTTTGATTTTTCGTACGCGCGTGCGGAGCCGGAGACGTGCACCGGGAGATGGAAATGACGTGACGCAAGTAAGTTTTTTCAAGCCATAAGGAACGTAACGCTTCTTATTCGCCTTTTTAATAGGTGTGCACTGCTATCGATCTCCACTAGCTCTACACGTATAAAATCATGGTGATATAAAAATATTAAGGTCTTAAAGTGCACGCGAAATCGCGTTCAAGGTTTCTCCTCTTAAAAGTAAAATTCTCATTGACACCCTCAAAGCCTTAAAATTCCTGTATTTTTCACAAGAAACATTATTTTATGTTCCAGAGGGACACTATTAAGGACTTCTTTTCGTTTCTATGGCCCTTCGACCCAGCAGTCCAAGCCTTTGACCCTACTAGGAGGTTCATGCAGAAAGGTACATTTTGGACACCGCGGAGCTTTTGGTTGTTCATCGAGAAAATCTACTCAAATCTTTCATTTTCCCTGCGTTACAATATGCATATTCCTGATTTATACATAACATTAGACTTTATTCATCTAGGAAAACTTTAGTTTCTACTTTACTTGAATTATGCACACATCAAGGAAACAAACTATCGAAAATAGCTTAATATTGAGGCACAACAAAATATATTATGTTCGTCAAAACCCTTAACTTACATTATTTTTACCCATTCCCTGCTGTTATGTTTGATTGAGAAAAGTACGTTTTATTGTGACTTTTTATAAAATTTTCAAGTTCAAGTAAGTCCTAGTTTTGATTACTGTAAAATGAAAGTGTAAAGTGTTACACCGTCAAAAATTTTTCATTCTGAAATTGTTTCCCCATCCCATTCCACTGACGTGTTTAATTTAATAAAAAAGGGACAATTTATAGTGAATCAAAAGATATGCATGACAGTGTTCAAGTTTCTTCTGCAGAAAAAGCTGATAATCAGGTTGGTATTAATAGTCTTGGTTATAAAATAACCTGAAAGTTCGCAGATCTGGTTTAAATTGAGTAAGGGGGTTTGCCGGGATTTACGGGGCCCGGACCACTCAGTTGCCAAGGGGCCCGAAATTCCTGTCACCGGGCCTGTCACCGAGATGTGGACATGCACTCATGTGTAACGGGATGTGTATTTCCGTATGCAGTAGCGTAGCAAGGGGCGCGAATTTCCCCCCGCCCCCTGTGTTCTGGCGCCCCTAAACCTGTGAATGTTTCCATTCAAAGTCCAAGTCTCAAATACGTACGTGAATCAATGTCTAATTACCAACAATAAATTCTACGAAGTCTACAGGTTTGGATCATAGTTTATTACGAACAAAATAATACAGTAAAAGTATATAACAGTATGTTAAGTTTAGTAAACTGGTGAATTAATAAATCGGCGCCCCCTAACAAGTTGCCCCCCCTCCCTCCCTCGGCACCCCCTAAAAATTTTCCCGTCCTTCCCCCCGGCGCCACCTAAACCTAAAACCTGGCAAGGTCCGGACCTTGAAACCTGGCTACGCCACTGTCCGTATGGTCTTTCCGTAGGGTCTTTTTCCATAATCAACGAAAGAGGAAATTTCCAAATAATGAAAGCCATTCAGTCGTCGTTCCTTGATTACTACTCTTAGAATGCCGAGACTCACATGTCTTCTAACTTGCAAGGCTGTGAACAAAATAGTTTACATGTTTCCTACGCGAATTTAAGATCACACCACAAATATATACAAAGTAATCTAAAAGCAGAGTGAAAGGGGATTTTAACTGGCCCATCATATTTTCGCTCATGTTTTTTAATCCAATGTGACTGGAGTTGTGGACATATTTCGACCGAATAACAACCAGGTATTTGCAAACGTTGCTCTGAATGAATAAAAAAGCGTCGCGAATAAATATCTCTTTAAAGGAATATAACCACAAAATTTCCTAACAGCGAAAGAAGGAAGATGCATTATAATGTCATCACCCTTATCATCTTCGGTAGCGTTCAAATAACCGCACTCAATGCCATAGTTCGGAGCAACATCATTCAGAGGAAGAAAGGGATGAGAGGGAAGCTTCCCCGCCTTCTGGCTGCTACCAGCAAAGTAAGCAAACACGACTATTATTGTCGACTAAATTGTGCCTGTGTACGATAAGACAGGGAATTGCTTGGCTAAAGTTATTCTACAACCTCTCGAAGAGTTTGTAGTTAAAACACAATACTTGAGGGGACAAGGTCACGGTGGTGCTTCATCAATGAGTAGGAACGTCAACGGTGCACAGGCGTAGGTATGTGCAGGAAACACATAAGACAGCCCTATACGTCCACTGTGCATCTCACAGTCTGAACTTGGCTGTTATCAGTGGATGTTCCGTTCCTGAAATACGAAATTGTTGTGGAAAGGCTACTAAAGGCCGCTTTACACGATACAATTTTTGGTACAATTTCTTGGACAAACGCTTGTATAAACTGTACGAAATTTTATGTTTGTCTGAATGGAATTAGAACAGGTTCTATTTCCCGTTCCGTCATTCAGACAATCGCACAAGCGTTCGTACAATTTACCGCTTTACACGGTACAATTTCCTCATACAAGAGTTTGCACAAGAAATTTTACAAAAAGTTGTATCGTGTAAACCGGCCTTAAGGTATGTGTGTTTTTTAATAGCCCTGAGAAAAATGAAGTCCTAAAAAGAGCCATCGAAGAGAAATATCCTGAATCAAAAGCCATAAAGTTAAAGCAGATGTGTCCGACTCGTAGGGTATAACGTCACGACTCGATTATCCTTCTTGAGGAAATGCTGCCAGCTGTCCATCATGCTTTCGAAGAAATTACAACTTGGGAAACTTAGACGGCGTCATCAACAGTTGAACTTTGGTATGCTATAGTAAGCTTTTCATTTCTAATAAGTCTGCAGGTTCTAGCAAAAGTTTTCTCACTAAGCTTACCACTTTGCCAATCGCTACAATTGGATGATGTAGATCTTTTAGCTGCCATAAACATGGTAACTCGGCTCAAGAACGAAATTCAAAAAATGCGATTGAACGCTAAAACAGAATTTTTGCCTATTTACGAATCAGCTCAAACACTGGCTCAATCGTTCGATTTAAACCTGGGCCTCGATCATGGAGATCTTCATAAGGCGTGCGCTAGCGTTATCGTTATTTTTAGATTTAACTTATTTCAGAGAGAACGTGATCTCCGTTCTTCATTTTTCGCACAGCACTTCATATCGCTTATCACAATCAGTGGAGCGAATTTTACAGACGGTTATTGTTAACCCTACGCTACTCTAGGGGTAAGCGTTAACGATCATAAAGATTGCGATAACGCGAAATATACATCCGTGATTCCACACCTGATTACACCAAGAATATCTGCTAGACAAACCCAGAGGTGTAATGTAAAAGTAGATTCTCCTGAAAATTACTTCAAAACTGCACGTTTTTTCCACTTTTGAATCATTTCACGAGTGAAGTGAAAACTCGTTTCTTGAATCATCAAGATGTGCTTAGCATTTTAATGTGACTGATGCCAACAAAGAACACATATGTAACTAAAGTAGAGGAGGAACAAATGAAAAAGCTGGTTGATGTTTTTGGGTAAGGCTTGCAGTGTTGTGATATGGCAGCTCAACCTTCCTCTATCGTAAATTCTTGGAATGAAATCGGTAGGTAATTGACGTAGTTTCTGCAGGAAATTGTCTGGAAAGTGCCACCCTCATCCGAACATTTACCGTTTTAATAACCCTCTTGAGTACGAGACAAGTTCCAATTAAGATTCAAATCAATTTTGATCCAATTAAGACAGTTGCCACACATTCTTCTAATTCAAATAAAAGATGCTGCAACAGCATTACCAACATATGCAATTTATTTAGAATCAAAACAATGTGAACATTTAGGAAAAAAAAGTTATACTAAATCACAACGGCTTTGAGGAAACTGAAAGGACTTTAACTTTCAACCTAGTACGATCCAAGGTAAAGAATGAAATAGGAATGTTACTCACCTGTTTCATTTTGTAATACCGCCGAGCACTTCACCGTCTTCAGACACCATAAAACATAAAATAGTAATATTGCACTAAAAATACAAATAAACGCCACTTTTTACATTAGATTTTAACAGCAGGTTTAACACTCTCAACCATGAACGTACAATACCAACAACACAAGTAGGTAAACTATTAATTAACACGAGACACACTCCCTGAATACAAGTTCCAAACAAGCCGGGAAACAATTGAGCAACACCTTTCGTTCAAATTTCTTTCGTCCCGGAAAATTTTTTTCGTATGCAAGAGGTCTGTACAACGAGACGGCATTGTATGAACCCTACGGGTATTTCCTCCATGACTACGCTATAGATTTTCGAGTAGTGTGGAATTACTGCCGTTTACTAATGCCCTAAAATTTATAGCTCGATGTCGTTAGCTTTGGTTGTATTCGCCGTCTTTCATCGGAAAATGATCCGTGCTCATATTTAAATTTTGGTAATGGAAGCAGGCATGATTTAACTCCAAATGGCTTTTGGGTGTATTAATTAATATATCATGCAAATACTTGTTTTTATTTTGTATTCTGGCAAATTGAAGAACGGAAGAAGTTATTGAAATGGGAGCGCAGCTACTTTATATTTTACTTAAACTGCCCAACTTTGTCCGTGGCCTGTTGGTCTAGGGGTATGATTCTCGCTTTGGGTGCGAGAGGTCCCGGGTTCAAATCCCGGACAGGCCCAAATTTTTTTCGTAGTTTTGCTCCATATACGATTGAGATTTTAATTGGAATGACCATTAAGTGCATGTAATCCTTTTCTTAAAGTATCTAAGGGAGTAATGATATCGCTAGGACATTTTTTGTATTATTGACACGTATTGCGATTGAATCATCATTCTTGAGAAATTGACCATGTATGGCAGGACAAAATCAAAGTTGATTGCGGGTATTTATGCGAGAGAACTCATTCACGCAATGCATAAATATATCTTGGCCCGAAGTCTCTCTGCCTTCATTGATCGACCTAACTACTTACTACTTTCGATGATCTGGCTATTAAATGCTTCCATGTTAACATGCAGAAGTTGGAAGGCCGTATATATACAGCCATGCTGGCTGGAATTAATTCGTTAGTGATAATAAACTTTACTAAAATATTGACCAGGGTCGTATTTTGCGCCCTTAAAACATTTCTCCAATTACCACTTTGTGGATAAAAATAGGCTTGACCATTATGAATATACATTTCATATTTGCCCTTAGACACTTAGTTGGAGTTAGGATGTGCCGGGTGATAAATGATACAACAGCAGGTTCATTGAACATGTCTATATTCTCCATTGGAGAACCATACCTCCGGAAATTACAGCATTTACAGTCCCTGGAAGTTAGCCGTGGGAGGAGGGGATGGCAGAACAAAACAGTGGAGTGGGGGTTAGCCCAAATGAATATGGTGGCAACTTCAAAATACTTCACAATACATAACTGATATTATTTCAACTCCAGGAGAGATAAATAAGAATTTCCTCAATAACATGCCAATCGCCGTATTCATCGGACGAGCCACGGGATCTTAGGAGACACAAGTCGGAAACCTCAAGTCAATACCACTGATATAATCAATCTGTATTCACAAACTTTTCAAACTCTACTTCCAGCTTGTTAGTTAATTTATCGTTACGTGCTTAAGTTAATTTCACACTATTTTTTCTACTACTACTTTGGCCTTTCTTCAAAATAGCTCAAATTGTTTTACTACAGTAAGAACCTTGTAGTTGCAATTGCCTTGGGCCTTGCACTATTGCTACCAATATTGCCAAGTTGTCATAGTCCTGCAGCAAAGTTGGCAAGGTTTCCTCTCTCCATGCAGGTGTAGTGCAACTTATGCCAAACATGACAATAATGGCAAACTAGCAACTGGCTTGCATCTAGATTGCCAATTTTGGCAAGCCGTACGCTAACCTCATGCAAACTTGCATGCTATTTGCCATCTATTCATGAGATGACTTGCATAGATGTAGGCTGAAGGCCTCAAGGAAGGAAGGATAATAATTACTATCCTATTTGCTTTTTTACACCAAGTCCCTCTGTGACTCATTATACCTTCAGCCTGCTTACATACCATTCAAATTACCAAATATTTTCTTCTCTTTTCTGCACATCCAATATTTTTTCTTCTGGCACACTTTTATACATTCCATTGCCTCGGTATGAGAACATAAATATAGAAGTTCAAATTATCAAGTTTAAATAAGACCCAGTGGGTGATGTGACAACCATGAGATTGAGTGATTTTTAAAATTTTGAATTTGTCATGCAATATTAGACCAGTACCCACGAATATTATATTGGAAGGGTTTGATGGTTCAAAAGTCTGCCCTATTGGTATGGTTAGTTTAAAGTGCTCTTACAATAAGGAGTCAGCATATGAGGATTTTATGATTATCGACGCTACCATCATGTGATGTGCCCAAAATTCGTTTGTTTGGTTTGCCAGGGTGTCTTAATTTAAATCTCATCAAGCGTGTACATAGAGTAACGGATGCAACTAACCCCCAAAGACTTCTTTGTAAAATAAAATATTCAAGTATTTCAAGGCCCCGGTAAGTTTCCTGACCAATGCGAAATTCCTACCAAAGAAATACCCATTCCAATTTGCTATCCTCCTAGTAAATTAGCCAAATGTATGCTTAGACCACTTAAAAATGAACTGGATAGGCTTGTGAGTCGCAAGGCCATTGTCAAGGTAGATAGAATGGATGAGAGGGCATGTGTAAATAGGCTGGTAATTGTGGAGAAGCCAAATAAAACCTAGGGATTATGTCTAGATCCAACTGATTTGAACAAATTGACTGTGAGCAAACCCATATTGCTACCAACAGTGGATGAAATTACAGCCAAGCTTAATGGGAAGAAATTTTATTCAGTCTTTGATAAATCGGAAGGTTTCCATCGCATTGCTCTGGATGAGAAATTATCCTGGAAGTGTTGCTTTGCCACCCCACATGGAGTTTATAGATACTTAGTTTTATCCTTTGAACTTTCCAATGCCCCTGGACTATTTCAGCAGGAGGTGGAAAAATATTTTGATTCCATTGAAAATGTTATTATGTATTTGGTTTCATGATCTCCTGGTTACCGGGGAAGCTGAGGAAATCCATGATAAAGCAGTATCGGAGGTTATTTCCACGGCAAAATATATTAGTGCTAGGTTTAATTCTAACAAGTTGAAGTATAAGTTGAGAGAGGTCAAGTATATTGGCCAACTGTTCAATGACCGTGGCATTAACGTTGATCCCGATAGGGTTACAACTCTCCAGAGTCTTGAATCACCAAAGTCTAAAGAGGAACTTCAACGGATTTTAGGGTCATTCAATTATGTGAGGTGCTATGTTCCAGAAATGGCACAGTTGATGCCACCATTATCTCAGCTATTGAGGCAAGATGTTGAGTTTCAGTGGCTCCCAGTGCATGAAATTTGTTTTGAAGCTCTAAAAAAGGCAGTTCCTAAAGCACCAGCTTTAACCCCCTTTGATTCAAGCAAAAGAATTATTTTGCAGTGTGATGCCTCTAAAAATGGTTTAGGATGCTGTTTCTTTCAACCAAATGAAAATGATTCACTCAGGCTGGTTGCTTGTGTTTCAAGAACCATGAATGACAGCAAGGTAAAGTATAGTCAGTTGGAAAAGGAGCTACTATCCATTTATTATGGAACTAAAAAATTTCATAAATTTATGATGTAAGTAACTGTTGATGTACATACATATCATAAACCGTTGATTTCAATTATGAGTAAGCATGTTTCTAAAATAGGCTCAGTTAGACTTCAGAGGTTGAGAATAAAACTTATGAAATATTCTTTGAATGTGTCTTATGTGCCGGGAAATTTTTTACATTTTGCTGATATGTTATCTAGGAATAGGCTTCATGAAAAATGTCATGATTCAGAGATGCTGGAAATGGTGCATACGATCACCAAACATATGCCAATGAGCGATGAAAGAAAATTAATTCTTCATGCTTAAACTGCCAAAGATAAGGTTCTTGAGTCTATAAGTAAATATTATTCTCAAGGCTGGCCCAACCAAAGGGATATCCCTTCTTACTGTAAACCTTATTTTGATTATAGGGAAGATATATATGTCCAAGAGGAGTTTGTATTACTAGGCGAGAAAATTATTGTTCCCAAGTTACACGATGCAATTTTTGTACAATTTCTTGCAAACACTTGCATAAACTGAACGAAATTGTATGTTTGCCTGAATGGAATTAGAACAGGTTCTATTTCCCGTTCAGTCATTCAGACAATCACACAAGCATTCGTACAATTTGCCACTTTACACAGTACAATTTTCTCATACAGGCATTTGTACGAGAAATTGTACAATATATTGTATTGTGTAAAATGACCTTTAGAGCCTATGTGCTGGATTTAGTTCACAGAGGACACATAAGTACAAGTAAAGCTATTGCCAAGGCTCACCAAATGTTTTATTGTCCCTCTATCGCCAAAGATGTGTCTAAATTTATCTTGTGCAGAATATGAGAAAAATTGAGCCCTCATTGTGGTAAGGAACCCTTAATTACCTAATATAATACCGAAGCTTCCATTTCAGAAAGTTGGTGCTGACATTCTTGAACATGGTGGGAAAAGTTATCTTGTCATTATAGATTATTTTTCATATTGGCTATAATGATGTCCCCTTAAAAGAAAATCATCTAGTGCTGTAATTGATGTTATGTATTCACTAGCCACGGGATTCCTTGTGAACTCATGGCCGACAATATTCCTTTCAAATCATATGAATGTACGCAATCCTATATGAGTAAGAAAATTAGAGTGAGTACACATGCAGTCCTGAGCATCATAGAAGTAATGGCTTGGCAGAAAAGGGAGTAGGACTGGGAAAACAAATTCTGAGAAAAAGTGCAGAGGAATCTGTACACTACCATGAGAATTTATTGGAGCATAATAATGCACCTTTAAGTGGTTTTCCATTCTCCCCATCCCAGCTACTATATAGTAGGTAGGTTTCTTAGATCAGCATTTCCCACAAGCATGGAAATCCTAATTCCAAAAGTACAGGAGAATGGTCATCACCTACTAGCTTTAAAACAGGAAACCACGACAAATTTTCATGATAGGCATACTCATGAAAAGGTCATAAAGTACTATCCTGGTGATAAAGTAGTTTATCGCACTGGTAAAGATAACTATTGGGTAAGGCTACTGTACTTAAGGAAGCAAATGAGCCATGATCTTATTGTATAAGTCGTGAGGGAAATGAAAATTGTCCGTTGAGAAGGAATACTTCTCATTTAAAGAAGTCCTTCAGTAAATCTAGGCCAGGTGATCATTTTGTCCCACCAGGGGGGTCATTCTGTAACTGCCTACCGATCGGTACGGTGGCCTCCAGTCGGTTGGGACGGCCAACCGACTCCGACGGAAGGGACGAGAGATTCTGTAAGCACCCGATCGGTGAGCCGGCGAATTCTAGTCGGTGGGTGATGGTGAATCCTACCGACAGGCTTGAGCTGTCGGTACGGGAGAAGTTAGTCGGTTCGAGATTAATCTATGTGAAGAAATCATTTAATTTCCTGCGAGAAGGTCATCAAAAAGTCATAGTGATGATAAGGCTCAATCAGCAAATCATTCTAAGCTAGTAGTTCATTAATTGTACATCTTATAATGAAATGTGCATCGTCTAATGAAAGTTAAGTAACTTCGGAACAAATTTTTCTGTTTTCTACATCCACTTATGCCGAAAATAGTGAGATAATCGAAATAGTGTAAATAGTACAATACATCTTCCACGAGTTGTCCGAATTAAGTTGTTACCAGTCATTGAGCGATTTTTAGGCTAGTGAATCTCCTTACGTAGTCGTTGATTCTCTTTGAGGTCATACTTTCTAAGAAATATAAGAGGACATACTTTCACAGCCTTCTACTGGTCATACATACAATCCATATCTTCCTCCCTACAGCTAGATGCTGGAACATATACCTGAATTTTCCTCATTGTACCTTCCTTTATTTCCACCAGCAACTTTTATTTGATCACCTTCTATGTGTTAATGTCCCTTACTGCTAATTGTCTACTCAAAACTAAAACTGCACCTGCTAATCCTGAAAACCTTGGCTCTCTCACAGCCACACCCACCATAATACATTAGGAATGGAATTCGTATTTGTAGTGAATTGATACTTATGGTCCTGCTGTGCCACACTCATTTAATATTTTATAGCATATAACTATTAATTTGAAAACTTATGAAAGAAACATACAAATTCAAATACCATATAATTAATTCAAAAGGCCTGTGTCCATTTAAAATTGAAGAATTTTTTAACATTCTCTTGATTATCATGTATAGGACTTGGCCGAAGTTTTAACGAATGTTTATCTCACCGTGGAAAGTCTGGTATCCATCACAAGCCATCAGGAGATATCATTAACCCCCCCGGCCTTTACGGCTCCCGGGGCGGCCGCCCCGTTCGCACCCCCCTTGGTACGCTACTCATGGTTGGACATGTCCAAAAACCTCTCCTAAGATATGAACTCGGGACCTACGGTCAGCTGCCCAATAATTTACTCACTGGGGTGTAGATTGAACCTTTTTATTTCAATTAAATGACAATACCATTACCCAACACACCACCATCACACAACTCTAAAAAAAAATAACAACCTCGTAACTAAACAACCAAGACAATTACTTAAAAAAGATAAACAAACAAAGAAATAAAGAAATGATAAATAAATGTTTTCCTATTGCAACATGGGTTAGATAAGAAATTTAAATACCTAGTTCATGCAGAAAGAGGTGGTGGAGACGGGTCTTGATTCAATAAATCAGATTCACCATGTATTACCTTATCCATTGGGGACCAATTTGAGATGAGGATACAATTATTCTATTGATGGTGCCCTGTAATCACTTTCTCGCTCGAACATACCTAATGGTATTCTAATATCCGCGCGCTCTACGTTATTTACAGAAGTTCGAGAAATGATATTCCCAAAGTTGGCAAGCTTGCCGTTGGCAAGCCTGCCGATGCCTCCCCGGATGTGTGAGGGGCAGGGGCTAGAGTGGGCAAGAGGTGGTTGGTTGGTTGGTAGAAATAGTGCTATGATGTTTTTCTTGATGCTTATGGTTGAAGAGCGCTGGCCATGGAAATTGTTGGGTAGATCTGTGATTACCACTATTATAATCGGAGGTATTTCGGATTCAAGAATAAATATTCGCGGGAATTCATTATGATAGTTGCGTGATAGGCTTCTCATCGTGCTTTCTCGTACGAATGTTGGTGGTGCTGAACGTCTCACGTGGTCAAGAATAATTGTAATACGAGTGATAAATTTGGTGCAATATTGTGTCTTAAGGACTCGTCAATCATATTGTGTTGTACATGATCAATCTCTTAATATTTAACTGCTATTTCATCAGGATATTGAAAAGGAATGTTTTTACTCCATAACTTGATCTCAGAATGTCAAGACGGGATTTGCATTCAAGCATTGCATTTTCTCTCCATTAAACTTAAAGTGTTAAGGAATTTATGCGAATGATGGCTATGATTAAGGGAGTGGATTCAATATCAGCGGTATTGAAACGTCAGTTTGAAAATGTGCGGTCCGTGGATGAAGAGGAAAGCCAGGCGAAGACGTCGCTCGACAAACGCCTCTTCTCTTCTGCTAGTCGAGTTCTTGAAACTAAGATTGAATTTGAGCTATCTCAAGTGCAAAGTTTCACTGTTCTCGCCGGCCTCAAAGGAAAGTACAAATTATTATTGGCTCCTAAGAAGCTTGCAGTTGACAAGGTGTCTACGAGTTGCTCCAAGATTTTTGACAAACGAAGCGGTAAGCCTACTGGATAGTTTTCGTTGCGTTATAATTTATTAGAATATTTTGCTGTTGCAATCCGCCAGACATAGGGACTTAGCTCATTGTAATGTGTCTGCCGCCCTGGAAAATACGTTAAGCGTGTCACGCTTCAAGGTTTGGCCACATCCCACATATTATGCGAGTGCCCCACTGTGATGAGGACTCGGAATAGGTACCTGGGTACACCATTTTTGGAACCCAGGGAGGTCCCCGTATGGGACCTTTTGGCCTTCAGCAAGGCGATCGGTCTTTATGGGTGATTTCTCCAGAAGGGTGGTTGGCACAATGGACCAATAGGTCAAAATGCCTCAGGGCCTCCGTTGTGAGGAAATCCTCCGCTATTACAATTGAATCTAAAATCAAGGTTTAGCCGTCCATGGCTTGTACTCACAGATAGAAATTTCAATTGATTGGTTAGTTTGTTTTCATTTTTGCAAATTTTGCTTATCTTCACAGCATAGTAATTGCATTCATACAAAGGTTTAGATATTGGGATAATGCTTACAGTAATCAATTTACAGTTTAGTCCATAAACATCATTTTCAGAGTTGATGAATGAAGATTATGCATTATTCAAATCATCAAATGCCCATTACAAAGAAGTGGAGGAAGTCTTTAAGTATAAGTGATAAGAATTATATTAGGAGCCAGAAACAGACCTTTGCTGTGTTCATTACACACTGATGGCTATTAGCTTTTCCGCCAAATTGTTGAGTTATTCAGCCCCTAACCCCTCGGTATCCCGATTCATATGGTAGAGCTTCCCTGCCCTTATCACGCTAATATACCCTGTGTTCCCATTCTGTAAGTTGTCTTCTTATCCACTCCTGTTCCACTTCTTGTCCGCTACTGTTATCGTTACTTCTCTGCTTTGTCTCAAATAGTACTAGGATGAGAACCAACTATCAAATAGGTACTTTGGGATTTGATGTGCACATAAACTCTTGGGGATATGCTCATGAAAATGTAACTGTGTTATTGACAAGTTGAAATGAGACAGTCAAAGTAGAACGATGAAGATTCGCTGCTTTAGAGACTTATTGAGAAATATCTGGGATAAAGACTAGAAAACTGAATCTAGAAAGCTTTAAAGTGTTTAATGAAAAAAAGGTGGTTTTAAAGAAGGGTGAACATTGAGTAGGTGGAGTGTTTTTGCTAAATGGGAACGTGGTACTGTGGAAGACAATTGGTTTGAAATCTGTGATGTTTGTTGAAGCATTGTAACTTAAAAGGTGTTTTGCTCAAAGAAAAGTACTTGTGGCAAGAACATCATGGAGTGCCTTGTGGTGTGTTGAATATGAATTTTGTTACTGTATGACACCGAATTGTGAGCGTTAAGGAAAGAGGATGAAGGTATTACGGTACCGTAAGTGTATGGGTGTGGAAGAGGTGAAATAAACAAAAAGAAAGAAACGAGCTAGCAATTAGCAAGTAGGAGAGGGGAGGAAATTGGTAGGAGGCAAAGGGAGTGGATGGATAATGAGAAGATAATGTGAGAGATACCTATATGTACCTATTTGACTACATTGGAGCACTTTAAAGTTTATAGTGTCCATTTAGCAGCTTCTGGTATCTGTCAGTAATATTAATATGCTAAATTTTCACCAATAAAACATTTTGTTGTGAATGTATAATTTCTAAAAGCACTAAAAATACTGCAACCCAATAATTTTTGACCGAAAATGAAAAATCTAAAAGGCGTTAACTTTCCTAGTCCAGTCGTATAACAATATTTATTATCTTCCAATGCAAAATGGAATGAAATTAGAAATTTATAAAATATAATCAGTGGAATGAGACATGTCTTGTGCTGTGAGGTTATTGTTATATTATTCATTGTCAGATATCCTTGTAATTTGGTGGAGACTATGATAATGAACTAGGTACATCATCATGTTCAATCAAGGAGATGTAGCTTTCCTTTTCACCTTTCCTTAATATATATTTACATAGTTGCCGTGTGGTGTCTTTATTCTGGCCGGCATTTGGTTGGTGCTGAGGTTTGATTGCATGAATTATTATGTTTTAATTGTAATTAGGTTGCCAAAATTATGATTCTTCTTCCAGGAGCAGAATCTGAAGGCTCACCAAGAAAAGTCTGTGTGAAACCCACAGCTCAGGATTCTTCAAACCTTCAACTTCCCAAAGTTGTGTTATATCCTGAGGATGCTGTCAAACTTGGATGGCAGGGAAATGAGCCAGTTGGAGCTGGTATGATAAATTTGGGAAATACATGCTACCTCAATTCAACCCTTCAGGTAATTAATAAATCACCATTTCAACTATGGGTCCTAAGTACTTCATATCTTTTCAATGCTTGTTGGTTCTTAAAAAAACCTTTGTAAGCTAAAAATGATACATGTTCTTTGCAATGCAGATAGCCTGTAAACTAACACTCCCATCAACTGGCTTAAGTGTCTGGCTTAAATTTACATCTGCTACAGGCAAGGTTATTGTGTCAATTGTAGATTTTTGTTCTGTCTGACTGACCAAAAGTACCCTATTTGTATTGGGGGTGCAGGCATTTTGTACTTTCAGAGCTAACCGCACAGAAAAAATACTTAGTTCCTATGATTTCTGAAGAAAAACACCATGGAAAGGTGCATTACCTTCTTTGTTTGTACTTCATTTGTGTAACTGAAATTTGTCCCTGTGGGCTCACCGGATAAAAAATATATTTCATGTATTGGTTAGTCTTGTGGCAGAATATAAGTGATTCAATGAAGGAAGGCTCATTATATTTAAAAAAAATTGCTCCAAAATGAAGGCTCATCATATCAAGAAATTTTCTCCAAAATCTGTGAAAATCACCTAGAATTCAGATTCTTTGTAGCACAATAGGCAAATCCTGAAGAAATAACTATTGAAGAGATAGATCTTTCATTTACCCATTGACTTGACATTTTTTCTCAGTGCTCACCCCAAAAACATCTACTCTTTACAAAGTCATCTATTGATAAATATTTTATCAATAATTGTTGAGCGATGTTATACTATGTATATTATTACACAGCTTGAAAAATTATTCAATTACGAGGCTGGGGAATCTCCATCTTCATAAGTCAATGGGTTAAGTAACATTAGACGACTTCAAATGAATCATTTTGACAAGAGCCATTTTTACTTGAATGAAGTGACTTCTAATAATTTTTTTACTTGGATATGGCATTTTACTGCCTGAATAAGTTTGTATAAGAATCCCAAGTATCTTTCATGAGATTGCACTTTGATATCTGTTGTGGTATGGAGAGGTTCTCTTGTTTCCTCCATACTAGGTGATCATTGTCTGGATGGTGAGTCACCCTGCCATTGGACTTAGGCAATTCTGTAGTTTATTTTAAATAACCGTATTTCTTGACCCATAAGACACTTTTTTACGTGAAAATGCACTGAAAAATCTGCCTGCATCTTATGGGTCAATGGTGAAGCTACATTTTCATTCATTAAACTTACCATTGTAATATCTACTTCCACCATGGACGGCATTACAGCAGCAAGCTAAAGGTGCACGCTTTACAATTCTTTTTGGGAATTCAACTGTGTATAACTTCAATACTGTCACTGTTGTGTGAAATTAGCGATACATTTTCTTTCAAAAATTGTCAACATTTACTGATGTTAATTATTTAAATATTGTGAAGTGTTACCCGGAAAAATCAGTGTCTTATGACCTGGCACATCTTATCAGCTGGAGAAATTCCTTATGTGCGGTAAGGATAGGTGCATATTAAGCATGTAATTACACTGAAAGTTAATATGTATCAAGCTAGTTGTGGTGAGAAAGTTTGAAGAAGGTGCCCACGCACTTGGGCGTGTGAATATGGCTGATTACGGTCCAAAATATTGATGTTGAAACTAAGGGAGAAACTCAAAGAAGTCGAAGAATAGTCACCATTTACTGCACTTTTTGTTTTCTAATTCAATTTTTTTGCTTTTATTCAAACCACTAATTACCTCGTAAAGTACCATATGCTGTGATGTTACTAATTTGTTTGCATTACTACCAAAATTAGCAATAAATGGGACTGGAAAGGATTAAAGTAAAGCACCTTACTCCCCAATATTACAAAATTAATTCAATTCAATACAATACATTATCAGTTTTTCTTTTTACATTATATAATGTTTCCTACAGATTTCCATTGGTCCAACATATCCTTAGGTTTTTAATTTCCGTTATCTGCGAACATTCATGTGGTGAAAGCGTGAATGTAATTAGAGGGAAAATTCTTTACAAAGAATCCATAAATACTTCATTTACAATCATGGTGGAATGTATTACCTAGATTATTCATGTCCTGGGTTAACTGTAAAATAATGTGTAATTTCTTGCATAATGGGGATTTTTTAAACTTTTGTTCACAGGCATTGTTTCATGTTCCATCCTTTTGTAATTGGCTTAAAAGTGAGGTCCAGCACAATGGCATTGGAAAGTGTGACCAGGCATGTGAGTTCACATTTTTTTTGTATATTACATCATATTTTATTAGACATATAAATATACAGTTAACCTTAACTTGTAATAAAAATTCAGCCTCTTTTCATCCTCTTCCACTGCGATTTGACAATAACTGTGATGTAAGTTGAAAGTTTGGATCTCATGAGGCAAATGTGCGAAGATGGAGATCTGCAAAACACAAAATTCAAGATGTCAAATCTATCAGGAAGTCACTTGGAGGTCTCAAAGCAGCCGATTCCCTAATATAGAAGAAGAAGTGGTGGAGTTCGTATGCACTCAGTGGCAGAATGTTTCAATGGTAGATATTTAACGGTATTTGTTAAAGCTAACGAAGTTGCTAGGAGACAGTATGCCAGCGCAACAATTTAAAGCAAACAGAGGTTAGTGCACCAGACTAATACGACGAAATAATTTTTCTTTATGGCGTAATTGGACTTAAGGAAAAAAATATATCATTTGAGCCAAATTGGAAACTAATTTATTTCCACATGCCATCAAATTACACTGTGAATGAGAAAGGAGCCAAGTCCGTCCTTATCAAAACTACTGGCTACAAATGTGAGTGACTGTTATCTATGTTGGAAGTATTAGCAGATGGAACTAAATTAGCGCTGTATGTGATTCTAAAATGGAAAAATATGCCCAAGGGACATTATCAGGTGGCGTAATAGTGAAATGCCAGGAAAAGGGATGGATGACAGAAGATCTAATGAAAGATTTGGTACATGTGGTGTGGAATAGACGTCCTGGGTTACTACTGAAACAAAGAGCTATGCTTTTACTGGATTTATTCAAAGGGCACCTAACACCTGAAGTTATAAAAGGAAATCAGTGAAATGAAAACTGATCTTATTGTGATATCTGGAGAAATGAAATCACAACTGCAAGTACTGGATGTTGCTGTCCATAATTATTGACTCTTATAAGTGTTGAAAACATAAAATTAAGACTTTGTATTCTAAGTGTTTGCAGAGTGGAACTCATAATTTAACATCAACAGGAAAACTTAGGAAACCTGAAGTTGCACTACTCTGTCAATGGATTAAGACATCCTGGCTACAAATAAATCCAAACACAATAGTGAAAGGTTTCAAGATGTGCTGTTTGTCCAATGCTCTGGATGGGAGTGAAGATGACATTGTGTGGGAAAGTGATGATGGCGATTAATTTGTATTTATTTTATGCTCTTAAGTCTCTATTTTTATGTTTGCACATATTCATGTTTAGAAAAGGTTGTTTATATTAAGTTTTATTATTTGTCTCTTTTATTATGAGAAACGTATATTTTTCATTTTCCAGATGTCAGTACTTTCACTGTTATTTTCTTTAATTTTTGTTTTCTTATATGGAATGTTTTTAAGCCTAAATGGTTTTATTACAAAAGTCATCCTGAGATATTCCATTAATAATAATAACTTATTCACACCATAGAGATTGCAAAATCCATGGGCTTCATCCATGTGAGTATTATATGATAGCAATTTATATGTACATGCAAAGGAGGAAGTGAAAAACATTGATAATAATGATTACAATATCATTACAAATCGTAGGCACTTATGAAAGCCTCTGATTTTTTTGTTATTAGAATACAGTTGTTAGTTTTATATTTGTGTGTGTAAGAGCAGTATAGGTATTTTTTTAATTTTCCAAAAGTTTATGTTTTGTAAATGTTTTTCCCTATTTTAATCTTAAATTGGATTTTTAAGCGTAAATAGTTCTTATAAAAGTTATCCTGTGGTATGCTAAAAGGCAAAAGTGTATAAGGAAAGTATCTACAATTTCTGTTGCTCAGGACAAAGTCATACGTTTTCTGTATAAGTAATGTTTTCTTTTTGAATTATGAAAAGGGTATATTTTTCATTTTCCCAAAATTAATTCAAGAAAAGTAGAGGACTGATAAATATGAGACACATTGCATAATTATAGGTATTTTGTAATTATAGGTATATTTTCAATTGGGTGCTCAATAGGGATGTGCGAGTAGCACTTTTTGACCTCGAGTCGAGTATCGAGTCGAGTTGTAAAGTACTCGCGAGTATCGAGTCGAGTCGAGTTTTTACATTATTGTACATGAGTGAAGAGACCCAGTTCTTACTTAATTCATCGCAATTGAAGTTATCCAGCAATCTGACTATCAAATGGCAGGTCTACCTACCTAATGCATAGTTATAAACAGTCAAATTAATATGGCACGTAGCGCAGGCCAAAAGACATAATGGAAATTTTCCGGTAGCTCTCGAAATAAGAAAATTACCTTCATTCCTAGGATTACTCAAAAATGTGTAAATTAGCTTGCAGTACGGTACCTAGAGTGTACTTAGGCATAATATGAGGCCTATATGAGTGACATGCCCTATTAACTTTAAAGTAAGCCAGGAGGCAAAATATTTTTTCTTAAGGAATACATAAGCCTAATTAGAAGAGCAAATTTCTTGTATTTCGCATTCCTAAGTATTACTTTTCAGAGCTAAACGCTTTCTCAGTGATGTCGTGTATGCCGGGGTTAGTCCAACAGTACAGTGAATTTCATACAATATGCCTTATTTGTGCAGTAAATATTTGATAAGCTCGCGCCCCAAATTTATGATTGGCCGATAATTACATAGTTAGTTTTTTAACATATACTTTTCTTCCTCTTCCAATTAATGGCACCATCTCTTCAAAATCGGTGATTTCTGCCTAAACAAGATAGAACTTAGATTCATAAAAATGACCTGTGTCAATCACCCCCATTTGCACGATGCATGAACACCCAATATCAGCACGGGTTATTTCCAATATCCATTAATGCAAGTTAATAATGTTTGAACAATAAATTTTCATTCACGGATGAATGTGAGCATGTATATGAATTTTGTATAGAGTCCTGTGGATTAAAGTTTTCGATTTCTAAGGAAATATATTTTAACAAAAAATTATTATAGATAATTATCTATAGAAATTTATAATTATCTATCTTAAGATATGACTAGGAACTTGAAATTAATGATGTAATTAATAATCCTAAATAGGAAATAAAAAAATGGAATAGTAAAACTTATAAGTTTTATACGATACCTATATCATTCGTAATGCCCTTATAATGGGATGCCTACCATCTGTTACAAAATTTCCTTCACCCGTGAGTTTGAAGACCAATATCTCCAAGATGGCTAAAGCGATTCTAAAATAAAGTATATCAAATTAAAGCTTGTTTATTTCTACGTTTACTGGTAGTATTAAAATACTTTTACAATTTTTTTACTGAAGTACGTGTTTAAGAACGGATTTTTAGCAAATTTTTTTTGATACCGGATGGATCCATCGAATTCGCGCATCGTAAGAACAACACAGATCGAGATATAAAACTTCCATTTCACATATTGTAGCTAAGGGCTTTGTTAATAGTTATACGAAGTTTCATACTATTACGTTCATCAATATTTTTGTTATTGATGAATTTGTCAGACTGCGTTATTTTCCGTCCCGCACGCTTTCCGTTCCGGAAATCACCGTTTGGACCTTTCTCCTGCTCTCGAGTCATTAATATGAATCCACTTATGAAATCTCAGTAGAATTCGTTGATTATTTGATATCGATATGTATTTATTTTTGGCTATAAAAGCACGCTCAAATGTCCAGAACATGCCTGGAAAGGTAACGCGCGCGTGGAATCATTTTCTGCAAGCAGATCGCCTATCGCTGTGAATGAGTCATGAGGACTCGACAATAGCGGAAAAAAGTATCGCCTTTAAGAATGCAAGTCAGTCTCATTTTAAGAACTGACGGTATCTTTGGAAGCATACCGTCATTATGCCTCCTCGCGCAAAGATTTTGGAGATGGAGTTGAAGATAATTTAAAATGCAATTTGTTTCTTTCGTCGAGAAGCCTAGAAATGTGGGGACAAAAGCTCTTATCGCTGATTTTATTTTGGTGAATACTGCAACGTATAAACTTTTATTCAAGCATAGGCAAGGATATTTTTCCTGTGCATACTAGAGAAATTTTCTCGCGTGGTGTTTGGTGCGCGCGGTACCTACGGTAGCTTACAACTTGACAACCTCGAGCAACTTATCTCTCCTGGCCATAAGTCCTGTCGCGTGGAGCTCGCTTTCCGAAATAAATATGTACACGTTGAAAGCATTGTTGTTAAGTCATTTTACACGTTCTTAGTTTTCAAACACGAAGAATACCATCAAATCTAATTAAATTTCCGACTTCCGCATGCTGAGATAGCGCATTTTTAAATATTATTCGTTACGTAATTAGTAACTGAGTACTCTATTTTAAACTTTATTTAGTCTAAGATAAATATATGTTCCATATCTTATGCGAAGAAAAGAGAAGTGGCTTTTCATGTGTATCTTCAAGTGGGCGTCAAACTTGCTTCCCGCGAGTTGAATAATATCCGGCGTTTTTATCTGTCTCAGTCGAAAAATTAATTAATATAACAAGCTAAAAATATATTTTTGACATTATTAAACGTATAAATAAACTAGATTTAGTTCGATATACTTCATTTTATAATTGAACTACTCATTTTTGTGATCTAAACCTTCAAACTCAGGGGATGGAATTTTACAACGGACATTAGGTGCTTTGAGCTCGAATATGGTCCCCCACCCCAGACTTTTTCCGCGAATATTTCGGCCAAAAAGGGGGGGCTAGCTATATTCGGAGGAATACGGTACATATGCGGCTTCATGGACCGTGTAACCACCGATTCATCCATTCGTTCACGCAAACGTACATGAATCCGTTCACGTAAACGTACATGAAACCATTCACGCAAATATAAATGAACGTACGTAAGTACATGTTCGTACGTGTTATCTACCGTGTGACCAGAGATTTGCTCGATTTTGATGATAGCACTTCCTGTCGGCAGATTTCTGAACCTATTGGCCTTGGCGGCTCCGTCGACAAAAACTACTCGACTCGACTCGACTTTCGTAAAAATACTCGAGTGCTCGAGTCGAGTACCAACTACTCGACTCGACTCGAATTTTCGAGTACTCGCACATCCCTAGTGCTCAAAATGAGGGGTCGTCTTATATTCAGGGTCATCTTAGAATCGGGTAAATATGGTAATCCGCCGTGACCTAAAATGTTGTGTCAGAGTAAAGACTTGTGTAGTCTCAAGTAAGGACCAGTATATCATGGGAGAAAAGCTCAGCCACAGGATCCAAAACAAGGCCCTTTGTACGAGGGCAAACTTAAAAATAAGGTCTCCAATTTTTTTTTCATAGAAAATGAAATTTATTGATATTGTTGGAACCATCGTTGGAAAGATCATGGCTTCAGCTATTTTTCGATGTAGTCACCCTGGCGGTTGATGACTTTTCTCAACCGCACGATGAACTTTTGCATCCCGTGGTCATACCAGCTTCCGTCTGCGTTGCGAAGGTAGGCATTGAGCTCCTCTTGCACCTTGCGAACTTCATCCCTCCTAGGTGTTTCTTCAGGGCGAGGAACATGTGGAAATCACTGGGTGCGAGGTTGGGGCTGTACGGAGGGTGCCCGATCACTTACCACCCAAACTTCGAGATCAGTTCCTGCATCTAATTAGCCGTATGAGGGCACGCGTTTTCATGATGAAATGAGACCCCCTTCGTCATCATTCCTGGATGTTTGTTCTTGATGGCACGCCGAAGATTTTGTAGTGTGTGGCAGTATCTTTCCTTATTGATAGTGGTTCCCCGGGGCATAAAATCCACCAACAATACTCCCTTTCGGTCCCAAAACACTGTTGCCATGACCTTCCCGGCTGACAGAGTTTGTTTGACCTTTTTCGGTTTCAGAGACGTCGGTCGGTGCCATTGTTTGGACTGTTGCTTCGTCTCGGGGGTATAGTGGTGAACCCATGTCTCATCACCCATTACGTAGAGTCCAAAAAATCATCTCCTTCCTCCTCAAAACGGCGCACAACTTCTTCCGCACATTCCACGCGCTGCCTCTTGTGGTCTTCAGTGATCTGTTTGGGCACCCACCTGGGCAGAAACCTTTCGGTAATTCAACTTATCCTTTAAAATTACGCGAATTGAGTCTCTGCTACACACTTCTCCAAGTTTTTCTTCCAACTCCTTCACCGTTACCCGGCGGTTTTTCAGAATTTCCGCCTCCACTGCTTGCACTGTCTCATCTGAGTGCGATGGCCTGCCACTTCTTTCCTTATCGTGGACGTTTGCGCGGCCGGAAAGGAACTCGCGGCACCACTTACGAACGTTTTTAACATCCATACATTTTTCACCGTAAACTTCAACCAATTGGCGATGAATGTCGATAGGTGACACCTTTTTCGAAGTAAAAAATCGTATGACAGACCGAATTTCACACCTGGACGGAGACGCTAGTGGAAGCTCCATCGCGGACCGCTGCTATGCCAAGACTAAACTGTCGACAATGCTTCGTGGCGGCAGAGTGGTAGTGGGGAAACCAAGGAACACGGTGGTGTTACTGGATTGCACCTAGCACTTCATGCAGCGACGCAATGACTTAGGAGACCTTATTTTTAAGTTTGCCCTCGTATCAGAAACCTGTCTCCATTCTAACTTGATCCCCTAAGATCAGGAAGAATTTAATGGGATCAGGTGGGATGGAAGGATGAAAATTTGTTTTAATAATTTTTAAATAGTGAGTAATTGAAATCTTTCATGTCATGTATCTAATATTTTTTCTTTTAGTTATTTCAGGAGATATGTGCCTTATTTGTGCAATGGCATCTACTCTTCGCATTGCCCAGAATCACACAGGAAATGTTATGAAACCAGTGCTTATATATGGAAGGCTTAAATGTGAGTGATACATATTGCATTTTTAGTCAGCATTTTTCATGGTTGGTCTATGGGAACCTGAAGAGAATTCAGTTACCTGCTGGTAGAACCTAAATACTTTTGGTTGTAGTCCCCCATTACAGTCATTTAAAGACCTGATCGGTATTTTTAGTTCCTAATAATTTTGCAGTCTGTAATTTTGCTGTGTTAATGCTTAGAAATCTGTTGAAAATTTCTTATTTATGTAAATGCCTGTCACTCACTTGTTCATGTATAGTTAATGTTGGTACTTTAAAAGAGCTTCTTCAAAGCTAGAATCTATCTAAATTCTGTATTACTTGAATCATTTAAATGCACAGTTTGAAGCTGCTACAAATTGTGGAAATTGAAGCGATGACAGCATAGGGTTGGAACGGGTTACCTCCAAATATTGTTCTCACATTTGACAATTTTTCCATGCATTTTGTTGCTTTCCAAGATGCAATTTGCTCTGAATCTCTCTCCATGCATCACACTGCAATACCGTATTTGCTCGTGTAAGCCGCGCACCTTTTTTCCCGAAATGCCAGTTCCCGGTTTCGGTATCACGCATCTGTAGCAACAATTTTACGCAATAGATAGCTAGCTCCTTTTGCTTACACATTAAAGCTACATAACAAAGACACGACAGAATTTGTATCATAGTGGCAAGAGTCATATACTCAGAGATTATACCTTCTTACTATCCGTGCTTTCTGCTCCGTGCGTATGAGTAGTAAACGAGCTCGATTCAATCATTTACCATTTTAAAATAATTTGCTATTATCACCCTAAAAATGATTTCTGATGTCAAATTGCGATCGTTTCCTGTGAGTACAAAACTGCATATTATGAGCGATGCTGAAAAAATAGGAAATTGAGTTTCAGGAAGGAAATACGGTGTGTCTGAATCTAGCAGTGACGAAAACTAAACATGAGAAGTACGATATGAATATTCAGTAGTGATTTATGATCCTATTTCCGAAAAAGTGTTTTTCTTTAGTTTTATAAGAATTATAATTGGTATTACACTGACATTAGTTTTTCCGTGTGCTCCCAAGACTTTCCGGTGTTGTTAAATCGTCCCAGTCCACAGCTACTGCGCAGAGAGCAGACGAGGCCACCGCTATCAGCTACGGATGGCATTCTGCTTTTATTTGTTCATGTGCCAACGAGTTTCCGTAATAATAGAGTAATCACGGGTTGAAATTGTATGTATTTCTGCAATTATTTCAGCTGGATGATATATTAAACAGATGATATTTTTATAGCTGGATGATGTGATTGTATGTAACTGTGATTACTATGAGATGCTACGAGAAAAAGATGCGCAGTAAAAGAGGCCGTGGAGTTGTGCGTCGATGCACGACGCCATGACGATTGTGATGGTATTAACACATAATTCAATCAATTAATGAGAAAGACGTACACGTAATTTACGCACAACATTTCTATTAAAGAATGTGCATTCATGTTATGACAAAATGATGCAGACTCAAGGACAAAAATATAATTTTTTGATAGAAATAATTTTTTTCCTCTCGAGCTTGCCCGAAAATAGGGGTGCGCGGGATACACGAGGGCGTGGCTTACACGAGTAAATACAGTATAAGCATGGTTTGAAACTACTTCAAAATTATTATGTCTCTTGAGATTTGTAACTGCTCTCAATGTCTTGGTTACTTGGTACTTAGTACCAAGCTAATTTCAAATACTGAATACTAAGCTTTTATTAATTAATACTAAGAAAATTTCGTTTACTAAGTATTGTATGTAATCAAAAGTCAAAGTTTGAAAAAATTATGACATTTTCATGCTGTATCATTGCTTTTATGCAATATCATTGTTGAAATAATTGGAGAATTTTCCTATTATACTTATTTTATTAATATGAAGTTTTATTGCTCTACTTTCAGCTATTTGCAAACATCTTTCCCATGGCCATCAGGAGGATGCTCATGAATTTCTCAGATTCCTAATTGAGGGTATGGAGAGGTGCTTTCTACTGAGATACAAGGGAAAGAAGTATGTGGCAATAGTGCATGGGTGTATGGCAGAGTTTTTTGGTGACTGCATAACAGTTTAATATGCTGCCTATATTATTGCCCTTTTTACCATTAATATTAGAATACTTCCCACTAATGATTACCATTTGTATGGAATTGATGTAAGTTGATGTTGCCAGGTTAGATCCCTGTACACTTAATCATTTACTGTAATAAAAAAATAGTGGGGAATATGCAGTCGGAATAATTGAAAAATAAGGATGTTGAGGTTTAAAGGTTCACAGCTTGGAATATAAATTCTGCATCTATAACGGTTAGTACGGATACATAGATTCATCTTTTGCATTAATAAGGATTTAAAGAGTTCCCCTATCTCCTTTGTGAAAGTGCAGTAATCTGAAAATGTTATAATATACACCATTAATGTGCATGCCAACTTCCAATCTTATGTTTGCACATACTACTAGTTCCTTTAAAAAGGAAAAAACTCATTAATTTTAAACTTTATGTGCCAAGATTTGTGTAATTTTCACTTAGATCCATTTTTTTAAAACCAGATTCACTTTGGATCCTCAAAGACAGGAATTTTTTTGCCATTGACAAAGCTCAGTATAAAACTGAGAGGCCTCATGAGAAAATATTATTTCCTAAAATAATTTCTATTACTAAATACTATTCCTGCAGGTTTACATTTGTTCTACCTCTTATAAGTAATGTAGAAAAGGAAGCCAGCCAGTATTATTTCACAGGTGTTAATGTCAAATAGAAATTTTGAGATAAGATGGTCACAAGAAAGAAATGTGCTAATGCATACTGAGCTGTCATTTTAGTATTTAAATATGCTTGATGATCTAAGGATTCTGTTAGATATGGAAGGTGAATAGTCAACTTGCAAAGATATTGACAGTAATTGTCAAAAACAATTTTCTGCTTGAGGAAACCTGGATGTTAGAGTTTCCATGAAAACCTACGTAATTGGTAGAATAGCAGTTTAATAAAATTCTGGAAGGTTTTATTCTTATTCATTAAAATTCATCACCAGGAAGAACATTATAATTGAAATAATGTTACTCTTCAGTCAACTTGATAAGAGACCATCAAAGTTTTGGTTTTATGTAGGGATGGGTCGGTTCCACTCTTTTTCGGTTCCGGTTCGGTTCTTAACTTCGGTTCTCGGTTCCGATTCTCGGTTCCGGTTCTTAATTTACCACTTACATTGCATTGCTCAATGGTAAGATACGGTAATCAATAATCATTTTCAGAGACTGAATTAGAATAATTCGACTTATAATAAGACTTTGAAGCATCTAAGTACACTATTTCACCAGGTTTTAATGTGAAGCCTCCACTTTCGGAGTGTGAGTAGGTTTCAAACTGGTTTTCGCGCCCATTATTTCGGTACAGATTATGTTTGGCCTCGGTTCTGGTTCTAAGCTCAAGAACCGGTAGAACCGAAGAACCGAACCGACCCATCCCTAGTTTTATGTGAACATTGGGTTTTGCATTTTAGTGGCCATTTTGTAATTATTATCATTTTCCTGATTTATGCTGTGTGAGTTTTTGTGTGTCAGTGTTTTGGATTATTAAATATTACCTACTGTAACTATGTGAAGTCAGCTCAAGTTTTTGAATTGGATATTGAAATAATAGTAGCTTAAACAGCTAACCCATTTCTTATAATTTCAGGCTGGATAACCCTACAAAAGAAACCACTCCTCTGCATCGAATATTTGGTGGATATTTAAGAAATGAAGGTCTGTTGTGTTAAAAATGCATTCTTTGAGTTGTTATTTTGGCTGTTGCAATTGGAAAAAGTCAGTGTTGAATTAATTTTCAGTTGTGTGTCACAGCTGTGGAACAACTTCAACAACCTTTCAACTGTTCCAAGATCTTTACCTGGATATAAGGCATAATGACTCGCTAATGGACTCTATCAAAGCCTTTTTCTCTAGAGAGAGGCTTGAAGGTGATGATAGGAATGATAGTTACCGGTGTGAGAAATGCAAGCGTAAAGGAAACTGCTCTAAACGTGTATATGTTCAAACTCCTCCCAAGGTGCTGTGCCTGCAGCTGAAAAGGTGAATTCATGAATTGTATTATTTAGGATTATTTGAAACTGGTTACTATGATCTTTTGATGTACTATAGCATAACAAGTACAGCCATTATGCTGAACTAAAAGTAGAAATTTCCTTTTAATTGATAGTTAAGAGTTTTCTGTTTTATAATGTATTCAAAGCATTTGTTGCTTCACTAAGTTGGCTAAGCCTCAAGTTTCCTTCATGGTCTGGTTTTAATTTAATTGCCATTAGTATCGCTATACATTAATACATAGCATGTTCTTCCTTATCAGTTGTGGCAGAAATTTGTTTCAAGCATGCAATGCTTTCATTTTTCAATAACTACACATAAATCTCATTTTTATCCATGGTGATAGATGCATGAACACAACTTAAAGTAGTCTGTAATTACAGTAGAAACTCAATATTACGAAGTTAGCGGGATCGTAAAAATCGACAATTCATAATATCAAATATCGTATGAACGAGTATCCTTTACCAGCATCACGATGAAGCTGTTTTTTGATTCCTGGAACATATGCACTCCCGCAGCATACTTGCATGGTTTACAATGTTAAAATTCATGAATGTATCTATAAATGTGTATTCATGTCAACATGGTTCATTAAATTAAACACAGCTAATTTGTTCCTTTTTTCCAATGAGTCAGAGGCAATCAAGCATCTTTGCAAAATTTTCGTGCAGTTTGGACTAGGCCTACGAAGCTTCATTTGGCAGGGTGGTGATCGTCAGGGAAAACCTGGAATTGTCAGGGAAAACCTGGAATTGTCAGGGAATTTTGGAAATCTGGAAAAGTCAGGGAATTCTCGTATCAGTCAGGAAGAAACTGGGATAGGAAATTCTCGTTATTTTTCTACCATTATGTTTACTGGGCAGTCTTTCCTGCCCTTTATTTCAGCAAAACATGTCACCAACTAAAACTAATGTCCGTCGCCGAAGTGAATAGAATAAGTCCCGTCAATTCGTTGAACATTCAGTTGTGAATCAGTCGTATCATGTATCCCTTTTGTATATATGTAATGCAGTATTTGCCTAGTAGTATTAAAATTCATGATCACCGTGTATTCTGCTCATCTCAAGGAGTCTAAGGCTAGGTTGTTCGGAAAATTTTACCCCGTGTTCTTTTTAACTTCCGAGATTTGGTCGAGGGGTAGCTGGAGCACACTAGCTTGTAGTATATACGTGTTTGAGTTCTAAAAACACGAGACAATGATTATTAAAACTGTAATACAAGTACGATCACACGTGTAAACAAAATCTTACGTAAGTTCATCTTCGATTTCCATACTCCCCTTCGCGAGACCATGAGAAGAGTTCTCCTCCCATCCCTACCTTTCATGCTCGACGTAATTATTGAATGGCCCCCTTAGCTCCCTCTCGAAACAATTTAGTTAGGTCACAAACAACCTGAAATATGATATTCCTAAATATGACGCTGCCATTACTAATTGCCTCCTGTTTTCGCTGGCAGTGGTGCGATTACATTTTGTTTGTATGTACAAATATTTTTACATTTTTGGTTCCCTCATACAATCATGGGGTTATGACCACGTTAATCAAATTGTTATTTGCTTCTGAAAGTCACTCCTGCCATCCGATTTTGATCCAGTCCAAGAACTTGGCTTTGGTTTGTATTTTTCGCACAGTTTAGTGATGCCTGTGCCGGAATCCGCCAGTAAATTGGCCATTCATGGGTGTTTTCAAGTCTGTTTCTGCACTAATAGGCGCTTCAGACCGGGAGGAAAGGTATAAGGATAGGAATGGAAGGGATGGGGCTGTGCTTGATATCCCCGACTTTTCCTTCGATGCCTTTTCAGTAATCTTCAACTTCCCAGAACTGCCACGACACGTCACCTCTTCCATGAAGAATTAGACATTGTCAATTTGTAATTTTACCGTTGGAAACATGCACGGCCACGGAAATACGATACACGGCCGCGAAAAATGTAATAAAAGTGTGTACAATTTGTGTGAGGGCTTAACTTGTGAAGGTTTAATATATTTTTCATTAGGGTGGACGTTCAATATATTTTTTCATTCTTATAGCCTTTAAAGTATTGATTTCAGTTTTTAACATTTTCTGAGTTTTGACGAAAATTTAATTTAGCAGAAATAAAATATTCCGATAATAGGAGACCTTTTGGCGATCGGTCAGGGAAATTGGTAAAGACATCAGGGAAATATCAGGGAATTCAAAAATTGGTTATCAGTAGCCACCCTGTTAGGGCATTTATTTATATTACTTTTATCTCTACTGAAAAACTTATAATGTATCCGTGGGCGATGTATTCATATTTTAAGCTAGTATTGACATATGTATACACTATGGAAGTGCGTGATATGCGGGATCATTTGCAACTAGAAGCTGCCCCGGCTATAGGATTTAGAGGAATAAATGTCAGCTAAAAGAAAATCAAATGCTCCATGTCAGGAATTATTGATTAGACCTAAATTAAGTTAAAACAGTGAGAAGATTCTCTCATGGATGCTAAGTCACTCATATATTTTGAAAACATAATGATATGCATGTTCATTTTGTGGAATAACAGCCATAACCATCTTTGCGTAGTTATTTCGGAGATGAAGGCTCTGAAAGAAGAGCTTAAAAAGGAGTTCATCATATGTTTACCTCCTTCTGAAAGTAGATAGTACAAACCACGTGCTTCAACGGTGAAGACGTGATAATTTCCTTTATACATCTTCAGCTACTAACGATGGTAACATAAATCCATAATTTACATTTTTCACTGTACTCTGCGAAAGCTTCAGTTGTGGCTCTCTTCCAATAAGGTCGCCTGCTCTTCATGCACTGAATTGCATGCATAATTTAAAGTTTCGATGCTCCTAAAAATTGTGGAATATTTTCGCGTATCGTTCTTCCTCTGCTTCTGATCAAGCAAGGGGATTTTCATCAGAGCATTGCAGCTCCAGTTCCGCCTACATACATAGAATCGGAAATCATACATCTTCACCCATCACTGAGGGGATCACGCTATTCACTTTCACAAAAACAGCTACGAGTCCCATGGTCTCCAACTCTTACGTCATTTGGGAGGTTGATCCTGCTGGGATTCAAGGCCAAGGGATGTGCGCAGGAAATAAACATCGAAAGAATCATATCCTTATGAGCGTAGTCTCATCTTATCTTCCTCCTGCTCTAGCTCAACAGGCTAAGCCTGCAGAGGGGGGGGGGGGGGGTGTCTTGTATCATGAATCAAGATATGTCCAAAAAACAATGCACAGATTCCTTGTGAAAGGGTGTACTTCAGAGGTCCCAAAGTAGGCATGTGAGGCCTTTGAGCTAGAGGGGGACATTGCAGGAGGGAGGGAAGGGGCCTTATCTCCTCGAGGGCCCTGGTGACTTCGAAGGGAAGGGGTGACTCTTGCCCACCCATGGGTGGCGAAATGAAGGGTCACTTGAGGTGAGATGACCAGTGTGGGAGGGAAGAAAAGCCTTTGCTGTGTTCCCTGGAGAAGTGAGAGAAAGGTAGTGGGGGAGAGAAAGTCGAAGTTTTGGAGAAAAGGAGATGGAAAACTGGGGGAAGTTTCTTGGTGGGGACTGCCAGGGGAGAAAAGAACATGGGAATGGGCGGGCATTTCCATTTTGCTTTCCCTTAATTTCCGATCATTTGCAATCTGTGAAAAGGAAGTCAGCAAATAGTAATTCAAGAAGAAGTACGATGGTCAAATGTTTATTATAAAAAAGTTGTTAGCTCTTCTGGCGACAGAATGACCAAACTGTTCTGCAACAGCACTTCTACTTAACTTTTTTGGTTCAATTTCGGAGATCATTTCACCTTCTCTTCCAATGTTTTTCCTTTTCTCTTTAACCTATTGGGTTCCACATCGTTAACCGTGTTAAAACACTGAGCCTTTTGCATCAACACCCCTACCCAAAGATCCTGGTCAATTCGTGTCCTGCTTCCGAACTGGCTGGGTACCAACTAACTCCTACCCCTGATGTCCTCCGGGGTGTATAGTCTGATAATGCAAGGAAGAGATGAAAGTGCCTCCGATTGGACTAGGACTCTAACAAGGTTTCTGCTCCCTCTCCTGCGACATGAATTAGGGTTTTTCATAGGATGGTTCTACTAATCATCTAGTCTTATGTGTATCTCTAACAAGGTTTAGGCTACAAAACCTTACCAGATTCCTTGTCACTCCAGAGGATCGCAGCTGAGAAGATATCTTTTAGGATATTATTACGATCTTTGGGTGGGAGAGAAAGGCGAGAAATGTATACTATTACAAGACCTAAATGTGTTTGGTCATATGAATGTTTTTTACTGTTGATTATGCATGCGCCCAAAACAAAACATCATTTAGAATTAATGTGAAAAACTAAGTGATCGTATGAACCAAGAGAACTTGTATTTTTTCTGATTTTCTTGGCTGTTGGCAATGGAAGGAGGGATGGACAATGCTTAGTTATGAAGAAGATATCCTTCCTGGATGACATCGAAATGCTCAATGAGGACGGCAAATGAAACCTGATTCTTTCGATGATGACTATTGTCAGCCAGAATAATGATGCCGTGGAGTAAGGTTGGGTAATCAGTCTGAAATATGTAGGTAGAAAAACGCTTCCATGTGAGATATGCAAGACTGAATTTATTGCCCGAACGCCATACTATCTCTTCTGATACCTGTGAAAACGTTTTTGAGTGCACGCGTGCAGTAAACGATTACTGTACTAGGAATACCCCTCATGGATTTATGTTTGGGGAAAACAGGTAGCAAAAAAATGACAGGGATCATAAGAGGAAAATGCTGGTTGTAGCAATTAGTGTCTTGCAGGCAAATATATCTGTACTTGACAAATTTACATTTTTTTGACTCGTCGACGGCAAAGCCGAATGTATTTTTAGGTTTATTGGTGACATATTTTATGTACTACTTCACCTATGATTCAAAGTCATCCTAATGCATAATGTGCATGCCAACAATAAATGATGAAGAGTCTTACTCTGGCAAGGAGCATCTGAAAAATGCTGGAATGATCAGTCATTAATCGTAACAACGAGTAATTTTTTCACGTTGGGACCAAATCCAAGGTTCGCAATTAAAAAACGTCATTATTTCATAATATGGAGTATTGATTGATGTATTTAGATACCCTTATGGTCAGGTCGGAAGATGTTGCTTCGTAATATCAAAATATCGTAATTTCGAGTTTCTACTGTACCTATGTCTGCCTTCATTTGACCAGTTCAATGTTCTCATAGTTTGCTGCTACTCTGTGTGTTGTGTTGAATGATATGCTCTCGCTCAGTAAGGGGATTTTCTGTATTCTTAGAATTTAGTGATGATATATGATTTGAATGTATGAATCACAAAAAAGTGTTTGTTGTGTTTCAATATGCTTTATTTTTTTTACGTTTACTTAACAATTCTATTTATTATCTTTGTTTTTAACATTATTCGATTTTCAATTTCAGGTTTACTGCTATGGGGAAAAAAATAATGAAGCACATCTCATATCCTTTGAAATTGGACTTATCTCCATATATTTATATGAAAACTCTCATTCGAAATGGAGATGTTATTAGTCCATTGGCTAAAGCACGGCGGCCAATACCATACAAATTAGTGTCACTTGTGACCCATTATGGCAGTGCCATGACTTGTGGACACTACACTGCTGTTGGAAGGTCGGCGAAAGGGTCTTACTTCACTTTTGATGACTCTTTGGTAAGAATTTTAGAAAATTCTTTATTATCAGGCTGATGATGCTTTATTTAGAAATTTCATTTGAAACCTTTCTGGGTAGAGAGTAAAAAAATATTAAATGCAATATTAATATTTAATATTGAAATTAAAGAAATGCATACCAGTGGCTTTATTGCCCGACATTAATTGTTTTGTGGTTGTGGACATATTACTGTTATTTCATTTGCATTTTCTGAGTATGCCTTTTATGGAATGCACCAAGATATTAGTTTTTAAGATGTTAAGGTGTGAAACTTAAGGGTAACCACCAAAAAGTTTTTTCATGTAATTTATGCTACGTTTAATGATTTTTTATTGTGCATCACGACATCCTTTAAAAATTGCTTATGTCAACAATAGCTCAGATTTTCATTCCCTTTCCCTTGATTAGATCCTTATATTCCTCCGTTCTAAATGCCAAACTGCCATAATTCAACTGCATCATTGCCATTGGAAATTGAGCTGGACAGAACCTCTCACGAGGAATATTAGGTTGTGAGGTGGAGAGAGCACTGTGGGATAAAGAAGTGGGAAAGGTTGAAGGAATAGTTAATACCCCATCATGTTTATCGTAGAGTCTAGGGATTAATCCAAAAAGTGATTTTTGGGCACAAGTAAAATTTCCACAGATAAAAAAGTCTAGTATTTGAGGTCTAGTATCCACCTTGATAATTTTTTCACCCTGAAATCATGCTATTGTGCATATCAACCAGTAAGTCTGGTAAGGTTTGTTGTGGCTAGTTCACAATCCTTGAAAATGTTTTTTGGGGCTACTAATTGGATGTTTGTTGGATGAGTCTAGCACTGGGGCTGGGTTTTAATAGTTTCGATACTTCCCCTAAATTAGTGAAGCATATCTAACAGTATGCTTGAATTAGTATTACACAGCTAAGGTTGTTATCATATTGTTCACTAAATGTTAGGGAAGGGGATTTAATTTGGGATGGGTGGATCAGCATGTGCGAAACATACAGGACTGAATTAACACTAGTAAGATTGTATTGAAATGGAATGGAGTATTGGAGGGTTGCCTGATGTCAGCAGTACACTTCATTATTCATTCTGAAGAAATTAGGTATGCAAGGAATATCAAAAGCCTTCTCCAATTCTACAAGTGCAACAAATGTCAGTTTTTTCTCTTCCATTCTCTCTCTATAAGTAGCCTAAGGTCCATAATTGCTTCTCTTGTACCCTTGCTTTTTCCAAGTCCAAATTGGTCTTCATCCAGGAACTCCTTTGCTTTTCATTCTATTCTTCTGTAGGTGATCCTTGTCAATCAATATCTTAAGGCATGTGACATCAGGCATATGATACTAACATTTTCAGTTCTCTGCCCTCTTCTTGGGAATAGGGTTGATGACTTTCTTCTCAAAGTTTGTGGGTCTCTGTCTCTCTCTCCTGTTGAGTACATGTTGCTGAAGTTTTATAGTGGAGTGTCTTCTCTCCTGCATTTTTAATTAGCTTGGAAGGAGTAACATCGATTCCAGAAGCCTTAATTACCTATAGGTCCCTTACC
This sequence comes from Platycnemis pennipes, assembly GCA_933228895.1. NCBI lineage: Eukaryota > Metazoa > Arthropoda > Insecta > Odonata > Platycnemididae > Platycnemis > Platycnemis pennipes. The sequence continues at coordinate 123,814,255 of OW121848.1, forward strand.
GCTGTATGGAATCCCTATCTTAAGACTCCCATATCTTTTTGACTTCATTTTTCTTTTCAATGACTTTTGCGTTGAGAATGCTTCTCAATGCTAAATTCATTGAAAAGCAATCTCAATGCTCCTCCAAACTTTGGAGAAAACTCCTCCAAATGTCCTGCCCACATCTTCACTTAATCTTCATTTTCAATAAAAAGTTCTCAATTTTTATCCCTTAAGGCATTGCATCTTGCATTCCTTGAATTGGTGCCATGCTATCCTATAGGCAACTTTCCCCTAATCATGTTTGAGGTTGTTTTGTATGTCTTCGCATTGTTTCTTCATCCTCATTTCTTATTCTTTTGTAGCAGAGTTGCCCTTCTTTTGTTTTCTTGTTCTGTTCTGTTTTCATCCTTGTATTTTCTTCTCTCTTTAATCGGGTCTAAGACTTCTTCTATGATCCTGGGCTTCTTGTCAATTTTCCCTTTCCCGAGAACTTATTTTATACTCCTTATGATGCATCGGTAATGTTTTCCATCTCCCTTCCGCTGATTTCTCAGTCCTGTAATTTTTAAACTGGTTTTTTACTCTTTGGAAAGGCCTACTGATGATTAGTCTCCTTAAATTTTTCTTCTTGCCAATTGTTTGAGGTAAGACTTTCCTACCTTTCCTACCTTTGCCATGAACAAACTTTTGTTCCTTATCCCCAACTCCTTATTCCCATTACGTGATATATCCCAACTCCTCGCTTCGCTTTGATTGTCGTCCCAGTTGCATAATTCATAAACTGCTAATAATACACATTTGTGACGAAATTTTATTATTTCTTTGAGTCGTGATTTTCAACTCATTTACTGAAGGATTCTAGTATATTCTCAATAGTTCAACTTAGCCTCAGCTAGTCACTGTGATACAAGATGATAGGCAGGTGTAAATAACTCATGTTGTTTATGACAAGTGTGCATCATAACGAGGGAATTTGTCACTTATAAAAACATTTGTTATATCGACTTCCATTGCATATACATTTTAGTGTAGTATCGATGAACTTCTGACACTATTAGTGAGTATATAATAAAATAATTTCTCTCTTAGGTTCATCCTGCTTCAATGACTTCTGCTTTGGGAGCTTGTGCATACATATTAATGTATGAAATGGAGCCAGGATGGAATGTTGGGCTGGGGACAAACAATGGAGATAAACTAAATAATGTATCATTACGGCCCTCAAAATCATTATCTGAACTGTCTGAGTTATGCAGGCCTCAAGTGCCATTACCCAAATCAAAGGATCATCTAGAACGGAAAGCCAACTCCTTACTGGTGGAAACAGCGCCCCAACACTCCAAGGCAGTTCAAGGAAATGTAGCTTCCTCAACATTCGAAGAATTGAAGTCGAAATCAGAAAAATCCTCAACGAGGTAAAAACCGTGTGATCTGGTAGTTAGTCTTAAATTTTATGTACGGTACATTTTTAACTCACCAGAGCACAGTTAATTGATCTGGCATGCAGGGCATATGTACTGTGCCATATTTGAAATGTTGGTAAGTAGATAGCAAACCTGCTGGGATATTAGGTATCAGGATGGATGGGCTGGTGCAGGCCACCTGTCATAAATGACGGCACAGCATGGAACCAGCCCGGGGATGGGAAAATGTGTATACCCATGCAATATGATGTCTGAGAGTTTCTCCAAATTATGGGGAAGAGCTTGAATCAATCATGGAATGCAGAAGGACCCAGCAAGTGGCCTGCTGTATTTGATGTAACTTGTCGTGGTTGTAATTGCTGCTGTTGCTGTAGGCATTATTATAAAAAAGATTATGCCACTGGCAATAGAAGTCTATACAACGGAAGATATTACACAGGGTGGCGATCGTCAGGGAAAACCTGGAACTGTCAGGGAATTTTGAAAATCTGGAAAAGTCAGGGAATAGTCAGGGAATTCTCGTAAGAGTCAGGGAGAAACTGGAATAGGAATTTCTCGTTATTTTTCTACCATTAGGTTTACCCTTTATCTTTCCCGCCCTTTATTTCACCAAAACATTTTACCTACTAAAACTAATGTCCGTCGCCGAAGTGCATAGAATAAGTGCATACTTAGTCCAGTCGTTGAACATTCAGTTGTGAAAATTAGTTATTTAGTTGTGAATCAGTCGTACATTGTATCCTTTTTGTATATACTCGCGATATTTGGCTAGTAGTGTTAAAATTCATGATCACCGTGTATTCTGCTCATCAAAAGGAATCCGACGCTATGTTTTTCGGAAGATTTTACCTCGCGCTTTTTTTTTAACTTCCGAGACTCAGGTCGAGAGGTAGTTGTAGCACACCAGCTTGTAGTAAATACGTGGTTGCAGTTCTAAAAAAACGAGACGATGATTATTAAAACGGAAATACAAGTACGATCACACGTGTAAACAAAATCTTACGTGAGATAATCTTCGATTTTCATACCCCCCTTCGCGAGACCATAAGAAGAATCCTCCTCCCCTCCCCACCTTTTTTCGCTCGACGTAATTATTGAATGGCCCCCTTAGCTCCCTCTCGAAAAAATTTAGTCAGGTCACAAACCACCTCAAATATGGCATTCCTGAATATGACGCTGCCGTTGCTAATTGCCTCATGTTTTCACTCACAGTGGCGCGATTACGTTTTGTTTGTTTATAAAAATATTTGTACATTTTTTGTTCCCTCTTACAATCAAGGGGTTATGATCATGCTAATCAATTTATATTCGCTTCTAAAACTCGTGCCATCCGATTTTGATCCAGTCCCAGAACTTGGCTTTGATTTGTATTTTTCGCGTAGCTTTGTGATACCTGTGCCGGAGTCCGCCGGTAAATTGGCCTTTAACTTTCCCCTCGATGCCTTTTCAGTAATATTCAACTTCTCAGAACTACCACGACATGTCACCTCTTCCATGAAGAATTAGACATTGTCAATTTGTAATTTTACCGAAGGTAACATAGACGGCCACGGATATAAGATACACAAGAAAAAAATGTATTAAAAGTGAGTACAATTTGTGTGAGGGCTTAACTTGTGAAGGTTTAACATATTTTTTCATTAGGGCGTAGGTTTCGTATATTTTTTCATTCTTTTAGCTTTTAATGTATTGATTTCAGCTATTAATATTATCCGAGTTTTGACGAAAATTTAATCCAGCAGAAATAAAATATTCCGATAATAGGAAACCTTTTGGCGATCGGTCAGGGAAATTGGTAAAGCTATCAGGGAAAAATCATGGAAAAGTCAGGGAATTTGAAAATTGGTTATCAGTAGCCACCCTGTTACATATTTCTAAATTAAATTCAATTTTTAACGTACAACTGTTTGTTTGTGGCCTTGCTTGCAACAATTATGATTTGTTATAATCAAGAGAATATTCCATACATAATTATTGCTTTAGTTTTTGCTGATATTAGTCCATCGCATTGCTATAAATAACTTGCCGCCACAACGTATTTGGAACTCAATGGACATTAATGCGCAGTTTCCTAAGTGCCAAAAGTCAATGTTTTATATTCCAAATAAATATAACATGAAATTTAATGTCATTGATAGTAAATACAACCACCGGTGAATGGTGTGTGTGAAAATATAATTTTCAGTAGCTATCTCAATGGAATACAGTAGAAGATCGATAATCTGGAATTCTAAATAACGGAAGATCCAAACAACGTAAGGTTTTCCGGAATTATTTTGGGTATGCAATTTTTTAGTCGTACCGCCGAAAATACCACTTTGTAAGCGGTAAGTGTTGCTTCAGAGCCTATTAGGCTTCGTCAAGGAATTATTCATATATAGGAATTATTTATTAAGGAATTATTTATATTATTATTATTCATGGAATGCATAATCGTGTTTCTACCCATCCCATGGCGTCAGCCACATACGACGTCTATTCCACGAACTTGCGCGATCTCTCTACGAGAGGAATGAAGTGGGGAGAAAGCTTACATTGCAAGCGCCTCGCCTCCAAAATTTCAATGCATCATGGCCGAGTAGATGTTACATAGTGGGTACCCCGAAGTGGCCTAGTCGTAATTTGATTACTTTATTCTTTCCTTCCCGGAGAGGAATAGCCTTACGTCTTTCACCTTCACGTGTTCTTATTCCATGATAATTCCTTACGAGAATTAAAGTATAAATATTTTGGTCATTCCTCCTAATACACCAACAAAATAAGTTAAAGTAGCATTAAAGTCATAGAAATTTAGCTGCGGAATGATTATTCAAACAATATGATTACTCAACATTCAAACAAACAACACAACAGACATTCGAACATGGGTGATAATGACAGTCCGATGCAGTGATTGATTTTTCGGCTCCAGAGAGCTCTTGTTGTATAGAGCTTCTACTGTAGTAAAATTGTTCCACCTGCTAGTATCCTTCTACTTCTAAATGAAGTGTGGCCCCATCCTCTCTAGCAATATCCTTACTTTTATTTTTTTATCCTTTTACTGCTACAAACCATCTTTCAGTATGAGCAAGAATCCAACGTGATACCCCTTGAAATAAAACCTAAAGGTGATTTAAATTTCTCTTGGTGTGTCAGTGTACAAATTAACTCATATTTTAGAATAATGAATTTATGCCATAGCCATTTATGTATTAGTTTTTTTGCACAATAGGAATTTTTGTATAGCTCCTTGCTCTTGCCAGGGATACCTTACTTTGATCTAGTCTCATTTTATCAATCCAATGCAAAATTACTGAAATATCACCAATTTCCCTAAAGAATGAGATTTGAAGCAAGCGACCACTCAGTGGTACCTGAAAAACAATTTTCTTCATTTTCAAGAACAAAGAGAAAGCTATGAAAACAGGAAACTATGAGTCCCTGAAATGAGAAAATCATAAAATAAATTAAAAAAGAAGGCTTATAGAGATGGTATCCCTAGGAACAAAATTAGCTTGCTACAATTTGCCCTTGACTTAGCAGTCATGGGAGAAACTGGAAGAGATTTAATAAAGATTCATGCCAGAGAAGACACTGATCAGGTATCACTTGAATGGCACTAGGAAAAAAAGAAATAGTATGCAGTGAGAGAGCAGAGGCTAAGACCAATCTTAAACTTAGGAAACAAAAGGTAGAAAAGGAGGGTGAGTATTGATGTCTAGGAAACTGAATAAGCAGCAATGGATTAAGCTAGAAGGAAATAGAGAGTAAAATAGGTCGGGCAAAGAATTCACCCTGTCGGAAGAAGAATTCAAGAAGCCCTAAGAAGAGTGAAAGGAAAGGGAAGCCTGCTAAAAATAAAAAAAAGTATACTGGACAACGTCATTGGTTAAATAATGAGACATGAATGAAAGCTTCGAATTTCAATTTAACATGAATATCTGATGAAGACAATTATTGAGAGATATATTAATTGGGAGAAAGGCAAAGGAAGATCTGGTGTGTGATACATATAAAAAAAAAGTTGTGTTCAACCCGAAGTTGGTCTTTGATAGGTGAGGGTAGAGCTCACCCCATACTCAGCCATTGGCATGTGAAATTCACACATTCAGGAGAGGGGCCAGTTCCTTTCCCTGGGCCACCTGCGATTTCCTACAAAGTTCTGACATACAGAAAATCAAATTTAGGAGGATTTTAGGTGGGGGTGTCCTGAAAAGATCTTGCCCAGGATTTGAAATGGAGACCCTCCAGTCAGTAGCTCAGTGCTCTACCCACTAAGCCACCACGACCCCCGTGATACATATATGGAGGTCTAAAAGAAAAGAATTATGTGGATGACAAAGAATAGGTTAGCCGATTGGTTAATGGAGTGGAGAGCTGATTCAAACCAATCCATATTTGTGATAATGGTCTTGACTACCATGCACAATAGATATCGGTAGGGTACTTTCCTCACCTACTGGTCAGGGGTCATTTGAAAATCATGATTTCTCTCCCACCCCATCTCCAGTGTTTCAAGTACTAGATCACCATAAAAATACAATAGTAATATGACAAATCTATCTAAAGCTAATGCAAATTGATTGAAATAAGATTTAAAGAAGTAATATTAATATTACATAAATATATTGACATTTTATGATGTAGATTTAACATTGCTGCAAAACACAATTTTCGTCAAATTTGGAAGGCTGTCTCACCTAAACGTTTTGAGTATCAACTCCAAATTTGAAGTCGGTGCAGGTTATTATGATAAGTTAGTTCCCTAAGAATATAACATTTTTACTACATCCCTCTTTTGAGAGATGCGACATTGAAAATGCAAGTTTTGAGTTTCAACCCATTTTGAATTTGTTATGTTGTGGGGGTAAGGGGGCTCGGGTTCAAAACAAAATATTGTTTTTGTGAAACATGTGTACCTCGAGTATTAATCCCAAAAGAATCTGTTTTAATACCTGTTCCCATTTTGAATGATTGGCCTTCAAAGTGTGTAAAAACAAAATTTTGATATGGAAAGTTGATTCCCTCGTTTATGCCTGAATATTTTTTAAAATTTATTTTCTCTTGCATAGTGATGGACAGATCCAGGTTTTTTGTTGGATCTGGAACTGGATCCTTGCCTGGGTTTCGGATCTTTATCTTGGTTACGGATCCTTAGTTTCAGATACTCTATTCTGAATTTCATTCCTTTTCTAATCCTAGATTTTTAATAAATATATAAATACAGCAACAATAGAATTACCAAAAAACAATAAATTTATTGTAGAAAAAATCAACTAACTATCATCTATGTAGATAATATTTTCCTGGAACAAGATTTTGGGATGCAATAATCTTATTACTTCTAATATAAAGATCACTTTCCTTATCACATACTCATCAATCAATACATTTTTGAAATCTGTACAACTATTCTTTAGAGTGCAGTTAAAAGAAACATAAGTTCATTTTCATTAATAAAGGAATTATTTTCCAATTATTAATCAAATCCGTGAATGCTTTCAAATTCTTTTTTAGAAACATTAAAAAAAATTTAATGCGGCCAAGAGATCCCATATATGTAATATTTGGCGATTCCATTTTTAAGACAAAAAAATTATTATAGAATATTTCAAGCTGCTAACTAGTAATTTTGCAATTTATTATTGATAATAACCTTTAAAATGAAAATTGAGAATTTTAAATTCCTAAGGATAGGTTGTGTAACTCTGATCTTGAAATGAGATTAGCCTTTTTTCATGCTACTAGAAGCAAAATTTTAAAAATGTCTCGGATTTTTTCTCCATTTGCCCGGGTTTGCAAGAAAAAAAGTAAATGACATGTGGGGAATCTGCATTCTCCAAATTCAGGTTAGCCGACAATGGTAGTGGGGGGTAGAGGACTGCAGGTAATGAAGTTCGATTCTTATCGCTTTTTAAAATTTTTCTTTCAGCCATTGAATCAAAAACTTAATCATTCTTCATTTCCAACCTTTGTGTCTGGATACTGACTTTTTTGTACTTCTATTTCTTAAGCTACAAATTTACAAATGCATCACTCAAAAATACATTGTAAAGTTAACGTAATGATTCCACGATTTAATTCTGCAATAAAAAATTTTTCCAATCATTTCACTAGCGCCAAATTTTATTATTTTTTTGACTTATAAATTGACATGAAATTTCTGATAATCTACTTTTTTTAACTGCCTACTTGCATTACCGTAGGAATACAGAATGGCATGTATTCCAAGGCAGTCTTCAAGATCGAACTCACCAACAGCAGAACACCAGCTCACATTTTTAAAACCTTCATTATCATTGGTTCATGCAAGTCTGACGAATGTAGGTGACCCGCGTGACATTCGGCTTTAATTTTTTTTCTCGTGCATCTGGGCATATGGAGAAAAAAGTCGAGACGAGCATTTTTTTATTTTGTTTTAGTGGCACGGAAAGAATCTTCTCATTTTGTGACCAACTTACATAACCTCTCCTTGTTAGTATCTATCATGTCTACATTCCATTTGCGGGGTGCATCGATAACTAAGCCATGAAATTTTAAAATCTGTGATCTGTATCTGAATTTATACCTATATTTATATCTGTCTCCAGATATGATTTCAGTAGCGAATGAAATGAAAGATCTGTGGATCTTTGGATCCAGTCGACCATCCTTAATTTATGAGTGGTACATTTACTGTTTCACAGGAACATTTTCATCTAATTTCTTGACCTGAGTTACACATTCTCTTCTTGTCAGTATCTACCACACTTACATTCCATTCACGGGGCACTTTGATCGCTAAGCCGCAAAAATTTAAAATCTACAATCCAGATCTGATTTTACTCCGTTTCTTGGGATCCGAATCCGGAACCGAGTAAAATGAAAGATGCACGGATCTTTGGATCCACCGGATCCGATCCGGCTATCACTACTCTTGTATATTTCCATAGAACAATGTTTTTAAAAAGTATTAATATAAGTATGGTTGTTGTAACATTAAAAACATGCAAATAGTAACAATAATCGCTAACGTCAAAAAGTGACATTTTTACTCTACTGGCACATACGTTAATGCCCGTATTTTGGATATGGTTTGCTCTAAAAATGTAATTAGAACTGATTTGTAATCTACATATAAGCACTGTTCCATGTACAAAATTGAAAATGGGTCAGCAACCACCTCTGGTTGATTTCTGGTGGAATGACCCTACTGGACTCGTGTAGAATCTTTCCTCAGAGTTTACATTTTCTGTCGGAAGGGGACCTAAAAACCTTGCATGAACTATTTTCATATGGGACTGCATAATTAATGATTCCAAGTTTGAATGTGATATTGTATGTTGATCTTTCTCCCATGGATTGTACGAGGGGTTCCTTAGCTTTGAATTACAGTAAAACCCCTCTTTTACACTTTTGAGGGGAACTAGAGAAAAAAGTGTAAATCGCGGGAAAGTGTAATTTGAGGGTATGCAATTTTATATGAAAGTTATGCCTGAAAGAATAACTCCTTGCTTCTTGATTTAGCCTGCCTAATTCTTGCTTTCATTGAATGACAAGTTTAACATTGAAATATAGTTCCAACAAAACCTCTTCAATAATGCCAAAATCTCTTATTTGAAATGCATGGGGACATGGGGAGATATATTAACTAGATTACATATGGTTGGGCCAAGATTAGGAAGAGTGTGAAAAAATTGTACAGTTGTAAATTGGAGAGAATATCAGGAATTAGTTTACAGGTGTATGAGGGAAGATGCAGAACAGCAAGCAGTTGAGAAAGGATGGAGGGGGGGGTATAGTAGGAGAGGGGGATGGTGTAGTAGACACTAGAGTGGTCAAGACACTGTTCATTACTGTTAAGTCAGGAGAGCTGCTGATAGAACTTAACGAGATTCAGCATAGGGGTAAGGAAAATGTGAAAAGAACTGCATGGCATTAATGATACACAAGGGAACTTGGGAATAGAAGAGGAGAATGACATAGATAAGGATGAACTGAGGCCAGGAGTCTTGATCCAAACATGCTAGTAAGTTAGGGTAAATATTATGAGAAAAGAAGGTGTGGAGACTATAGTGATATTCTATCAAAGCTACTTAAGAATCGAGCTAGAGAAGAATGAGATGATTTTACGGGTGTGTTCGTAGGATATATGAGGATGAAATTTGGCTGGAGGATTTTTTAAAATCTGTATTAATGCCTCCAAAAAAGAAAGGCAAGACCGCAAATGCTGAAAAGCATACACTTCTTAAATACATAAATGAAAAATTTCATCACCAATGCGATAGCATCAGCCATCCCGCGAGTTATGCAACCCGAACAACAATCGCGAGAAAAACGACGTACGTGTACTGTAATCCCTCGCGGCATTACAATTGCACAGATGAGCGACGTCACGATAAATGGTGGTATATCTGGGCAAATTTTATTTCTCTTTCATAGTGGTAACTTACTGCATGAGTTTTTACTTTGTCTTTCACGGAGCGTTGAGTCCAACCACTAGTTATGCAACCAGGACGACAATCACGGCAAAATCGTCTCGTAAAACGTAAATGGCGAGCCATTCAAAAATTTGCTAGCGTGAATAAAGGGAAGACGTTACATTGCGGATATATGGACATTATTAGGACATGAAGAAAAAATCGTTAATGGCGGGAAAACGTAAATTGCGGGGACGTAAAAGCGAGGTTTTACTGTACTTATTTTTGCAAACTTTTCCTTATTTTGAAATTGCTATTCAATTGTACCTGGCATTTAAAACATCATAGTGATTGATACTTTAAACTTGGATGCAATTTCATACACCAACAAATTAATAACCTTTAATACTTACTAGGGGAGCTTGGGGGGTCGTGGTAGCCTCTTGGGTAGAGCGCTGAGCTACTGACCGGAGGGTCCTGGGTTCAAATCCTGGGCAAGAGCCTTTCTGGACACCCCCATCTAAAATCTTCGCGATTCGATTTTCTGCGTGTCAGAACAGTGTAGGAAATCGCAGGTGGCCCTGGGAAAGGAACTGCCCCCCCTTCATACCCTGAATGTGTGAATTTCACACGCCATTGGCTTAGTACGGGGTGATCTCTACTCTTACCTATCAAAGACCAACCTTCGGGTTGAATCACTGAGTGAGTGAGGGGAGCTTATATCACCTTCAACAATTGCACAGAATGGCAATGGGTTACTTTTTCTCTTGTCATTGTTACTGAATTATGTTTTTCTTTCAATTTTTTAAGTTTTTAAATAATGACAAAATCATTGTATCCTACTCTTGCCAGAAGAAGGAAATGGTATGGATGGTACACTTGTTTCAAGTGTAATAATTTCAGTTCTTTATAGGCTGTAAATATCTTTAATAGATAAAAATGGGAGACAGGGCACTGTAGAAAACCTTAGGTAAATTCTCAAGTGATACTTAGTTCAAGAAGAGACATGATAAGAGTAATTGTGCATTTAATTATATTTCAATGGCCAAATGGAATCATATCTGTTGCCATTTTAAGTGGAGAATATTAGCCATCATTCCCTTTCCAGGTTCATCAATCCTATTCCAGATTAATGAGGAAAATTATGTTTCTTGGAATGTATTTGGAAATGTTTTTGATCTCTTGGTTTGTTTATCCTTGGTTAATATGTTGGTAAACACTGCTTTTTCAAATTGACATTTGATGGAGGAGTTAGTGAGAGAGGTGAATATTATTCTGTTGGCTGATTCATCAAAATTTGAGAGGTTGTGTAAGATTACTGTGCTTAATGAAGTAATAATGTAATATTTCAATTGAATGTTGCCTGATTAAATCCTCAAAAAAGTTGCTAGTCTGCCTGTAATATCATTGGGGGATGGAAATTCATTTAGCTTTATTATTTTTAATATTTTCCTCTTATATAGTTTTTATTGATGTTGCTATTTTGATTTTCATATCGGTCATTTTCAACTTCAGAAAATATCTTGAGAGTTTGGTTGTGGATGGATATCATATATGAATTACCAACAAAAGATTTAACATGGCCAAAAACTTAATTACATAGCTAACAACATTTCTCTAAGCTTCAAAGTTTTTCCTAATAAGTTAAATTGTTATTGCATTGGTCTTTGAAAATGTTGCTACTGTATTTATACTGTCTTTTACTCTTCCAGCAGTGAGGGAATAAGTGTAATGCGTCCAGTTGTGTCCAAACCTGAAGCTGTGGCATCACCATCTGCTAGTATAAGTGTTAAAGGCAAAACTGTATTAAATGGATGCTGGAACAAGGTCATCGGCGATTCCCCCTCAAAGCTTTTACCAAGTACTCCTCTTAAAAAAATAGTTAGTTGTGACGTTGTTGGTCCATCACTGAGCCAAAGCCAAGATACTTCGAAAGTGATAAAAAGTCAGGTTCCTTTGCCATCAGAAGAGAAAGTGAAAAAAGACCCTAATGAGGTGATAAAGGAGTATAACAGTGCTTTCCATAAGGAACCAGGGCTGAAAAACCCTCAGTTATCCTCAAGCTCTTTTTGTGACAGTGTAAAGAAAAAATCTGACCCTAAGGAAACCAAACAAAAACCTATTCAGGAGTTAACTAATGACCATAAAAAAGGAATTGCAAGGAAGAGAAAACACTCATCACCTAGCTTAGAAGATGAGCATAAGTCTCCTTTTCCTCTCAAGAAGCAGCTAACGTTGCCTGATCTTCTGAGCAGAAAGAAGTCCAATTGTGGTGCTGTGGAAACACCTCGCACGAAGATAAAAACGCTTAAAGATTGGCTTGAAATCCGGAGTGTTTCTAAAGGTGAGGCTCTCTAGGTTGTAGAAAGCCTGAATTGTGATTGTTGGGTAAGATGACCAATTAATGATTTAAATGATGAATGACTTAAATATGTGAAAATATTGTACATATGGTATAGGTAGTAACTGATTTGTATTGATTACGTTGTGGAACAAAAATGTCCAATGTGTTCTATAGTGTCTTTCCAGTCACAAAACAATGAATTGTAAACTCGTTTTTTATGAGAAAACTGTTTGAAACTCCTTTACCTGGCGGCATTCTCTCCTCTCGGGATGACCTTTATTATAGATCATGCTATGTTGACCACTACCGCATAGTGTGGGAAGTTCCCAGAATTCCATGTAGAAAACTTCCCCCATCTTAAGCCTGAGTTTTTTGATTCCATAGGTGACTTAGAATGTGACCTGGATCAGTCAGTTTCTCGCTCATGTGCAGTTGCAATTGTTTAACTGCAGCATTGTATGGTATTGACTCTTTATTGCAATGTCAAACCGCTAAATCAGTCTTTTAGAACATAATATTTCTTATTTGGTTATTTATGTGACCTTTGAAAAAATTACTGTAATTAATTTTTTCCCATAAATAACCAGATAAGATAAATAGAAAGTTTTATTCATTTTCCTTTTTTTCTCTTCCATTCAAAATGAGGTAAATTGGCTTTTTGGAATGATTTGGAGAGTTAAAATGGCAGAAAAATATTAGCATGAATATGTTTAAGCCAAATGGATAAATTTGTGGAATGTAATCACAATACAGCTATTTAATGTGTGTCTTGGGCTCTGCAGTGAACCTTGTGACAAAATTTCTGTGATATTCAGTCAGGTTCTTTGAAGAGAATTTAGTGCCATTCTTTCATTAATTGGAGTTTTTTTGTTGTAGAGCAAAAGAGATTAATGCAGTGTGTCATATTAGCTACTCATGAAAATTTATTCAGGCTTATCTATGATTGGCACAATGGCATGCCTCCTGACACAGTAACACATAAAGCACCCAGTGGAAGTGATGGATTTCTATCAAAAATACGGAATCATTTGTGACTCAATGGACAGAATTTACTCTTATTTGAGGAAACTGTGTTAGGCTTGACTTTGTGAACATATCCATTTCCACTATTTTACTAAATCAATGCCGGGTTGATACTGAGGGAGATTCTATCTTAGGCACATATACTCTTTGTGTGTAGCATGCAAATTATGCTTTTGTCTTAAGTTACAACAAGTTATCAAAAGTTATTCATTTAAGCATTTGTCTTAACCTAGTTATTTAAAATTGGAAAGGTCAGATGTTAAACTGAGTAGCATTCAATTCAAAATGTGTAATTGTACTTAATTACTTGTATGTAACTTGAACTTGGAAGTCAATCCTTTTGAATCCATTTAATTGTATTGATGTTAAAAGCCAGTAATGCTTAATTTCATCCCCATTCATTTTTCTAAGATGGTGAAAAATAATTATCTCCTAATTCTCTGAGTCATAGTTTGAGGAGCAGATATGGATTTAATTTTGTTCCCTTTATCTGATTTCGGTCAACCAGTGGGAAAACATGGATATTAGTAAATGTGTGGTAGCTCAGAATCAACTAACTCACTCCCCTCTCCTTGTCACTTGGGTAGTAACTCTTTTCAATCTCACAAAAAGGCAACACCGATGAGAACTTAGGTCTTTAAGTGATGTACACCACCTGGGAAGCAGAGCACAGAGATCGCCCATTGGAATAGCCATGCTTCCAGATTCCTTCTATATTACTTCAAGTGAAGAGGAAGGTTAGGAATTTTTGGAGGAATATGTATGAATTTGGAACCATGCTTTTCTCATGCCATTGTCAATATAATCTCATGTCGATTACCAAAAATAAAAAGGGGTTAAAAATGTTGTGCTGAAATGTAATTTTATCGTGCTAGGACTGGAGAGAGAAACAAGGCACCTTTTTAAATTTATTACCTTTCAGGTTAATGCCATTCATCAATGTCATGTGGTATTGAAGATGTTAAAGCAAATGGTATTGATTCAAACAGTATCTCTACCTTGGAATACTTATCTTTATATGTTTGGTTTTGGGATAACTATTGAATCTGAATCCACAATAGACAGCTGTATAATTTCATATTGAAAGGTTAATGAGTTTACAATCCTTATTGATAAGTGGAATAGAAATGATGTGGGTATACAATGTATCAATCTTGCCATAATAGTTGAAAATTTTGTAATAATTTGGTCTTTCTGACTTCATCTTGAACTTACTGCTTCTTAGTTGAGCTTGTATTTACTACCTCATCTGCCTGCCCAACCCTACTAACACATGCTAAGGATACTTAGCCTCAAATGGTATATACTTGCTCGTTCCTTTTGAAACATGCAATAGCCTATGGGATATCAGATTTTTAGTAGATTATTGCCCTCCCCACCCCCCTGTGCAGTTGTGATGCATTGCAATCTGCTTTTGTGTGTTCATATAATTGTTGCTGATGGGTGAGATGATAATGATGAGTTTTACTGTGTAAAAATGAACTTCAGAAAAACTGTTACAAAGTACAAATTTATTGTTTGCAACTCTGTATACTTAATCATTTACCTAATTTATATCCCAAGTACTAAATAATCATGAACTCATATGCGTAAAAGATGCTTAAGCTTCAACTTAGTGCATATAATTGCAATTCAGAGATGAATATTTTATTCTTATTTATTATTTCAGGTATTTAGGGGTGATTTGAAATTTATTATGCATACACCTCTCAGTTTTTTCTTCTGAGCCATCTGAATAACAGTCTACTTAAAGACTGTGATGAAAATTATCTTTTTTCCATTGTTGTATATCCCTTTTCAGATGCTTGTCCTTGATTTAATTTTTAGATTGAACCATTTTTAGTAAGGTGCCACAATAGAAGCTACAATGAGGACAAAACATGCAGCACTATTGTAATTTAATATTAGTATACTGCTGCTGTTGAAGGGTAACACTAAACCCAGACAAGCTTTTATTCATGGTCTTAGGAGGGTTTTCTTAATTAGGCTGTCAACTCGGGGAGTATTCAATTATGGATTGTTTTTATTTAGTGATTTTTGCTTTGATTGGTGAATTAAATCATTGGCAATGTCATTGTTTTTTCTATGTTATCTGACGTAAACCTTTGTGTTGTAGGGGAGGAAATGATCAACAAAGGAGTTCATCATCCCCGGGTGCTACCTCAGGTCCAGCCTGTTATATCAACTGTTGGTGGTTGGAAAGTTACTGATCATGATGCTGTGTCAAGTAACCCTGTTTCAGATTCTAAGTGTAATACTGTGGCACTGAAGAGGAAAAAAGAGCCCGTTGTCAACTCGGAGGAAAACAAGAAGAAAAAGTTGGATCAAAGCTCAAATGTTCAGCTTTGGAGAACTTTTTTCAAGAACAAAATTTTGAATAGTAATTTAAATAAAAAAGTACTCCATGGCAGCAAAAAGAATAAGCAGAAAAAAAAGGGTGAAAGTGACTATGCTTCTAAAATACCTGAGACTGACGGAAGTCTGACATTGTTCCAGAGAGTGTAATTATGTGACTTAAATGGAGTGAGCATTTTTATTTTTAGGCATGACATTAAGTATATTTTGATGACATACTTTGTGAATGGCTAAAATCTTTACAACAAATTCATCAACTTGCATCATGTGAGCTGCATCCAGTAAGCTGAGTTGTTTTATTGTTATAACATCAGTAAAGATAACCCTTGAAATATATTTTTATATAGTTTCCAGGATTTTATTTGCATGTCATATTGTTACACCCTACAACTGTGTAATTTACATTGCAGTGCTTCAGGAATTAAAGGTGTTAGTTTGTAAGTTGGATCAGATGTCTTATGGTCCTGGTGAGCATTGAAGTGAATCATAAGAAATGTGAGTACCAACCTTTTCTATGAATATTTGATGAAATAATAGAACATGGAGGTAAACACCTCTCTTTATGCAGGAGCTGTAAGCCTATTCTAAAATTTCCCAGCCTTGAAAATATTATTTCATGCACATATTGTATTTTCACCAAAGAGTTATTTAAGTCTTTGGATTTCTTTGTTGACATTTGTGTACAGTTACGGAGTGGTGACTGGTCAGAGAGAAAACATGTGCCTAATGATGGCTTATATTTTCAAATTTAGAAATTAAAATAATTTGCATTTAATTCCTCCTATTGTTGACCATATATGAGCCATCTTCATGGGAGCTATGTTTGTTTACTGGTGCAGGTTCTAAAATGTTTACAGCAAAGTGCATTGAGTTTCTTTGCCATTTACAGTATTCTGGAAAGCTAAATTTTTTGTCCAAAAAGTAAAAATAGGGCATTTCACATGGTGCATACTCCACATATTCCACTTACCAATAGTTTTGCTAGAATGTAAATGCTCGAATGTATGGCATTATGAGGGTTGATAATTCGTAAAGCATCAATTTCGGGTATAACGCTCCAAAGAATGCAAAATCATGGAACTAACAGAATAATTAGAAGTGAAAATATCTCATGGTTACTAAACTTTGTTGCTCGCAGAAGTACAACTAAGCTTGTATAGAATTTTTTCAGTTATATATAATCTGCTATAATGGGAATAATCTGCATTTTGTTAATAATTTATAAGGAAATGCTGCATATTTAGTTGGGAATTTTATTATGCGTGGTACCTACAGCATATTTACCCAGATTTAATGGTAAGGTGCTAACACGCATGGTTTCTCATTATTTTGGGTTCTTCTTTCAGAATACACGAATAATTCAATAAGGTATAATTAACATTGTTTCTTTTTACTACAATATTTAATTGAGCCTTCCCTTGATTCCAGGAAATGATGGATATTGTTTACCTTGCATTAGGATACAATTCAAATTTGCATGTATCGAAAAGTTTTAATTTCCGTGGTTAACTAGGATAATGAATATTAGTTCAAAGTAACATCCCATATTTTTCTGTACAAGCAATGCATGGTGAACTACTACAACAGAATACAATTATGGTTAGATAATTTTTGCTTGTGTGAATTATAAAATATTCATACTATATGATACCTTTGCATTAATGTTGAAGTTGAAAGCGATGAATATGAATTCCTCTTGGTTAATTCATTTGCCTAATAAAAAAAATAATTTGTATGTATGCCAAATTATGGAAAGGATGATTTTGTCATTCAACTCAAGATTTAACATTTTAATCTTCAATTTCTGGATGACACATCCTTTGATAAGAAGCTATGGTCCTAGAAAAAGGACCAGCGTCATGAACAATCGGGTGGAGTGGAGAATAATAGTGCTGTGGATTCTATTCTCTATTAGTTTAGTTATGTTTTGGGAATTGCTGATAGTCTAATCACCAGGATGAGTTACATGAAAGGAAAGATGAGACGATTGTGATTATGGTGGGAGACTTTCAAGAGGCGATAAGTTAATGTCTCAGAAACAGGAGGGAACTTAAGTATTGTATGTAGTATACAAGACAGGCCTTCAACTACTACTAATATCCCTCACATTGCCCATAGGGCAATGTGAGGGATATTAGTAGGACCAAACTGTATCTCTTCCTCTCTAATTAAGTTTTATTTGAGTGAGTCTTCATTGAGAGGTAATACTGTGAAGTGCTCACACCGTGAACTTAGTTATTGAATGCTTGCATCAGTGTTATAGATGATTTCGGAGGTCTTCATGTAAACACTACAATTAGCATGCACAAATCACAACAAAGACAGTTCTTTAGGAATTTTAACACAAGCCCCAAATGACAGTTCCTCTGTAAATGAAAATCTTCCTCCTTATCACTCTTTAGTCTTAATATCTTAGCAGAATTTCGTAGGAGAAAAAATCATTTGCCTTGACCAGGACTCGTGTACCTGCAACCCTCGGATTTCCAGCCAGCCAGAGAGTTTTGGGTTTAAGACCTGGTCGAGGCAAATGATTTTTTGTGGAAGTTCTGATATTCGGTAATTTCAGTGGGTAATCCTGTTAAGGTTTTCGTTGGCAAGTTCACGATCATTTTATGGCCTTATAATTGCTGTTTCCTAATACATATCTATTTTGATTCTTCCTCGGGATCTCTTAATTTCTCAAAAAAATTAGCAGATCATCTCCAATGTTTATTTCATCCATTCAAAATATTTGTTATGGTGTTACTTAATAGTTGTAATTCAGCCAAAAATCAAGCATCAATGATGTTTTTAATGACTTTCAAACAATGTACGGGACAATTATTTACTGAAGGTAGGGCAATACCAAAGAACTCAATATTCAATTGATTTGAATCATAAAATTGTGGTATATAGTTCTCAAAACTCACTCCCTTAAACATTTTGATAGAAAGTAGCCATTGTGCCCCAATATAACAAAAGCAATTTTAATTCATGGAATTCAGAATGAACATGTTAAATTTACTGCAGGTATTCAGTACAATGAGATCTACCCAGGAAATTAATCATCATGAACTATGTACTGGTCTTGTTAAATTTTCTCAGCAGGTAGTGAGAAATGTTATAAGATATTGACTACCTATTATTATTTTTCATTATCATGATACATTTTTGTCCAAGGACATTTTAAAAGAAAGGACTAATTCTTCTCTATTCAGTATTCATTTCATTATGTCCTAATTACTCTTCTTTTTAGTGCATACTTGATCAAGGCTAAGTGATTCTCCTATCATTAATATTCCTAAAATAACATGTGATGCTGTTCACATGAACTTGGCGAACTCTGTGACCTAACAACTGAAGTCTCACAGCTATATTATGTCGAAGCTTTGAGCTTATAAATGTCAAGAAATTTGATTTATCAGTGAACTCAATTTCTTGCTGAATTAGGACATACATGAATGTGCCTCATTCCTTTGATACAGCAATGTTAAGTCAACTAGATTTCATCGAACTTAAAGAATGATACCTGCAACTTTGCCTGCATTGTGTTCATGAATAATCATTGTGAAATGTCACCTTAAGCCTTCGGAATGAATAATGAAATCCCAATTGATTAGAACTTTCACGGTCCATGTCTTCTGAGTGATGTGGTTTCTTTGGGGGTTTCTCCGCAATTACGTGGTTGTGAACTCTCAATGAAGATCATTACCCTGAAGAGGCATCCAGCAGTGGAGGGAAACATTGGTGCACAACTACCTAATCGTGGAGAAACCCCCAAAGAACCGTATCACTCATAATGAAATCCCTTCTAAATTAGATAAAGACTAGTGTGTGCTATACTCACTGAAATTTTAATTTAGATAGTAATGATTATGATTACTACAAGATCTAACAAACTCTCATGAGATACTTATTAACTTGTTTTAGACCTTTAAAGCTAAAATTGTCATTAAAAAAACCAGATATTTTTTCATTTTGGACCATGAAGACCTCACCCACCATACCATATTTAACACATCATAGGGATCAGCATGAAAAGGTTCGTTAATTTTTACCTTCCATTTATCCATTACAATAAAAATTATGTTAATACAGAGTCCAAATTTGTGTGAGTGTATTCATTTCAGAGTTGCACTCATATATTCAACGTGATGACAGGGTATGGTATTCTCGATGGAAAACCTTTTGTATTCTTTTCAGTTTCAGAATGACACAATGACTATGGGAACTCCGAAATATTGATTTATTATATTTATCCAAGGCAGGAATGCCTTAGATTTTGAGTGTCTTAACGCAGTACAATGTCTGCCGGTTATTCACATTTTACATACATATGATTAATTCTACACTTTAAATTTTGCCACTACCAAATTTTGCCCTACTACAATGTCTAAAATGTCAGTTTTGAATGGTGATATAAAGAAGCATAAGGAAATCCATGAAGTCCAAGATAATATTCAATAATTAAATAGGTTTCTTAGATAGCACTACTACAGTACCATAGTTAGCACTACTACGATAGAATCATTGCAGAAGTATAAAATTGCCAGTCTTTGTTTAAATTACCTTACATTATGTAAGATAATCATAGTAACTTAGATTCCGTGGATCTACATAGTTTATCAGAAAAATATAAGTAAATCACACAATTGCCCCTCATGCCCTATAATTAAAAAAAGAATCTTGGGGAGCATAACAAAGTAATGTTCATTAAATTTTTCACGCGCAAGTCATGCTCTCATTATCTGGTTGCCTTTAAATAAATGAATCAAGGTTTGCAGAAACCGAACTCTGGTGCGTCCTTACCCACTTGACTAAAACCTCAAGAATAATAAGCAATAAGCGGCACGACGAATTTTCAACACTAATGGTCAATTACTAAGGTGACTAACAATCCAAATAACAATGGCAACGAAAAAGGCTTGTCACTAGCACTCGAGGTTATTGTTAACCACAAACAAAGATTCATTATCATATGAAGGCCCCCCGATGAAGTCTAAATAAGAGCATTTGCTGCACCCACTTAAAGATATTGCAGACTCAAAACATCGTGGACTTTCATGGAATTTACCGGGGCTGAATTCCCAACTTTAAAAATGCCGAATCCTCGGCTACTAAATATGCCACATCCGTCTAGCGACACCGAGGATGATGCTCATGTAACAACTCCAAAAGCTTTCCCCTAGGCCGGTTCTTATGGACTACATGTACGGCAAATGAGTTCTCTTTCGTCTGCATCATAAAAAGACTGGCATAGCACTACAGTTGAAACATCTTGAATCCGTAATTGCTTTTTACGTTACTCCTTGACTGACTCCTTCAGCATCTGAAGTTGAGCCCTTAATTCTTCCATTTTCAGTCCTGCCAAAGAAATACATAATTTTGAACAGTTACTTCTCATACAATTCCTTTGCAGTTAAAAGTGGTTAAGTGAAATCCAACCTATTGATCTGACAACATTTCTAGCCTGATCATCAGACAGGAGTCGTAGAAAATGCTGGTAATCTCTAAGAACTTCGTCAATTAATGCTTCGGCGTCCGTCATATCCTCGCTGAAATAAACAGTGCCCTTCGAACTCGCCTGTTGGGGTAGAAATTACAATTCTTATGTACACAGACTTCCTTACAATTGACACAATTAATACGTTGCTAATCAACCCACGGCATCACTTAGCAATTCCATTGCTTCCGTAAATTTATCGGTAATATCATCCATGTGAGTTTTAATTTCATGGTCGCTCAGCGAAAATCGTGACATGTTGACGTGGAAGAGCTTCTTGCCACAAGCATCTTTGAGCAGGAGAGGACTTTTTCGCAGACTGTCACTAGTCCTCAATGGAGATGTTATTCCTACCTTTTGACATGATAGGGGACGCCATAAAGCTATGTTGACGCTAAGTGGAAATTGATAAACACAGCGTAAACCGTTCCTAAACATAACTAATTCAATAATCTGGCGGTACCAAACAATAACACTACTTCACCCCACTGTAGAAAAAGTTGAACACGAATTAAAACTGCCGTAACAGCGGTAAGTCTTGAACCAACCAACTACATCACTGCTTATCGCTCCAATCCCTCAATTTGGCCGTCTACGCACTACAGTTATTAATAATGAAAAGAAAGATAATAGAGAAAAGGCATAAGATAGTACTCTGCTAATTTAGGAATCTTTCCTATACATATTTTAACACAATACTACAAAGATAACTTCCTAATTCCCGAGAAACAAGTCAATATAATTTTCAATATACCCGTGTTGATGGCGCTGTGTACGTCAAAGAAGGAATTCAATATAACTACTTTTTATAATAAAAGAAGCAAATTCTAAACTAAATGTGTGATTATCAACTTTCATAAATAATAAAATATAAATATTTAACATTAAAGTAATCTATTAACGTGCAATAACTTAGATCATGCGAAATAGTACAGAGTATCGGACCCGGATGCGGCATGCTCTACGTTCCGGTAACGTTACGCTGAAAAGAAATAGTGAAGTTTGCGATAGTTTTAACCAGAATTAGGTCATCAGTTTCAGGGAGCATAATTAAAACTTTCTGCTCATGGGTAAGTGTTAATACGACTTCGTACATGAATACATGCCTCCATTTGAAGCGTTCGTGTTTCCATTAGTTAAACACATGCCCTGCGAATTTTGTTGTTGTGGTTAATTGTCATTGCAAACATATTGGCGAAGATTTTGAGTGCCTATGATATATTTGCTAAGAATGTTCATATACTTGAATTTCGACTGTCAAGGAATTGTTTTGTTCACGAAGTAGAAAGTTGTGTTGTGTATTATTGTTATTTTATTGTTTAAAGGCATCGGCTTTGATGTATTGGTGTCTCTTCGAGTAAATTTTAATGCCAAAAGTGTTCTCCCCCTGTTTTTAATCTACTTGGAGGCTTATTTAGCACTCGGAAACAGCGTACCAAAGCGCGGGAGTATGCTGATAGTAAACTTCAGTTATGGCGGCGGGGCCGGTCGGTGTGTCGAAATCGCCGCGAAATATTGATATCTTGATCGTTTCAGCTAATCGCCGGTCAGGTGTAATTGACAAGAGTGCGTTGTTTGTTTGAATATCATGTATTGTTCTGACCACATTTTTGCGTTAAAAATGATTTGTTACTTATTTTTCTATTTTCTCTAGTATTTATTCCGTTTGTAACTATTTATCTTCAAAACTACTTTGGCACTTAATCCATTTTTCTTGAGAATACAAGCTGGACCAACGCATTTATTTGCCATGTTGTCAATGTTAATCGTTATCATTCGTCGTTTGGTACCGGCTGCATGGAGTTGTCAGTTATTCCTTCTAAACTGACATTGGATTAATTGGATTACCCACAGAACAAACATTGAATAGCTGTTGCGAATGACAAGATGTTTTATTAGGCACCAGAAGTTTTCCGAACAAATAGAGCATTTTAAATATTTTTCGCCAAAACTTCGGCCAAACAGTCGGGAATGCATGTGGTTGGACTAAGCCTAGTTGGTCCATAGAGACCGATGTTCGCACTGCTCTTTACTTTATCACCTAAACGTTTAAAGCCTGCTCTCGGGTGTCACTCAGCTCATTGTGTCAATTTGGCAGGAGTGTGAAATGAAGTTATCAATGCATTTATCGAGCACCTCTACCTACAATTCGTTTTCTATGTAATATACCTCGTGAGCGTATTTTATGTTGACGTTAATGCAAAAAACAACGATATCATATTTATTATGTTCCCTGTGAGTCTATGATTATATGTTGAAGTCTTTCACATTTCGGTTAAAAGCACTTAACTCTGGTTATTTTATTGCAGTGGGAAGTGTGTCTGCCTGGGCGTTTACCCTTCAACGGTCCCTACTAACATGTCATCGGGGAGAAACCGGGATTACCGAAAGATTTACAGTAGGGGTAACGTTTCCCGCAATGCCTGGCAGCCTTATCCCCCAAGGCGTATCCAGTTCACGCAGCTGAGGACCAGGAGAAGTGAAGAGAAAGATGATACATATTATGAAACTAGGCCAATCGATTCAGCCCTGAAAGTTATTAGTGCCCGCGTAGAATTTGAACACTCTCCTCAATATTCCGGATTGAAGCGTGACACCTATGAAGGGAAAGCCAAAGTATTAATACTACGGACTGATGGTGTCAGTGAAGCATCGCACGTGGTGAGAACACCGTTGAGGAGTCTGATCGATTCTCCTGTTAAATCTATATCCAGCACAGGTAAGTAACCGGCTAAGTATTAAGAATTAGTATCGCTTATGCGGCATAGTTGTTTTAGGGGTTCATTGCAGTTGTTTGGGATAGATACACTGGTAGCCCAGAAAGTAGAGCTTTGGGTTGCTATCTGGCAAAACCTGTAGCAGGCTTTTGATCTACATCTGAACAGTACCCTGAAAGCCACCTCGTGGGTCTGTGGCAGGGGGCGAAACTAGAAGGTAACAATTATATTAAGGGATTAGTTGTAAACTTGATGCAGGTAGTAGGCTACCAAGTTTGTATGAATGTTATGCAACGTTTAAGGAGAAGGTGAAATAAAATTACATTCAAACGCTTTATATTAAGTGCGTGCAGATACACTAGAATAGAGTAAAATCCTGATTATCTGATGTAACTTTCTCGTATTTAGTGTTTTTTCTATCTTCAGTTAGCTAAATTTATTACTGTTCCTTATTGTTCATGTAATATCACATTAAACTTTTCTGCACTACTGTGTCTTTATAATTTTATCCTTGTGATCTGCTTTGTTACCCTACTATTGGAAACTGGGTTTTCAAATTTCTGTAAAATCTCCAGAAAAAGCACGAGATTTAAATTTCTGTAATTAATTCAGCCCATTCACACATCATGACAGGGAGGTAGTTTCGTCCTCTCTGTAGCCAGTAGTTTACCAGAAAGGTCTGGTATTCAGAAAATAAACCCTGGATTGGACTGGACTTGTCTAAAGGACTCATATTTAAGGATTGTGAACTAGATTCACTCTTTAGGTTCCTCAACACATTTTATTTTTATGAATCCTATCTCTGTGTTAGTACGATGTCATATTTCCCAGACATGTTTTACCATCTTTTGTAATTGTGACACATAAGTATTGAACAGATGCTACACTTCCTACTTTCGTTCCCTTGATATATTAATATCATATGAAAGAACAATTCATTCTCCAAAAATATACTGTTACACATTTTTGTAGGTTAAGTTCTTGCTGCTATTTATCACACGATTCTTGAAACCCATTTAGAAACCTACCTTGTGATTCTTTATCTATATCATTAGTAACCTTTCTGTACAATACCTTCCTTGTTCAGCAAATGGTCAAAATTTACTAGCTGTGCTTGGGAACACCCAATGTGACTTGAACCATGTTGTACATGAAATCATCAGGAACAACTCTTTGTTCGCCACCACTTCAAAAATTTTTATTACTAAGTGTAACATTTTTTAATTTCTCTAAAAAATAATCAGGTTTCTTTGAATTTTCACAATTCAAAATTAGCAAAATTTTAGCACTTTTAGAACTTGTGTGTGTGGGCAAATGTAATTTGGGTGAAAATATTAATGCAATATTATGGGCATATATATTTAAAGGAGATAATGCAACATGAAAGGTTTTTGATTATTTAACGTTATGTTTTTATGAAACTTTGTGTTTTTGGGATAAATTTACAATGAATGGGAAGCTCTATTGTTTGATGCTTAAACTCTAAGAATATTGCATCAACCTCAGCATTATATTCACTGGAGCCTAACTTATCCTAGGTCTCTCAAGATCTACCTGTCTGAAATCCATGGTGGTAACTTGTAAGCAACTCTTGACTATTTAAATGCTCCATTATAATTCTTATAATTACATGTTCCAACCCCTTACATCAGATTGATGTGAGAAAAATGGGCGGGTAGTGTTTGAATTCTTCCCAGTCCCTGTTTTTTAATTTGGTAAAGGTGCTATTTTCCTTTCCTTAGGTGTGATCTAAAATCATTTTATTGAGTATTATTCCTAATGTAGGGCTGTTTCAAGTGATATTCTTTCCCTTGATAAAGTAATGTCAAATTAGTGGACCACTCTCCAAAAAATTAAGGTAACATGTTTCTGTAGGTTAAATTGTAGTTGCTACGTATCACACCAATCTCAATTTATCACCTAACTTATGTTTACAGCATCAACCTGGAAATTGATCAGGACTAGGGTATTTGTTTTGTTGAAAGCTATGTCTTTTTTTTTTAATATTCGACTTCATGGTATTCTAATTTCTAGCATTAGTTTCTGGAACATGTTGGGCAATGTTTCGAGTTAGTGAGCACATGGTAAACATAATTTGGAAATCAGGTAGTTAAGGAAGAGCTGTACTCCAATGGGTAGAATACAGTTTAATGATTTGCATGAGTAATGCAGGCGGTGGGTCTGCATTGTGGGAAACTTAGTAGAAAACATACTGATCATCTGTAATTATTATTCATTGTTGAAATCTTATGGTCAGAGAAAGTTTCACAGACTATCTATTCTCTCCTTTTCCAACTCCAATCAATTTATTTCTCAGTCTCTTTCTTTAATTATGCCTGACTCCCATCCTTCACCCCATCTAAAATAAATACAGACATTTTCTTCTCTCTTCTTTGTTTGGCGTAAATTCTATTGTTAATGGTTTACAGTTTTCGGTAGCTCACAGCCACAAATTCTTACTCTAAATTTACTCTTGTGTATACACCTATCTAGTGAACTTTATCCTCATATCTTTGTCTGATATCTACCTCCTAAGCCTTTTTCTGCCATGTCTTCAGCAACAACAGGTGACCTGATCCTTCCACTTAGTTTTATGTAGAAAATTGGCTCTTTAACCCTACTTCAGCTAATCTTGTGCTGAATTGGTAAATTTTGAATTAGCTTTCTGTTAATTTGGAGGATTTTGCACAGCAGAGTCTGTGGAAGCATTGCAATCCAGGTGCTAAGAAGGATTGCTCCTTAGTATACTTAATCACGATTTTCTCTCCCAAAATGTTCCCATCCCAATTGATAATGCATTGTGTATGCAGAATCTGCATTGTGGCTCAGTAATTCTGAAATGTGTTAGAATATTTGTTTTTGCTTGGCAGCATATGGAGTGAAGATCAATGGTGTCCAGAAACCTGAGCCAGTGAAAGCTGAGGCAGATGAAGATCCTGATGGCCCACCTGTGCCCAAGGTGTCACTCTTCCCTGAGAGTGGGATAGTTTTGGGATGGAGAAAGTCCTTTCCTGTTGGGGCAGGCTTGTGCAATCTTGGGAATACATGCTACCTTAATGCAACTCTGCAGGTGAGATATAGGTACCTTATTTGTTGTGTCTGCTATTCTTTGTTTTTTTGATGATTAATGTATTTTTTTGCACTTTTAGGCTTTGTTTTATATCCCATCATTCTGCAACTGGCTCATGAGTGAGTTTGATCATGATGAAAACAATGGATGTAAAGACTTGGGTAAGTAAAGATTTATGCCCAGCTGTATAGCTCTCTCACAACATCCTCCTCAAAGATTATAAATAGTAATATCCCAAATGAACTCATGCAACTATAGTTACATACTATAGTGAGAGGGTCATTCCATGTTAGATTTTAAGTAAGCATGGTACCTAGTTGGAGGAGAAGAACATATAATTTAGATAGGACATTAGATGAGGTAGGAAGTATCCAGAACCAAAGAAGGACATCATAAAAAAGATAGGGGTCAGAATGAGTTTCAATATAAACATACATTTTCCAGTTGATAACTAATAAAATTAATAGTGGAACCTGTATGATATCAAATTATTGAAAACACTAATATTTCATTCTTTACATCTACATAATACCCTGCAAGCCACCACAAGGGTGTGTGGCAGGGGGTGATTGCTCACTAAACATGCACTACATATCATGCATAAAAAAGGAATAGTATTAATATAGTAGTCAGAACTACACTATTTAAAAAAGATAGAAATTGCAAAGAAAACATGCAAAAACATTCTGTTAGTAGGGTTAGCTTTAAGTACTCATACCAACATGCAGCTACCAATACTATTCATTGCTACTCTCCGATAGGACATGTTTACCGTTATTCGTATCTCTAATTGTGCCAGGGAAAAAGGACAATTTGAATCGGTCAGTTCGGCAATCTATTTCTCTAATTTTATGATTATGGTCCAGTCTGCCATAGTAAGTTGGGGTTCGTAAAATATTTTTAACATCATCACTGAAAATATTGCCTTGGAATTTGTTTAAGAGATTAAGTCCAAATTTCAACCTGCGATGTGACAATGATTCCCATTTCAATTCATTTAATAGACTAGTTACGCTAATATAATTATCGTATCGTCCCTTTACAAATCTTGCCGATCTTCGCTGCACACGTTCAAGTTCATTACTTAGACCGATTTCGTAGGGATCCCATACACTGGCAGCATATTCCAATTGAGGTCTAACAATGGAAAAGAAGCTGATTTCTCGTACATGATCGTCACATTTACCCAATACTCTCGATGAAACCCAGTTTACGATTAGCTTGA
The DNA here is from genome assembly GCA_933228895.1 of Platycnemis pennipes. Classification (NCBI taxonomy): domain Eukaryota; kingdom Metazoa; phylum Arthropoda; class Insecta; order Odonata; family Platycnemididae; genus Platycnemis; species Platycnemis pennipes. The sequence continues at coordinate 123,842,255 of OW121848.1, forward strand.
CCCATTATTTCACGTATATGTTTACCCCAGGAAAGATCATGTGTCAGTCTTATTCCAAGATATTTAATGGATTCCACGTTTGTTATTTCATTATTACTTATTTTGTATGTGCTAGGAGGAGAACTGTTCTTTTTCCAAAAATTCATTACTACACATTTTTTTAAATTTAATTCTAACTGCCATGTATCACACCAATTTTCGATTGCTTGTAGGTCATCATTTAAATATTGCTTATCGTTTGGGCTTAGAATTTCCCTGTACACAACTGCGTCATCGGCAAATAGACGAAGCTTACTTTTTACCACCTTACTGATATCATTAATGTACAGAAGGAACAGATTTGTTATTTTTATTGTTTATTTTTATTGTTTATTTTTATTGTTTATTGTTATTGTATTCTTTATTGTTATTCCAGATGATAATGGGGAAAAATGCATTATTTGTGCAATGGCAGCTACATTGAAAATGGTGAGAAATAAAACAGGGAGTGTCATAAAACCATATCTCATCTATAATCGTCTTAAAAGTGAGTATATTTGTGAAAGTATATGCATATGGGTAGTATTACTAAAGTTAATTTTTATATTATGCCTCATTATAAGTATTTTGTGGAACTCAGTTTCTGCTATAGTTTTTATCGTTATCAATCTTAAATCAAGTTCGCATGCTACTTGAGATTTGTCTCTACAAAATCACCTGTAGTTTTTGTAGTTATGGTGCTAGTTACAAGCAAGTACAGTAGACTCAACAATATGAAGCACAAACATACGAAGTTACGACTGTATGAAGGAAAATGGCCGGTCCCGATGAAAAGCCTATAGTAATAACATGGCAAAATTCTAAAATATAAATTTTTCGAAATTATGAACTTCGGGCCCGGTCCCCGGAACAAATGGAATTCGTTTTAACAAACTTCGGCAAAAAACTGCTTCAGCAAAACTATTTTTGACTGCGTAGACACCTAACAAATCAGTATTGCTGATTGCGGTGCATCAAAAATGAAATATGTGAATACTAGTGCATTCACCTCCCACATATGCCAGTCTTTCCCAATCATTTTCCGCGTGTAACTCCGTGTATCATTTAGACCTTGAGTAACGTGGAAATTGCAATTAATGCCATTATTTGTGTGCACTGTTCTTTTATGATGGAAGCTTACGTGTGATGGCACAAACCATATTGGCGGCCGTGCGCCTAGAATTATGACAGTTCAAATTTTTGTGAATCCTACCTTGTCCTTTAAGGCGAGTAATCCTGGCTCAGCTCTCCGTGAAACGACTGTCCACTAGAGGCCTGCAAACAGGCAATGAAAATGAAATCCGGGTGACCCTCGCCTGCCTGTGCTGGGTGCCCTCACCCATATTCGCCTCCGCCTGTGTGATGGAAACGACCATCTGTGCATGTTTGCCCCAGGTGCTCGCATCCTAGGCGGGTGCCCGGGTTGCTTGCCCAAACTGAGGGGAGGGGTGTATTTTGTATCTAGTATCTTTATCTCTTGCCTAGGTTGAAGGAGGGGTTGTAAGAAAGGTGGATGGCTTCATGGAACATCTTGGAGGATCCTTTCTCTTCTTCTGGGCAACCCTGGAGGGTGATTGAGGGTGCTGATTGGAACCGCTTCGGGTGTTGAGTGGAATTGGGAGGGTCAGGGATACGGCATCCTTCATTGTCGGGAGGGTCTTTGACCCCTCCTCACGTACTTTCACACCTCTAGACCATCCCCTTCGCTTCACACCCCTTCCATATCCCTCGAAGATCCACCCATAAGCAAAGGTTGCCACATCCTTGACCCTCCCCATTCCACTCAGCACCTGCAGCAGTTCCAATCAACCACCTACACATGCCCCCCAGGGTTGCCCAGAAGAAGAGGAAGGAACGTAACAGACCTTCCGTGATATTATTCCCCCCCCCCCCCTTACAAGCTCAGCAAGACAGATGAAGATACACCTGCAACTGGGATTTGCCCTCTTCACAATCAGACCCTTTTCCCCCACTCACCGTAAACCCAAACTCCCCGGCCGTCATATAATCTTTGAGGAGACGATGCGGAAAATATGCCGAATCATGCCCCATTTCTCATCAAGGTCTTAGTAGTAGAAAAGAAACAATATTATCTCCCAAAATCATTCATTCTGCTGACGAAGCAGAAAACGCTACAAGTAATAACCTGTGAATGATTCTTTTTCTGGAAACTGGCTTAGGGACATGCTTTTTTTAGCCATGATTGGGCGATAGTCGATAACAAAAGCATGTTTGGGCCAGCTGCCATCATAACAGTGTAGATGTTTGAAGCAAATGTCTATTTTTAGTGTTCATACTAGATTCCCGTCTCTACTGACTATCCCGAAAATAAAATTCATATTACAAAATGTTCAAATTTTTTTTATATACAGTAAAACCTCGCTTTTACGTCCCCGCAATTTACGTTTTCCCGCCATTAACGACTTTTTCTTCATGTCCTAACAATGTCCATATATCCGCAATGTAACGTCTTCCCTTTATTCACGCTAGCAAATTTTTGAATGGTTCGCCATTTACGTTTTACGAGACGATTTTGCCGTGATTGTCGTCCTGGTTGCATAACTAGTGGTTGGACTCAACGCTCCGTGAAAGACAAAGTAAAAACTCATGCAGTAAGTTACCACTATGAAAGAGAAATAAAATTTGTCCAGATATACCACCATTTATCGTGACCTCGCTCATCTGTGCAATTGTAATGCCGCGAGGGATTACAGTACACATACGTCGTTTTTCTCGCGATTGTTGTTCAGGTTGCATAACTCACAGGATGGCTGATGCTATCGCATTGGTGATGAAATTTTTCATTTATTTAAGAAGTGTATGCTTTTCAGTATTTGCGATCTTGTCTTTCTTTTTTGGAGGCATTAATACAGATTTTACAAAATCCTCCAGCCAAATTTCATCCTCATATATCCTACGAACACACCCGTAAAATCATCTCATTCTTCTCTAGCTCGATTCTTAAGTAGCTTTGATAGAATATCACTATAGTCTCCACACCTTTTCTCATAATATTTACCTTAACTTACTAGCATGGTTGGATCAAGATTCCTGGCCTCAGTTCATCCTTATCTATGTCATTCTCCTCTTCTATTTCCAAGTTCCCTTGTCTATCTTTAATGCCATGCAGTTCTTTTCACATTTTCCTTACCCCTATGCTGAATCTCGTTAAGTTCTATCAGCAGTTCTCCTGACTTAACAGTAATGAACAGTGTCTTGACCACTCTAGTGTCTACTACACCATCCCCCCCCCTGCATCCTTTCTCAACTGCTTGCTGTTCTGCATCTTTCCTCATACACCTGTAAACTATTTCCTGATATTCTCTCCAATTTACAACTGTACAATTTTTTCACACTCTTCCTAATCTTGGCCCAACCATATGTAATCTAGTTAATATATCTCCCCATGTCCCCATGCATTTCAAATAAGAGATTTTGGCATTATTGAAGAGGTTTTGTTGGAACTATATTTCAATGTTAAACTTGTCATTCAATGAAAGCAAGAATTAGGCAGGCAAAATCAAGAAGCAAGGAGTTATTCTTTCAAGCATAACTTTCATATAAAATTGCATACCCTCAAATTACACTTTCCCGCGATTTTCACTTTTTTCTCTAGTTCCCCTCAAAAGTGTAAAAGAGGGGTTTTACTGTATGTTTTCGATACTGGGACAAAATTTGACAATATTACGATTGCCGATTATAAAGCATTGACATAGGAAATACAAGTAGGTACTTATTTTACGATTTTTTTAAGACCTGCATCTTTTAAAATTCTTTCATGAATAACCACAAAAGTTATCCAATATTACCAAAGAGAACAAAAGTTAGAGAAAACTAAGATAACATTTTTTCATGATTTTTTTAAAATGTTCAAAATTAGGAAATTGCAAATTATGAAGTGCAGATTTTCATCCCGCTGACTTCATATTATCGAGAGTTTACTGTACCTATATAGGAAATTTCACCCAAATTAAGCAACATAAATTGGCATACCATAATATGCATTTTGATTTTTTCTAATTTCATAAGCAAAAATGGAATGGAAGATGTTTTTGTTGTGTTATCTCTACAAATTTTGTGGTATTTCATTGTATAAACATTAATTGGCATAATTAATGCTCCATGAAAAACTGAGTCATTGATAATCCTTGACATAGGATTTTGTCAATAGTGGAAAATTTTATGTTTCTTTGTTCTCACCTTTCTTATGACAAGCCAACACAATTTCAACTCCTTATCTGCATTATTTTTTCAATATGTCCTTTGAATGTGACCCCTCTCACCAATCTTCCACTCACCCATTACTCTTACTGTGATGCTCTATGTGATAATTTATTCTGTAATACCTGTGAAAAGGCTATTTTAGAGGTATGGCAGGGAAATTTGCCATCACCCAGAAGAAAAAGAAAATTATATGCGCCTGAGTGTTTTTGCTCATAATGCAACAAAATGAGAAATAATAATTGTCCTGATTGGGAAACCATGGTAGTTGGTCAGCATGTGTGTAATGAATGCTTTTATTTATTCTGACATCCCCCTCAGATTTCAAATTAAAGAAGGTGATTGAGATTTTATGTGCATGTAAGAGTACTTGTGAACAAATGTTTTAGTGCATGCCTAACACCATGGTACATATGTGAGATGGTTTATTTGAATCTCAAAATGTTGGAAGATCCGCCCATGGACTTTTGCATAATGTGTTAAGGTCCATTCTTAAACTTAAAAGTTCATCACCTCTGCAACTTTGCATGTATTTATTTCTGTAATAGGTACTTAGGAAGAATTGGAAAAACTAAGAACTCTTTATGAATGTGCTGCACTTTTTCATTTCATCTCATATGTATCCTGAGTCACAGCAAATTTTTTTCTTGCTAGGTATTTGCAAGCATATGAGCTATGGGCGGCAAGAAGATGCTCATGAATTTCTGCGCTATCTTTTGGAAAAATTGGAGCTGTCATACTTGGAAAGATTCAAGGGGAAAGTGTGAGTATTTTGCTGTCTTTTTTTATTCCTATTCCCATGTATAGTAATGAAAAGAGCAAATAATGACTCAAATCATCGCATTTCAGTTTAAAACTCATTATTAGGAAACTCATGAATTTGAATTATTACTAAGGTCTTGACCAAAAAGGTATTGCATTAGGCATACACAGTATTACTAAATAATTAAAGTATTTCTCTAGAGGATAAAAATTCTGCATCAAACTTGTAGTGTATTGAAGATATTCATGTGCCATTTCGTCAAGATCTTCTCTTTCTTTGAGTGAAATATATTTTAATAGTACACCCAGTGTTCACAATAGTTCATTCAGTGTTAAACTAGGGGTTCTATATCAATATTTCATTCATTTTGAGAGTGTATGTTGATGCTGTTTTGGTGTAGGATTGTTGTCAGAAGCAGTTAAATTTGTGCATATTTCTACATTTATTTGTGCGGGTGGGAGCCTGATGCAGTTTGAGCCAAGTGGCATGGTATTTTTGTGTGTGCCAGTGGTTAGCTGATTGAATCCTAAGAACATTATATAGGCTCACTCCAATTTGGACATTTATTTGAACCATAATGACGACTCTCAGGCCCTTGAATCAGTTTAAGAATTCATTAGAGTATAGTTATGAAGGTCAGGCATGACATGCCAATTGAAATTTAACTATCGCTTGTGTCTTGTGTTACTGTAGCAGTGTAATTCCTACACACTCAATATTTAAGTTTGAGTTAGATCCTTTTTGGAGTGTTGTCTTAAATTTCAAGAGTCAGTAACTTGAGATTAACTATTTTCTACCAGTTGCTGTCTATATTAAGCAACAAAGTTTAAGCATTTATAATCATAGGAATCAGTGAAGATAAAAACTTCATTGGCTGTAAAAAAATTGCTGGTGGAATCTTTCTTTTCATTGATGCTAGAGATCCAGTTTTTCTCGAATCGGAATCTTAAATTTACCCCCAAATCTCATTTCGAATTCGAATCTTATCTTTACCTTTAATCCTAAATTTTATCTAAAATATAAATGTTACCATTTCCTTGAATCCCAAGTATAATTCTAAAGACCAATCTCTACTTTCTCTATAGCAAGGAGTTCCACAGAGAAAAAATCGCGGTCTTTGAACTCTACTTTCTCCTTAATCTTATATTTTATTTTGAATTTCCAACATTAATTTTACACACATGATTGAAGTAAACACTATTTTTTTGCTTTGAACTTTTAATTTAAAAAAATGAGCATTTTAACACATTCCGGATCGAGCCGATTTCTCATTTTATCGCAAATAATTCCAGCCATGCTGAAGTCTTTCTGAAGCCGGTGGTGCTGAAAGGTACTTTCTAGCCAGCTTTGGTAGTGCAGTCGAGCCTCTGTGTAACCAGAGCTCTTGGGAGTCAAAAATCACTCACAATTAGTTTCTAGTTTAACCAATATTGTGGTGTTTAGGGTGAATGGTGAAAAGAAATTATTAAGATAGATATTAAAAATAATATTTTCACTCATTTCATTTGTTGTATTTACTGTCCATGGCGTTAAATTTCAAATTAAATATAAATATTTGGAATACAGAATGTTGATTTTCTACACCCACTCCCACCCATTACCGTACTTTCTTGGGTTCAAAGGTTGGGTTGGGTTGCGGGAGCAAGTAAATATAATTTAATGGATTGATTGAACTTTAGTTGTTAGACACTTAAAATATTATCGTACCAAAATGGGGGCATTTACTCGGAACCGAAATCTTTTGTGCACGAAATATTAGATGGAAACGAAAAAAGAATTTTAGTGAAAAAATTAATCTTCTAACCACAACCATTCACTAATAAATCACAAATTAAAATAAGAAAAAGGTGATGCCCACCGAAAAAGCTGCTGTGATAACATGGACGTCATTTTCCTTCCGTTATTGAGTGCTCTTATGGGAAGGGAAGGGGATTCTCGGAAGGTCTGCTCGCACAGATCCTGTCACAATCAATCCCATTGGGAGAGCCAGCTGTGTCCCCCCCTTTGCGATAAGGCGAAGTAGCTTCGCGGGCTCAGTTGTGATTGGACGAAGTCGATATACGTCCGAGGTTGCACCACACCCACTTTTCCGAAAGGGTTAAAGACATCAGTTTTTCGCCACTTATAACTCGAGAAATAATTGACGGATCAAAAAACAGAAAAATACAGGTCTTTTTATTTTTCAAACTCTATCAGATTTGGCATTAACAATATATGGTAAACGGCCCCATTATAAGCTATAAGTGAACCACTATTGTTGGGCTATCAAGAACTAGTCACCTTGTTGAGTAATTGAATAAGATTATTGTAAATGAATGTTAAATTGACTTTTAAACACATTTTTTTTCAGACTTGAAAATGCCAGTAAAGAGACAACTCCAGTTCATAGGATATTTGGAGGATATATGAGGTCTGAAAGTAAGTTGGAATTACGGTGACAAAATATTTCAATTTTCATAGCAAATTTGGCCCTGGGTTTTCTAGATTTATCCTATAAAATGTAACATCATATGTAACTTCATAAGATTGTTGGAAAAATGAATGGGAGGCAATACTATTTTATTGATTTATTTTGAAACTGATGGTAAAGTGACTCACAAAAAAGTGGTGACACATGCCAACATCGCTACATAGTGTTAAAAACAAAGTGTTTTCTTACTTTTCATTCATTCCTCAGTGAAGTAATGCTAGTAAAATATGTGCTTGAAATCAGCATTCTTATACAGTGATATAGCAAAAAGCATTGATCAATTGGGGTGCATTCTTTAGAGAACATATCAAATGTCCTTCTTGGTCTAGTGTTTCTGTCTTTGTAATGAATGAAATTGTTTTTGGTATAATGTGTGCATTTTAAGTACACATAACTGGTATGAGTACAGAATGTGATGTTACCAGCCACCAGGAAAACAAAGTAAGGGAATTTTTAGTGTAGGTTGTCATGAAATGTTTTGTTTTTCTGCAACTTATTATCACTTTGTTATTTTGTGAGGGTTTTAATGACGTAATAAATGTGTGTCAAAAATTAATTCCTATGTTTTTTAATTAGTATTTCTGTAAATTTGAGCTACCAGGTACTTTCGCAATAATTTGAACTAGAGGAAGTGTTCATTGTACTTAGATTACTCCATTTCTTCATTTTCATAAACTTTTGGCTTTAACTTGGTGCGTGTAGTGTTCAGATGAAACTGGACTGAGATGTTTTATTGGATAACTTTGCTAGGAAAATGGATATACTACTTGTTTGTATTGTGTTGCATTTATATTTTATTTTTTGTTAAAAACTAGTGTAGATAAAACAATTTTGTTACTCATTTTATTTTAACTCTTTTCTTCTGGTTAATTTTTTCAGTTTTGTGCCTTGATTGCAAAGGTACCTCTACAACATTCCAGCACTTTCAAGACCTAATGCTGGACATAAGAAGGTCATCATCTCTGGATGATGCTTTACAACTGTTCTTCAGTCGAGAAAGCTTGGAGGGGGATGAAAGTGGTGTTGGAGGTGAAGGAGGAGATGCATATAAGTGTGGAAAATGCCACATCAAGGGGCATTGTGTGAAGAGGAGCTCCATTCAAATTGCCCCAAAAGTTCTTTGCATTCAGCTTAAAAGGTGAAGATTTTTTTTCGATATAATTTGTGTTGAAGGATACATATTCTTTGTGTCACATTAATTGCATTAATAGTTGTGAAACTTCTTATAATTGCCATTTTACAGAGGTTACATCTCATCTCATGCAGTCTTAATTTAAATTTTGATACTGTAGTATTTGTTCTTATTGGTTAAATTCAAAACTGTGGTGAGCTGATATCAGAATATTCCTATGTCTGATGTACTGATAACATCAACAGTAATGCTGCATGAACCCTTATAAGGCCAGCCAGCTGATCTATCTGCCCTAGACATTTTTTCACAAAAATTTAAAGAGTAATGCTGCATTTTAATGGCGTGAGTTATATATTTGAAGTTTTTACTTGTCCTATACCCCTTACAATACAGTAGAAACTCAAAATTACAAAGTCAACGGGACTGGAAAAATCAACAATTCGTAATATCAAATATCGTATGAAAGAGTACTCTTCATCAACATCACGATGAAGCTATTGTGTGTTTCCTGAAATATATGCACCCCGCGACGTTCTTGCATGATTTACGATGTTATAATTCATAAATGTATCTTTAAATGTGTATTCATGCCAACATGATTCATAAGTTAAACACAACTAACTTGCTCCTTTTTCCCAATGAGTCAGAGATAAGGCAATCAAGCATCTTAGTAAAAATGTTGTGCAGTTTGGACTAGGACTTTAAAGCTCAATTAGCACATTCTTCTATATTACTTTAAACTAGTATTAATGTATGCATACACTATAAGGGTGGCGATCGTCAGGGAAAAACGGGAAAACCTGGAATTGTCAGGGAATTTTGGAAATCTGGAAAAGTCAGGGAATAGTCGGGGAATTCTCGTAACAGCCAGGGAGAAACTGGGATAGAAAATTCTCATTATTTTTTTACCATTGCGTTAACCGAGCAGTCTTTCCCACCCTTTATTTCCCCGAAACATTTCTCCAACTAAAACTCATGTCCGTCGCCGAAGTGCATAGAATAAGCCCTGTCAATTTGTTGAATATTCAGTTGTGAATCAGTTGTACAATGTATCCCTTTTGTATATCCTTAACGTGATATTTGCCTAGTAGTGTTAAAATTCATGATCACCGTGAATTCTGCTCGTCACAAGGAATTCAAGGCAAGGTTGTTCGGAAGATTTTACCTCGCGTTCTTTTTAACTTCTGAAACTCAGGTCGAGAGGTAGTTGGAGCACGCTACCTTGTTAGCTACTTGTGGTAAATACGTGCTTGTAGTTCTAAAAATACGAGATGATGATTTTGAAAATGGTAATACAAGTACGATCACACGCGTAAACAAAGCTTACATAAGATCATCTTCGATTTCCCCTTTGCAAGACTATAAGAATAGTCCTCCTCCCCTCCCCACCTTTCATGGTCGATGTAATTATTGAATGGCCCCCTTAGCTCCCCCTCGAAGCAATTTAGTCAGGTCACAAACTACCTCAAATATGATATTCCTGAATATGACGCTGCCATACCTAATTGCCTCCGGTTTTCGCTTGCAGTGGCGCGATTACATTTTGTTTGTATGTACAAATATTTTTACATTTTTGGTTCCCTCTTACAATCATGGGGTTATGACCACGTTAATCAAATTGTTATTCGCTTCTAAAAGTCACTCTTGCCATATGATTTTGATCCAGTCCAAGAACTTGGCTTTAGTTTGTATTTTTGGGCAGCTTAGTGATACCTGTGCTGGAGTCCGCCAGTAAATTGGCCATTAACTTTCCCTTCGATGCCTTTTCAGTAATCTTCAACTTCCCAGAACTACCACGACACGTCACCTCTTCCATGAAGAATTAGACATTGTCAATTTGTAATTTTACCGAAGGAAACATACACAGCCACAGAGATACGATACACGGCCGCGAAAAATGTATTAAAAGTGTGTACAATTTGTGTGAGGGCTTAACTTGTGAAGGTTTAATATATTTTTTCATTATGGCGAAGGTTCAATATATTTTTTCATTCTTATAGCTTTTAATGCATTGATTTCAGCTTTTAACAATTTTTGAGTTTTGATGAAAATTTAATTCAGCAGAAATAAAATATTCCGATAATAGGAGACCTTTTGGCAATCGGTCAGGGAAATTGGTAAAGCCATCAGGGAAAAATCAGGGAAAAGTTAGGGAATTTGAAAATTGGTTGTCAGTAGCCACCCTGAATATGGTAGTGTGCGATTTGCACCATCATTGCAACTAGATGCTGCTCCTGATATTGGATTTTGAGCATTAAATTTCCACTAGAAGAAAATCATTTGCTCCACGTAAAGCATTATAGATTAGACCTAAGTTAAGTTAAAACAGTGAAAAGATATTCTCACAGATACTATGTCAATCATGTATTTTGTACAAATATAGGTATGCCCATTAATTTTATGAAATAGCAACCGTAATTCTCCCCTGGATTCAACTTATCTTTATGTGGTTATTTCCATGATGAAGGCTCTGAAAGAATTGCTTAAAAAGGATTTCAGCTTAATGTTTTTGTTCTTACAAAAGTAGATTGTGCAAGCCAATCACCTTAATGGAGAAGGTGTGATAATTCCTTTCCTGATAAATTTCCTTTACACTTCTTCAGATATGATGCTAACATCATAAATCAATAATTTGCATTTTTCTCTATGTTCTGTGAAAGCTTTAGTTGTGGCTCTATTCAAATTAGGTCGCCTGATCTTCATCCACTAAATTGCACTGGAATTTCATTTGTTGAAACTTATTTTTTTATCATACCGCACCAGCTTCTGACGATACCGGACTTTAAACTTTGAATAATTCCTATATCTAAAGGTTGAGACTTGCCGGTCGTGTTCGGGGGCAGGTAAATTACGTGCACATTGGCCAATTTTAGGCAATCAAGGTACTTGCATGTCAGTATTGTCCAATACTAAAATCTTCCTGTTTTCCCCTGCCATTTTTCTTTGCCGTATTACTGTATGTTGGAAAATTTCACAGGTCATCCAGCTGTGTTTGTTAAAGTGATAAAACACCAGATGGGTTTCCATTTTTACATTTTTCAAACATCATGGCCTTTCAAACCTTCCAATTACAATCGGCTTAATTTTATCTGAGCCCGTTTGATTTACACAGAACCCTATAGGCATGCGTAATTTGCTTTTTTCCCTCTGCGGCATCTGCCCTTGAAAGCCTAGGGTTGCATCAGGTAGTGCGTGAAAGAACAGTCCAGTTTTATCAAAATTATACCGATCTTTCGGACTATATTCATCATTATCCGTATGCCATTTATCCACTATTTTTTTATTTACCACGTCTTCGTCTCCACATACCTTAAGGGAAACAATATTGAATCTGGATTTGAGCTCGCCCAACCAGCCACTTGAACATTTAAAGTCTTCAATTTTCTTTTTCAAGGCTATGTCCTCAGCCTTCTCTTGCAAAATAGGGCCACTGAAGGGTAGATTTTGCTCATGGCACTTGCAGAAGAATGTGTACATTTCATCTTCAACCTGAGTAAACTTAGCACTGTGCAAATTTTTCCTCTTAAGCCAGGTAACTTTGTGTCACCTTTAGTCACTTTTTTAAAATAGGGTCATTTAAATTCCAGTTAAAGTTGCAAATGATCCTGCATATCGTGCACTTCCATACTGTATGTATACGTCAACACTAGCTTAAAAATATGAATACATCGCCCACGAATACATTACAAGTTTTTCAGTAGAGATAAAAGTAATATAAAAAAATGCACTAAGCTTCGTAGGCCTAGTCCAAACTGCAGGTAAATTTTGCAAAGATGCTCGATAGCTTTTGACTCATTGAAAAAAAGGAACACATTAGCTGTGTTTAACTTAATGAACCGTGTTGACATGGATACACATTTATGGATACATTCATGAATTATAACATCGTAAATCATGTGTGTTGCTGGAGTGCATATATTCCAGGAAAAAAAAAACCAGCTTCATCGTGATGTTGGTGAAGGATACTCATTCATACGATATTTGATATTACGAAGTGTTGATTTTTCTGGTCCCGTTGACTTCGTAATATCGAGTTTCTATTGTATTTTTGCACATGAGTTTCATGTTTATTGGTTTTTGGTATCAGCTCACTCATACGTAAAATTGTCAAAGGAATATTTTTCCAAGCATATGGACTAAGGATGTTTATATTTCTGTTAGTGATTTTTTTGTCCTTGCTTTTCATTCTTTATGTTGAGTACTTTGATCAATAGCCATGCTTGCTTTGAACAATATTTTTTGTGCCTAGTAAAATTTTGAATGTTTATTTTTCATGTCAGGTTTACTGTGATGGGTGGAAAACTTGTAAAACATGTTTCATACCCGGAAAAGCTGGACATGTCACCCTACTTACATAGTAAACATTCTGGGCAGTTAAGTTCATCACATGGAAGTCACCGTCCATTGATGTATCATTTGACATCCATTGTAAGTCATTCTGGTGCCTCAATGAATAGTGGTCATTACACTGCCACTGCCAAGATCCCTGGTGGAGACTTCTATGAGTTTGATGACACATATGTAAGTAATTAATAACCATACATACTTAAAAAATTGAAAAAATCCTTTTTAGTGATACATATTCTATTCTACTGGTGTTCCCTTCCTCCTTTTGATATCATTCAACGCCATAAATAGTATTTCACCTTTTACAAGGGTTGCTACCTCTCCTAGAATTCTGGGAGTTCCCTAGAAGTTTTGGATAGTCTCTAGTGGTTGGAGGCAGAAATTCCTGGAATTTAGGGATGTGCTAATCTGTCAAATTTCCTTTACTTTAAATGGTGATTAGAATAGCTTCATTTGCCTTGCTTAATTCTTTCCATATGTATCTATGAAAAAGCCCTGTAATGAAGTGATTTCAGGTGAATGTTACAGCATGTATTTAATTTCCTGGGGTAATTATCATATCAGAGATTTATCTCTAACCTTATTCCCCCGGAATCGCCCAGAATTTTCACCAGCTTAATTGGAAATATCCCAGAATGGACCGCTCACAAGGTGGCAACCCTATCTTAAACTCTGATGCAAATTGATGTAAGCAAATGTGCCTAAGTGAGGAGTCACATGTGAGGAGATACAGATATCAGAATGCAGCAGTATCTGTTTACATTGTGACTGTAATCACAAAAAATTCCCCAACTTAAAGTTCGTATTATTTTTTCTCAATGGCTTTTTTGTGTTAATGAGTTGTATGTGAGGTTGATGAGCTACCAATCAAATCATGCATGCTTAATTGCTAATATTGATCAATATTTCCATTTAATATTCTTTGAAGTTTTGTTTCCTTTGCTGTTTGGTAGTTTTCTAGAATGCTATTCAGTCTCTCATAACTTGTTATCCCAAAGCCACTGATTTTTTTCTTAGAATTTTTTTATGAATCATTGAATGCCTATATGGTACAGGAACAGTTTCGAATGCATGCATGTAAACATTAACACTTAATGTCAGCTAAATGACTGCCATTTGCTTCTTAAAATGTTTGGTGTTGGTAATTGAGACATCAATGTCCACGTTCATTAATATTTAACATGAACATTTCATTATGAAACTGGGTCTGATGTGGTGACATCCTTCTTAAGCTTAAATTGAAAACCTATTTTTCAGTAGAGTAGCTCTAGGAGTGGATTTAAGAAGTGAAATTGTCAATTTGAATATTATTAAATTGAATTGTTTGAGCAGTGGAAATTAGTATCCCAGGTTCACTACAATTAACTGAGTACTATGTGCTGTAAGTACAATTATTGGGTATAATTCTTAATGAATGCTATTAGTTATGTTAAAAAATACAGGTTTGGATATCATATTCAGTGTTAGCATTCAATATTAACAAGTACTGACCGAAGTTGTTAATTTACTAATTATATGGTGCACTCATTATTAACGGTTTGAATTTTAATGCATCCCAAATAGCATGTATCTATTGACTAGAGAGCTAAGATGAAATGTTCGGTATCTGAAACAATCCCTCCACCTTTGTGCTGAAAATCATGTTTTTTAGAGAAATAATAAGCTTTTCTCTTCAATACGACATTATTAGCCACTCCCAGTCTCTAAGTATTATTCTACACTAGTTTTCTGTGAAGGGAGTCCTAATTTTATCCTTTTTCTTTAAAATGGTGATCCAGGTTGACAAAAATGAGTCACATTTTGTGCCAATTGGCATTCTTTTTTTTAACAGGATTCAATTAAGTAGAATTTTTGTGCTAAATCCAAGCCTTGTTATCTTCTCAATTCTAACAACCTCAACGGAAAAAAAATTTGTTACCACCTCTAAGAGAACAGAGGAAAAGACATGACTGATGATTGCTGGCACCAGTTCCATTTGGGGTGCATCATCAAGTCATCCTCCAAGACAGGCATAGGCATAACCCTCTCCGCCCCCTTGCTAACTGTTGTCTCTCAAGTTCTTAAAGAATTAAATGGACATTTAATTCTTCCCACCCCCTAAATTTCACACGATTTCCCTCTTCAGCCCCACATACCTCCTGCCACCTATCATTCCATCCAAGCTACCCATTCTTCTCCTCCCTCTTCCCTGCTTACCCAATGCTCTTCCCTCAATCACCTCCTTCAAAACACCATCCCCTTTTATTACCTTTTCCATCCACACCTTCCACCTTCTCCTAATTTCATCTATCAAATTTCTTTCCTCTCCTACCAATTTTTGTCTTCCTTTCGACCCACTTTACTTTCTCCATACCCACATCAAAAGCCCGAAGTCTGATTTTCACCTTCTTTTCGCAAAGCCCACATTTCCGCCACATATAGTGCAACCCTCCACATTAAACTATTCACTAATCTTTTCTTCACTTCCCTACTCAATGTCCCTGTCATTAATTCATGCCTACGAGTAAACTTCTTTTGCCAATGCAATTCTCCTTCTCACTTCAATGCTGATATACCCTTTTCTTCCAACACACTACCTAGGTAGCTAAATTGCTCTACCTGCTCTAGCTTCTGACCTGCTACTTTTATCGTTATACTGGCCCTTTTTGTTCTTGAAAATTGCTTTCGTTTTTTCTTCTGGTTTATCTTAATCCCGTATCTTTTGCACTGTCTCTGCAACGCATCCAGCATTTTTTGCAAGCCACTGGCTGACTAGCGCTTGGTCATCCGCAAACCTCACTGATTTAATCGATTTCCCCCCGACCTTTACTCCAGCCTCCAGCTCATCCCAAGCCTCTCTCACCATTTCCTCCAGGTATATGTTGAAAAGTACCGGCGATAACGGACAGCCCTGCCTAACTCCCCTCCCTATTGTGGCCCAATTAGATTCTCCATCGGCTACTCTCACTTGCGCCTTCGGCACCATGTATAAATAATGGATCAGTCTCCTCTCTCCAGTCTACTCCTATCTTCTGCAATATTGCCATTAACTTGTCCCACCTCACTCTGTCGAATGCCTTTTCGCAATCAACAAAGCAGGCGAATACATCCTGATTGTATTCTAGATTCCTTTCCACTAGTATTCTCATCACTGCAATCACATCCCGAGTGGCCCTCCGCTTCCGAAATCCAAACTGATCCTCACCTAGGAATTCGTTTGCTCTCTTTTCCATTTTCCTATTGATGATAATAAGCACTGCCTTTGCTGCATGAGAAATCAAACTTATCGTTCTGTTGTCTTCACATTCTTTTGTCACCCTCTTTTTCTATATAGGTATCAGCACGGTTTTTACAAAATCCTCCGGCCAAGCCCCCTCCTTGTATATTCTACAAACAAGTTCCTAAAATCTGTCCACTCCCCCTCTTCCTAGGTTTTTCAGAAGCTCAGCTGGGATTTTATCTACCCCCACCGCTTTACCTGCCTTCATTTCTTGCAGTGCCTTCTCATTCTCTTTATCCTGTGTTCCGGGGCCCACGCTATCCTGATCTATGTCCTTTTCCTCTTCTATGTCCAAGTTCCTAGGCCTATTTTTGCTATCACACAGTTCCTCAACATATTCCCTCCAACAACGCTGGATCTTTTCGGATTCATTTGCTAAATTTCCCCTTCTGTCTTTGATGCACAGGATCGTTTTCCATTTCTTGATTTCCCGACAACATTCTAACCTACAGACTGCCTATTTCTCCTTCTCTCTGGAGTCTCTCTATCTCCTCACATTGCCGACTCCAGCACTTTTCTCTTGCTCTCTTTGTTTCTCTCCTAAGCCTGTTGTTAATCTCCGTATAGTGCCTTTTGCCTAGCTCTGTATTTACATTTTTCCATTTCCTTCTTTCCTCGATCCTTTCCATCATTTCCGCTGTTACCTATGGTTTCTTGATCCCCCTAGCGTCTACTGTTCGTATTGTTTTCTCGGCTGCTTCTTTTATGCCCGTCTTATCTTTTCCCACCCTTCCTCTACCCACCATCATCCCTCCTCTTCCCTCCAATCAGTGCTCCTACATCCCACTTTTTTATTTTCCTTCCTACTGTCAACCTTTTTAGTATCATCTCACATTTCATCACCACCAAGTTATGGTCGGAGTCTGCATCTGCACCCAGGAAACTATGCGAGTTCTTTACGCTGTTCCCGAATCTTTGCCTAATCATGATGTAGTCTAGTTGGTACATTTCAGTATCCCCTGGCATTTTCCATGTGTACCTATGCCTAGGGTGGTGTTTAAACCACGTGTTCTTAATCACTAAATTATTCCTCCTATAGAACTCCACTGCTTTCTCGCCCCGGTCATTTCTTACACCCAGACCATACTTCCCTACTTCACTCCCGTCCCTCCCTTCCCCTACTACAGCATTCCAATTTCCCATAACTATTAGGCTCTTCCTGCCCTTTACTTTCCCGATTAATTCATCCAACTGGTCATATATGTTGTCTACTTCTTCTTCTCTATGTCCTACTGTCAGCATGTATACCTGTACTACGACTACATTTGCCAGCTTCGCTTTGATTTCGATAGCTAGTATTCTATTGCTTACCTGTTCCACATTCATTACCCTTTTTCCTAATGTTCATTCAATACAACTGCTACTCCCCGCTGGCTCTCTTCCTCTCTACTGTATATAACCCTGTACTTTTCACTCCAGAAGTCCCCCTGGTCTCTCCATCTAACTTCGCTTAATCCCAACAAATTGATCTTTCCCCTCTCCATTTCACGCTTAATGTTTTCTAGTTTTCCTGCCCTTAGCATCGTTCTAACGTTCCATGTTCCGATCCTTAGCATTGTTTCTCTCTTCTCTGGTTTCTTCTTCACCGCTGCCATTGCTGCTGTCTTTCTTTTCGTGCAAGGATTTCGTGAGATGACGACTGCAGAGTCCTTGCTTACTCGGTGCTGGGCACGACACCCGTCCCACTAATTTGGTCCCGGGCCCCGTAGTTGCCAGGATTCAATTCTCTATTGTTCAAGTCCATTGTGTTCTTGGGAGAGTTTAATTGAGGTGGTTTCCCATTGCTTGCCTCAATATTGTTTTTAACGTGACACCATCACTTGATAGGCCACCCCTCTGGGGTCAAATGCCTTCTCACAGCCACCTCACTGAGGAACAGATGCTGCAAGTACAGTACGTGGACTACCTTTCGTCAGGCTTCTACCCTTCGACCTATCTGGCATGGGTGACCCTACCAGGAGCAATATTAGTTGCTCCCAGCTCTAGGGGTCACGGGAACACGCAAGCCCCAATCCCACCACGACAAGGCATAGTCCATGGGAATGGGATAACTTGTAGTACATCTGGGTAAAATGATTCACATTTCATCTTTCATCATGAAAACTTAACGCACATTAATGCAAGTTTCTATAACTTTGCCTAGCACAGGGCATGAGTTCATATTATATTTAGATATCACAGTCAAAACTCAGTATGCTTTTCACTGTGGACCAACAATGATGAAAGAAATCCCTCAGTTTGGTGATATTCTCGCTACAAGCCATAACCGTTATAGTAGACTCCTACTGTGTTTCTAATGGTGTTTTCTAACTATTCCACACAATATAGGTCCACCAAGTACCATTACATGGGTCACTGGAAGCAAATGCATATATCCTTATGTATGAAATGATCCCCCCTCGTGAGGAGTCATCATCCAGCTGTGTACCTTTGAAGTCAACCTCTAGTGTGTATACTTCCAATGGGGAATTGTCCACACCCACAGAGAAGTCGCGCCCTTTTGTAATGCCTACCAATCGCCCTAAGATGTTATATGCACCATCAAGGCCTGTAAATGGTGCATTGTCTAGTGTGCCATCATTTTCACCTACATCGTCAACTAAATCACTGTCATCATCAAGTTTGTCTGCATTGCCTCCTGCGAGAGAAAGGTTAGTGAAAACTCCACTGCATTTGGTATGCTTATTTGCTGCAAATGGTTTGTATTATTAAATTGTTCATTATTTTACGAGGGTAATCCCAAAAGTAAAGTCTTCAAAGTGTGTGGGATGGTGATAAACTGTTCTTGCAGCTGTTGGCCACACTGTTGTGATTGTTGCTTCCTCTTTTACCAAAAAACCATGTGTGCGCCTCGCTGGGATGCTCAATCTTGGCTTGTTGGCCGTTGAGAATGGAGCTCCTGCTGGACGCTTCTGCCAAGTGCAAAGTTCATGCAGTTATTCAGTTTTTGAATGCATAAGGCATTGAACCGATTGAAGTTCATCACCAATTGACAGAAGTGTATGGAGAGGCATGCATAGATGTCAAAACTGTCAACTTGCATGGTGTCAAAACACCTGAGACCAAATAACATTCACGCGAATGGCGGCATTCCTCTTTGCCCAAACCGTGAAAATTCAAACCTACATGGCCTCATGGCAACTGTGTTTCGGGATCGAAAGGGGGTATTGCTGGTCAACTTTATGCCTGCTGGGACCAAATTAAATGCTGACAGGTACTGTGAAACACTGGAAAAACTCAAAAAAATTCAGTGCCAAAAAGAGGAATGTTGAGCAAGGACATAAGCATTCTCCATGAGAACGCTCGCTCAAACGTCGCCCGTCGAACGGTCTCTTTCTTGCCAGAGTTTAAATGAAACATCATCACCCATATCCGGACTTGGCACCCAGTGACTACCACCTATTCCCTAAGTTGAAAGAATTTTGGCTGGAAGTTGATTAAGTTCAGATGACATGGTGAAAGATGAGGTTCAAAGCTTTCTCGAGGGCATGGCGTGGAGCTGGTATGACATGGGCATACAAAAAATGTCACAGAATCTACTAAAATGCTTCGACCAAAACTGCGATTATGTAGAAAATAGACAATTGTTCCACCTTCTAAAGGATACTTATATTATAGAAAATAAACTGATATTTTTCTTTAAAAAAATAGGAGACCTTACTATTGGGATTTTCTCATACAAATATATGAATAATTTTCAAAACATTTTGGTCCAATTATAAATTTTAGTGAGGAAGTGAATATATTTAAACTAGTTGTTATCTAAAATATGGGATTATACTATCATGTTCTGCCCCAAATACTTTTTATATTGTAACCCAGTGCCACGTTAAATCTTTCAAATTGAGCAGGCAGAGTTGTAAGCTCACAATAATAATTCCCCACTTTGAATATGATTTTAACTGGTGTGTTTATGAGTGGATTGAATGGTGAATTATTTGAAAGGAAGTCTTTTAAGTGTAACTTAATGAATTTGAAATTTCTCTTCCAGGGAAAAGGTGTTCTTTGACATCAAATCACCAAGTCAAACCACATCCAGTGGTTATTCCTCAAGTAACCAGTCATCTAGGCTTAATGGGACTTCTGTGTCCAAAAGTCATTTAGAATATAGCCAAAGCACTCCTAGAAAGTTGTCACCAGAACCAAATTCCCAAAGCCTTGTGCCCAGAACTAGTCCAAAAGTGAATGGTGTCAGTGGAAGCCCAACAAAAACGAACAGAATTTTAAAGCCATTCAATACATCTTCGAGTCCTAATGCAGCCAAGTCTGCCAGGCAGCCATCAAAATTTGCATACTCTGTAGGTGATGGCAATCAGATGCATAGTGTTGGGTCAGCAGATGGCAGCAGCAGCCGTGAAGGACCTGAAAAGTACCTTGATCGATTGAATAAACTTGGTTTGCTTGTGGGTGTGAGCGGGAAGGGTCGGGAGGCGGAGTGCTTGGGGGCAAAAGTGGACCACCATCACCTGGTGTCTTATCCCATACTTAGTGGGGAGTCATCCGATGAGGAGGAAGAAAGGAGAGGGGCCAAGAGAAGCCGTAAATGCTCAGGTTAGTTGGATGCTTTTCATGATTAAATTCTTTGTCCAGCCGGTCACATGCTAAGTCCCTCTGTTTTGGTTCCACACTCCAGCTACTTGTACTTCTATCTTGACTTCCATTGTGATGTTGCATCTTAGATTTTGTAATTGTTTATTATGTATAATTACTTTGGTGATGTTTCTGTTGAATATTGGGCTGGTTGAATTTTTTGAGGTTAAATGATAGGAAAAATCAGTGTAATTCATGTAGACATACTGTGTAAAAAAATTTAAAGGAAATAAATGGCATGACTGATATTTAATCCTTCATGCCCAGAGGAGGTTTAAATGAATTTTAACGTTGCCACCAAAGGAGATATAAAGAAAAAATATTAACTCAGCAACTCTTACCTTCATTATTTTGAAATTTTCATGATTGATTTTAAAATGTTTCACCTCTTGTGGTAGTTTTTTGAAAAACATATCATTTTTTGTAAGGAGTTCCAATGGCATTAACTGTATGAATTCATCTTCAGAAAAAACAAACAATAATGTCATGATAATTATACTTTCTTATTCTCAAACATCATTTACGAAAGTCATGTATTTTGCCAAAGATAATCTAAAAAGTGACTTTTTGATAAAACATTGTGTTGTTCCATGATACATTTATGTACCACCCCATGTTTATTTTTTTCATTTCAACCAATCTTAAATTTCTCTTTCATTTCATCCAACAACCCATCTTCTCTAAACTGTATTATCTCTCCCTAGGGCGGGCATCATATAGTGCAGTGCTCCAAATCATATTCTTCTTCGCAAATCGCAATTGGTGAATTCTGTTTTCTTTGATGAAGGGTACTACCCTATTTACTGGAAAATTTTCTAGTAGTTGAGTAGTCAGTATAATATTATACTCTTCCAAATTGCAATGCTGGCTGTTGATTCATATCTGGATGTAGATATTCAGGCCAATGACTGTGCTTACTGTTACTTCCACATTACTAAACTTTTTTCAGATGTGTACCTCCAAATCATCAAGTGTGTACCCCTAAGTGATGCATGTACCCCAGGTTGGGAACCTCTGCTGTAAGCTATTGAAATCCATTGGCAAAATAGAAATGCATGGAGATTTTACAAACTATTTTATTCTGTGAGAATATAAAAAAATTGAAAGAACCCTTCTTGAAAAATTTCTGGGCCAAATTGAAGAACAAATAGCTTCATCAGTTGTCATCCAGTTCTTTCAAATGACTAAAATTTGAAATGATCTCTCA
This sequence comes from Platycnemis pennipes, assembly GCA_933228895.1. Lineage (NCBI taxonomy): Eukaryota > Metazoa > Arthropoda > Insecta > Odonata > Platycnemididae > Platycnemis > Platycnemis pennipes. The sequence goes on from OW121848.1 coordinate 123,864,262, forward strand.
AGTGACTCAACAACAGAGTAAACTGCTTGTAAATAACTCAAAAACCTATGTGAAATAAGGTTGATTCCAAAAATATGAACTTCAAGGTAAGGGTCTGGATGTTGATGATGCCGTAGTGGTTTTCTGTCGAAAGTAGATGAGTAGTGTTTCAGTGATCCAATGCCATATTTCCATCAACTTTGGTGGAGCTTTTCTGCACATCATCAATTTTATCCATTATTAATGCTTTTTAAGACTGATGCATTGCTTTAAAAATTGACAATGGTATTACCTTTATTTCTTTTTTGACGTGAACTTTGAATGAGCGACCAAAATAATGTAGTACACATCCCTATTGTTGCTACTTCATGGAAGAATTTGAAATGAAAAAGACTGACTTCCCTGTAAGACATTTAATTTGACTAAGTGCTCACTTAAATACATCACGTTTGAGGAGGTAAAGTTGTACTGTTCTCTTTCTGCCATGCTTTTGCTGACCTCGCTCTGTGTGTAGTGCTGCCCTTATGTACACCAATAACAATGTAAGAGTAATATTTTTTGGAAGATAGCCTGCTAAGTAAATGAAACCTTTGCAGAACATTAGTAAGAGTTCAGTAACTCATCCTCATGCCTGTGAAATTTCATTTAAACTTTATGCCAGCCAAGTCCTGAGTAATGGTGTATGGATAATGTGTGCGTGCTTCCTATTAATGGATTTTGAAATCAGTAACATGGTAATTTGCTTGTATTTACAGATGCTGGAATATCCAAGAACTCAAGTTCTGCCTCTGAGATGACCATCTCTGGAAACCTTACAGCTGATGCCACAGCAATTGCAGCTAGTCGAGGATGGAATATCAATGGCAGTGCAGTTGTCAAGGGAAGCCGCGAATTTCCAAAGACAGTTGATAACAGGGTTGCGGAAGTTTCAAGTGTGAAAAAAGATTTGCCTAATGGCAGTCGGGTGGAAATGCTGGTGATGAATGGAAAGGAAAGGACAGATAGGGAAAGTTCGGAGGATTGTTCTAAAAGTGAAATGAAGAAGCTGAACTCTGTAGAGGAAGGGGAGAAGGGTGAAGGTAATAGTTCTACAGCACTCACAGTGATCGAGTGGCTCAAGAAGTCCAATGGGTGAGTACTCTGCCTTAATGAAGATATCATCAAAATGCTTCAGTGTGTTCTTTTTTTGGCTTAACCCCTCAGATAGAGAGAGTAGATAGTGATGGGGCGAATCCAAAATTTGATCGAATCCGAATCCTGTTTTTTTATCGAATCCAATCCTCCTCAATTTCATTATATGTATTCCAATCTTCCTTTTATCTGTAAATTGTTAAATAATGCTTCCTTTCTCATAAATTCTTTAATTAAATCCAATTGAAGCTGAATCTTATATCGCGTTTCAAAGAAGACACAGTTAATTTCGTGATTAAACCCTAAAGTCACTTATTTCGTGAATCCTGTCGCAAAAAACGTTTCGTGAAAATGTCATGTCCCTAGGCATCATCTTCCTTTAAAACCCTTCCTTTAAGACTCCTTTTTCCCAACATTAAACACAGCTTTCACCTTTTTAAAACTATTTTATTTACCGTATTTGTCATTTTTAAACACCGCTTTTGATGATTTTTATTTACCATTTTTCAGTGTCCCTAATGATGCCTGTTGTCCATTACAGAAAAAAGTATAAATCCTCGTAAGTCGAAACACCACAATCTTACCTATCCATTTTTGAACCGTTAGCGGTGCTGCTTTCACGGTGGCAATTGGCGACGACTACAGAAAATGCCATCTTTTGAGAGGCCGTTAAGTTAACATAATACAACAAAGCCGAGAGTAACACAAATCCAATCTTTCTTTCACTGGATATTTAAATCTAAAATAAGTATAATTACCCAAAACTTCTTTTTTTGCTGTACTGGAAAACAGGCGTCACCTATGGAGTAGATAATTAACTACTCGTCGACTTACGTGGGAAGGTGTAACTATGCCGAAAAAAGACGTTGATGTTCGATCACATCAGACTTTTTCACCATCACGATGATCAAATATCACCTATCGAACTATTTAATGTCTTAAACTAGAGTTGGTGTTCCGAACACCAGTAGTTTGAAATCAACTCTTGCATGCTTGACAATGAGTTGTGGGTCGTTGCACGGTTGAATCTGTCATGGTAACAGAAATGCAGAGAAATGCAGGCATGTCACCGGCCTAACTGAACATCCACATAACTCCGGATCCACGTAACTTGGATCTGCGTAAGTCGAGGACTTACTGTAGTTCTCTGGCACTGGTACATAGAATCTGCATCACTGGTATTCAAATCTTTAATCCATTGATTCAATTGCATCTTTTAACCTTGGATTTGATCGAATCTCTAATCCATGGATTCGATAGGATTCGACCGAATCTTCGAATCCCTGCCCCAACCCTAATATCTACTGATCTTAATCACTCATGTGGTGGAGAGGGTGGATATATATCCACTTCATCCCAATTTAAACTTCTTGTTCCCTCCACCATGGGAGTGGAGAGGAAAATTTTATTCATCACTATAGGGGTCAATGGCCAGTGGATGGGTCTTAGAAAATGCCTTGATGGGCTGTTTATGAATTTGGAAAATTAATTTGGTGAAAATGAGGACTAGACACATATGGGAAGTAGTTCAATCCAAGTCGAGACTAATGCAGCATCATTGGATTCTATGGCCAAAGGCACTTGTGAGGGTATAGAGAGCCACAGTGAGGGTATTTGGCACTTGTGATCTGGAAAAATGAAGGAATCGTTGAGACATTTTGCAATTTTTCAAATGATGGGTTGGCTATAGGTGAAAATGTGTTGCTCTGGTATAAATTTTCTTCCTTAGCTTATGATAATATAATAATGTGTATAATTTTTCATGCCATAATCAAGCCACGTAAGAATTTGTGCAAATTTGTACTATATTTACTTAGCACATCGCAATTTCTTGAGAAAAAACCCTTTTTCTTTGTAGATAGTCAGGTCTGTGGGTATTTGTTGCTGGAGAAGCCATGCAATGTTGCCGTATTCAACCAGAATGCCACGCCTTACTGTGTCCTAACCATTTTGCCTCCTCACTGTTTCTCACATACCCTGTTCAATGCTCCTATGACTCACTGGACTTTTGAACTATAAAGATTCACAGTCCCTAAACAAACAAGTAGTATGCCACCCTTATTACCTTTTACTGAATCAGGCAATGTCACTTGGCTTTCTCAGCAACAAATAGCTGCTGACCCATCTCATTCCTTCCATACAAATGATTTGAAAAAATTGATTAAATTACGTTCTTATCGATGGTGTATTATAACTTAAAGATATTTGAGGATAACAATGCAATTAAGATAGCATTTATTCGACCAACCTTGGGGATGGATAATCATGTTCATTTGAGTGAAGTGAATTATTTTGAGAGTGTGTAGCAAAGACGTGAAGGAAGGTCATGTCTACTTTTTTGTTTTACAGTGCATCTCAGCCTTCCTCTCCCTGCTCATCAACATCTTCAAGATCATCAGATTCTTGTTCTCCAGTTATTAATGGACCCACTGAATTCAAGTCCATTCTGAAAATAATTGATAGATCTAGCTGCAGTATGATGGAGGACGGAGAGAGGAAAGAAATGGCTGACACCCCAAGCAAGCTCAAGAGTTTGCCGAATGGGTCAAACAACATTGTTTCTGGTGAAGGAGGTAGGAGGAAGCTGACGAGTGCCTTGCATGTTGCATGTGCTTTGATTGCTCTTGGCTGGGCATGCCTAGTGCTTGGTTTGCATGTTGAGAGAGTAAATGTGCATGTATGGGTGTAAATTTCAGATATTGTTGGTGAGAAGGATCTGAAAATTTTAGGATGCCCAAGTGAAAGATCCTGCCAGCAAAGCCTTAGGGGTCATTCCACGAGCAACTTTACTCAGAAGTGCAGTCTGATAGGGGTGAATGGTATATGAAATTTTAGTTTCCATCATACTAAACTGCCTATTCAGCAAAAAAAGTGACTAATAAATGTCCCTTATGTTTCAGCAACTGCTGTAGATAGGGATATAGTTTCTAAGGTTAATAAATGGTTGAGTGAAAGTGATTTTGATGGATGTGAGCATGACTTCTTGTGTGGTAGGTTTTCAACCTCTTCTGCCACTAATAGAGATGAAAAGCCAACAATTAAAACGTGCAGGAGAAATATTGATGAAAATATTAAGTCTAAAGTAGGTAACACACGTAGGGAATCAGAAGTGAAGTATAGCACTACTGCTGCAAAAAGGACTGAAGTTATGAAGGGAAAGAAATTGAACCCAAGAAAAAGAGTTGTGAAGGCCAAGAAATCTGACCCATTGAAAGAAATCTCTCTGTCACTTAATCTTGATGATTATTCAGAGCCAGAGGTGATTTTGGAAAAAGTAGACTGGGACATTGAGCTTCATCCCTCTGGGTCTATTAAAAGTGTTGATTCTGAAGTAGTCCATGCTCTAGGGGAGAAAGCAGGAAATCAGCCATACATTGAAGATGCTGAGTGCCTGAGTATAGGAAGTCAATCTTCTTCTCCTATATCCGTTTGGGGTAAGTTGGGTAATATATTAAGAGGTTAGAATGTACCCAAAATATTTGAAAGTAGAAACTCAAAATTATGAACTCCAAATTTGCAAATTTAGTCATCACAAATGAAGCTAACCCTAACCAGAAGGGTATCCTAAAAGAATGGGGGATGATGTAATATTACAAAAATTTTGAAATTATGAACTAGCCAACTTAAATTGCAGTGTGTAAGTTATTAAATTCTCCACCTTGCAAATTATGAAACAATCAATGCTGGAGAGAAATCTATTAATATTGCATTATCAAATGTGCCATTTACCAAAGTTTGTTTACTGATCGAGGACAGTACTGATTCTCCTTCAAATTACGATCACATGACTGATGGAAGCTCTTGCAATCTCATGCTGAACATGAAGCCACTTGATGGTAAAAATTCCTTTTTCTTCTTACCTGATTAATAAACCCGAGAGTTGGTTTGATACAGTTTTCTATCCTTGTTGATCTTCTGCCTACCTATTTAGCTCTGTATTGGTCCAATAACCTTGATTCTCTGTTATCTGAGTGCCTTTCTAGGTCAGTCTTTTTCATTGCTGCCCTCCGCAGAACCTTCTAGTAATGGGAGGTACAGTCCTCAATGCTTCAGGCGTCCAGGCGTTTCAGGCATGCTGGAGTCTCACTGTTTTCTGATAGTTTTCCTGAGACTATGGGAAATCCACTCTTGATGAAATTTGTTGGTGACTTTACATATCCTGGGTATTTAAAGCACAAGACAGTAGCACCACACTTCAATCCTTCTCTTACATTAGTTATGCAAGAAGATGCTTCTTGCATAGGAAATTAAGCATTCTTAATGAGTTGCTTCTGTATTTTTTGTTGATGTTATTTGAAGTGAAAAGGTAGTTACCCCTGCTGAAGGCTGACTTAGCTTGCTAATATACTAACATAGATCTCTGTTACTGCATCTGTCTGATGTAATTTTGATTCCTGCATGGTCTCCAAAATCTGTCCGGCTAAATCTGCATCTCCTTCCATGCCAGGCCTGCTTGCCACCAATATCATGGTTTTGTATTTATCTATTTGCATGTTGTTCTCAACACTGAGAATAGAATCTATCTAGTTTATCAAGCAAAGTTTATCAAGTTGTTCTGCCTTAGTTTCAGCAACGACTGCCCTGCTGAAACTGCCAATGTCCACCCTCCATATGCCACCACTCCTCCAAAAATCATCAAGCTTCTTCCTTGCTTTACCCAGTCCTTGCCTTTACAATGGAGGCCAAAGAAATCCCTGCCAGACACATTTCCTGATCTTCACTTGGTGCTGATGTTCACCATGTCTTTTCACAGCCAAATGCTTGTACAAATTCAATATCTCTCTTCGATCAGTGTATATAATACCCGCCTCTGTCAGTGTCTTGAAATGTTAGTTCCTGTCCACTTGTTTCAGAGGCCTTGTCAAAATCGGTAAATGCTATGTAAATATTCATGTCTGTTCTAATTCATTTTTTTAAGTATATTTAGAGTCAACTAAAATGGCATTCCAATTACCTCTTTCCTTTCTAAAGTGAATTACTCTTCAGTTCGCATTTTGTCCACTTTCCAATCAATTCTTTTCAAGATTGTTGTTGTAAAAGGTTTGGAGAGGTGTACTAAGAAAACTGAGTGTGCATTTAAGTTCACATTTTATAACCGAAGGTTTCTTTGGTAGGGAAATGATGAGACATTTCTTGTAGATATCAGGTAGCTTTCTATTTACGGAAATGTTAACAGTTCAGATAATGAAGGCCATCCAGCCTATTTCTTCCTGCTGGTTTTAGCAGCTTAGCAGGGATTTTGTCAAGTTTGATCCATTAGCCACTGGAGAAGCTATGAAGCTAACTCATCCAGATAAAGAATAACCTGAGAGTCAAGACTTAAAAAGAGTATCGAATCCCTTGTGAGTGGAGGGAAGTATACATTGGTGGGATGGAGTGTACCATATAAACAAAGATAAAAGTACACAGGAGATGCCATTGCCTGGACTTCCCAGAGCAATCAGTAATCTGTTGCAGTAATCAGCCTCACCCATGATCACCTCATCTCCTTTGATGACACCCAACTCATAGGCAGAGCTTAACCCTTTTACTGCCATTTTGGGCCGATATATCGAGAAAAATGCATAATTTATGAGAAAAATGCATAATTGATGTATTAAAATTAAGTGATTCAAATATACCTAAAATTCATAGTCGTATGATATTCACAGAAATGGGCTTGGCAGTTTTTGCACAGTCAACCGTAAAGGGGATGGCAGTGTAATGGTTTATGGATTCTGGGGCAGACAGGCAAAGGAGGCGATAGAAATTCAGGTGGAAGACAGGAATTTCAACCAAGACATGGGATATAGACTCAGCCAATCCTGGTAGTCCATAATCTGAAAATCGAGGCTAACAAGGAGGAATGAGAGGAACAGGCAATCAGAGAGGACCTTAACCACCTCTGTGTCTATATATGAGTCTGCAAAGCGCAAGTCTGTGCATCAACGCCCTGAGGATGATGGTGGAGTTTGTCATTGAAATGTTGGCACCTGAGCGCTGTCAAGCAAGACTTATTAACAATTTGTCAATGTTGTGATTCCTATCCTTCATTGATGGTAAGAGAAAAATTAGAAGAAAAGTAATGAGTTTGTGATTTTGGATGACTTTTTAATTTGAGAAGATTCACTCATGCCAGTCCTCATTCTTACTATAAACTTTACAGATCTAGCATTTTTTAATTCCTTAAGCCTAGTGCTTGAACAATGCTACTCAGCTGAGAGAGGATGGGTTCTGCAGTTTCATTCCTGCAGTTAGGAAAATCAGCAATAGCATGTCATGGGATTGCTGATTCTTAGCCATATTGTTAGGCTAGATGTATGAGTGACCCATTTCATAATGGCTGTTTTTATTTACTGTAGGGGATGTGATGGAAGTATTTCAGATTATTTTTATCAGACCTTTGAATCATCTGAGACATGATCATCTCTTTTCTAAGAGTTATAATGGGGAAAGTTAACCTGATGAGTGGAAATAATCAGGAGTATATATTTGAATAACACCTGATTTGATGTAGGATATTATCATTAGTGATCAGCAGTTAACAGTGAGATAACATTATTCCTATTTAGCAATATGTACCTATGTTTTTAATCGTGATGTTCTTCTGTCACCCATTCTCTCATCATCCCATTCATGCTACTACCTCTTCTGGGGTTACCTAATACAGTGGAACCGCGGTAGTACGAGTATGGCCTATTGCGAGACCCCCGCCATTACGAGAGATTGCAGGGGCACCATCAATTGACCCTTTGATTGCCATGTAAAAAAATACTGTTTTTACGAGACCCTGTTGGTGTTGGCCCCCGCCATTGCGAGAGTTTCCGTCACCGGCAATCAAACACCAAAAGTGGCCAACATCTGCCATACCTTGCGATCTGTTAGAAATGCGATAAATAAAAAGTGTTACGTATCAACTGCACGTTATAAACCACCATCAGATTAATTTATTGTTAATATTGGTGGAAATACTGCAGCATTAGCAGTTACGAATACATATTTCATCTTCTTTTGTTCCCGGGTGGTCGAGAGCACACTCACACATTTGTAAGTTGAGAGCATTTCCAAGATAGACACCATGGCCCAAAAATGCAAAATGCTTAAGTGTCGGAAGGGAAAACCAGCAAACTACTCAATTGTCTCTCCTAAATTTGTTTTCATATTTTCTTTCACTCTATATTTTATCAATGTTGAACATTTTCGTGTGTTAAGCTTATAATTTATGAGATTACTGAAGTACCTATGCTTGTAACTGCGTGATGTAATGTTATGAACGCGGTGCCAAAGGAGTAGCACTCTTTATTTTATTGACTTTCAATATGTCTGTATTCCTTTCTTTGTTTTGCTGCCATTATTGAGCAATTATGTGAATTAATATATAACACATTTGTTGGTATAGGAGGGCTCTTCATTAGACCCATTTTTTCCATCCTTTGTATCATACTACCATTGCGCATACACACCCGACAAAATTAGTGTAAGTACGTCAAGGGCCTAACGAAATCTTTAAAAAGAACTTATTGTGACACAACCAGTATCTCAATAACATTGTTATACATGGTAAAGCAGATTGTTTTCCAATGAGGACATTACATTCAGATGAAAGAAAACGCCCTCCAAGGCAAGATCCCTTCCACCACTTCCACGGTCTCTTTTCGTCTGCTGAAACAAATGCGATATTCCAAATGGCTTCCGTGAAATGTTGCGAAGAACGTGAATATACTGGTCATAAAAATTAAGACCAACCAAGGCGATACAATTTTGAATTATCAGTTATGGTTTAAATTTTTGGTGCAACTAATCAAAATTATGGGATGAACATTAGAAAATGAAAGGAGCATTAGAAAAGAGTAGCTTGGTCAGTTGTGCATTTGGGAAAATGGTCGGAAATTCGAGGCTTTTTGCATTTTTTGGAGGAGGTACAGTGCTTTTTGAATTAATGATTAGTTGGTAAATTAAGTAGGGATATGAATTATCCCTTCTTTCGGGATTTGTGCTCCGACTCCAGATGGAAATACTTCCGCCACCAAACCAACCCGATTCCTAGAAAATTGTTGACAATAGTTTTCATGGCGATTATTTACACCAACCTCGGTAAGACACGATACTTCACTATAGCGAGGGTTCTCTTGGGCACCGTGAGTTCTCGTTTTAAAGAGGTTGCACTGTATTTTACCCATTATTAAATACTTCTGAACTCCTTCGACTCTTATTGTCCATTCTATTAAGTCACTGTCTTCCTGATGTCTTCTGTTAACAGTCTCTCCTTCTCTACCATTCCCAGCTTTTCCTTGTTAGTCTTCCTTTCCTCCAAGATTTCAGGGTTCATACCGGTCAGGGAAGTCATGGAAATGTCAGGGAAATTTGATTCTGGTCAAGGAAATACTCCAGAGGTGCAGCAAAAAGATGAAAAGTGTGGTTCAATGCACGGAGCGTTGCTGCGCTCAGGCGGCGAGGAGCGCATTTTGTTGCCGTCCTCTCTGGGTGGCACGGGGGTAGTGCAGACTTGGCAGCTCGCTCAGGATCTGGCTACTTGGTCTGCTCATCTTTTGTTTTGTTTTTGAATTTTGACTGGAATATGTTACTTTCCTGGAACAAATAAATTTTGTTTCACAATATACCTTGATGCATTTTTCCATAAAATCCCTAAATATGCCAATCCCAATGCTTTGCCATTGATATAAAGTCATTAATTTTTTTTAAAGTCATTCAAGGGAAATTTCATAAATTGGGACTGGAAATCAGGGAAAAGTCAGGGAAATTGAAAATGGAAAGTTGGTATGAACCCTAATTTTGGCCTTCATATGTCCATATCCTCATCTCAAAAGCCACCAGTTTATTTTTATCTTTCCTTTAGCGGTATGTAGGAAAAAAATCTTGATTTCAACCTGAAGGTTAGTTTTTGAAAGGTGAGGGTAGAGATCACCCTGTAGTAAGCCATTAGCGAGTGAAATTCATATATTCAGGGTAGGGCGGCCAACTCCTTTCCCTGGGCCACCTGCAATTTCCTGTGAAGATCTGAAACACAAGACAGAATAACGAGGATTTTTAGGAGGGTGTGTCCAGAAAGATTTTGACTGGGATAGAGGTATGTTACACCCTAATTAAAGAGTGGCATTAATGTGACTCCTTTGGTATTCAAATAGGCTGCTTGCAGGAAGGGATTTCCGTGCTTTTGTTTATCTATTCCTGCAATAACTAGGCAGTGTGTGTCATTTCAAGAATTGAAATCTCATTTGTGTCGGCTTTTTATGGGAGAGGGATTAGTCACCCTCTCAGGATAAAAGATAATATGAGTGCTTGCAATCACCTTGATCCTGAGCCACAGTTAGTGGGCTGATATTCCATCACTTGCTCTCTGGTTGAAAGACACCTGGAAGAACAGAGGACAAGATGCAGTTTCAGTAATTATCTGCTCCTAAATTATGGGCTCTGCCCCAAGAAAAAATGAATGGGTGGAGATTTTCAACCACAATGGCTACGTGTACCGTGGCTATGTGTATTTTCAAAATACTGATGAATCAATGTCTTTGATCCTGCAAACATAGTAATGATGAGGTTGAGACTGAACCATATCCTTCCATTGATGGCATTTGTGCCAGTTGTGATAGTCAAGTCCGCAGTGCATTAGCCTGACAATCCAAATGTTGATTTGATTCCTGCCTTAGATATAAGGTATAGGCCCATTAGCCAACACAACATCCATTACACATTAAGACCAACACAACATCCATTACAATCCTAAGACCAACACCACCCATACCATATAGGTGGTGTTGTTCAAACTTAATCATAAGCCGAAAAGGCTTATGATTAAGTTAGGTTAGACAGTGTAGTATGACTGTAACATTTGTTTGTTGACATCTGCAGTAACATGTGTTAAATTTATAAAACTTTGGACATTGGTATGAATCATGCATTAATATACAGCCAGGCCACGTTTCTTCTTAGAAGCCACTTGATATAGCTTCAACATGATAAATAATGATATGATCTTTCGCTTCAGGAACATATGATAACATTCTTTTGATGGTCATTAAGGTACTCAATCCCAGTAATTTTTTCATGCAGGTAGTGTAGTGCAGGTGTTTTCATGCTATTGTTCATTTCGTTTGAAAACTTGAGCTCTTAAAAAAATCAATTGCTTCAGTTGATTTGTCTCAGTTGCAAGAACCAAAGTTTTATACTCATCGATCATAGTGAATCTCCAATCTCAGTGGAATAAATGCGTTAAGTTGACCTTGTAGGCCATCTCTAAACCTTGCAGGAATGTTATCTTGAATTTAACAGTGAAGAGTTGGAATGTCTTGGGTTAAGAATCACTTGGGGTTATGTCAATAAATGCTCCAGCTCTGATGAACTGTTAGGGAAGATGTTTCAGCTAATTTTGATTGTGAAACTTATTCCAAAATGTTATGCAAAAAATTTTGTAAAGGCAAATTTAATATGAAAGAGAGCAAATGAAAAATTTTCTTGGCAATAATAATTACTTCGTTACAAAATTTGACATACGGCATTGTTTTGGTCCCATTGACCTCATAATTTTGAGTTTCTACTGTGTATTATGAGGGAATTATGAAGTTATTATATGAATAGAGGTTGTACTTCAATTTTTTCAGTATGCAGTTAAGTTGACATTGCTTGGGTAATGTAAGCATCAAGTATTCAAGTGCTGTAGAAGCTCGAAGTTACATTGGCTGAACTTATTTTCATCTGAAGATGGTGGAAATTGATATGGTTTAGGTATATTCCCCCAAGCATTACTAATTATTGGTGACTTACTAATGCTGATCACATTGTATGTGTGTATCGCTCTTACTTTTTACTATAATGGTTGATCACCTGTGAGTATGAAGTTAAAACAACTTTGCTTGCGAATTGCTTGGATTGTTAGCTGTGTACTACAGTGGACTCTTGTTAGGACATTTCTTGATAGCGGTTTCCTGATTTGTATGTTCATTTCCTCTGGTCCAAGTCACAGTGCATGTAAATAATTCTGGTTAGCACCCCATAGTTCAAATTGATGATGGAATTTTCTCTAGGTTAATTCTGGCATTAAAAAAATTGTCATCGCTTACAATAATATTTTGATAGGTATTATATGATAAAAAATGTTAATGAGTAATTAAAGTGCATTCGATGTTTGTTTCATTTGTAAATGTTGCAGACTTCAAAACTGCTTGAGCTTAGAATTAGCCATAGAAAAGCTTGTGGTGAGACATTATTGATTTAACTCTCAACTTCCTCCGAGGAGTAGGCAAAAATCTGTGAATAAAGCACGTTGAAATAGAAGCAAAATTGAAGTATTAAACTCGAACAAGGGGAGTGTCCGAGTTCCGGGTCTAGGATTTTCACGAAATTTGCCAGGCAGGTAGTCCTTGATTAGTTATTTACGAATCACCCCCCATATAGGGTTATATATCCAGAAACTTCGTCAAAAAACGAGTTTGAAATATTTGATTGCAAATATAAAGCTAATAATTGGTCATGTTTCACCAGTGCAGTTTGGGTTAGGGGTAAAGTACTCGCTTCACAATGTTGACGTCCCAAGTTCGAGACTCTTCTTATTCAATTTTTTTTTCATCGCAATTTCGCCGTACGACTTTCCCTGGTTTTACATATTTTTAATCTGTTTACCCGAGTTGCATTTTAACTATTTTACGTTCTAATTACGTAATTTGCTAAAATTACATAATTAGTACGTAAGATAGTTAGTTACGTTATTTACCTAAATCAGGTAATTAGTACATGGCGGAAATACTTCCGCGTGCCCTGTCGTTTTTTGTGTATGAAATTAACGGAAGAGCATGAAGTGTGATTGTACCGAATCTACCGAATCGTATCTGCGGAAATGTTCGGGTGGGAGAGAGTTTCGAACCAGGGACGTCGCTTGGAAATTGATAAAAAAAACCAGCGGTAACAAATAATTTTGAAAAATTAATGTAAGCATTGCATATTTTCAGGAGCATGTTAGAATCACCCAAAAATTTCGGTAGATACTTACAATCATATGATTGCAGAGCTTAAGTTGTTTTTTCTCTTGCGATTAGTTTTCCCAAAAAAGCACAGCTCTGGAAAATCGCGGCACCTGGCAAATTAGAGCAAATGTTGTACGTGCGTCGGGACTGCGTGGCCAAAGATACGGTAATTATAAATCACGATCACACTTCATGCTCTTCCGTTAATTTCAAGTACAAAAAACGACAGGGCATGCGGAAGTATTTCCGCCACGTACTAATTACGTGATTTAGGTAAATAACGTAACTAACTATCTTACGTACTAATTATGTAATTTTAGCAAATTACGTAATTAGAACGTAAAATAGTTAAAATGCAACTCGGGTAAACAGATTAAAAATATGTAAAACCAGGGAAAGTCGTACGGCGAAATTGCGATGAAAAAAAAATTGAATAAGAAGAGTCTCGAACTTGGGACGTCAACATTGTGAAGCGAGTACTTTACCCCTAACCCAAACTGCACTGGTGACACATGACCAATTATTAGCTTTATATTTGCAATCAAATATTTCAAGCTCGTTTTTTGACGAAGTTTCTGGATATATAACCCTATATGGGGGGTGATTCGTAAATAACTAATCAAGGACTACCTGCCTGGCAAATTTCGTGAAAATCCTAGACCCGGAACTCGGACACTCCCCTTGTAAGACAGAGTGAAGACAGCCTACTCGACACTTACATTGTGTGGCATGTTGTGTTATGACGTTAATTATTCTAATGAGTTTGTTGCATCCCTTCAATTCGCATATCTATGAAGAAACCTTGGTTTTGTAAATTGGATAGAATAATGTATATTAATGGAATAAAACATTAGAAATTTCTAGGATATCATGATCTAAGTAGAACCCATATTATATCAAGATTTCCTATCGTTTGTGCATTTCATATTTTTATGACAAACCCGCAAAGTGATGCTACCTTCCGCAACTCTCAACAAATGTGGCCAATTTTCATTCTCATTGCACCAACATGCCTCAAAGTAATTATTAAAAAATGTCCATTAGCTGTATCACATGTAAGCCTAAATTATCTACACACTGATATGCTCTAGATGAATATTGCTTCTTCCATTTTTGAGATGTGATAACTCTCGCATATATATACTTTTTGCAAGGACTTTTTATACAAAATATGCTGTTTGATCATTATTATCATAATTAATTTTGGAGTGCTCATCAAAGTAAGGCATCATGCATATTTTCTTGAGAGATGTAATAAGTGTAAATGAAACTTAGTTATAATAAATGAACACCAACTATCTACCAAATGAACTAAAATTAAAGTCAAGCACATCATTTCCCTGAGAGTTATGAAATTCGCAAATATGTTTTTTAACTTATCCCGGAAGGCCTAAGCTGTTTTGTACTACATTTCACTCGTTACCACATTCAGAATTTCGGATCCCTTTATAACATGTTAACAAGAGTCCACTGTATTGTTTCAAACCTTGAGGTTTTACAATTACATTGAGAATGGGTTTCATTTCTAGTGAAAATCCATAATTAGCCTAGCTACCTATTTTTATGTTATCTTATATTTTGTTCAGGGGAAATATCGTCTGATATATTCTAATGTCATCTATAGAATGAACCTTATTGAGATGGGTTTGAAACAGCTTTCTGCATGGTTCTTCTGTCAAAAAGTAAATTTCTTGTAAATGTTGATGGTGTTAGAAATATGTACTGCAATTCCACCAATTTTTTTCTTTTATCACCCTATGATTTCCATTCTGTACATGATCATCAGGTATCAATGCATATAGAGTTGGTCTTATACCCAAGTTTGAAAATGAAAAATTTAGCTTAGGTGAGCCTGCCTTTCATGATCAGAGGTTAAAAAATGTTTAAAATGGATTTTTTGACTTAAGATTCTTCCTTGGTTGTTCCGATACTTTCACCAGTGTGTCCATGCCAGAACTTGCATGGCCTGATGAGGGACTAGAGATGGGACAAATAGTAGATATCTCAAATTCAAATATCGAATTAAAATATTAATCCTTACTCGAATATTCAAATGACTCGAATTTCAAACACCTTTAATACTATAATAGCAATCAATGCTCTTCTGCTAATTTAATTTATGTCTGTTGAAGTAAAAAGTTACAACTCAATTAAATTTAAAAATTAATTGTTTTTAGCATTTCAAATATATAATAATAGTCAAGCCCGTTTATAACGAAGTTGAGGGGGCCATGTGGACCAGTTTTTCTGAGCCTCTCTTTGACGGGGAATAGCCTTTACTTCCTTATAAATGGGTGTGATATAAGTGGGCTTGACTGCATAAGTTTACTACTAATTATGGACTGATGAATACATTAACTTTTAAAGCGTTAATAGAGAGGTGGAAGTGTTGATACACCTCCAAGTTATGCCCAGTTTTTAATTAACCACAAACTAATGTCCAAATCAAGTAAATTTTTCGAAAAACATTAAACTTGGCGATATTAGCCTCAGATCTAAAGAATGACATGTGGTATCACTATAATAAGGTAAGCATATTGCATGTAATTGATGCAAACTTCAGTAAGGATCTACTGTCGGTATAGTTCATCGAGACCCCTGAGTTTGAGTAGGTATCTCTTCCAAAAGTGAAAACCAATTCTAATGCAGTTAGGTAATACTGGTAATTATTCAGGGTGGCGATCGTAAGGGAAAACCGGGAAAACCTGGATTTCTCAGGGAAAATTGGAAATCTGAAAATGGCAGGGAATTCTCGTAGCAGTCGGGGAGAAACTGGGATAGGAAATAGTCGTTTTTTTCCTACCATGACATTTATCGGGCAATCTTTCCCACCCTTTATTTCACCAAAACCTTTCACCAACTAAAGCGAATGTCCGTCGCCAAAGTGCATAGGATAAGCCCTGTTCATTCGTTGAACATTCAGTTGTGAATCTTAGTTATTTAGCTGTGAATCAGTCGTATGATGTATCCCTTTTGTCCGATCTATCCCTTAATGTGATATTTGCCCAGTAGCGTTATAATTCATGATCACCATGTATTCTGCTCATCACAAGGAATCCAAGGCTATGTTGTTCGGAAGATTTTACATCGTGTTTTTTTCGACTTCCAAGACTCAGGTCAAGAGGTAGTTGCAGCACACTAGCTCGTAGTAAATACGTGCATACAGTTCTAAAAAATGAGATGATGATAATTAGAATGGTTATACAAGTATGATCACACGTGTAAACAAAATCTTATGTAATATCATCTTCGATTCCCATACCCCCCTTCGCGAGACAGTAAGAAGAGTCCTCCCCTGCCTACTTTTCATGCTCGACGTAATTATTGAATGGCCCCCTTAGCTCCCCCTCAAAGCAATTTAGCCAGGTCACAAACCACCTCAAATATGATATTTCTGAATATGATGTTGCCGTTGCTAATTGCCTCCTGTTTTTGCTAGCAGTGGCGGGATTACATTTTGTTTTTTTTATACAAATATTTTTACATTTTTGGTTCCCTCTTACAATCAAGGGGCTATAACCACTTTAATCAAATTGTTATTCGCTTCTAAACATCAATTGTGCCATCCAATTTTGATCCAGTCTAACAACTTGGGCTTGGTTTGTATTTTTCGTGCAACCTGTCCCGGAGTGCGTCAGTAAATTCTCCATTAACTTTCCCTTCGATGCCTTTTCAGTAATCTTAAACTTCCCAGAACTACCACAACATGCTACCTCTTCCTTGAAGAATTAAATATTTCAATTTGTAATTTTACCGAAGGAAACATACACGGCCACGAAAATACGATACGCAGCCGCGTACCCGTGGCCACGTATCGTGTTAAAAGTGTGTATAATTTGTGTGAGGGCTTAACTTGTGAAGGTTCAATGTATTTTTTCATTCTTATATATTTAAATTTATTGATTTCAGCTTTTGACATTTTTTGAGTTCGACGAAAATTTAATTCGGTAGAAATAAAATATTCCGATAATAGCAGACCTTTTGGCGATCGGTCAGGGAAATTGGTAAGACCATCAGGGAATAGTCAGGGAATTTGAAAATTGGATATCAGTAGCCACCCTGTTATTATTTCGCTACTTCTCTATACTTTCATGCTGACCACCTTATGGCCTCAATGTCCCACTTAGGATTCAGTTGAGTCACCAGTTTCATAGTGGGGCTTTACAAATTTCATATCAACCTTGTAACTTTTAAAATAAATAAAAATTGTTTTCTTTAAATAGCCAAGAACATCATTGGCTTTATTTTGTCAAAATTTTAATTTAATGTGATGAAAGCTAAGAGAATAGTAAGCACGAAATTCTTTGCCATTGGATTCTAAGTCATGGAAACCTTTTTATTCCAAATAAAATTAAGTAAAAGTTTATCTAAGGTGGCAAAAATATTTTATTTGTATGAATGTAGAAATGAACATTCTGTAAGATACATTTTACTGAATTAAAATTAGTTTCCTCTTTTGTAAGATATAGCTTATCAAACTCTGGTATCTCAGTATTTTCTTTATGATGTCTCGACAGAAAATAACCACAATAGCTAATGGTGATAACAGAGTAGAGGCATGAGTTACCAGAAAATCTTAATAAAGTTTATTAGATATTTGCAAAAGTATGTTTGCAACATACTTTTCTTCTTCTCTTCTCATACTACTTCTCATATGAATTAATGATAAATATGTAACAGTAAATTAGCTAAGCTGGTAACAAGCAGCAACCGTCAACAATGTTAATGAATTTGTATTTTGAATTATGAGAAGCAGTGATTAGTTTATGTATGTTATTTAAGGTGAAAAGACAAAGAGTTTCACCAGAATTCCATTGAAACAGTCATTCCACCATAAATGTGGCAAAACTCATCAACAAACTCGTATCTCCTCAGTTCTCATATGATTTAGTTCATCAACACGCAAAATATGTATGTATGGGTGCCCAATTGTGTGTGGTGCGATATTCAGGGTATCTGAACTATATATTTTAGCATATTTATTTGAGATATGAGTATTGAACACTTTCTAGTATTTGTGGGTAGTATTTGGACATCTCTAGTCATAATTTATGACTAATATGCCTTAATTATGTGGCCTGACCTTACCTTGAGTAGGTTAGAATTATGAATTACATATTATTTAATCCCCCTTTCCGTGCAACTATTTTGAATGATCACGGTGTACATTTCAGTTGATTGTGTAACTTTTTTTTCAGATTCTATTAGACACAATCAATCACATAAGGAGTTCGACTTGGATCAAAGATGGATGGCGTTAACATGTGGTATGAGGCAAAAATAAATAATGAGGGTCATTTTGAGTGGAAGTTATTGCCTTGGAAGTAATTAGCCATAGGTTAATTAGGTGGAAAATTTTCGTTTAATGAATGTTAAGGTGTACTGTGTTTTGAAGGTCAGCAATGAACTCATCTCAGAAATGCTTTCTGTGCTAACTGTGAGTATGACTTACTGATCACATCCAATTTCCAATGATATGATTGAATGAGCCCAAAATACAGACTGTAATTATACATATTTCTATGGAGTATACAAAAATTAGATCTGATATAGCATTACATGGAAGAGATTTTGTCATTTCTGATGCCAGGGAAATGCTATAATAAACCATGAATTTCAGGTCTTAGAGAAAAATGAATAAGGCAGGTGTTATAGGACATTTAGCACTGTTTATAAGTGTCATTTGATATACTCATTTTAGACTGTTCAGTGATTTGTATTGTGATGGTTTGGCCCTACAGTTTGTAGTGATCTTTAGTTTGGCATTTTTTTATTCCGTGAAATGTTTTTTGGTGATATTAGGAAAAGACATCAGAAAGAAGACAAATTTTGTCTTCTTTCTGATATGTTCGAATACCATGCACCATCGCCAGAATCTACGGATTTCAGGAAAAGACATGTTTTCAGGTCATAGTAGAACATTTTGGCATTCTTTGTTGCATGGCTTTTTCTGGTGCTATTTGGTACAATTGCCTTCTAATATTGGTTCCTGAGCTTTTGAATGTGCATATGCATGTTATCATTTGTGATTTATCTACAATTTGTTGCTTATGTAATGATTTTGCATGCTATATGAGCTTAGAAGTCATTGGGATCAAATTGATATTCTTTCAAATTTCAGTTGTCATTCCACAACTATCAGTTGCTAGTACAGGTTCTTTAGATTAATCCCTTATACTCGAAAGATTTTGCCTTGTTTTTCCCTACTGATTTGAATAAGAATTTACCATTATGAAACTTTGTCAGGGCTCACCTGACATTCAAGTGGAAGGGAAAAAAGATAATGTGTCGGCAGCTCCAACATAAAAGTGGGAAGGGTTAACCCTTGTATAAGACAGGGTTCATACCAGTCAGGGAAGTCATGGAAATGTCAGGGAAATTAGATTCTGTTCAGGGAAAAAATCCAGAGGCGCAGCAAAAAAACCGTGGTTGAATGCACGAAGCGTTGCTGCGCTCGAGTGGTGAGGTGCGCATTTTGTTGCCGTCAGCTTGCTTTCCTGGCTGGGCAGCACGGGGTAGCTCCGACTTGGCGGCTCGCTCAGGATCTGGCTGTTTGGTCTGCTCGTCCTTTGCTTTGTTTTTGAATTTTGACTGGAATATGTTACTTTCCTGGAATAAATAAGTTTTATTTCCAATATACATTGCTACATTTTTCCGTAAAATCCCTATACATGACTGCTTTGCCATTGATATAACTCGCTCAGTGATTCAACCCGAAGGTTGGTTTTGATAGGTGAGGGTAGAGCTCACCCCGGACTAAGCCACAGGCATGTGAGTTTCACACATTCAGGGTAGGAGGGCCAGTTTCCCTGCATTGATATAAAGTCAGGGAAATTTCAAAAATTGGGACTGAAAATTGGGAGAAGTCAGGGAAATTGAAAATAGAAAGTTGGTATGAACCCTGCAAAGAGTTTCGTGTCATTTTTTTATGAATTCATTGTTATTTTCACTTATATTTGTTGATTATTTAAGTTTCCTGTGGTTACTGCATTTTCAGGGAAAGTCCCAAGGAGTTCTAATGGATCCCCAGTTCCAGGATTGGGTAGATCTGATTCAAGAAGCTTGATCTCCAACCCAAGCTGAAATAAGGATCAACGTGTCCATTTTAAGACTGAGTAAGAATGCAATGGATCCTGTTTGCAGTGAATCACCATTAAGTTATGGAACAAACTTTACATATGAATGATTAAAATATAGTGTGTGCGTGTGCGTGTTTTGTCCTACTTGGTGGATTATGAATTTTCTCGCATTACTGTGAAGAAAATTGTAAGTGCATTAGTATTATTTAATTTTCCTTAATTTTCTTCTTAACAACTGTCCTAATAATGCTTTAATTTATTGAGATTGGTGTTTCCATTTCCGATAAAGGACAAAATCTAATTATTAACTTGGAAAATTTTGTTACAAACTTTTCAAGTTATATTGGAAGGCATGTGTTTTGTAACAGGTACTTATAGAGCTGTAAAGGAGATCAATATTCATATGCATACTGAATCTGTGTATGAATAATTTATGACAATGTTCTACTCATTTGTGTGACAAATGAACAGTGAAAGCCATGTGAATGCAATTGTTGGATTACTCATGGAATTTGTATTAATTTTGTGTGTATGTGCTTATGTTTTTTAGTATATCATACCTTCAAGTGATATACTAAATTTGTTAATCTTGATAGACATTTTCTCTGTCAATGCCAGATAGAGTTCTGAGAAGCACCAGTTTCATAGGAGGTTGACCAATTTTATGTAAAATTCCTAGAGGGTTTTGCTTCCTCTCCTGCTTCTATGTTTATCCACTATAGAATCTTCTACCACGGGAAAATTAATACAATGCACTGTTTAATGGAAGAGGTGTCATACTTATCAACACAAAAGAATATATCCTTATTGATGTGTTCATCTTTAAAGAAAACTTGTTGAAATGTGGGCATGATGACATCAATGTTGTATGTGGCCCAGAAAATATGACTTGAGTGGCAATTGCCATGTAAAAGAATATGCTACCTAATCAAATGGTCATTACGTTTTGGTTTTTGGCAATTGTGGTATTGACTTAATATGAAGTAATGTGACTTTTTGAAGGTATTTATGTTGAGGCTAGAAAAGACTATTCAGGAAGTAAGGATGTAAAAAATATCATTGGTCCCTATGGAGACCTCAGGATTTTTGTATTAGACACATTTTCATAATGTCCATTTATTGGTTCATCAAGTTAAATATGTTGTAAAAAACATGAAACATGTTTTTTATCGAATCTATTAGGTGAACGGTAGTTCATATTTGTTTATTAGTAGCATCTGGTGTGATTTTGTATTTAAGGTGTGATTTCATGAGCATTGTTTTGTTCACAACTAAAACATTCCTCGGTGCTTTATTTATTTTGTATTATTTACTGCCTGAATGGTCTTTTTTAATATTGAGAAGACATTTGCCACTCCATTGACTTCTATGAAGTATTTTGATTAAATATTGAAACTTTTCCATAGGCATCGTTGCAAATACAGTTATTACAACATTTGAATTTTTGTTCATTGGAAAATACCAAACCAATGGCTAGTTGAGACATTGGCTGTTATCAATATTGCAATTGTGTATGCTTCTGGGTAATGTTGTAAAAGCCCAGTTGTACAAGAAAATGTGTAGCTGGAAAAAATGGAAAAATCACATGAAATAAAATAATCTTTGAAAGAATGTTGTTGTTTCAATGAATAAGCTGCTGAAAAAAAACAGTCATCAAGAGCCCATCATCATATGTATGTATGTATTTATTTTTAAGGCCTGCCATGGTAGTTATATTTTATTAATTCATGTAGAGGGGGGAAGTTATAATTTACCTTCATTCATGCTAAAGATAACAATTTTGGTGTCTGTGCTGATCTAGTTCTTTTAATTAAATGTCAGTTGAAAGTAAACTAACTAAGGGGTGAATGCCCGTCTTTCTAAACAACTTTCTTACCTGCTAACCGAAAGGACATGATATCAAGTCATGCAACTGGCATGGGTGTTTGTAATGGTCACAGTAGTAATGCAAAATGGGATCACCCTGCTTTAAATCACAAATGAGATTGCAATACTATTACTGATGGCTTTCTTGCTAATTGATAGGGCATTGGGATTCTGAAGGTAGGTCCTGGTTTGAAATCGAGGGGAAGATTCTTTGTATATTTCCAGTCAAACACAAGCTGTATAATTCCCGAGTTCTCATTATCTCTAGGGAACCATAAGCAGCGGAGGAAAATAACTGGCTCCACCCTCATGACGTGTGAATTTCACTTTAAATCAAGGTAAGATGTGTATGTGAAGTGTGATATCTTCTCTTACCAACCAGACTGACCTTCAGGTCCATGACTTAAAATATATGCTGCTGATGATAATGGAGAGACTCCAATTAGTTTTTATTGCCACTAGGCAAACCTGCTAAGCATTGAGCTGTCACACTGCAGGGAAACTTGAAAAATATTTAAGCTGCAGGAAATGTGTGAAACAAGTTCTATCCATACTACAATTTCTAAAGGTATTCCTCTGTCAAAGAACTACATAAAATTGAGAACAAGTCGTAATGGTCATTTTAACCTTCACGAAACATAGAAGTAATTTACAGTCTACTTATAGAAAGCTGTTTAAAGCGAAAGTATAATAAATTATAAAGGACTCATTGAATAAAAAATTCAAGAATTTTTTAAATGTAAGTTAGACTCACCACAATCATTAAAAACAAACTACAATAGATTCACCGGAAGTTTTAATATGACTACATAGATTGAGAATACCTATATTATATTTATTTAAGACATTACATGCCAAAGATTTAAGCCGAATAAAAAATCTAATATATTAAAAATTAAGCAATTCATGCAGAAATCAATCCCTTCACAGCGTGTGTGTATACACATGTAGAAACACGATTGCGCAATCGAAGGTACACAAAAACAATAAAAAAATATTATTTCTATTTTTTACGGGTCTGAGCCAACGTTAACGCTGGATTCCTGCCACTATAAACCACAGGAAGAAATTGGTATGTATTTTAGAGAATTCAGTGGAAAGAATTTCCTGAATTCCTGGCAATATGTTTACTCCGACTATCAGGGCAAATTTACATTACGTTTACTGTCGCAAATTGTTTATATCAAACAAAGGTTATGACAATATTCATCGACAATGTTTATCAATATTTACGAGGAAATCCGTTCATAAATAATATATACATTAATAATTACTTAAAGACAAAAAACCTATTACGTATTATAACTACGATGCATCCCTTAAAAGTATCCTTGCGTACAGGCAACCAACAATGCCCTCGCGAAAAAATTAACAAATCATATCTTTTAACTCCGATTTTCACATAAATAATCTAACGTGCAATTTCAAATTAATAATTCATAAGAAGCAGAGTTCTTACCCTTTACAATGTTACTTCAATTATCGTTATTGGGATCATGTGAAGGGACGTATTGACTCAATTTTGAATTTCGGGGATGTAGCGAGGGCTTCGAAATTCCCGGCGCTTGTTTCACCGAGAGAGGACAGGTATGTAGGAAAGTAAATTCAAAATTAGGCAATAGATGGCCACTGCAAGAAAGTACACCTCTTGTACAGTTTATGTTATTCATATAGTTTATTTATAGCGATTTTCAGGTCAATAAAGTGTGGATTAAAAAGAACAATAAGTCAGTTAGCGAAACAAATATGTAAAAACCCTTATTCTTTCAAGGTGCGGGTGCCGTGAATAATTAAAATAAGCTCTCACGGTCTGGTATTGCGCAGGTAGTTATGGAGTAGCCCAGACTTGACGAATTTTGTTTGCCGACAGAGCATGATTGGTTCATTGCCTTCGCATTGTCCTTTACTGGTCCGGTGCGGCTGCCATTCATGGCCCACCCTTGTAGCTGGCCGTAATTGACGCCGCAAGGCTTTGCATCCATGAAGCCGATCCTGTAAGGTGGCATGGCTCACTCGGCATATAGTAGGTATGCGGTTCTCCGCTCTGTGGGTTAGCTTGAGAGATGGGACTTAAGGGAGGGGGAGTCTGTCGTGGAGATGACGGCTCCTTTGCAGAGGGACCAGTCGTGGTTGATGGCTGGTACCTCGTGGGCGGGGGGAGTTTCCCGGAGGGGAGGCTCCCCTCTGCCCTGGGGTGGGAAATTTCTCAGAGGGGGGGGCTATGTCGGTTATTTCTTCACACTCTAATATTGTCTCAATACCCAAAGAAACACTACTTTCTTATACCATTTCTTCGAAATGAATTTAAGAATGTAAGGTAAGAAACTTGGATTCTTGAAAATTGCCACCTTTCATGCCCGCCCCCAGTCCCCCGCGCGCAAGTTCCTCCTCTCTCATGCCCTCTTCATCCTACACATTGATTACTTATATTCAGTCCTTAATTACTCACTTAATTACGGATGTATGCGGGCGAGGGTTCCTTCCTTGGAATCTGATTGTTTTTCCCCACCAAACCATTGCATTTTTATTGCATTATCATGTATATTAATTCCCTCACGTCATGATTAGTCTACATACTCCTTTCTATTTGTTATCTTACGCGTCACGGACCACGCCTACCGCCGACTTCTACCATTCACCGCGAGAGGCACCCGCATTTTATTTTTCTTCCCATACAAATTCATACCTTTTTCTTGTTATTATCATGAATCGCATAATTATTACACACTTTTCTTTTATGACATGGATTTGTTAAGGACTTCACCATAAAATACAACCTTCATTCTCACCTCCACTCCTCACCGGCAAGGGAACTGCATTCAATATTAACACACGTACAGTTCATTTATTTTTTATTTTCATTTCAAAATATTACAATTCTCATCAACTATTATCACTACATTCCCTATTCATTTCATAATCACTTGCATTACGTCAACAACTGCTGCTGCTGCTTTTCCCACCAAATCACCTCCAAAATCCTGCCTCTTGCTGCCCATCACCTACACTCACCAGCACCTGAAATCTAAACATACTTCTATCAGTCTCAACCATTAATGTGATTTCTATTATCATTACAACATCACCCTTCATGCATTACACTCCCCTCTCTCAACATACAAGCTATCGTTATCCCGGCTGGAAAAAGTTTTACCACCAAAATAAAAAAATTTGCGTGAAGCAATGTACCACTCCCACTCTGTACCACTTACATCACACATTAATCATTCCATTACAAACTGAATTAATCCACATCTTTCAACCTGCTCCTTTCTTCATTCCTATATTTTTATTTTAATATTATATATAAAATTAGTTCATATTGACAAATGCACGGAGATAACCATTGAAATTTTTTTACCAGAGTTAAATTAGCTACTAAGTATCATAATGCTAAACATGGCTAGAGTTGAAATGATTCTTCAAAAACTGTAAACTTTTAAGGATTCAATTTATAACATTTCACATTATATAAACAGAACAAGTATTTAAAATATCCCTCGTATGAGCAACAGTTGCAGGCAGTGCCAAATGGATGGATAGTTGTTACTGAATTCTCTCAGCAGCCTCTCTTCTGTAAGACCTTCGGCATGGCAGAGAACGGAGCTTGCATACAGGCATGAAAATCTAAAAAAATAGAAATATTACAGAATTGCTTTCATGCAATGCAATGATCAACCATGCATACGGCAAAAAAAAAAAAATTACTCCAAATTACAAAATTACTGAGCTGAGGCCTAAGACATTTTTTCATAATTTTTATAATTTCGATAAATCTTCCCCCATGTTGCTGCACTCAAAGGTTTAGGCAATTTGCAATGACTTGTAAAAACATATAAATTGCATGTTTTAACATTAAAAATTTGAAATTATTTACCACAGGCCAAGTTTTGACATATGGAAGTCCTCAAATATCAGGATTAAAACTGTCTTCTGTCATTAAATTTGTCATTTGAAAACAAGTCAATATAAAATATCGCATGAATTTAAGAAAACATACCACCACACTGATTCACAACATCTGCCATGCATTCAAGTGGAATATATACACAAAATTCAAGAAACCTACTAGTCCCACGGAACACTTCAATTAGGTATCCATTAGAATACAATGAATTGGTACAAGTCCTGCTATTTTTTTCCACACAATCATCTGACCTTACTTGAAAACTCATTCCTTGATTCATGATAAAATGCATAAGAGCCAAGTAGACGTAAATTATTGGAAGGATCATGGCTGAATCCTAAAGGAAAGCAGAAGAGAGAACCATGAAGACAAGGAGTTATACAAAGAATCTATAGCTCCCCATCATTGTGACAATGTCAATAGAAATATAAAATGACTAGAAAGGGCTACGAATTTACACAAGAGGATCAATAATTGGAGGGGCACTTGGGAAGTTCTACTATAGAAGGTTTGAAATTTTCAGAAAATTATATCATGGGAAATATTCTAAGAACCACATATCACATTAGCCTGTTATACTGTTTAGCACATAGAAATCCTAGCAAGTGAATTCCAAGAATGAATTTTTATCCTCCTCCATTTGCGATCATTCGACAAATAGTAGTTTCTATAGTATGTACTTTTCTACAAATTGTTCACTTAATTAATTAATCTTGTAAATAATTAGGACCAAAGACACAAACCCTTGGTATAAATGAAAATGTACTTACAATCCTGTTATGCATTACCACCTATATCTCTTAATTTCTGGGCTCATTTTTAAGAAAAATTCTTTGGTTTCCAATATGGATCAACTTCGAGAGTTCTTTGCATAAAAAGTACATGTGTACATCTGGAACACTTAAGAAACCAGCACTTTTTGTACTTCAACTTTAATTTCAACTTTAATACTAAAATTTACTTAAAATTGGGAATTGTACATGAATTTGTGTAGAATTAAACAAGAAAAATATGGTATAATTGGATTTTATGTAGGTCTTTTGGTTATTTCAAATACATCCTTAAAACTTCAGTCCAATTAATATTTGGCCAACAGTAGAATTATATGTTCAGTATATTTGTAATAGTAATTTGTAATAATTCACACATTACAAAGCTGACCAGACAATCATAAAATGATAGTAAATATCCATCTCCAATGATTTTTCATTTAGCGTATTGGTTATGAAAAGTGACATTAGAAATGGCGTTTAATGGCTTCTCAGCTACAAGCACATTTATTTTGCCTGTAACTACAGTCATTCACTTTATAAGAATCTACTTAATACCTATCCATAGGATCTACGGTTGAGACCTTAGAACAAGTTTATTATTATTTTCCACACAAATGGATCGACCTAATAGATATACTTGTGAGAGGCAACAAATGGTTTTGGCTCTTGCCATCTCCTAATTTGGATAAATGAAGTGACAAAATCAGACTACATGGTACATCATTTATTACACGATTTTAATTAATGGCTATACTTATTGACCATAGCCCCAATATCCTTTTTCCTCTGTCATAGGTTTTGGGGTAACCTGCCAGTATGAAAAAAAGGGGAGTAGTGAACATAACTCCATCAGAGTGTTCATCACCAAAGTAATTACCTTCTTAGGCAAGAATGACATTAATTCTCAAGGTATATGAAGAGAACAGTCATTATGGGCAAATCTTGGGTAAAAATTTGACTATGACCCCCTAAACTTTCATCTCTGCTAAGCAACCAAAGGCCACATATAGGCATACCCTGGGAACGAAATCTGTGAAATATAATTTTGCTGCAAAATATTGACCTGGAAAAATGGTACTCAGAAAAATATTAATCTGCTCCTTAATAGATTAGTGCAAAGTCCAAACCATTTCAATAACAAAACTGGCAACATGAAAAAACAAGAAGTATACTAAAATTTAGGTGAAGTACATATATCAATTTAAAGCAGCAAAATAGGCTGTGATATAGATTCTCAGTTGAATTCACATGCACAGAAGGCAGTTCATTGGTTGCCATGAATTATGAGACTGCATTCCTTCAACAGCATTTAATACTTTAGGAACAATTTATACAAGGCTCACACATAAGGTAACAAAATTCCCCCTTCGTTTCCGGAATCATTAAAGATTACAACGTGAGAAAACCTTACAAAAAGGAAGTGAACCAAATTGGAAATGCAAAAAGCGATGCCAAGTGTGGACACAACCACTCAATTAACAAAAAAAAGGAATTTCCTGAACCGTCATTGCTATTTCATATCATCCAGTGAGAATGGCTGACCCCTCAAAGTTGTTACTGACCAAAGGTTGAGGGATGGAAAAAGGGAACTTTGCCTCATGCTATCTCTCGTTGGGCTGCCATTGCTCCATAACAGTTCAGTAATTCTTAGGTGCTGTGGACCATAATGACATTGTTATTATTACATGAAGGGTCCCTCAAGCATCCACTTCGCACCAACAATTCCTACCAATGATAGGAGACTTTACCACTCATCAGTGCTTGTTCCTTGTGAGTCACTTTGGCCCCCACCTCATCCCAGGAGATCTGCACGTCTGTCATGTACTGTTGCTGCTGACTGAAAGAGTTCTCTCTACCTGCTGCTGATCAAGCCACTCACCTCCGTCTCCTTCCCCAGCGACCAGCTAGCCTCTTACCCTCCCCTTCCCCTCCAGCTGGGCGAAGTACAAAGCCGGATTTCATGGCTGGTAATGTATTCAACTGTGCCCACCGGTGAACTTCCCTTTTTCCCCCCATTAAACTCTTACACACTCACATGCTTCGCTTTTCTTTTGCTTTCATCTCACACCCTGTGGAGTTTCAATTACTAATATAAATTGTAAAAAATGACAGGTGGGTGCAATGAACGTTCCTCCTGGTATAATCACCCATGGCCTGATGAATGGTTGGCCATATACCATACTACCAGCATCGGTTCCTCAGAGAGAAGGTGTTCAATCCCAGTGGGGATCCCAGCCTTTCAAGTGGTTGTGTTACGTTTAACACACTATTGAGGTAGGCAATGGAAAAACTTATCATTTTAACTCTCCCAAGAACATATTTCCTTAAGCATAAGAAATTTGAATCCTGATAATTATGTGCCCCAGTCACAAATGAGGGGAGTGGGGAACATACTCTGCAGTAGGGGAAGCAAGGACTAAGGACATTTTTTCATGAAAACGAAGGCATGGAAAGGGTGACAGCAGCAATTGCAGTGGTGAAAAAAATCAGAGCAGAGAACGAAAACACTAATAGTTCAGGCATGGAATGCTAGAACAATGAACTATTTTATTAAAATGATAAGTGATGGTTCATGCAATAAATTTTGAGGGTGGTATTTATATTGCAACAAAATACATTGTTCAAAATAAAAAAAGGAGGTAAATTTATAAATGACACTGTTTATTATGAAATATGCTGTCAATTTTTTGAACTGTCAGACATTGGACCTTGCATTACGAATAAAAAGAATCATTTCAGGAGTGATGTGATGGAATAACATAATTAAAGAAGATTGGCAATTTTCCACAAAATAAACTTTAAAACTCATTGTTCTGATGATGATGTAGTGATGTAGTGATGATTCACCTGATGATGATGTAGTGCATTGAAACCGGCAAGTTTATTCTGTGGAAAATTGCCAATCTTCTTTAATTTAAAAATAAATTGGACCTTGGGCTTACTACAAATTATATGAGTTGAATACTTATACACGCATTAAATCTACTTCTTTATTTCCACCCTGTCTGGAATATGACTGATACCATCATATCTTATATCCACAGTTGGATTAGGGTTTACACTACACCTACAATTGTTAGAGGTGTTTGAAGTTGAAGAATTGGAAGAACATTTCAAGTTCATACGTTATACTTGAGCATACAAATTGAAATGTGAAAAATATGAGTGTTTTTGTGTTAGCCAAATTATTAAAATTTTAAGACAAGATCCAAAGAGCATAAGGCTCGTTGGAAAAAAAGGAAATGTCAAATTGTTGGGATTAAGCCACCTTAGATGGGAGAACAAGGGGACTTCAGAAGATGAGAAGAACGTGAAGAACCATATTCTTTCAAGCAAAATAAGTGATAACCAGGGAAAACTAAACTGCAAGCAAAACATTGTCTCCATTACACCACAACCTAAAAAGCACTTTACCAAGTTCACTTTCCTAATGGATGTGACACTATTGGTTATCCCACAGTATTCCTAATGTCAAATATGTATATCTTTTACGCTGTAAAATGGTTTCAAATACATATGAAATGAAATTACACACACGAAGAACCAAGTTCCCTACTCTAGCCATTCCTCATGCAACACAATGCTGGCATCAAAGTTCCCACCTTGAAGGACCCTGGGTTCCCCCCCACTGAAGCATTGTGTGTGTTTGTGCGTGAACTGATACTGGAAAATTTGTGACAACCGGTTTGATTTCCATGATTCTCTGTGGTTATTTTTGCGGATGGAATGGGGGAGAGTACGCAGTCGTATTTGAAGGTCAAGATGAAAGAGAAACTGCAAAATATGGATTGGGAAGCCGAAATGAAAGAGGAGAAAGACTACTGAACTTCCTCACACAACACAAGCTTGTGTTTGCCAACGCATTGTATAAGAATAACAACCGTAGAAGATACACATTTTTAGATAAACTTTTTTACGCCAAAGTAGGCTTCAAAGTAATACTTGATGTGAAGAATCTTTGAATCTCTAAACTAAATTAAAAAAGGGAGGGGAAAATTTATAAATAAAAAAGGCTTGTGTATAATTTTCTGAATGCATGGAATTTTTAATTGCCGTAGCACAGCAGTTTCATCATCCACAGTATTTTTACACCATTTTTTAAGAAAGCTTCACTCAAGAACTGCTAGATAAATACTAGATCAGAAAAAGATCAGCTGAATCTTTTTCTGATCTAGTATATCTACTATTCTAGTGCCCCAGGTGGCACTTGCCCTGGCAGGTAGGAATATTCACAGAGATTCAGTGTCAGAGAAAGTGCGACCCCTGATCAAAACAAAATGTAGAAGATAATATGCTGAATCTTTTTCTGATCTAGTATATCTACTATTCTAGTGCCCCAGGTGGCACTTGCCCTGGCAGGTAGGAATGAATGCTTATGTCAGAGAAAGTGCAACCCCTGATCAAAACAAAATGTAGAAGATAATATGCCAGGAGACAGAAGATGTTTTCAAATAAACTCTATTTTAGTGAAGCAGAGATTTAGGAACCAGGTGAAGGACTGCAAAAGCTACCCCTGGTAGACAGTGACGACAATTTAGCGATGATGAAATGACATAGAGAATTCAATAAACTGAAGAAAACACTGAAAGTTAACACACAGATAGTTTAAACACAGAAGTCACAAATTAATTATTTTAAATTGATCAGAAACTTAGATACAACAATAATTCACTGACATTTCAACTTCCCTGATTATAATTTTCTCAGTATTGCATACTTAAGGGTGAACCATTCTTTCTCTCATTGACACAAAAATTACCGGAATCCATATAATATTTTGCAAAGGTAAGCAATTATTAAATTAAATTAATGCCGTGGTTCATTTGATAGAATTTGTTGTTTTACTTGCTAGGTATGAAACATTTTTTAGGTTCCTGGTTTATTCTAAAATGAATTCACGGTGTTTCCCATGCAGAGCACCGCAGGTACAAGACTGATAGAATTCGCAAAACATTGGAATTTGGATGCAAAGTTTGCTTAAAAGACTAAGGGGATAATAAAACAGTATCTTACACTGCAAGGGTAGTTGTGCAAGAATGCAATGAATAAGCCCAGATGAATACAGCCAAACAAAAGTGGGGTTAGGAATGCACTCTCAGATGAGGAAACATGAAACCACGTGAAGACTATGTCCTGGAGGGCTCGAATGCCTTACTCGGCAACATCATGTCGCCAATACTTCATAGATGAATCTGAGAAAGAAGGGTCGCCTAAAAACCTATGATGGGTAATGGTAGGGGGAGGGGTTCATTCAAAGTAACGTATCTGTTACAATGCGCGTCCATGTATACCATACCCGGCGACATCGCGTCATCAATACATCAGAGTGAATCGCGGGAAAGGATGCTCAGTCACACCCCCACCATCTACTGCAACTCTATATAACTAAGCCATTTCACTGCAATTTTACAATTGTGAAGGAATACTTCACATCGCAATGTTGGGATCGATATCAAAAACTAACCTTAAAGCACTTTCTACCACTCAGGACAATCTTTTGTGGCAAATTACGGACTCACCATGGGTCGACAGAAATTCTCACATTCACAGCAACTAAAAAATCCCGGAATTGCAGCATTACCTGAGAAAAATCACCGAATCCTTTCAGCAGACACTAGGAAACCTGACCAACAACACTCTGGACACTAAATGGAATTACAACGAAAATACCCACTTCAAATATCAGCAGCCCCAGGCAGCTATAACAAACTATCTATAATAGTGACATGAAATAACCAAAATCAAAGAAAGCAACATCAGCGAACATGCATACCAGCAGGCATGCTGAAACATGTTATTATGCAGATTAACTGCATCCTGCAACTCAGTTGGTCGGTAGGTAGCAATGTTGAGTGGTGACTGTTGCGTTTGAGGTCAATCCCTAAACTGTTTCCTTCTACAAGGATCGGACCTCCACCTACTATGAAGAGCCGACCTCCATCTTTTTCGAAGAGCGGACCTTCGCCTCAGAGGAAGAGGGGATAAATTTCGTGTTCCTTTAGTTATTGTCATTTAGCTAATTAAATATTGCATCAGTTTTTACTTTTCAAATGCCTTTGTTGTGGCCCAGTATTTCAAATATTTTTAAACAAATGGATACAGATGGAAGAAACCACAATGACAGTTTTCAGTGTTTGCCTTGTTTGTCAGAACAAAAAAAAACCGTCAAGGCCTCTATCACCACAGCATCCAATTTACCAAAGTAACTGAAAAAGTAACATTTGACGCAAAAGTTACTTTTTTTAACTTTAACTTTAATCAGTTACTTTTTCATATAAGTAACTTTTAACTTTAACTAGATACTTTTTACAGAGATTAACTTTAACTTTAATCCACAATCCCTGGATAGTGACAGTGCTTTAACCCTTTTGCGCTGGAGTCCTACACAGGAAAAAGCTTTCCTTTCCGTGGGTTCCTCTATAATTTTTTTCCACTCCTTGTATGAAGCTCTTTTGAAGCAAGGTTTCGAGCAGGTCCCTCTTTGGGACAGATCCAGTGAGCAGATATTGTATTTACCCTTTTGCAAATGGGAACCCACCATGGCCTGCGTCCACTGTAAAGTATTTTTAACACAGTGATTTTCCTTAAATAAATAATAGTAAGACTCTAAGTGCAAGTTAATACAGAAATTAATTCATGTTGTTATAAGTACCATTAAGAGCTTTTAAACAAAATTCTACTGTTAATATTAACATATCTAGCACAATAGATATCATATCATGGTTACAATAATAAATATTTTGTGGTGTTACGCACTAGGAGATGAATCTGCGCACAATCCAACCATACCTGTGTTTTATATAAAAGCACTTTTTTGGTGCTATACGTTCCTAAGGAATCATCTTTAAGCAAATATATTTGCAATGGTAGTGCGAGATAAATTTTTCCACACAGCAATTTTTCTTGAACCTCCTGGACTGGATTTCTAGAACCTGGAACTCTGTTAATAATAACATTAGAGCTCCATTTAACATTTCTTAAGACTCAAAAAACATAAGTAATAAACTTCTGGCACTAAATATCATGCGAATTAAACACATTTTTCTGGATGTGCCATTGTATAAACAAACAAGTGACTGCGAACAACTGCCGAGAGTGAGGCAAGCGCTGCAAAGAAGGGTCGAGATAATCCCAGACTTTAAGTCAAGGAAGGGTCCACAGACCCGCGAGGCAGGGTAGTTAATGACACCTTAGACCTTTTCTGCCTACCTGGCCCTAGCGACGTTTTAAGACACCATTCGTTCTCTTATGTAGAAAAATCTGCAGCGTTTATACACGGCATTTGTTCACAGGGGTGAAAATTCTGCGGTGTTTATAAACGGCGTTTGTAGCGAAAGGGTAGATCAGTTACTTTTTTTTGGTAACTTTCCCAACTATGGTCCACATAGGATTTGCATGGATATCCACATGGACACTGCATGTGTGCCCACATCGTGTACCAAAATTCCCATGGGAAATGCATGGGGACGTCCACATGGAACCTGTGAGTTCATTAAGATCACCTCTCACAAAACATAACTAAGATACCTAAGTAAAAAGTTGTTTCGATCAGAAATGAAAGTTTGAATTTTCATAATGCAATAAATGTAAATTACCAGATTTTGAAGTAATAGAAAGAACGAGAATTGCTTGTAGATGATGTGTTAGGAGGCTTACAAGACCTCTTTTAACTACAATGAATGTACACCAAAGTTAGCTTGATGGAGAATTAGCCAAATTGCAATGTATTATCTGTTGAAACAAAAATATTTTAAAATTTTTAGGTAGTTGTTAAATAACAAGGCCTTGCTGTGTAGTTCGGTTATTCGCCAAAAGGAGATAAAAATAAGATACCTGATAAACTAATGAAATTGCACATAGAAGGCACAAGACAAATTACCACAGTTTTAAGAACAAAACAGTGCAGTGGTGGAAATTACCAAATCTGTGTGATATTTCCCTTAAATTGAAAAGGCATTTCCCAAGTTTCAGAAAAAACACAAATCACAAAATATCTTAAGGCTCTTTCATAGCTCAGCATTGAGGAAATCCAATGCAAGCCAGCTGCAAACTCAAAGCATTTCTTTACACATTGCTTTAGTATTTGATAGTGGTGTTAAGCAAAAACTTAATACAGTAGTATAATAAATTCATAAGTATATTAGGGTGGCTACCAGAATTCTTGCAGTTCCATTTGCACACTCATTAACATGGACACCATCATCTCAATAAGTAACCTCAATTGATTTAAAATAGAAACTTAGTCACCCAATCTGTTT
Source organism: Platycnemis pennipes (assembly GCA_933228895.1). Classification (NCBI taxonomy): domain Eukaryota; kingdom Metazoa; phylum Arthropoda; class Insecta; order Odonata; family Platycnemididae; genus Platycnemis; species Platycnemis pennipes. The sequence goes on from OW121848.1 coordinate 123,899,212, forward strand.
ATTACTCAATATTAAATCATCGAGGAAGGAAGAATTAAATACATATTTGACTAAAGTGTCTACAAGAAGATATTATGTAGTCACTTCCCTATTGAAAATCTCAGCAGGGAACTTCTCATCTAAACATTTATGAAGTATTCACTTAATCTAAAATTGGCATTAGGGAACTAATTAGGTACCTGCAGGGAAAAATCCATGATGAGCATTCCCACAGGGCTATCCCCAACTGGGAATTGGCACAGAGAATTCCCAAATGTCAACTTTATATTAGGTGAATACTTAAACATTTTCTACTTATCAAGAAATAAATACAGCCACTTGCAATTGCTATCAATGATAGCATTTAAGTATTGGCCGCTAAAATACATCAAAAACAGAATTCAGCAAAATAAAAAGGACATCAATTTACACTCTCATATTCCAGTGAAATCTTCTTTTCTACTCCCATATGTCATGAGATAGCTGAACCATTTCCTTATTTTCTGAGTGCTTAGAAGTGTTGAGTAGCAACGCGCAAATAAACAAATCTGTAAAATTGTACTGTTACTTATTGAGAATAAACAGTTTAAGCTGGTGGAAGTAAGTTCTCTATGGCATTAAGTAAAAGATATAAAGAATTAGAAAAAATCACCAACATTGGTAGCAGAGTGCGGTTTAGTGGTTTGGTGAAGTTTAGATCGAACAGAAAAGAATAATGACGAGTCTGAAAGAACAATTCCGATTGTGCCATTCGCCGGAGCAAATTTCTGTATCTGGGCATTCAGAATAAAAAGCATCCTAAGAGAGAATGGAGTACTGAAGGCGATTGAAGATGAAAACTTTTGTAAGGATCTCGACAAGAACTCGGCGAGCGAGGTAAAAGTGCAGGTGATAATTATAGCTGGAGTTGCCGATAGTCACATAGAATATCTGAAGCAAGAATCCGTCTTTGCGATGTTTAAAAATTTAGAAGAGAACTTTATGAAGAAAGGAGTATGGTCAAAGTTGTTCCTGAGAAGAAAATTATCAGAGATGAAATATGCAAATAATTATCCACTAAATGAACACTCCACCAAAATGGAAGGAATTTTCATGGAATTAAAAGAAGCTGATGCTGATTAAGTGAAGAGGAAAAGGTTAATTACGTATTATTATCTATGCCCCATTCGTATGAAGGCATTATCACAGCATTAGAAACTATGAAAAAATTGAAGTTAGATTCCATGAAGAACAGACTACTTGGAGAAGAAGAAAAGAAGAAGAAAAATTTGAAGGGGCCAGGAAGCATGCAAGGGACCAATGTTTTTTCGTGCTTCATTTGCCGCAAACCCGGACACAAAAAGTAGCAGTGTAGAGGACATTACTACAACAATGCCAAAGGATGTGAATGCTTCAGCCCCAGAGGATATGAAAATCGATGAGATCAAGTACGCAGGTACAATAGTTCCGGAGAATAAGGAAGGTGGTCAGATGCTGTGGAGAGGAATGAATCACAAGATCTAGTGTTTGTATGTGAAAAAGGTAATGGAGGTAAAAAGGTTATAAACAAGAAATCTCTAGTGTGGTGTATAGACTCTGGGTGCTATGACCATTTAGTAAACAACAAGGAGGTGTTTAGGGATTACTTAGATCTTCAAGTATCTAAAATTATAGCGGTCCCTAAAGATGGAGTGACTCTAAAAGCAATAGGGATTGGTAATATTAAATTTTGTAGGAAATAAAGCCACTAATTGTACAATCAAGGAATTGTATTACGCACTGAAGTTAGAAGGAATTTATTGTGTGTCAAAAATGGAATCTAGTGAATTGAATGTTACATTTTGCAAAGGAAAAGTTAAGAGTATTTAAAAATTGCAAAATTGTTATGATAGGAAATTCAAATGGTAAAATATACGTGATTGAAACTAAGGTTGATTATAAAAGTTGTTGCAATTCTGTGACTAAAGATTGTAATGCAGTGGCTAAATTGTGGCACAGATGTTTTGGTCATTTGGGCATAAGGAATATAAACATTTTAGTTCAAAAGAACTTAGTGAATGGCTTAAATTATTTAAAAAAATAAGAGATTAGGGAGTAAGTTATGTGAGCCATGTTTACTGGGAAAGATGAAAAGACAACCTTTTAACAGGGCAAGATATAGAGGAAGTAAATCAAATACGTGGGCCAATCACTCCAACCAGTAGAGAAGGTCATAGATATTTTTTGATGATTATGTCACATTTTGTCATGGTGTATTTAATTACACATAAGTCCAAGGTATTTGAAAAATGTAAAGAATATTATTCTCTTGCAACTAAGCATTTCAATGCTAACTTGCTAAAGCTTCATTCAGATGATGGCAAAGAATATGTGTCAGGGGAATTCAAAAGATTTTGTGCTCAAGAAGGTATATCTATGCAATATACAGTACCATATAACCCAGAAATGAATGGTGTAGCAGAGCGCATGAATCGAACATTGATGGAGAAAGCCAGAACAATATTACTAGAGTCAGCCTTATAGAAAGAATTTTGGGGAGATGCTATATTCTATTCTGCTTATGTCACCAATAGAAGTCCATAATTAGGAAAAGAGGTGACTGCAAGTGAAATGTGCAGGGTTGGGTCATTACACGTAGAATATTATTTTTCTACATACACGTAGAAAATAGTGTAGACAATGTAGATTATGTAGAATATTACGTAGATTATGTAGAATATTATGTTGATTATTTTTTGTTTGTAAAATAATGTTTTATGTTTAATAAAATGTAGAAAATTGCAATTAAAAAAAGAAAGTAAAGTATTACATTGATTAGGAGTTGTGGTGGCTTAGTAGGTAGAGTGTTGAGCTACTGACTGGAGGGTCCTGGGCAGTGGCGTAGCCAGGTATTTCGTTCCGGGGGGGTCCAAAACCAGGGGGGTCCGTAGGAAATTTTTTTGAACAACAGGGTACTAATTGCAAGTAGAGGGTTTTTAACTAATTTTAAAACTTTTCATAATCGAAAAAACTTCATTTTTCAATGTGGCTGGAGTGAAAACTAGGCAGTAGACAGTCCACAGTCGAAACTCGGCCAGCTATACAAACACCGCCATTACACTACCCGAACGGCCGAGCCCTAACGTATCGTACCTTGCGAAATTCATCAGAGAGAGCAAAGACAGTGTTTTTCGTGTGCTAAGAAATAAGGGCATCAAAAGTCCATCAACCTTTTGGGAGCTTACTAAATGCAAGCATCCAGGTTTAAGCAATCTTGGAAATAATTCACTTAATGCCCCTGCATCTTCTGCACAGCTTGAAAGAGTGTTTAGTAATTCAGGGTGGCTACTCATCCAATTTTCTAATACCCTGACATTTCCCTGATGGCCTTACCAATTTCCCTGACTGATCGCCATAAGATCTGCTATTATTGGAATATTTTATTTCTGCTGAAGTAAATTTTAGTCAAAGGTCAGAAAATGTTAAAAGCTAAAATCAATACATTAAAAGCTATAAGAATGAAAAAATACATTAATCCTTCACAAGTTAAGCCCTCACACAAATTGTAGACACTTTTAATACATTTTTCATGGCCACGTGTATGCGGCCGCATATCGTATTTCCGTGGCCGTGTATGTTTCCTTCAGTAAAATTACAAATTGACAATGTCTAATTCTTCAAGGAAGAGGTAGCGTGTCGTGGTAGTTCTGGGAAGTTTAAGATTACTGAAAAGGCATCGAAGGGAAAGTTAATGGCCAATTTACTGGAGGACTCCTGCACAGTAGGGTGCGGCTTATTTTTCGAAAATTGGAAAAGCTAAAAGTTCCACCCGTCAAAACATTCGTTTTGATGAGAAAACACGTATATGAAATTTTTGTTGAGCTGCGATATTGTTAACACGTGCCGCATGGGGTCTGAAATACCCCACTCAAAAAATGGAAATATCGCATCATAATAACTGCTTCTAGATTAAATATATGATTTTACGACCATATTAGGCTGAAATTTCATTAGTTTTTACCTATCATTAGCCGTTTAGGAGATGCAGGAGGGTGAAGCGAGTTCGAAATGCTAATTAGGGGGCGCCGCCGCGGATGAGTTTCTCCTGTCCGTAGACTCCCCCTGTAAGCGGCCCACGACGACACCGCAACTGCTACGTTGTCTCGTGGTAAATGCATAGTTCTGGAGCACTCATTCACTGGTTATGGCAACGGGCATGGTGTTTTAGTAATTATTTCAATTTATTATTAACTCGGTCATAAAAATTTGCCAAATCTGTCATCTTCATTCAAAAGAAATCTGTATAGCTTACAAAATTAAATAGGCAATCTGAAGGACAGTATACTAATCAAAAAGGAAAATACAAGGAGTTTCAGATACCAATACTTATATCTGGCACCCTTCTTCTATATTCTTGAACAAAAAATAACAATTCCTGGTATTTATTTTCGTCTTTGGTCAAAGTTCTGCAAAATCTTTCAACAATTTAACTCCTCTCTCGGCTAAACCGCAAGAGAAACAACCGCAGAAACCATTCACGCAAATGTACATGAACCCGTACGTGTTAGTGTATCATGTAACCAGGCCTTAAGACCGGAATCGAATACTGAGAGACCCACCAGCTCCTCACTCAGGTACCAAAGTGTCCCATGAATTTTTTCTGAGCAATTTTGGCGATGGTAATATTAGTGCTCTCACATTCAATGAGCTTCTTTAAAAAAAGTAAGTCATTTGTAGGTGCTGATGTGGCTAACGGGGAAAAAACAGGCATGGATATAAACTTTTACAAGAAATATGCAAACATCAAATAGCCCCTTGGCATCAACATCGCTAATTAGCACTTGCTCACGAAAAACCCAAATTTTAAGTGCGTAAATTGCTTTGCACATCCACCTCGCACAATGCATTGGACCTGGCTGTAAAAACTTTACGCCTTTGGCAGGTTCACCCCGAAGAAATATAATTGAGAACTCTAAAGTTCCAAGTAATCATCTCTAGGATGGCCGATCTGAAAAAGGCAAATTCGTTTAGCCACCAAAAAACAGCCAATTTTTTTCAAATTTTGGAAATTAACTGCGATTTTTCTGATCTACCAGTCAGCAGTTGGGCGAGAAATTCAAGTTACCTCCAGGGTGAGAGAGTAGTCAAGTCATTGCAAGTATTTAATACCCATGCCGAGAGAGGAGTTAAATTGTTGAAAGATTTTGCAGAACTTTGACCAAAGACGAAAATAAATACCAGGAATTGTTATTTTTTGTTCAAGAATATAGAAGAAGGGTGCCAGATATAAGTATTGGTATCTGAAACTCCTTGTATTTTCCTTTTTGATTAGTATACTGTCCTTCAGATTGCCTATTTAATTTTGTAAGCTATACAGATTTCTTTTGAATGAAGATGACAGATTTGGCAAATTTTTATGACCGAGTTAATAATAAATTGAAATAATTACTAAAACACCATGCCCGTTGCCATAACCAGTGAATGAGTGCTCCAGAACTATGCATTTACCACGAGACAACGTAGCAGTTGCGGTGTCGTCGTGGGCTGCTCACAGGGGGGTCTACGGACAGGAGAGACTCGTCCGCGGCGGCGCCCCGTAATTAGCATTTCGAACTCGCTTCGCCCTCCTGCATCTCCTAAACGGCTAATGATAGGTAAAAACTAATGAAATTTCAGCCTAATATGGTCGTAAAATCATATATTTAATCTAGAAGCAGTTATTATGATGCGATATTTCCATTTTTTGAGTGGGGTATTTCAGACCCCATGCAGCACGTGTTAACAATATCGCAGCTCAACAAAAATTTCATATACGTGTTTTCTCATCAAAACGAATGTTTTGACGGGTGGAACTTTTAGCTTTTCCAATTTTCGAAAAATAAGCCGCACCCTACTGCACAGGTATCACTGTGCAAAAAATACAAACCAAAGCCAAGTTCTTGGACTGGATCAAAATCGGATGGCACGAGTGACTTTTAGAAGAAAATAAAAAATTTATTAACGTGGTATTGACTCCTTGATTGTAAGAGGGAACCAAAAATGTAAAAATATTTGTATAAACAAACAAAACGTAATCGTGCCACTTTGAGTGAAAACAGGAGGCAATTAGCATCGGCTGCATAATATTCAGGAATATTATATTTGAGGTGGTTTGTGACCAGACCAAATTGCTTTGAGACGGAGCTAAGGGGGCCATTCAATAATGACATTGAGCGTGAAAGGAGGGGAGGAGGACACTTCTTGCTGTTTCACGAAGGGGAGTATGGGAATCGAAGATGATCTTACGTAAGATTTTGTTTACACGTGTGATCGTACTTGTATTACCGTTTTAATAATCATTGTCTCGTATTTTTAGAACTGCAAGCACGTATTTACTAAAAGCTAGTGTGCTGCAACTACCTCTTGATCTGAGTCTCGGAAGTTAAAATAAACACGATGTAAAATCTTCTGAACAACATAGCCTCAGATTCCTTGTGATGAGCGAAATACATGGTGATCATGAATTATAATGCTACTAGGCAAATATCACATAGGATATACAAAAGAGATACATACATCGTACGACTGATTCACAGCAAAATAACTAAGATTCACAACTGAATGTTCAACGAGTTGACGGAGTTTATTCTATGCACTTCGGTGACGGACATTCGTTTTAGTTGGTGAAATGTTTTGGTGAAATAAAGGGTGGGAAAGACTGCCAGATAAATGCAAGGGTAGAAAAATAGTGAGAATTTCCTATCCCAGTTTCTCCCTGACTGTTACGTGAATTCCCTGACTTTTCCAGATTTCCAATTTTCCCTGACAATTCCAGGTTTCCCCGGTTTTCCCTTACGATCGCCACCCTGTCATTGTTCATATGTACACTGCCCTGTACATGTAGATCCTTTAAAAAACAGCCTTAAGGCTTCAAGAGAAAGTTACCATCAAAAAACAACTTAAGAGCTCTGTTTTTTATGGTAACTTTCTCTTGACCTTGATAGAGGTGCAGTAATATACTTTCTATAATGTTTCACTTACTGGCAATGGACATAATTTTACTTCAATTAAAATACCAGTTAATTTAATCCTTAATCTAGTCTACTGCGTATATAACTAAATGCAAGTACTTGCCATAGAAAATTTAAAAAATGATATGAAGTGGTTACAAATGACTCAGGCCTACACCAATCAATCTAGAAAATATTGCTTTGACTCGTGGATAATTTAGCATTTAGACAGTTCAGTCTTGGATAATTATTGATTTCCTCGTAGGCCTAGCAATCGTAGGCTATTTAAGTTGAAACTGCACTAAATATAGGTTTAATTATTAAAATGAGTTGGTATAATGTTAAAATAAAATTTTCCAATAATCGTAATCACTTCTTTAGCAGTATATGTAAAAATAATTTTCTACATATGTAACTATTAGCAATATTCTACATTACATATTCTACGGTAGAAAATACACGTAGATTACACATTTTCTACACAGAATATTCTACTGACCCAACCCTGGAAATGTGGACTGACAGAAAACCAGATGTTCCAAATATGTATGCGAGTTCTTGGCTGTACTGCTTATAATTATGTACCTAAAACACAAAGACAAAAATTAGACAATATGGGGAAGAAAATGATTATGATAGGATATAGACTCTTTGATGCAGAAACTAATAAAGTATAGATTGCAATGAATGTGATATTCAATGAGAGCTTAAAATAAGATCAATTAGTATACTTACCATCTGAAAGTGGAGAAAGTTCTAGACACAAAAGGAGGAGAACTGAAGAAGATAGTAATGAAGAAAATGAGCAGGAAATAGACAAACCAGAAATTAGTGAAAGAAGCAAAGAACAGTGAAGTACAGAAGAAAGTGCCATAGTAAAACCAGTCATGGAAGAATGGGAAAAAGGGAGAGTTAAAAGAAGTACAATAACACAAAATGGCTAGAGAAATATGAAATAAATTGGAGTGAGAAGGATGATGAAACTCTATTTGCTTTACTGACTAACCAAGATGATGCACCATCATGTTATCGACAGATGGAAGAAACAGAAGACTACCAATATTGGAAGGTTCCTGTAAAAGAAGAATTATGAGTTTTAGAAGTAAGTCAGACCTGGAAGATTGTACCAAAACCAAAGACAGAAAAACTGTTGGATACTAAATGAGTTTTTACAAAGAAATATAGAGGAAAGAGGGAAATATAGAAGGCAAGACTTGTAGTATATGGTTTTCAACAAAAAGAAGATTTGGGAGATATTTACTCTCCTGTACTGAAGTTACAGACTTTAAGAATATTGTTATCTGTTGCTGTCCATATCAATTACCAAATTCACCAGCTAGATGTGAAAGGAGCCTTTTTATATGGAGATATAAATGAATGTGTGTATTTAAAGCCACCAGAAGCATTAGAAGTACCAGAAGGACAGGTTTTAAAATTGACAAAATCATTGTCTGGCTTGAAGAAGTCACCCAAGTATTGTTATGAAAAGTTTAATAAAAAAATAACCGAATATGGAATTAGAAGATCCAAAAATGACTACTGTTTGTATATTATGGAAGATATGTACTTATTACTGTACATAGATGATATGCTGATACTCGTAGGTGAGTCACTAGAGATAGCAAAAGTAAAAGAATTTTTATCCCGAAAATTTAGGATGAAGGAAATGGGTAGTGAGAAGTTAACATATTTAGGAGTTTTCATTACTAAACAGAAAGGAAATATTCTTATTAATTAAAGAAAATATTTGAAAAGGGTTTTAAAATACTATGATATGGAGAATTGTAAGGGTCGTCAAAACCGAGTGAGGATTTGTGGAAAGCTTTGAAGAGAATTCTGAGATACGTGAAACAGACAATTAATTATAATCTGATATATACTAAAAATAATTCTAGCATATCACCATTAATTGGTTATGCTGATGCTGGATGGGCTAGAGATAATGACTGGAAATCAACCAGTGGGTACATTTTTAAATTGTATGATAATATTAATATAGATAATATTTAATTAATATTACAATTGTAACATGGAGAGATAACAAACAAAATACTGTTGCACTAAGTACTACTGAGGCTGAATTAGTTTCTTTGTGTGAACAGCAGTAGAGGCATGTTGGCTTATAAAACTGTTGTCAGGATCAAATATAAATATTCAAAATGTAACTATTTACGAAAATAACCAAAGAACAATCAAAATTTTGATCAGGATTTCTTAAGAAACTGAAACACATGGACATTAACTTTAATTTTACAAAGCAGAAAGTGGAAGAAGGTATAATTAGTGTAGAGTGTATTCATACAAAGTCTCAGTTGGCTGATGTACTAAATAAATCTCTTCAATAGAAAGAATTTTTAAAATTTGTTCAAGGTTTGGGTATGAGAGATGTGCGTTGACGGACAGATGTTGAGTAGAAATGCACAAATAAACAAATCTGTAAAATTGTATTATTACTTCAATTGAGATAAATGCTTTAAGCTGGTGAAATTAAGTTCTCCATGGCAGTAAGTAAAATATATAAAGAATAAGAAAAAATCATCAACAGGAAAAGACACCTTCACACTTGCAATGCCAAAGAGTATCTGTAAGAATAAAATATATCCCATTACCATATCATAAAAAGCACTTATGTATTAAGACTTCATACTTAAGAACTAGTTAATTAACTTAATCTTAAGATACATATGACTCATTTTAGAATATCACTAGTCAAACTCATAATAAATAAGAAATGATACACATATCAGCCTTAATATCACAAGCAAAGACAGGCCTAGACACTATAAATATTGTACTTCGTGAGTAATTTCATGACTCTCCTTTGTAGAAAATAATTATAAATCAGTAATTTGACCAAATCTATTGGCGATTAAACATTAACTACTTAACCACAATTATGTCAGTAATTAACAATTCTGCGAATTGTTCATCTTTCTCACCAAGAAAATCTTTAGGCCAGGTTCATCCTATTCTCTCCACCACTGTATAGTATGTTTTCCTCCTAGTGTCACTCACTTCAGTCCGTAATGTAGAATACTATGGGGCAGAAAAGCATAAAAGTTATGTTTCAGCACGATTAACGCTCGTCGTGTAACATTCATGAAACAAGAAGGCTTCAGGTTCATACATTTTAAGTGCTAAAGTAGTTTATGTAATGCATAATATGCAACAAGACCAGTGATTACTAGAAAATAAAACTTGCCTTAACTATTAAGGTGCCAAGAATACGCATGCGGTAGCTACATCACTAATTTATGATCAAACTGTATGGCAGATACCTCAGAGTTAAACACTAAAGAGAACGTAGTATAACTGGTACAGCCAACGATATTATTTCCCTGAGGATTTAAAAGAACAAACATGTATTTTCATATCTTCACGAGTTTACTAAACTTTTAATTGTAGCGGTTGCCGCACACGCCAATCGATGTTCAGTTGTTTTCCTAATGTAAACACCGCGAATGCAAACACTGCGAAAACCGACCCTTTAGTACGTATAATAATCATAATAATGTATCCAAGATCCCTAAGTATATAGTGACTGTATCACAAAGCATTTGTGGGCCCCATCCCTTCCATTTCTATTCTTATACCTTTCCTCCTGGTCTGAAGCGCCTTTTAGCGCGGAAACAGACTTGAAAACACCCATGTTTGTGGACGATTCCTCCCTCCCCATCCTTATAACCATGTATATAATCTTTGCTTATACCTTTCCTCCCGGTCAGAAGCGCCTATTAGTGCGGAAACAGACATTCCCACATCATCGTTCCACATTACCCATATTATTGTTCTACATTGTTCAGATCATTTGTCCACTTCGTCCATACCGCCATATGGATTTGGATAGGTGCGTAATTGGTTAATGGTAGGAGTTTCCAGGGAACGGAGGAAGGGTGGAGAGAAATCCGGCTTCGGTATTAGCCTAGGCTAATGGCGAAGAATTAAGAGTAGACACTCTTAATGACAGGCGCTAAGGGGACCACAGCTTAACGTTCCATCCGACTAACGGAGTATTACTCCTGAAATGCCCTCCATTTTTCACTGAAGTGAGGACCGGTTTGCCACTGGAAAAACCACCACTGCTAGGAGTCGAACCCGGACCCTCGGAATCAGTACTCTAGCCACCACACCAACCCGATCCCCATGGACTTCCGATGTGGAACGTTTTGACCAAGGTATTTTTCCAGTAGAATGACGAATGGAGTTAAATGTGCTGATTAGCATTAGCGAAATTGAAAAGAGAATCAACATGGCACTCACATTAATGTAAAAATTTTGATATTTAGCCAACGGAGCACCAATGGGAATGAAATTCAATATGTATTCCTCTAATTGGAATCTGGTTTTATCTAAATTATCCCATGCCATGATATGCAGAAAAACTATGAAACCATCAATAGTACATTCATATAATGTCATCTTGCCAATTGAATAGTGAAATAATGATTTATTTATTATAAATCAATAAGGATAGGAACCTATTATCCCAATTGAACTCAGAACCAAACTCTTTGCTAAACATCATCAGCTCTCACAGTGTTCAAAGTGTTTTTCATTAATACTCTTTATAAACACAGGTAAAATATAATAATTTTTGAGCAATAATATTGGAACATTAAATTCAATATATCCCTTTATCAGTGGCGAGGCGTGATGATTTTGACTAGTCATCGCAGACGCAAAGGGTAGGTCGGCCAATTCGCGGCATGGTTTCCGAAAAACACATATACCAATTCCATGTTTATTCTCCTGGCACAGAATCTTTAGGAAGTATTGCATTAACCCTTCAAGCCCGGAGGAGGTTTAAATGGATTTTATTCCAGTCGACGGAGGAGATATAAATGTTTTGATACCATATGAAGACCTGTGATCAATGACTTTAGGCTTTCAGTTAGTCTTGGAAGCATATTGTCTGATATATGGCAGCCTGGCACTCATTGTTCTACAGCAAATGTTCTATTGTTTGTTTTACTAATTTTCTTTGCATAACAATTATTTTCCTCCGCAATCATTGCTACTAAATCGTTAACAAAAAAAATTGAAATATTGATTCAATATTTTGCTAATTTTTTGCTCTGCCCTGTGGACCGAAATTACCAATAGAATTTTCTCTTTTTCCTTTATAACTGGAAATGTCCTTCCAAGCAAAATCTGAAGCTTCATCCTCTACCTCATCCAAATCTTCAAACACCAACGCATCAATTTCGGGGCGATCCTTTATGTCATTCTCACTGTTGCTATCAGAACTCAATATTCTTTGCTTAGTCACTTTCAAGCAAGACGTCCTCAACCTGTTGATTACTCAACTCCACCAACATTTTCTTTCCTGCACATGCCATAATTGACGGTAGGTAAGTAACAACCCTGATAAAGAAAAGACACAAATATTCCTCAGTTTTAAGCGTACGGCTTGCGGAACGAAGCACTTACGAAGTAAGCGATAAAAAGGAAGCCACTAAATTGTTTGTGAGAATAAAATAAAACTCCTATAATATTCCATCCAGAAAAGCGACAGGTTCAACTGACTCTGACTTTGGTAGGTTTACTGAGCTGCACTTCTTGAAAGAACTTGAGTCTCTTCTCTATAATTTGACGGCGTTGAAGGGTTAATTAGGCGATTAAAAAAGTATTTACGCGCAATGGTCACTTTACTCTTATAAATACATATAAAAAAAGCAAAACATTCCTACCTTATTTGTATATGAACTCGATTGAACGCGCAATGGTCACTTTACTCTTATAAATACATATTAATAAAACAAGCAAAACATTCCTACCTTATTTGTACATGAACTCGATTTTCCGAGTTTTTGCAGTGAATTTTTTAATAACTGTTTCGTAGAAGTCTTCTCCACCTTTTATGGTCTCCAAGAGTTCTTTCTCAATTGACAGCAAAGCCAGGTTACTCATACGTTCTTCTCCTTGCGTGGATCTCTTGAAAGTATGTACTCTTTTAAGTGCAGAAAAACTCCTCTCCACTGAGGCAGTTGTGGCTGGTATTGTGCAGATAAGCTTAGCCAAGCGGAACACTTCACTAAAAGCGTACTCTAAATGCTCATCTTTCAAAAATTGCAATAACGTTCGGGGGCTTTTGTCTTGGAATGTGGAAGTTCTATAGAGCACAGTCAGTTCATTTTTTAGTCCCTGCTGGTCAAAAATGTGTGGATACATTTTATGGAGGTCACACAACACTTTCTCTGGAAAATTCTTTGCTTCTGAAAAAGTTTTGAATTTTCTTGGATTTAAAATTTCAAAAAATTGTAATTTCTCCAAAGATGAGAAACGACCCTTCAGGTGGCCCAAAAGGTTGTCAATAATTGAGAAGTAAAGCTGTCTATATTTTTCTTCAGGAGTTAGAGTTTTATCGGTTTCATTGATAGCTCGTTTTCTAGAAAAAGAGGGAGGTCCTAGCATAGAAACAGTTTTTTCCCATACTGGCTTAAAGCCAATGATCTCACACTTGCTACATTTATCTTCTTCTGTGATTCTTATATTTGCGGCTAACTTTTTTTGCATTCAGTGCAATGAACAAACCCTTTTCTGTCAATTATCAGCTGGTTTTCAAAGTTCCGAATAACATTCAAACAAGTCATAATATCAATGTGTTCACTTTGCAATATGCTGTAAATAATATCAGTTTGCATGAACATAGGGGAAAAAGTGTTAAGGAGAAACACATTTTGGAAACTTTCTAAAAACTTCTTGAAGCCGTATGCTGCACACCTGTCGGCTGCCTTCCACTCATCATCAATATTTTCATGAATATTTGAAAAAAATTTAATGATAAGTTCCCGATATTTTTCTACAGTGTTGACAAGCCTAGAAGTGAAGCACCATCTAGTGGGAGCAAACGATGGGATCGACTTTTTTAAGTACTCTTGAATAGCAAATGATCTCTTACTTGAGTGAGACGAAAAAGTCGAAATTCCACTTAGAGTTGAAAAAAATGCTTTACATTCAGTGATGTCAACCATTCCCTGAGACAAGACTAAGTTTAACACGTGTGCGTAGCAGTGAGTAAACAAAGCCATTGGATACTCTTCCTGCACTTTTCTTTGTAACCCTGACAAGTGGCCCGACATTACTGCTGCTCCATCATATGTTTGAGCAATGAGCTTTGTTCCTATATTGTACATTTTTACAACATTGTCCACATGCTTGAATAAACCGTCTGCAGTTCGATCAGCACTAACGTCTGAAAACCCCATAAACCTCTCTTTTACAACCCCATCGATTTTATTTACGTACCTCAATACAGTTGAGAGTTGTGACCTGCTCCTAACATCAGACGTCTCATCTAGCATGATGGAAACAAAATCAGAATTTTCCGTTTCCTTCACTATTGTTTCGCTCACAACATTACTAACAACACTAATTAGTTCATTTTGAATATCACTGGATGTTCCTTTAAACACTGTAGACGATTCTAAATGCCCTTTTAGCACTGGATCCCACCTTTTCAAGAGATTTAAAGTTTCTACATAATTCCCTTTGTTCATAGACTCATTCTTTTCGTCGTGTCCACGAAACGGAAGTTCTTGTTTAGCTAAAAAACACGTAACATCAATCAAGCGTTTCAAAATCTTTCGATTCTTTTTTACTTTTTGATTGTGTAAGGTATTATTGATTCTAAGTGTGTTGTTCAAGCCTTCGTCAACTCTTTGTTTTCCGAAATTATAATGATCCATAACACTTTGAAGATGACTTTCGGATTTTTCATGACTTTTTGCGGATTTAGTGAGTCCACTTAAATTACAAAAACCAGTTGTAACCCAAATATTTTTGTTACAAATTTTGGAAAATAAAAGACAAGGCCAGCAAAATAATTTTGAAAAATTTTCACTCCTTTTTTCGCAGTTTTCTTAGCATGAAATTATAATGATCCATAACACTTTGAAGATGACTTTCGGATTTTTCATGACTTTTTGCGGATTTAGTGAGTCCACTTAAATTACAAAAACCAGTTGTAACCCAAATATTTTTGTTACAAATTTTGGAAAATAAAAGACAAGGCCAGCAAAATAATTTTGAAAAATTTTCACTCCCGCACATCCAAGTATGGTACTCGTAGTTCGAAACAGTGAAGTGCCTATTATAAGACCTAGTCTTTTCGGTCACTTTACACGTCAGGTTCACTAACGGAGGACACGGACGGCCGCCCTGAATAATAGCCAGCTTCTCCTCAAATGGAAGTGAACTGAAGGGTTTTTGTTTTAGCTTAACAACCAGATCACAGTTTTCTTCCGCACACGCCATTTCACAAAGTGTTATTACTGATATCCAAACAAAATTGTAACCGGCACACAATGATAAAGATAAAACAAAAACACAGCCCGACCACTCAACCGCACGCACCAAAACAAAACCACGTGTCTCGTAGCTTATTAGAGCGACTTCAAGGGGGCCCCTTCCGGACTCCCCTCCCACTCCAGGCGGCCCTCCCTAACGAGAGCTGCCGAACGTTACCGTCAGAAGACGAACAAGCGACCGATGCGCCAGTTTTAGAGATGACTTGCCTAGCTAATCGCCATAGCCGACTTCAGTGGAGGGGATGGGCGAGGGTGGGCGCGGGACTGTTATTGCGTATGTCGTTAAGCTAGGCAAGTCATCTCTGAAACTGGAGAATCCTCAACCGCTCGGCGTCAATCGGCCACGTTCGGAAACTCTCGTTAGGCAGGGCCGTCCAGTGGTGGGGAGAAACTTTGCCTCGGACCCCCACTTAAAATTCGTCCTCAGCGTAGTGGGGTATTGACACCGATACAGATTCTCTATAATGAGCGAATCTGTAGCTTAAATTTGGTCTTTTTACGTTGTTTCTTTGACAAAAAGGAACAACTACTGTTGTTCGTATACTCTCAAACAGTTTATGATCTTCTATAAATCCTTCTTTAGTTTTACATTTTGGTTTAGTCATCGGCGAATCCAGAGATGACCGCACGCCTCGCCACTGCCCTTTATCCATTATTAACATAACCATAATATGCCTGTAGCCATCCAAACTTTTACAAAATAATGATAGCATTATACTTAACATCTCTTGTAGAATCAAGATACTGATAGAGGTATGAGATAAAATTTTAGAGGAGTTTAGGAAGAATATAGATGAAAATTGTACATCTGTTGTAATGAATTGTTACTAATTATCATCCGATGTACAGATCAACGAAGGTGGGCAAAAATGGGCCTTCATTTAATACAAACAGATTTTAATTGAATTAATTACTATATATGATCATCACCATCACGTAAAGGTACATATAACATTTTAGGTCGATCCCTACCAATATCTCCAATCAATCATCATCCAATACTTTCCTTAACAGTAAATGCATTTAACCTACTCAAAAGCTAGCTTTGAGTCCAGATTCTGTGAAGATTTCAGAAGCAGGGCGAGAACAAAATGAGTAACGTAAATATATTTCATTGCGAACTAAACATAATAAACAGTAGGTATTATAAATAAAGCAAAAGGAGTGCATACAAACAAAATTTACCTTGAAATTCAGGACGATGTCCGTGCACGAACACTACTCACACACGCCGTACGGACACGTGCCACAATTGGTCTACCAATTTTAGAACAAATCCAGAAAAATTGGGTAAGTTATTCGATGGATAAAATTCAGGCAGGATCAAATAAATCAGCGTCCAAAGAAAGTCCGAAGGAGGCAGGGTCAATGTAAATATAACTGTGCGGATAGTCCAAACGGTGCTCAGGGTCGAAAACGGGAGAGTGAGGTCCAAAGTATGCTCGAAGGCAGCAATTCCGTCAGGGTAATCCAATCAGGTGCAGAGGTCAAAACAGGAGAGTGAAGTCCAAACGAAGCAGAGGTCAAAAAATATAAAGAAGCCGAGTCGCAAAAAACACACCGAATCACCGGGAAACACGCGCCAACTGCCAACTGAAGGTGTAGTTTCCGTGGTCTACCACTAGGTGGATCATAAAATAGGTCATACAGCACGAGTCGCGAACACCTCTTTAAGACCTCCTACTGGCGAATCGTAAAGAGGTCACACAGCACGAGTCGCGGAGGCCTCCTACAGTCGAGTTGAAAAGAGGTCATACAGTAAGAGTCGCGGAGACCTCTAGAAGAGCTCCTACAGTCGAGTCGAAAAGATGTCCCACGTATGACCTCTTATATGACCTCTTCACGACGCCTGTGTTGACTGGGCTGCTATTCTAAATACCTATTTTAGTGACCATACTATAATAAGCCAAAATATGGACTCTGGTTGATTTTCGGGCAATTGTGTGTTAGTTTGGATTTTAGTCCAATAGTGCAGTGGATTAATCATTCAGAATAGCAGTATAAGTCCCTCTGAAGCTCACCACATCTGCCAACCTCAATGTTTTTTTCACATTTACCCTATCCCCTGCACCCCTTTCTTGCATTGTTTGATTCTTAATATGTATTACTCCAATCGTTTTCTCCTACCTTATGAATTATCCAATAATTTTCTTTCCTCTGCTACAATAGTAAACACTTACCTTATAATCTTCTGATCTCTCATTTAGCCTCTCCATTCTTCATCATAAATCTACACATCAAAAGCCTTTAACCTCTTCTCCTCTTCCTATGAAGATCAAGTTTCTTTACCTCACAATGCATGTATTTCAATGCTACCACATTGTCCAACATGGACCGCCCCCACTACCCCCCTCTTGCGACGCCTCTGTTTATTGGTACTATTGAGATGAGCATGTATACCATTGGTTGCTGCATAGCCAGAGTAACTTTTCAAACTTCAACTCTTTTGTATTATAAGAAATTGTGCAATTGCAATTCTTGATTGTCATGTCATGTGGTGTGATATTGGTCTATTTTGCATAGGATATTTTTGAGATTATTCCTGGGATTTTGAAACATCTTTTGTGCAAGGTATATAGCATTAAGTGAATAGTATAGTTTTAATAAGAATTTAATTCTATGGCCATTTATGTTTAAAATTATCACCAGCTTGTATTATTGTGCAGTTGAAGTTAATATACCCAATATAATTTCTTGAGGTGCTAGACATTCATATATAAGAATGACTTGCTTGATTTTTATAAATGAATACATTTTCATACATTGTCATAATTTTCCTCCATTTATTTTGGTAATTTACAGACAGAAACATAAATTAAAATTCATCTCCAAAATTATTTTATGTCGATAAAGACTACCTTGTTATCCCTCTAATCTCTAATCTGATATAAGATATGCAAAAAAAAGATATCCAAAAAAATAAGGAGCAATTAATAGTTTTGATATTAAACATGGTACAAAAGATTTAGCCAGTCAACACTGGATATTATTTTTCATATATTTTTTTATTAAGACCTCACAAATATGGCAATATAGGACTCCAGTTCCCTGGTCCCTTTCATTTTTCAAAATAAAAGAGTTATAGACAGAATATAGACACATCAAATGCAATGCTCAGTAAATATCCTTTTCACACTTACACACTGACATGCAATACAATGTCATGTAATGTATACTGGGAACATTCAAGAATGTGACAAAAAGGTTTTCAAACTGTGGTTGAGATTCCTAGATGTCTTGCTACATATCAATTTCATAGATTCTATATCTTGAACTACACAAGAACCAGTCACTCTTTATAGTGCTGGCCAATATTTGAAGAAGGCCTCTTTGGAAAGGAATTTAGAAATAAATGTTTGAAGTATAAAAATTTTATAAAGCACAGCCGTGGCTTAGAGGATGCTTCTTTATTTAGGCTAGGAAAATGATTTTTTCTCCACTAATTTAAAGTTAAATATAGGTACTCAATATGTGCCGCTTATGTAATACTCATCATAGAAAGTGCTAATTAAAAAAAATACTATTAGTCATGGAGATTTTCAAATTTTGTATATGATTAAATTTTTATGGTTCATTTGGCTGTGAAATTTAGTCCAAATGTGATGTCAAAGATTAGGCATTGAAGGCATCTTAGAGTTATAGAAAAGATATCTTGTGATAGTATTTAATTGACTAAATATTCATTTTCAAGTGAAAGATTTGAGCAAGGGAATAGTTTGATTATAAGCGTAGTGCTGAAATGTGCATTGTTTCAGGCAACTGGAAATATATGTCATCATTTATAACATTATGTAACATCCAATTAATCAACAGAATTTAACTTACACCAATTATATGCTCTTATTATATAATATATATGTATATTAAAACATGTTAATGTATGTAGATGATTATTAAATTATATTCCGCATATTCAGTTTTGTATATATTTATATATATGTATATCTAAATGGATATATTGATTTCATTTCACCATAAACTGGAAAAATATTTGAGGAGTGACAACCCATGGCCAAATAAATTTCTGTGCATTAACATTTGTGTTAAGTTGTAACATGCCTAAATGACTAGATAAAGAAATCTAAATCATAACACTGAAGAAAAAAAATTACTCGAAAATATGGAAGAGATAATTAAACCGCCACCCTGGTGAAATGAGAAGAGTAAGAGAGGTTTGACTAAAATAACAATAATAAAATATATTTACAAACCTCAACTTTGCAAGTGGATGACTTAAAATTATATGATTGTCATAAATTCTTAGGTCTTAATCCTTATTTCCACAGACATTTAAACATTCTCATCAAGTAATAACAAGGGATTTTTGTGATTTGAAGCCATTCAAAGAAGTAAACAAATGGAAAATACCTCACAATGATGACCAGGTCTTAGTTACTCCGTCACTTCTTGAATATCTGTGATTTTTAGCTTAAAAATTTCAACTTAAATTTATATGATTTTAATTGACCAATTTATGGTCACCAAGTTTATTTGATCACTCAGAGGATGGAATTCCTAAAAAAATATGTCATGAAAGAAGAAATAATTATGGTACTTACGGAAAAATTATAAAATAGGAAAATAGCTCTTTCCATAATTCTTGATCATAAACATTCATTTACTCAGGTTGGATGAAATGATCACTGTGTGACTTGTGATGCCTATCAATTAGGGTTATTTTTATGATACTTGCTCACCTCAGCATACTTTTTAATGCCACAAATTCTGCTGTGAACGTATTTATGTTCATTCCAGCATATTTAACTTGCAAAATGAATCACCTTTTTCCGTAAATAGAATGCGTTTGTGCTCTTTCGTGGTTTACGACTGTATGTGTCAGTGCCTACTTAAGACTAGTAGGCCTGTACTTATATTGCACTCTTTGGTTAGTTCTGTAATAAGTTCCGTGGATATGGAAAAACCCAGCTTTATGCACATTTTAACTCAGGTGCATGAAAATAACTTATATGGGGGCATACAATACCAAATCACTATTTTAATGTTAAAAAAAATCAATTGAATAAGAATGGTTGGTAATATATTAATAATTTTGTATTCTGTGTGTGTGGGCATGTTACTCTTCTAAGAAGTCTTCATATTACTTAACTGAGAACATAAAGGCATTTGGGTTACCACCTTTTGGAACATTACATAAAAATAAACACTTCCACAAATATAACAACTCTCTCCAATGATGTGTCATCAAATATTGACTTCAATAGTTGATGCAATTTGCATCTGGAGTGATGGACTTCATCTTGGAGATGTCAGGAATCCTGAAAAATACCATGTTAACTTATGAATTACCAATGCACATTATAAAATAGCTTACATTGAATACAGGAGAATGAAAAGCTATATGTGTTACAATAATTAATAGCCATACAATTTATGGAAAGAAGATTGAAAGATAACTTCAGGAAAAAAATATCTTAGAAAATTGCAGGGGATAAAATAGACAATGTTCATGCTTATCAGTTAGAAGCATCATCTATATAATTCATAAAAATCAGTAGGATCATTTTGATGAAAACATTTAGCCCAAATTATGAATCATAAAATAGAAAATAATGCAATTTTTTTGTTGGCAGTTTTGTAATCTCATCGGTATTTTATCAAACAAAATATACCATTGTCAAGTGTCTTCATTTAAGCTAGGTATTTGTTTAACTGGCACCATGGCCATTGCCCTCAATAATATTTTAGTGTGGCTCAAAGAACCTCATAATCATGGTTTTTATTCATGAATATATGATGAGGTTACAAAACTGCCAACAAAAAATCAGCATAATTTTCTATATGATTCATACTTTGGATTAAATGTTTTCATCTCAATGAGCCTACTGATTTTTATGAATTATTTAGATAATGCCTCTAACTGATGAGCATGAACATTGTCTATTTTATCCCCTGCTGCATAGAATAGGTAACTAACTATAGTTGCAGAAACATTCAGAATGATTCTCCGATGTTTTTGCAATGCATTACTCTAAACTTCAACTTATGATAAAAATGGATGAGAACAATATTACATACATACTTTTTTGAGGTAAAAATCTAGTTAAATTAATTAAATCACCTTTTTTGCTCACTGAAGATTAGTTGCATAAGTAATGCTTATACAACCATATGTAAAAGATAGTAATGTAAAATAGACATGCAATCTATGGCTTCTGAAATAATGCAATATTTTTGATGTACATTTCTGTACATATTTCCACCACTTAGTTGTTTTTATTCATGTTAAATAGGAACTTTCTTGATGCAAAAATTTAGTTAAATAATATAAATAACAATTCTACTCAATAATTGACCTTAATGACAAAATATATAGGTACTGGAAATGGCTCATCTCCTTAGAGCCAATTTAAAATGAATTTTTATCAGAGTTTAGTTATGGAAGGTTGAAGCAAAGTTTTACTTGTACACAAATACCTACATAAAATATCATAGAATTATTACTTACTTTGGCACCATCTCTTTAACTTCATAGTGATGTCATGAAAATCTTAATTATGACTGTGATGTAATACGTGGTTTTTGCTTCTTTACAAAGTCCTGAGCCATTTTTTCACTATGTCTCATTTCTAGGATCTGGAGAATTGGATGATCTGCAAAACATATAGTCAAACATATGAGCAAGATATGACTCATTTTATTTGAATAATTCTGTAAATTCTGTGAAGATTTTAATTAGCTAAAAGGGTATGGTTCAGCCATAATACATTTATTGCAACAAATAATGATGCACAAATATAGAAGATAGGCGAAAGATACAAATTGATATTTTCGATGGCAACTGTTTACTTCAATGCTAGTAACCTGGAATTTTTTCTCAAATTTTCATACACAGTCCCACTTTGCTCATAAATGGGTTGTGACCCATGAGTATGACATGTTGAAGGTCAAGTTTAGGTCTTTTCTGAAATCTATGAAATTATGTGGTTCACACAACATACCTACTTAGCAGAAGTTACGATAGGGGAAATTACTGTTCAGCAACAACAAGAAAACATTCTACGAAATGCAATTTAAAAAAAATATTTGATAACCTTGAAAGAATATCTTAAGATTGTATTAATCAGTGGTCAGTAGATTATGGCTTATGAGCCGCATGAAAAATTAGGTCCTCTAGCTCTAGTTAGCTCTAGTAGCTCTAAATAAAACTTGAAAAACCTCTATCATGGTTTTACCCAGAAAAAAAACTTATTGAATTAATCAAAAGGAACTATTATAGTTAGAATCGAATATATGGTTTGAAAGTTCAGTGCTCACACTGATTTAAACTAATCAGAGCAATTTTTGAATGAATTTTCCAGATTTTTTATAAAGATATAATCAATAATATTACTGGTATATTACTTTAACTTTTCCTTATTAGTAAAATTATATGTTTATTGCTCTTGGACAAATTTTAAAATGTTGTAAGAAATCTTCTGGTCTCTTCAGCCTTAAAAGCTCGCCAACCCCTGCTATAGACCGTAGACATTTAGGAAGTGTTACCAATGCAAAGCTAAGCAATGCATAACGATGTGGCAGCAACATGCTGAACGTACGCGTAATACAAAATGCCTACATACTAGGATACGAATGGCAACCACCACAACGTGTGATTTTGGGTGGCATACCACCCCAAAAGGCACGTAGGAGAATATCAGTTGCAGAAAAAAAATGAGACTTGGCAAATATCTACTCAGGATTTTCTTGTGATATTTTCTCCAGTCATTGAACATTACTGGCCCCAGTGGTGGCGGGGTAAATCCCTCGCCTGCCGGCTGTAGGGTCGCGGAGGGATCCGGAGAGGATTTTCAATGTTCGGGGCATGGATGTTTGTGATTGTGAAATCTGTTAATTGTATTAGAGGACTTGAAAGTCCTTAATTCGCTGGTTAAATAAAGACATTTTTAATTTAATTTTAATTTAACATTTGTTTTCTTGTAACATTCCTGATGATAAGATTACTTCCCCTTATTTGTTCAAGTTGATTTTTCGCAACATGGATATGTGTTCTATATTCATTGGGTGAGAGAGAATCATATGATTATTACTCGATGATACACAAGCAGAATGAGCAACTATAGAGTATCACATTCATGTCATGCTGAAAATTATAATCAGGCATATTAAGTGATAAATTACTTACGTTTGTTTTTCTGATGCATAAGGGGTAGGTCTGTATGTTTTAACCCATGAAAATTGTCAACTGTTGCATTAGCTGATGATACCCCTGGTATATCTCCCAGAGATAAAAATGCCTCTCCTGCAAAGTCATTAGCAGTGAGGACATCATGGTCCATGACAGTGAAGAGTAGCATTGAACCTTCCATGCGACACTGCTCAAGGGAGACAGAGCTGAAATAACAATTTTTCATGATAAATTTGGTCAAATGCCATTATTTGTACATGAATAAACTGATTTTTATGCCCAGGATAATAAAAATAATAACCGTCATTACTCCAGTACTCTTATGGATGTGAATGGGTTAACAACATGGAATGGCATCAGGATCATTTTCCTACAGCTCACTCGAATATTTTTTCCCAACAACACGTAAAATTTTTCATAGTTAAAAGGATATGTCAATAAAGAATATCATAAATAATTCTTCATTGTTATAGGCAAAGGCAAGACAGACAGGACTTAAGAGAAAAAATGAACAAAAATGTCATGAAATAAAAATTATTTAAAATTTTGATATTTCATGCTACATGTCATCTGTTAATAAGAGGTTACACTTTTTCAAATACTCACAATTCAAAACATTCATCAAATAAAGGATTTAAGGTTTTCTTCTGGACACTTGTTCTTTGCTCACTGCAGTGAGAGAATACTACTCTTGGAAGCAGCTCAATAATCACAAATGGATCACTAAACCCTGAAATAATGAATAACTATTATTATAAATAATTATGTTCAAGCAGCTCCATCATAATTAATATAAAGCTCACAAAGTTTAGTTTTCCAATTCTTTAAGAGCTTAAATTCACTCCCTGGCGAAAATAAAATGTGAAGAAAGTGTGCAAAAAATGAGTATACATTTCTTTGCACACCTTTTCACACTCTTCCACTTTTGGCTCACTTTCTCTACACTCCTCTCACATTTTTTGCCAAATCACACTTTTGACACACTTCTCTCACACTTATGTCACACTCTTTCACACTTTCTTCTCACTTTAGGTGTTCCAAATTAAAGTTTTGTCATACTCTTTCAAATTTCCTGCACATTTTTTTCACACTTTATTTTCATCAGGGCTGTGCATATTCCATGGCTAGTTGGATTATGCACAGTGCTATTCAGCACTCTGTGCTATATATAGTGTTTTTTATGGTCAGAAATTTCCTCAAGAGGACCATGGTCCTCTTGCAATGGTAACAAAGTTTTCAATCATCTGAGGATTGAGTACACTGAAAACTGAAGCTTACATTTGAGGCTTATTCTTAAGGTTTTATAGTGTGAACAACATAGAGATAAATTTTATCATGTAAACATTTGATACTATAAAGAAAATTAATGAATATATTTTAAATGTATTTATTTATTTTCAAATAAATATATTTAAAACGATGCAAACAGATGTGGGCAATTTTTTTCACGATTAATACCCTCATAAAAAAACTGAATCTCTGATTTGTATCACAAAATAAGTTAGTAATCTAAGCATAAACAAAGTCTGCATAAAATTCCAGTTAATGATACTAGCTATAGATATTATGAAACTAAAACTGCCTATTTCATAGGTATTTTTGTCAAACTAGGAATGTATAATTATGTGAAATATAAGAACTGATAATTGTAACAAATAAATACCACACCAACATGTAAATATGTTCTTATTTGGTGAAGAATAACAAAATCTAATCTTATGTAATTTGTACTCATCTAGAGGAGTAGGATGTACTGATTTTAACCACTTTTAATTAGCCTCTAAGTATAGTGCCATGGTAAAAAGTTGGCATTTGAGCCTGATTTCATCAAGATATTTTATTCCTTATTTGGATGAGAAATGCAAGAAATTGTGTTTAAATAAACATATGCAGCAGGGAAAACTCATCAAAGGGAGGAGCTCAATTGGTTGTTCAAGGGTGGAAGTACTATGCTATAGTGAAGGAGTATCATTCTCTGGAACTATGGCTTAGAATTTACTAATAACACCCAGGTATCAACTCAGTATCATTAATATTTTCAGATTTCAGCAGCGAGGCCAAATCATTTTAAAAAAATCTATAATGCAAAGTAAAAACTCTATAAGATCATGCTCCCCAGATAGCAAAGTTAACTGGCAGCAGACTTGCAGAAGTTTGCAAATCTTGCTTTACAGACTTGGAGACTTGTTCGGAGCCAAGGAGGTTAGAATATACTGGAGGCAGCATATGCATGCTATTTTATGCAGGTGAAATCCTCTTACGGAGGCTGCATAGTTATGTATAAAACATAGATAACAATGAAATTGTACCCAAATTTCATCGCAAGGGAATAAGTTAATGTTCCTAAGGCTATTTAACACTAGAATGCCGAAGGGTGTCATTTTGACACCCTACACCTACATTTGTTTGCATAGCTGCCCATGAAACTGTATTGAAGAAAAACTCCTTCGTGACTTTTACTCATTTTAAGAGCTTAACAAGACCACTGTGTGAGATGTAGCCTTCTACCTTTTTTTCATCTGAAAAATTAAAATTTACCGTAAATGCCGGAGGGTGTCATTTTGACACCCAGTAAATGTTAGCATTTCTTCTTTCGTTTTAGGCGTATATTCGGAAACGATTTGATTACTAATAGTCAAACGGGTATTTTCGAACAGTACGTCAAGTTTGATTTGCCTAATTCCACATATTTTCGATAAAAATACTCTGTTTACCTATTTTTCGAAAATTTAGTAGCGTGTCAGGTAAGTCTATTTTTCACTGCTTTTTTTTGCAAATGATTCACCTTCAATCCAGCTCATTAGTCCGCGGTGACACAGAGATGTATTTATCTGCCGCGAAGAAGCACTGTTGCCGTGAACAATGTACTGACGCGACAATACAGATGACAACTGCCGAGCGTCTATAGCTTGCTGTATGGCTCACTGGAATATCGCGACTGGTCGTGACTTCTCCTTGCATCGAGGCGGTTGCATTGACAGAGCTTGCGTCTTGGTTATGGCGCTACGTAGAGGTATTAGGCCGGATCAAATAATGGCAGTACTAAATAACATTTCTGAAGACGTGTCCGAGAAACGGTCTGATCAAGATGTTGAGATTTTGTGAAATTTTATGCTATCTTCGCTTTGACGAAAAGTCAAGTAAATCTGCACGGTTGCTGACAGACAAAGACGAAATGTTTTCAGATATGTAGAAGGAAATTATTGATAACTGTGTTGCATGCTCTAAGCCTGGACCGGTCACTACTATTGACTAACATCTGTTTCCAAGCAAAGCTAGGTGCTCCTTTACGCAATACATGGCACCAAGGTCTAATAAAAATGGGAAAAATACTGACTTGCAGTAGGTAAGGACGGTAAATTTTTGATAAACGGATTTCCCGACCTTGGCAAGGATGACTCTCGTCAAGCTGGCGATCGCGCTGAAGATCATGTTGTAATGATACTTATACAGCCTTGCTTGAGCAAGTCCTAAATGTCACAACTGATAACTATTTCTCATCACTTGTGCTCACCTAATACCTAAAAAAAAGGTATAAGTCTAATGGGAGCCATAAATAAGGTAAGGTGAGAAATATTTCCTGAAATAACAGCTTTTCGGGGAGAGTTGTACTCAACTAAATTGTACAAAAACGGTGACGCAACACTTACCGTTTATCAGAGCAAACCGAGAAAGTGTGTTGTTCTAATCTCTCCTCACCATGACACTGATATTGGTGAAAACTCTAAGAAAACGCCAAAAACTGTAAAGTGTGACAATGAGACCAAGTATGGAGTGGATATCATTGATCAGATATGGCAGAAATTTTCGGTTAGAACCGGAACCAGACGTTGGCCAGTCCATTTTTTTCAGAATACTCTTGACTTGCCCGTAATAAATGCCTGGATATTTTATAAGAAAATAACTACAGAAGATATCCCGAAAGGGTTTTTGCAGAGTTAGCGGGGGAGCTTGGAAGTCCTAACACTGCATCAAGAAATTTTTGTCAAACTTCTGATGAGTGTGATGGAGTGCGAGAGCCAGAACTTACTAGGAACTGTCAAATAAATATAAAATGCAATAAAACAGAACTATTGGATTTTGTAAGCTGTGTAATAAATAAGTATGAGGCACGCGTACGGCTAAAACAGAGCGAAAGTGTCATAAACGTGAAGCAATTAAGACGAAGTTTGTTGTAACCCTGTAAGAAAGGGACATTAGATTTCATTGTGTTTTCCTTTACACAAATTTGTGGTTTAGGTGCATATAAATTATACATGATTTTACGTAAACAATAAATGATTGTAAAAAATGATTATTTACTAACCACTTATGTGCGCCATCCTGCGTTTCAGCAAAATCTTCGAAAAATGGTGTGGTCGAAAGAAAATTTTGCAGGCAATTTTTTTTCTAAAATCAAGCTGCATTTTAAAAAGTTATTTTAATTTGTAAAAAAAACGCCAAAAATACCGAAGTTGCCACCTTAACACTGGCAACCACAGAACATAAAATAATCCGCACAATAACACCGCTATTAACACATAAACAGATGGGTGTCAAAATGACACCCTCCCGGCATTCTCGGGGGGTCCAATATGTCCGGCATTCTAGTGTTAAGGGAGAAACATACTTATAAATTTTATTCCATTCGGAGTTAATTTTATTCCTTAAAATTGGTTCAGATTTAACCTATTTAAACTAAATATTTGTGTTTGTATGCATATTTGCACACCTTCCACTGTTTCTTTGATGAATTTTAAAAATGGATTCCATTATTCATCTTGCTAAAATAAGTTTTACTGTGTGCAAAAACAACTTCATCCATGAGTATTGTGAGCAGTAAGCATGTATGCTTGCGCCTACCTGATGGCTGGCTACCTCTTAAAACATCCATGACCTCCACTCCAGTACACTGTAACCTCCTTGCTCAGAGTAAGCCTGCTAGTTTGCATTAAGAAATGCAAACTTCCTAGTCACCACTTTGCAAACTTGCAGCAGGTTTGCATTGCCACAATGAAGTACAATAATGCTAATAACTTTGATCCTTCTCAATAATGCCCAGCAAACCTGGTAAAAGACTACATCGAAGTACAACATTGCAATGCTACTGCAAGCTGAGACTTCATTCACTTTGTGACTGTGAATCAGCCAATAATACATACATGCTGACTGATGTTTTATGACAGGTATCCTGTTTAAAAAATGTGCATATTAAATTAATTATAAGTGAAATTTTCTTCACAAGGAGCCCAACTTTCCATGCATTGAACATGATGATTGTGTTTAGATGCCATGATTTCCTTGATCAATCCTTATATGACTGGAAAAATTGATGCTTACAACAATGAGATTGCAACTGTAAACTAGATAACAGGATGGAAGAACTGTTACATAAGTGACTCAAGTACGGTATACAACACCCTTTTTTGCGGTTATGAAAATTTTGTTGCATTTTTCATGCTTCAGTAAATCAAACTCTCACCTATTCATATAATCATGCATCAATTTAAAACAAAAATCTCCTCTCTTTTATAGCAGAGTTTCACAAAAAAACTAATCAATAAACATGCAACTCTTACCATTTGGATCAAGTGGAATGATGTCCCGGGCACTGAGCACTTCTACACACAATGAGTCATGATTAAAATATGCCCTCACAGTGAGAGTTCCATATTCTGCTCTCTCTGTTTCACTGCTCACTGACCCAGATGCCATTAACTGCTGTTGCATGCGCAGCCTCTCAGCATGGTACATATCTATCAATTGCTGCGTACTTGAGATATGATAGGAGAGTAACTGACGTGTTGATGAATATGACGGTGTGGCCAAAAGTTGTGGAGTTAAAGGAGGTGGTGGTGGGCCGACTGCTCTTGCTGGTCCATCCTCAGCATCCCATCGCCCATTATCACCATTTGAGAAATAATGTGCAAGGATTGCAAGGGCTTCAGACAGTCTATTGTAGAACGAGGAGAGTTTATCC
This sequence comes from Platycnemis pennipes, assembly GCA_933228895.1. Taxonomy (NCBI): domain Eukaryota; kingdom Metazoa; phylum Arthropoda; class Insecta; order Odonata; family Platycnemididae; genus Platycnemis; species Platycnemis pennipes. The sequence continues at coordinate 123,928,552 of OW121848.1, forward strand.
TGCAATACGTATTGAGATATTTCTCTAAATAAGATACATAAAGAGCCAGGTAAATTTTAAATGTTTATGCTAATGCCTAAAGAAGGACAGAAAAAAGGAGCGAGATATATATTGCACACAAAGCGAGATATATATTGAAAAGGCAAATTTATATATATTCAACTCATCTTTTAGGCAACTAAGTCAAGATTACAGTGCATGGGTATGCTGGTTAAAAGGCAATAAAGGCAGTGAGGGAAGGAAGAAATGATAGAGAGAGTGATGTATGTTTTGATCTAGGGTGAGAAAGCCTAAATAATCTTTGTGTACTTTCCAACTGTAAGGTGTAGACTTTAAGAATGATACTACAGGGGATTGTGTGTGAAATCTGAGCTGCTGTCATAATAATCTGTACTGCTCATTTGGAAGTGGAAATGGATTGGGAAATAGGAAACGTCTGGTGATCTGCCTCCAGATTAGACTTCTGTAATTTTCTTATCCACTCCACAAGTGAGCTTGCAATAAGAGTTTTGATAGCTAAATATTATATAATATTGATCATAATTCACCCTCTACCTCCGTGGCACAATATGCTTAAATCCACACTCAGAATTAGGAAACTACAGACCCCCCAGTTAAAACATTCCTCCTCTGAATAATTTTTCAGTCATTCTAACTTCTATCATTCGAAAATGCATGATATCAGCTCCATGAAATGAATTATGCATTTGAACTTGATGCTAGCCAGAGACTCAGAGGTGGATGTTACTTTACTGTAACAAATAAAATCAGGTTAGTAATGAGCAAACTGTTTTTTGAATATCAGAGAATGGAGAATAGCTGTATGCAAGAAAAAATTCCGTGACATTAAAAAAAATCACAACTAGTTTTGGCATTAACCTACATACAATTTTGACATAAAAGTAGGACACATATCTCTCCTTTTATACTGAATCCTATCTGGATAGCTGAATACTAAAGGGTCACTTGATATTTATCTTGTGCCATGTTTTATACACTCTTTATCTTGTACTAATTGTATGTCCTCATTTGACAATGTATTACCGATATTTATGGCCATGAAAACAGGCTGGCCATCAAAATTGAATTTTTACCATTAAAAAATCCATTCAAAAGAAATTGGATCAATTTTATCAAATGACACCATGTTTGATGGAGACACTATTCCCTGAATAAACTTCTTTCAGCATAATATGAAATGTAAAGTAATTGAAATGCTAAAAGAAAAATTAATATATATGAATTAAAGAGAATACTTACACCACTTGTTGCAGATGCCTCCATTTGCCTCCTTATTTGTGCTAGAATGGCTTCCCATGTTGCTAGTAGTGCACGAGTGAAATTGGGTGGTAAAAGCGCTGCTGAGAGGGGACTTAATGCTGATCGTAGTAAGCGGAATAAGGGAGCCATTGCCTCACGGGTTGGAAGTGACTCAGGAGACCATGCCAAATGGAATGTAGCTTTTTCAAGTGGTTGGCGAAGCTGAAAAAATAAACAACATTTTCATCACTGGTGCTTAAAAGATTGCATTGATCTAAATAAAACTCAAAGAACTTCCCAAATCCTGGAACACTGCATAAGTTACTGATGATGCAGGCATTTTCATGAGCATGGAATCAGATCAAATGGGTCATATATTTCCTTATTATTTTTACATTTATAAAACATAATTTTAAAGTTGATTTGAGGATTTTTTAAAAATTAACATTTATTATATAACAAATAAAAGAAAATATCCCTGAAAGAAAATGGACCAACAAAATTGATTTCTTAATGAAAAATTTTTGTATTGAATTTTTAGGAGAAAACTTGTGTACAGAGTTCAAAAAGTGAGCTATTTGTTACAAAGATGATAGTTGATGAATATCACGAACAAAATACTTTCACCCTCATGGAATTAAAAGAAATAGACAATTTTCAAGCAAAGAGGTTACATATATATCTAATATTAGAAGATTTATGGAAAAACTGTGTCAAAATAATATAAGAATTGATAGCAGTGATGATAAAATAGGGAAATATTATTTTACATGAAGTTCTTAAAAAAATTGGATATAATTGGATAAAATTGGACATACTAATGAATTAAATTTTAAAAAATCAGCATGCCAAAGCACTGAGTAGAGTGTAGCTTTTTAACTGTTTTATTTTAATACTTTGATGATACCCATCAAGACAAAAATACAAGTAGAAATGAAGATTTATAAATGTAATTATTACATTTTTATGATCAATTTAACTAAAGATTTATTAATGATGGAGTAAGCCAAATTTTAAATGCATAGCTTAGGTTCTTCTGCGGTCCTTATAATAACAGTCAAATAAGGTAATTTAAAATAAGGTCATACAGGATTAGGACCCTAGATAATTAGAGCCTGGAGATGATAGTGATACTTCCCACAACTCATTTATGTATCGATCGGTAGTCTACACAACAGGATATACAGGCTACAAACAAGTTATAGGTAGGGACAGCAAAAAATAGCTTCTATATTTTGCAAAATTAGCATCTATTTTTTTACGAAATTCGCATTTATTTTCCTGAAATTAGCATTTATTTTTTATCATCGAATAACCTAGAATTAAATATCAATTCTTAAGCACAATTTGCAAATTTATCATTACTTCAATCAATAAGTTTGTTTAAATCCATGCAATCCCTTTTATGACAAACTAATCTGACACTAACAATTTTTTCTAACATGAGAATATGGCTTAAAAAACTGTCACGAAGGTTTTAGCTAATTTACTTCAGAAAAAAAATTATTATTTAAAAAAATTGTCACCTAGTTTACGGCTGATTTATTTAAGAATTCAATACGACTTCATGCTAATACCTACTGATCATATCAAAGATTGTTTCCAGGTTCAAGTACCTACATAAAAAGCAAGTCAGTCTTGGGGAAAGGGAACTGTTTTAACTAACACAAACAACCATATGATTGGTTGGGTTTGGGTTGAACTTGAAATATTGGACGTTGTGAAGTCCATAATTCCCAAACGTATAAATTTTGTAATGACTTTTCTCTTATGACGAAGCCATTATGGCGATATTTGAAGATCTAGAACTTAAAAACCACTTTTCAAGTTGGCATTCCTTCATCCTAAGATTTCTTGATGCTTTTTTTTTCGACAGATGTCTGTACTGTCATTCATAACTGTTTTATAGTGCGAAAAAAAAGCTCTCACTGTCCACATTATTGGTAGGGTTATGTCTTGCATGTTTCTGAATCACATCACGATTTTTCAAAATTGTATCTATTGTAGAGAACGGTAATCCGATGTTGCCCTACATCAGTGCAAGTTGCATCATGAGAATCCACAAATTTTATTTATGTGTAAATTGAATATATTCTAGTTGCTGTGAAGGCTTCCTCGGTGATTAGAAGATGACTCGAGGGTTACCGATTTTTTTGCCGCTTTGGTTCATCCTACTGGACGAGTTTCACCGACATTCCAGATGGCATCTTCAGGTTCTAAGTATAGGAAATATATAACACGAAGATGAGGGAAATATATGTTGAAAGAAGACAAAGGAAATTTGATGGGATGCGATCCTCGGACCTGAAGATGGCTGAAACTTTCGTCTGGAATGCCGACGAAACTTTTGTCCAAAGGGATGAATGAACGCATAAGAAACCTGAAAACCCTCGAGTCGTCTGAAAATTTTGCAGTTCGCATCTTTTTCCCAGTAAAATAATTAAGGTTAACATAAACAACATGATAATATTGAGCTACATCGCTGGCCGAACTGCGCAAGCAGTTACCAACCACAAACATTTCACAACAAATTAATTTTATTTATTCAATGCGATTTTCACGCGATAAAACAAGTTTCATTACATTTTGTTTTGTAGTAACCTGTAATAAAACTGTAGAACCAATTCAGCTCGTTGGTCTGACGAATGATTCCCTGTTATCATCCACCAGTTCAGTCAATGCATTTTTTAACATTTCATAATGTCTGGTTAAAAATTCATTTTCATTCTTAACAATATGAACTTCGGTACAGTTTAAATATACTCCCCCAGGTGTTCCTAAACTGTAAATTGCATCCTACACAAATTCATTCATAGTATGAAGCTTTTCCTGGCAAAAGAATCGTGGGTGTAAAAATTTCATCTTTCCGTCACTAGTGGCGCTGTGTACTGCCACACTATACCGCCAAGTTCAAATTCTTCCATAAAATGGAGCACATTACTGCTCTCTCTTGTGGTTTTGAAGTCTATATGCACGAAATGGGGTAAAAAAGTGTTTTATATACACTAGTATGTATGGCTAAGTGCCATAGAAGGGAATTTTGTTTTTGAAATTTTGTATAGTTTGAATTCTATCGCATTCTAACCTGCATCTAATGTAAACAGTGCGAAAACGGAAAATGTCATGGTGTAAATACGGGGTTTGTACATACATACGCTGGAGATATAGGAAATGGGATGGGACCCGATAAAAACGTTGTAAATCAAGGGAAAACATAAATTCCCATAACGTAAATACGAAGTTTAATTGTGTATTGTATTTGTCGATAATTGGGATAACCATGTTGCACCTAAGTTTTAATGCCTGAATCCTCGTACTGTCTCACATTTACACTGCTTCACAAGACTGATGTACCATGTGAATGCAAGTCTGCACCCAAACACTTTTGTTTACTGACAAAGGTGAAACAAAATGCACAACAATGCTCCTCTGCTCCTTGAGCGGTATAAACATTTCACATACTTATGTGTTTTGTATTACGTTTAAGTTGAAAATATGCTAATTTCATCTGTTCATATGATAATAATCATAGTTTTAATGGATAAAAAAGGGGATATTTCATAAAGAAAAACATGTAAAGATATTGTTATTGCCATTTCCTACTAGTTTTTTGTATTCATAACCTCAATTTGCATATTTTTCGCATATTTACTAAATTCACAGATATTTAGCTTTTATCCTGAATTTTAGCATAAAATTCGTGTTTATCGCAACATGCCAATTTTTCCGGTCCCTAGTTATAGGCAAAAGTTGAGTGGAGCTACATAAAAACATGTTGAAATATAAATTTACTGTTTCACTCTGTAAGATTGTTGAAAATGCTATCCTAAATAAACATCAAATTGCCTGATTTGAAGGATCTAATGAATTTTATGATAAATTATGATAACCTGTTATCAACAATTAAGTGCATATTATCGTCATATTTTTCTCCTAAGAGCTAGGCCCATAATTTTTTGTGATTGGGAGAGGGTAATTAACACAGAACCTAACCTGAACTCCCATTCTGCCAATTATTCTTGTCAGCATTCCCTCCAGGAAAGCCTGCATTGCTTCAATGGGATTGAATAATGCTCCTCGATAATCTGGACCAGCTATGTTTGCTGAGCCTACTTCAGACATTCCACCATACTGATGATGATGTTGATGCTGCTGTTGAGAAGCAGCGGATTCAACAGCTGCCACCACATGAGCCATTCCAAGGTTGTCACGCAAAGTGGAAACACATCGTAACACCATTTCCAAGTCATTGGCCACCATGCACATCTAGGAAAAAGATAAAATACGTCAGTGTATCCAAAGTATCTTTGGGCATGGCAACATTATAATTTAAATTATATGCATCTGAATGTGATTAAAAATTATCACAGAAACATTTTATCACATAAAAAATCACAAATTCATGAACATATCATACCGCACAAGAAGAATCTTGCTTCTGCTATGACTAATAAGATCAAACACTATTCAATCAAGCCTTGGAAACAAATAGGACCTATGACAGTTTTTTCAATTGATAAAGCAACAGAATGGATATTGCTGTGATGCATAATTTTCACAAAATAAAATCCACCCAAGATGACTGTTAAATGCAGGTTGTCTAATTAGATAATATAAAACACAAATTTTAAAGAATTAATTTAGGTTAACCTACGTTTTTAAAATTTTGGTGGTATCATATTAGCTCTTATGCCCCAGTATTCAACCTAAAGGTTAGACTTATATGCAAGGGTAGAGCTCCCTTCAATTTCAGCTCTAAGGCATGAAGAAATTCATGCTTTCATGGTGAGGGGACCTGTGGGCTACCAGTGATTTACTGTTACATTATGAAACTTAATTGTAAGATCAAGTAAAGGGATGCATAAAATTAAAAAATTGAACAAGGCATAACATGAGTATGGCTAAAAATATGTAGATTGAATTCATGTGAAGGTGGGAGTTGCCTAGTGATTAGGGAAGAGCCAATTTTAAAAATGTGTTGCAAGATGTCATATTTTTTAGGAAAAGGAAGGAGAACTTTTGACTGAGCATGAAAATGAACATTGAAAAAATATTTGGAGTTATTATACAATGGAAATTGATCGGGAAAATGACATAGAATAATCATAACAATATCAAGATATGATTTGGGAGATTCATTATTGAGATGAGAATTCAATGCAGGTGTTATGGACCTACCAATTAATATAAGACACTTGGAATCAATGATGTTGCTGCTGATCTAATTAAAAATGCAGGAGAGAAGCTTTCTTGCAAAAAGTTGTATAAATGCAACTGTGTGAAAGTATCTGCCATTCTATGTCTATAAAGATGAATAAACAACTCAATGGATTTCAATATAAGTTCTGGATGCATAATTTATTGTATGCACTTTGATAAATAATCTTAAAATATTTTCTCTGGCCTTGATGCTTATTTGATGATAATTTCATTGTGTACATTATTTATTGAGTGATATTTTTTCTTTGAACATCTTCAACATTTATGAAGAAGGCAAATTACATACATATTGTGAAGAAGGCAAATAAATTAATGAAGAAGAAAAGACAAAAGCAATTAGACAAGAAGTAAGACCTGAAACAATTTTCATTTCAAGATAAGTAAATCATTTTTAAATAAGTGCAGTAATTAACTGTTGGTGTTGTCATCTTAGCCATTCACATCCTCATGTCGGTAATCATGAATTTTCACACTGAAAACTCAAAGAAATGCTGGATTATTTCTTTATCTGGGGACTATCACAAAAGATGACAGGATGCATTGTAAAAATATTATGTGTTGTCTTTGTCTCTCATGTACAAATAAAATCACTTTGTCTCATTCAATTTCATTCACCAAAAACAGTTAATCCTCATTTCCCTTTTATTTTCTGTTCTGGTTGTCGTTTACCATTTCTTTTTTCAAATTTTCATTTTTATCAAGCCTCTGCTGCTCATCATGCCATACTCTCCTTATACCTCTACATCTAGAGGTTGACCCACCATCCGCAACCCGGTGGATGCCATCGGTGGCTTTAGGCTCAGCCCCAAGGAGATACATACGTTAAAATTAATGCTAAAAGCATTTCAGAATACTAATGGTGTGCAGAATATTTAAAAAAAATGATATTTTGTAAACTATAAAATTTATGTATATTTGAAGAGTGATAATCTTTTCTTCCACTAATGTCCAGCCAATATGAACTATAGGTGTGTAGAGAAAACAATGAGGAATGGGGAGGTGCAGATGAATCAAATAACTTCTTACCTCAACATTAAATTTATATGGACCTGGATCTTCATAAAAGCCTGTTTCTTGCAATTTTTGGTTTGTGAGATCTGAGAAGTATTCTGCGGCACTGCAGATTATCTGAAATGAAGTATAAATGAAGATGTATCAGACCATGAACTTTTTGTCAACAGAATTTTATTTTGTCCCATGGGTTCAGTTTTAAATTGCCTGGTTAAATCATTGCATGAGAACCATTATCATCTCTTATACAGTTAGGTAATGTTCATGTTAAATCTTTCTGATGTGCTTCATGAAATTAAAACAGACAGTAATCATGACATTTTCCAACTGCATATTGCAGCGTTTCTCGAAAGAGAACTGGAGTTCACGAGAAACGCTTGTCCAGGGGACAAAAATTCTTTCCAAACACAGGTGAGCAAGATGAGGTCAGATATAGAACAAAAAACAGAAGTAAGAGAATCTAACTAATCAAACACTCTATTTCAACAACAAAAGACAAAGTACAAACCAACAAAATTGAAATACCCTTCACAATTCAGGGAAACCCTAATAACTTGCACCAACAGTCCATGGCCCTAAGGAGACTCGAGAATCACCAAGTCTCTGCCGACGTAGTCAAGAAGTGTCCTCGTTGCCGTCTCGACTCGAACAGGGGAGTGAGAGGGGAGGTATTCTCTGGCATAAGGAGGGGGTATTTTCGGCAAGGTGAAAGTGGAATGGGGTTTAACGTGGAATTTGTTGATAGGTACAAATTGAGGGGAGGGAAAATGGTATGGGTGAAGAGTGCGAGATGGAAGCTTATGATTGGAGCACAGGAACTCTTTTTTGACTCCGGCGGGAGAACACCAAATAACGGCTTGTACGATGGCCTAACTTCTGGTCTTCTTCCGCGCTCTGGGGGCTATATAAGTACGACCAACCAGGGTGAGGAGGCGGCGTGGTATGGTGGCATGGTATGGCGGCACGGTATGGTGGCACGCTTTGTCGGAACGCTGCAGTCCGGAATCGATGCATTTTGGAATCGTAGGCATTGTTGGCGTCGTTAGCTACGCCTGTCACGCAAGTCCTTCGGCTAAGTCCGGAGGGTAATTAGTCCGCCGAGGGGTTATGTCCAACGAGGGGATGGGGGGGTGGGGGGTTCCAAAAAATGCCACAATATATGTCAAATTCTGGTCAATGCTGATCAATCATAGTAAGCTAGGCCTTGGTGAGAAATTATGGTCATATTTGGTGAAATAATTCCAATGCATAATTTGAAAAATTTCGCTGAAATTCATTAATGTAATTGTGTTCTATATTGAATTAAAATACATGATTTTATTTAGCTTATTTTTATCTTTTTGGAAGGTGACAATAAAGTATGATAAGCAGGAGAAATGGAGGAGGAAATAGGATTGATGATGGCCTTGAAAAACTATGATGTTGTCTGGGGAAGGAAAATTCTCATTAGGTAGCATAATAACTAGTTCTTTAAAGACTCTTACATCAACAATACTGCAAAGATGAGAGTAAGCAGAAATTGGATCTGGCCATGAAAGCTGCCTCCAAAATTCTTCAATCTGGTGGAAGCATGAAACACACTCAATAGCAGATGTACTATGAGGAGGTGTGTCACTTCCATTTGTAGCTGTCCCATTAAGAGGAGTTGCTTGCTCACAAGCTCTTCTGACTCGTAACATGGCCTAAAATGATGAATAATGTGACATTGGCAGGAGTTGAAGAATACAAAAAAATATTCATCTAACTTAAATGAACAAAGTTCTTTATCATATTGATATTTGTCTATAAAATCATTTCATTATTAACATATTTTTGCATGATGAAAATAAATATTGATAAAAAAAAATTATTGCAAAAATGTATAAAAATATAGCATATATTGTAACAGTGAAGAAGCTACTAGAGGGTAATGAGTGCAAGCCTTAAACAGGACCTTTGAATTTTACAACAGAAAATAGAATTTAGGAGTGAGTATCAGGTTTTGAAATAACAAATAGAAATGACAGTTCACAGACTAAGATGAAAGATATAACTACTATGTGGAGTGCCATTCAGGATCAAATCATGAATGAATTTTTCAAATGGTATTTAGTATAATTTTCTCTGAACGGATATTGTTTAAATATAAATTACACTCCTAGTATTACATTGAGGAGTTCAAATACATTTGTTGAAATTTCAATTATTGTGATGCACATTAAAATTGTGAGTTAAGAGTGTGATCAAATAGAAATTCTTTCGAAAATATGCATGAATTGTGCATGTTATTTTGCACAGACCTTATATTTTGCCACATGGAGCCACTTTTCCAGTGCAGGTTCAAACCATTCATAATAATTGTTTACAGCCAAGGCTCTCCTCTCCTGTGTTGCCAGATGTTCCCGAAACCTTTAATAAATAATTATTCAAGTATCAACATTTAAATTGGGGGTAGATAATGCTGCAGAAGTTACAATTTAATATCTAAATTACTTTTAAATTCGTCCCTTTCATGTCAATAATATTAATTAATTTATATACATTTTTCTATCATCTTTGTCTGTCACTGTTATTATATGATGGAGGCAGCCTTATTTACCTCTTTCATAAATACTGAAGTTGTGTAAAAACTATTGTCTAACAGGTCAAACTTTGACCCTAGATTTTTTTAAAAGGTAAACCATCTTGGAAAATGTGTATAAATATTTAAATATAAATATTTGTATATGCCACAAAGATAAACATTTGTGGATTAGGTGGAATTGAGAAGATTAATATGGACACATTCATAAATGGTTGTGATTAAATCACACCAATAATTCCTCTTCATTGTAGGCATTAGTGAGCAGCTCCATGAAATAACATTTCCTTGTGGCCAGATCATCTTAAGAAGCTGGTTGGCTGTTGCTGTCATGATTCTCATATTTCATAGGAAGTGCCTAATTTCAGCATCCCAAAAATTTGAGTAAAATGAGTTTTATTTTAAGTTAAACTGCCATCTGGGAATCATGATTGTGTAGTAGTCATAGTGCTGGTCTCTCACCCAGAGGGCCACCGAGGTTTGAATCCTGGCTGTGGAAGATATTGTTCATCTGTAAATTGGCCCCTACTTGAGTGATTTGTGGAGAGCATTCAAGTTAAATACTCCATCCATCAGATAGGATGTGAAGCTGTAGTCCCTAATGCTCTTAATAATAGGTGGCCCATAAGATGGCCAACACTGTATTACTCTCCACCCTTCCATTCTCATCCTTGTACCTTTCCTTCCTATATGAAGTACCTATAAGTGTTGGTAGAATTGGAAACAATAGATGGGAAACTGCTATCTTTGTTTGAAATTTGGATTTTGTGGGGAGACTCTTGATGATGATTTGGTAAAACTATGTGCTTCCATATATAATATGTTGCATATGGGTTAGTAATTATTCAGGGAATGGAGAAAGGGTAAAGAGAAACACTACATCAGCATTTGCCAGCTCTTAAGGAAAAATGCCAAGGGGTCAAAAGCTTAACACTCCATCCAATGGATGGTGTACTAAAGTAGAGTACTCTCCACTTAGCACTCAAGTGGTGACAGCTATACCAATAAAAAAATTCTGCCATTGCCAGGATTCAAACTTAGACCCTCAGGATGGGAGACCAGTAATCTAACCACCTAACCAACCGATCCTAATTGAAAAGCAGAACAGAGGAGAGAGAACATATTTTTCACCTACATATATTGTGTTTCCAAAGGACTCAAGTTTCACTCAAGGTAGCATTAATGAACACTGATATCAATGTGGCTTATTTGGCCCACATGAGGTATAGCTGATGTTTGGTGAAAATACAAACAATGAAAATTGCCTGACATTTAAAGATCAAAATTTACATTTAGTGAAGACTATTCTAAAAGGCACAATATTTGTGATGTATCTATGATGATATTCCTTCACATTCTGGCAAACTTAATTAGAATATACCTATACTGTAAAGAAACAAGAACATGACTTCTAACCTATATAATATCTCCTTGTTTTTTGTATCCTATTAGTCTTTGCTTTTCATTAATGGCTTCAATATGGTTCAATATTAGGTACATAATTGCTATTGAATTATGAATGGAGGATGGCATCAACTACATAAAATTACATTTCTAGTGTTAGCAGTTTTCAGTGAATCACTTACAGTACAAACTCTTGCATAGCCAGATGAAGTTCAAATATTGGAGTGCCTATATCAAAAGATGTAAACTGGAGCAATGGGGCAGATATTGTCGGAATGTTGCTGCCTTGAGTAGACATCTGATGATCTTCCTGGATATCCATCCCAGCACGCATTTGTGCACAAACTTCAGCAACTTTTGATCCAATGTCAGCGTGAATCTATAAATCATGATTAAATAAATAGTTAAAGCTCAATATGCTACACTGTTTACTGTATTGGCATTAAAATTTGCATATCCATCTTAAGATTTATCATTTTTGTGAACAATATCATTCTCAATTTGAAACAATATAATTTCTACAGTAAAAATGCTAAAATTGAAAACTATTGCAGCAATTGTGCTCTTCAGGCCTCTGGCTAAGTGGAAAGAACTGAAATCCACTGAATCGTAAAGTAGGTACCTACTCAGCCTCAAAGCGCATCCAAATCTCACTAGCAAATACAGACCTAAAAATTCTACCAATTCTTTAACTTCCAACAAAACATGCATCATGCATGCAAAGTTAGTGAAAAATAGCTCTAAAATAAAAACGTATCAAGAACAATCTTTCAGTTAAAAAAATATGCATGTATAATATAAATGAAGGTCAAAATAAAAGAAATTGCTAATAGATCCATTTCACTGGGCAGATAATATGTTTATTGATAGCTATAAAGTAAGTGTAGCACACCTAGTACCTAAAAATATTAGCACTTGTGTGGCTATCATTGTGGTTCTTAAAATATCAATGCCAAATGCTTAGTTACGTGGTATTTTTACTGCCTAGCAAATACAAAGCTGTTTCATACATATGGTAATACAGTAAGCTACTTATCACATGAAAATGCAATTTATCTGACCTCTAAATTTTAAAAGTTGTTTGCTAAGTTTGCAAATATCATCATCATCGGTCAACAATCGTAGGACTGGTTACGTAGAGAAAACTGGTCTTTTCAAATTAATTTCATTCTATTTATACCATGACACCACATGATAAAAAAATGCCACCATTCTGTGACCAAATACATTAATTTTTGAGTATTTAGGAAAGTAATACTTAAAGATTGACTTAAATACCTTCCACCTCATCAGTCTCATTTATCCTCAATTTCATCTGAATAAATATATGGTGGGATTTGTTCCTGATCGATGTGATTAACAACCCTTTATCTGGATCCCTCAATATTATATTCTCTATATTATGACAGGTACCTTTATGTGCTGACCATTCTAGTCAGAAGCCATTTATGTAAAAATAAAATCCAAGCAGTTTTGAAATAACCCAACATAAGCTATTTTAAGTTACAGTTTGTATACAGTAGACTCTCGTTAGGAGATTCGTTGATAGCACATTTTCCTTGTTTTCACGTTCGTTTCCTCAGGTCTGCGCATGTAAATAATGCTGGATAGCATGTTTTGGTTACCTCTTAGCACGTTCAGAGGAGGGCCAAACCGAATCTGTTCCAGGAAAATAATCACAGTATAGGTTGATTAGATGATGAATATCTTGAAAAAAGTTTAAATCTGGCATTAAAAACATTGTTATTGATTGCTAAAATATTGAAATGGGTATATTACGATTAAAAAAAATGTTTAGAAAGAATTGAAAGGGTACCTACCAAAAAGCCCCACATTTTTTCGCTATGTTCGTTTGTTTTACAAGTGTTGACTGGACATCAATACTACACGAGCACCAATACTTTGTGACAGTAAAAGTGAGATAAGTGCTTAGAATTAGCCATGGGAAGGTCTGGGGTGAAAAGAAAATTTTCAATTGAAAAGATCAACCTTCTCCGAAAAGTAGATGAAAATATGAAGTATGATCACATATGAAGTATGTTGAAATAGCACCAAAAATTGCCATCAATATTAAACTCGAGTTTGTTCTACTTAATGCATATGCTGTTCGGCATTGCCTCCTTTGCTCCGAAATCATTAAAAAAAAATGTTAAATTCGAATAAAGCATTGCAGCATGGTCAAGAGTTGTGACGTTATTGGATTCTCATTAGAAATTTTAAATTGAAGACGAAGGTGTTTGCTTGCCTCCGATGTTGCATACTTACAGAGGAAACCTGGTTTCGTAAATTGACAAGAATAACTGAAACAAATAAAAGTAAGTCATTTTACGCAGCATATCTTTCTTGGGGGGTGGAGAGGAGGGTTATTTATATTTATGTGCATCATATGACATCATAAAATGCTTTTTAGATTATTAATCACTAAAACAATAATTAAATTAACATTCTATTTTTGTGAAGACTATGCAACTATATTTTTCAGCCCAATAAACCAAATTCTAAACGCTACTGCAAAATATGCAAAATATAGTATATAATGAGAATGTTTTTGAAGGAGGGGGGAGTTTCCAAAACCCCCCCGTCGGTACGCCACTGTACATGCTTTGTATGAATATCGATTCTTCCGTTTCTGAGATATAAAACCTTAAACTTGAGTCTTTTTTCATGGACTGTGTATACAAAAAATGCTCTGGTCATTTACCTTCATAATTAATTATTGAGTGCATATCAACGCAAGGTATCGTACTTATTTTATTGAGAGGCGTGATAATGGAAAATGAAACTTTGTTACAATAAATGAACACCAGCGATCTACAGAATGAACTAACTTGATGGCCATCATATTGTTCCCCTGGATGTTATGCAACTTATGCATACATCTTCATTTGACCCGGGAAGGCCTAAACTGTTCAGTACGTTTTCCTTGTTAACACTTTCAAATTTTCATGCCCCTTCAAAAATGTGCTAACAGTATCATCGTGCCAACAGTAGAGTCAATTGTATCATCAATGAGAGGGAGGCTCATGGTAAGCCATAGATATTCTTTCCCATGAATAAGAGTATTTTGATTAAAAATATTATGATTATGATAGATGATACTAATGATATGACGTGGGACAAAATGTGGGACAGAAATATATATGCAATTTCATTTGCCGTGAAGAAATTAAAGAAAATTTCATCAGGTTTTTTATATACAATGAAATGAACATGAAAATTAACCCCTTAGATGGGGAGCACAATTTTATTTGCTCAAAATTATGGGGAGCACAATTGGGGAGCAAAATTCTGCATTTAATATACATTATGTTCAACACTGTGGGAGTGGAGAAGAAATATTTATCCCCAACTAAAGCTGGGTTAGTTCTGCAATCTTCCAAAGAGTTGCATTATCGCCATGAAAATCTTAAAAAAAAGCTGAAATGGTGATCCAATTTTCAACGCACCATTGAAACAAATGAAAAACTACGCAATTTCTGTTAACAACCTAATTTACAGTGACTTTGTTGTATTCATCATCATATCTTTCTTTCAAGGTCATGCTAATTTGAGGTAGAAAAATTACGTTTTTTTAAATTATGTGTATTAATTTAAGCAGATTGGCTCCCTCATGTTAAATCAACAAAACCAATGCAATGAATTATTTTTAGATTAATACAAATGATTTTTAGATTCATAGAAACAATATTACACATATAAATTCTGGAATATGTATTATTGTACATACATTAACATATTTATTATTATTGATTTTACATATGTATGTAATGTAGAGTACACGTATCTATTAATCTAATTAAGAAAAGATATTACCTCCCAAAATCATTTATTCCACCGATGATATGGAAGAATCTACAAGTAATAACCTGTGAATGATTTTTTTGTGGAAACTGGCTTAGTTCCATGCTTTTTTAAGCTATGATTGGGCGATATAGGACAACTAAGGCGTGGTTGGGCCAGCTGCCATCATAGCAGCGTAGATGTTTGAAGCGAATGTCTATTTTTAGCATCCATACTAGATTCCCGTCTCTACTGAATACCCCGAAAATAAAATTCATATTACAAAATGTTCAACTTTTGTTTTATATACATTATCGATACTGGGACAAAATTTTGCCAACACTACGATTGACTCATTTTATGCTCTTTTAAGACATTCGTCATTTAAAATGCTTTCACGAACGACCACATAGGTTGTCCAATGTTGCCGAAGAGAACAAAAGTTACAGCAAACAAGAATAAAATATTTTCACGACTTTTAAAAAATGTTCGTTAGTACAAAATTCAAAATTACGAAGTGTTGATTTTCCGGACCCATTGACTTCGTATTATCGAGAGTTTACTGTATCTTTTTCAATTCTTTTGACATGATTTGGATTTTAAATACCAAACCATAAAACAAAGGAAAAACTATGGAAAAATTTACATTGTCATCTATATGCAATACGTTGTAAACCTACAGGCGAAAGCCAAAGGGCAAACACCACGGGTTGGCATTACGAGCGGCCAAAAATAGGTATTACATATTGAACATTAGGGGTTGGCATTACACTCGGCCAAATAATAAGCTATGCACATGACCATAATAATGAACAAGAATGCGGGAGGGATGAGCATCAGTAGTTATGAGGATGCTGAAAGGAGAGTTAAGAGCAAAAATGTGAGCGAGATGGACGCGTCGGGGAAAGTAGGTCCGAGAATCCATCGGGCAGATTAAGGAGTGGAGGCAAAGAAAGGAGATCGACGGGAGACGACGGAGAGGTGCAGGCTAAGTATTACGAGTGAAAGTGAGGAGGCGTTGGCTGTATTCTGATACGGCAAGGTGCACTCCGACCCGGTGTCTCGGAGGGAGGCCCAGACACACCAATCACGATATGTGAAAGGGGACTGGAACACTTAATATTTTATTCAAAGAGCTTACTCCCATTTTATAAGATTATTAAGAAATTGCTAAGTGGGTAATATTAATGTGTTTTGTATCAATTATGTAAATTGGGCCCAATTATTTATTTCAAAAGCATTAAAAGTATCAATTGTGCATGAATAATATAAGTGGTATTCTTCAATCAACTGAAAATCTTGTTGTCTGTATTTTATGTGCATGTATTGTAAGAGTGTGTGTGGGAAATAAGGAGAGTTGAGCTAGCCGGACGGAAGGTAAATAAGGTAACCAGGGTTAGGGTTACAACGTGGCCTATGCTTGGTGGAATCAAGAGCACAAATTTCAAGAATAGCAACGAAAAAATCTATTTTAATGGATATGAAAAAGGGAAAATCATTTCAGTGTAATTATATGATGTGGTGGAAAGATTTTTTTGATTATTTATGCTATAAATGGTGACACTAAATTATGTATTGTTGGTTGCATTAGGGGATATTTAACTATGGTATAACATAGAACACTATTTTACTATAGTAATTAGTTAGAACACTGCTAATTGGCTAGTTTCAAATATGGATGGTTTTCTTGATTCCTTATTAATAATAACTACTTTGTATACATTTACAGAAACTGACTCCATCAAAGGCAAAGCTAAGAAAGGACAATGTTCTACTTGTCAACAGTGTCTCATGCATGCTAACAGAAATAATGACAATTATTTGAATATTTGTTATTCCTAAATGACCATTACAAGAGTCTTTGAGAATTTTAAAATTATGTTAACCATTTTGTTTGTTTCCTCGGCCTCCTCCATCCATTTTTACATGAAAATTCCATTATATTAATTTTACCATGATATATCATCATCCCATATATCTTGTTCTGAATTTGCAATGCATCTAAATATGACTGCAGGTCCTGGGTAGAGCAGCTTGCTAACTTTTAGTCACACATAAATCATGCACATTTAATCAACTCTCCCACAATTACCCCTGCGTCCAGCTCCCACCAAATACCTATATGATGAGTGTACTGGCAATAAGGGCCAGCTCTGCCTTTTTGCATGCCCTAATATTACCCACTCTGATACTTGGCCAGCTTTCCATAACTGTAGGTACTCTTTGGGCCATATTCAAGTTTGAAACATGCATGCTAGATTTCTGAGCACCAGGTATTCCAGTGATACCAAACAAGTTATGAGAAAGCAAATGCTCCAAAACGGTCACAACATTTGGCTTTAGCAATTGAATAGGCCAAAGCCAAAACAATAGCCCACTTTTTGAATCTTTTGAAGAGGATGAATATGCAAATGAATTCAATGTCGATATTTGTACTGTGATAAATTGAAATGATTTTCCTCCTTAGGATAGGATAAATGATCATCAAGCTCCCACTTAGTTGATAGCACTTTCTTTAGTCCATACATATTCACTTTTGCTTTTCAAAAAATTCACCTCAAAATATATAGTACTCACATATATTCAGACACAAGTAATGCTGATCTTCACAAATTCCCAACCCTTATAAATATTATTGCCTCTATTCCTTCCATGTTTATAGCACAATATGTAGGTATTTTATTTACACTCCTTAAAATTTGAAAGAAGGCCAGAGCAAGAGCCAAAATAAAAAAAACATAAGATTGATCATTAAGACTAGGCCTTGGATAAAATGATCATGAGCTATTTTTCTAGTGAAAAACGTGCGACTGTGCAATCTATTTTAAGAATAGTGTACAAGGAAGAATAAAGCAGGGTTGCCACAAGACTACTTTACATCAAATTATGTTTAATATTAGTTAAAAAAAGTATAAAAATAGGGTTGTGCAATATTTTACATGATTCCTCAAGTTAGGCATCTTCTGAGATGAAAAAACATTAGTCTTGCTGTTAAGACTAGCATACTGTATACATATTTATATACTGCACAAAAAAATAAAAAAGGACTTCAGTAAAGACAAATTAAATGCACCAAACATCCATCCATATTTTAGCTGAAAAATGTCTTCTGAATTGTGTATTGAACCACATATCTTTGTATTGCAGGGAAAATGTGTTGACTACTATGCTACCCAGGCTCCCGATGGCAATAGAAATTTTTTGAGGATCTATATATGGCTTAGTGCCATGCACAATCATGGAGAATTTTTTCCTCTGGTAATTTTTGATGTTTTTGTTGCCGCTCAGAGAGGCAGAAAGTAAAACATTCATTCATTACCATCCAATTGGCTGCAAAACTGATTCTAAAAATGCTGATGCAGCCTCCTTTGAGTTACAGAGGTTAACCAAATTCTTAAAATATTAGAAAGTTATTAGAATGAAATTTCTGTAAAATGATATAGGATGTGTCCAAGCAAAAGTTATGAGAATGACTAAATTGAAGGAATCATGCTATATAAAAACAGTAAAAATAATTACCAATTCATATAAGTAAACTATTGTTAAAGACAAAAGTTCTGATTAAATTTCTTTGATAATTAGTATGTCCACCACCAACATAAATAACACAGTGGTTTCATTTTCCTGTGCAACCTGGCTACATGTTTAAGAAAACCTGTAGAAACATGCCCCTTACATAGAAAATTCTGCAGATTAGTGAATCGTTAGAAAATACAGGGGGTGTGGCAACCCTTAATATTTGGCTTTAAATAGGTTTTCATAATTTCAAGAAGCCTTTGTGCATTAGAGGAACAAATCATGTGACTATGGTGCTTGAACGTGCTTCAGTTCCAGTTGCAAAAATCATCAAGGGTGATTGGTGGTACTTGTGAAGAAATATTATTTCGAATAAATGATACAATCTGGTTTTCTACCTCAATTTTTGTCATCACTTTAGAAACGTCCTCTGCCAACTAAAGAGAGCATAAGATTAGAAAAAATTGAGTCCTTTCATCCCAAAATAAAGAGATTACCTTAAAATACACACGTTTATTTAGGCACAAAAGTTGTAAGCATTGAAAATGGAGAATTTAATAATATAAGTGAATTATAATGGAAAAACTACCTTCAAAATTAATAAATTTAATAAAGAATGAAATATTCTGCATTCACAATTTCTTAAAGAAAATGCTAAAATGATCAAGTACCTTTTAGCAAATATTAAATATTTTCTCAAAAAGAGATGCTGAGTTTCAGATGACACCATTAAAAAAGTAGAAAAAAATGAAATTATGTAATTCTAATGTACTCGATAAAAAGCAAAATGATTCTAATTCGAGCTCTGAGTTTCAATTCTCTATGGGGAAACTAATGGCATACATAGTAAGTGGTACTGCAAAATATTTTGAAGGAATTGCCACATACTTTGATAATTCTGACACCCATAGTCAACTCCAATTAGTCCAGCTAGATGAAAATGGTGAGTCAATTATTCATAATATGCTGAGTCTATATCAAATTAAAAGTAATCTCTTAATGAAAAGGAAATGTTTACAGATGCAGTAATGACTCTACCTTATTTTTATCATACTTTGATTTAGATTACTTCTCAATCAAATGAAACTGATTCTAAGAACAATTAAAATCAGTTGCATTTTTTAGGACATGAGGTAAAATCACTTTCATTTGGTAATATATTAATCACAAAGGTAATTTATTCAATACAATTACATGCATTCATTAAAATTTTAATCAGATTGAGAAAGCGAAAAATGCCCTGAATGTTAAGGTTAAATTAGTTATTTATCTAGTTAGTTAGAAAGAGTTACTTACCAACTTATCCAATTGTTTGTACACCACACCAAAGTAAGGTATGCCGTTCGTACTGCGGAAGAAAAATTTTTTTGCATTTACACATTGAAATTTTCATTTTGATCATTACCACATGAGATGGCTAGGGACCGTGAAATTTCGCGAATGGGTTTTTTCACGATTTTTTTTAAAGAGTATAATTGTGGTAATTTTGACGTTCAAAGACATTATAAGTTAAAATTTGCCAATTTAACGCTAGCGAACTTCACCGAAATTTCAAGAATAGCTTTTTTTTCACGAAATTTAGCGTTATTTGGCTGTTAGTGCGATATTTTGCACGACATTAAAAGATTTTAAACCTTTCCTACGATATTTTGCGAAAAAAAACATGAAATGCTTTAAGTTTTATTTTGATGTGTATATAAAGACGCGTAATGAAAGACGTAATTTTAGGACTTTTATAAGACGATATTTAGCGGTATTTGGCTGTTAGTGCGATATTTTGCTCAAAATTTCACATTTTTTTAAACCTATCGTACGATATTTTGCAAAAAAACATGAAATGCTATAAATTTTATTTTGATATGTATATAAAGACGCGTATAATGAAATACGTCCCATATGGTGAAAAATGTTTGCAAACTCATGGTGTGAAATAAATACATAGTAATTATTATTTACGTGACCATGCCGCTATCATCTGTCTGATGATGCGCGTGACCATGATACCTGCATATGTCTCCCTAGATCGCATTTATGGTGGTGGGGTCGAGGCGCATCGTTTTCGTCGCGTGCCGAAATGGCTTGCATAGTATTTATCCCGAAAGATTCTTCAGAAAAGTTGCCATTAAAGTAATTGCGCTTGTGAAAGATGATTTCAGTAAGTCTGCTCATAGCATTAATGCGACCAATAACTACGCTGGACACGATTATCTTAAATGTCTTCGCGGTTGAGCGAAAAGACTTTGTCAAATTGACATAATCATTTCATTCATAGAGCGCTCCACCTTAGCTGTGACTGATGGGTTGCAATTACTCCTCGGGTAGACAAAAAGAGTTATTTAAGGATTAACTATCGAATTCACTGACTGATGTTGAGTATATGTTGCCGACTTTATGATATGACTCCGGCGCCACGGCATTCCCGCCGCAGCAAACGTATTCGGTGCCAGTGGTGGAGGATCGGTGGCTGGAGAATCGACGGAATCGCGGGGCGATAAAAGTACGAGATAGGGACACACTAATATTTCCGTATGATGCGGCGCATTATTTTTCCGGAAAGGAATATTAGAAAAATTACCTAAGTCAAGCCGGTATTGTCATTTGGAATAAGTCGCGGCGGGGAGGTACCTACAAAAGACAAGCCTAGGCAGACATATATTTCCGATTCTCAGTATCTCTGGATAAACTAGTGTCACCAAACGTTTATAGTTCGATCAGAGCTACTGTTGGTCAGAAAAAGTATCTCTGTAAACCAGCATACCGAAAATTGTCAGTGTGGCCGTTGAGCCACCTTTGTTATGGCCTGTCCCAGCCAGCACACGGTAACATGTTTACGTAAAATCCTCGTAAACTTAATGTGCGTGTGTATACGTAAACTAAATCTCCGCGTATTATTTCATGTTTACGTAAATTCTAAGCAATCATTTTATGAGAATGAACGTAAACGTAAATGCTTAATGCTTATGTAAGCATCTCGTAAACGGTTTTTAAACCGCACACGTAAACAAATTTACGTGATTCTTACGAGTGTGGGCCATTAAGAAATTAGTAAATTTACAGCATTATGTCATAGATTATACTCTGCGCGTATGTTTAATGAAAATATTTGGCTCATAAAGTTAACATGTAGATACATGAAGTAGTTTCAAGTATCTTTTTCATTAAATGTGGAGTACATATGTTTCAAGCTGATCACCGATATGAGATAGCAGTTTGATATTTGTTCCAAAATCCACCCCTGAGCTCCCTTGAAATAAGTAGGTAATCACTGCAAATATTAGTAATTAATCATCATTCACAAGTAGTTAATTGGTGCTCACCAGTAATCATAACCATTGGTGAAGAGAAATTAATTTTTAATCTTCAAGGATTTTTCTAAGGGGTGTTGTCACTCCAGCACAATTAACGAAGAATTCATGTGTTCGACAATTTAGGAAAGCAAATTCGATCGTAAATCATTACTACAGTTCCTTCGATAGTCTTAACTTATAGTTGTGTAATGAATTATAGTTATAATCAACTATTGAAACTTTACTTCGCATTCATGAACCGGCGCAAGTTCATGCATGAACCGCGTCACAACAACTAGCAATCTGACAACACTCACATCAACGCAGCAGTTAGCCTGGTGGTAGCGTGCCGAGGTATGAAACGAACGACACGGGTTCGGTTCCCTGAGCCACCTAGGGGCGAAAGCGATGCTAGTGATGTATATGTAATTTTATTTTTTTACCTTTTTTATTCGTGAAAATTTTTAAACGTGGTACACTGGATTTAATTGCACATTTAATACGTAGTGAGGGAATATATATGGCAAACAAAGTATTTGATGCGTATGCATTATGGCGGACGTTCTGGTAAACCGTTTCTGTGTTGCTTACTCCACGATGAGGACATGTGGCCGCTATTTTTACGAGATGCATCTTAGAAGTTTACGTGAGAAACTTGTAAACAAATAAACAGTTTACGACATATTTACGTAAATTTCAAATAAATTGAAGGTAAAATGTTTATTTGTGCTGGCTGGGGTATTTGGCGTATATCTATGTGTATTTTGTTAACTATCAATGTAGATTAGATATAGAATAAGTAAGATATATCAATTTATTTCATAATACAATTCTTTGTTTGTTTAAAATTGAGAAATACGTGAACATTTTTTCCACTGGCGGAGGATGAAATTTGCGATTTTTGCACCGCTGGGACTATTATTTTTACACCGCTTTCCCTCGAGTTTATTTACCACTTTTCAGGGTCCCTAGTGATGGTATATAAGACACTCCTTTTTTCCAAAATTACGGCTAAAATTTTTTATTACATGCTGAATGTTAAGGTCGTAATTGCTTTTATTGCATCTCTATACTATAACTGGCATTGGAATATACCTATATTGTTCTGCTTGCTTCTGCAATATCGAAGTAGTGAGTGAGATATTGAGTGACCTTGATGAGAACGTATATATAGTGTTGCAAAATCAGGTATATTTGTTTAAAAAATTTTTATCTCATAAATATACCCTGACATGGGGCTGTGTCTTATATGTCAGCTGCATCTAATATGATAGCAAATACGGTATGTGGTGGTATATGCGGGGTCATGAAAACTCTTATGATGCCCTTCTATCTTAAAAAAATAATTTAATAATTATTGAATTTCATTATTGAAAAAAAGTTAGTGTTCCATCCGAATGTTGATTTTTGAAAGGTGAGGGTAGTGCTCATCCTGTACTAAGCCACTGGAATGTGAAAATCACACATTCAGGGAAGGGGGAACAGTTCCTTTCCCTGAGCCTCCAGTGATTTCTACGAAGTTCTGACACTCAGAAAATCTAAATCTTTTAGGTGGCAGTGTCCTCATAGACTTCTGCCTGGGATTTAAACCTGGGACCCTTCAGTTGGTAGCTCAGCACTCTCCCCACTAGACCACCACTAGAAATACCAAAATATAATTATAGTACTAAGAAATAAATAAGGTACATATTTATAAAGCATGCCTGTTTTATCATTCACAAAAAAGATAGCTTGTTTACGGCATTGTATAATTGGGCTCAGAGAATGTTACAGGGGATTATATTGGAAAGGAGGGCTGAAAAAAAGAGGAAAAACAGCATTAAATAATATATTGATGCCCTCTCATCAATATGACTCATTGTAAATTTTACTCTAATGTCACAATAAAAAAATGAAATTTTACTCAGAGTTAATATGGCCCATAATAGTAAACGTTTCCATTTTGGGATGATAAATATTGCTTAGCATAGAGGAAAAGGGGCACTGAATCATTTGATTTACTCATAGGCTTATAATAATAAGTATTTCATACCTTTCAAACATTGAAGCATAATAGTCAATTCCTTTTTGCAGATCAACAAGTATATGGGTGATCAAGTTGACTAAACATTCTAAAGCTGAGGTGGATGATTGTGTTCTGTTTCTAATTTCATCATACCTGTGAGAAAATAGAGGCCAAAACAAAGACATTGAATATAATCTTTATTTCCAATGGTAATATGTGCATAAACATATAATCTGTGTACAACCATTATATTATACCTCATTGAATAAAAATATAAGAGAACAATATCAAACTATAGTTATAACTATATACATGTTACTATATAAAGTACCTAATACCTTTTTCCAGCACAAAACATCCTAATTACTCATTTTTGACTTCAATTGATGGCTTACTGCATTCATTGTAATAACTGGAAGTATATTTTTTTTATTTAAATGAGTTTTACTTTGTGTCTTTTTATTACTAGGTATTTTTTTATGCTCATTATTATATTTATTAATTATATACTCTCACTGTTATGCATTAGCCCACTCTTGATACCACACATGAAGACAGCTGAAAAGGCATGAGCTTAAAGGAATGCTTGTATAGTTTTCTTATAATAAATGCCTTTTCGTAATAATCCATAAACATGCATGTGAATATTAACCTTGGAACCATTATAACCCACAATGATTTCCAAAATGCATTTGCTCGAATTTAAGATGATTTTTTTCTTTTTCCAAACTTAAGGAGAACAGGGGGTTTTTTTCACGAACATAAGCAAAATCCTTCACTTCCATTTGATTGCATTATCTAGATACTTACATTTACCAGCATACATAGCTGCTGTAGTTAAAGTTCCACCAAAATTATCTTAGCCCACAAAATGTTTACATGGCTAGTTACAATTTACCTGAATTGGATTATAAAATACATCAACACCTTCGCAGTATTGACTGCAGCAATGTTGGCATATAGGGTCCAAAGAAGGATTCAGAGAATCAGGCCCATCTTTATTCATGCAAATATTCTGTTGTGGTCACATACATTTTTGATAAATATTATTAAAGTGCTGCTCATTAATCAAATTCACAGGTAAATAAGACTTCTTCTTTGTGGTCAAGAGTCAATATCCAAGTGTACCACAAACCTTTTTTCTCTTTTGTTAATGAATGAGGGAATTGATATTTTTGAATGGTTATCAATTCAAGTTTCAATGACTAAGAGCAGCAGAGCATTTTTTATTTGCCTGACACTTAAAAAAAGTGATATTCAACTTACCACTCTACTGTTCCTTTCCTAAGTGAACCAATGACTTCTCCTCTTATTTCCTTGTTGAAAGGACAAACCTTCCAAAAGGCCTTCATGGAAGACATGAAGCCCAAACATCTGCAAGGGAGTGAAGTACACATACAACCATCAATTTTTTCATATGTTTAACTCAAAGAAAGAAAAATAATGAAATGCTAACATGCCAAGAATAAAATATTTATGAACAATTATGTAGAAATAAAAGATTTTTTGCTAGCTGTTGATGTGGTATAGTTTATATTCATAGTTCCATGAACCATTAGATGAAAATATATTCACATCTGCAGTTGTGACATGTAAAATCTTTGTAATGAGGATTTAAATTTACCTGAGCAGGGCATCCAATCGGCAGAGAGCCAGCCGATCTTTTGGGTTGAAGATTTGTCTATGACGTCTAACTAGTTTCAGTCCAAAGTCAATAAAGGCATTGAAGGATTCGGCCAAGCATTCCTCCTGTGCAAAAAAATTGAACACTAATGCTAGTAAAAATTATCAGTTTAATGTCCTTTTTGAAGATTGGTTATCAATACTTTATGAAATTTCAGTTTACTAGCTCTAATCAATCTGTGCAATTTGGATGAATAAGTTTTGTTTTGCTTCTTTAAAAAAAATGAGTTTCCTTAAGAGTTGAGCCATATGTCAACCAAAAATGTTCAATGAGCCAAACTCATTAGCATAATGTAACTAGTTCCAAATATGGCTCATTATTCAAGATGATATCAGTTAAAATCGCTATTTAGATGCAAGTGGTAATGTAGCTTGGTACAGTACTTATTTTTTGAGAAAATGTATAGTCAACAAGAATTAGGAGAGACAGTTCTAATCAGTGCTGGACCAGGAATAACTTCTCTAGGATAATGTTAATACAAGCAGTCTAGAAGAGAATTTTGAAAGACGGGCTTAATCTCAGATGATTAACAGGATGAGCAAGATAATGAGTGGTTTATTAATAGGAAAATGCTATGTCCAGTCTCTTCAAAAAGAGATAATGGTTGTGGTATTATGAAAGTATCGTCCACACATTTTATTTTTACTGCCATCACAATCGTTTGTCTGGGATAAAAGTAATAAAACATTTTCTGTTCACAAAAGACATTAAAAATACTTAATTTACCATATTAAGTATTTAGTAATAGAGAGCTAACATGAGAAATACATTAGGATAAAATACTAAATGGATATGAACATTCCCATTACTCAACAACCAACTCATAACGTACTGTCATATTAAAAAAGAGTTCTGCGTTATTGTCACTGGAAATGATAGCAATTTGATTGGCTGGAAAAATTTCGGGAGAGAGGAATTCATAGTTGATTCAAATGTGCCATCATCGGCGCGTTTCCCTCGACACGTCCACGCAAATCGGAAACCAGTGTGAGGAGGAACAGAGAATATCAGCTTCGACATGAATCTCCGTGTCAACTGAACTCACCTCTTCCCTAGAGAGGGGCTCCGTGTTTCCCCATTTCATTTCCAGCTGTTGAAGTGCTTTTAGCGCCAACCGGAGGTCGATGGAGTCCCTGTGTACCTCCGAGTTGGTGGTCCCCCGCCTCCGGCTCCCGCCCGCCCCTGCCCCACGCCCCCTTCTCCTCACTCCTGCCCCTCCCGCGCCCCCCCGGCGACTCCCCCCCCGGCGAGGCCTCGGTTTGGGGCTCCTCCTGAAACAAACATGAGCATTGGCACTAAGCAAAGACGAGCCTCGTGGTAACTCACGTTTCGGTCTTCAGAGGCTTCGACCCCTTTTCACTCCGTTAGCACAACTCGATCGCAAGGTCTCATGGGAAGAAAGATCGGGGATATTCAGCGTACCGTGCACACGAGGGATGGTCGAAAGGAGTTGTGAGAACGCGCGCGGTCAAATCTTGCCCACGAGCGCAATCCAGATCACTGGGGAAGGGAGCTCTCCCCTTCTCGTTCGCTTGGCTTATCTGTCAGCCGCTTTGAAGTCGAATTCGACGGAAAGCATTACCCTGCATCCCAT
The DNA here is from genome assembly GCA_933228895.1 of Platycnemis pennipes. Classification (NCBI taxonomy): domain Eukaryota; kingdom Metazoa; phylum Arthropoda; class Insecta; order Odonata; family Platycnemididae; genus Platycnemis; species Platycnemis pennipes. Next base: position 123,955,873 of record OW121848.1, read on the forward strand.
AAAGGAACCCATATCTGCTGCAGTTGACAAGTTGTTTGCTCGGGTATATGGAAAATACAGAAAATTATCAGTTCTTATGAGAGCGAGCCCGGAAATACACGCTCTCAAAGCCCTCAGAGTAGAGCAGAGTTTCGCGATCTCGGATTATCTTCACATGTCGTTACCAAAAGACCTGCGCAGCCTTCAGGGGCCTTATTACGTAACGCTGATACTCCAATTTTTCACCCCCTCCCCAAATAACTGTCGTAGCAGCATTCTCTAAGATGTCAGTAAAATAACGTAACACATCCATTAATTAAATCCTCCCCTTTTATGGTTGAAAAAATAGACATTGTTGAAAAATACTTTATATAAAACTCTGTCCATGTTCACGTGAAAAGTACTTTAGAACAGTAAAAGGTTGAAAAATACTTTATTTATTTCCGAATTCTATTATTTATTCACTAATTATTATGCATCACCATTCTGTTTTGAAAAAGGAATGAATCGATGATGCATCTTTCGCCAAACGTAACGGAAGGCTGAGCGATAGTCCATAGTGCGTCGTAGCAGTTGGCCCGATCCATCCTCCCGTTAGCGTCACTTAATTTACTGATGGCCCCTCAAGATGACAACTGGATTCTTCTACAAGGCTTTTTCATCTTCCTTAACACATTTAATTTTCCTTATTCAGCGTTGATTCCCCTTACGGAGATGCTTTTAAAGGCGGGGATTTCTTAATTATTTAGGTGTGTATTTCTTTGGTTAATTATGTTCGTGTATGAAACATTGGACGAAAGTTCATTCAAGTAGTCATACTTGAAATGCTCTAAATAATTTCTAGAAAAATTGTGGCCGAAAACCTTTAAATCGGACTGCGATCATAACATTGAAAATTATTCAAAGCTAACACTGTCAACGCGAGCCCGAAAGGCGAATAGAAAAAAAGAAAGTTAAATGGTAGAAATTTCAAAACCGCTTCCTCATTGAGATAGCGCCAGGTTGCGACTGTGGTAGAAGAATTCAGGCGAAAAGTCTTCAGCAAAAAGAGTGGATATGGTGTTCACCTTTAGTCTCCGGGATGCAAAGATAACTTCTTAGAGACTTAAGTCTTGAAAGCTACACGTCAAATGGGAGAGACCAGTGAAAAATTTCTTCGTCTTCAAGATAGAATTTTCGACTAAGGTGCAGACCGCTACCCTCACACTTATATTGTATCGCCGTTCCATTCTTCCGTTAGGGGAAACGAATCATGAATGGCATTCAATGAGACCGAAAGGACCTGATATACGAAGAGCAAGTAAAAATAAAGAAAGAAGAGATACAAAAATTTGCCATTTTGGAGATTCTGGTAAAAAAGAAAAATGTTAAGGCACTGCTCAAATAGATGATTGTACAGCCATTTTAACTGATACTAAAAAGGCATATTTGATGGACAGAAATTGCATAGATATTTGTGAAAGAAAGTCCAGGAACAAATATGAGTGACTGAACTGAAAAAGTTAGTAGGAAAGAAATAATTTAATCCTTGTTTTTTTATTCTCCACCAATCCAATTCGGATGGAATTGGATTGGTGGTGAATGAATGTAGAATTATTACGGAGAATTAATTCCAACGTAAATGGTAGGCATCTAATTTTGGAATATAAATTTATATTTCACCTTGTGATCCTACGAATAGAAACTGAAGTCAATTCAAGCGCTGGAATAAGCATTTTATGCATATTTTCAGCGTTGATATATTGTATTTACGGTTTGAAAACACTCCAAACTTCACGTAATAACTGTTGAAAACTAATTGTGAAGTAGTAAGGGATTATCTCAGAAAGGAAAGATTGGCCTTCAAACCTTTAAAGTAAAATTACTTAAGGCTGCGTGAAAGCTAATGATGATGAATGGACAAAGGAATGCGCCCGTGAGATGAGGCATGCCTGAACAGCTAAGAGCATAATCTAGGGAAATAGAGGGGTCTCATTAGTCTAGGCGACGGCAGAACCGCAGCGCAAGTCCTACAGACACTTTCGGTCCACCCTGGGCGTTCTCTCCACTCTTGCCTCAGCTTCCACTAATGCCTATCGGGCAGCCAAACGGGTCCATCCCTAAGCTCCAAGAGGCACCCATAGACACATGATGAAGGCATTAGTGTTGGGACTCTGGAACCAAGGATTAAAGGCTTGAGAGGTTTTCTTTGCCATTTTTTTCAACGCGTGGTGGCTAGTTGTAGTCGTTCGAGGGAGGCGATCGAGAGCTAAGGTAATTTGCACCATTTTAGGCCAGGCGGATTATTGGGTGGAGATAGGATTCATCAGGTAACGGAGGAACGGTGGAGAGGAACCCGGAGTCGGCATTAGCCTACTCACAACTAAAGGCGCCAAGGGGTCGACAGTTTTCTGTCCCATTCGACGGACGGAGCAACAAACTCAAAAGTGCTCTCCACACAGCACTCGAGAGGGGAACGGTATATCAATGAAAAAGGTCACCCCCATCGATTCAGGACAGCCTCGAACTCGACCGCCCAATGTTCGAGACTCGAACTCCGGCAGTCGAGTGGAAGGTCAGCACATTAGCCACCACACCAGCCGAGTTGTCACCAAGGAGGGTAGAATGTACTAGAGGAGGTAAGGTGGCTGAATTCAGAAGGCAGCGTTCATATGACACATGGTTTTGCTATTCGCAATACTCGTATGGATGAAGTTGTTTTCGCAGGCGGTAAAACTTACAGTAGTAAGATGAATAGTTGAATAAATTTTAAAAATTCGTCAAATAAAGTGACCAAACAAGCAAACAAGCGCCTAATATGTAGTTATAGTAGACTGAATTCGAACCAGTTTTAACAGTGATAATTATCTCCCAGGGGAATGAAATGCATTAATGCGTCTCTTATATTGGCTTAGGAAGGTTAACTACAGTCGCTGCGATTAAATTTTGGCTCAGTGACATTGTTATTTATTATAATGAAGTATTCTTATCGACCACTTTATTTATGTAGTAATGGAAAAGTTATATGGAGTTGTTTGGTCGTTTTTGATGAACACCAATTTTCGCCAACGTTTCGCCTCTTTATTGCGGCTTCTTCATTGCGGATATTTAGTGCACAATGTAAGTTTTTACACTGTCATTAATTTTTTACAGACTTAGATCAGAACAGAAAGAGAGAAAAAAAAGTTTACAGAGCAATCTTGTTACATACCTTTGGTGAAAATTTTTTTTAAACAACAACAATGTTAAGCTTCTTGGATAAATAAATTAATCACAAACTTTTGTATATAAAAACCGAAACAACCAAAATTTAAAATTATTACATAAACAATTTTTATTTGTATATATATTTTTTTAAAATAACAAAAGTGAATATTGAATGAATATTAATTTACACGTTAATGGTATTGTTGAGTAAGATATATTTATCTTGTTGATATAATGTTATGTGAAAATTGGTGTTCATCAAAAACTTTGATCAAAAACGACCGAGCAACTCCATATAACTTTTCCATTACTACATTCGGTAGATGTGAGCTTAAGGGTCACGAACTTCGAATATTTATCCTGAAAAAACGGTGTTTATTGGCGCTTTCATTCTAACTGCGTTATGTAGAGGAAGGATGAAGATTTGTGACGACATGACTTACATTGCTCTAATGCCATTATTTCATGAAATATAACACTCCGAAAATCACCATTTCCCATTCGCGTCTAGCATTCTAGTGCCTCCTACTCCAGCGCGTTCTGACCTTGGTCGTCACCCTTGGGTCAAACCCAAACTAGAGGGCGACGTGGCACATCACGCCCTCTCCGATGCTTTGCCCGAACCGAAGAGAGTCCCCCGACACTTGCCTTCCGGAGGCCATTCCCGGAGGCCCGTGCTGCTGGTTGTGCGCGTGGAGCGTGTTCGCGCCGCCTCCCCTCGTCACGCTGTTGTGCGGCAGTTTCCTGGCCGGCCTCTCCTGCAGGGATGAGTGTGGCGGCGCTCGGCGCACGGGCGTGGACGCTGGGGCCATGGATAGCCTGGAAAGGGCGAGCCATCGGCCGGCCGTCGCCTGCAGCTCCGACACGTCCCCCTGGATGGCGTGCTGGTGCAGGATGGCCTGGGCGACGGGCGGCAGCTCGCCTCCCCACTCGCACGGTGGTCCCTGGAATTGGAGTGAACGGGATTAGAGCGGGGACCCACCCTCGGGAAATGAGTTATCGCGGAGGTGAACTTCTGGTTGGTTATTTAGGGGAGGCGACCGACAGCTTAGGTCATTTGCGCCATATAGGATAGGTGGATAATGGGTAATGGTAGGAGTTTTCAGGGGACGGAGGAAGGGTGGAGAGAAACCCGACGTCGGCATGAGCCTACTCTTAACGAAAGGCGCCAAGGGGACCACGGCTTAACGCCCCATCCGACGGACGGAGTACTGAACTTTAAATGCCCTCCACTAGGCACTCGAGTGGGGGTTTTCCACTGAAAATCCGCCACTGCCAGGAATCGAACCCGGGCCCTCGGGATGGGAGGCCAGTACTCTAGCCATCGCTCCAACCCGATCCCCGGTTAACTTCATTCGCTTTATTTCACTCAATTACACACCACTCGTACAAACAGAATGCACGCATTTGCTGCTAAAGAAAGATTCGAGGCGAACGCCTTTTTTGGAATGAAAATTGTGGTTGACAAAAGCACTTTTTTTTTCGAAAACTGACGACGAATAACAAATTTTAGGTCAACAGCGATGCATAGGGCAACATTTTTTTTGGCCGGAAATGTTAGGATAAAACCTTTCAGATTTCTCAAATTTCAGATTTGACCTGGGAGAAGAGTCAACCCAGTTCTATTTTGGCGTCAAACTGAAATTAAAAGTCTCCTCACCTTTAAGCACGGCAGATATTTAATTGGAATTCTCGCATAGATGCCCCGGAGATGCATTCGAAGTTCAGTAATGCGTCCGTCGAATGGGACGTAAAGCTGTGGACACCATGGCACCTGTTGTAAAAAGCAAGCTACTGCTGACGCCGGGGTTGATCTACAACGTCCTTTTTCCCCGATTTAAGGTGTCTTAAATGCGGTACAGACTTAAAATCACCGAAGATTAGAATAAAAAAGTAAAACTAAATTGCGTTAAATTGAATACTTTTTACTTAATCAGATCGATTTAAGCCTTCTAAAATTCCTCTAGTTGGCCCTGCAATAGCTCGCATGACCAAGTATTTAGAGAAATATAGAGTAGTTGTTCTTTTAGCAACTTTAGGACCACTTACCCTAATACATTGCTAGTAGAACGAAATAGATTACTAATATCATATTAAACTTGACTTTTAGATGCTATTTGAGAATTTAACACTAAACGTAATGTATATTCTATAATATATGACGTCCCAATGTAAATGTTTACCATCCAATAAATGGAGAATAGATATGGGAAATTTATTGGTCGAAATTCTAAAAAATATATTCACATTTTAAAAAATCACATCACATTTATTGAATTCACCAATCAGCCTATCTAACCTCTTTCAACCTCTCATTTTCCTTCACTACTTATTTTTTCAAAACGATGGTCTTTCAAAGAAAACTATTGAGTAATTTTCCTTACAAATGGTGTTTATAGCGAAAATATTACACATGTACTTTCCACATTAGCGCACGAAGAAAGTGTATTAGAAAAACATAAGGCGAATGAAAGCGGAACTTTTTGTTCCAATTTCATTTAATGAGGGAGTCCGAGGATGTGCATGCAACGTTGATGACATGGGTAGTTTAAGTAATTCAACTTTTATCAGTTTTAAATGTATTGGCCAATCTTGAAAGGTCGTATTTTTCATCCATAATGAATAGAGAACAATTCTTGTGGGCGTGGGGTTTATGCAAATCCGTTTCCACGATAATAACAGTTTGCGAACAAACTAGTCTGAGAAGTAATAGAATCAGAACTTGAAATTTTTTCTTGTCAACGGATCAATTATGGCGGAGTTGAGACTCACGCCGAACGTCTGACGTCAAACATCAAACGTCGTACAGCGAAAAATCTTTAATTTAATAACATTTTTGTTTGGGAAATTTCTTGTCGCTAAAATGCGCGCAACGCAGTTTACAACCATAATTTAAGGTAATCTCGATGAACTTTCCTGTTCACAGGATCAAAGGGACTCCGAGGGACCCAACTTCAAGTCGATCAACGCATTTCAGCCATTACTTAAGTTAAGCTTTGTTAACTAAAGACAACAGTCTAAGCATCAGTCGATTGAATTTAAAAAAAAACTCCACCACATTGATGATTCTGCAAAAGGCTAAACATTATTCACGAAAATACAAAATAAAAGGTACATGGTTGCAATCTTTTTTACGCATGACAATCCAGGAGAAAATTAAGCCAAAGTGGCAATGATTTTTGGGAATTTCACTTTTCCATGAAGACCTAAAAAATACATACTAAAGGAGGAAATGGGAAAGAAAATGGGACCAGGGAAATGTAATTAATTTTTAATAACGTGAACACTTTGAAAAGCGGATAAGTAACGAATGGAACTCATGCTAACTTCTTAATTTTAATTTATCTTTCAATAAGGGTTTTCCAGTTGGAATATGAAGGCAACTTTTATTTTTAAGAACCGCCGCTCATATTTCATACTTGCCCTGTGTATGCGTAGCTGATGCGACAGCAGAAGGTGCGTGAGAGTGGCCTGTCGCCGAGACTGCGCCCAATGGTCATCCTCCTCCTCGGACGTGCCCCGGTCCTCGCGCGTGGACAGCCAAAGGCGGAGCCGTATTCGGCCCTGGACGGATGAGCGGCACGTCCTCGCCTCCAGCTCGTACCAGCGCTCCAGTCCCGTCGACGGGATGTCCTGCGAAGCAGAGGGGACATATACGAATATAGGGAAGACCGAAGGTCGAACACTTGTGTTTTTCAGTGCTTCATTTGGTGGATTTGGTTCCTGTCAAACTCTCTCGGTCTTACTCTGCGCAGCGATTGAATGTCAACGAGAGTAACTTAATTTTTGTGCATGTGAAAGCATAAGATTTGAGCGCTGGAATCTAAATTTCTAGGCTCGTTTAAATGGCGAAGGGATGAAGAGACCGCTCTCTCGGTCGAAGGGATCCTCGAGAAAGATTCGATGGAAACATTTACCATGATGCTTCCGAAAACTTGGCTTTTATTGGTGTGGGTATTAGTTTGGAGTGTATGTAGATGAAGGCTTTGGATGGACTCAGACTGAGTAGCTTACCGACTATTAGTTTTAGGATGAGGGGAATAGTAGAATTCTCATGAAACAGATGGAGAAATTTTGACTTTTACTCTGGCATTATATTATTTATCTCGAGTTTCAATAGATAATAAACGGTAAGTAGGGCGCAGATGATAGTCCAGTCAGTAGAATGTGAGGTTGAATTTGAAGAAAGTATAAAAATAGGGTGAAAGAAATAACGTGAAGACACAAACAAAATAATGCCGAAAACACTGAAAATAAAAATCTGCTGGGTTGTAGTGATGATCAAATAATGCTTTTTGGGGCAGAAACCTGGGCGTTAAGGAAGAATGGAGAAGAACATAGGACGGATTCAAATGAGAATGCTGCGATTGGCTATGGGCATATCAAGGAGGAAACATGTGAAACATGGTGGCGTAAGAAGAAGAGCCGAAGAAGAGTGCAATGGAAAGCAGTATGAGTGGAAAGAGTGTAAAGAGCGGTGTAATGGAAAAGGCAAAGCTAAGATGGCAAGGATATGGGGTGAGAAGGGAAGAAGAGCAACCCTTCTGGAGATCTGGAAAGCGCAGGTAAAGGGGATGAGGAACAGAGGAAGGCTGCGTATCAGTTAAGGGGTGGAGTAGGAGCAGTGTCGAGGAGCGAGAGGGAATAATGCAACGATAAAGCTAAAGAAGAATTGTAAACGGTGCCAGCTCCTGACGCAAAGGAACATGTCGAACAAGAAGAAGAAGGTATATAGGGCGCAGAAAATTTAGCAAGTCGATATTATGATCGCGGTTTAGCAGATCAATATGCCTGCGTGCTCCTCCGGTTTTCCCTCATCATTTTATTGTGCTTTCACCCCAATCGCTATGGTAGCTTGATTTCTTACTCATTCGGCCAAATATCAACAGATTATTTGAAATTTGGAACCTTATGAAAGCATTCATGAAGAGGGACAGTAAATAAATAAATATGACGGCAGTAATTTTTCATGGTTAACCTTTTCCTAAATTTTGCCCCTCTAGAGAGTAATATCATGCTCAAGAACCTGCCTGCAAGGTTAACTTGAACTCCGAAGCATAAAGCAGGCTGCAATTAAAGCATATGGATAGATCACTCACTTCTGGGTTGAAAAATTGGATGACTCGGAGGGCTACGGTCATTTCTGTCAGCAAATGAAGAACTTACGATACAATAGGAAATCATATAACCTTAGAATAGTATAAAAAAGATTAATAAAGGAACGACGCAAGGAGTTGTTATTGATCCAATACCAGAAAGTCAGTGATAAACCGGCTTTGAGTATCAATAATACTATTGGGGAAGATGGATGAGGGATAAGGTTGTGTGGATCCACTAGGTTGATCGCAGCTAAAGTAACTCAGTCCTAGTTGTGTCCTCAAGTCAGGCGCAGCGTCGGAAACTGTCCCAAACTCATCGCAGAAGCGAATATAGCACGCATAAACGCTAAATTCTACCAGGTCACATTTGTGGAAAAGTCAATTCTTGCGGTCCGTTTGAAATTTTACATAATTTATTAAAATAAGTGAATAAAAATTTTCAGCCGTATGAGTCATAAATTAGGCAATGGGTATAATTTATCAACGAAATAAAGCGGCAAATGTGAATATTTTTTGTGTCACGGTGATTACAATTCAATTTCTACAGGTTTTAATTGAGAATTATTATAAATGGGCTCAATCAATAAAAAATAAATTAAATTACGCGAATAGCGTTATAATTTGAATTCAGTAACATAAATATTTTATAATTTTAACAGAACATATATAACAGCACCGCAACTGCTAAAAAAACATTGTCACGAGATCAGAAAAATAAACTTTCGCCATTGCAGATGCTTCAATGCGAGTCTCGTTTCCATTATGATGTTTCTCTAATCCGAGCACTTGGCGTACAAAAACTGGCTTTGAAACAAATAAAAACTTTTCGTTTCGTTTTGAAAAAAATAATAAGTAAAAGTTTTTCAACAAATTCTTTCTTCTAAAAAAATTCTCCTCGTTGTCAAGGAGAGCTGACGCAGGTTATGGTACGCCTTCCTTTAGGAAGTTATCCTTACGGAGATGGTGACCCGTGGATGATCCTTAAAGGCTATTGCAAAAACCACCATTTTTGGGGGTGTTGACCGTCCCGGCCGCAAGGAAGGGAAGGGTGGGAATGACCGCGGCGTCGTCGGCATTATGACGATCTTAACGAAGGGGAGCAAAGGGGTCACTGAAGCTTAGCGCCCCTTCCGAAGGAAAGGGACGAGGCGTACCCCTAAGAGCTCGTCGCAAAACACTCCAGAAAACCGCGGTTTGCCTCAGTTTGAATAATTAACCACCCTGTAGGGTCCTGCAGACCCTAGATTAAGCGTCCTTACCCCTGGCCTGTAAACCACTCATCCCTTCCATTACGGAAATTAATTATTGAATCAAGCGGAAGTATTCCTATCATTGATAAGTTTCCCCAATTTTAACAGGAAAAGGGAAGCGATATTCCTGTATATTTACCCAAAGAAAAATTATGAAGGATTTATCATATTCAGAGAAGATTCATGGCATAAAATTATTCATAGTTGTACGTATTGAAAATGGATTACTGCAATCAGTTAATGATGATTATTTCTGGGTTACAAAAACTGGTGCTCTAAGGGCAACAAACTACGCGGTCCTTGAACAAATTCTCAGAAATGTTATTAGTTTAAAATTCTAATGAACCGTTAAAAAACACATATTTTTAAGGACACAGTTGAACTCTGAATTTCATTAAATATAGCAGAATATAAATCATATGAAGAAATAAATAACAATAAATAGGAAATGAAGGATTTATGTAATTTATAATGTTCTGTAGGGCACGCAGTAATTTTTAGGGATGGACAAAAGCCCACATTTCAACGTTATGCAAAAACAAAATGCAATATAGCTACAAGGTATAGGCAGCTTCTTAAAGTAGTTTCGCATCGTGTATTTGCAATCGCATTTCCCTCATTAATCTAAATTTTTGAATTTTTAACGGATGCTATTTTTCGGATTTTGATCAATAGGTTCCAAGAATCACGTGCCGAGATTCGAGACTTTTTGACCATTATGGGTAAGGGTCGACCGGAGACACATTTTGCTTAGGCCAAAAGAAAGACTTAACTCACCTATCATACGTATTTATTATATATATTTACGGAGATTAATGCACATTTAAAGTGGTTTGTGATGCCATTTTAACGATTCTGACGAAAAATGTTATCAAATATTATTCCACGCGTTTGCAGAGCATTTATAGTAACCAAAAATGCGGAAAATGGCGAAAATATTAGTCGCACACAATTCCTCTGTGCTCCTCTTAATCTACGGCTGAAAAATAAAATTTGTTTTCCATTGTTTACAAAGTAGAAGATTATTACATTGCTTCTTCTTCAAAATCCTACTTGTTTGCAGTGGTACTTGAACAAACCTAAATGCAGCGACGAATTTTAATAAATGCTATTCATCCAGCTGAACCTAAACCTTCGTAGCTTTTCCGTATTTTGAATGCAGAAGGAAATGTTTGAATAGCCCCTCGGTGAGCCTCCGACACTGGAGAAGGGAGAGGATAAGGCCACGGCAGGGTTAGGGCAGCTTATCCCGGACGCTCTGAAACACATGGAATAACTCGGGAATGAAATCTCATCCTTCCCCTCGGGCACAGGGAAGATTGCACCCGTTAGCGAGACTTAATTTGAAACCTCAAAACGCGGACGTGAAGTGCACGGCTAACGGAGTCCCGAGAGCTTGTTCAGAAGGAAACGAGGACTGGGTTTATGCGGAATATCATCACGCGAATGCCTCATGCTGCGAAATTATTTCTCTATAACAATTACACGTAAAATACACTCATAAAATTCAAGTTAATCCTCAGTTTTACTGAATACCTCTTTCCAGGAGATAAATTTCGACTGGTGGTGCAATTCTCGCAAAAGTCTTCGTTTGCAACCATTAATAGCACTTCCTTTTGCTTAGCAGAAAAACATCCGAATTCTGAGTTATTGCTCGTAACTTTTAAATGCATAGAGTTAACAAAAAAGGATTCGTTGCTTTCATTTTTCTTTAAGAATACATTTGTGTTTAAATACATTGATGTATTCTTACATGTTAGATGGAAAGGGATATATAAATATGTAGAAATTGAATGTCAACGAATTGAAAGCAAATAGATGTTAAAGTGAGTTGTAATTGTGATCTATTATTAATGCATGGCACCCTACCTCAGGAAATTAAAATTTTTTCCATTACCTTCAATGCATTTACACTTGCCATCCATATACCCGTTTAATTTGTCAGCGTTTTCAATAAAGCCATTTAACCAGATCTCGGTATGTAATTGAAAAAAAATCTGATACGATTCAAGGTTTACTTCCAGACAGGTATTACCTCCAAAAGTCATCCACATACTTACCAAGAGTAGGGAAAAGAAAGGATTTCCGACGTCATTTAATATAATTTGCGTTTCCTGATGCTTCTGCCGAGTGCGCAGATTCTTTGAGTCGGGGATTTATCCGTGCAGCGGGCTCGTTGTTGAGAGGGTAAGACACGGGAAGAGAGAGGTTGGCGAGGGAAGCCCAGCGGGTGGGAAGCAAGGGACTGCTCCTGGTTCAGATGGAATTACGGTGGTTTGGGCGAGCCGCGGAGCGACGCTGCGTAAAAGAGAGTCGCAGGAAAAGGAAACGGCGAATGAGGGGGAGTGGGAGGGATGAAGAGAAAGAAGTAGATGCAGGGGAAGTGGGGAGGACTTCGACTTCATCGAAACGGGGGAAACCACAGCGCTCTCGAAGACTATCACGCTGGCTCTAACTCGAGGCGGAGCAGAACCCTCGAGTCCTTGACCTGAGGACAGGCTCGTCTTTACTACGGGGTCTCCTCTTGCTTAAGATTAAAGATTAAATGAGGCACAGCGTAGATGCAAGAGAAGATGGAGACGACCTCCGGAGTGCAAGCAATAATGTCAGAGTCAGTCTCATTACCATTAAACATTAAGGTGTAACTTCTCCGCAATGCGGAAAATTTGAATATTTTGTAGGAAAAATACCTTGATATATTTTATTTATAGTTTGTATGGACGAAGATTACTTCATGTCACTTGCTTTCGAATTATGGTGAGTGAGTGAGCTGGCAGTGGGAAATGGAGACCTTTTTGCGTGCTCAATGAACCAATGTGATCTCCTCAGATTCTTTTCCTTTACAAATTACATTAACCGTCTTTCAGTGACGGCGTTTGAGATTAAATCCTTGGTTGAGTAACACGGTGAATGAAAATCGGCGGTTATAATTCTCCAGCCTTCACGAATATTTCCATCTTTATTTGCTTAATTTTTTTAGAGCAATCGGATGCACGCGAGTTGGAAAGTGGTAAAAAGAATACATAATGGCTATACAGGATAGATATGAGGTTGAAATTAACCTCTCCGCAAGTAAAAGCGTATGTGTTATATCCTCAACAAAAAGCGATTTCCATATACATTATTGATCTCTGATGCAAAATCAAACGAACTATGAAATACTTTTCAGTCTGGTGCAGGTGAGAAAACAGAAAAATGTTGAAACTGTGTCTTAAACATGTAATCTGCACGATTTGTTTTTTATATATTACTGCATTCTTGTATCTTATATTATGCTTTATTAAAAAAAAACAAAGTTCATCATTTTACGATTTTCTAGGCTCATGGGGAAAAAGAATACTGATAAACCCCTAATACATTAAAATTATTCTCGAAATATGGGGGAAAATAAAAATAAAAGTTTGCTTTAAAATTTATCCCGTTTCTAAAAGCGTAGATATTAAAGGAAAATATAAATTACATTAAAATACGTTTAAATGGTAAAAAACATCAATAGTGTTTTTTCATGAAGAGAACGCTAGTGTGGGGAGGGGGAAGCCGCTTGTGACCCTGAAGAGAGAAGAATCAAGGAATGGAATATTCTAGGAAAAGTATAATACTGTTTGGCGGTGTTAAGTACCTAATTGCTTGCCGGAAAAATACGCCGGTCCCCTTAATGTTTTCGTCAAGTTTTGACTCAACGTGTTGACGTGTTGGCAGAAACATGACTTTCTGTCCAGGGAGATGTTTATTTGACACATCGTGGCGAAGAGGGCTTTAGGGATTGGGGATCGTAGCAACACCAATCAGAGGCTAGCCATCGAATCGAATTTTTGTTTACTTAACTTTCTCCTGCGACACATCGATCGAAATTGATGGCATTAAAATCTCTGGAAATGTAATTAAAGTCTCAGGAAAATGGTAAACATAATCCCAGTGCAATTAGAAATTGTGTGACAATGACATTTGATAACTGATGATTGTTATGAACGCTTTCAGATCGTGAGGCATATTGAACAAGTGATTAAGGATGTGAAAGGGAAGAAATACGTAAATATGAAGAGATTAGCTGGTAGGAGAATTGAGTGGAGAGTCCAACCAATCTCAGAATTGTTGATTGATGACGATGATGAAGTGTGAGGAATGAGGAAAGGATTGTTTGACTCGGAACGGTGGAGCCAGTCAAGAGATGAACGAATCAGGCGGAAGGGGAAAAATCTCACCTGCAATGGAATGTTGACGCAGCCCAGGAAATCATCCTGTCCCCCACCGCCACCGAGGCGAGCGCTCTGCGCTATCTGCTTGAAGAACCGTCCGAGGCCCTTCACGCCTCGAACCTCGTTCAGCTTGCTGACGGCCTCCAGCACGGAAGACTCGTCATCGTGGTCCCTGGAAAAGTGTGCGTGTTAGAAAGAGAGAGATGCTTTTCAGTTTCCCTATCTCCCCTCTCTCGACATTTTTTCCTCCTGTTTCGATGGCTTACCTTTGGATTCATTCGGACTGTGGCTTGAAATATTCATGCCTCTCCAAGTTGGAATAATGGAGTCATAAATCAAGATTTAACGTGTCGCGATAAAACTAAGAAATAAAAAAAAATTGCACTGTTTCACGCGACCCAATTTCCCATGGAATCACAAATTATGTAGCTGATACCGAGTATAAAGAATACTACACTTTATTTTATTGAACGAAAATTTGGGAAGAACAATTGTGAATGAGGAATGGGTAAGTATGTTTTGATTCATAGGGTGATTAAATATGCAAACATAAGCAATGAGTGCACCGACATTGAAAGTAGTCTACCTTTCAGCGACAGCACAGATCGGGTAAAACCAGCCAATATTTCTTTTTATGAGGTGTATTTTACTTTTATTTTTCTTCGCTTCCGGTTTAGGAATAATTCAATATTTCAGCTACCCAATCACAAGTGCTGCTAGTAATGGTGGGAAAAAAGTGCTCTCTCATGAATAATAACGCAATCACTCTTGGCAGCTGAAAGATGACGTGCTCGTGAAGAGAAAAATTTTGAACGCGATGGGCGAGAAAAGACACTTTGAAAACAGGGAAGGTGTCCGCCAAAAGTGATTTATTTTTGGAGAAAAGGCTTTGAAAGCACAGGTTTGTGAAAGGACTTGGCCTCTGACATATTTACTGAAAGAGGCATGAGAAAGTGAAAAGGCGAGAGAGACTCTCTCAATCGTAGTCCTGGATTATGATGCCCGTTAATGGTGTAAAAAACATGAGCTTAAAGTGAATTGGATTAAAGTTAATTTTCTCAGTTCAAGTGCACCTATACTCAATGACAATATTTGGAGTAGTATTGTTTCACTGTCTGCTGAATTACCAGCATCAAATAGGGACGGAGATCATGTTAGACATCTTAAGCTTGAAGGCTCTATCGCAACATGAACGTGGCTGCGAAACAAGGACTGAAATTTTTTTATATTTATCAAAAAAGTTGTTTCTTGTAGTCAGTACTTATGTCGGCATTATTTCTCCATAAAAGTAAAATAAAAATGTTATTTATTCGAAAAATAAGGTTATGGTAATTAATGTTTTTCCTGGGTCTCAATTCCCAAGTTGTTTCTTGGAATCGACGCACCTAGATTCGAATGCACCATAAATGTCTGCAAGACTAAGACTGCAAGGATGGCTTGTTGAAAAGTTGGAGAACAATTCAATAAGATAAATGAAAGAGGTAGGGAAGAAGGGCCTAACATAAAATGACAGGTGTCAAATTTGATAGCTCGAAGGAAGTCCCGAAAAAGAAAGACTGCTATTTCCATTGATACGGATGGTTAAGTCGTTTATTTCTCCAGATGTCTTGCCAGATCGTGAGAAAAATAGGAGGCAAGGTTAAAATAATCGTAGTGGGAAGGAGGGTGGTAGCTACGTTAACAAGATCAAGATGAGGTTAATCGGAAATTTGAAAATGAGAGAGCGTTGACGTGGAAGGTAAGATATGGACAAAAGAGCTGTTAAATAGATTATAAGCAAATTGAAGGTAGCGGAGCGTGCAAGATTACGACAAGTCCTTTAAATGTTCTAGAAATTCAATTCATGCTAAGTCAAGCTAAAGGGGGCGATAAAAATGAACTTACCAGATATCCAAGTGGAGAATATCACTCGCAACATCGTCAATGTCACTGCAAGGAAGAATAGAGCATTAACTATATCAGTAAGGGATATAAAATGGAAAAAACTTAATGAAAAATTAATGAAACACTTTATGTGAAGGGACAAATATTCATCCAATAAAAGCCAAAAGCTAATGTAAAAAATGATATGCTAAATTGTTATTGCACCAAATTACTACTCAATAATTTAAAAAGGAAATATTCCACAGAGAAAAAAATCAATCGCCTTGACCTTCGGAATATTTGCTATTGTGCAATTTCAACGGGTGACGCCACTAAAGTTTTCACGGCTAGTACGTGATCTTTGAATTTAATTTAAAAAGTCAAAAAAGTAATTTGAAATTGGATGGAGCATTCATCCTAGTGACTTAATATTTTCAGTGCCTAAAAGGCAAATAATCAATACTTGTTGCTCAACAGTGCTGGCATAATATTAACTTAATTACCAACATTTTTTCAATTTACTGCGTTGATGCACTTTGATGCAACGATTAAATTTTGTGATGCGTTCAATTTGCACCAGGGGATTATTAAGGGAAAAATGAAAAGACAAAAGTGAGAGATGCGTATTGAGAGCTTTGGGCTCGGGTGGATGAGGTAAAAACTGAGGGGGAAAAGGTTACATGGGACAATACACTAAAACGATATTATTATTATTACTAAAATGTGAAAACGGCCGAATGTCTACAAGGACGGGAGTTTTTTCTAATGTCAAATAAATGATTGCCATTGATCTTGGTGCTGGACTGAAATTAACTAAAATCGGCGGTAATGCGGTTCTACTCCGTCGTGTAAAGGGGATGAAATCGTCAGATGACATCAGACGCCATCATATACGAGAGAATTCCGGATAGAGAGGTCGGATTGGACGTGGGTGACATATTTTAACTCAAATAGCAGTGGTTTGATTGAGTATTGGTATTTCCTATGCAATTTCGATTGAATTACTCATAAAATGGTTGATTTGTATTTGAATGACAGCAACCTTTCATAATGCCAGCTTTTACGCGAATTTTCAAGTATTTAACGCTAATATTCTATTATATCATAAAATAAGGTTGTTTTATCATGTAAAAATTTTGAAAAGAAAAAAAAATGTTATGTAGAAATGGTAAATTTATTCATTCGACCCTTAAAATGGGACAATACTCGTTTACCCTTTGACGACGAAAGAATTTTCTCACTCGTAGTCCTTGTTTCAATGTAACCCTAAAAAAAGCTATCAATTCTACAAGTTTTCATCATTCTCAAACCGAATGCACTAGACGAATCTTTCCATTTTATAGCAAATTATTCATTATATTTATTCCAACGGTATTCATAAAGAACCAGCGAGTTTTGCGATGAAAATATCTTTACATGATAAGTCTTTCTTTGAACCCAGCATTATGAAAAAGGAGGAGCAATATAGCGAAGTAGTAATATTATCGTTAACTCTGTCCTATAGCGCAAAGGAGTAAACTGTAGTTCCACCCGCGATTTTCTTGGAACATTCGATCCCTAAAAACCAACCAAACGGCTTGCATTTAGCAAAACGTGCCTGGGGGTGTCGCTTACGTTCGAACGCAAATCTTCGGGGCAATTGAGGAACGCTTAACCCAATTTGAATGGCACCTTAATGCTGTTCGAGCTGTTCACGAGGCGCGACAAACTGTTTTAGCGTCAGTGTTATGCAATAAAGGGCCAGCACGGTTGCGGGACGATTTCATGTGATTAATTACACGGTATAACGAAGCTTCGTTCGCATCTCACCACGCCGCGACATGCTGGCGCCCAGGCCGGCCTCATTTTGAGGAGATTTGCCCACCAACCCCCCTCCCTCTCCTTACACGATCTCCTCTTGTTGAAACAGGGACCGAAGAACGGGGATGAGGGGGGAGGGGAAGGGGGGGAAGAAGGGAAAGGGAGAGAGGCGGGCGGGTGAAGCGGTCGTGTGGAGACGACGACGAAGATCGACTCAATTTTGGGTCGTCATCCGGAGGGGGCGGAACCGATAGTGCACGAGCTGGTAGCTTTCCCGCGGCGGCTACTCTCAAAGAAAAAAAAAAGACGCACCGCTATCGGAGGGTGACATCATCTTTGTATTCGGTCGAAGGAGAGAAGGCTTCCCAGCGGAACGTAGCAGGAGGAAAATGAGTTCGGAGGGGAATAGGGAAGTCTTGTGTGCCCTCGTCTCCGTGCGTGTGTGGGATGCTCCAGGGATGGGATGGAGAGTGAGTGAAGGGAAGGAATTCGCATCAATTTCCGGCGGATGCGTCAGTCAGTTAAATTCTGATTTTATATATAGGTACCTTTATAAAAATCACAAAGAAGGAACACTCACACTTATCTGGTACGAATATTTCAGTTAACAATCTCCTTTTTCAACAGAGAGAGGATCAGTATTCCTTTCCTTGTTGAAAAAGTCGGTTGTGTCACCGTAATATTTGTACCATAAGATACGTGTGAGTGTTTTTTTATGTTTTTTTTATTATTCACACCTCTGTACACATTAACACATCATATATGCATATAGAATAATAGGGAGGTCGTGGTGGACTAGTGGGCCTCAGATTGGATGACCCGAGTTCAAATCCCGAAGAGAAACTTTATGGACACACCCACCTAAAATATACTCGCAATTTTATATTCTGTGTATCATCTTCATAGTAAATTGCAGGTGGCATAGGGAAAGGAATTAGACCTATCCTGAATGCGTGAATTTCATCCGCCAGTTCGGGGTGAGCTCTACCCTCACCTATCAAAAACCAACACTTTGATTTTTGATGGCATAATGGATGAAAAATCCAAATGGACGTAACACTCGCAACAAATCACAGGGGAGACTGATATGATAGCAAAATAAGAATAAAAACAATGACGAACATAATTAAATTTTCGGGGGCATGCAGCCTCCTTCGTCAGAAGAGCAGAGTGAAGTCTTTTTTTGGTCTTTTTCGAAGTGAAGTAATTTTTTGTTATCATCTCAAGTCTCCCCTGTGATTTGCTACGGATATGTATGGTGCACAGTTGCGACGGCGATCAGCACAGATCCTCGCATCCCTTGGCCGGCGATTCCCGGGGAAGCGCGTTTGAAGGCGGGGAGGGGAGGGAGTTGGATTGGGGGAGGAGAGGGCGGGGTGGGGGCGGGGAAACATTGTTTTGTGAAGTTGCACGCGAAGCCAATTGCGTCGCTTCCACCCCGCCGCTCAATTACTCGGACTGCGAAGTAATTGAATTTCCGGAAGAGGTACGGCAAAGAGTGGGAGCGGTGGGATGGGAGATGGAGCGCGTGGGGACGCTTGGGTGCAGGGAGAAGTGATCCGCAGGGTGGACCTAGAGTGCAGAGAGGAGACCAAGAGGAAGGGAAATCCATATAACTAATTTGCTAGCTTCCTTAATCGATAGCAATTTAATGACTGACTTTGCAAAATGAGAATAATA
The DNA here is from genome assembly GCA_933228895.1 of Platycnemis pennipes. Classification (NCBI taxonomy): domain Eukaryota; kingdom Metazoa; phylum Arthropoda; class Insecta; order Odonata; family Platycnemididae; genus Platycnemis; species Platycnemis pennipes. The sequence goes on from OW121848.1 coordinate 123,974,926, forward strand.
AACGGCTCATATAACGCCTCTAATTTGCTCGACTAGGTATTAAAGCTGCTCAAATATGTCCTCAAAATCTAATTTCACTTTTCAGTGCAGTAATATCTGTATATAAGTTCCCTGGAATCCAACCTTGGGAAAAGGTAAAAGAATTAAGATGAGGGAAAGTTAGATTTGGAAGCGAACTATACAATCCTAAGATTTATCTTGCAAAAGTTACAAAAAGCAGTTAATATGTAAGACATGTTTATTGTGTTTTAAGGTGTTAAACTGAGGTACTTATTTATAAAGCATTACAGGACGACGTAATTAAATCCGATTTTGCAGAAGCAACAGCACCTTAACATGCTACGCAGAGATTAAGGGTCGCATCATTTGTAAAAGGGAAAATTTATCCTTGAAACCATTACTCTTACTCACATTCCAAACTTTTCAACATCTATGACTTTCTGCGACAAGCATATACCATGACAGCATGCAATCCAGCTTGGAAATCTTCAAATAAATGCTTTACTTGCTGTTTACTCCCTTAATACCGGAAAAATAAGGCTCCTGATACGTCTAGAGGTAAGACGAGAGGTGAATTTCGAATGCGCGTGCGTTTGAAGCTGTAGAGTAAGTTCCTTGCTCGAGACACTGGCAACCGGATGACGTGACACATTCATTTTTGGTGAATTTCTTTCCAGAATTGTTTACAGAGGGGCAGAGGACGCTGCGGAGTAGACGGAGGGAGATTTGGTGGTTAAGCCGAGGGAGGGTTTTCTGAAGGCCGCGCGAGCGGTGAATGAGGAAATTGAAGCGAGAGTGAAAGGTGGGGGGTGGGAAAGGGAAGGAGAGAACTCTGGGTTCAGGGACGGGGAGGAAATGAGAATGAGAGGGGGAGGGGTGTGGGGGGATGGGGAAACCTATCTGGGAAGTGGGAGGGATTGAGCAGGAGGAGACGTGACAGGAGGGCGTGGGAGCTAACAAACGCTTTTAATCGAGTGAAATCGAGACTATGAGCTATTGTCGAAGACCCTTTGCGGATCGGCTTCTGGGGATCTGATGTGATGGGCAACAATCCAACCAGTTGTCCATAAGTTGCGTCCAATCCAACTTTAGGTTCCAATACGCGTCTTCGTCGATGGATGGGCGGCAGAGAAATGCCAGCAGAAGAATGACAGAATTCGAGATAAATAAAATTGTTCACATCGACTCAGGAAATCATTTTGACCCGTCAGAAGAGCGAGAGAGGTAACCATGAGTCAGAGGATTGAAATGCGAAAATCCACGGGTCTCTCCCGGGACATAAATGCTAAAGGTGGGGCTTATTCTCTTGGTTTCCCTTTAACAATAGAAAGTAACTGCCCTCCTTTGATGATTCACTATAATGGCATAGTTAAGCCGTTTTTGGCATCCGCAGTGTGTCATCTTCGCTAATATTAGTCGTGACAATGAGAAATCTGTAATGCCGATCACGATGAGAATATCGGAATCTTCAAGAGATATCTAATTCGAAATTATAAGTATTAACAAAAAATTATTTTCCCAAAAATGTTTCATATCACTAAAGATTAAAATCCCAGCAGCCATTGAAAAGATATAGGTTGTTTATTTAGGTTTTTCAATTAAAAAAAATGATTCACTTTTCCATTAATGGAAAAGCCGATTGTAGGAAAAAGTATTGTACCTCCAGTAGCTTGAGACGCTGAGAAATTAACTACAATTTTCCGCAATATCTTTATTAATTCTTTACTGCCTCGCATTTTGAGTTGACATGACTTTGGAAACGACTCGAGAACATCCAAAAAGTTTCTGGTCACTTGGTTTTTAGAAGTATAATGGCCAACACATCCTGGGTGTACTTTAACCATCCTAAGGTCCTAAGGTTTGCTCAAGCCATACAACTATTCTCATACATGCTGCAATTCCTTATGACATCCAACGAAATATCCTCAGAGGAAAAACTTAACTGTTTCTCCGTGCTAGCGTTTTCTTTGAATAAGATTCATTGTGCCCATTTCACTTCTTGCATTCGCTGCCAGGATTCTATGGCTACTGTTCTCTTGTAATCAGTTTTTGCAGTTACACTACGTTCCGATTGATGAACGCGCTTAAACGAAAGTGAACGCCACACCTAATAATACCATTTCTAAATTTACTCCGTAGGCCTCCATTGCCTCTGAATCAACTGGACGGCATGCTTCTATAAGCTGACCGGTCTCTTGATGACGACGTAAGTTTTTGTATCCACTTCGTCATAGACGCCAGCGGAACTTCTTGCAACCGTAACTACAACTGTGTTAACGAAATATACTGCTTTTAATTTACCTCTTAGTTGGGCAACACTTCACAATATCTATATTTTGTATTTATTTATTATAAATCATTAAAAATCTTGAATGTGTGTAAATTAAATGAACACCCTGAAATAAAAATGCACCAAAGCCCTTGGCCGAATCCATTTTTCGCAACTTCTATTTACCAACAAAGATTTGAATAAATATTTTCACATTGAGTTATAAGCGTATTTTTACGAAAATTAGTGCAATTATACCTTTTTCTAGACGTAAATTACCGAACGACCATGCTTAAATTTCAACTAAAAGTAAAAAAAAACTTATTAAGTATAATAGCTTAGTTTGATGTGCTATTAATAGGTCAATGATATCATTTAGAATATTAATTAATTTTTGCATGTATGATTGAGAAAAAATGACACAAACAAAAAAAATGACTAATGCGAATTTGAAGTTATCTCAATTTCTGTTCTCTTTCAAAGAGACCACTCTTCCAATGTTTTTTTCTAGCTGCTCTCCTCAACAAACTACACGAAAAATGTAGCACAAGGAGAACATTTGTTTTTCGGTAGAAATTGCTGAGAAATGAAGGAAACCCACTTAAACTACTTCAATTTAGAGCTCCGAGGGAATATCAGGAGCGCGGAGAGTAGGTAGGGAGGGCAGTGGACCGGAGGGTGGGTTTGAGGGCGCGAGAGGGGAGCAGGGGGTGGGGTCTCGGGTGGGAGGGGAGGGAGGGGAGGGAGGGTAGAGGGGCGGCGCCTGGAGGGGCGGGACGGAAGTTGCTCAAGATGAACGGAATGAGGGAGAGAGATCTTCGTATCCAGGTAACGGCAGATGCGTAAATCGATTTGCCATTGTGAAAGAGCGACGCCTAATGGAACATTTTCGGAGATCATGTGAAGAGATAGCTCTGGAGGGTTGCGCTCCGTACACTTCTACAGCCGCTTATTAGATTTGATCTCTTAAATTCTCTGCATTTCTCGGCCACTCATCTATCTTTCTTTTCCGCTTTCGACGGAATAGTCAGAGGGGTGCACTTACATAGAATAAGCCATTCCTGAAACAATATGGTTATTTTTATGTGGCTACATGTTGTGTCTTTCAATTCAATTCAGTGGCAAGGGGAGAGAGCGGCCTAACATTTTCTCCATTTGATAGCATCAATATGAAGTTGATTCCTCATAAACTTATCGAAAAGCTCATTATTGCCCAAGAATATGCCAAATAAGTTTTCCAGAAAATTAAATTCCTACGCACATGAGATAAAATCTCTCAGTTCCGAGAACTACACTTCTGGGAGAAAAAGTAAAGATACTCTACTTGAGTCCAACCTCTTTCATATCTCAAGACTATGCTCACTAATGCACTTGCCATTTCGTAAAAATTAAAAGATTCAAAGGGATAAGGATATTGTGAAAATGTTTAAAACTTTACAGCTGCCAGGAAACATGATACACAAACCAACTGCATTAAACTTTCATTCAAGAGTTTAGAATTTCTCAAGGAAGGATCGTTTAGTCCTAAAAATCACCGAGATACCAGCCATAAACAAGTAAAAATTTTAAAAATACGTCTTTATCGAGCACATGACTGAAAAAAATGCCCACAGTAATCCAAAGGGTATTTTAATTACAGTCCAATCCGAGTTAAATTCATGGCGACTTGGCTATAAGAATTTTCCCGGAAGAATCACTCCATTCCATAAAATATCATTCCTAGAACCTAAAATGTTGCTCCTATACAGACTATAACATGCATTGTCGGGGTGCTGGTAAATCGTTGAGGAAACTCGTCTGGCATGGGTTATTTGACTCATTTGAAAAATATACCAACTCAAATATCTGCACAAATTACATCTACATAGTACCCTGCAAGCCACCATAAAGGTGTGTGGCAGGGGGTGAATTCTCACCAAACATGCACTACATATCATGCATAAAAAAGTAATAGTATACTAATAAAGTAATTATACATAGTAAATAAGTAATTATATATAGTACACTATATAAAGTAATAATATACTAGTCTAAACTATTGAACTAAATTAGTCTAAACTAAATTAGCTGAAGTGCGAACTTGAGTGGGACTAATCCGAGATTCTCGAGAGAAAATCATACACGACAATTATACATGTGTACTTACAATCGAAACTTCTCGTTCCAGCGGGGGTTGAGCGTGTGGGCCTTGACGGAGGTGGCGCGGATGAACTTGGCGGGCACGGCGGACGACGACGAGGAGGAGGCGTAGGGCGGCGTGGAGGACTGCGGCGCGGATGCCGTGTAGCCAGTCGTGGAATCGGAGCGGTGCTCGACTCCTCGGCGGCTGCCGCGCTCGCTGCCGCCGCGCTCCCGCTCCCCAGAGCCGTGCTCGCGCCTCTTGAAGCTCAGCCGGAAGCTGGAGGGGAATGGGTGTGGGAGAACGGCGCTTACCGACTTCGGGATGCCACCAACCTTCCAACGCGACTACACGCTCGTCTCGGGAGCGTTTTTATCATTTTTTTTCTCTCTCCCTCAGATTCTCGCCCGAATCGTTTGCACCGTGAGTGCCCTGAATATGGAATCGCGGCACATGAAAGCGGGGATTACACGGTTCTCAACAGGCGATGATGAGGGTTCTTTATTTTCGCCAAGTGTTCCCCATTTTTCGAGTGAGAACGCGAATGATGGGCGCCGAGAAATCCCTTCCATATCAAGCGCGAGGCGACATCACTGACATGAGTGAGAATGGGGATTGAATTTAAAGATATGGCACCAAGTGCTTATCATGCAGTGATACTTTCACAAAAAGACGGTTTTGAGTGGCGGACAGTCTAGTGAATGTTTATGTTTCGTTATTACCAGGACTGAAAACTGGTGAGATTAGAGGATATATATTATCTAACGGATACCGCATCGTAATTGATCGTTAAATTTATCGACCGTTTGAGTGGAAAAGGCATTAAATTCCATGCAGTTGGACAATATTGACCACTTTTTGAATTTGCGTCAGTATTAAAATTTCAGTTGGTAGCTCATGGAAAACATTTCAATGTCCTCTTCACCTCGACAGTACTGAATGTTTGGTTGGCGGTAAGAGTAATAAATGGAAAAAATCAACCAAAGTGCCAAAAAAATTCAGGGAAGTTTTCTGTCTATCATTTAAAGAAAGAAATTCTCGAATCATTACCTTTTACCACAAGTACGAAAGAAGGAAATGTTACGATGGGTTATTACTTCGGAGTTTCTTTATGCTCACCTCTTTCTCAAAATTTTTACGGATTTAATATTTTTATATATTTTTCCCAACAAACATGCCAATTTTTACTCAATTTTGACCACATTTTGGATCGTGACACATCCATAAAAGTATTCATTTATTTCAAATTTCGTCCCGAGGCTTGAAAATTAATTTCGGCTCGGGAAAACTTCCGCGGCGGAGGCATTGCGCCCGCCGCCACTCACCCAACAATCCTCCTACCTGTGATGCTTCCTCAACTTCTCGTGCGGCGAGTCCCCCCCTCCTCCGGAGCCCCCCCTCCTCTCCTCGCTGTCCGCCGGCTCGAGGGGCGTCCTCGGCGACCCCGGCGGCGTGTCCCGGTGGATGGAGCCGCCGCTGCCCGCCGCCGACATCCCCAGGCCGACACCCGAACTGTTCCCGCCCGGCTGAATGCCCAGCATGCAATAGGGGTCGCTGAACCCTGTCCCCGTCAAAAGGATGCGTTAGTGGATTGGATCGGCTTCACCTCGGGGTTCATCCCAGATATGTTTGCTCCTACCTGTTTAAATGTACCGACACAAATTTTGGGATTTCAAGCGCATCGGAAACGTGAGTGCATGAACAACAGGAATGAGATGAGGGACCGAAGGGAAAATGTTTTCATTGCTTATTGTTCTCTGAAATCCATCCGTCCCATTTTGAATCCACCCTGCACACAGTGTGTCCATATTGCATAAATTGGTAATAACTGTATTTATTTGTAATGCTATTTCTTTGTTCCGGAGCCATAAATTTCTATTTCTATTTATATTTTTGTAAGAGTATTATATTTGTAACAATAATTATAATTATTTGTGATATGGATAATGTGTGGGCATATTTCTTATCGTGCGTACAGATGTTCTGTGATTAATATCCTTGGACAGGTACGGAAAATCCAGATCGCTGGTGACCATGCCTGAATGTTATCATTGCCATCACAGGGTAAAAATGTATGAAACAATATGTACAGTCCTATGTATTTAAGCGTTGAATGGATTGGCTGAAATGAATTACAAATTTTTTAAATATTTATCTTGATCAATAAGGTTATAGTTACCAATCACGCATGTTTTCATTCGTCTGAGCAATTGATTGACTTGAAATCATAAATTAATCTTAAATGCCAGCAAACACATTTATTCTTTTTCCGATTGAATCCCTTATTTTTAATAGTGGGTTTTCTGTAAAAATGTGATTATCACGGAAACATAGGATATGGTGTGTGTAACTTTTATTAATCTAAATTAGTCTCGTATATAAGATGCTTATCAACTGCTGTTTTTCATTCATTCCTATTTTTATTTTGAGACAAGTGTTATTTCTTCTCTCATTAAGCGTGTAATTTGCTATGACGTTGAATTCCCAGACGAAGTTTATTGATAAAATGGTTTATAAGAGAGCAATTAATTGAAGTGAAACTTTTCAGCCAGGAGTCAAGTCGTGTTCACTGTAGCATGCTCTGTATTACTGATATCAATGACTTGAAGTATTTTTTTTAAATCGGTGGAAATTGGAATAAATTTAGGAGGCTAAAATGTTAAAATCAATGCCAGTCTTTGATATGAGAAAACTGCTGTGCGAGATACAAACTATATCATATCGGGTGGATGCCGTTACATCCTCAAATAGTTTACGACTCGTCTACCGAAGACTTCAAGCCATACTAACTTGAACTCTAAGGTAGACGTGTCGAGTAGAGGTGTTAAATGGAGTGACGGTGGGGAAGGAGCGTGCTGGTTCATACGCCGAAAACGCTCCTTCCGATTCTTGACCTAGATCGGGTCGTGCGATCTCCCCGTTGCTTCCGTCTCAAGCCCATCCATTTCGACGCCGTCAAGCCCCTAACCTCCCTTACAGTCTTCTTTTTTTCTTTCCTCCTCCTCTGAAACTTCAGAATTCCTCCATTGCGTCGCTTCACCCTGGTGTCCCGTACATCCGACTCCCTTTCCCCCATGAAGGATCCCATCCCCCTCGTCGTGCGCCGCCCCATCCAACCCACGTCTGTCATTGACGCGCTGCCGGACCCTAGAAACCGTTTCTCAGATTCATTCCCTCGAAAACTCTCCCTTAATGCGGAAGAGCGAGACTATTTCCGAGCCCACGTTTATATTTCTGCACGCGTGGAGATGGAATGTTCGAAAGATTTATCTTTCTTTCCGAATCGAATCGTCACGATAATACTTCTTTTTTTTTTCGTTTTATGCCCCATGAGTTGATTTCTGTACGCGCTCTCATACCATTACTTACTGAATCAGTGATTGACCAATTTGAGGACTTTCTAATGTGGCTTGAATCATATTTTACTAATTAATGCGAAGGAAATCTTATTTGCAGAATGGGGAAACCAAAAAGATAAATAATGAAGGTAAAAGAGGTCTAAACATATATTGTGAATGACTTCACTTAGCTGACTAGATATGAAGATATGACATGACGATGACGATAATTCGGTCGAAACCCGGGTCGTGAAAGTGTATACAAATTTTTGTGGTATTTTTGTAAAAGTTTGTTTTTAATAAATTTATTGACTATGGAATACCATCATGTTACAGAAGATAGAGTTCTATCTATTAGATATGAAGAGTTTAATTCCCTGCTAGGGATCAGGGATTCAATAAGCTATCCCTTCCTGTAGGATTCGATTCCGTATATTCATAACTTTTAATATGTACTATAAAATTTCTCTGAGGTTTTGAAATACTAAAAGGCAATGTAGACGGACATGCTTTTTTGTGCGGAGATCACTCAGATGTGATAAAAAGACTCATTTTGACAGTATTTATGTGCAATTTGGTCCTAATTCGTTTTCCTCTTCCTCTCACTCTATGACAACTATTCTCCACAAATTTTCCACACTTTTCACCACTCGATATATTTCTAAAAACTAACTTCCATATTTATTGCATACGTATTTTTTTTGCTTCTCAATTTTTCAAAACTTCACTCTTGATAATAACTCAAATAGGTATATTTACTGTTCTTATATTCTATCTCTTCTTATTCTCATAGCTACATCCAGGTAATCAAAAGGCAAAGGGTACGTATCCCACTTCATAACATGAATTGTGCTCGTATTAGATTTACGTTTACGTTAGACGATGCGATTGATCTTAAATAGTTGCACCATCTTGAGATCTAAGTAAAATTTTGCTATAAAATTTTCATTTTCACTTAATTCTATTGGTCTTCTGTCACATCTTCTGGTGTTCCATTAATAATAATTAATCATATCTTTAAATACTATATTCCTCTGAGGTTTTGAAATAATAAAAGGCAATGAAGACGGACACGTGTTTTTACATACCTCAACAAGCCGTCCTATGGATATTAAATTTCTCCAGCTCTTTTTTTCATTGCCTGCTGGAATTCCGTCGTATTCTTTTTCCTGCGATGATTCCGCATGTTGTTGACTCTTATTTGTTTTATTATACTAACAATAAGTTCAGTCTTGTATGATTGTTTTTTAATGTTTTATTAATTTATCATTATTTTAGACGTTAACGACGATTTCCTTCTTAGCATTAAACTTCATTTCTTAACAATTAAAAATATTCTACCTATTCATTTTAATCAAATCCTAAGGAATCGAGGTTGTTTTGCATTTTTGTGAGCATGTTATCATACTGATACTGCTGTAGAAGCGTGCGTATGGCAGCTGATTCTATGCGCTAAAGGTTTAAATGTCCTGTTTTAAAAAAAATATTTCTCCCACATTGAATATATTCAATTTTGTGAGCCTTTAAAACTTTCATAACTTCCTAGACATGGTCAAGCCCATCTTTTCCTTCTTTATTGCTGCTATCTCCCTAAGAAAACAAAATATTTACCATGCTCATGCCCGCTACTAGTATCTTTATCATGATGATACTTTAGTTAAACGTACGAGGCTGTTCAATCAGCAGTAGTTTTTTTCCTAATCATTATTCACATTTCCGATTCTCCGCACTCGTATCGTATGCCGCAGTTGCTGGATGAAAAGATTTTTTCCCCTGACCATTGAGATCCATTCAGATTTTTTGGCCAGAAAACCGGGTAGCTGAACATGCATATTTACTTTTAAATTGATTTAATCTTCGTTAGATTAATGTCAGCGGCCTAATTCATATCACAATTAAAATAAATTGACAACATTAAGAAGGTATTCTTATGCTTTACTCATTAGTAATTTGTTTGAGAGTAGCCCCGATATTTTGTTATTGAGTCGTCCCCATCTTGTCTTCCATTTCCACGCCAAATTAAAGCAAACTAATGATCCACTTCTCATTATGTCTGTGGTTACCATTAAATTTCTCTTCAACCTGTGTCTTTTTTGAGTCAACCTCACATGAAATTGCGAGGTAACCTTCAACTATTTCTATCTGAAGTAGGAATAGCTCATTGCAATTGTACGATTGCAGCAGGTGGCAGTCAATCACCATGTTGGCATCTCGTTGTGAACTCGGAACTCCTTATTCAATTATTGACCCTTAAGCCCAACTGGTAACATATAGTGAGGGTATTGTCAAGAAAAATGTCAAGACGGTCACTCAATTCTGTAGCAATACTCTCCATATTACCATAAAAAGCAATGAGACAAAAGGATATCAGCAATGAAGAGACATTTGAAATAATGACCTTCCATGAGGGTAATCACAAATTATTTATATCCTCCCTGTGAGGGAAGAGCGTAATATCAGCGTAGGAGTTACACAAATTAGTGGTTCCACTTAAAGAATAAAAGCAAGAGAATTAGTTTTACTTACGCCTCAAATTAATACCCGGGGAAAATGAGAATCCATATCACATTCTGAATCCGCGGACACGCTCTGTAATGCGGGTTATCCTGACTTCATATCGATAATTTTCGCCTCCCTATTGCTGCGACTTAGGCAGAAATGTATTCAAGATTACAAGGTTTTTGCCAAATACTCCTCGACCACCGCGGCACTACATGGATGTAGATCTTCTGCTCATGTACCAGGTCAGACCAAGGGGGAGACTCCCCCTTGTGAACGTGCAGAGACGAGAAAACCTTTGTGTTAAGTTTACCTTCTCGCGAGTCGCTACCCCGGCTACAGACTGGCGGTATCCATGGAAACCTAGATCTGCGTGTAGAGGGGGAGTAAATGGAAATAGAGAGAGAGGGAGGGAGGGAGACTTGATAGACTCAAAGTGAAATCCCGTGGCCTGAAAACATGTCGTTTGTTGGATTCTTTGCATATATGTGCCGGTGTAGAGGAAGTTTATAGAAAGAGTATGGTGGTCTCCGTTGAATGGCTGTTTTACCTTTTTTGTCGCAACAGACTACTGAAGTTGAAGGAGGAGAATGAGGAGGAAAGGGGTTGTAGCGTGGACTTTGTGTGAGCATGGACTTCTCTTCATGCGGAGGAAAAACTCTGCTACTCCAATGGTGCTGTCGGAACTACGCCGCCCTTCCGAAAAGGCTTTAAGTAGCCAAACAAGCAGCCCCATAATGAAAAAGTCTTATTTTCCAATAGATAAATAATAATAAATCAAGCCATCAAATCACTAAAATATCCGCCGGGCGTCTTCATAATCAACCGTATCATTATGTATACATATCCTTAAAACCACGTGTTCCGCTAAAACTTGATTGCCATGCGACTACATTCTTATCACAAAAATGGGATCTGTTGGATGTAGAAATGTAAAGACTAGAGAATTAATTCGATAACAACTATGCGTTCAACCCGAAGGTTGGTTTTTGATAGGTGAGAGTAGAACTCACCCCATGCTAAGCCGTTGGCGTGTGAAATTCGTACATTCAGTGTAGGAGGGCCAGTTGGGCCACCTGCGATTTCCTACAAAGTTCTGACATGCAGGAAATTGAATCACGAGGATTTTAGGTGGGTGTGTCCAGAAAGGCTCTTGCATGGGATTTGAAACCCTAGACCCTCCGTTCGGTAGCTGAATTCTCTACCCACTAGGGCACCACGACCCTAAATTGATATGATATACACATGAAATTAGTGGTGACATAGACTAACGGAATTTGTTGCTATAGCTCTTGAATGAACATGTTATCAATGAGTTCCTTCGATTCTGTGGAACATAAATATTTCATTAACGATTGGACTCCTTCATGCTATGCATAGAGCACAGGCTCGTGCAGCATAAATTTTCAGAATACACCGAAAAGAAAATTTGTGTCATCAAGAAGTTCAGAGGAAGCTGCTACTTAAGAATCTATCCCTTCAAATGTTGGATTTTATCCACGGTTTTTTATGAGGGACTTGAATTTTATTTATCATATTTAAAGTACTGGTAGTGAAATAAATTGTTCAATAACATTATCGAAGATTAAAGGATATAACAGAAATAAATTTAACCATTTTTAGGGTTTCATATTGAAAAACATTCGCATATTGGATTTATATACACTAGATGCGGAATAATTAGGTCGTCTGGCATCAAAATATTCCTTCTGTATCCTATTTCCTCCTCTACTGACTATAGCAAGTGAGAAGGCCTTCAATCCAATTTTAGAAATCCACGCCAATCTACATACTTGAGTGACTGTAAGCCGTGAATCCAAATCCCTGGAGTTGTTCCCTCTGACCCCGCGGCATCTCCACGGAAGAGTGAAAATAACTATCTTACTGCACCGTCGAAGAGAAATTGAACGAAGGGTTCGAAGGAATATCCCAGGAGTTTCAAAGATATGAGAAATCGCCAAACCATGCTAATGCTCTTCCACAGGGGTTTGAGCGGAGTGACTGGATTGGAAATGAAGGAAACGTAGGCTATGCCCTGACATGATTATTGGACTAGTCACAACATGAAATGGATCTTCGCATGGTTTCTCCCGAGGGAGGCGTCTGTCAAATAAAATATCTTTTCCCTCCAAACCCGACAACGGTGAAAAATCCATTTAAATAGTCCAGAGAAAAGCTAATTCGTACGAACGGACACTGTACAGGTATAATTATGCATTCCTATGATGTAGAACGAGTCTGGCTATGTTTTGCACAACCGATAATTAACAGATAAACTGGAGTGTGTTCTGTTTTTCATAACGTATCATAATAATTTTGGATCCCGAAAGCGAGGTGTGGATGAAAAACGTCATTAGGATATTAATATGGTACCGTATCACAAAAATATTTACGAATTATCATCGAAAAATGACTGAAATATGCTGAACAATACCAATAGCAGGTAAAAACACTGAAAACATTTGAAAAGAATAGGTAGGAGAATTTAACAGGTATTATTTATGTTTTGCTTTCACACATCTGAAACAAACGCCACATATACATTATAACAGTTAAATTCGGCAAACACTCATGCACAATGCAGGAAAACATAGGCACCTACTGGAAACAGCATTATAGTATTGAAAAGAGAAATGAAACACAAATAATTACAACTAAGTATTGTAACACGAGGCAAGTAACATCGCAACAATAATAGTAATGCTGCTGAAAACATCTCTGAGCAACGACTCCGCGCTCACATCTGCACCAACATCTCAACAAGATGCAACACACAGCGCGGATGTCTGAGTAGCAATCACGGGAACTAATCAATAGGACATTGTCTACCAAATAATGCTCACCTTACAGAAACAAACGACTAATAGACCAAACAACGCATACAAATTACTATAGTCATGACAGCAGCTAGTTTAGTAAGGAGGGGCGGTTTAAAGAAAGGACTTCGATGGCAGGCCATAGCAGATAAATGTTCGAAAACAGTGCTCAGAGTATTTAGTACCATCAAGGTAGTGAAAACGCTTCCTATGTGTGCGATTAATTAATGTGAAAATGGCTACTACTGGTGATTACTGAGTGACATTCATAAATCAAATGGGACGTGATAGATGTGAGGATGGCGTGAATATTGAGTGCTCAACTAAAGGAGGAGTGGCTTGTGGGAGGTTTTGCGAAAAAGAAACAAAAAAGTGATAGAGTATATAAGGAATGATCAATTCTAATGATAAGGCGAGACAGAATAAGAAGAAATGAGGGTGCCTCAATCATTATTTTACTCGTTCTCTGGAATAAAAAGGTATGCGTGCGTTTTGATGATAAATTATAAAATATTCAGGCGCAGAAAATCATATAATTTTGATATTTTATGCAGGAAGGAGAAAATGAACAACAAAATAATACCAACATAATGAAAATGAAAATAACATGTACATGTCAAACTTAATATCATAAAGAATGATAGATATAAAATATGAATACATTGATTTAGTGAGTTTGTCAAATTAAATTTCAAAACCAGCAGAATTAATCTTCTTTCAAGATACGATCATAAATACGTAGCAGTAAGTTAAGAGTAAAGATAGTACAGCTAAGGATAGATAGTAAAGTTTCAGAAGGTGAGTTAAAAATATTTTTCTACCTATCTTCCGAAGCAGTCATCTTGAGTATCTTTTTTATATGTACCAATATCAGGTTATAGGAGGAGTTCAAGCTAAATGAGGATACTTACTTCACTTAATCACGATTTCAATACGGTACATTGCCAAAACTATGCGGTGAACTATATACTTCTGTTACTTCGTAACAAAATATTTGATTTCGGGTATTTCAAATGAAATGGTTAGGTAATGTTGTTGAGACACCCCAAATAAAACTACACGAAATCTTGACGAGAAATCGGAAATCGGTAACAGGGTATTAGCAGGCTAAGCATATGAGAGATAGACTCTTGCTAGTGGAGAAAGAAGAAAGTTGGTGCCAGCTAAGGAATATGGGATTTGCATAACAGTGGCTACGTCGACTGATACTCGTGTGGCAATGGCATTGATATTATTTTGAAATATTTCATTCTGTACACACGCAAATGAAAAATATTGGGCAGGGTAGTGTGAAAAGCACAAAACAGGCAATATGAAACTATTGAAGTTTGACCACAGACTCAATAAACCATCATGAGTGAGAAAGCGAGTCATACGGGTAAGGTTATAGAAGTTGTTGGTGATTAGCGAGTTATAAATGTAGGTGGCTTCAGGAGGATACTACTACGTTTTTAGTGCATTTCATTTGAAAATGAAAAATTATCTTTCCAATGTCCATAAATAATACTATTTTTTTTAGTGACTGAATGGAGTTCCATATTTGAGCAATTCATAAAATATGAACTGATACTTGAAGAAAAATATTCGTATAGATGATGAAATACAAAAAAAGTAAAATATTTATTCCATACGTTTGGAACACATAAAATGAATCTTTTATCTGCTTTCGTCAACGCAATCCTACTTTTCTGGAATTATTTATCCTCTGCGCTATTATTCAATCTGAAATGATACTCTCATGAGGATTATAAAAGGTAAAAGAAGGAAACATCAGTTTGAATTAGTCACGTAAAAGAATCATAATATATGGTGATATAAGATGCATATTTTTTTAAATAATTGTTTTCTCCAATTATTTTGCGAGAACATTTCAATGCTGTACAAATGAAAATAGTGCAGAATCTACAGTGAAGAAAGTTTATTTACCTAATAAAAAATTATTAAATATTCGGAATATTTCGATACCTTGATTTTACTTCTCTTTCGCTCAGGGATTTTAACGGACTGATTAAAATTATTAAATGGAAAGAGTAAGAATTGAAGGTTTGTTATCTCCTGGTATCAACTTAAGCGGTAACCACCCAACCACTTAAAACCATTAATGTGTCAGGTCATGGATATGATTTTTTTAAATTCCAAAAACAGACTTCCACAAAGCAAGCTCTATTCGGAAGTTGTAATTAAGTGTTGAAAGTAATGATTATTGTAGGAAATAAAATATTAATAGTAAGAAAGAGCTCCATCCGTTTCCGGCCAGTAAAAATACGTTTATTAATAGGAAATAGTTGGTTAGATTGTCTCTGAATCAGTCCTCTTGAAGTCACCCTAATATCGCCAAAATCACCAAAACCTCCTTGCAAGGAGAAGCAGCGTGAAAATGTAGATGCAATGAGAAGCACTGATGTTCTTGTTGTGATGCAGAAGAAACGATTGGACAAAAGAGAAAGATGATCAAGGAGTAGTGAAACGAAGACAACAAACGCTACCTAAAGAGCAGAAAAGATGGATGAAATGTTTAAGGAGAAGGATTTAAAGAAACAAAACTGTTTTAGTTAATATAGAAGAAATTAAAAGGTTATGAGAAAAATAACATATGTAGAAGGGGGAATCAAATATCAAATAATTTATAATGAGGAAAAAAGAAATATAAGGAATGTAAATGAGAAAGAGAATTCGAATGAAGAATCATAAAAAATGGATTTTTATAACAGAGCAAAGGGAAGAAGAAAATAGAAACCCAATCTAGGTGGAAACTTAAATTGTTTTCTACAGAAAAAGTGATAGAAAGATTCTAGGCAGAAGTGGAAGAAAGAATTGAGGATGAAATTAATCATGGGAATAGTTGCGTCTGAAAAACATGTGCAGAAGAAAGAAAGTGACCGACAGCGTGGATATACATAGATTAGAAAGAAAACAACTAGAAACTTATAGGCACAGAGGAATGATTTGTGCGCAGCAAAACCGCTGATGGAGAGGTAGAAGATACAGAGGGACAAGATGGCGGAATGAGGAATACTTCAGCTTATTTTCAGTACGTGCTGAGATAATTTTTAGCAAACAAGAGGCTGGGTATTTAATAATTCTATTACCTTTGGCTTATTCATACACACTAGTTTGTGTAACATAAAGTGAAATAAATTTGATCTTAAGGGGGCCTCTAAATAGATTCAGGCCAACTGCAAGGAATTTCTGGTGGTTTCCTGGCGTATCTGCTGAGTGAAATCTTCTCGGGACTTCCATCTACTGCGTCCATTTTCGCAGACGTTTCGATTCCCGACTCGGTCATCATCTTCAGGGCTTCTGAATTTTTGGTTTATTGAGAACAATTTATCAAATTCGGCCACATCATATTTAAATAATTCTGTTTAATGTAATTTTTATGGTTGATTTCCAACGAGACTCAAGAGTACTAAGTCTACTCCATATTCTTAGTCAGCAGTAGTGTTATTTTCATGCTTTATCTAGCTTCTATTTCCTTTAGTTTCAAAAGCCCTAAAGATGATGACGTAGTCGGGAATCGAAACGTCGGGGAAATGGACACAGTAACCCTGTGCAAAACCCAAAAAGATGTCACTCTTCTAAGGAATTAATTGGAATTAGTAGTACTTTTCTGAACTCTCTCGAAGTTAAGCCTCCATTTTCATTTACCCTCGCCAAAAGTGATAATATAAGGATAATAATCATACATATTTATCATACGTGCTATATTCTTGCTATTTAATCAAATACGCGACGACAGAACAAGTTTTCAAGGGCACGTGAATAAGAGAATTTAGTCCAAAAATAACAGTACTTAAAGAGCATGATATGTGGTAAAACTGCGACCCATATGGTGGCATTAATTCAGCGGAAAACCTTGATTGAAAAGTTCATTGTTTTGTGGAAAATTCTGATGCGTGAAGATTTGTTAATTTTTTAAAACATCAATGGACGGAATTAAGTGAATGATTGAATGAGATTGAATCGAACAATCAGGTTGGCTACTCATAAATGATATTAGTCAAGGAAATTTCATTTACATTTAGGAAAACTAGTTTCCACTGTAAACATTGATTCCCATGAGATCGAAGTTCAGTTGCTTGTCGATTTGGCCTTTGTATGCTCCCATTAGATTAGATTAACAAATCGATATCTGTATAATAATAACAATGCAAAACTACACTCCTTTGAGGTGATGAGGAAATAATGTCCTCCATTAAAGAGGTCAAGTATCTCAATGTCGTCTAATAGGTACTAATACATACTTCAGCATTTATACTACTACCTATACAACAGTAATGCTTTCATTTATCCAAATTCATGGATGCGCGGTGGAATCATAAATATATCTTCAACCAATTCAGTATTATGATTCATTAACCTTGTTACATTTCCTTGAGAACATTTTCTCAAATTTGGTCACTTGATATTTACATTTTTCTGTTTCATGTCATTTTAATAGTTGATTGCCAACGAGACTCAAGAGTACTTCTCTTGAGTCTCCTTGCGTCTTCTTCATATTCTTAGTCAATAGCAGTATTATATTCATGCTTTATATATCTTCTACGTCAGGAAATCGCTTAATGAGGTATGCTAGTGGCTAACATTAGTAGAACAGTGTATAGTCGGAATCAGCCAGCTGAAGTTAGCTGCATAAAAATTTGTTTTAACAGCCTCTGTCCATCCTTGAAAATAATGACGAACTATATGAGCTTCAAATCTTTCTATTTCCACTGGAATGGTAGAAGTGAGAAATTCAGATACTGGATATTGAGAGGAAATGAGAAGAAAGCATCGTGAATGCTAATGTAAATTATGAAAAGATATTATATTCCCATTTAAATTCATTACCTCCAATCTAAGTATTCCTATGTTTCCTACGCTACCCATCCATCAATCATCCACTTATATTTTCCGCACGTCTTAGTCGGATAAATCGACTGTATCAACCACCAGAGTTTGATTGAAATTCTCTCTGGCCAAAGGTTGAAATTGATATACCTCAGCCTCTTTTAACTTCCCCCGCGTGCTGAACTGCACGGATTTTCGAAAATTGACGCGCGAATTCCTCGTTCCGCCACTTTCTTTTCAAGTTTGGGGTCGTACGGGCGGACGGTCGGGCGGACTGCTCTCGATCATCACCGAGCGTGGAAGCAAGGACGGCGACAGGCGAGGCGACGAGGGGTGAACCCGGGCCATCCGGTTCCAGCTCCAGGCTGGCCTGTCGGCTGACCAATCGGCTGCCGGGCGAGGAGGACGCCGATTGGATGAGAGGAGGCTGGGGGGTGAATGCGGGTTGTGGTGAGGGCGCTATTCCGAGGAGGCAGTATGGGTCGCTGAAGCCTAAGTGAGCGAGGGGAAGAGGTGGGTGGGGAGGGGAGTGAGGGGAGGTGCGTGTGGGGGAGGAGGAGGAATGGGAGGTGCTTAGTCATGTGACACACTGGCCGGCGTAAAAACGGCATCAGGGGGGAGGGACTCTTGGAGGACATGGTATAAGGGTTGCCACCCAAAAGCCTTCAACATAAGTTACACTGATGCATGAATATCATTTCATCCCAAATTGATTGCTAAAAACCATCAATTTTTTAAATTTAAAACTGAGCCACAGCCTTAAAAATAATCATAAAACAATATTTCTATAAAATATCATACTATAATCAACATTTCTCTTTTAATCGCGTTCAGAATATTTCAAATTAATGTTATTTTTTGAATCGAAATGCCAGAGGATGAGAAGCCACTCACCAATGTTTTAATATAATGACATTAATTGAATAAAACAATTGACCTGCCTCTCTGAACCACTGGGAAATTTTTTATGAAGCACTTAATTGATGGTAAATTAGAGACCATTCACAGAACCAAGCGTCTGACAGAAAACACGAAAGGTTATTTTTTATCTCTTCATGCTACTCATGCTACTTCATGCTACTCATCCCAATGATCAATGCATTAGGAATTAAAATATTTGGTCATCTGAAGAAAGTGAAATATATTTCAGAGTGAGAAGGCCTCAAGAGCCCTGAGACTGATAAGAATTCATGAATACCTGTCACAAATTCTTGAAAAACTTTCTTTCCTTCTATGAATATAAGTAAACACAGAATGAATTAGTTTACTTCTAACGCCAAAACAATAACGGATAAATTCGCGAGAAAAATTCAGAAAGATTCCCTCGAGGGATAGAAAAGACTCCGTTGTACTTTGCACTTTTCTTCGGAAGCAGACAGACGTTTTTTAATATAAACTGGGAAAAACGATTAATCATCGAAAAATTATTAAAAGATCAAATTGCCTGTATTCAGTAAATACGCAGTTAAACATTTTCTTTCTGCAAGAATAAAATGACAGTCTTTATTTACCTTTTCCTTAACAATTTGTGGAAGTAGATTTCACAGCGCCACAAAGTAGCAATCCTTGAGAAAATAATTTGCATTGCAAAGATTTCCACCTTATTGCACAAAAAGCATCATTGGAATAAACGCCTGATTCTTGTATTTTAAGTCGAGAGTTTCATTACTTCCACAGATAAGAGGTAAATACTTCCATAGACAAGAGGTAAATACGCTGCAAATGTTAGGTTCCTTTACAAAAAAATCGGATTCTTAGGGGCCTGAATGTACTTCCTGCTAAAAAATGTTTAAATTAAACGTTGGAAACCTGTTACACCAGGTAATAAAAATTTACACATAGTTACTGCAAAAAGACTGAAGGGAAGGAAACTTAAGTGGCCAGGTAGCTCAAGTGAAATGAAAGTAAAAGTAAGTTACAGAAATGATAAGAAAACATTAACAGCCCGACAAAAAATTAATTTTTTAAGAGTAGTTTGAACAGGGTAGTCTATTTTTCCAAAGAATTATTTTAACATAGGTAAGAATCTGTTTTTCTGGAGTGATGTAAAATTAGCGAAATCACGTGTAACATCTAATGGGAAAAGTTTCCTCTGTGACAGGTTTAATAATTATAAGGCTTAATTTGCTCAATATATATGCCCGCATAAAAAACAGTTTACTCAACACACCATGAATATTTACATAAAAATTGGTTGCAGGCATAACATGTGGCAGGTCAATGCATTTTTAATAATGCTAAAATATTTTATGATAAAATCCACACGATGCTCCATGTGGAAATTGTACTAACATTTCCTCCGAAATGACCGATACTCAATTACATATCAAAACTTCTCAAAATATCAATCTCAAAACTACTTTATTTTAATAACCTTATAGATACATACAAAAATTAAGAGTAAGTGGCAACCCTATACATGGCGAAAAAACAAGAAAATAATGCTACTTCAGTTGACAAAGGCGCCTTGATGAATATTTAGAATGGATTGGGAGTAACAGCTTGGAGTGAAGGGAAAAATGAGGCTTTAAGCAAATGAATTTAAGCAATAGCATAAATTGAGAACCAAAGCAGTGACATATTCAGGTAACTCACTGTGAAAAATTTACAATTATTTTGAATTTTTACTATAATCCCAAACAGCATGATAAGAAACATTGTATTAGGTTGGTACTAAAACATGGCCATTGAAAAGAAACATCACTTTTAATTATTATATTTCCGATAAAACAAATCATATCTTTACACTTTTATATATTTCAGAGTGAGAAAGTGTACATTTGCATATGACTTTGGGGCATGACTGAATTTGACCGATTTCCTCTACATATGCTACTTACTCACCCAAAAACCAATTACGAGAATCTCATTTTCATTATGACCCTGCACTGAAAACGAATAAATTTTTAAAGATACATGTTGAATTTGAACATTATGAATATTAATATTATAAATTAGTTAAAACATATGCAAAATCACTTAAAATAAATCCATGCGTAGCTGATAAAATTAAGAACTTATTGCAATAGTTAAACATTTTTTTCTGAATAATTCAATTACAGCGTCAAAAACTGTTGCGATACGTTATTTAGATAAATAATTCACACAACAGCATAACTAAAAAAATCATGAACTTCCGGTCACTCCTCCGATATGCATTTTGAAAGTAAATGGAATAATTAATTATCGCCATATGGATTAGAGAATTACGGTTTGATATCAAAATATTTTATTCATAATGCGGTGGTAATGAGAAGAAAATACGACTCTCAAAGGTCTCGCATGTAATCTGACTAGTCTATTCGATGAATTAAATGAATTAAGATATTAAGGAATTACGCTAAAACTGGTATATTTGACTCATTGATGGCCTGCAATGATCGATTGACTCAACCTGCAGCATTACTCACACAGCCAAGTAAACCTTAAAGCTGTTAAATTTGGAGAAAGCCCCAAGCCAATCACATCAATAGTAAGTAGCTCATTGAAAATAATTTCTGAAATTACCGAACACTTATTAGATTATGTACAAATTCTGCAACTAATTTGGCTTCACCATCTACTTTGCAAACTTTCACCTTAAAGAAAAACAGTTTTGGTGTAATTTTTTTAGGGATTTGGGCGCCATTTATTCAATAAAAGCTATGAAGAAAATAGAATCAACTTTGATTTGAGCACCTTTCATTCAATAAAAGTTATGTAGAGAATAAAATCAATTGTAATTTGACTGAGTTTGCGAAATAATAATTTGTCGATTGGATATACCGACTTGTCACGTTTCTACTGGTAAGGGAGCATTCATAGAGTGAAGTCAACTATGAACAGCTAAGGCTGAAGTTTTTATGAGAAATGCCTAAGTACATACAGACATCTTTAATCGAGATAAAGCAGATAATTAGGTGGCACATCATGAAAAATATATGTTGAGTTTTTTAGTTGCGCGGAAGCGGTTAACTACTTACGAGATTTGGCCGCGGTAACGACTTTCTAAATTCTAAGTAGGCCTTTGAAACAGCGGCTGAATATCCATTGGCAACTAACAAAATAAGCTTAAGAATAAACTGAAAATAACATTTTATAATAATGGAATAATGAATATAGATATTTAGATGGATTTTTTTAATCGTTGGGATTCTTATAAGTACAGGAAAAGGTAAGAAGGTGATTTATTTTCACAACGGAATGGGTTCGGGGCGTATTGTAACATTGAATTACGGGGAATATAGTGAACCATGAAATTTTAAATAAGAATAGAAACAAAGGGTAGTTCATTACGTTCAAGCGCGACAGCACATTTAAAACTGTATGAAAGAATGACTTCAGCAACACACGCTTTCCACTATATTGGAAACGAAGCTTGTAGAAACTTAGTATTAAAATAAAAACTTCTTTATTGGTTTCCAGATGCGATGGATACCAAGGGAAAGAAGAAGAGGAACTTCTTAATCTGCTTTTCCATCGATTTCCAACTGAATTCTTAAGAGCAGGAATGCTTAAGGAGATAGAAGGAGGGAAGAAAAGGTTTCCAAACACCCAAAGAATTCACAAAAGGAACTGAACTTTTTGTGGGGCAGTCCATGCGGGGGAGGATGGGGATAAAAACATAAAAAATGGATCCAGGGGCATTAGATTCTGCGCAGGCGTTAACGAAAACATCGATCGCTATTCATTAATATTTTATGATATTGTTTTTTCCACGGAGTAAGATGTTTTCTACTATATTTTAAACAAAAATGATGAATATAAATGCTAGATTACGACAAATGTATTGGGATTTAAACATAATTCTCTATTGGTCTACAAATGATTGGGAAAATAAAACTGAATTCTATCAGATCATATCTTATCAGACCATATCATTATCTTTTTCGTAAGTAGAGTAATTAGGAAACCTCTTGGAATATCCAAACTATAATTGAATTTCTCAAATACTGCAAGGATATTTGTATGACCCAACATGTAGCAAAATTTTGGTGATGGAAACTTGCAAATATATTTAGCAGATTTCTATCAAGAAATTTTGCATTTTCTATAGATAATATATATTTTTCGTACTGAGTACCATGGCCGCATATGAGTTATATACCCGCATATAATTATAACGTTTTATTCAGTAACAACAGTGACAATTATGGATTTGTTAAAGAGTAACGCTATCCTAAAAAGAAGAAATATTTTCAGATTGCTTAGTCGGGAAAGGTGTTATAGTTTGTCAACGTCGATGCCGGAAAATGAACAACTTCACGTTCGTATGGATGATACTAAACAGAGTGGCGGAATGATAATATTCTATCAGAGAGAGTAGGGGCATTTCAAGAGGGATGAACATCATCAATGATGAAGAGGAGATTTTTTCTAGCTAAAAGTTATAAATATCATGGTGTTGCTTTTCCTTTGATTATAAATCTTAAATTCCATATAAAAATACAATCAAAAATGATAAAAAGGCAATTATAACAAAAAAACCTTACGCATGAACTCTAAAAAACGGTATGGGTACAACATCATTTATTCTATAAAGATAAAAATGTGTGGTAGAATGGGAAGGTAGTAGGAAAGCAATAGAAAATTTTTATGCATTTGGATATTTATTCTTACTTTAACACCTGAACATGAATTTAAAACTTGATGGATTTTTGAGAAATTGTACCACAAGAGTGAAAACACCCTGGGGGCTAACCTTATCAAGAACTCTATACCATCGTGATTTCAGAGAGAGATAAAGTTGCTGCGCATGTTTGGATTGTGCAATAAAAAGTTGATGACGGCAGAGTTTAGGAAACATGTGAATTCCGTAGCGCATTGTGAAAAACTCTTGATCGACTGCCAGCGCCAGAAAGCAAAGGTTCAAAAGTTTTTCGTTACCAAGTTCTCCAATTCCAAGCGGGCTCTATATGTTGATATCTTCTTGAAGAACTGCGTTATTCGAAAATATATATTATTTTAAGCCACAGTATTTTGTGGGAAATGGGATAACTTGGTGACTGTCTAGGACGTAACTGTGATAAAAAAGACACTTCAATTTTAACCTAATATTATAATGCTAAGGATATTATAGTGTTAGTATAGTATTAGAAGTGATAATATTAGGAATAATATTTCTTGGATAGCCTTATCGCAATGGTATATTTCTTATTTTAGAAGATGGTGTTTATCAAGCCTTGATAGTGAAATTTAGAAATACTTTTCTCTCTTACCATTGGCGTCCTTTGCTTCCAAGCCTTCCGCTTCCAATACAACAACGTTGAGTACCACGATCGGCGGCTGGAGGGGGGTAAGGGTAGAAAAGCAAGCGAAGAAAGGTTAATAAAATTTCAAGACTTAAATTTGATGAGTTTATACCTTTGCACATAAAAATATTTTGTCAGAAATATTTAGTGGCAAGGTACACATAAAAAACAAATCCTTAATTTAAAAAAATCTTATAACTGATATTCATCGCTAATTTAATATAAAATAGGGACTAAAATTGAATAAAGACCATGTTTAACATTCTATCGAGTTCTCAGTAGTTGAATTTCTTTTCAAAATATTCACCAAGGTTCAAGCCCACAAGCCTTAAAGTGACTGAGAGACTAGACTTCAGAATATGACATACGATAAAATTGGATCATATTGAACAATAAATACAAACTGAGAATAGGGACGATATGAGTCTAAAGAATCCTATTTTTACACTTAACAGAACTATGTAAACGATGCTGGTTTTGGAAAGAAACTTTTCAAAGTTCCAGAAATTATTTTTCCCCAACATATTAATCATATTTGCTATTCTCAACAACAAATAGTTAGGATAAGTATTCCCAGTTGGTCATTTTTTCGAAAAACCAAGTTACATATTAGTTCCTCGTCAGTTCCATGGATAGTTCATTGCATGTTTTTTTTACAATGTCTTAGTAAAAATACTAATAACATGAAATGAAATTCATGAAAATGAAGTAAATAAAATTCATATTAACATTCTCAGGTTATATTCCTGCCTTTGGTATTCAAATTATGATATAAGTCACAACTGCTTCCACCAAATGGAAAAGTCTGCTCTATCAGTTTTAGGACCATGCAATCTCCTTAGGACACCGTAAGATTAGTAAGCTAAGTTGGATGAAATACAGATAGATATTGGCTATACTTTCAGAATCATCGCAAATTTCTACTAATGGGAAATATATTTAAAATTGGTTCTGCTATAGTGAGGTAACCAAGTTATACCATATACATGATCATAAATATATTTCGTAAGATTCAAGACAGATATTGTTGGAGATTAAACCCCGATAAAAATATTTCCTTTTGAAGACGCCCACCAGAATTTAATGTACTAGCCATTTTGCGTTACTAACCTTTTCCTCCGTGGCGATGGACAGGAACTTTCGATGGAGATCATCGGGAAGACCAAAAGCCTCCTGCGCGTATGAGTAAAGTTCCTCCTTGTAGTGAGAGTACTGACCTGAGGGTGCTCCCACTTTGTTTGTTATTGTGTAAAGAAGCTCCACGTATAGTTGTTCCACCTGTTGTGGGAGATGAATAAAAAATGATGGTAAAAATGCAAAGTAGACAATCTCTACCAAATATAAATTTATTTGCATAAATTTATTAGCATATGATCACTTAAAGTCTTTGAAGTCATGCATTTAAAAAGACAATATGCTGGATCAATTATCATTTTGCAGAAAACTGTGAGCAAAATTCCCTCACATTCGTTTATTTGTGATGGATTAAGTGACACACGTTTACCTTCTCGTAATGAAAACTACAATTTAGGAAATAGTACCATTTTTTCTCTATGAAAGAAATAGATATGTAGGCATTCCAGGAGTGTAATATGCTGACGTTTCAGATCAAATATTGGGCATGAAAATGTGCTTTCTTTCCCATGGGTTTCCTGTGGCCAAAGATTACCATTTTATTAAGAGAATGTTAAGAATACTCCCAAAACAAGAGAAACGTGAGAAAATGTGAGTTTTGATTAAACTTAACATAAATCAAAATTTATTTTTGGCCCTGACTGTGTAAACTATGTGCTTTCCATATGAAAATTAGTTGGCTTTAAAGATAACTATTTTTTAATGGAAGAACGAAAGGAAAAAATACGTTCCAATGGTGCATCTGTAAAGATTTATGCAATTTAACTCTAAAAGTACTATCAAAAACTAATGGTGACAGGCCATAAAATGCTTTATGACTCTAATTAATTGAATTTATATATTTCTATCATGAACACTCAGATATTAGTATTTTTGTATTTTTTTCAATCTTCAAATTCTGCCCTTTATGTTCATGCAGCAGTTCCTTATGATGAATCGGGTTAAGAGATTAAAAAAGTTGACAAAAAAATGTACAATTAATGACAAATCTAATGTATATGCACCATACCCACATAAAAACGTTGCTCAGGAAATGAAGAGAGAAGCTGAATTTTAAAGAATAATTTCATGTCATTTCCACTTTAAACAACTCCTTCAATTAAAATGAAGTTATTACCGACAATTGGTGTTGGAAATTTAGCCGGTGGAATAAATGAAAACGCTCAGCAACTTTGGTAAGTCAGTCAGTGGACCAGTTAGCTTCGCTTACAACATTAGCTTTTAAGAGAAATGACGTAAAATATCTCAAAATCATGGAATCACACGAACTTGAACACAAACACGAACTGTACCTACTTGTCTGGAAGGAATTCAAGTTCACTTCGTTTTAAACGAGTCCAAAAGTGGTGTATACCATTTATCCTAACGTTAAAATAATATTTAAAGTTATTTTCAGTTGAAAATTATCTCGAGAAGAAAATAAAAATATTATAATTTTAATATACCCTAATTGTAGACTAATTATACCTAAAATATGCACACATAAGGATATATTTACATTTTTAATACTCATCATTTTAAAACCCTAGGATGACCTCCGATGTTGCACAAGGAAGTGTTATTTCGAATCAAAGGTGTCGTTGACAAAACTTCCAGAGACCTAAGACTACTTGCTGATCATGCGGTTGTCTATCAAGAGATTAGTGAAAAAACAGACATCAGATTCTCACAGCAGGTCTTTTTTCTTTCAATTCTTGGTGTCAAGTCTGGGGACTAGAACTTAATATAAAAAATTCACCGAATTACTGTTCTTGCAGGAAAAAAGTAATACGACCTTAAAATAATGATGCTGATGGTGTATAAATAAATGTGGCATGTAAATTCAATATCTGGGCATCACGCTTAACTTTTTTATTATGCCCAGGCTACTGGCTCACAATCATCACTTGATCCTCGCAAGTTTTGCAGCAGTGCTGTAGATTTTTATTTCAGGCTATTTGGCATTATTTTTTCACTAATCACTTCTAAGTCTTCACGGCATTTCTTTAGCTCCATATTTGTCCTTTCTTAAACTTCCTCCTGACTTCGATATCTTCTGTACGTATCTGGAACTAAATCTTTAGAATTACCTTCATACATTTCTGGTTGAAAAAGTTAAAACAACTTCAATTTTTTAAATTTGACGGAGAAGACATAAGTCTGGATATTAGAATTTGGATACCTGGGCATAACGCTAATTTAAAATCTATCATTGGGGAATCATATCAGAAATATTCATGGCAAGGCGCTGAATAGACTGAGACTTATCGAAGAAATAGTGGAATATAAAACGAAAAAGGAAAGGAGATGTTATTTCGCTCTTACACGTCCCCACCTGCTGTGCAATAGTTAATTTGGTATCAAATGAAAAAAGATTCGATTCGGGAATCGGATTAGATGCAAAGGAAAAGCAATGAGTTTTGTAATAAAAACGCACAGAAAGTGTCTCTCGGCTATTCGAAGAGGTTGATTGGGAGACCCTAGAGATCAGAAGAATGTTCGCTAGATTAACGTAACTTTAAAATTTTAAATCAACTGATTCAAATATAACACTCCAGACATATTTCCACCACAAAAAACATCAGGGTAGTCTGTGAAATAATATAGGGCATAAATTAAGGGAAATGAACTTTCGGAACGAGCGATAAAATAATTCGTTTTTCACGCGCACAATACACGACTTCAACAAAGTAAAATTCCTTCAAACACATTGAACGCCATACTTCATAAAAATTATCAATTTTTTAGGTTATCAAGGCTGGTGTCATGCCACCCTCTGGAACTCAACCCTGGGATAATGCTGGGTAATATGTAGATAAAATAAGAAAGCAAATAAGAAATATGTTGCAACATAATGTGTCGAAATCGGTACTAATATAAATGAAAAGTGATGAATTATTTTGGAATGACTATTGGACCAAAAAAGCAATATTCTTCATCCCTCTTTCCTGCTTTTCTAACAAGATCTCTTCTTCAAAATTGCATTTAACTTATCAATAATATCGTAAATTTTCTTCGTCTCCTCTACCCACTCTCCTTCCGCAACTCGCATCTTTCATGATCATTTCTATTCTCTCTATCTGGGAGCTTTCATCGATAGATGATATATGCATCACAGCATAAGTTAGTTGTGAAATAAATTCAATCATGAAAACACTCCGTCCCTCCGTCCTATCGCTTTACTTTGAATAGAGAATGACATCCTGAAAATTAGGCAACACGCGCCGAAGATCTCGTTTTAGGGTTGCATAACTTACAGGTTATATTCAATTTCAGCCATTCCTGCCTAGTTTGCACCTAATCATACGATTGAGCCTACCCGTAATTGGGAGAACAGACAATACACTCACCTGTACGGACATTCTGTTTTAGTTGCAGATTACATGAAGAATTCATAGTATCACGAATTTTCAAACATGGCCAAAATGACAACTAAAGTCTATGTGATATTGATACGTTGAATCCAGAAATATGCATGTTAACCATGCTTTTCCTTTTCTTTAATGTGCTTCCTAAGAGAGAAAATGCAGTTTTAGGAACATTCTTGGAACATATTCAGTATATATTATAGGGTATTGTAGTGGTCTGCGCAGTGGCCCGGAAAGCTAAAGGTCCGTGGTTCGATTCCCGGCCCAGGTGAATTTTTTCGCATGGTAATCAATGTGAATTACGTATGTTCATTATTTACTAATGAAATACAGCAGTCCATTCCGTGAAAAATGTTCATACAATAAGAAAGAATAAATTCTAGATAATTAATCAGATGATATTAATTGGTAAACAAAAAAACGTGTTCTGAATATCCTCAACGATATATGTACCAATTAGTGTCACCAGAATAATATTATGTCAACGACAAAGCATATATATGAACATAGGTGGTTATAATGAGGAAATTTTACGACTAATATTAATCGCTCAGAGAAATCTCCGTGACTTAATGGAAAAGCACGTTGCCAAAGTACATAAAAAACTTTTGTTGCGGGGAGGATATTGCTCATCGCTTACTTGAGAAGAATTTATATTTTAAGAAGTAATCAAATTGGATCATCTTCATAGACCGAAGTTCGTTCTCGTTTCAAGGTAACAGGTGCCAAAAAGTTTGATGGAACTACCCACGGTTTTCCCTCAAGGGAAACAAGCTGATGGATTTCAAGAAAAAAGGATTCGCTGTCTATGGAGAGCCTAGGGGGCACAAAATGTTAATCGCAGTATGCGTGAATATAAGCAGCATGGAGAGGAAGCTTTTGGATGAAAAATTTCAAAGCCGGGGAGCCATTGAAAGGGTAGACAAATGTCAGTGGGCCATGCGAGAAGACAGGAAAAATAAAAGACGATGGGATGGGTTGAGGAAAGTGATAGGGGTGAGGAGATTTGTGGAGAGTTGAGAGTTCTTCGGAGTGAGGGTAAGTTATGCAATATGACAAAAGCAGGATGAATAAAACGACAAAAATGGTGAACTTCCGAAGGCATACAAAATAACCTCATCGTCACTTCCGAAAATTTCTAATCAATTTGCAGACTTTAACCGCATTATACGAGTAATTCAGTCAAGCAATTTGTGGCATCATTTTTCATTCTGTTTTAAGCTGAGATCTAAAAAGTAATAAATAAAACCCAAGATAGTTTACGTTTTGTATTGATAATATAATTCTTCCCTAGTAAATATTTATGAAGAGAATATAACTGAAAGCTTAAATTGATTTTGATCTAAATAAATTTGTAGTCAGTATTCTGATAGTCCTTTTCTCTCAAGAGATTTGTGTGTAACGTAGAAAAACGTCACTAGCGCGAAGCAGCAAAGTAAAAAGACAAAGTATTTCATTTTCAACGAAAAAATGCATATTACAAAATTGTAACAAAACATGAATTTACCTCCAGATTTAGATTTATCTCCATATAAAATTGGCCTACGCTAAATTGTTTTCAAATTTAATTATATGGAAAAGCCTACATTTACGGTTAAACTTCGATTCCTGGTGAAAACACAAGAACAAAAAATGATAATTTCCATTTACTCATAATTATATCCACCATGGAATGTATTTGGCACCGAAATACTATGGAAATTTAAAAATTTGTAATAGTCTCCAAAAATTAAATCTGTTATGTAAGCGACCTGTAACTGATGGTTCAAGTTCCAGAAGCTAGCTGATCGTTCACAAACGATGCTTAAATACGGCTCAAGCGTTGAATCAATTGAGTATTAAATAATTCTGAATGCATTGAAATGATTCACTTAAAACAATTCACCCTAATTTAATTCTCATGTATATTTTATACCATTTCCCGGTGGGTAGGTAAGCTAAACATGGCGTAACCCACATTTCTGTCACCAAACAGCATTTGGAGAAAAGTTAAAAATATGATTTAATATTCTCCTAAATGAGTAATACTTAACACTAATCTCCAAACTTTAAATAACTTCGAACCTTACTCAGTTCATAATTTCAATTAAATGAAATACATAACATTAACTCAATTGTGACAGTAAGATGCACTCTGATAACACTTAGATAAATAAAAGAGTATCGAACTGATATTCTCACAATATCTTTATTTTAGGTGTCCATGAATTGTAGGTATTATTTCTATGAATGAGAATTACAGTTTTATTGATAAACTGTTGATTTTGGTGAAAATTTATAGGTTTTTAATAACAAATTTGACCCCGATTTTACTCAAAAAGATGAAATTGTCACATTTTCTGCAGCGTCTTACTTTGTTGATAAGAATGAAAAAACAAATGAGCACCTGATACAGTTCAGACCAGATATATTTATTAGCAATATAAATAGTATTAGTAATAGTATTACATCTTTAAAATGCATGAAACTGGGTTTTAGGGACACATAAATACAAAATGTAAAATTTATCCGGGAAATGGTGAAAAAAGTCCACCTCAGGTGCCTTTAGAATTTGAAAACTGAGAAAGTGAGATATAGTCCGAGATGGGTTGAGGTGAGATACTAGGCAGTTGCCTTGCCGTACAGAGTAGAAGAGTGATTGGTAATATAAATTAGAGTTATGAGCAGCCGATGGGTTGGAGGAAGGAAGAACGCATGGGAGAGGAATGATGTTTATGTCATATGCATATAGATAAAGAAACATAAGACCGAAGAAAATTAGAAAAAGCCATCTTTACAATTGTTAACATCATATTTAATTGTTAGATTTTTGATCAGATTTAATTGTTAATGCAAAATAGAACACGAGTATTTTCAGTTATATTAACGAAATTATCCAATTTAGGGAAAACAAAATTAGTCCACATAAATAAGGCAACCTACATATATTAATATTGGAAGAAAGCATTATGTTTATTATCTTACACATGTGCCAGATATTTACTTCATATAGCTATTTTGAATTGCTGTAAATCGCTATTTATACTACTACATACACTCCCATAGTTATGGCTGCAACAAAATTCTTTTGAATATTTTACAGAGCCGTCACCCTATACATTGATGATGATTTGAGCAGAGAAGGGGGGAAAATTTAGAGAAACACAAACAAATGAAAGTGGATTGGAAGGCTAGATCGAACTCTAATATGTCTTGAGCAGAAACGAGACCTAGCCAGAATAAGAGCGGCAAAGGACGCAAAAGAATGACTGGAAGGGGTGGCCTAAAAGTATAAGGAGAAAATAGTAGCAGGAGAGGAAAGGAGACAAGCTGACCTGAGCGACACGGTGGAGGTTAAATCGTCGTCTCCTAGATGGAACTGCGGAGTGTTTTCCCCTTCCTTCTCTTAAGCGTGAGGAAAATACACTCCTCAGTCCCTCTTTTTCCTTCCCATCAACCCACCCATTCCTTTCCCGAATATTGAAAGTCTGTGTCGCTCCTCGAGAGAATTCGCACGTCATCCACCGTCATGGATGGTTATGCACGGGTGAGTGGATCCCAGGTAGCTGGAGAAGAACTTCCCTTTGTTTGCGGTAAATTGCACGTGGGTGGCGACTATGTCAACGACTAACGTCAAACTGTGCACTCGAGTATTTTTGGGATCGTGGGGATGCTGGAAAACATCCCCTTCAAAGACTCCACTGATGTGATACCTCTCTGAAAACGAAGGAGCGAGTGGTCTTCAAGGAGTCGAGAGTAAACGCCGTCTTCCTCACCTTCAAGAGTCTTCAAGCACGTGATAAAAAGACCGGGTTGAATCTCTCGAGCGGCTTCGATGGAACAAGTACTTACAATTCCAAGCTCTATCTCATTTTCATCGTTTTAAAGAGTGGGATTTCACCGAGATTCTTGGGCACTGCGACTGCGGAATAGTGTGATAGTCAAAATAAGGCACAAGGGATAGTTTGGAGATGCTCGTATTTAATATTCATCTGAGCTCGCTTCACAAAAGTATTTCATGCTTTAAACATTGCCATGTACCTACGAGTTGTTTCTAACCATAACCATTATTATAATGTAATCTTTTAACTGTGATATATCAGAGTTTGCGTTAACGTGTAAGAAGACTTGATTATCTAACACGTACGTTTTGTTGATTTCATAAATCTACAAAATGCAATTATTAAATAATGACTATTTTAGAACATTGCTTTCATGATTCAACTAAGGTTTAATGCTTGAAACTGAAAAGAGAAAATATAGGATTTAATCAAATTTACGGTCGTCGCAATTTGTCGCAAATAACAGCTAGTTAGTGATAAAATTTCAACTAAGCATATTAACCATGACGGATTTGACTACGTCAATTTAAATATCAAAATATACAATTGGAATACACGTAAGGCATAGAATAAACCTTAAAGAAAGGAGAGAAGAAAATTAGTAAAATTCGTCCATCAACAACAATCTGCGACTTACATAGGAATTTGTGAAGAAAATACAAACAGAAAATCGAGGAATGACTTTAACTTTAGTACGTATCTTGAGCAAACGAAGTACAGCCTTGAGAATTTGATCAATTTTTTAACTTATATTAATAACATATAGAGAACTTGAATTGTTTTTAAATCCATCTATGAACAATTGTTGATTTTGATAAGCATTCAGAGAGGCCCAAAAAATGAACAGAAAAACGTTGGAATGTTGCTGCCCCTTATCCTACAGATTCTTAGAGTTCTGCGTCCCATCGTTAGATGCTCAAGTAAAGATAATTGAACTGGTAAGGTGGGTACAGTGTCCGTTGGTCCGGTTTCGATAAACTTTTCAGCTATATCGCTCCTAATTAAGTGTGGTGTGAAGGGAATTTCAAGTTTAGTACTCCATCCGTCGGATGGGATGCTAAACGTAAACCCTTTGGAGTCTGTCGGCAAGATCCTACATGCTCAAAAATTGCCACAGCAAAGTCCTATCTCTGACTTTTTTCACATTTCTTCTAAATTGACGCAAATTATCTTACTAGTCTAGCATCTCCACGGAATAACTACAAGTACTACTTAAGTTCAATGCAGTATTAACGTGTCATGTAAAGTAAAAATTGATAACCATTCATTATTTTACCTTTTAACGAGATTAGGAAAGTGTAATTTGAATCAAAGAAAAATATTTTATTCTAATTTACGTGCAGTTTCTCTGATATTAGCTTTGTGATGGATTTACACATTATATTTTATTCTGGACATTTATAAAAAAGGCATTTTCGTGCAGCTCTTTTGGCCATCATGTTATCTTTTTATAATTCGCAAAATATTTCCAGCAGAATCACATTAGCATTGCTACGTCCCAAAGGCACTTAACGTGCAAAAAGGTAAGTAACTTCAGCAAGGGCGTGACGGACGGATCGCGAAGAGAGAGAAGAAATATTTATCATTCTGGCTAGTGGTCATATATACCTGTACCTCGCGGGTAAGAAGATTTATCGAAATTAAGATACGATTATGAGATAAGTCAGAATGGAATTTGTTCCCACGAGGCAGAAAAAATGTACCGCTTCTGCATCGCAGCCTCGCGGCAAAGAAATAATAGTTAAGCGCAATTAATAAAGACATATCTTTTGGCCGTTACATACTCTCGGTTATTTAGTATAATATTCGTGTTTTAATTCTGGAGAATCAGTTATACACCCACATCCACCCACATAATATAATGTAACCGTAATAGTGTATATTTTACGCTATGCCATCATAGAGTTAAGTCTTAATCACGTCATTACTTCTAAAAATGCCTTTTTTATACATAATAGCTCATGACAAGCTATAATTTTTCACTATTTTTTCTCAGCGCCTCAGGAGTTATGTTTTTTATGCAGAAAATGTTTGAAATAAAAAATTGATGTATGTTACGCATAATCATTACGGTTGGAAAAAGTTTTTTTTGTTTTCTTTTGTGGTTGTATGGCTCGGGGGATTTAAACATTGTCAACTACAATCACTAGCAAAGTTGCATAAACTAGAATATTTAAAATTCTAATATAAAATTACTAAACAATAATGTGAATCATTTTATTGCTTATGTTCTTTATCATAGAGTGTTTATGCGCTGGCGGCACTAGATTTTACTTGCAATACTGGTTTGCATTTTATTACAGCCTAGTAATAATGATTTAATAAAATTTCGAAGATCATTTCAAGTAAAGATTGGATAAAATTTGTTGACCATATTATTCGGTATGAAAAATGAGTTTCGAAATAGAATTGTAATTTCTTGGAATTCGTAATTTACACTTCCTGCTACTTATAGACCCTGGGCATCCTGACAGTTTTTTAGATAATACCCCATAAAATTCCATTTTTGGTATTATTTGAGTCAGCTAATGTTTTCTAATAGATTTTATCATCGTGCAAATAAAAATAAAAAATATAAAAAATGAAAGCTGAAATTTCATATTTGGCATATCACATTGGTATTTAACAGTATGTTGCATTTACATTGAATGCTATCAGAATTGCACGTAAATAATAATATGGAAAGAAATCTAATTTATTTGTGATGCCTTAATTATATTAGGAGAATATCCACAAAATGAAATAGGGAAATGATTAAGAAACCAATAAGCATACAATAAATTAAATAAAAATAATTGTGAATGAAATGGAAATTTTTAACATTAACAATAAGGAATAAGTAGATTTAGTTAAAGAGTGGAGCTAATGCTGCATAGTAATGGCGTATATAGGGACCTTGGTCATGGCATAGCAATACTCATGTTGAAAACTCAAGTTTGTCTGCAGAAATACATTATTCCGTTAAGACCCCTTAAAGTTCACTCAATCTCCTGCTAATGGGTAAGAGTGCGCATTATTATGTCCTTAGTATAATTCGAAAACAGCGATGGGGGAATCAGAACTGCCAAGGAAGGGCCACAAAAACAGCTGCTCTGTGAAAATCAAAACTGGGAAAGAGCTCTCGTAAAATCTTAATCCTCAGTTCTCGCACCGCTATCATCTTCTCATTCCCTCCGACACTCCGGCGTCATGCGAAGAAATAATTCATTCGGCCCCAGATTCCCACAGTGGAAGTCAACCCTTCGGAGAAGTGGCAGGTGGATGGGTGGGAGGGGAGCAATGAGGAGGAAGGCCGACACCAACAAAGCGACACTGCGAGAGACTGAGGAAATCGTGCATTCGCTTTAATGCCACCTCCGTGTTAACTAGATTGACGCCAGAAGAAGGAACCGCAGAGGCACTCGGGGATTCAACCAGCCCCTGGCGGCGGCGGCGGAGATCATTAGCAGAGTGGCCCTTTTATACCCCTAGAGCCGTCGCCGCCACCACCATCGCCGGCCGTGTGCAATTTCGCCGTGATCACGGTGCCTCCATCGCCGCTCGATCGGCGGCGCAGCGGCGCCTGCAATCCGTACGGACCCCACGGCGCTTGTAAGAGAGGCCATTGTAGAGAGGCCGACAGGAAATTGGCGCAACGCGCGCAGTACGCTCGCGTCTGTAATACATATTTTTTCAGGGTCCCGCT
Organism: Platycnemis pennipes; assembly: GCA_933228895.1. Taxonomy (NCBI): domain Eukaryota; kingdom Metazoa; phylum Arthropoda; class Insecta; order Odonata; family Platycnemididae; genus Platycnemis; species Platycnemis pennipes. The sequence continues at coordinate 124,011,014 of OW121848.1, forward strand.
CTGGTCGACTGTGAGTGGTTGCGAGCTCACTATGTTATGTGCGGGTATGAGGAGTGAGGGCGAGGGGTTCCATTAGACGATTTTCAATGCCCAAGAGGAATTATGGACGGTACTATTGATCTTAATGATGGAAATTGAGAGAAAACGAGTGATAAACGTCTGGTGAAATTGCGAAACCAAGAAGCTTTGCTTAGCATTTACCTAAATCGCAAAGTCACTTCTTGAGAATGAACTCGTACGCTAAATAGGAGGTTGAAAAGATCTGATTCAATGCCTTCTCTATTTCTGGTTGATAATACATACAAATTGAAGTTTGAATAACTTAAGCCTTGGGATCTAAGAATTCTGTGGGATCTTGGGGATGGACCATGAATCTCAGAATTTCACTTCTCTTACATTAGGTGAATGGAAACAATGCTTTCCCAGAGGATCATTTTTTAGGGTTAGTTTTTCTTTGTTGTTCTTAAAATGTAAATTAATAATCCTAAATTCGTTATTCCTATTTTGATAAAAAGTCATAAATAAATACTTCATGATCGATATACTCCAATGACTCGAATGAACGAGTCCACATATATTTACAGTAAATAAAGGTTGTGTAGTTCTTTTTCACAGCATTGGAATTGTTAATGATTACGAAATAAAAGAGGAGAATTTTTTTGTTGGAGGAAATAGTAAAGGTTGATGAAATCACTTTTAATGTGTCACACTAATGATGAATAAGGGAGATGATTTTTTTCAGCTTTTCGATTAGATATTTTTTGGGAAAGATGTGAGGTTGAACTAACTGGATGGAAGTACAGTTATCTACGTATTATACTTACTTGTATTCCGATAATAAAGATTATTGCCAAGTAAGGAGGTGTAAAATTCTTTCCTTCCAATATATTTATTTTATGCATTTATTTGAAATATGTCATAGCGAGTGTTTAATAAATGGTGAGGTAGTTATTGGTTTTTTAAATACTTTTCTCTAGCTACAGGTATTTAAATGAGAACATTGATATGCTAATAAGTTAACGGAAGAATAACGAATTTACCTTAATTATATTCTCCGTTAATTACTTAAAATACAAGTATTCTTCCCCAAATACCTGTTGGTAACCAATGTAAATCGATACAACAGTCACACAAAATGTTCACTATAATACTAAACAACCTAAATTTCTTTAAATGAAAATTTACCCTTGTAGCAAATAATAGAAATGAAAATGGTAAAACTGTTTTAAATACTAGTTCTAAACTTTACTTGGAAATTAATTAGAAATGTTTTGACACGCTAACTAGGCGTTAATATTTTTCAAAGGTATTTAGTAAATGAGATATTCCAGAAAAGCGAGTGCCACGATACTCTGCACATGGGAGTATTAATCATCATTTGGATTAATTTTAAAAGTATGATTGACACAAAGCTAAAGATAAATTGAATAAATTTTATTCTGACATTCTAGTCTGTGGCAAGTAAAATGGAGGAGAGTCAAATAAACTAATAATGAATTTGAGCTAAAAGACTGAATGAATATGTATTTCAGCAAAAAAATTTCTATTAATGCTCTCGCGCTATCTCAAAGAGATATCTCCTTCGTACTTTGCGTGTAAGTTACAGGGAGAATCAAGAGTCAAATGTATACCAGAAGGGAAGCGGAATGGGAGATGAGGAAAAGGGTGCGAAGGTTAGATAAAAAAAGTAATTTTAGTAATTCACTCGGTCAGGGTTAGAATTAAGTTGAAAATATCAAGTACCTCCATCGTAATTTTGACGCCGGGCAGCTGTAAGTGGATGGGGAGGGATGGAGAGACGAGGGAAAGGACGAAGGAGTTGGATGAGCATACGCTAAGGGGAGTGTTGGATTACGATAGGATGGATGGGTTGGGACGGGGCGAATAAGAGAGAGAGAGAGTGGTTAGGGAATGAGGGAGGGATGTGGGATTGGAAGGGCGGGAAATGATGGCTCCGCTACGCTGGCTCGGAGGAGCGAGATGATGACGATGATGGAAAGAGAGGGTTGGGCGGGGACGGCGGCGTGAGTGGGAAGAGGGTGGTTTGGAGGTGGTGAGGGTGGGAAGAAGGGAGGACACGGAGAAGAGGGTGGAGGAGATGGACAGAGGGAGTGAGTGGGGTCACAGGCACCACCGTGGCATTACAAGCCGGCCAATCACGCGTGCGCATCTAGCAGATAATTAAAGGCTGCGCGAATTCCTCGTTAACATGAAAGGAAAAAGTTGTGAATGCTTATCACAATTGTAGCCGGGTCGGTTCGATTTTTCTCATGAGTGAGTGCACGGTAGCAACAAACGGCATAAAGATTTCACCACGGTTAAATCGTAATAATGAGGCATCCATGTATCGAAAGAGTTTTGGCGGATAATCAGCAATTGAAACGGAATTTCTAAAAGGACCACTTTGTGTTAATGAAATGAGAGTATTTTTGTTCTATGCTAGGTGTCATTTAATGATTTATTTTACAACACGGTTGTATTTACAAAACTGAATTAGCATCGTACACATGTATGCTACCAAATTTGATTGACGATTGTCGCGAACTGATTAGTAGCAAACTCTCCACAATTTGCACAGAAACTTAGAAAACTTAAAAAGACTAGTTACAAAAGAAAAAAACTATATCTCAAAGGGGAATAATAAATTAACAACTATATATTTCGGGGACCATGCTAATACTTGGCTACAAAATATTACTCAATAAGTTATTATGGTAGAATATATATCGAGTGAGAGCATCGTCATGAATACATTCTTTTGTCGTTAACGTCCTTAAATAAATGTTTTACATTGCCTAAAAATAAGTAAACCACGCCCTTTAATGTCTGTTTCAATAAATGTTTGAAATTAGCATGACATATTTTAAGACTGGGATATAATATAAAAAAAACTAGAATATCAGAGTAAAGTATTATTTTTTAAGAGAAACAATTTTTTCCTACGAAAAAAGCACATTTTATATCCTTCATAGTTGGATTTAAAACCCGAATTGAAGGCCTACTACAAAGAGGTATTGCACGTTAATGCAACAAGAGGGAGGATTGGAAATAATACTGGAAAAGAGCTCATAACAACTATTTTTCTACGCATACAGCAGCACATAACGCTTTCAGGGTATTGATAGTATCATTAATCTCAATGTAAATAAAGTTAAAGTACTTGGGTCATTGCAATGGCTAGAAATTCGGCTATTTATTCGGCTAATTAATTCGGCTAGAACCGGTGAATAGAACATGAGCCAGAGAACGGCTACATTACCAAATAATTTCCGCTACTAAGTCCAAGATGAAAAGTAGATTCAGTGCAGAAACATTTGAGGGAACATTTCTTCCATGCAAGCGTGGAATTCGTTTCCCAATAAGAGCTCCCATTTGAACATTTTCAGGCAGGTCTAAAAAAATCCAGTTTCATAAATGACCCAATGGGGAAAAAAATAATGATTGTATTGATGACAGAAAAATTAAATACAAAGTGCACTAGAAGCGCAATCTCCACAGCCCATTCATTTTTAGGGCACAGCAGCTACAGGTACATCAAATTCTACCAAACAGACGGCGGCGTGTAATGGAATGACCCGTGCGGCAGGCAAACAAGCGATTACTGCAATGTAATACGAGTAACACTATTATCTAGGTAGGGTAGCGGGGGAAGCAGAGAGGAAGCCGTGCTCGGTGGAACTATATAGCGAGGGAGAAGAAAGGGAAGTTATCAAGAGGGAGATTACAAGCGGGAGTGGGCGGACTTTTACCGTGGTCTTCAAATGACGAATGAGCTCAAAGAAGGTGGTACGCAGCGTAGGGTATAGATTCGACTAACAAAGCGGGAGGGAGGAAGGATGTTCATTTTTCTCCACACCGTAGAGAAAGAATTTCCTCTCTCTTCTCTCCCGAGTTTTTAGGGAGAATTTCGAATGGAAACTTATGAGGGTTAAGAGGGATGGAGCAGACAAGATAGAAATCACGATTGGTGTGGGTAGAATAGGAGATGGAGGGGGCGTTTTCCTGGAAGCGCAACTGCGTTGTGGCCGGGTTGAAGGGTGGAACGGATACCGACGGAGAGGACGGAGGGATGATACAGGAGAGGAAGCAAGGGATTGGAGTGGAATAGTGAGAGAGATGGAAACATGCAGACTGGGAGAGAGAGGGCCGAGGGAACGTGTGTGCACACCTCAACCCTTTTGCGGTAGAAAAGGGATGGATTGATTGGCTGAAATGAGATGGAATACGAACGGGCGGAAGAGATTTAAATTCGGGATAGGCTGAGCGGGAGGAAGGGAACAAATCCTTTGGGGAACGATTAACATCGCGTATTTTATAGTTTTAATTTATAGTAATATGTGGTTCCATGTGATAAATGACGATCAATATAAGTATAAACCAAATTACAGACTGAATCGGAATTTGTAAATTTGGACAAAATCGTTGTAAGTTGGGTTGTGGCTTGAAACTTATAGCTTGAATATATACCAGTATTTGACTTAGTTACGTAAATATTTTGTTATTCTAAAGATAATGTAGCATACATTCCTCGGAATGCGCATCAAGTCACGAAGAGGAGACCTTTTCTAAGTAGTTTGATAACATACTCATTATAATGATGACCTGACTATTACCCTTCATCATTTGGGTGCATTAAACTCTACCTGAGAAGTATAATGGTAGGTTTATTTAAAATTAAAAATGAAACATTTTCCCCATGCTTATTTTAAGCTGAAATTTAAGATAAATAATTCATCTTTGATTAATCAGAAGAAATGTACGCTATAAATGGGAGGTTACAAGCGGGAGAGGGTTGACTTTTACCGTGGGTTTCGAACGACGTGAGTATGAGCACGAAGAGGGTGGGATGTAGCGGAGGGGGTAGATTCAACGAGCAAATTGGGAGGGAGGGAGGATATGGATTTTCTCTACAACGCAGAGAAAGAGTTTCTTCTCTCTCTTGAGTATCAAGAACCGGGATTAGGAGAAAAATAAATAATTTCGACCAATTAATTTCTGGATTAGGATATGTTTTTACGCAAGTTTCTCTATGCATTTTAAACAGCTGAAAATTTTCAAATGATGCCTCCATTGCTTTTTTATCACATTTCTTGACATTAAAATTTTAACTTCAGTGCTACAAATATAATTCAGACGAAGTTTTCCCGAATAATACTGTAAATAAATTTACTGTTTAATAATAAAAGGTCCCATTCAATTTCTCTCAGTCTCTAAGTTCAAGCTCAGCTGACAAGGATACGATACTAAGATGAAAAAAGATTAGATGTTGAATGCAAAAAAAATCTTTTTTCCGTTAGCAACTTGTTTTCAATACTCCCCAACTAAAAAAACCATCACGTTAGCCCAAGACTTTATACCTACGAAGAAAAAATTGCAAATTGATTGATCGATGCATTCGGTAATCTCTGGAAGTCTTAATCTGCAGACGTCAAAACTATTAGTCATTAATCCAAAATTAGTGCATCTCCCATCTCTATGCTAGAATTTTCTATTCCCCCCGATTCTTTTATCAACACTTTAATTCCTTAACACCCAAGCTTACTTTATTGTGTATTTATCCTTTTCCAATATGACTTTCCCTTGCAGTTTTTCCAGCTCCATATTTTCTCGACGACTGCCTTCGCGGACACTGAGTCTCAAAATGTGTCAAGTGTTGCCGACAATTTTTATTTTTACACTTTTCATGAAATTTTCTTTCTTACTTCATTCACTAGGAGATATTTCCATTATTACTTGGTCCATCCATTTTATTTCCAGCATCGTTCGCACCACAATTCAAAGTTTTTTGTATCACCCTCTCTGGAGTTTTCATTGTTAGGACACCAAAAAAAGGATATGCTCTAAATGAATATTCTAATGAGAGTCAGAATGAGTGAATACCTAAAAGGAACAAATAGAATATGAATTCAGTAGGGGATGTATTTAATTTCTGAGTAGGAAACTAAATCGCGTCATCCAGCCCTGAAATACGAATAGTTTGACCACACGAAGAGGCAAGGGGTCACTAAAACTATGAGAAACGATTTTTAATTAACTTGATCAGAGAAATGAACTGGACATTGCTCTGTAGGGGGGAATTCCCGGAAGAGGAAATCGGCTTCTAAATACGGTGGAGTTCAAGGGGAGAGACGAGAGGGAGGAATGGTGAGAGGGAGAACAAGCTCGTGAATGTATGCACTGGGGGAAGTCTGGCTGGGAGTGGTGGGGTTGGGGTACCGAGGGAGGACGGGGTGTGGTGAGAACAACCTTGGGAGGAGGGTATAAAAGGTGGGGAGGGGGAGAGAGTCGTCGCCTGCAGGGAAGGTAGCTATTGAGGGACGCAGGGGAAAGACTGAGTGAATGGAAGGTGAAGGAGAGGAAACGGGGACAAAGCAGGGAAGGGATGAGGGGAGAGAGGGGGGGAAGGGGGTGAAAGAGAGAGAGCGGGGTCGTATCCGGCGGAGGTTTGCGTGGTCTCGTGATGAGCTCCCGCGGGACCGGAGTCAGGGAGCCGGGAATAAGTCCGCCTCGCCTGAAACGCGCCTCTGAAGGGTTGGGCGCGGTTGTTAAGGGATCGCTGAGGATGGGGGGTGAGCGGAGGGATGGGGTGGACTGGATGGGCGGCGCCTGGTGCGAGCGATCGGGCGCCGTGTGTGCGTTCGTTGAGGATGTGCGTGGCCTGAGGCGTGGAATCAGCGGAGCTCCCTTTCAGTGCGGAGCGCGGGTGTTTTATATCCCGCTGCGTGTGCGTGCGCGAGCTGCTTAGTGCGTTGCTCCTAACGGGATTGGCGTCGGAATGTGGAGCGTGGAAGAGAGACGAGACGATGATAAACGGGAGGGGAGGACGTGAGGAGGAGATTGGAGGGTGGCGGAAGAGGGGGAAAGGATGGAGGAAGGCGATAAAGGAAGGCGATGAATCGCAGGTGTGGGGTGCGAACATGTTTCTCCGGAGGCTTTTCTCCAAGTAGGTCGATAAGTAAGATGTGTGAATTAAAATATGAGAATTGGGCTTCTAGGAGGTGAGTTCAGGTGAAAATCTGGGGTAAAGTGGATGGATACAGAAAATGGAAGGCGGGTGTATTCGGAAAATGAGTGGAAAATCAGTCTGAAAGAAGGCGAGAGGGTTGCGGCGCAGCAGTTAAGGAATTCAGTTGAAGTGGAATAAATTCCTGGCACCAATATTTTGCTTTCCCTATAAAAATTTCCCAAAATTTCAGAAAATCAGTAGGAGAAATATCAGCTGGCAAAAAGTACTTTCCAGCTGTGTAGTTAACATTAAAACAGATGGTTAAATAAAGAATTTGATAATGATATATTCACATATAGCATGATGGCTGCTTCCAGGGCAATTAAATTGTTGAACCTTTTTGATATCCTACGATTTAACTGGAAACACAATGAGAGTAGGTATGCCCTTAAATACATATAATTATAGTCTTATAAATATAGTCTTCCGAGAGCATATATTGTTACCTCATCTATACAAAACTTAAAAAATCAAAATGTTTGCATGAAAAACGTAGATAAGAAGTCTACATTACGTTTAATTGCGATAAATAAGTACGTTAATGTAGCATTATATATATGTTATATACTATATAAACCATGACTATTATATCTTTAGAATCGATTCAACAGCTCACAATTGTTTGCATTTTTATGAAATTATAAAAGTTCAACTTAGTACTCATTAAGGATTCCATAAAATTTTGAAGATCACTAGTCACCAATAATTTTTGAAATTAGTTTTTATGGTATTTCTCAAACTGTCTCTGAAACAAGGGATCAGAGAACGACTCATAAGTACGAGAAAACCAACTTTACTGTCAAACCATTGAGCATTATGATTACAAAATTAAGGAATACTTGATAAGGTGCCATTGATGTCGAATATTCACATATGTATGTACTCAACCATGAAAACTAATGATTTTCCGGGCAATGGAATTGACAAATAAATCTTAAATATCGTCAAGTGTAGGAAAATACTGATAAACCAGACACTACGGAAAAAAACACTTTATGACAAGGAATTAAATACTTTTGGTCTCAATTACCGGAACAAGGTTTGCATTTACTCTTTGCCTTCCCTGAAAGTGAAAACTATGGAGTAAGAAATGGGAAAAGGACTTGGGTAAGAGGGGAAGGGCTGATACCAAAAAGTACAAAAATGAGTGTCCACGCCGCTGTAAATATTAAACACCTCAAGGCTGAAGTAATGCAGATCCCCACTGTTCGATGAAATGTCACGGGATTCGCTTACGGCATCGGGTTCACGCAAGCAGTCGGATTTTGGGAGGATTACATAAACGGGATTGGTGATGTGCCGGTAGGATTGAGCCTTATAACCACGAACAACTAAAATCCATCCTCATGTCTCTCACTAGAATAAACGCTTCTAATGATGGACTCTGGGCATTTGTTTGCAAACGGGAGAGCTTAGGGAAACTGAAGGATAAACAAGAATTTTTCGTTGTGACTTCGACGTCCTACAGAGTGTTTGACGCAGTAGATGCTTTTGAAGGGGAGCAGCGGGAATAGGACCGGTTCATTTATATTCCCCATGTCGACAGAACCTCTCTCATGGACTAAATAAAACCTTAACGTAATGAAAAGACTTACGCTATCTAATACCAAAAACACGACTATTCAAGTCACCACTTTTTACTAGTTATTACATATCAGGTTCCACCGGCAATAAAAAAATCTTTACCGAAGCAATGAAAAATCACCCTTCGTATTTTTCCATCGCCAAAAATGAATAGTCTAAATATTATAGTACATTTATTCGAATACGGGATCAACTGGGAAAGGTAATTTGCCGCCTTGACTGAGATTCTAAGGGGTATGGAGCAGTATGTACTTAATTTCTCATGGTGTAAAAGTAGATAGTTGAAGATTTAATTCTTTGAGGAGTTTGGCAAAACACTTCTAAGGAGGAACATTTCAGTTGTAAGATAGATACGTGAACGCGTAGCGCTATGAAACAAAGGACTCTAATAAAAATAATTTATAGTCAGGGGCTTTGCTTTGTTCCAGGCAGACTTTGTGGGAACCAACCATGCATGCGATTAGTAGAGTCTGTTGGAAATAAAATGGGAGTATCTGCTTTCAGAGCGTCCATCCTTCCATCTCAATCTGCATGTCTCTGTAGAGGTTTATGTAGACTCTATCGTGAAGCAGAAGGGGGATAGGAATGGTTAAGTGTCAGACCACAAACGGTTGCTTTAATCACAACGAACCCCTGCATACTCCGAGGGAAAATATACAGAGGAATGGAAATGATAATAAAAATTGATGGGGAGTCATTAAATCTAAAAAGATTTTTGAGTGACCACACGTTAGTTTGCCAATCAGCCGCAGGTCTACAGGCGATTGGGAGTGGGCTAGAGACATTGAAAAAAGTTTGAAATAAAGATCAGACATGAAAATACAAATAAAATGAAAATTTCAAAAAGTAGATTCTTGGATAGAAGGGGTTGGAAAAGATAGGGTGACACAAATATTAGATCTTTGAATACTTGAAATATCTTGAAAGAATTTATCGAAAGAAGAGAAGTTTGATGAAAGTTAAACTCAAAGGTAAGATACACCGGCCAAGAGAGCATTTACGAGTAGGATAGGAAATTTTAAGGAGCCTCTGAAGGAATATAAAAATAAAAGATAACTCGAAACTACAGAATGAATCGCAGGGTTGTCTTACTTTGTCGGCTGAATTCAGAAACTTGACCTCAGTGGAGCAAATCTGAGCATGAACCAGATGATCTTTAAGAGATGAAAGTGAAGAAGATTGGAGGTTAGAAGGTTATAGGGGACGAAGGAGCGGGATATTTTAAGTATGGTAGGAGGTTCAGTGTAGTTGGCTGGGGAAATGCAAAGAAGGCAACAGAAAAGAAGGGCGGATGTTTTGAGACGTAACGGGATGGTGAAGATGAAAGATGAAAGAATTTTGTGGGTAAGCTCGGGAAAGAGAGTAGTGGAACAGGGAATGTGGATGCTTTCAAGCAAGAGGATGATGGGTAGAGTTGAAATTGTGCTGTGACAAAATGAATTTTGCCATATAACCCATGGAAATAATTCGTTGACTTACCTTCATAACGGCAATGATAGGTTTAAATAACTATTCGTTTTATACATAACACATTGCAAATATTGTACCCAATGTTATTTTCACCATCGTCAATGCGATAAACGTGAATACGCAACATAACGTTCATGAACTAAAAGTGAGCCTCGTACCTTATTTTAAGAACCAAGATTAGTGTTGAAGGTGGGCGGAGATTGTGGAGAAGGGTATCAAAGGAAGACATTGCCAGTATATATAGAAATTTAAACTGAATTATTATTAACTGAATTAACGGCAACACAACGTGATAAATCATCCGCATCATACACACACATTTAAAATATCAATTTATTTTAATGAATAATGCCTGAGAATCAGCATATTTTATACTATAGGCATTAGTTGCCACATCGATTTTCCAGTAATGTGACCTAAGACTTTATAGTTCGGTCAAATTTGGTTACAGTTCGGTTAGAAATTACCGAATTAGAATCTGTCGGCTAATCTCTTCATATAAATACTAGTCTTTTCTTTTGCAGCCATCATAAATTGCCCCATATAATTCATACAAAATGATCTTTCACTAATCTTCCCTTTTCTTTTTTCTGGAGGGAAAAATTACTATGTAATTTAGGGGAAGGTTTTTTTCTTCCTTTGCCATACTTTGAGTTAAATTTTTCTCTCGACAGTGGTCTTCATCAGACAACCATGTTACAATAAATAGTTAATTAGGTTGTTCCGTCTTCTATTTCAAGTTTTTATGTCTTCTCTTTTCCTCCGTACTTTTCAAGACTTCTTTGTTTATTACTCGGTCAATACATTTTATCTTCAATGCAACTCTACACAGATATAGTTAAAAAAATCTGATCGCAATAGGTTTAATCGGAACCCAACTTCTCTTAGAAGAAATCAGTCTTACTAAAGCGTGGAGAGGAAGATAAGAAAGAGTAAACCTAAAGCAGAGGAAAAATTCTTCGATTTTACAAGGCTTAACCTCGGAAAATATATTCGAATCGTACGATATCAACAACACAATTTCGGCGCTTTTCGAAGCTACTGATGCATACATTTCTTTGCATGAGTAGAATTGGAACGTATCTCACCCAGTTTGCAATCCAGTGGCCTCATTTTAAGTCAAAAATATTCAACGAACATCGCGAAAAGAATGTGCAGGAAAACATTGGAATACGCGGTGAGTCGATGCTAGGCAAATGAGGCCTGGATTTGATTGCTATCGATAGATGTCTCTGGGGGACAGTCCTCGAGTTGAGAACATGATTAGACTAAAATATTAATATGCAAAACCTCTTTATAATGCCATTTATGGTTTGAAGGATAGTGGCCAAATTAAAACTAATTTAAGCAGCATATGCGTGTTTCCCCTCCATATTTACTAAGAATGTGATGTAAATTAGATAGAATTTCTGTTCATCAGGATAAGAACCTTAATTTCCTCCCTTAGTAGCGAACGTGCTCGGAATACTTATACCACAAGGGCACGTGGTAATGCATCGGAGACCTAGTATTTGTTTGGATTGTAAGGGTCGGTTCACGGAATTCTGTGTGCACTCATGTGAATAGATAACCTGAAATTCTGCTACGAACACCGGAACCAATTTGTAAAGTATTGACTAAGAAAATACTGGAAGCGCGAACTGAAATTCAGGAAAATTAACCAGCTGTGTTGATTCACATTCCCAGTTGGAGAGAATAGGTCAGTCAAATAACGAATTATTTGCACTTACAATGCAGGGAGTTGTTCCGTTAGAAAACTTTACAAAATCAAAACTCCTCTCTTAAAGTTAATGTCGACTTTGTTCAACAATGTTCTTTGGGTAGGAATGAGCATATAACCCGTAATTTTCGAGGTTATGGTTCGATTGAATGCGACTGAAAACTGAAACTTTCTCGATATTGATTTTTTGTAAGAAGGCGTTCAGTTTAGATATATTAGACATTAGTAAAAATTAAATTTTACAAAAAATGATTTACTCAATTAATAATTTACAATTACTAAATATATAATAGGTAGTTAATATCATTAATTATTTTTCCTCATTTAGCAGTAGCATTTTGCTCGAATTTTGCATTACCTGATGGCAGTTTTTGAATGATCTCTTGGGTGAGATTGTGTTAATTATGAGTATTGTAGTAAAATGTACGAAAATTTGTTCTGTTCAGAGTTAAGTTTTGAAAAGGGTGAAATACTTCCCTAGGCCTAACAGAAATCCAAATAAGTGCGTTCATTGCACTGGGTAAATTATTACATTTATACATTTTCTTCAAATTTGAAAATTTACCAATTTATTCTCGGAAAAAGAGATAACTAACCAAGGAATAAATAAGCATAAGATCAATGGCCAGATTTCGCTCTCAAGGAAACAATTTATAACAAAGAAAACTTTAGAAAACATTTATTAATTAATGCATATTTTATAATGAATCTTGTGCTTCATTGTTTGTGCGGATAAAAAAAATTATGATAGCAATTTTTCAACTGGAAAGAGATTTAATATTCTATGCACCAGGTAAAATGTAAAAAATGGGTCATTCGATAAAAAAATCAGTATCTGCAGAACCCTGACCTGATGTTTCGTGACGAAGAGTTGAAAAACTCTACTCGCTAATGTAGGCAAAAATGATTAAATGTAATTGACGGCTGAAGCCTCCCTCTGTACCTGGTCGCCGATTGATCTACCGTATCGTCGATAGCTTGATCATACGAAACGGAAATCCATCAATCAAGAGGGCAAACGTTTATTATTCTCATGCCGTGATCTGATCATACAGAAATCCACTAGTTGGACAAGAGGGTTGATTGATTGGCCACTATTGTTGTTGCTTGACCACGCAAAACGATATTCCATCATCAAAGGGTGAAATTTTATTTACCACACTCATGCTGGTGTGCATTCATTTTGACCATTCAGAAATCCCTCTGTAGGAAATGGGACCGAGGAGAGGAGAAACAGCATGACCATTGTCTAAAGAGCAAATTGATCACCGATAAAAAATCGATCGAGTTAATCTAGAAGGAGTCGAAGCTTAGATTCTTCCACACTTACACCAATAGATAATCAAGCATTAATGATGCGAGATATCTTCATATGCGAATGGTATTACATGAATGCTGAGTTTCAGAAAACGTAATTTGCTCTATAAGCAGTCACTAAATTTACAGTAAAAATCTAGACAACATTTGGAAGTTTCACTTTGGTGTCCTTAGATCGATGTAGTTCTATAACATTTTTCGATATACAACACTAAAATTTACTCTATCTGTCTTTATTCTTTACCCTTCCATATTTAAACATTTGAAGTATTTTATAATGAGTCTGAGCACCTTATCCTTTCTTAAAAATGAACCAGGGCTAATTAACAGGACACGCACATTGTATAGGACACGTTGCTTACTATACCTGTATCTCTTTCAGATGTACTTTGTTTTGATTGTAAAATACAAATTCTGAGATGGTTACAGAAAAAATTCACACAATCAGTCTTGAGAAAGAGCCACTGTAGTGGAGTATAAAACATGTTTACAGGCGTGAATAACAAATAGAAAAACACCTAAAATGGACACTTACACGTATCGGGTTTGAATATTTCGGAGGCAATGAGACACCTTTCTCAAAAAGTGGAGGAATACGCTCTGCGTCTCTGCGAGCATCGTTTATGTGTTTTGTATTTATTATTCTCACATTTGAACATATTATATATAATCAAATAATTCTGAATTACCATACTTCGATTGGACAATGTTTCCACTTTTCTTTGTTATTTACTTCTAAATACCAGCATTTGATTCCATGTAATATATTATAGAAATCGCCACTAATTTACAGTATTATCATTTGAGTTTCTCCTGTTATTTTACGTTTTAAAGATACAAAATAATTTGCATATTACATACTACGTACAAAACTAATGGCAAATATTACCCTAAAATACCCGTGGACAATAGAAAAAGTATAGAGAGATTTGTACCGATTGGTAAAAGCAATGCAAAGAGTAGGGTCACCCCGTCAAAACTTAGCTGGTAGGAAACTATCCGAGACAGCATTATATTTTTAGTCGACATCGGCACGACAGAGTGACTCAGTGATACCGCACGCCATGCTTCTCCTCTACGCTTAAACACTCCCGTAGGTCAACCATGCATAGGAGTACAGATGAACGCGCGATAGCTATCCATCGTCTGGAATGGGGAGTTGATCCCTTGCGTTAGAATTTTTTTATAGGGATGAGCATGGCCTTTGCCTCTTTCCTTTGCCTCATTATATATCGGATCGAGAATGGCGCCATGAGCGTCAAAACATCTCCAAGATAACTGTGTGAATGTCTCCTTTTTTCATGTGTCTATATTTAGTGATCAGTCTCTGTTTTTGTGTGAATTTGTGTGCATCAGCCTAGTGCGTCCTCTCTGCGAATATTTATATATATAACTCCTTCGTCATCCCCTCGAAAAAGCGGGCGTCAAGGTCACAATCCCCCAAGCAGTGGAGAAAGAACTCAAAAACCCTCACCTGGAGATGAAGATGGAGGACTTGGGGACTACTGTGCGAGAGACAGTCGTCGAGAGAGATGAGGGGGGAGAGCGAAAGAGATGAATAGGTTGGATGACAAAAGACGGAGGAGAGTTTCTTCAGAGCGAGCGAGTCCCCCCTGCCTCTCCCTCAGCCAGAAAGGAAGATGGTGGTCCTGTTTGAGGTGCGCGACGCCATAGAGCGCCCTACGTGGCTATTACATCCTCCGACCGACGAGGGGCGTGGTGGCACTTAGGAATGGTGGCGGCCTGCTAGGGAGAGATTTCGCGGGATAACTGACTGGGAACGGGGAGAAATAAAGGAAGGGTTCAGAATGGAGAAGCAGGAAGGGGTTTGTCGAGTGGGGTGAACGGAAAAGATTGCGATTTTATTCCCTTCGGTCCCTTGTCTGCAGCTTGGCGGTGCCGTGGATCGTGCAATTAATTTTTACCTTACACCAAAAGTACTGCTAATCCCATATTCGAGGATCGTAGCCAAGGAGAGCCAAATCCTCTGTCAATTATCAAGCGCTATTTAAGCAATGTTAACATGCCTCTTAGTCACTCTAATCTCCTATCGACAAAGTGTCTTTCTTTCACCCACTTTTTTCAACAACATTAAGCTCTACCACAAACTATAACCGGAAATCCTGAGCTAAATAAAAAAATTCAGAGCGACGTCCAAGAAAATAGTAGTATTGCATTCTAAAAAAGGCTCCGAATGATTTTCTGGTATTTTTGGAACAATAAAAAGAATGATGAAGATAAAATGAATCGACCGAGTGACAACGAAGAAGTCGTAAGAAGTGTGGGAGAAAAGCGATGTCCACTAAAAACCCTAAAAAGAAAACGGGACAACTTAATAGTACACATCTTAACACACGATGGCCTGATGAAGACAATCGTACAGGAAAAAATGAACGGGAAGAATGGAAAAGGCAGGCCTCGCATGAGATATATAGAACAGGTTGTGAAGGATGTAAAAGAGAGGAATAACGTCAATATGAAGAGGTTGGCCGATAGAAGAATCAAGTGGAGGGCTGCGTTAAACCCTCAAAAACTGCGTCAAACGATAGGATTGTTGACCGATGGTGATGAATAAAATACTACCTTAGAATAACTGATGACAGCTCCTTAAATTGCTTAGAGGAACAGTATGCGTTTCTCGGGGTTGCGACACTGACACTTATGGTTAGTGTCGCAAATTCAAAGAAATTGAAGGTTTTTTTTTAAACTGGAAACGGAGCTATGAAACCAAATTACAGTGCTCAACCCAACACAAAGGTCCGTCAATTTGATGGGGCTCACAGGACATGAGCTCACCTGGTGTAGGTATTTTCAGGTACTCCAACGGCAAAGATTATATCGCACCATCCAATCATAAATGTCAATCCTAGGCCAAACACAGCATTCGTACACTTGGAACTCACGACCTTTGGATTGCCAGACTAGTGTGTTAACGACCTGACCACCACAGCAGGCACCTAGTATTAATTACGCTAAGTAAGTCTGGTACCTAAATAAATCGCTCAAATTCAACGTGTCCAAAAGTATCTCTCCAATTTGAATCCGTGAGCTCCGGCTAGTAGCTAGTCGATAAACCCACTTGACTACCACGCATTTAATGCATCTACATCCTTACATTTCCAAAACTGAAGTCTCCCATTAAACGTGGAGTTTGTGTAAATGATGATGGCCTGGTCCTTGAAGTACCTGATTAGCAGCGGGAACAGCAAATTTATGGGATCGGTGTTGGTGAAGACTTATCGAATTCCACGAAGTCCATACGGGAAAAGCGACGGTAGTCAATAGACTATATATCACCAACTAAGCGGTGGTTTATTTGGCTAAGCTGCAATATTCAACATTTTCCTTATTTTTCAGGGATTTATATTGTAATATTCTACAGGAAAAATGACAGAATACCGTTATAGTTGCGACACTGGCACTTATGGTTAGTGTCGCAAATTCAAAGAAAAATGCGAAGCAAATAAACTGCGTACTTTACACGTTTATGAAATTTCACTTTGCACGAGGCTTAAGGAGTAAATATGATTTGCTCTTCGTTTACACCACAATATGAATTGTCTTTGAGCACTGAAATGTCCTTTTACATCTTAAACGGGCAGATCAGGACCTTATCAGCGTCTCTGTAGTGTGTATAAAAGCTAATAACCATCTGGTAACCATCCGCGTCCGCGCAATTTGAACGAACTTCCCGTTGTGTTAGAAGGTGTTTCCATAGATGAGAAAGTAAGCATTTTAAAGGGACCCTGCACCATGGTCCAGATACCTTGAAAAGGAATGGGATTTAAAATGAGTTATCAGTTGGGATCTTGGGCAAATTGAGACTTGATGGTTTCATGCAATGCCGCGCATCGTCGGACAGGAAGCTCTGACCTTATCCCTCCGGACTGTAGGAGTGTTTTTATGATCAATAAGAAATCGGGGAGAGTAATTTATTCAGCGGAAATGCTCTGACTTAAAGAAGTTAAAGAATAAAGGGGACGAAGAATTCCCCTAGCTGCCGTTTTCGAAAGGTGAAAATGGAAAAGAATCCTGGCAGTTGACGCCCAGATAGGAGGATGGGTGGCTGTAGAGATTCGTGGAAAATTCGTGAGATGGAGGGACTTGATGAAGGAAGGGATGTGCGTAGGGAAAAGGTGGAAAGCGGCTTGGGTAGATTGGGATTTTGAACATTGAGCGAGCAGGAGATTGAAATGAATATTCTATTTACTACCACCAGAAAGGGACCGAGTGAACTCAGCCACTATCATGCGTCCAGGTTGATAGCCCCTTTCTTCAAAATTCTATAGGCAAAAAACTTTTATTAATATCCATTCTGATTTCATTTTCACATGGAGTCTATATCTCGGCACTCCTGAATATTTCACAGTTCAAATAGCTAAAGTAATGTATTTCCTATGAGGCAATCAATATGGTTTTCAAGAGTATGGACTGTTCGAGAAACCTATTGTTTGAACCGAAAAAATCAATATAATTTGAGGCGATTTTATGATGAGAAATCATTTCAATAAAAATCCAATATTTCCAGAGTTAGACGGATCGTACATATTGCGTCTCAGTATTTATTTTGATTTGCATTCAAAATACATAATTTTATCGCCCGATGAAGAATTATATATTCTGTGACTGACATTCCTAAAACTTTTTACGTGGCATAATTCCCAATTAGATTAAAAGTAGCATCGGTCAATTGTGAATGTAAATCTTCTTCTAATGTCTTATTTTACTAATAATCAATCTTTAAAGACTGCCTATTATTCGGGTTGAACACTGATTTTTTTATCAATACAATGTACGCAATTCAGGCCCATAAAAAGTATACATATAAACAGCTCTATAGATTAAATGATGAGAACCAAAATAATGGAGTATATGTAGTGTTACCTTTACACCGAAATGCCAATAACACCCCTGAATTGATTTCGTCTACGGCACTACATGACCTTATTAAGACCTTTCCTACTGAGTACGCTTAAAATCCACAGTCCTTTCCCTCTTGGAGTAACAGTAGTAACCAACAACATTCAAATATACAAAGGATTTTAGGCTGTTATTACAGCATATCCACGTTAGTGAAAATCAAGTTCCATATTTTCCTTTTAATTTCAATGAACTTTTCGAAAATAACAATTGAACTTCCGCTCTTAGCCTGTTATTTAAACGTTACTAGGCCCTTGCTATTTTTATTATATTTGACCCTTCTTAGTCTGCAAGAAATTTGAAATAGTAGAACTCCATGAAATATTTCGTTAATATGAATGGTTCATTTCATAAAGATACATTTCCCATCGTCTTGGAAAATTTAACTTGCGGATGCCAACTGTAAAACTTAATCTTTTTCGGCTGGTACGAGTTTCAAAGAAGTTAAAGTTATTTGCCGCAAGGATTCAAATGAAAATTTTTTCTCCTAATCAGTTCATTTAGACAATATTGTTTATGCATCTTTCGCGGTGTATATGCTTAACAACATTATATCCAGGCAATAAAAAGTAAAGTTGTTCCTCTTAGGTCTTCTGTACCACTTCACATAAATCACAAATTCCCGAGCACTGCATTCATCTTTTTCATTTTTGCCGTTACGGTCAGGTTATAATCATCCTCCACAAGGTCCGCGGCAACCACGCTCTCTCTCCCTACTCTAAATAGTGTCACTAATTTCCTCAATAAATGGTGAAATACTGGTCCACTGATACGATCCTGTTTTCCTTCTCCGTAGTGCTATTTAATGTTTTAATACATGTGTCCTGTATATAAGCCGAAATGCTGTTTGTGAACAAGTTACGAAATAAATAAAAGAAGAAAAAATATTGTGCCATGGACAATGTGGATAAAACAGTAACTTGAAAATAGAAAAAAATAAATTCGAAAAAAATGTTTCAAAGCGTTGACATACGCTGTTCCCAGACATTACGCTGTTATTGTTATCTAGTTGGGCAAAAGGAATTTTTTTTTTAGATTAGTTTAGAAATGTTCACTCTCTTAAAGGTGACTGACCAAGCCGCAAAATCTGAAGGCTAACACAGAAAATCGATACACTTTTCATGGTGTTATTAAGAGGGTTATAGCCTCATAATGCAGTATAGAATCAGAGCTTCGACGCTGCATTATGGGTTAGGAGCTATGAAATAAAACTTCATAAAATACGCTGAGACTGCAAAGAGAAGGCGGTGATGCGGGAAAATACTTCCATCCAACGGACTCAAAGACGTATTCCTTGGCGAATTATCATACCACTTATGATAATATTTCAAGAATTCCTCACCAAAGACGCCCGAAAATTTCCATTCGACGCGGATACGGTGATACACAATACGTCCACACCCCCTACACCTCACCCCCAACCAACCAACCACCCCTGGGGTTCGCAACTCCCCACCCACGCCGAGGAAGACGAGTGGGTTTGGGGGAGGGGGGGAGGAGGGATGAGAAGGAGGAGATGAGGGCTAAGGAGGAGGACTTTGGAAGGATATAACGGGAGTGAATGATGCGGCAGTGGATCAGAGCTCCTTGGCAGGGCTCGCCGGAGGAGAGGGGGACATAAATAAGAATGGGAGGACGCCGAGTGGAGTGCGAGGGAGGAGGAGGGTTAAAAGAGCGACGACGCTGAGAGCACTGTCGGAAGATCCCATGGAGTATTTCCTCCGCGGAGGGTGAGTTGACGGCGGCAACAGATACATAGGCCTGGAAGGGGAGAAGAACGTCAGGACAGTTCCGTGCGAAACGGAACCATCCACGCGCGAATCTCATTCCTCTGGCTTAGACTCGGATCGCGTGACATCACGTCGTTCCTCGGCGTGAAACGTTTTCTGAGAGGTCAACCACCTCCCTAAGTCACTTAGCGAGGGACCCGCCATTGACTCTGGTGTGGAAAATTAACTAACTCCCTCGGCTCTTCACTTTATGAAGCCCACGGCATCCCGGCACAAGAGCAAAACATTCTACATTTCATGGCAAGCAAGGCAAAGAAGAAAAAGTGAGAACAAGTTTACTGTTTTTCTTGATTACTTACTACCCCGGCTCCATAACTGCCTGTGGACGTTTTTGTCTCCAGGCAGATAGGAAGGGGTTAAAAACCCTTAAAGAAAAAGTTGAATATAGTTTATAATAAGTTCCATGTAATGTAATTTATGCATTATCCTAATAAGCAATGCCGTAGCTTCTCCGGCATTTTTTAAAACAAATTTCACAACCTATAAAAAATATAACTAATTGCGATGGGCCATTTTTGACCCCAAGTAGGGCGGCTACTTTATGCACCGAACTTACTTCGATTCTGTCTAATGAATGTCATCTTTTGTTAGAAGTAATCGAATGATCAAGTGATTATGACCTATAATATAAGAACAAAATCTAAGCATTGGAGATTTTTTGACGAATAAAAAATATTGAATATTATTTGAATTTGGAGTATCTGAAAATCCTAGGGCTATCTCGGTGGATATTTGGGATAAAGTCTTTTCGGATGTGGTTACGCATTTCATGGCCGACGTTTCGATCTCTACTTGCACATCATCGTGAAGACGAAAGTGAGAGATGATGAACGAGTCTTTCATCAAAATGTCGGCCAAGGAATACCTAACAAATTACCACACGCGTCATGACTTCATGCACGAATTATCTGCTTGTAAGAAATTTTCATCGTTGATTACAGAGCATTTTTATCGTAAACGAGAAGTCTTAAAGCTAGGATAATGATACAATAGAAGAGCATAATTTTGATCGCCTGCCTAATGAATCACTGCTCCGATAACGACATTTACAGTACCATCTGTACATAGTAATAGCTGAATTTCTGGGAAGAATACTAAGCCAAAAGCTGGCAACCGAAAGTTATATGATTTGGAATTTCCCTTTATTAATTTGAACTGAGAAGTATTACATTTATGCTAAATAATCGGGATAAATGGCATTCTATGAAGCTTCGAATAAGCGCTTGAACTTTATGCCTTCGCCATTTTCTGAGAATTGTGTCAAAAAAGATGTTTACCATACCAATGCATCTGGTATGCTAAATATTTTGGAGATATGGACATCATGCTGACCACTATTAGGAATATGCCTCCAAAGTAAGACTTTGGCACTGAATGATAAGCAGTCACGTGAATGAAGCTTAATTATCATGTCTCATGCAGATGCGTCATTCATTCAGTTCTTACGTTCTATGGAAAGGCAATCTTGTACCCTTATCCGACCGACAAATCCGTAATTTCCAACTTAAAGACGCCCACGGCCTTTTATGGTCGAAGAGATCCCCAATCTTCCGAGGGTCACGTTTGCCAAAAAGGAAGCCAAATTACCTTTTCATTTTCCACCTACCCACCATCTTCCTCACTCGCTCTCCGACTCCTTTATTTGGTCCCTCCCCCTAGTACACTCCCCGTCGAAGCCGTGGCCAAGCCCCTCCTCGCGTCCTCAGGCTGGCGAGCGTCGTAACTCTGCATTTCATCTCTGCCAAACCCTTACAGCGTGCAATCATTAAGGATGTGGCCTCAGTCAACCCGTTACTGTACCCCATAACCTACTCCTAAAACGCCCAGAACGTCTCTTCCCCGTACCCTTTTTTTTCCCGAAAACTTCCTCCTTGCTCTTCTGAACCCTCATCGTCTCGCGTCCCCTCTCCCCCTCCCGGGGGCTATCTCCGACCGCCCCCCTGCTTACATCATTTTTCATTATGTAGAGGATGGGAAATGTTAATCGACATCGAGTTTTAAAACAAAGCTTTTCTTCATGCCAAACAGGCATAAAACTCTTTCCATAAGGAAAGTGGAATCAATTCAGCGTGTGCATGATGGTCTCTTATCGTAAATGTCCGTTTTTGGCGATCCATCACACTGAAAAAGTTCTCGATTAGTTCCTTTTACCAACTAATAAAATGTACTCATGGATTGCGCTCATAAAAAGGCTATATCACATATGTTTCTTAAAAAATGATAAATAATCAAGTGTTGTTTGGAAAGAACTTATTCAGTATTATAGACTTACAGTGGCATGTGATTGCACTCAGTGTATAAAACGCAACAGACTGTCTTACGATAAACCCTGGAATACGGAATAAAAATCTCCGACTCTAATGCTTGGTTATCATAATACCACTTACTTTGCAAATGAGTGTGATGGATAATGACGCTACATTTCCAAAACACGAACGGATAACTGGTCTCTTTTAATTAGGGTAGTCTATTTCAAAGATCGATATTGAGCCATTAATAATAAGATATTGGACATTTTATGGCCCTCCGCTCTATAAAATGGGTAAAGACGCTCTACCTACCTTAATATTAAACCCTGAAAGGCTACAGTCATAATTTTCCGAACACTGTCTTTTAGTGAATAAGGCAAAAAAAAACTTGGGCTTAAATATCGGACAGTTATTTCGTACAGTGTTTCCACTCCCTGGCGTTTGCTCTTAGGCAGTGTCCGACATTTGGAAGTGCGTATATAAATAAAAATAATTTCAAGAACATTAGATTAGAAATAAGTTAAGAATAACTCACCAACATCTATAGGTACCTTGACCAAATTCCAGAATTTTAATTGCATACGAAGAATCGGGAAAAAACACTGAAAACCCTAGCGTATTGAATTAAATGGCTTAGTTGCTTACGTTACGTTTAGATTGATATTGTAAAACACAGTGCTTTTGGAGGAAGCTCGTGTTCGAAAGAAAAACATAATCTCACGTGCCAATGTTTCCCATCTACTGACGAAATTGCGTATTTTAGTGTCAGCAAGATGAGAATGTCCTTACTATTCCCGTTTATGCCGAGATATACCATTAAAACCTTCCCATTCTTTAATCTCTACCTCCCTGCCTCTTAAGCGAGACACCCCTTCGTTTCAGCGTAAGAGTTTGGAAGGTTAATGACTCTAAAATAAATTCTACACGGTATATACAAGGATAAAAGGTACGGCATTCGATGGGAGGGGAACACTCTTGAAAAGGACTAGATGATTTGTGCTCCCTCGAGAGATTTGACGACTCCAGCCAAAGGACCGGATGTTTCGTCTTAACTCACTCATTAGAGTGCGCGGCCCAAATTTTCCGACTGAATCACTCATATTCTGAGAGACTGGTTTACTAATTTTCCGGACCCTTGAAGATATCAAGGGGAAGGAGAAATGGACGGATTCGCGTTGGACTTGAGGCGGATTTGGTTTGCACCGAGTTACGAGGAAAACGCGGCCCGAAACAAAATGGGCCCTGACTGAGGACGACGCATGCAAAAAACATTAAAACTAGGCTCCGACGAAATTGCTGGCCGTTCCTTTGAAATGAAGCTCCGTCGACTTTTATCTGAAGGTAAGCATTTAAATCTAGGGTAAAGACCTCAGTGGGAATTCATCATGGGTTGCGGTTATTTGCTTAGTGGTAAGCAATATTCAAGACATCAAGGGGAATAAATACATAAAATTGGAGATGTAATCCATGCCCGTGTAATTTTTGGTGATTTTGGCAGTGATCTTGTTCCCTCGTCACAAATACGAGGTAGTGGTTCAATGAAATCAGATAAGATAGATAATATTCAGCAGTTCAAAGTAAATTTTGTTGGAGTGTGCTACTCTTTTTTAAGTGTCATTAATTTAACCCCCCTTGATTTATTTCATTATCCGGTGTTCTTTCTATCTCTCTTCAGATTGTTTTTTGTTTTTATTCATTATAAACCTGCAGTATTCTGTTATCCCAATGTACACGTTCCATCCACCTACTCTGCCTCTTCTATTACAGCAATATTCTTTTCCCCTTAACCACATTTTACATAAAATCATCTTCACGTGGATAAAATATCGAAGCCACAGGCAGGTTTGTTGATGCAACATTGTCTCCAATTTGTGCTGGTAGCCTAAGAGTTCACATCACTTTAATTTAAGAAGAGAGGGGTGCGTAAGCAATACGATGCGTCCAGGAAGCAACTGGGAGGGTAAAAAAATTCTCTGGCATGCACCCCTCGATTCGGATAAATGTTCTACTCGTATTACGGAAAGGAACAAAAGACCAATAAAACATGTTAATGGGGGATGAATATACGACGGTTAAATTACTAAGGGGGAGAATTTATTTTTCAATATCTCCTGCGTTAGTTAGGAATTTAAATTTTCCTACGAGCCATCATTCGTCCAAACACACCTTGCCCTTACATCCGCGACCTCGACCCAAATAATTGTCGATATCACTTGCTCATAAGAAGTATCGCTCTTCGTCTAACGAGATACGGACTTGTACCAAATGCATATACAATTGTGAGTTCGATTAGAGTGAGGCTAAAAAAACGATAAATTTGAAGGAGACGGGTCTGACTTGAGAGTTCTTGAAAAGTCACTTTTTCAGTCCGAGGAGGGAGCCGTCCACACTCCATTCGCCGATCCAAAGTCGCACATCTTCATTAGTCAAGAAGTCTTTACCAGAAGCAGCCTCTTCCCTGTTACAAACAGGGGTTACTGACGTCTCTCCTCATCCCGATTTACTTGCAGCCTTCACTTCCTGGTGGCTCCTCCGCAGAGGGACGTGGTGGGGAGGGGGGAAGGAGGGTTGAAGAGCCAACAGCAGCTCATCAAAGACCAAGCCAAGAGGTCTCTCGATGTTTTCATCATGATGATAATTAATCAGTCAAGCAACATCTGCCTACTACGCCTTGAAGGTTTGCACAACTGTCTTTCATCTTCCGGGACAACTTGCACAAGGCCGTTTGGAAGGATCGCCCAGAATTTTGCCACGTTCGATATTATTTAGCATCGCTTCATACGACGTTTTGTGTGGCTTCCGCAACAAGCACTGCGTCACACATATTACGTGGAAGATGAGCAGGATGAGGGCTGCATCCATGGAGGAAATGGCATTCTCAGCCGGACGGGAATTCAGAGATTGGTCGACTGGGTAAGGAGACTTGTAATCCAATTTAGTTCTGAAATCGAGAGTACTGTGAAATATTTGATATTACGTAATTTTAAAAACTAATGGCCCGAGTATCCAACTATTAAACTAATGGCCCGACTATAAAGGAAACTAAGAATTGTGAGCAAAGCTAAGGAATTATTTTAATGAATATTTATTATTATTGGATGGAGGTACGACAATAAGAAATGAAATTATATGAAAAGTGAAAGAATTAGGAAAATACATATTCCCAATTACAACGATCTATTTGTTATACCAGAAGACAGCCCAGATTTGGGGATCAGGTCTGTAAAAATTTCAATATAGCCAGATCATTCCGAAATTATTTTTTTTATTTACAATCTGGGAAGATTTTTAACGTATCATTTAACTACTTCTTTGGTACCACCATATACTGTTTACCTAAACAGCACCTTGACGCACTTACTACTACGCACAACTACAGAGCCTACTTAAATGCAGAACTGAATTTCTGATATTTTATATTTTATTACTTCGTAATAAATAATCTAAATTATTATAACCTGAAGTAGTGTGCATAGGATTAGTGACAGGATAAATCATGAACGTGAGCCATTGATAAAATCCCATTCCTTAATATCCATATGGAAATAATATTACTCATGTTTAGTTCCACAGTTCTTGAGTTCCCTTTTTTGATTTCTATCATTCTATTTCATCAAAAAGCCATCACGTTCAATTCATTAAATGGTACTCATCTCGGAGTAGACAGTAGGAGGTATTCTAGGAGAGACTGCTTCTTTCTTGCTATAACATCAAGAGGAAGTCATTCTGTCGACCCAGCAAAGAATGATTCAGAAGAAAGAATAGGACTTCATACTGAAACCTCTTTCCTTTATCACAACTTTCCCTATCCAGAAAGACTTTGCGACGAACAAAGGGGTTCGTTCGGTGATCTCCGCTCGATTGAAAGCATTTTATTCCCTTGGACCAAGATAAAGGAGACCACATGTCCTCTGTTTTGCTCCGCTGAAAGCCATTTGGGGGGCATGTTAACCTATCACTCTCAGACTCCTGAAACCCCTCCCCTATCCCTATTTCTACGTTACATTGAGACCCTCCCATTTGTCCCTTCGCTCCCGCCTGATTTCCCTCCATTGCATCTTCTGTATCTCCCCGACTCCCCGCCCGGCACCCACTCCCCACCCTCAATGGACTAATCCTTACCCTCTCCGACCACCCTCCAACCCCCAGCGCTTCCAAGGCCTCCTCTCCATCATTACTCCACGGCTTTCAATAATGTTCCCACCTTCATCTCCATGACGTTCGCCGCAGGCTTCCTCGCCGAACGTTCCCTATCTCTCTCCATCTTTCTCAAAGGTTTTCTTTCATTCCAATTTCTTTTATTATATTTGTGTTTTTTTTCGGCCAAACTTTCGACCGCGGTTAAATCATTTTTTTCATGACTCTCCCTCTCTTTTTTACGATCGCCCGTCACTTTCCCCATCGCTTTCATCACCTCTTCCTCCGTTCACCCTTCTTCTTTCCTGTCTCCTCCTCCAACTTTACTTGATTTCACCCTTTTCATCCCCCGTGCCTCCTCCCCCTCTTGTCGGACTTATCTCTCCAAACTCTACCTTCTTCGCTGGCCCCTTGCGTACTCCACGTCCCTTTCATCTCGAGCGCGGCTCATTTGGACGACAGGTGGCGCTTTGGGGGAGAGGTAGACGGAGGTTCGGGTCGGGGGTAGGTGGGAGAAACGGGAGGTGAGCGAGAGGGATGTGAGGCGGAGGGGACGAGCCAAGGGATGGGAGCGAAGGCATCTCGAAAGTGCCGAGTGGGATAGACTGCGCCTGCGCGCCACCCGTAGTTGAGGGAGGGTAGCAACACAATCCACCCTCTGGCCCTGCCAAACCCCTCCCGCTTCCCAGCGACCCTGGGGCGCTATTAGTTGAGATTCCCTCGTAGGAAAGAGCACAGAAATCGATACCAACGGTCGCCTTGTTGTCAAAAAGTGGTTTGATAAAATTAAGGATCACTACGTTTTTGGGCTAGAGACTTCTCTTTTGGTCACCTTATAGCATGAAATTGACGTTGATTCAGTTAGGTCACACCCCGCTGTAAATAACCGCGTTTCTTTGAAAGGTAGTACGAAATATAAGAATTGATCGATGGATTTAGTTGCGAAACTCCCAATTTACTGTAATTTGAAAAATGCATTCATGCACTTAGATGACGCTCGGTGTATTACTTTTATTACGCTCGGTATATTATATTTGTACTCAGAATGTCTACACTAGGGTGAAAAAATTTCGAGGATTAAATTTCACCCTTGTCATTAAATTAATAATTAACTAAGTTTTGTCGCAAAATAAGAATATTGTGTTACTCAAAGCTGTGAGTGAATTAACAATGTAACAAGAAAAGAAAGGGCTTTATAACATGAATTTACATCCAGAAAAGAAGTAGTAGTAGCTTTTTCGGGAAGGCGACTGATTGGGTAGGCAATTTTCAGAGAATAGTGGAAGGGAGAGAAACCCAGGGTCGGAATCAGACTAATCTCAACAAAAGGCGTCAAGGGGACCACGGTTTAACGGTAAATTCGATGGACGGAGTACTGACCAGGCCAACTTAATTGCTCTCCTAACGCACTCAATAGGGGAACATGATACTAATAAATAATCTCATTGAAATGGATAAACTGAAATAATATGAGTAATATTGCCGCAATTAACGTGCAGTACGAAGTTTTCAATTATTTATCGTATTAGCGATGCTCTAATTTAATATGCGATAAATACTTCCATTTAGTGAAAGAATAAAAAATGTGTTTGTAATTAGTGCAAAAACATGATTTTGGGTTATATACTTTTCTTAAATTGATTTGTTCTCACCAAAAATGGATTCAGTTTCGAATTTATGAAATTCGAATCAGGATTATAAATTTTAATGCATGAAACCCATTATTATTCCAATCTATTTTTTGCTCCACCCTGTATTTTACTATCATTAATTGATTAGTATTGATGATAAGAAAGCGATAGACAGTACATGCTCGTCAAAGTCATCATAATTAATAAAATGCCTGCTGTGCCTTGGTGGTATAAACTTTGCCTGAAAATATTTTCTCATAACAAAGAATGCAGGGGACTAATAATACAACAGACTAACGAAATATGGAATTAATGCGGTATAAATTAAAGAAACGTATAGTTTTATTAAGCCTACATGAGATAGAAATTCTCCTCATCTGCCGAAGAGAACTTTTTTGATCAGCGAAATTTGAAAAAAATGCCGAAGGGTGAATGAGACTAAAAAAAAATCTCCAACAGTAAGGCCCAATATTCGACTAAAATTAATTCTTGAATGAAAAAAAAATTACCTCACTCAACATTTTATGGGTAAATGATCCGGAAAGTTGAATCCATTTGTCAATATTTGCACTGCTATGGGTATTTAACATCAGGGGATTGGGACGCACGCGAAATCACAACTACATGGGTGGGGGAATAAAAACGGTCGAGAGAGGTGGATCGTTGGAGGATGGGCGCTCATTAAAACTTTATTCGCATCGTCCAAGTTTTGATGAAACAAAGATGAGAAGCTATTTTTAGGGACTGAACGCACAAAGCAAATTATTCCTTAATTGGCCATTACTAACAGATGCACGGCACTACCTTGCCCAGCTAGAGAAATGGAAAGAGAGGGATAGGGGATTGGTACAAGAAATATCGTTCAAAAATAGATTTTTAATTATATAATACCTCAATACTCTTTTTACCATATCACTGGATTAGCTCTTTTCCCTATTCCAGCCTCTGCAGAGGACTCGGCTAAAAGTAGGCCAAAGAGGACGGAGGCGGAGATATGGGAAACAGCAAGACCATGGGGAACTTAAATTTAGGCGCGGGAGAGGTTCAGAGATGGAGATACGGCCACGAGAGCAGTGAGGAAAGAGGCGAAAGCGGTTGAGAGGGCAGACAAAGGTGTGTGGGATAGTGAGGAACAAACAGAAATATATGGTTAAATATACATTTTCTTGACTCTCAGTATCGATGACAGCCCTCGTCCTCCTATCTGTTGACTCTCTGGATACATGGAACGAATAAAATGTAATATATATGTACCATAAATAATGCCGTGTCAGCATTGCTAGGCAAGAAGTACAAAGGAGTATTTATTAATATTCGAATCCGATATTTTTTTTCTTCTCTTAACAATCATCCGATCGCCTCAGAATAATGCATCCGTATAAATTCTCTTTGGAAAATATAGTATTCAAAACAATAAAACACTGCTCCACGAAAAAAGCCGGTTCTGTCCTTGCTAAATAAACGTAATGCGCCAACATCATGTCAAAAAGGGGATCGGGCTGGCTCGGTGGCTAAGGACCGGGTTTGATTCCCGGCGTTGGAAGATATTTCAGTGGTGCGCCGCCGCGCCGGTCCCCACTTGAGTGCTGTGCAGAGATCACTTCGAGTGCAATCCTCCAACCGTCGGATGGGACGTTAAACCGTGGACCCTAGTAGACTTTCGTTAAGAGTTGGGTGATGCCCTTGCAGAGTTTCCTTCCACCCTTTCTCCGTTCCTTGAAATTTTCCTATTTCTACCCATTCACTCATCTATCCTTAATGACTCAAATGACCCTGCTGCCGGTCAATATCCCCGAATAACTATAAGTATAGCAAAACTGCAATTACAGCAAGGTTTAAATTTCCACCTATATTGCAGACAATATGCTGCGACATGCATGGTGATAAAGTATACTTAAGTTATGACGATAGTCATTGGATGTTGTGTGGAGGTCTGTCGGAGGGGACGTTAAAACGTGGAGCCCTTGGAACCTTTCGTTAAGAGGCCGACATATATATGCCGACGCCGCGTTTTGCTCCACATTTTCTCCATTCCCTGCAAAATTCCCAAAAAAGATCCCACTCTCAACCGTCCCCTATCCTATTATAAATTGCGCAAATGACCTTATCCTTCCCAGAATAACTAGCTAACAGATATATAGTAATTGGATTATAAGAATCTAGTTATTAGATTGGAGGCTTGGTATAATGGGATGCTGACATTCAAACTTACACACTTTTTATTTTTTAGGCAATATTGAGAGTAGAATACTGATAATTTAGACGTTGATGAAAGTGTGAGACAAATGAGTTTGTTTTGACGTAACTTGTCTTAACTTACCAAGCTACATGAGGATGATTTAATAAATACAAACAAAATAGAAAAGCCAATAAATATCATCCTTGTTGTCGTACTTGATCTGTGTTCAAAAACTTCACCAAATAGTCTAATTTTGAGATGTTATGATGTAGAAGCATTTTGTTTGTGATCTAAAACAACAAGAGACCCTTCGGTATTAAATTTGAAGTAATCCATCAGCTATAGCTTACATAATTGAACATAGGTATCAGATGAAGCATATAATTTATACACTTCTCTTGAGAATGAAAGGTAAATGGTGCTCGTAAATTTGAGCACGTATAGGGCATAGAGAATGAGATGGTAGGAATTTACTTTGAGCATAAACAAATTTTGAAGACAAAGAGAGAAATGGGTAAATTTATTCAGCTGTCACATTTCGAAAAATATGAGGAATGTGATTGAAGATTTTAAATTATTTGGTTAGAGGAAAATCAGGTTTAATAAGATTTTGAAGCCATATGAGGACAGAATTGTCACTGGTTCAGGACCCATCGTTCTGCTATAATAGTTTTCATACTTGACAAGTAGATGATAAGTTAAAGTAAGAAGATTCAAAACGCATTAACATAGCTGTAAATTTCAAGAAATAATTTAAGTAATTTACCACTGGTTATACTTCAAGTTTCGAAATGTTACGGGTTAAGATTTAAGAGATTACCAGGGCCGTGATACTGATCACAAATTATATGCTAGAATAAAATATCATCTCCTGCGAGCATAGATGAATTTTTCATGCTATTCTCATAAGAAATTACCACTCTATCAATGAACGCCTGGGCATGAACCAGGTACTCCATGGGTTTAACACGTAATTTATCCTTCCACGTACAAATGCCACAAGTTTGGATCCGCATATTATCAAAACATAATTTTATATGACTTTGAATTTGGGAAAAACTCTCTTCTTTGATTATGTTCTGATAGAAACTCATTAAAGTTATTATTGTTATAATTCCAGCATAGTTAAATTTTGCTGAATATTTCCAATGAAATGTCATTTACGTGACGCATATTTTCAATTAAATCAAAACGAAAGAACTCTATATAGTCTAAATTCAATTTCTGAGTTTACAGTATGATGTGGCATGATTGTTTTGGATAGCCTACATTAATTAAAATACCTATTTATTTGCTAGCAATTTAACCAGCTGTATGGAAGAAGTGACCTCCAGTCGAATAACGGCGCAAAATATCCTATCTTGGAAATTAATAGAAGTGTACCAAACCGAACAATGCAATGGAATACGATTTAATTGGCATTCTAAATTTTTACGGATGCGTGCCTCTATTAAATCCGAAAAACTCTACTAGGCCCGAGGGATGAGGCAGAAACCTCAATACGTTCATGATTATTAAATGCTATGACAACGTTGATGGAGTGGCATTGAATATCCTGGTTAAATTTGAAGTAATTTCTTGTAAAGTAATTATTATTTTAAATTTCAAAACCTAGATTAAATAGTCAGTCATAACCTACGTCATTTGGAATTTTTACGCACTCATGGTCCCCTTTCCCTCATGGGTAACTTGCGTTCTCTCCCAAAATATGTCTCTTGTTCAGCAACTCTGGTCGAGCAATAATTTGCTCAACAATTGCTGTTGATGATAAACGTCATAAAGTAATATTTGTTAAATCGGTAATTCTCTACTTTACTTTTACTATTTTGCGTTGAATTCTGAGACCAAAAATATGAAATGGGGTTATCGAAAAGTATATTTCATTACCAATGCAAAGAAAAACTATCTAATGGGAACGGGAAATTTTAAAAATTCACAAAATATCATAATTTGTTTAAAGTAATAAACTTTAGTACTAGTAGTTTCGCCAAAACAATGCCGATCCTTCATAATACCTCTACGTCAATGTTTTAACTGAGCAATACCCAAAATAAAAAACAAAATTTCTATATTCATTTATGGAAAGCCCACGGCAAAAGCCATTTTTCAGTTGCAAAGCAAATTCACAAGTCATTTTCTGGACTTTCAACACGAAATCACAGCTCCTAAATAACTTGAGAGACTAAATCACCGCTTTGTGCATAGAATTTGGCTACAATGGTTAAAAAAAAACTATAATCTTAAAAATCTATGTATATTAATTTTGTAGCGTGTCAGTCAGTCAGTCAGTCTGTCGGTCATTCTGTATCCGTTTTGTTTCGTTCTCTCCCAAGTTTTATGCTAAAGGAGTGAGGTTTGGTGCATTGAGTGTGAATTCTCTGTCTTTATGATTTGGTAGTAATTTTGGATTATTAGCAGTTTGTAGTGCAGAGAAAAATGCAAAAAACGTGGTTTTTGAGAGTTGGAGACAACATATAATGAAAATATGGTGTAGAAGAAAGTACGAAGACTTATAGGATAATTAAAGTGGGACACATTTCTCTATATATATTCTCTATTTATAAGGTAACCATTTCCTTCTCTCTTCATACGAAATGCTTATGAAAAGTTGGTGCACAAAAGTGTAAAAAAATGCAAGGACTACTTTGATTAGTGAAGCAGTAACTGCCTGCCTGAAGCACAAGCAGTACTACCACCTATTGGTAATGTGTCATCAGTAGTTTCCAAACACTTTGTGAAAGTTCATTTGACACTAGAATACAAAGTTCATGTCAAGAGCACACCAGACAGACTGCCTGCAAAGCAGGCCGCAGGTTTGCTAGTCACGCGTATATTTAAGGCAGCATATAATGTTTACATAAAAATGGCGAAAAAAACTCGAAATCTGTCGGAATGTAGTTTAGAGTGTAAAGTAAAAAACTTGCTTAATTTTCTCAAAATCAACTTCACACTTGGATCAAAAGTGATGGGGTGATTGGTTCCTCGAAAATACGCCGGAGTTTTTGTCTTTATGAAAACTTAATCAAAATGATGTACAGGAAATCTTCAAGATGTTTTCCCCTGCAAGGCCAGAGGAGGATAGAATAACAGGCCTCACTTTTAGCTCAAATTTTAGTTCATATCTCGCGAGAAAAAGGAGATTGTGTGCGTAGACGCCTTTTCAAATTTCCGATTGACAGGCGCACGACTAGGAATCTCTTTAGAGTTTTAATATTTTTGCTATTTCCACAAAAGCTAGTAAATTGAGTCGAAATTCACTGTACGGAATTATTAACAGAAAGGGACAACGAATATTAAAGTGAAATTTAATCTTACAAAAAGTATAGGTTTACATTTTAAACGAGTTTTATCAGTATTGACAACCAATGCATTGACAAAAATGCAAAATATAAACAAAATCATAATTTCAGATAAAGCACTTGTACACTATCTTTCTGAGTGTTAGATAGGCAGCGAAATGAGAGTATGAAACTATGGCATATTTATGTAATTATACTAGATATTCCACAGCTTATTCATTTAAGACTCAAATCTCAGTATGCTTCCCTATCTGTAAGGTATCTCAATGCAATAATCAAAACTTTGAAATACCGATTATACCTATACCGGAGAGCTAAAGTTAAAAATTAACGTACCATTTTGTGGAGCCCGAGGAAGTTGGTACCTAAATCCAACTTATATGTTCAATGGTGCCAAATTTAATTTCAATCCAATTTATAACTTTAACTACATTCATTAATCATAATACTTGACTGAATTTCTGTGAAATATAATGAAATATTTAACAAGGTGTAATAACAGTGCCTAGTTTCTAGAAGTTTAATTAGTTTCGATCACATAATAATTAAAATTTACCCTCCTTGCCCGGATCATTTGGATCGATTTTAAGCTATTAAATTGAAAATTATCCCAAACATGCTCAACTAAACTCTTGTAAAAATAGTGATAAATTTTTTTACTGAAAATATAGTATCTATGGATTGTAAATCTATTAAACTGTAACAGAATTAACGTAAAATACAATAATTTAAAATAGTATAACGTTACATTTTCTTTGCTTATAACACGATCTGGAATTCATGCGATTAAAAAGCCTGATGAAATTTCCGTGCCTGAAACTCACACGGATAGGAAAGGAAAATATTGAAATCATAGCCATTAGACTTAACGTGTAAGTTTATACGCCATTATTTATATTAAAAGAATATTTAACATCAATTTCTCTCATAATCTAAAATACGATGAGTAAACCAAATATTTCTACGGCGTCTCTTTTTGAATTACATTCCACGGTACAGTATTACTAGAAAAGGGCAGATACATTCTAACTGCAGAGAAGCCTCGGAAACGGATGTGTTCACTTATGATTAACCATTCAATTCTTTTATCTATTCTCTTTTCTCTGACATAGGATGAGAACAGGTGTGAGGAACAGATATGAGGCTCAGAATGAATTAAGGGGGCCTTTCAAAGAGAAAAGTTCACTCTTTATTCAGACCACTACTCTTTCCGCGTAACTCATTCTTGGAGGGGATACAGGAAGGGGGACTTTTTTTTATCTCCTCCGACCTCCATACCTCGGCCGTCATAAAAAAAAACGGGAGTGGCGCCCCCTCGCGGCCCAAATAGTGGAGGGTGTGTAGAGAGGCGTTGGGTGAGCGAGGGGATCCGCTCCGCCTCCCTCGTACTCTGGATGAGGGGCGAGGGAAAGGGGTAGTGGATGCGTCGTGGGGTGCGGAATCCCCGCCCATAAATGGATGACTCCTCCCGCGGACGTGAGCCGCAGCTCCAAGAGAAAGCCCTACAGCCTCCCCCCACCCCCCCCCCCCCCCGCCACCCTCGCAAGCCTTCCCACCGCCCGAGGATTATTCCGTCGGCAGCGACAACAATAAGCCAATTATTCACGTCACACAGCCGACTGATAACTCGCCCGGGATGAAGTTGCTCTCCTCCGCCTTCTTCCTAAGAACTCTCCGAACCTCAGCAACTTCCCTCCCCCGACGCGTCCGCTCTCGCATCCCCGAAGGACGGGCGCGGCCCTACTGGTTGGTCTCCACCCTCGATCCGCGTCGCACCCTCCCCTCGAGGGACCCGATGGCGTGAGACACACTGCTTGAATTAGAGCTGCGTCGTAAGGTGACGCTGAAAAAAAATCATTGGTGTTCGGAGTCGACGCGTAAATATTCTGTGACCGTAGTAGTTATTCGTAAGAGCTGAAAAAAAGCGTGTCAATGACATAATTGTTAAATTATTAATATGAGTATGTACAGTATTTTCTAGGATTTGAGGCAGATTGGGTTACATGGAAGCCTTTCATCGGCTTCGGCCTATTCTGAAAGGAAGGCGTCAGGATTCTACAATTCGTAGCTCAGTACTCTCCACAGAGCTATGAGAGCAAGTAGTGATAGTCACACAACTACAAAATCCCTGGACTGTCGCGATTCGAACCGATATTCTTCGAATGGGATGCAAACACTCTTAGCCACCGCACCATTCTCATGTTCATGCTCTCATGGACCACACTGCATTTCACGTCGTTGGATTTCATGCATTACATTTAACCTGCGACTTTGCGACATACCGGCCGAGGCAGTTATTGCGCCGGCTTCATAATCTAAGTGTCTCGAGCTTGACTCCCCATTGGTCATGGATGGTGTTATTCAGTTATGCTGACAATTATCATGTCATATTTATGGAGTAATATAAGTGTAGCCCTTTGAGCTCATTAAATATCCTAATTCTTCTACTTTAACGTGTCGAGAGGCGAGATAACCCTGGCGATGGAGCGTTCTACTACCCACTAAAAGGTCTCAGGTCTGGGATGTACATTCGGACACCCTAACTTTAATCCTTAAACTCTTTGTATAATTTATGTAAATGTATCTGTTCCAGGTTTTCCAGGAACCTGGACTCTTTTTCACCAATGAGTATTTCTGCATCGCAGTGTCTTACTCACCCTTAGGTTCCTATCAAACTGCCGTTCCATGATCGGATTAAATGTGATGATTAGAACCGGTGCAGTGTAATTTAAAGTATAACGAAGATAAAGAACGGCAAATAAAGCCTGCATATTGCACCAAGCCCTGAACGATGTCTGTACAATATCCTCTGGCACAAAATTCATGGATTTGCAAGGCGACTTTGAAGTTAGAAATTGCTTGCGATCCACGCAGAGTACTCCATGCCAAGAGGATAGTGATGACGTGGAACTCAACCCCCGGAACCGTTGGTTACTGTTGATCCAAATACTTCTCAAGGACGGTGAGGCACTTTCCGCCTCCTATTCCGGCTCTTTGAGCATGGGGACCTCGTGGAACTCATCATTCTTTTCCTTCGGCGCGACACTTTACACCGACCCCAGGAGAGAGCGCGTGGGTTGACGTGAGGCTCACGGGGGTCCTCGAGGGTAGAAATGGATACGTGGGGGCTGGCCCAGTGAGGTGGGGAGGGTAGAGGGGTGGAAGCGTAGATTGCTCACGTTTCCGTCCGATGATGATTGGTTCCCTGCTCATTCCATCGCAGCCTTCTCGAGTTGGACGTCCAATTAGACGTCATGGTGACGTTGTGCTCTCTATCCTCGCTGCTAATTTTATTTGGAAGCGACATGGATGTTGATCGAATAAAAGTAATTTCAAGGAATCACCAGAGTTGAGAAGCGATCATTAATCCAAACAAAATAAGAGAAATTCAAAATGCCTAAGCCATTGGATGTGTGTCTCCACGCCTTGCAAAAGAATGCGCTTTCTGAGCATTGCTATTTACATGAGCACCGGCTTGTGCAATGCTTCAATAGCACGTACCAAGTAGCAAAGTGAACTTATATATGTGGACACATTATACACGACTGATATTTACGCCAGGTTACAGCTGCGTTTAATATTTATTCACCATGGCAACATAAAAGCTTCAATAATTAATTAAAAATCTACTTAAAAGGAAAGCATAAAGAGCTTTGTGGCATGATGAAATAAATAAATTAAAGCGTTGAAACGCTGGAAAATTTTGTTTCCCGGTTTTTTGCTAACTTTCCAAGGGATTGATAAATTTGGATATATTCGTATCTAAAATTTTGGAATAAATTTATTCAAATTTTGCTGAATATGCAAAGTGAGGCGGAATAAAAATAACTAACAAAATTTTATCAGAGCAGTTGCACATAAAAATGTCACATACGGGCACTCTAAAAATAATGAAATTGATTAAGGATGTAATATGATTCCAGTATTCAATACATTTCTTTCAATGATTAGAAGGCAAACTCAACAAAAAATAAATCTCAATAGTATTCACTGAAATAACAGCATTAAATTCTAGATGATTCTAAGCAAACTAAATTCACAAACCCAAATAGGTGCGTAGTATTATTTCTATGAAGACAGGTGAGTACTTTGTATGGCTATTCGTAGGTATTTATTGAAGAATCCGAATATGAAGCGTTAACGAATCCGGAGTTGTTACGAACAATAAGTAAAAATTATTTAAGAGTGTATCAGTCAAAATAAGAAGAAAACATATAATATTCTACTTGAATTTAAGCAATGAAGTACCTCTAACAAGATGTTCCTAGACGCGTGAAATGTAGCAGTGTAATTGAATTTTTAAGTAATAATTGATTAGGACAGCTAAATTTTCTATATTTTCAAAACAATATAATGCAGTAATTAATAGAAAAGTAAATAGGACAGGAGGAAACAAATTTGCTTTAAATGTGTTCACAATCCTTAAAATACCAATTGAAATAAAACCATTATCAACCCAACTGAATAGAAACCCACCTAGGGTTCTAGGGTCAGCATTCATCTACTATCCATGTGTTGTGAATCCACAAGAGTTAATATGTAGCAATTTTCACTATGCCTATAAAACCATAAGAAAATATACACTCATTAAGTTATTAGTTAACTAACAAAACCAACTTATTCACATAAAAACTTGAGGTATAATATAATCATGGTGATAAGAAATAACTTAGTACTATCCGAAGAAATAATTATTACGTCAATTAAAAAAAATTGATTGAGAACTACCTAACTTTTTATTGCTTTTACATTTTATTATTATTTTTATTTTTGGAATATGACATCATCAAGAAAGAGAAAATTTTAAAAGTGCTATAGAGATGAGGTTGATAGTAAATAAATACCTAGTAAATAGTAGATAAAATTACTTCAGGTAATTTAATGCATTAATTTACCATCTATCTCATCTACAACAGCATGCAAAGAATGTTTACTGTGGGTTAAATTTGGCACATTTCTAAGTTTTCCACGTAGGAGTACATTTAGTACTAATTTTAACATCGAAATTACTTTTTTTAGATCAATAGTTAAGTATTAAACATTGTGATTGTTTGGTTAAAATCGATAAAATACTTAAAAAGACGCCATTACTTGGGCAGATGTAAAAGGAAAGAAAGGGAGAGCTTCTGCCTTTCATACCAGCTACTGAGGTTTTCACTACTTTGAACAGCTGAATTGGCCACATCTGTCTTCTAATATTCACAAACAACAAATAATTTTGCTCCTTTTAAAAGTGTCCGCATCCTAGTCTAATTTTCAAGATTAAGCAAAGTATGATTTTCGACAGAAAAATTGCTAAATTTAGAGTAAATAATATATATAGAGAGAATTTTATATGTATGATAATCGTCTCCGTTGCAAGGAAAAAATGTTGATTTAGGTATCAAGAGCTGAGGTTATATCGTACCATTCAACCTTAGTTAAGCCTAGGATAAATTCACGATAGATAAATTTCCACAAGGAAAAAAATCCACCTCGACCGGGATTTCCTTGTGGAAATAAAATATTGTGCATTTCAGCGGGTAACTCCGCTAAGGCATTCGCGGCTAATTCGTAATCCTTAAATAGGATTAATTCCTTGTATACGCTCCGGAAAAAATTACCCGGATATTAGTTTACCAGGAACTGTAGCCGATGCCCCGTTTGTCGCAGTAAACATGGACCACTTAGGTTCTTAGAACTTAAATATGCTTATGGATAGCTAAAACACGAATTGACTGCAATTGTTAAGTACGTGAGGTCAAACATTCCCGTTTTATCTGTTTCCCTTATCATTTTTTATTTAATATCCTTCTTTGGACCTTCCTGGACAACGCCCACCGTCGCCATTTGAACTTCTCCCTAGACTCGCGAGGAAGCACTTATTTCACCTCTTCCTCCTTGAATCGGCGTCTGCGGTACCAACTTTTAATTACGGGATTAGAACTAGGGATACATGTACATTATTATGTAAATGTGCAATTACGTAAATGCAATAGGTATATTATGTAAATGGGAATTGCTATCGATGAATCACATTGATAGGTAGAAACTTACTGCTACGTATTTTCAAGTATTTTTCAATGGTTTGGGGGATGTTTAAAGAGAAAAAAAATTGTCTTAAATTTTTGTACATACCAACTACGATAACCATGCCAGTTACGCACCAGTATGGCAACCCGAAGGGGGTGGGAAAAATCCCACTTTGGGTATGGGATTTGAAGTGTTGTTTTTTGTTAGGTTTGAGATAATGTTAGACGGTATACGGTATATAACCGAAGCCATTGGAGCAGCTATAAATTTACTTCTACTCCTACTCTTGGCGTATTCACTCAATTTGTTACTCGGAAACTAATATTGAGAGTCAAAATAGATTTACAACTTGGAAGTCAAGGCGTGTTTCCTTCAAGTTGGAGAAGAGGGAAGTTGGAGGTAAAAAATTTAATGCAGTTTTACGGTAGGTAACTTTAAACTATTCAATGGTTATTTCCAATTTTCAAACATTTTACCTCAATCCTCAATCCACACATGTATCCCCACATTCAGACTGGAAGACGCCACAAACTCTCCTCTTATAGAGGTAAGTGTGCACTAAATTTGACGACTTTCCTAAAAATCGTACAGGTGGTGACGGGATAAAAAAATATCCCATAAAGCTGAGCTTGCTCTGGCGAGGATCTAATCTGAATCCTCGGCTTGGAGGGCGCGGAGCACTCGCCCTTTTATTGCGCAACTGCTTTGTGTTCCGAATCCATTCAACGACTGCATCAGCACGCGCACAAGTGAAGGGGTGGGGGGTCATGGGTGGCCCTGAGAGGCTTACGACAATAGAGCGTACCTATCTGTCACCTTCCGTCTGCTTTCATTTTCCCTCTCAGCCCCACCCGGAAAAACCCCCTGCCCCTAAAAACCCTTGCCCATCCTCTCGAACCCTCCAACCCCCTACGCCTCCCCCTCTCTTTCCCCGCCCTCGATTCCCCGCTCCCATATCCCGCCCATCGCGGTCGATACTCAATCACAACCCCTTCGCCCTCTCCCCTCCGCCTAAAACTACAACGCCCTCCCCCGGCCTTCTCCGCCGCGACCTTCCCACCCCGTTCGGGGCTTTCCCCTTGCGCTCTCCTCAATGCGACGAATCGAGACATCCTCCCCCCGCCCCTCTTCCATTTCATCGCCCTTTCCCCTCCCTCCCACTCCCCCCTCTCACGCGCCCACCCACCCACACGTCTCCCCATTTCCTTCGTTCCCCTCGCCGTCCTATTTCCTCTTCAACCATCTGACTCTCGGCCACCTCTTCCTCCTTCCCGAGTTCGAGTTTTTGTTCCCGGCCCACCCTCTTTTCTTTTTCCTCGCTTTCCGAAAAACTTGCTTTCTTTTTCCTTCTCTCTCTCTCTCTCTCTCTCGACACTTTTTTTTCCTTCACCTAAACCCTTTTGATCGTCACCGCTGCTCCTCCCTCTCCCCTTTAACCCTAAAACTCTCTTCTCGTCACCTCCCCCCATCCCGACATTCGACTGTTTACGTAGGAGAGAAAGAGGGAACTCGACAAAGACAGGCCATGCGAGAGGGGATGAACAGCCTCCCTGGGCGAGGGAGGAAAATATGTATGTATGGCTGCGTGGGCGTACGTGAAAAAATGGGGTGGGTGGAGGGAAAATGGATAAAAAGAACCGGGGGAGGAAGAGTTGGAGTGGATTCTTTTGTGTGCGCCATGAAAAATAAAGTGGCCTTGAGCCCGCGGACCGTAATTTAAATGAGCCTGCTCTCTGTGAGTGGATTATTTTTTTTGCGGGAGGGACAGAGAATGTTTGCCACGGGTTTGTAATAAGTGAGTTCCGAAAAGATGAGGAAAGTTTGATGGCGTCCCTCACTATTTCGCCATTTTTAAACGGAGTTAGAATCAAATTTTCGAACTCAATTGAATGTCGCTTTGCGCTTGAGTGAAACGGCGTGGGCATCATTTTAGTCTTACAGTCTTTCGATAGGAAATCTCAAGTTGGAACTGGCAGTACTTAAGGGTGAGTACTTAAACACACCCATTTTACTGATGCGTGCGAATTACGTGATAATATAATTTCATGCCCGGAAAAGAATACGACGCGCCAGGTTTTACGATCCAACCTTCTTTTTTTTGGAGAAGGAGAAAAGTATAAAGAGTGAATTGACAAAGCAGAGAATTTCAAATCACCATGTTTGAATGTCAAGAATCGGAACGAAAGCCGACCTTAGCCCTTTTACATCAGAATGGCGGTGAAATTACTTTCCATTAAACATAATGAAAAGGAGGCATGAGTATTAAAATGTTATTTGGCTGTATATAGTTCATATTACCCTATTTATTTCCACAAAGGAATACAGCAGCACAATAAAATTTCGCACAAACGCATAAACTTGGTTTAATATGTAGGAAGCTACTCATTTATAGGCAATTAACATTGAATTTAATTATCAACGATTACCTAAGTCTTCAACATTCCCTTCCGAAATAGCTATGAGAATCTCAAAAGCAATTAGGGACTACAATAAGGTCAGACAGTGTAAGACTATTTTTGATACGGAATTACCATTACAAGAGCGAATAAATATTTGTTTAATTTTTAATTAATTAAATATAACTCCAATGAAACTTTGAGTAAAGTATATCTAAAGATGGAAGCTTCACAATTGGTTCTGTATCCATCCGGGGCATGAATGCTAGTTCTTTCTCTTGTCAGCAGTGATTAAACTGTGATGATTGACCTGCTGTAAATAATGGAAAGTTTTAACCCCGAACGCGTGATGGGCTAAGTATACATGTATTGCTGGGCTGTCAGCATACGTCCATGGAATATTAGTCATTATTTTTTAAAATCCGATTTTTAAAGATGATTGAAGCACCCTGGGCCATTATATAACTAATATACCTTATCAATGCAGATAATTAAATCTTAGATAATAACATCTTAGATAATTTAAAACCAGGAATGTGTCGATTCTCGATACCTATTCTCGATACCACCGATTCTCATGGGTTGCTAAAGTGACCGTGGGGTTGCTGTTGGTATTGAGAATCGATCGCCTAAAGTCGATACCGATACCGTCGATACTAGAGATGGTCGGATCGTATATTTTAAATTTTCGCGGCTTAGGGATTGAAGCGTCCTGTGAATGGAATATAGGTGCATAAGATATTCACAAGGAGAGGTTGAGTAAATATGGTCACGAAATTTGATGGAAAATTATCCGTGCAACTAGAAACAAAATAAAGCTCTATTTTTTTCCTCATTACACCGGTATCGCGAGAAAAAAAAATGCGTAAAATGCCACGCGGGTAACCTACATTCACCGGTATCAGGCGCAAATCGAGAGCTAGTGCCCTAAAGGAAGTTCGATCCCCATCTCAGTTTCATACTTTCTTTCAGTCATTGCATCAATAATTTTATCATTCAATATAAACTCTTACATCTAAATACTCACTTTTTTATACTTTTATAGTTTAAAAATATTTACTAAAGTATCACAAATTAGGGAAAGTCGGCTCGGATCCAAAGACCCATGGACATTTCATTTCATTCGCTACTGAAATCAGATCCGAAGAATATAAATTCGTATCCGGATCGGAGATTTTTAAATTTCGCGGCATAGTGATCGATGCGCTCCGCGAACGGTATAATGACGGTATACATTGACAAGGAGAGGATTTGTAACTCGGGTCACGAAGTGAGTTGAAAATTTTTTTCCGTGCTACAAGAGCGAAATAAAGAAATACATGTCTTGGCTTATTTCTCCACAGGCCGTGATGCGCGGGAAAAAAATAAAGCAGAATGTCACAAGGGTAGCCTGCATTCGCCGCACTCGCATGAACGGATGATAACGTAGTTTTTAAAAAATGAGAGCTAGTATACTGCCGGTCGCACGTTCGTTCCTTAACACTGCTTAGGAATACAGTCCATGCTATATTCTTAGGGTAAGGCAAACAGGCAGTTAAAGTAAGTAGATTATCAGAAATTTCATGTCAATATATAAGTCAACAAATTAAACAAATATAATTAAATTTGACAATTGTAAAAGTGATAGGAAAAATATTTTATCACAGAATTAAAACTGTTTAAACAATACGTTTACTTTACAATGTATGTTTAAGTGATGAATTTGTAAATCTAGTTTAAGCGATAAAAGTAAAAAAAGTGAGTATCCACATACAAGGGTTGGAAATTAAGTATGATAAAATTTTTGATTCCTTGGCTGAAAAAAAATTTTAAGCAGCAATAACAATCGAACTACATTATTTGCAGTACACTACCCCATTCTGCTATTGTCAGCTTACATGAGTTCAAAAAATGCAGGCTCCCCGTATGTCATTCAACGTTTTTTCTTGCGAATAATGGAGAAATAAGCCAATACTCATATTTCTTTATTTTGCTTCTAGTAGCATGAAAAAAGGCACATCTCATTTCATGATCTAAGTTTCATAACCTCTCCATATGAGTATAAACCTCACAAATATCATTTTAAAGGTTATTAATAATAAGAAATTGCAAAATTACTATTTTACCAGCTCGAAATATTCTATAATAATTTTATCGTCTTTAAAATGGAATCCCCGGATATTCCATAAGTGGACTTTCCTACCGGATTAAAAAGTTTGTGTTTCTAAAAAAGAATTCAATAGCATTCAAGGAACTGATTTACGACAGCAACCCAAGTTAAAGTAAATCCATTTGCAGTGAATTAATTTTAGGTTTTTGATTTTGTTTATTATTTAACATCCTATATTACATTATTCTTGGCATGTGATACGCTCGGAA
This sequence comes from Platycnemis pennipes, assembly GCA_933228895.1. Classification (NCBI taxonomy): domain Eukaryota; kingdom Metazoa; phylum Arthropoda; class Insecta; order Odonata; family Platycnemididae; genus Platycnemis; species Platycnemis pennipes. The sequence continues at coordinate 124,055,082 of OW121848.1, forward strand.
GTCTTTTTTTCTATAATTACATTTGTACATTTCTGGATAGAGGGTGATAAAATATGGCATCACTAGGATCTTATATTTTGGAAAATAATTCAAATATTAATGAAATTTGACTTATCATTTTTCTTTTAATTCTAAAGAATAGTTTTACAGGTCTTTAAAATGTGTTGTTTGATGAGTATGTGATAAGGAAAATGAACTTTATGTTAGAAGTAATAACATATAGTTATTGCATCCATATACCTTGATCGAGTAAAAATTTTATCCACACAGATGATAGGAAGTTGATTTTTTCTACTATAAATTTCCTTGTTTTTTGGATGTACTATTGTTGATGTTTTTCTGAATAGATTAAAAACGTAGGATTAGAAAAGAAATGAAATTCAAAATCCATTATCTGAAACTAAGGATCTATAACCAAGACAAAGATCCAGAACCAAGACATGGATCCGGTTCCGGATCCGAAAAAAAATGGATCCGTCCATTACTAGTCGATACCTACATAAAATATCAAAAATGATACACATATTTAGCAGAGCAGGAAACATTTGTAAGCAGAAACAAAGTTGCCTTGATCCAGAGACACTAAAAATGATGTTTTTTTGATCATAAAACCTAAAGTAGGATCAGGGTTTGTGTCATGACCTTTTATTCTTATTTCTTAATGTTGAAAGTTTTTTTTGAACTATTGTTTAGGTTACTGTTTTTATTACTGTTATAATATAATTCATAATCTTACTAAAATTATACTTATGACATAACAGTCATATTATTTTGAATCTGTTTTAACATTTTTTATCTAATAGTAAACACATTTTCTAATAAAACATGCTTTTGTAAAAAAAATATAAAACTATGTAAATTAGGTAAATAGTGTATAAAATGTTTGTTTTGTAGAATTGTATTTATAGATTTCATGGAACATTTTTAAAATAATGTCTAGGTAAACTAGGCAAAATAGGCATCCATGTATAGGTCAATGGTATCGAGAATTGGGAATCGATTTTTCAGGAAATGGAATCCGTATAGATAATCGATAGTGTATGTTATCGACTAATCTCTAATAAAAACATGTATGACAAAATAGCTCTGTCTCTGTAACGACTTCACTATTGTAGGCCAAACGACGTTTTTTTATTTTTGGCTAGGAAAATAAAAAAAAATTCCTACTATCTTTTCTTCTTCCACAACACTTTTCTTAAGAATATCATTCGTAGGCTGTGGAATAATACTCAACACCGTTGTTATAAAAATTAAAAAGAGCTCAAGGCGCTAATAAGGAGTTTGCAAGGTGCATTGTGCGTCAAAACTCCAATTCCATTTCCGATTTCATTCCGAGTACATACAAGAAAGCCTTTTATAACAACAGTCGTACCAGGGGCACTAAAAGTTCCTTTCGAGCATACTGCGCAGAGATTATTTCAAACAAATCTCCTCACGTGCGTGAAAATGAATCATTTTTTTCGATTCAAATGAAACACCAACCAAAGTTTTCAAGAGTGATTTTGGAATGTATGCAACTCTGAAGGTCAAACTGGAGTTTTGTCCGCCTTGACGACAAACTATCTATCTCAATTATATTTCTGAAAACAAAGCTAAATTTAGAGCCACTTTGTTAATGAAAATTAAAGTGACCCACTCCAATGGATTATTCAATATTATTGCTCAAATATTTTAATGGTGCTAATGCAAAGGATAGACATACTTTGCAAGTTTATTTTTGCCAAATAAGAGATTTGAATTCATACGCATGTGTCCAGAAAATATGTTTTCTTTCATAAGTGTTGGAAGCTAGAAATATTAAAACCATTGTTGGCTGGAGTAATACGGTCACTGGTAAACAAGAATTTAGCTGATGAAAGTGCTTGTGAATGGATATTTGTAGAAATTTGAAGGGAGATTAATATTTGCTTGGTCTAGTCACATTTGTAGAAAAAATCGAGGAGATCTATAAATTAGAAAGACGAATGCACACAACGAAAATCTAATTACTGAGTTAAACGGTGAACGAAACAGACCTAGTTCCTTTCATGGAAGGACTAAATTATGGATGTTTTAATAAGTAGGTACAATGAAAGAGATGATCGGGCAGGGAGATGCATACATAACAGAAGAACGGGGTTGAGAGGGAAAAATGTAATTAGAGAAGAGAAATTACTAGAGAGAGAAGGAGAAATATGGGAAATGGCTAAAATTCTAGATCTCGCGGTTATGCGAAAGAAAAATGCGACGATGGAAAGAAAAGAATGAAGGCAAATATCAGGTGAAGTTATTCAACATCAGTGATGAACATTGTGTTCTCCATTTAAAAGACCCTTCTGAATTTTTCCGCTGAACCCTTCAACAAGAATTGTGTACACCATAAACAGGATCATATTTATTGTACTAGGGACAGTTTATCCTTCAACATTTCAATTTTATTGAGCTTCAAAAAAAATAATAAAGTAAAAAATATAGCAGTTATCTTCTTAGCCGTATTTTTTGTCTATCTCGGAATAAACGGAAAGTGAATTAAGTTACTGTAGCAGGGGAAATAGAAAAAGTTCTATTCTGCGTATTTCTTTTTAGTTTTCACTAATTATTCAGCACGTTGGATTAATGAAAAATAAAAATATAAGGGAATTATTAGCTATTAGACCTGATATTTTTGAAAGACCAAAACTACTTTGGTTCTATTTCCATTTCTTTATACCTAAAGTATTCCATTAAGGGTAATCCGCATGTTTTGAAATGATTTTATTCTTAGAACACGAAGATTAACAAGAGAACTGCTCCCTTTTTCAACCTACGGTATGCTCCAATTTAACATATTGCTATACAAATAAAAACAACGCAAAAACGAACTGCCTTTATGGCCTGTGAGATTACAAAAATTGCTAGTTTCAACATGTATAACACGATAAATACCTCTTTGAGAAATGTATATTTTTAGAAAATAATTCTTGAGTGCACTCTCTAAAGCAGGGGTTCCGAACCGGTGGTACGCGGGAACGTTTCAGGTGGTACGCGTGGGTGATACGAGCGATAGGCTAGTCAGGGCCTCAGTGTGCATGAGCACACAAAGTTTGCTCTGCTGCCCGTCAGCCGGGTGCAGAGGGTTCAAAAAATCTATATATTTTTTTACTCAGTAATTTAATTAAAATAAAACAATCATTGGGCACTTTTCCGACAGAAAATATAGGACTGTTGGTACGCCAAAATTTCTAAAAGATTCAAGTGGTACGCAGTTGCTAAAAGGTTGGGAACCCCTGCTCTAAAGGATAACTATATTTTATCTATAAATATTAATTTTGTAGCGTGTCAGTCAGCCCGTCATTCTGTATCCGTTTTGTTTCGTTCTTTCCCAAGTTTTGAGCTAAAAGAGTGAGGTTTAGTGCGTTGAGTGTGGATTCCCTGTCTGCATGATTTGTAGTAGTTTTGGATTTTTAGCAGTTTGTGGTGCAGAGAAAAATACAAAACAAGTGGTTTTTGAGAGTGGGAGACAACACATAATAGACATTTGGTGTAGAAAAAAGTACAAAAACATATAGGGTAATTAGAGTGGGACACATTTCTCTATTTATAAAATAGCCATTTCCTTCTCTATGCATACGAAATGCTTATGAAAAGTGCCTGCAAAGCAGGCAGTTGGCCTGCTAGTCTATATATATATATATATATATAATATATATATATATATATATATATATACCTATACATATATATTAATTTTGTAGCATGTCAGTCAGTCCGTCATTCTGTGTCTGTTTTGTTTCGTTCTCTCTTAATTTTTGAGCTAAAAGGGTGAGGTTTGGTGCGTTGAGTGTGGATTCTCTGTCTGCATGATTTGTTAGTAGTTTTGGATTTTTAGCAGTTTATGTTGCAGAGAAAAATGGTTTTTTCCCTATCTTTTAACATGGGAAACCAATTGCTATGCATATTTGTTTACGTTGCTAAGTAAATGTATTTACGTTTTTGGTAGAGGGACAAAAATTGAATTGAAGAATTTGAAGAAAGTGGAATTAGTTTCATCAATCAATTTTGCAAGTATGAATATTAATTGACGTTTTCGATGTGCAGATAGTGAAATAAAACAATTTTTGCCTACCGGCACCGATCTTATGAATGAAATGTGAATATAAAAAGCTAGGCGTTTTGAAGTACTTTTCTAATTGCTGAAAGAAGGTTATAAACGTTTATCATGTATTAATGTTCGTTCCTAAAGTTCGAAAATACACTCACCATTTTAAAATTATCAATGAATGTCCTACACCGCCACCATTCCGTTTTTTATCATTTTAAAATGAGACATTCACTTATATCTCCACCTAAAAGTTAGTCATTTCGCACATTTAGTAAACCAGATTAAAACAAGTGTTAGAAAAACAATACTTGGTAAGTACGTAGATTATTAGAAATAGTGTAAACTATGGGTGGACATAATAGGCTCTACTCTGTATTGGTCATATGGAAAAAGAGTTGCATTCAGAGCTGTTGGGCAGATTGCAATGCGTCTTAAATTTTGGGTAGTAAATTCTCTTCAATAAGAAATTTTAGAACGCAATCGACACGTTTGAAATTCTCACCCAATAGCTTGCTCAGATCCCCAAATATTTTTTGGTGTTTGCGTTCCATCCTATATTTTACTCAGTTGACAGGCAGGTGTTTCACCTAAAATGTTTCCAAAAGCTCAAAAAACCAATTCTACAATAAATATACCGAGACGATTCCAGAAACATATTACACCAACCTTTACATCTCTTTGAGTATAATATTTACCAAATATTACGTCAAAACCATTCGACAGACTATATTTAAACCTCCTAAAATTTTCCATTTTTCATCAATTAAAAAAAAAAGGACATTCACTTACATACCCACCTAAAATATTTGAAAAGGCTAAAAGGACCAATTCTATTTTCAAATCACCCAGACGATCCCAGAAAAATATCACAGCCACCTTTGCATCGGTTTGGGTGTAATTTGGGTGTAATTTTGTAGCGTGTCAGTTAGTCATTCTGTAACCGTTTTGTTTTGTTCTCTCCCAAGTTTTGAGCTAAAAGGGTGAGGTTTGGTGCGTTGAGTGTGGATTTACTGTCTGATTTGTCAGTAGTTTTGGGTTATTAGTAGTTTGTAGTGCAGAGAAAAATGCAAAAAACGTGGTTTTTGAGAGTAGGAGACAACATATAATGAAAATATGGCGTAGAAAAAAGTTGAAAAACATATAGGATAATTAGAGTTGGACACATTTCTCTCTATGTATTATCTATTTATAAAGTAACCATTTCCTTCTTTCTGCATACGAAATGCTTATGAAAAGTTGGTGCACAAAAGTGTAAAAAAATGCAAAGACTCCTTTGAGTACTAAAGCAGTAACTGAAGCACAAACACTACTGCCACCTATTGGTAATGTGTCATCAAAACTGCCTGCCTGAAGCACAAGCACTACTGCCACCTATTGGTAATGTGTCATCAGTAGTTTCCAAACACTTTGTAAAAGCTCATTTGACACTAGAACACAAAGTTCACCTCAAGAGCACACCAGACAGACTGGCTGCAAAATAGGCCGCAGGTCTGCTAATCATATTATATTAAGCCAGCAATGTCTATATGTATGTATGTAGCACCTGCCTCGCAAACAGCTCTAGCGATTTTCCTGAAAATTTGAATATAACGGTTTTTTGATGCCAGGAATCAATTGCGCGCAACATAGGCCACAGAAAAATGCCCCAGGGGCCCTATGAGGACCTCCTTTTACCAACATTTTCTCCCATAAGAAAAGCAAAGGATTTGGTGTAGAGGTTTTTTGATTGCTTTGTTTAATTACCTACACTCATGATATATAGTTGAAATGCTAATTTTTAGATAAATGAAATACCAAGTTTTCTAATTCTAGTATTCAATTTACGTATATCCTTTGCTTTTACCTTGAATTTTAGTTTTTAGCTCTAAAATCTTAAATGTTTGCACTATTACAACAATAGAATATTTTATTCATTTGGAAACTGCCACACTGGCATGGAATGGAAATTCATGCCAGGGTCAGTAGATTATCGCTTATCCAAGTCAATATTCTATATCTTTATACTGTGAAGGTAAGTACTATATTTATTTCAAACTAATGTAGCTTTTAGGTCCTTCACATCGAAGATAGAGTCGTGTGTTTAGCTTACAAAAATTACAATTACAATCCGTGCGTTGCATTTTCCTGGAGATAAAATTCACTTACCGAAACACGCATGTAATGTACACAAGATTAATTAATAACCTGCTTCATAATAGTTTAAAAAAAACTGCAAGGAGTCCAATAGGAGAAGCAGCACAGCTAAAGTTTTTCTTTAAGTAATGATATCTACGTTATTTTGCCGTTCTCCTGGTGACAAAGCGCATGTTAGTTTTTAATAGCAGACTTAAAGTTTTATTTTTAATTAATGAAATTTATGTTGATTTGTCGTTTTCATCATGACAAATTAATGATATTTGCATATTTTGAATGTTCATTTTTAGATACCTAATAAAAGGCCTTCAAAGAATCAGACTTAATTTTAACATCCGATCTACAGACCAACCTTAAAGAGAACTTCAGGAACAAATAGAGCTAGGCGATGACTCAATGCCCAGTTCCTCAAAGAATTTTATTTCGGAGCAAATAGAATAAGTTAATGACTCAATACCAGGTACCTCAAAGTAGTTTAGTTCCTAAAAATGAAGAAAATTTTCCGACATCAGCAAGACCAATTCGGGTAGCAAAAACCACATGTAAAAATAGGTTATTTGAAATGATAACTGAGCTAAATAATTCTTACTTTCAATGAAGAAACGATCAGAAAATAATGAGGCAAGAATATGAGCCTTCCAATGATTGTCTACAACGTTTAGAAATGATGCGTGAGCTTGCACGAATCCAGAGAAGTGGAGAATGAAACGAATAGAGGGATCTATGTTTGCAAAATATGAGGCAACGATATAATGACGAAAGAAAAGAAGAATCAGAATCACAAAGAAATCATTGGATTCAAGACATGCGTGAACGAGAGGCTGAGAGGCCTGCAGAAGAGCCTGATGATCATCGTCATCAGCGATAGGAAGAAGATCGTTGGAGAAATTCAAGACGACAACAAGAATTACGGCCAAACCGAATAAGTTCCTACAAGGCAGCTACAACGGCTGATATTCCTTGCCAGTGTTTGCAACATTTTAGCGCTGCTTGCATTCCCCGAGGAGCAATGCATTTTACCTAAGACCGTGTATCAAATCATATTCTTAGAGATTCGTTTGGGGACTGCTGCTTGCATGGTAGGATAGATCTACCAAATCCAGAATTTCCGAACGAGTTAGCGCGATTGTTTCTTCGAAGTCATCGTTTTCTAATGAATTTTATGAAAGGATTCGAAATTCGAATGCATGTTTTGCAATGGCTTCATTCACTGTAGATGACGATCGAACAATCAACGGTCGAGGAGTTTATAGTTACATTGTTAGTTGTCAAGTAGCTTAGCTACTCAAAATGATGCTGGAAAATTTGAACGGCCTCAATATGGACAGATATACTTTTTGGATAATGAGGATGCTCTTAGTGAACGCATAAACAATCCTATTAATTATGGTATCAGCTGGAATCTTATTAGTATTTTGGAACATATTTTGAGATCTGGAAATCCGTTTATTTGTGGATTCATGATGATGCGAAAGTAGAAGAAGAAGCTAATAGACGCGCTGCTGCAGAAGGTGTGGAGCCACCTTATGTTAAGCTGCTCTTTTCATTACCTGATGCCGTAGATCACAGAAGGTTTAACATCCCCTTCAGAATGAAGTTTGTACCATTGCTTCCCGCAACGCTGACCATAGCTTTCCGGATAACGAGTTCAACGTGGGAATTCATCAGCGTGGGAAATCTTTTATTAATATGAACAATATTGACAGTCATGTTGAGCCCTTTACCTATCCTCTATCTTACCCAAAGGGAACTTTTGGATTCTCTATTAATATTCCTGTAAGAAACTCTTATTCCAGTCTTCAAAATGTGACTAGATTTGAACTAGCTGAGTACCGATTAGCACTTGGACCTCAACTTGCCCTAACATTTTCTTTCTGACACCAACCTAAGCAACCTTGATCCCCGCCTTTTGAGTGTCAATGCTTTGCATTTGGGGGTCGGCTTTTTCAGCAATATCTGGTTGTTACTAATATAAGAGTGGAACATGACTGTAACCAATGAATTAAAGCAAATTAAAAAAATAATAGCAGATAACTATACAGGAGTGATTCAATTTTTGAGTGAATTGACTGAGAAAAATAATGCTGTTTTTGGTGGAATGATTATTTTGCCTACTTCGTTTCCTGGATTTACACGTCTTCAGTCGTTGCTTTTCACATGGGAGTAAACGTTGGTAAAAGAAGGTCCCCATAGGTTCCCCAGGAGCCTTTTTAATGTAGCCTATGTTCCGCAGAATTGATTCCTGACATCAAAAAACCCTTACATTCAAATAAAAAAAATTGGTTATAGTCTTTTGCGAGAAAGGTGCGACAAACGTACATAGAGAGATTGCTATTTTAATACAGTCTCCTTATCTTTTCCTTTATTTTCTTAATATTATTAGAATTAAATACGTCTCCGAGAAAAGCTCGGTCCCCCAGGTACTCTGATGTTTATAAAATTGATTGCATCGCACGCAAAACAAAGGAGTAAATTTAAAATTAAATCACGGTGGTTTGATTCATGACGACCTGGACGCTTATATTATGAAGACGACCATGATGGCTTATAGGGTCGAAGATAAAAATCTCGAAAGATCTCAAAATGTATTTATTCATTAATATTAAAAGATGGGCCAAAATAGTCACACGAAAGTGAAATTAGAATGTTTGATGAACCATGAGTCGAACGAAAGTGAACATTCGTACATCATTAAATGTCATCAATTTGCAAAGTATAGGCTACTTTTATTCACCTGATGGTCCCGATTTCGACTTCACACTCTTTTGTATTTTCCCAAGAGAATACAAGATGAAACCTGTTTTTAAGCATGCAGCATTGTTTTCTTTAAAAAAAGTGATATAATAAACAACAAATATAAACAACGTATAAACAACAGATATAAACTGGAAGAAATTAAGTACCATAAATAATCTAATTATTATCTTGAAATATATTTTCATGATAATAATTAGAATGATAATAATTGTATGATGAAAACTTCTTTAATATGCACCGATATTTGGTCAGATTTTGCTGTTTTGAGAAGCCTTCATCTTGAAAATCAAAGGCCTTGTTATAGTGAACTCTAGTAGGAATTTATGGAGAAGTTAGACCTATAGGTACAGAGGGTTGGAAGTTGGATCGGCCATTTATCAGACACAGACTGTATGGGGAAGTTAGGCCAATGCAAGATCAGAAGGTTCTGGAGCTGACATTGCAGCTGATTCCTGCAGTAAGGTCAGCTAATTTCGGCAGGAACTGACATAGTACATTAGTGCTTTACTACTCAAGGATAAATGTTATGCAAGCGGTAAAACTAAGAATAAATAATAGCAAGTAATGGATATCACCAAAAATCGTCAAATAACCATTGAAAAGTACACGATAATGCAAACTAACACCACAAGTGTAGTTTAAAGAGGAAGAATTATTAATTAACTCTACCAGCAGTTAGGAACGGAATAAACTTCCAGTGGAATAAAATGCGTTTGCACTTCTCTAAGGCATCATTGGGAACATTAACTGACGCCGCGGTGATAAATTTCGGGAACGATACAATGTTGGGTAGTAGTAGTAATAATTACTTATTTAAATTAAGAATTTATTTGCACCATTTAGGATAGATTGGTACTTGCGTAGAGTTAGGAATATTTCGGAGAATGGAAGAAGGGTGGTAGAAATCCGGCGTAGGCCTCAGCCTGCTCTTATCGAAAGGCACCGAGGGGTTGATTAACGGTTAACGTCTCATCCGACAGACGGATCACTCCACGCAGCAAGTAGGAACCAATTAACCACTGAAAAATTTCTGCTACTGCCTGAAATTGAAGCCCGGCCCTTGCGGAGAGGGGCCAGTACTCCATCTACCAGGCCAAGCCGAATACCCTTTTAATTGTTATTCATATTTAAACACGAAAGAAATCTCCATGAAAGGCCATAGAAAACTCAAAGTTTTGTGCTGAAGAGGTGAGGCCTAATCTATCCCAGGCACTTCCTTTCTGGCATCATATTAACCCGTAGGCTCTAGCATGCATATGTTTCCTCCTGTATCTTCTAGCCTCCTAGGGCTTGTGAGAAATGAATGGGAGAAACGTGCCGACGCACTACCAAAACCTCATTGCCAAAACCCACTGGCGGCCCAATCACCCTTCTCCTTGCTCGCTCCGAGAGGGTCTCCGGCCGCCATTGGCGGACAGGAAGGCATAGTCTCCCTAGTATACATATACATATTTATTTATTTATATATCTATGGTTGGGAGTGATGAAAAATATATGCCGTCGTTTTAAGGCTCATATATTTTATACGGCGAGCGCGCCAATGGTTTTGTAGAGGTAACAAGATGGAGGTAGAGCATGAAAGAAAAGTTTACTGATAAAGGGTAGAAGTTCAAAGCCTGCCGAAGACTAACGCGAGTGCGTTCTATAGCTTGTTCTAGAGCAAACTTTGGATACACAAGAAAGAGAAGTAGTTGTCCCACAGCAGATACGACCACCGCAAGACCACCAGCGACATGCCTTGATTTGCCAAAGTGGCGCTTTACGCCTGCAGGGCGGAAGCACACGGGTTGGAGCCGTAAGAAAACAAGACCGCAAAAATCCCTTAAAGGGGCGGAAAAGGGAAGGAGAGGAAACTATGGGGCAGGAGGAGGGGGGAAGCGGTGAGTGGGTATGGGAGGGATGGAGAGACAGACACTTGTTGTCACCGGAAAGGGAAGGGTGGGCATAAAAATACACGCGTGCATAAAAAGTAGCAAGCACTAAGGGGGAACGAGAACGAGGAGAAGTGAATGAGAGGACGGATCCAAGGTTTGCTTACCTCTTTCCTCCCCAGCTTCCACTCTCCAGCGGCCCAAGCCTCGGGCCCCAAGCCCCCGTCCGCGTCGCAGCTGCCCTCCACGCCGCCCCCCTCCCATCCGTCCCCCTCCTCCTCCGCCCCCACGTCGCCCCCTCCGCCCCCGTGGCCCCCCTCGCCTCCGCCCCACTCCTCCCCGTCCCCCTCGCCCTCCCCCTCGCACTCGCTCCCGCCCCCGCTGCCCCCGTCGCTGCCGCCCCCCCCTCCCACCAGCCCGGCCCCTCCCTCGCCCTCCCGCACCGCGATCAGCTTCCGGTTCTCCAGTTTCCATGGCAACGCCGTGAAGCTCTCGAAGAAGGAGCCGTCCGCCGCCTCCTCAGCCCTGCGGAGGTGGAAGAGAGGAAGGGTTGTGAGATGAGAGAGAGCTTCGAGTCCTCATGCACCACCAACTCGCCCGTCTCCGACGGTAGATATCGGCCCGCGGGGTTTAGCAGCCATCGCGACGGGAATCCGGCGAGGTTTTTTTGGGACGTGCGAGAATGGCCGACGTCGGTCGGAATGCTCCATTACGGCGACCATTACGCCAAGCGAGAACGCTCGCCATCATTTACCTTCGCGCCCACTGGGGAGTACTTCACATAATGGTTCATTGGGTCATTTTCCGCCACCTTCAACACTTAGCAGATCGTCTAGATGAGTTCGGTTTTTTTTTCTTTCCTGGATATTTTCTTTCCTCGATGTGAAAGTATTTCTCTGGGGTAGTACACTTCCATAATTACGAGGACGAGGAGAGCACTTTGTCCACAATCGGTGGGAGTGGGAAAGAGACATTTAAGAGGAAAGTGACGAGGAGATATTCGCTTCCATGTACACATTCTGGCCTCCTCTAAAATCATTTTGAGCTCACTCAGGTGAATGAGATGGTGTCCGGCGTCACTTTGTGGAAGCCATCATGATGAAATAATGCATTTTGTAATTCCAAATGAAGGTTTTCCACGATTCCACAAGACGCTATTTATGTGAACATTAGTGAGTATATTTTGTCTTGTCTTTTCACTGATAACTATCCAGGTTAGCTTTGCACTAGATTTATTTGTTGTGAAAGGACTTGACCGTTCGTATCTAACCGCGCAGGAGACCCGTGCAATTACTATATCGGTGGAGCAGAGTCTCAATATTCACAGGACCTCTTTTAATCTTAGCGAAACAGAATTAAAAATGTTACTCACAATTAAAAAAAAATAATTTGATACAAATTTATTCCAAAAATGACCAATTGGAATCAAAACTTTACTGAGCACCATTACAACGCTTAACCTAATACTTAAACGTTTTCGAAATAATTTACTTTAGAAAAACTTGTAAAATGCTGCGTAAAACACAAGCTTATATGTTGCACTAATATTCAGAATTACCTTCATTTGTCTTCCAGTTGTATTTTTTAGAAATAAACTCAAACATGCATTTACAAAATAACTTAGAAATGGAGTACATGCAAAAACTTGGATATATTAGCTCTAAGTAATCCATATTCTTATATTTACCAATACATTGGTAATTTGTTAAAAAATGGATTATTGACATAATGTATCTGCAGATATTGTCACTGGTTGGTATGCTTATAAAATGGTGCGTCAGATGTGATTAGAATGCTAGAGGGTGGTGCTACTGACTGGAGGTCCGAATCCTGGAAAGCTTACTTTGAACGCGTCGAACTAAAGCCAGCTGTAATTTTCTGGCAACCAAATCTTTCAAGAAGCCACAGACGGCACAAGGAAAGGGTGAATTCTTACCCTCAAGAGTGAATACCACATGCCGTTGGGGAATGCTCTCCTTACCAAACAAAGACGAGTAGAAATTTGGGCTGTGCACTGCGGTGGTGTTTCGCTAGTTAGAAAACTCTGAGCTGTGAATTTCAGGTTAGGAAGGAAGCTTAGAATTTAAGGAATTTAATGCTTAAGTGTCAGTGTCAATTAATACAAACAAACCATGAATTGTCGGTATATAAAGAAATTTTTATAAATAAACCAGTGGACAAATCAAAGTTGCTATGATATTCTTAAAATGACATTCTACCTGATACTGAAGAATTTATTCCGAAGTTACGTCTAAGCAGAAAGAAAAAACTTTCAAAGCTTTAAACGAATCAAAAATTTTGTCAAATTATCATCTCATGCTGATAGAAGTTTTCATTACTCCAAAAAGTGAAGTTATCGATCGCAGAATGGTGATTAAGAAAGTAGGCTCTCAAATACCGTAGAAAATCGAAAACGGCTAAAAGATCTCAACATCTAAAATAATGATAAGTTTTCTTAATTTGGGGCAAGATTGAGGCTAAATAGGTTCTTCTTCCACGAAATTCCTCTTCAATATTAATTTCAAGAACTTATAGAACACAAATTAAATCTTTCAATATTTTACACGTTTGTGAGTCCGTGATATAAATTGCGGACAAATTTAAATAAATATTTTCTTATAGATAAGAATTGTATCCCCAATTTAAGCCTTCTCTTTAAACTAATAAGCGTGTGCTTAATTTAAAAACAACACAACAATTATCAGAGGAATGTTCACCCAACTCTGTATTTGAAAAAAGTCATAAACCAAAGCAGAAAAATCAACCTTGGATATTTTCCTCCCCGGGGGTAATTTCTAAAAGAATAAAATCATTCACGAGAGGATTTGGTTATTATCAAGGTAAAGTAGTTTGCATAGTAGCTATTGGCCTATATATTGCATAAGGTATATGTTGGAAACTATATGGGTTTTTCATTACGGGTACGCGATGATCTCAACAGATGAACCAACATTTATTGTGGGTGGCAGAGGCACGAAACATGCAATCAATAGTTAAAGCTCATGTGCAATGGGGGCAAAAATTCCATAAGTACTGCAAAAAGCTCAGTTACATCACGGACTCCACGAATAGACATCTCAATACCTAATGATCGAGATTAATTTAAGAGCTCCGTAACCTAATGGATTTCACAGCAATGTACTTCATACTTTGGAGTTTACTGTAGATCAACCGAATATTTTTATCAAACCACAACATAAATTCACATACAAGACTTAAGGAATTAGCGTAAGATTTAAATTTAATTGAAAACTTTATTATGCTAGAAATTGCTTATGACAGTTTACTCACCGAAAAATTACATCCAGCTGTTTTAAAATTCTGTTACGAGTACAGGATTCTAGTATTTTAAATAATTTTTTTACGAATTATAGTTACGTTTCATGACCCAGCCAATAAGACTGAGTATGAAACATGCAGCATGATTCAGGCCTGTTTTAATGTTTGAGCACGAATGCTCCAAGTTGAAAGCCCAAACAAAAAATTTTTACACACGGTTTTGCTTCATTCGTCTGGAATAACACTGTTGAAAAATAGCTGACGCGTGATCCAATTAGGACAGTCTAATGAACCCATGCCTAAAATTTTGTTTGACTGCTACTGGAAATTACAGGAGCAACACACTTGAAGGAACGCTCCGGAGATGGTATGAAACCAAGTTGTAATTAAAGTAAGATACGCATCTGAATTTTAAAACTCTTATGATGATGAATATAAGAATAAAAACACACAAAAAGGATTCAAATGCATACTTTACAGCCCAATGCCGAGAAAAACTATAATTTTTATAATCAATTCCCATTCAGAGCATAAAAAAGTCTGACAGATATGCAAATTTTAGTCCATTTGCTATGTTGATTAGATTGCCTCAGAAAAAAAATGCTTTTGAGCGTAAAAAAAAGTTCGAGGGATTATGGAACGTGGAAAAAAAGGTAGGGGGGATCCCAGAATGGCATTAGCATATTTCCTGAGAGGAGTGACATCGGGTTACATGGCTCAACATCTCCTCTTCCGTGGGGTGTGAACGGCGTTCCTCGCGCAAGTGCCCTAAAACGCCAAGCTCATCGCGGAGAGAGTGGGGCGGGAGGGAGGGCTTGGTGGTTTCGTGACAAAATTCATACACCCCCTCTAAAAACGGGAGTTCAACTCAGCGGCTGCCGCTTAAACATGACCCGCACCCTTACCACACTCGCAAGCTTACAGGGCAAAGTATTTTACTCGGATATGTTATCGGGCGCTTTATCATCAGTTCTCATAGTTCAGTAGACGGGACTTTCTTTTGCGATTATTAACGACCAGACAAAAGAATTTCACCTGCTGTATCGATGAACGACAAAATACATATACACAAGCCTGGAGAGTGCTGGCGGGAACAAGCAATTCAACAGAAAATAGACATTTACCAATTTGACGCTTATCAGGAAACCTTCAAGTTTATTTCGTCATGCAGGGAATATTTTGCTGATTTTTAATGGGATTGAAAAGGTAGTGTAACATCGTTAAGCATCTTTACGCATTTATGTAAGAAGTGATGTAATGTGGTCAGCCAAGAAGTAAGATCGACAAGCCTGTCCATTGCTAAATACTTCGGTTCTGTTAGGATGCTTCGGCTTACACATTCGGGTGTACTTACAACATCTTCAGAAAAATAATTTCCATCATTTTTCCCAACTTTTTTGCACTAATGACGATGTTATTATAGGAACGTAAGATGGTCCAAAACAGGTCCGTTCAAAAGGAAAGCGACTGGATCAGTACGCAGACGACTATTAGTTAGCGTGGCATTTCAATGGACCAAAGCGTGTCTGTGTATAGAAGGCAAACTCCGTTGTTTCAAGCGTGACTATATAGAATTAGCTTAGCATATTGAATAAGAAGCAGTAAATTTGTAATTCCACATGTATTCATGTGGAATTACAAAGTTACTGCTTCTTATTCAATATAGAAGGTAAAGTAGTACTAGAGGTAATTTGGGAGAGGCGTTCGACAGCTTAGGCTATATAGAGTTCAAGATGAGTTTGGGTAAAGGTAATAACTTATCAGGTAGTGGAGGATGGGTGAAGGGAAAACTGGAGTCGAAATTAGCTGGAGCGTAACGAAAGGAGACTCGTTGAGGCTCATGGTTTATTATTCCATTCGAAGGACAGATACTCAACTTACAGTGCTTTGCATACAGCACTCATGCAGGGGTTAACTTATCACCAAAAGATCTCTGCCACTGCCAGTATCCGAGCCCAGGCTCTAGGGATGGAAAGTCAGTTTTCTAGCTAATGAACTAACCTTCGGTGCCTTAGTACTTCCTGGAAATAAAAATATAAAAAAAAACGTTTTCTGAAGACTCAATGAACGTGCTCTCATTTTGTCATCCTCTTCATCACTACTTAATAAAAGAAAAATGGGTTAGCGAGCATTCCAGACGATTTGAATTTGGCACTTTTTCGCCACAAGTACAATCCAGATCATGTCATTCTGGATTATGCTTGTGGTGAAAATGTGCCAAATCCAAATCGTCTGGAGTGCTCGCTAACCCCTTTTTCCTTTACTAAATAGTGATGAAGAGGATGACAAAATGTGAGCACGTACATTGAATCTTCAGAAAACGTTGTTTTATACTTTTATTTCATGACATGATATTGTATAGAGCTCGGATGAAGGATTCAAACAGACAGTTAAAAAATAAATAAGATCGCACTTAAGAGAAAAATGTGAAAAGTTGCTTTATTAAGACGCAAATGCCATCCAAAATTGAAAATTTCAAAAGGTGCTCAACAAAAGTGAAGGCTTTAATCATGTATCATATCCTCGTCGGAGGGGAATCTCCGCTGGCGTTCAATACTAGCATGAGCGGGTTAGAAGCCCTTCCAAATCCTTCACTCGAGTCCCACTTGTGGCACGCACGCCGATTCTTCACTTTCACCAGATACGGCGCTTGTGGGAGAGGGACTTGCCTTGGAATAGAATTGAAGAATGTTAAGTGTGCTATCACGATGGGATATGTAGACAATGCAAATCGTGGCCTCATTTGGGCCACATTCAGAGGTACGATTGGGCGTCCATTATTCCTCTAAAAACGAGGTTCACCTACATAGATGAAAGTTTTTGAAACTAAAAAAGTATTAACTCCCTCCAAATTGTAGACAACGCACTGTGGTTAAAAATGATATATTTTGTATAGAGAAGTGAATTAATTTGAAACTTTACATAAAATAGATTTAACGCAGTAAGAAGGCATAAATTATTTGTCCATAACCTCTTTTATTTGTCTATAACCATTTCGGTACGCATTTGAAAGAAGTGTGACAAATTTATACATTGCTATAGAAGGAAATAGTTATTACCAAATCAGTGTATGAAATGTTTTACGAAAATTATCAAATTTTTGCATATTCCTCTTCTCTTATAATTTATACCGTATCTACAAAGCTCTCTTTACAGGCAGTAAGCTTAGTCTTTTCACTTTCAGTCACATTGATTTTAAGAAATGTTCTAAAATGCATCACCGTGACAGTGCCGGTACTAAGGGGTCTAAAGAGTTCTATAGAATTACTGAAATTTTCCCTGTCTATCTCTGGATCACATTTCACATTAATCTACCAGAAAGTGTCTCCATTGTTCTCTGTCTACGGACAATGGCATGTCAAATTTGAAATTGGTGAACTTTTCCCAAATGAAAAAAAAAATGTTCTATCTCTCATGCGGTTAGAGGTCTACCCTCTCGAGATTACAAATTAAAAGCTGAAGGCAATGACCTGTGACTTAAAATTCTTAAAGGGAGTTAAGAAGGAAGGGAATGTTTGAAAGTAAAGGGTTGAGGTTTACGGGAGAACAAAAAAGAGGTAATATCAAGAATCAGCTAATAACTTTTGGAATTAGGAAAAAAACCATTCCAAACTCTAGAAGAGAGAGGAGGAAACCTTATAAGATATATAGAAAGTTGTCAAAGTTTCAAATGCGAGAAGGGTTAGGAGGCTTCGAATTACAGAGAAGACGATCAAAAACGTAGAAGAGAGAAGAAAACGGAAGAGCATAAATACAGATAAGAGTGTGAAAACATAAGGCGAAGGTAACGAAATAGTAGTGTGAGAATATGGAGAAATTTCAGATATAAAGCTTGGCACACTCTCCTTAAAATGAAGAAATTGTCAGGTGCTTAAAAAGGAAAATTAGGTAACATATATGAGACTTTGCGGGAAAGCTACCAGCAGAACCGTGAGAAATTCAGACAATTTAAAATGAATACCCTGTGGAATTTTACGGCAATGATGGTAGCCCAGTAAATTTAAGAATAAAAGGAATGTAAAAATAATAGGGATAACTTGAGCGCAGGAAATTTCATTATGAAATAGAAAGGCACTAAGCCATGTTATATAATAAAGCTAAAGAAATAAATTTATACACGCTTTATTAATCAAAGAGCCTAGAGTTGAGGAGCCTTTACAAAACTCAATGCAATGTAAGACAGAGAAATGTGGATTTGATGGATACACAGTGGGAAATGTGGATTTTGGTTTAGCCGAGAGGAACGAGAGACGAAAGGGTGGTACTAAGAATACTGATAGAATAGTGATATTGGTGTATAGGCTTATTCTGTTGGATTTTAAGAGGCCTTTCGTAGAGAATAATCTGACTTTGACTTTTGATTTATTTAACCTGGACTAGATGAGGCTCTCTTCCCCTAGCCCAGGGACGGAAATATTGAAAATAGTGCAGAATTAGAAATTTACTCCAGGTATTTCTATATAATTTAAATTTCATGCTAGGACCAGGGAACACGATTTGCAGTGTCAGATTATGGATCAGGATTGGTAGTGAAAGACATTAAATACGGAAAATTAACTCTATACCTCTCCCGCAAGTCTTATTCATGGAATAAACAGAAGTATGAACAGAAACTTGGTGATTGCAATAGGTTGTACCAAATTTCCGAAATGTAATCGAATATTATGAATCCCATAATATACAGGGACTTTTTATTATTCAGTACATCCAATCACAAGCAGTAAGTGCCGAGACTAATTATGGAGTCCACATTACTATTGGATATTTCTACCACACTAACTGAATGCGACTCGCCATGGTTAAATAAATTTCATACACTTGGTTAATACATTTGAGGGATTCCTGCGACAGGAAAACACTTACCCGTGAACGACCACGGGACACGGAACGTAGACGGGTATAAGTCCTTCATTCGTAATTGGGGCGAAACTTTAGGGTACGAGAAATGATGTGATTCTTCCAAATTCACTACCATTTGTGCTCTTTGCTCCCTGCTGTGACTGAAAACTTCAAAGGAAAAGCTAAAGCCTTTGCTTTCAAGGGCGGTCTGCGCCTTGATGGGTTTGGTTCTGGCTGCATACCACAATGAGTCAACTCGCAGGCATTTGAAGGGACCCATAGAAGCACGCAGTTGGTGAGACTAGGGCGAAGCTGTCGGAGAGGTGAAGCGATGGTGAGGTTTGGCTGAGTAAGCCAGAAAAGATTGACGAGAGCATTTTTATTGTTATCCGAAAATCCACCGGCCCGTCGGCCCTTCGCAGTGGGAGGATTGGAGCGCCTTGAGTCGTTCTCTAGTTGGCGTGAGAAGGACCATCTTCTCGGCTCCCACAGGCCATAAACATCCCGAAGGACTTGAAACACCAATCCACCCCCCTGTTCGCGAGAGCGATTTGCAAATGAATTTCACGCACAAACTCTATTCTTGAATATTGCTCCCGAAATATTTAGTCAATCAACGGATAAATACCATTTATATAAAGGATCTAATCCCAATAATAGTCGTCTCCTTATTGCACCAGGTTAGTCTTTTCGGAAGGAATGCAAGTGAATTTGAATGTGCAATGGTGCAAATTTGATCTGAATGAATGTAAATTTATAAAAATTCATGACTATGATACATTTTAAGTGCAGTGGATGAAGACCTTTGTATACATATATTTTTCCCTTTCACCAAGGTTCACGTTCAAAAGCTCACTCTTTGGGGGAAAAAACTCACACTTTATCATTAATTTTTAGTGTTTACACGCTAACTAATATTTGGAAAATTCCCTCATCATATTCTCGACCAAAATAGTCCAAATCTCAAAAGGAGCTAGCCAGCAAGATCACATTTATAAGACTAGTTGTCAATCGACAAGACCTTCCTGAACTATGACTTAGGGCGGAAAACTTGAATGTTTCGATTTTTCCCTGAACTGTACCAGCGAGAGCGGAATCGTTTTTTTTTCTGGTACGGAGAGTAATTTCAGACAGATAGAGGGATCGTGATTAGAAGTAGCCAACGTTGATCGTGTTCCTCAAAGATACGACACACAACAGAATAAAGAGCTTTTATCCAGTTAGGGCGGCCATTGAACCGATGGTGTCACGTTACAAAAACTAATGTGAGAGGTAACAAGAAGCCTCTGTTATTTTTTCTTGGATGTTAACACGGACAGGTCAAATATATTCTGGTGACTAATGAGGTGCTTCTGGTGATTAATAAACTCAGCCCACGGGGACGGGTGCTGTACCTGGTAGTAGGGAAGGCTAAACCACTAAATAATCCTTGCCCGTTAGAATTGGCGCATTCGTTGGTTTGAATGTGATTTTTAGGTCATATCATCAATCATTATGGATTAGGGTTAATTAAGAAGTTACCCTGCAGTAATGGATGAAAGGCAGCAGGGATTTTATTTGTTCTTCCTGTGCCAACAATGCTCATCTGGGGCAATGAATCATAAACTTAAGTTATAGAAAATAAAGACTGAGAAGAAAATTCTGCTCTATGATAGATACATGATATACAATTAATCAGAGTCCATACTTTTCACCAAATGAATGAAATTCTTAACTGGTTCAGATATTTATGAAAGACTTCTCTTAATCATGGGTGAGCACAGATGTTTGGAGTAACTTAAGTACACAGATGTTTGGAGTAATTTAAGAAAAAAAGTGAAGCTTGTAGCAGAATATCACATAGTTATTAACATAATAATACTTATTGCGTTAGATATTTACTGTACCGTAAGGCTTCAAATTCAATAGAGCCAGTCTTTTCCATCCATTAAATAGAGACAAAAGAAATCAAAGACGTTAGGCTAACTGACTAAAGGAGGAGTGACAAAGGATAGGTATGGGGAAAGAAACGAAGCCAAGGAAGGGTAAAAGGCTCTGTATTCTCTCCTACCGAAGTGGAGAGGGGAGAACACAGGGTCGACTTTAGAGTTCGGAGAGAATGAAAGGGAAGGGAGGAAGGGAGACATGAGAGCAGTGATTGAGGTAAAGGGGGAGGCGGGACAAAGGAGATGTAATGAAAAGCTATCGAGAAGAGAAAGAATTGATAGGTTTCTCTAATTTAGTGAAAGAAGAACCGAGTATTTAACCCAAATGATATGGAATCCACGATGGGCATCCACAACATAAATACAGATATAGAACAAATGCGCAAATGATTAATTTTATGTCATGTTCTCTACTCGAGGCAAGTTTTCAATGGAAGAAATGTTGCTAATACATTTTGGAGAGACAGGTTATTCGATATTTCTGACTACGTGCGTCATTTGTAAAAGATGCAGGCATGTACCATACCTTAAACAACTCCTACACACTACAAGTACAAATCACAATAAATTTTAATTGTATGTAAACTGAAGTACTGTACAAATTTTCATTAAGTTTTAGGAACTTTGCAGGATAGGGAACTTTTTCAAATGAAAAGAGGGATCAAGAATGGTAAAGAAGATAGAGAAGTGTAGGATAGAGAATAATGGGGTTGTGGTGAGATCCCGAGCCAAGAAAAAAAGGAAAGAAGAGCAAGATAAAAGAGGATTCAAGAGATTTAAGGATGAGAGGGGGACAAAGGAAAAAGAATTGTGAGAGAAAGAGGAGGAGTAAGTTGCACGGGGAGGGATCGTCGAAGGAAGGTGGGGTGGCTTGAGCGGAGATTCACCCGGACCTCAATTACAGGAAGTGTGGTAGACCAGGCCGCTGCTAACTTCCGGAGCGACGTAACTCCCGAGAAGAAGGAGAAAAGGGAGGGCTCAGGCGCAGAAAGGAGCCATCTCTCCTTGAGCGACCGGAGGAAGGCCTATGGATTCGCAATGGGCGAGAAGCGAAGAGAGGGATCGGGAGGGGAGAATGGCGGAGGGCGAGAGAATTGGAGGAATGATGTCAGGAGGTTGGATCGCTTGTAGTGGATTTAAAGGGTGGGCCCGAGTTGACGAGAGGGGACGAGGGTAGGAAGGGAAATGGAGGAGTGGGGTGGAGAATGGAGGGAGTGGGATGACAGGGGAAGGGGGAGGAGGCTAAAGGGAAGAGAATGGAATTTATTCTGGGGAGGATTGCCCCTTACCATGCCAGGGATTTCGAATCGGTGCGTAGAGCTTCACGGGTGGGCCACGAGGAATGCACAACATTGAGAGGAGGATTATGCTGATTCCTCTTAACAATTCAAAGTATTTCTGGAATTCTCCACGCATTGGATACGTTTTTTTTCCTCGAAACCTAGAACAACGAGGCAGGTGCTCCGATTCATTTTGTTTGACTACTGTAGGGGCGGAAGCAAAGTTCCAAGACTGCGAAATGTGCCTTTACTTCCTATAATGATAATGAACTTCTGCTTACCATGTAGGTAGATAATACAGGCCTAGGTAGACTGGTAGCTGACAATACACATTCATATGTAATTTTATATAGAGACTTTATGATGAGTATTATACCTATATGAAGGACTACAAGTATGGGGAATTGATTCATTTTTGTTCCATAATTCCAGGTAATCAGTTTCAGTTTAGAACTGATGCTTTACAGAATAGGGAAGTGCATGACAAAGGTGTATTTATCTTTGCAATCACTTTCTCTAGAATTCTTGGGGCTGACTAACATAAGAGAACACTTTTTTCAATCTGGCCACACATAACTTATGTGCCTTTATAGATAAAGTTACAATATTTAGCCTACACAATTAGTAACTACCGATAAATGCTGCTCGCTGAAATAAAACTTACTTCCAAATATTCATTATATTCATTTTCACCTCAACCTTACGGAACTGTCCGTTTCATTGCAAGGTGTCATGCTCAAAGACTTTCTTTTCAATTCCACCAGCAGCAAATAAAGACCTTTTCACTACTGAATTTATACTTGTGATAAAAAGCGTTGGCTAACAAGCGATAAAGATTATTGTTGATGGTATTTATTTAATATATTATGAGAGGATATTATGAAGTATTCTCCAATGCTGCTAGAATATAGGAGTGCGTGCAGGATATCACCCAACGACTTACTTGCACTATGCACTATAAGTACTATGCACTATCGCCAACTAATCTATCGGTAAATACAATGAATATCAAGCTGAAAGCAGTGCAATTCGTGTGTAAAAGAGTTGCAGTGGCTGTAAGAGATTTAAATTCCTTAAATAAATTGATTTTTGTTCCATCAAAACACATCCGAAAAGAAAACTATAGTAGAGCCTGGAACCAAAGTGAGATAGGCTTTAGATTACTCAGATATGAATGGCTGCTAATTTTTTTAAGGCTACTGGTGGATAAGTTAGACTTTGGCATGGCGTGTTCCAAGGAATTATTGAATCCTTCGGAATAGCTAGATTTAATTAGGCAGTTTAAGAGATGAATTTGAAACTGGTTGATTGAATGAGGGCGTGAAGATCGAAAAGGAAAGGGAAGGGAAAATGAAGGGAGAGGCAGTACGGCAAGAGAGCTGAGAGAGTGTCCTGGCGGAAATTTAGAAGGAGGGAATGAGAAAGGGGAAGAAGGGGAGAACGAAGGCTTGAAGCGAGGTGTTAGTTGGGGACCGGATGAGAAGAGGTGATGGAGTGAGATGGCACTGGGGAGATAGCGCTGCGTTCGGGAGGACAGTGAAGGGTGATTTAAGGGAAGCAGGGGTTAAGGAGCCTGGAAAGGTGGCGGGCCTGCTATTTCTTAAAAAGGAACCATTGTGCTCACGGAGGAAGAAGAATGAGGAACGGAAGGAGAAGGCAGCTGCAGTAACGCAAGAGGAACGGATGGATGAAACAAAATCTATTTGGGGACACGGGCGATTTCAAAATAGGCGCTCGGATCGCGAACATGAGATACATAGAATTTCTCAAGCAATTTTACATCGAAACACCTTCCTCATGTAGCGTAACTATTTTCGAGGAGGTTACTATTGCTCCAAGGAATCTAATAATTCATACACTGATTCAACATTAGAACGTTGATGGAAGCTGGCTAAAAATAATTAACTCCGTTAGAGTTGCTATTGGTGTGAACTTTGATATGCCTATCAATGAATTCAACCCCAACTTATGTCATTTATCAAAAATCTGATATTCGACGTTAAAAAAATCTCCAGTAAAATATTAATTTTCCAATCAGTTTGAACATTAAATCTATATGCAGTCGTAGATAATGTTGCTTCCATTGCACTGTTCCTAATCTTTGAAAATTTATAAAAAATATTACCTATGCTAGGCATAAATAAGTAACGTGGCTTCCAAATCATTAAGGAATACCCTAAATTATTTACGGTTTGAATTAAGGAATAGCAGAGTGAAAGACGACCAAGCAATTGAGGTGAAGCAGTGGGAATAAAAATATAAAAGTGGTGCTGATAGATTCCTAATGAATATAAAACGGATTTTGCAAAATATACTAATCATCTCTGGAGATTAGACAATATTGAGGGATAAGATGCCAGAAGGGACAATTTTGTCCCAATTTCGTCTCCATAACGACGTTTTATTACTATTACTAATGTTAATAATTACAATAATTATTGATGCTTAAAATGTACATACATTATATTTCACCATAATAAATTAACAACTTTTAATATTAATATACTAGTTTTACTCTTACGTAATAATATAGAAGAAAAAATTGAAAATTCTGGCATATTACTGGTAAATCAATATAGTTGATTAATTAATTATCTTCTCAATTAAATTAGAAATACTTAATCGAGGATATCGTACGTACATATATAGTTCCATAGCCAAACACTAGATTCCCCTTTCAGACGCTGATTAGAATACGTTGAGATTAACTTCTATCAGAAACTAGTCACCAGAAGCCGGAAAAAAATTATGAAGCAAAGCATAAAAATCAATCAAAATAATAAAAGTAAACGAAAAATATTTCATGAATAAGTAACATAATTAATATTTTAGTCTAATATACTGATTCCGTGTTCCTGATTTGGAATTCAGTCGATTTGCTAACGCCTTTTTAAAGCTCGTTAGATAAAAAAAATTCGCAAAATCTCTCGGTGATGATGATTTCACTTCATAATAACGTGCTTAATGGGATAAAAACATTTTTAGCATAATGCTTTGAAAATTATCCTTTGCTTAAATTTCGTGGAACCGCTTTGTCCAGGAATGATAATAGGATGACAAGAGCTTACTTATCCACGCCATAAATATGACGGAAAATAAATTAAATTAAAATGCGTGCCATGAGTCATTCGATTAGAAAATAAAAATAGAAAATTTTACTGCTCCGTAAAAAAGAAAAAATGTTTTAAAACAAATTAACACAACGAAATTTAATTGGAGCTTCTGCCATCCGTAAATTTCTATCCAGCATGTTTTTAAGAATGTTAGTTAGTTAGTTATTTAGGGGAGGCGACCGACAGCTGAGGTCATTTGCGCTATAGAGGATAGGTGGGTAATTGGGTAATGTTAGGAGTTTTTTCAGGGAACGGAGGAAGGGTGGAGAGAAACCCGGCGTCGGCATTAGCCTACTCTTAACGAAAGGCGCCAAGGGGACCACGGCTTAACGTCCCATCCGACGGACAGTACTTGAAATGCCCTCCACTAAGCACTCAAGTGGGGACCGGTTTTCCACTGAAAAATCCTCCACTGCCGGGAATCGAACCCGGTGTCGAACCCGTTTTTTTTAAGAATGGAACGCTTCACTTGGAATCTACTAGATCCCCCAAAAAAAAAAAACGCGACAGATACATCTCTCACCCAAAATAGTATTCATGAGATTCAAAGTAGAAATATTTTTCCAACAGGCGTAGCTTATTACAACTTCGATGTCGCCAATTGTAAGAGCATGGAATGAAACTACACGCGTATACGCGAGGTTTCCACATTCATAAAACACTTCTAAAAGAAGGGCGTTTAGCTCCTCTTTCGGCATAGTCCGCATTTTCGCTCGCGGTAACTACTACTAACCGAGGAAGGACATAAAAGGAGAACGAGGAAGGCTGTTCCACTCGGAGGAGGGAATCATTTCGGTGGCATCTGGCGGACTGCATTGCGAGATCATGTTTGTTCATGGGGTTGGCCTTTGGAGGATGAAATTCCGACGGGAAGGAAGCGGGAGGTATTCCTGGGGAGAGGACACGGAACGAAGATGAATGAAATGGGTATTCGGTGGAATGTGCGATCCTCGGGGGTAAACACGCTGTCAGCTGCCGGCTTGTATTCGAGGCACAAAGTGCGCCGCCACCCTGGAGTTGGATTAGCCTCAAGCTAATCGCTACGGTTTCCTGGAAGCTTTGGCATTCTTCAATTGCGGGGTTCTAATGAGTTCTAGATATTTTGCGCCAATGTAGTTGGTAGGAATTGAGACATGAATTTTGTCTTTAAATGTAATACTGACGGGAGGTAGGACTAATACCCGTCAAACGCTAATTATCCCGCAATTTTTCTGAAAAAATGATACATGACGTCAGTCATATATTCTCACATATATTCGTCAGTCATCCTCCAGGAGCCATTCACTATTTACCATAATCGAAAAGAAAAATGCATTCGTATGGAAAATTCATGATCCCGGAAAAATTCAGCAATAAATGCATATTAATCAGCATTTTATCGCACTCAGACACACGCTAAATAGGAGCAGCTGGTAGTTTTTCAACTCGTTAAAATTTCATCTGAAATTCATTAGTGGGTAACAGAATCTGTGGAGAATATTTAACGTGGCTTTTTAATGACAAATAATGACTATTTATAGCAGATATCAAATAATTTTTTGACATTACGATCGTCAACATTTGTCAGAGTTCATACGCTTGCTGCTAGAATAAGGCAAAACCAGTTCATAGCACTAATAAATAATCAACGAAATTATTTCACGGTGAACACAAAGAAACATTTTTTAGAGTTGCTTACGATTACACCCTCTTAGTTTGCAATATCATTATTTTTTACATGCCTTGGTTGGAAAACCAAGACCTCTTTACTCGAGTTACTTTGATCAATCATCATTTGAATTCGAAAAACAATTTAGCCTCTTAAAAATCAAATATTGTAAATAGTGATGAATTTTATTCTGTAACTGTTTATCTTAGCAACAATCCTTAATTGGTATTCCTAATGAGCAAGCACAGAGGTAATGTTAGTACAGTAGGTTTAAATAGGATACAAAAATACAAATAAAAATTGAAATAAAATTACCAAGAAATAAATCAACTGTTTATACAACTATATAGTTTTTTCAATATATTTTTCCAGTACTTGAGCATTTATATCCATCTTTGTATTTCGTCTCTTAATTTTCAGAATCAATTGACTGTCCTAAGGAGATGATTTAAGGGAAAGGACGAATTAAAAAAAGGGATTCATTTAAAAAGAGTATAAACCGTTAAAAGACTTGTAAAACTTGAGTGAAGAAAATAATGCCTCTTATGGGAAAAAATATAGTGAAACTTGAAGTGAAAAAGCTTGATTTAGCTGAAATATAAGTGCTTAGAATATGGAGCTGATAAATCACCGAATGAAGTTTTTATATTCAAACCATCGGCGTTTATACATTTCTATCGAACAGAAATATTCAATATTGTTCGGGTACCGATTCAATGGATATATATTATTTTTGTTTTTACATCTAGGTTCCTATTATACCTTCTATATCTACAAGGTAAATGACGAACTACTAGGATAATAAATTAAAATTTTTTAATGAATATCATCCATTAAAAAATACCATATAGGGAATCGATAAGTGCTTCCTATGTGAGGAGAGATTGACATCATTGTCAATCAGAGACCCGATGAGATTTATTTCATTCAAAATAAAATATTTGTCAATTTCTGCTTCACAGGATAGTCGAAAACAATGATGTTCAGTACTCAGATTTAATTAGGCCATTAATTATGGCCTAATTTTCATTAAAGCTACTTTATTTTGCAATATTTCCTCCTCCCGATCATTTTATTAGACAATTTTTGTGTGAAAGAGTTTATGGGAAGGAATACATGTAGTCTTTCTACTCTACTGCATTCCCTGAAAATCTAATTCTAGGATTTTACTGTTTTTAAGGAGGTAGAAACAATTTTAAAATATTCACGTTTTTCGTCGTAATTAAAGGATGAGAGTGGAAAAACAAATATATATTTTTGCCTTTGATTACTTAGCGAAATGAGAACACCTAAATTAGGGATACGAAACATAACAAAACGTATCTTACATTATTTATGTTTTTGAAATGAAATCAGCATTTCATACGGCGTGAGTGACAAGGGATTCAAATAGTCAAGCAAAATTTGATAAAATATAGGTTATCTAAGTTTTACCACGGGGTTGATTATGTTGAGTGGTGAAGAGATGACGGTATGAAAGAAGTAAAAAAGGGAAGTTGCTTTTATGTCAATTAATGAATTTTCGGGCAAGAGATGATCATCTACAGAAAAAACTTATACCTACTCATTTTGTGCATTGAGTACAGAAAAAACTATTACCCATATTGTATTGTGAATTGCAATGTTATTGCAACTTTTATAACACGAAGTGGTCATTAAGCAAGCATGTCTGAAATAATACATAAATAAATAAACGTTAACATATTAGAAACATACAATTGATGCAAGACCATCGGACAACTTTGTATTATGAGAATGATACTGCTTTGTAACCTATCGATTTGTTAAAAAATACACAAACAATAGGGGAATGAAATCGAGGGAATTGAAGTAATGAATGTGGATGAAGTTTTCACGGGTCTTCCACCAGGTCAAGTATTCGGTTGCTGCCGACGTTTCGATGGATAACTCTTCCATCGTCCTCAGGGCGTTGAGTGCCGGGTAGGAAATGGCCGGGTATTTATGCATCTGCCGTGTGCCGGCAGCGAAGGTGAAATCGTCAGGTCACACCTGATTGGCTAGAAACAGTGAATGATTTATCACGCAAAATTCCAATGAGTCTTACACTGAGCTCAATATTATTCTTAGGCTGATTTCTATTCTCCACTTGAAATCAGACTGATTTATTACACCATAAGTTCCTACCTCCTCTTCATCCAAAATTTAACAACTTGCGTGATTAATTTAAATCCTACTTGTAGGAATTCTTTCGTAGTGCCACCTAGGCATCCGGTAACCATGGTAATCCCGTATTACACTAATTGTAAGGCAATGTCTTTCCAATAAGATTATCTATTCGTGGAATTCAAACTACTTTAAAAATTAATTCTTTGTTGAAATGAATCTAGTGGATATTCGAAATATCGTGCGCCATGTTTCCTTAAAGACATTTTTCCAATCTATCAATGCGTGAGGAGGGTGTTCGGTTCTACGTAACAAGGGACCCATGATGATTATTCCGATAAGTCGATATGGGGAAACAAATATGGCTTCACCCACATGCTTTAAAAGCCCACACTCGAGGAAGTTTTCCTCTAGTTTCATCCTTATCTCCCCAGCAGGAAACTTGTGTACTAGAAGGTGTTCTTTCCTTGGTAAAAAAGCAATGACTTACGATATTTTGTTTAATGATACACTGAGCAACCATAAACGCATAAAAGTAAAGACTATGAAATCACTTGAGGTGGAATCCTGATGGGATTAACAATTGATAATTAATTACACGAACTAATTAAATGGGCCATGGTCGCAATAAATGTTAACGTAGTTAACTCCTGATTTGCACAGGAGCGCGAGAATTCCGCTGGGAAAAAATTACCCCCTTAGGTAATCGAACCCGGATGCAGTTATGCATTATATGTGCATTATATATTTAGGGATCCAGAATTGAGTCCCGATTTATGCTGATACTTTTTTCCTCTACACTATTCTTGCATTGGCGTACAACCGAACTTTAGCGGCAACATGCAAACTTGACCGTTCTCCTACTTGCATGTCCCCAACCATTTTACTCTCGAATATTTATCCCTTACTGTCACTCACCACAAAGACACCATACCTCCACTTTCTCCGTATCTCACGTCTGAGACACGATTCATTGCGTCACTTGCCACTGCCCACGTACCCTACGGCGGGTAGAATCTTCCGAGAGATTAAATTTCGACTGGCCAGAATGATAAGTCTCGTGACGTCAGAATTTCGCGTTGGATATATACGTGGGAGGGATGGACGACAAAAGCTCGGGGGGAAGCAGGGCAGGGGGTGGGGGGGGGGGGGAGTGGAGGCCCCCTTCCCACCCCTCCATTCCCAAAAACACCCTCCCAAGCGCACACGCAAGTTGCCCACCCCGCTGCGTGCGTCAGCGGATCGCCAGCAAAAGCACCCGTACCGGCTCACACGGGTGCGGCAAGTAGTCCACTTTTTACACGCCCGCCCGCTCGTGAAAGTGCGAGAGGGGACTTCCCTTGAACTCTCGGTTAAAAATGTGCGTTGAAGACCAAAAATGCAAATGAAGCGGAGTCCCTCCTTCCTCCGCCAACCGAACCCCTCAACCCGCCTCTCTCCCCCAGCCGCCTGACAAATAGCCTTTTCCCGTGGCGCGACCCTTCCCCATCTTTGGGCATTACAAGAACACCCTCATCTAACACTCAGCTCCTCACCCTCGCTCTCTCCCCCCTCCTCTTTCTCCCCGTGGCTTTAAATCGCAACCCTCCCCTTTCTCTCAGCAGCTCACCCCCTCCACCGACCAACCACCCCGCTCCCGCGCCCGTCACTCACACGATTCCGGGCGGCCACACGCTAACACACCGACACACATGTGCCTACTCGCGGAGGCGCCCTACAGGTTGGCCTTTGATGCCAAAAAGTTTGTTTATAGAATGAGGGGAGCACGAACCCTTTCCGAAACCCTGTATGTACAAGGTTGGGCTGGCGAGCGACTAAAGCGAGAAACAAACGGCTAGAATTACACTCTGTTAAGTGCGTACTTGACAGGGCACGACGCAATCCATTAGTCTGCGACGCCTTAAATGGATTCGGGAAATTATGAGTCGCAATTCGGCGTCGTAAGAGCCCTCAATTATACTTGCGCAAGTTGAGCAAGCAATTCACGCACAAGATTTGGTCCCACATCTTGCGTCTTCTTTTATTCATTACGCCAGTGAATTACGCCATTCATTACGCCAGTTTCGGTCATACTTTTTGCCCAAATCACGGCGTGTTGAGATAGTTGGCCAATGAATTTTATTGACAAATTTGTGCAAGCAATGAAGAAAAATTACGAGCCCAACCACAGGTGTGTAGTCGCTTCCGCATGTCTTGGTGTACCTGCACTTGACGGATTACTTGAAAAAATTAGTGGTATGGGTTTAATAGTGTAGAGCTAAACGTAAGAACATGATATTCCTATATGTAACGGAATTACGTATTACTAACACCTAGAAAATGGAAAAATCGTTTATACGAACACTAATTTAACTGTGTGCTTTCAAAGAACGTCTTCTACTTATTCTACTCTACCATATTCTACAATTCTCACTGAACATGAATTAATTTATTTAACCTTATCATGATACTTACGAGAAAAATGGCATCTGAGGAGAGAGAGGAGTGAAAGAGAGGAAGATTGATAAGTTCCAGAATTGAATATCTTGATTAATACGACGTGAGATAGGATGTACTGATCCTCTTCCCTCTCATAACCCAACGTCAGAAGGCATCAGAAAGATTACAGGTATGAAAAACCCAAAGGGAAGGATGTGAGGAGGCCCCATAAAAAGAGAAAAAGACATTGTGGAAAGTGAGGCAGGCAATGGAAAGACTACATTATGGCAGCCTAAATTATGGCCTTTACGTTGAGGCAAATAAAACATAAGGGTCTAGTCTTACAATATATTTGGCATCTAAGGATTAGAGAGGAAGAAACAACAGACATACTTTAATTGCGTGTATGTCTGATTTACTGCAATAAGCAGGTTTCTCAATTATTAGGGATATATGCTGAACAAGTTAACGTAGAAACCAAATTAAGAGGTCAAAATTTCTAAGTAGCGTGGTGCGCATTTGTATAAATGAAAGCATTTTCGAAGTAATATTGATAAATTTATTTTTCCATAGGTAATTTTCGATTGGCAACGTGCGTTGTACTTCACGCAATCAATTAATGCTGGCTATTGCATTGGAATGGCATGGGATTTGCACTTATATTAGCAGTAACAAGTGAAAACCATAACTAACTGGCTTTGTTACTTAACTTGCATGGAGTTATTTTGTAGCCTAAACCTATAGACCTTATTTCGTAAAGAGCATACGAAAGTTTCTGCTATATGCTCATTTATTGGTGAAACCTTGACTGAAAATTTCTAACCCTGACCGATTTCTTGATGCTTGATCGGCAAACTTCCTCTGTACACTTATTACTGTCAGACATTGACTTATTTCCGATTCCGAGGCGATTGTAGGGGCATTATGTCAGGGTAAAAGAATAAGTCACGACGGAAGGGGAGAGAATGTGAGTGCCCGTTGGACGGAAAAGACATCGGAGAGGGACCGCCTCTCCTTTTTGACGGATTTACGAGACACTCATTTGCATGCAAATGCCACTCGAAATCTATGGCCGACACTTGGACGTATGCCAGCACCTACCGGGCGCAATCCAAATAAGCGCGTGAAAGGGAGGAGGGAGGAGAGAGAGAGAGAAATAGAGAGATGTGGCGAGGGAGGCGGAAAGAAAGAGAGAAAGAAAAAATATTAAATCACCGATTGCCGCGCCACCCGCCGAGCATTGGAAAAATACGAGAGGGGGCTTCCGAGGCAAAATAATGAAAACCCCCCCAAGGCCGCCCGCTTCCCGTAGCACACCGCAGTGTGCAAACACCAGGAGGCGTGAGGGTGCACGCCAACCACGTCAGAGAAACAAACGCACCGTCACGCGCACGCGAGCCTCGCTCCTCTTGGCCTTTAGAGAACACCACCTTTATTTTTTTCGCTGATGGAAGATTGAACGCTTTGCGGGGGGGGGGAGGGGGGGAAGGGGTGAGGATAATTTCCTCCTTCCCCTTGAAGAGGGGTCATTCCCTCTCCCCCTCGCAAGCCCTGTGGTTCGGAGGCGGATTGAGGGGGTGGGAAGAAGGCCGCGCGATTCAATCAACTCACAGTCCCCCTTATCGTCCGAACGCGGCCTCCCGCCGGCAGTTCCCATTCGTCTCGTGGCCACGCACGCTGCTCACGATTAATGGCAGGTTTCGAATTTTCGGAAGCTGAAAAATTCCCCAAATGAGCGCGGTGCCCTACAATGCATGAAGTGGGCAGGATTAATCCGGGTTGATCCACAGCGCATCGATATTTTAAAATCTCGTATCACGAAAAAAAAACTGCTTAAGGGTATTATTGATAAATGGAAACTTTATGGACGATAAAATATAGAGACCTCATATTTTTCATCCAGATTCTAGTTTCCAACATGAGCGTAACTGCCGGTTTTGGATTCCTGTAACTCGGTTCTGAGTCGCTGCAGCGAGATGAAAAACTAAAGTCGAAATATAAACAGAAAAACCTAAAACAGGAATTGGGATTGTCCAATGGGGGACACGAAAAATAAAAATTTGCTTTTATTTTAGGGAAAATACACCATGCATGCGAAATGAAAACGTTTCCATACATTCACATCGTCCTCACATCAATTCCGATGCGAAATTTTTTTAACGAATTAGTTTTAAAATTCGCTACTTGGTTTTGCGTCGCATCCGCGCTCAAGGGCATGAATAATTAACGTCATGACCGCGAGGGGACAACGCAACCATTCGACGCGGATAAAAAGATATCCGCGTGTATTAAAGGTCTTTAACGGCTTAAGTTAAAGCGCACGGCAGGCAGGTCACCTGGAAAAAAGCCTGCGGGTCGGCGGACCGTACCCTTCACTCACGCACT
The DNA here is from genome assembly GCA_933228895.1 of Platycnemis pennipes. Taxonomy (NCBI): domain Eukaryota; kingdom Metazoa; phylum Arthropoda; class Insecta; order Odonata; family Platycnemididae; genus Platycnemis; species Platycnemis pennipes. Next base: position 124,088,914 of record OW121848.1, read on the forward strand.
ACGGCACCGGATCGCGAGTAAAAACCCACCGGAGGATGAGGGATCATGGGAAAAGAGGCGACAGAAGGGAAGGGGCGAAGGAGTGGGGATGACTTGTGTGCGTAGAAGATAGAAAAGCGCAACAAGGAGGTAGAGAATTCGAGAGGGGTGTTTCGGAGGATACGGCCCCGCATTGGCGGATGGCGAATATGGTACCGATGAGAGGAGTGGCGAACGACTTGCTGCACGGTGGGTGTGCGTCTGTGTGCGTAGGGTTGAGTGGGAAGTGGGGGGAAGGAGGCATTGCGGATGAAGTGGAGGGGTGGGTCAGGGCAGCAAGCATGTTTACGCTAGGATAGGACCGCGATTTCCGCGCTATCTCCCCAGCATCCCTCGCATATCCCTCCCGTAAGCCCGCGGGATCTTTTTTTTTTATCTCCAAACCACTCCTTATAAATATACATAAAACCGAGCACTATCTGCGCCCTCCCGCCTTCCCTATCCCTTCCGACAAATTCCCCACCGCCTCATGGCCCTGCTTCCTCCCCCTCCGGGCAAGGAATCCCTTTTATCTCCGGTCGTCGGCGGTTACCTGGGCGACGCCCGGACGAACCGGCATCCCCCCCAGGAAAGGCTATCGTTGAAGGCGGAGGGTTGGTGAGGGTAGGGGGGGGGGAGACAACAAATAGAGGCCGTGAGCGAAGGACGTCAGGTGGATGTGCAATAACCGGCCGGCATTGGCAGGACGAAGAGTGGGGACATCTTGAGGCACGAAACGAAAACTGTGGCGCGGCGGGCGCAATTTTCTGAACGTGAGTGGCGCTGACGTTTAATTTACAGTTGCCGTATCGAGCGATGACGAAGCGGAATGATCTCCGTTGTATATTGCTTCTGTCACGGAATAAAAGAGCAAAATGCTGGGTGAGTTCAGGCGATGGTTGAGGATAGGAGGTATCTCGAGTGGAAGATTGTAAATGTTAATGAAGTGTAATATTTAACGGAAATTTGAGGAGAGGAAACTATCTGACCTCTGCGTCTACCGAGATTCCACCTTTCCCATTTGTAAATATTTTATACGTAATTCCTGACTTTTTATCTTGAAATCGTTCATTTTTTTCACTGAGATTAAATTGGCTTCTGTGCGAACGTTACGGAAGATGTTTGCGCAACACATTCAAATTTTTGCATTCACACGATGATATTTTTTATTGTAATTTCCTTCATAAATTTAGATTAAATTTCTAAATCGACTATTCTGACTGCTTTAATTAGCTGAACTGTCTGAAACTTTTACTGAATGTTTTTATGTAGAATATTACTCTCAAATTTTTCATAAACAGTTTACATTTATGGCGAAAAACACAAAAATTGTCGGACCGGATAACATTGTTTAAGGTAATTATTTTTCTGAAATTTACATGTGATGAATATTTCTTCTTTGTGAATTATAAGTCCTTCGCCAACACAAACATGATTCACACGGTAGTAACACGAACTGTAAAAATATGTACCAAAGTTTTGGTGCAAGAAATTTCGACACTATATCTTACAAAAATTGTTGATTTTGGGGAATAACTGATAAAGAGAACTTGAAATTATTATCTTCGTATACCGCTCTACAATTTTATTTTGACAATTTAAAATTATTCTTGTGTAGTAACTTCAGCTGGACGAATCAAAATACTGCTCACCTTTTGGTTACTTATGCATCTATTCATACCGTCAAAAGATTGCAACCTTGAAATATAATTATGTACTTCATTAATATTTTTATACGAGCTGAGCTTATGTATCAAAAAATCCTTTTTGAGTTAACTCGGTCATTAAATAATGTTTTGTTTTATATTGGATCACACTCAGGCAGAGTATCCAAAAGACTTGATCTTGAAAACACTCCCAGCATACACTGGCATTTTCAATACAATATGGGATCTGCAATCATTCAAAGCAGTCCGGCTGGAATCATTGTTGCCCTAACATCCCGATAGCTGAGGACAAAAGTAAACAAGCGTTCATCTTCTGTAATCGATGAGATAGCTGTGCTCAGACAGGTACCACACGGTCTCTAAACCAGTTAAAGCACGACGCAGCGATCTAAGGTAGAAAAGAAGGCTCCCGTTCTAATGTGAAATAAAATTGGGAATTCTATACCATAGGGAATACTGAGAAAAATGAATGTAGAAAATGGAGAAAAGCCTACAGGATTTTTTACTAACGAGAAATAAATCGTTTTGAGAAAAACGAGCTCGATAAATCCGTTATCGTATGGAGTCACAATCCCAACGAGTATTAAAAGATTTAATTTACCTTAAAGTTCATGTTCTTCATGTACGGCGAATATACTGAAGTAACAGAGTAATGATAAGGCAGAACATAACTACAGTACCATTCTCTTGGTGGTGAAAACACTCAACTCTAACTTGTAGAGACGAGGAATCTAAGAGAATATAAAATTTAAATTATTTCAAAACATGATAGAGACGTATAGCATCAGTGACTCTGAGTGATTATCCAAAGTATCCACGTGAAACCAAGTATCCTCAGAGATTATTCAAAGTTTAAGTACGGGTCAATACTTCATTTTTAAAAACCTTTTTTGTAAATCAAATACTCTTGTATTTTCCCAGAAAGGTATTAGATCTAGAAATTATTTTTATTTTTTCTTCCTGAAGGCTTTGCTAACTATCAAAAACATTGCTATCGTTCAATGACGCACTGGCATCGCGATAACCCCGTGCCTAACGGGCATTAACGCAGGGCAAGGGCCTGCATTAAGTTTCCCCAGGACTGGAAAAACAGATTTCACTGGCCAGATACGCCCGTGGATCGTCAATCCTGGGATTTCCAGGCAGGAACACCACCCGATTTATCAGATTTTCCGACTATACAAAATACAATAGTACTACTTGCTGTTTTAAGCATGAAAGGTGTGAATATCTCTTGCTGGAATAATTTAAGTGATATTTTTGGACGCTTTAACATTCAGAAAGAAAATTAATAAATTATACATGGTAAAAAGCGATGGTCATGAGTGGCCTTTGGCACGGGTGTAGACGCCGTATATGAGATTTTAAGACCCAGATTAAATTGTCTTCCACCAATCATACCAACTGATTACCTACACCCGAGCAAGAGCATTCTTTTGACTTGTACGCTAATCTCCCCAGGTTTCATATTGAGTGTTTAATGGTGGTAATAATTGAATGTGCTAACATATAAAATAGTTTTTTTTTTAAGTGATAAGGCAATTTAGAAACAAATTTTTTATTTTATTGTTTTCATGCATATTGATCATTTCAACAGTGCTTCAGAGGGGAAATTTTCACAACTGTTTTAAAGGGCAATATTTATGTCGCCAACTAAAAATTTTCTTCATTCACGAAAAAACAAGCATTTGATTTCAATAAACAAATTCGATCACTTCTCCATTTTCTCACTTTTATAACATTCAGCTATAAAAAGTCCTTATTCTTCCAATTTTTGGAAAAATTGATTACGAAAAGTGGATTACGTCTGTGTCGGGTCAATGATTTTGACAAGCATTCGACAGCATCGCCACTCATTCAGCACGTTCAGTCGGAGCCGTCAGTCAGTGATGGACGGCGCCGCAAACAATATAATGGAATTCGAGGATCAAGAGCTAAGCCCAGCTCCAAAATTCCGACGGAAGGGAGGTTTAAAATTCGCATGTCACTTCGGTTCATTCCAATTCATTGTTTGTCGTGGGTCTGGTTGCTTTCCGGGGATAGTTGCTCTCACCGTAGCGCGCCATTTAATACATAACAGCCCCCTATCCTGGCTCCCATTGGACGTTCCGATACGTTGGCCGGCGGCGATTGCTCTCGGGAGAGTGCTTCTCGCACTTCAAGTAACCAGCGATGTGGTTTGAGGGGGCGAGTAAAGTGGATTAGGAAGACAATCGAAGAAAGTGGTGAAATGTTGGAGCAGAATGCGAAATATATGGTGATTACTGAACATTGTCGTAAAAAAACAATTCATTTTAAAGAGAAAGGAGGCAAACCCATTTGGCACGATTTTATAATGTTTGAATAATATTTTCACCCCTTCATAATTCAGCATGGGTCTCAGAAACCTGTATCATTCGCAGGAAAACCTACTGTATAAACTAAAAATAAGACTCATCACCAAGTGTTTTTGCTAGCGTTTTCTATTCATGGCTAGTAAGGAAATTAATATACTAGTTCTTCTCCCATAGTGCTACCATCAAATAGATGAAAACGTAGTTTCACTTAAAAATTGCACTAACACAAAACAACATTTATTATGAATAATTCAACAACATTTATTATGACTTACATTCTGTTTCAGAGGGCAGCAGAGAGAAAATCACTGTAAAAATATTCAAATGAATACGAATCAATAATCCTCACCAATAGAGGAACTTAAATTCTGACAGTACAATTCATATACTATTTTTGAACCTGGTTATTGATAGTTAATTAAAAGAAGGACACCTGTGCAGTGTCATTATCATCATCATATCATCCTGGATTGGTTTTACGAAGCCTTTCATTCGTTTCTGATTTCGGCTGACCTCTTCTTATTTTCGTTATTCTTCTTCTTGACATCCTTCACTACTTGCTCCGTATATCTTATACGAAGCCCTCATTTTATATTTTTCCGATGTACTTGTTCCTCGACGAATTTCTTTATGAAGTTGCATCCGATTAAATTGTCCCGTCTTTTTTTCAAAAATTTAACCGAATTCACTTTTCGTCCACTCTTCTCAGAACTCCTTCATTTGCCACCCGGTCGACCCATTTTAATATCACTATTATTATGTAGTACTACATTTCATATGATTTCAAACTTGACTAATCTGCTACTTTTATCATCCATTTCACTATCATGAAGGAAAATGCTCCAGATGTAAGTTCTAATTAAGTGTTTCTGACTCCTAAGCTTCCATTTTCATCTGAGTAGATTTTTTTGGTGAAATGCCCTCATAGTCTTGCCTATTATATTACATTCTTCTTGCTTTGACCATCGTTAGTTACTCGGCTTCCTAAATAATAATACGTACTCTTTCACCTCATCAAGCTTGTTTTCCCAGTTTAACGTTGGTGACCTCTTCCTTCCTACCTCAAACTGTTACCATAGTTTTGTTTGTATTGATTTTGAGGTGGTAACTGGCGATCGTCTTTTTCATTTTATTTGTATTATTTAATCCTCCTTCTGGCTCTGCGTTGACCGCTATGTCATAAGCGTGTCGCAACATGTTGATCTTTTCCCCAAGAATATCAAGTCCTGAAGACATATTTTGGATTTCTTCGATGGCTTTCTCCATCTAGACATTGGGAAGTGCTGGGAAGTGTACGACCTTGTCTCACTCCTTTATTCTTGCTTTACCTTTGCTGGGTTCTGATTTGATCACGGACATGATTATAAACTATAAATAATCATTCGGTCTCTGTACGATACTAGAATTCTCTTAAAAGCTAGAGAATTGAAATTCGATAAATGCTGTCGGAGATATTTTCCAAATCCAGAAGTGCAACGAACGTAGGTTTGTTCTCCTCTATTATCTTGTAGCCTGAGGGTCAAAATCACTTCTTTTTGTGTTATTTGATTTTTCTGAATCCAAATTGGTCTTCCTACCTTCCAATCCTCTTCATTCTCTCTCCTCTCTTATATCAGTTCTAATCTCTATTTTCCAATTATCCTCCCATCTAGACCTACATCTAATAGAGTGTTCCAATCTTCTAAAAAATAATCAAGTTTTCTTTTCCTCTTACCTATTCCGTGATATAATTATAGACGACTTCCACTTCTTCAGCTTCGTAGTCGGTCGTAGGCATGTAAACCTGCATCACTGCAATATCTGCAAGTTTGGTGTCAATCTTCACCATTACTACCCTTTCGATATACTGCAGGAAGGTTTTCACTTACATTCCGGAACTCTTTCTGAGTAATATGAATATTCAGCATTATCATTAAATGATCCCTAGTGTAGATTCCACTCCAAAAACCTTCGGATATAAAACCTCTAACCCTTCTTAGGGCCACTTAATTTCGTTGAAATTCATAGAACGTCTAGGTCCATTCTTCGTATGTCCACCGTTAGGTACTCCAGTCTTCCTCAGGTCCGAAGTGATCTCACGTTCCATGTTCCTACCCTAACATGTTTATTACACTAGTTGGTGTGTAGTCTCGGTTAGTCCCCACCCGGATATCCAGATGGAGGACTGTTTTACCAACGGAATATTTTACTCGAGGGGGTCCCATCACGTTTGAATAAAGGAAAATATTGGAATAGCTGCGACTCCTCGGGATAGTAATGAGGTGGTTTCTCCTTGCCTTCCATGTCGTAATACTACAGCCGTTAACGCAAATATTACCTCACCTTAGTAAAATGAGTGTCGCAGTACCGATCACTGTGGTCTCCAACTTCACTCTTATTAGGGGTACTTTTGCAATCTCCTCCGGATAATGGGATGCATAATTGTTGGTGGCTTCCAATCGCCAAGTGACGGAATACTGACAGGTCACTTTCACTTGAAAGGTCCACATTACACAGGACCAGTACCATCTTAGATTGTTGTTCTTTTTTTCCCCACAACTGGTTACTCGATGAGTAAGCTCTCTTATCTCGCAGCAAACATCTGTATATAGCAGTTGACCAGCCAACCGTAGCCCGTGGGACGACCTCGGTAGCGTTAAGCTAGGTAATCGAGATGCTATTTTAATATAAAACAAATATGTTACAAAGTTTTTTCTTCTGTTTTTTTTCTGAATAACAAGAATTTTGCACAAAAGAAGACAAAACCTTGTTCAAGCACTAAATATTCAATGTTACAAAAAAACTGTTGAAAAACACCTAATTCGGTGATGATTCTAATGGCAGATGATTCCCGAATGCCGTGTTAGGTAACACGCAAGTGCGCTAGAAAAAAAATCCAAAAAGCACGCACAGACTAAGGGCACAAAATGAAAATGGAGTGAGGATAGGTGAGAGACTACGGAGGCGGGAAGCCATTGTGCTTCCTCCATGCTCGGCGGCGCCAGTTAGTTCTTTTGAAGTGCATAACGGAGGCGTTAAATTCAACGGCCCGTATGCCCCCACGCCGACGATCCCTGACGATCCCTCCCTCCGCAAACAGGGCAAGGGGCGGGGGACAGGGGGTAGGTGGGCTCACGCATTATGGAGCCGATGGTGCGCGAGGCGATGGGAGGAGCGACCATAGTTCGGCACCGGCGCGCACCATGGTCGCTGCGGTTATTTCGGCTCCTCTCGACCCTCCCACTCGAATCCTCCGCTCGAGGAGATAATATATTCTTTTGGACACCTCCCCGACGCTCGTGTTACCGTCTTTGATGTTGGCTTAATTTTTTGACTCGAATTTTATCTCAAAGGATAAAATGGCGTCATGACGCCATTATGACATCCTAGTATTATTGGATAAAATGCCAAGAAATCGAGGGTATATACGCTTTATTTTATCTGCTTTATGCTCTAAAGGAAAATAGGTTATTGTGGAGCTTGGGGATGGCATTAGATTTAATAATTCAAAAATTTATGGATCAATCTTACAATAAAAGCAAGTCCAGTTTCGTAGACGATAAGGATTATTTACGAATGATGGAAAAGCATCATAGTATAAAAGAAATATAGACAACAAATACTTTTGTAATAGAGGAAAGAAAAAATATAAACACACAATAAAAAGTTATCTCAAGGTTTTGGTCAACACACCAGTTTCAGTATAAACACTTACATAAGTTGAGGAAGTATATAAAGATGTAAGTTATGGGTTTTCAGATGAAATTATCACTCATTTGGCATATCTGATATACGTACGTTTAATTTAATACGATTGCTGAAGGTATAAACACAACGATTAATTAAAAGAAAGATCATAAATCCTGTATCGTAGACAGTGATAATCAGTATCGTTTTCGAATTATTCTCACGCTAACATCTGCAATTCTCGCTATCAATTTCCGAATAAAAGTGCGTATCATGCAGCGCGCAATGAAAACTTCATGTGCGTGACATAAAATATAAAATCTAATTATAGGCTATATCATGAATTAATACCAGTTCTTTTTATATGGGTTATAGTAGTTTGTAGCAGAATTAGATTTCGAGGTGTTCGTGCTGCTAATATTAATCCTCACCGGATTCATTAAGTGTCACTTCAATAGGCCAAATCGGACACAGGAAATAAAAGATATACCACTCTCACGCCTACATGGAATTCGAACCCACGGCCTTTTGGTTTTCAAGCCGGCATATTACGATCGTGATCGACTAATATGGATTTATCAGATGATTGAGGTTGATGGTCACTGTAACCGCTGTTCAGGGGAAAAATTGCAATGAAAACATAAAACCTGCATGTGCTCTTCAAACTCAGAGGTACACTGATAGAAAGAGTTTAAAAATATTTTTATGAGGCAAAATTAAAATGATTTGGCCAAGAACAGCATTGGCTTGTGTGTTAGAAGTTTATGACTGACAAGATAAAGGTTACTTAATTAAATTCATAATATAATTCGAGTTTTTTTCGTCATTGAAAAACATCGAAAGGTTAACTTACACTAGTTCAAATTCCTTTAAATATTGTGCTGAAAAGAATTGAAAGCAGGGTAGGGGGAAGTTAACTTGATAAAAGGGTATGCATGTGAAGAGCAGAAGAGAACAAGGACGTCAATTAAGAACACAATGGAAATAAATGGGAAGAAGAGTATTCAAATTCACGCGTGATGGATGCACAAGGATGATTCTTCAATGGAAAAGAGGAGAAAAAGCTTAAAAAGACAAAGTGAGGTTTATGAATAAAATCCCGGAAGAAATAAAAAATTAAATAAGTCGTGAGAATGACAAAGAATGCATATTTTCCAAATAGATAACTCAGCTAAAAAAATGTGGCATCTTAGTTGACTTTTTCATAAAAGCATTACCTATTATTTGCCACAAGAAAATACAGTTTTCTGAGTAATGGACTCTCAATACGGAGTCCATGGAGGAGGAAAACCGCAGGGGTTGAGAAATGAAATAAGGAAAGCGTGGTTTGAACATTCATTCTCATTGGATTTTATAGCTCTGCAATGTTTGGGAATTCGCCGGAAGTCAAATTCAATAACGCCCCCGAGAGCGTGAAGCCCTTTGCGATACACTAAAATGAGAATGGGAGAACAATGGAGTCAAATACAATTGAAAATATAAGTTGAGTGCGTTTCACGACCACACGAGGGAAATATTGGAAACTGGTTGGAGAAAGATCTGGCTACTTTCTCGTCCCGATTAAGCCAATTACTTTGCGTTACGCGTGTACGGCGGCAATTCTTTCTGAAGCAAGGTGAGAATGGATAAAGCGGAATCGATATTAATGTTCTGTTACAACGACAAAAACCTAACATGTAAGAACCCAAGGAGAATAACCCAATAATAAGATAAAACATTCAATAAATTATATGCCATTGCGTCTGGTCAATGCCTTTGTAGTGTTTTGAGGATAAGAATCAGTTTTATCCCATGTCCAATGAAAAATGCCACAGTGCAACTTTGTCTCTCGTTCGTGAATACATAAAATAAACAAAAAAGAAAACACGCATCCATGATGACCATAACAAGAGTTGCCAGTTGATACGTAAACCAGTAGAAAGATATCTCCGAGAAAAAAATGTCCACCTAGACTTGGTTAAATGACTCTACACTAGTATTTAACTTACCCAGATAAAAATAACAAAATGTATTTTGGAAAGCGTCTTGGAGTATTATGCATGCGTATGTATAAAAAAACTCAATTCCAAAAATTGAGGCCCATTTCGAAAAAATAAAACTAATTTAAAATAGGCTTTTTTTCATATGATAAGTGTATATAAAGATATGAATTTTTCCATTTGCGTACTCAAATTACACTCCAAGTTGTATGTCGCTGAAAATTTCTCAGGTTAAATTGCGCCAAAATGTATTAACTCTCAGATAATCAACGTAACATATAGGTGGGAAAATGTATTCAGACTTAAGATTTGTGATAGGTACATACAATTTATGTTGAGAATATATTTTCGGAACATATCTTTATTATCAGAAATGGAATTTTCAATTTAAGTGAACTCATGAATGTTTCAATGAATACATAAAATACATTATTATTTTAAACGTAAAAAGAGCTTAGAGCGAAAACCCTTGATACGGAACAAAAACCAAGAGGAGGATGACGTGAAAGAGTGGTTTGAGGTTAAATTGTTTATTGGTTTAGTCTGAAAATAAATTTTATGTTGCACAAAAAAGGTTCTTCAGCTGTAATATTTGTGTAAACTGAAATTTCACATTTAATGGTGCGAATTATAATTCTTAGTAAACGAAATTACACACGAATTATTTTATATTTTCGAAAATAAAGCTCAGAGATAAGATCAATCAGATACATTCACTCCTAATTACAACTTGTTTGAGCTAGAATATTGACTTTTTTAGAAAAAAAAATTCTGTTCAGAAATAGAAATAAAAAATAGGGCGTAGAAGTATAGTCACGCATCTGGAAAGAATTTATTAATTTAATCCGGAATTACTCTAATGAATAAGGTATGAGGATAAAATGGGATGGACCATTGTACACGATGAATTTTATTTTATGACCCAATGGATTAACAAAATTTATTTTAAACTACCTCGATTTATGCTGGAGTTATCTTTCCTCTATATTGCGGAAAATGTTGTGTATCACAAACACTACCTGGCGCGAAGTGACTGACTGCCCAATGAGCCATGTGAATGAAAACAATCAGGGAAAGAACCTTCGTTTGCCATAAATTACCCTCCCCCACACGATCGCGCGATAAAATATATGCGCCATTTACATCCTAAGTGAGTTGAATCAGGTGAACTTGCGGTGAGTTGCAATTGCATATAGTGTATGTGGCTAATTACGTGACATTAAAAAGTCACGGAAGTCATAAATCTAAATGTGGCTTTCGAGATGGAGCATGTATTTAGCTCGCATTCATAATCCTTACTCCGGGAAATATGAGCGATTAGTTCGGAAATAATATTGAAATGAACGAACAACACAAGAGGAAAATAGAATGACGAACCTATAATTTGCTACAAGTCACTCAAGTAAGATAAATAGATGAAAATATGAATAAAGTATAGACAGGAAAAATGTAATAGTAGTATTATATGTTGAAATAGAAAGGCAAAAATATTTAATTGGGATTAAATATTAAGTTTTCAGCAAACGATTTATAAATTAAAAGTATTATGTAGGGGAGACCAGGGCATTACGACCATAGGGGCAAAATCAATCACCATCAATCTCTATGTGCCATCTTGTGGAGAACAATGAAACTACGTCTTCAATTCAGGTGGAAACTGTGGCTATCACTTGGGTTGTACTGTGATTTCCTTTGAAAATTTAGAGAAGAAAAGGTCATTCATAGCTCTCTTCATCTAAGGTGAGTGACAGTTTGCAAATTCTTTGTTCTTAACTATACCCCTGTAATTTTTCATAAAAATATGTTAGCGTTTTAAGTATAAATCAGTGATTCTTATGCAGTCTTTGTTTTTTTCAGATGTCTGAAGACAGTTCATATTGTACTAAATGTTCCCTCGAAGGGATCGCAACGCCCCGATGACACCCCAAGGGATCATAATAACCCAACGAAACTATTTCAGCTATTTATAACATTTTTATGATAGCCCTGCTATTTGTTTGTTTTGTTTTCAGATGGAAGAATGGTACGACAATATAAACGAAAAACAGACCGTAAAAGCAGATCCATAGAAAATATGAGCAACGTCATTAAAGCTGTTGAAAACGGAATAACCACCACATAAACTTTGGAGTTCCTAGAATATTTATCAAAAGGAGGGTAACCAGCAACAATATTGCTACTGTCTCAGAAATGTTTTTTCACGAAATTACAAACCTGTATTCAATCAGGCTCAAGAAGAAGAATTAGTTAATCACAATTTGAAGATGCAAATGAGATTATACGGAACAACACTTCGAGATGTACCCTCAATGGCGCTCCAGTTGGCAGAGAAGAATAGGATTTCTCATCATTTCAACTTTGAAATAGGTTTGGAAGGAGAAGATTGGTTACTTGGTTTTCGTCATCGACATTCAGAGCTCAAGAGTCCAGAGTCCAAGAGTTTTAGAGTAAACATATGTCCGACATCTAGAGTCCGTGCATTTAATCGGCCCGTATTCAGGCAATTTTTCATGATTCATGAAGAAGTGAATTCCACTCAACAGTATCCCCAAACCGGATTTTTGACGTGGATCAAACTTCAATTAGGACAGTGTCTTCCAGGAATTCTGGATTTCTGGCTAAAATGGGCAGAACCCAAAGTTTGAAGAATTGTGTCTGATGAGCTTGGCGAACAAATACAGCTGTCATATGTGTATACTGGTGGAATGTTAGTGCCACCTATGCTAATATTTCTTCGTAAAATAATGAAGGGTGAATTGACAGGTGAAGCATCTCCTATTTTCGCCTGCAACTCCAGTGGATGGATGAGACTTAAAGTGTTCGGAACGTGGTTACACTACTTCATTCAGCATGCAAAACCGTCCGAGGAGGATCCAGCGTTGATGCTGATGGATGGAAACCATAGTCACACGACAAATTTGAAAGTTATTGAGGAAGCCAGAACACACTTTTTCACCACAGTGTGTCTACCTCCTCCCTACGCACACAAACTTAAGCCCTTGAATGTGTCAGTAATTCTCCCTTTGAATACATATTACGACATGGCACTGGATAAATGGCTCAAAAACAATTCTGGAAGGATAGTGGCACTCTTCCAGATAAGACACATTTTTGGAGAGGCTTATCTGAAAGTCTGCACTTCCATGAATGCGATAAAGGGGTTCAAGAAATATGGAATATATACATTACATTCCGACATTTCCCAGATGTAGATTTTGTTGCGGCAGAAACAACAGCTGGAGATCATGCAGCACAGGAAAAAATGAATCCAAACATAACTAAAATTGATTGTGCACTGTCAGAAAAGTCTTCTTTCAGTCCTGGAACTACATCTGCAGAACCTACTGTGTTCGCTGGTTCAGTAACTACGAGTTATATTCATGAAAATGACCTCCCTGATGATTTATTTCAACCAGGTCACATGGACTTACTTCATGCCATGTATCAGACTTTGGCTCCGTCTCCCAACGCTGACGTAAAGCCAATACCCAGAATGAAGGGTCCAAGAGCTGTTAAGAAAGACTTAGTGCATCAGTCAAGGTCTGAGAAGCAGTCCATACAAAAATTCATTGGTGGACGAAAACCGAAAGAGAGTCGAAAAAGACAAAAGCAACAAATTAAGATGCATGGAAGACATTAGAAAGCTCTGTAAAGTCTTTGGCTAGAAAGAACATTCAGAGGAGAACGCAACCACTAGAAGATGAAAGTTCTGATCCTGAGGACGGAGACTAAAAATCCTTAGTGCATTTATTATATAAGGTCTGCACGACGCTAAGGTTGGATTAAGTGTCAGATGTGACAGCGTTGGACATATGAACAATGTGCAGGCATTATTGATGACGATGACGTTTTCGTTTGTGACCTGTGCCATACATACAAAACCCCAAAATGTAAAAGAAATCTAAATGTATGATATGTATTTCCAGGAATATTTTTATGGTGTGTTAATTAGCCTTTTTTGTTTAAAAAACTTTAAAGTTTTATTAATAATCGAAAGACATTTTTTTGTAAACCAAGATAACACACCCTATTTTTCCTGTGTAGTTTGCAATATATTCTTATTTATCTGATAAATAGCATTTAATACAATTTATGGCAGAAAATATTTGTTCTAATTTATTTCCTTATTGCTCTTAAAATGTATTTTTTATAACAGAGTTGAAATTTTCCATGCATATCTAAAGGGGGTATTCATACCCGGGATACCGGGGCAAAAATATCCTTTGTATCATGTAAATACATAAATGAATTCAATGTTGTTATACGGAATTGAAAACTCCAAAAAAAATGTCATTAGCAGCTAAAACGACCTTAGAACACATATGTAGTTTTCTTTCTCGTATTTAACTTTTATCGCACAATAAATTTAAAATACATTTTAGTGTGATCATTCTGCCCTGGTCTCCCCTACTATGTTACAAAGTTAACAACAATGGTAACTTAAATGAATTTGTCGGGGAGAAAGGGTGAACAGATGGAAATGCTTTAGAAAGTAATACTGAAGACCATGGGATGATTTCGAAGATCCTATAGCACTTAGAAAAACAGGAATATGTTGAAGAAAATCATTGACTCTGTCTGCATAGGGTTTTAGATCGCCGAATGCGTAGAAATAAATGAAGGAAATACTTCTTTTTGAATGAAATATCGTAAGTTTTATGGATGATATTGTCAATACCCGCTAAGCGTAGATTTTCAGCGTTGATAAAGTTCTCCTAGTAGCAAAAAGTATCTCTTCAGTCCTCGCTGAGGTATCTGGTATCCATTTCCTTCCCTGCAAAAGGAGCCAAGAGGGAGAGAGACCAGGAGACACAAGGTGGAAGTGCAAGAGTCTTACAACGTAAGACTGCCGGCAGGAAGTCTGCGTGCCACGGTCGAAGGGTGTCAGACGAAAAAATTCTTCGGAAGAAAAGGTGGATATCTCATCTCGCAAGCCCCACCGACTCCTGTATGCGAGGGAAGGCAAAGGAGGAGGAGGGAACATAGGATTTTAGGAGGGGGATTCCAACGGAAGCCACCCGTCGATATCAATCCCCCCTGCAGTCCACGTGCTAAGCGGGCGGAGCTCGAACGTCACAATCTCTCTGCAGCCGTTCAAAAATGAGAGGGATCATGGGAAATAACTGGGATGACCCCGACGGTCCATACGATGCGGAAACGAATGCAAATCGCACCACCAACACGTGCGAGCCTCCCACGGATGATGAAAAGCTGTAAGCAGCATAAGGAGGGACCAGCGCCTGTGGATCTAGAGGAGGGACGCCCGGATCCTCCATTATTTTGCGCCAAGGAGGACACGAAGGGAAAAGAAAAAGATGGCAAAGAAAGAGTTCGCTCACGTTTGTGGAAGAAAATAACTAATGGGATTTTCTGGTGGTAGTAAGACAAGAATATGTGCCACTTAGTTTTTGTTCATAAATGGAATATTTTCTTGGACATTTTATTACGTAAAAGTGAAGGAGTGAAAGTTAATTATTACCACAAAAAGTGCAGTTTTGAAAGAAAAATACTTTAGGAACACATTGAATAAAACCTAGTAACAATACTTAGGGGGTACATTACATGAATGTAGATCAGGAAATTTTAACGTATTCCCGAGTGGCTATGGGAAAATGTATAATAAAAAAACTTTGGAAGATTGGGATTTTGGAAATATATTTGTCGAAAAGGGGAAGAGATCAAGTTCCGAAACAAGTAATATAAATACGCATACATTCGATCGTGCAGAATGTCATGACTTGGCTCACAAATATTTTAGAAATATCTATAGTATTACGATATCGATCGCTGTTATTTAAACCGCCGGCGAGTAATTCCATGGCAGGTTTGAAGAAACATGAATTCGACGTATGAGGTGAACAGCGGAGGGAGAGCGAATTGGTGAATTTGGGAGTGCTACAAGCGACCGGAGGGTAGACTGCGGAAAGCACTGAGGCGGAGGTGGTGGGGAGGAAGAGAGAGAGAGAGAGAGAGCGAGGGGTGGAGACGAAGTGAACAAACGGAGAGGACGAGAGGGATGCGAAAGAGGAGGGAAATAGGATCGATAAAGAGGGATATGAAGAGAGAGAGAGTTAGGTAGGTGAAAGATAGGGAAGATTTTTGGGATGGTGGAAGAAGGGTGGGTAGGGGTGGGAATGGTGAGGAGAGTTTAGAAGGTCCCACCAAAGGGAGGATTTCGTGGGAGAGGGTGGAGGGGGTAGTGGGTGAGCTCGGGCACAAAATGGAAATTTTCGAAGGACGATGAGGGAGAGGGGAGGAGTACACAAGTGGGGTGTAGGATTGGGGGAGCTCGAAAAAGGGGTTGGTCGGGAGGATGAAGGGAGTGGTGAGGAGAAAGCGAGGACAGAGACGGGCCTGGAATGATGAGGAAGGGGGGGAGTGGTGAGAAAGGTGAGATTCTGGGAAGATGGTGGATATTCACCCCTACCCACATGCCCACCCCATTCCGCACCAACCCAACTCCCCTTTTAAGCGAACTGATATTGGAACGCATGTTTTCGGGCGAGGCACGCGCATTAAATGCGGAAAAAGGGCAAAGTGGGGATTGGGAGAGGGAGTGTGCCGGGTGGAACGAAAGGAGACGTGGGGGTCCATAAATGCGAGAAAATGCAATAACTCTGGTTGGCGAAACAAAGCTGATACTGGGCCTTTTCACTCATGCCACGAACCAATTTTATTATTCATCATGACGAAAGAAACTAAGTAGAAGTCAGATAATAAAAGTAACTGCAAGTATGATGCTGTTATGGAATTGAAACGTTTTTCTTGCTGAAATAGATTACTATTGTAATGTTGAGAATTAAGATCTATTAAAATAATAAGGGAATTCAAACACATACAAACGTTACGCATGGCAAAACAATGTGGACTCTCGACGAAAAATATATTGTGACTTCAACTATTTTCCAAGCTCAAAGGACGAATGCAGTGATGAAATAATAGCCGTTAACGGTTTTCTAGAAAATAAAAACTTATTATTATTTTTACAAACTGTAATTAGATTTTCTGGTGCCTGAGGAACTTACTTGGTATGACACGGCTTCGAGGAGAGGAAATTATTCGCGGGAATTTATTTAAGCGTTTTTATAGGAGCATAGCAAAAAAATAGACCACTCAATTCCGATTGAGTGGGATATAATGGGATAAGGCAACATTACTTTGCCAGTCGCATTCATATCGGGACAGACTCACCAAGAAGGCCATCGAGATCCGTCTTGAAACAAATAACATCAATAGAGACACTGGTTTCAAACTCAGCACCACCCGGAGGCCAGTCTTAAATTGTATTCGAGTGATAAGATGTAATGAGTGTAAGGATAAGGCCCGGCGGTGAAAATTCAAGGAAGCCTACAATTGGACCCGTTAAATTTAAACCGACGTCTCGACCAATCAAGAGACACCTGACCCAGACCAAAGGTATACATAACGAAAATAACGAAGAATCCGGCACTCAGAAGCTCTGAAGATGGAAAACGATTCGCTTTTTAAAACGTTAGCTGATAAGAAGCATATTACTCGTTGGAAAGCCCGAGAAACATTCGTTAAAATTCTTTATTGTATGCAACTAAAAGTCACCATTTATGAATATTGTTAGCACTGCAAATTAGTAAGAATCTTGGAGGATCTATGAATGCGCCCGTGGAGATACAAAAAAATTGAAAGAATATCTTGGTGCTAAACGCGCTAAAAAAAGCAATTGATGTCAAGTATCGAATGATCTGGGATGTGGTGATTGAATCCCTAAATGGGAAGCAACGAATGATCGAGAATATTTTTTGGAGTAAATGGATAAAATTGGACTAGTTTTACTTCAGCTGTTATCATTGAACAGCAATAAATATCACTTGAGGATGGCGTACCTGTCAGGTAAATGCAGATGAGGATACACAAAAATAATAAGACCGGACTCGGATTTAATGCAATTTGTATATGCATTAGCTGTCATGCTACGCTTAAAAAGAGAAAAATCCACCCCCACTGCAAGCTGTCAAGATTAATCAAAATTTTTGCGAGTGAACACATACTAATTCCATTTCATCATGCCCGAGAGCTATGCTATTAGGGATATTTTTCAAACATGAACATTGAAGGAGCCAAGCTAACTGTCACATGGATAGTTTTGACCTAGGAGATATAAAATCTGTCACTTGCTTAAAGATTAAGTCCTTTTAAGGCCCCTAATTGAGGAGCATGTAGCTTCACGCTGTTCTATTTTTGAACTCGGTTAAAGAAAAACCACGGCCCACGCAAGACTTCCAAAATCTTAAATTATTCAATCTTAAATTTGGCTATTCATCAATAGGGATCGAGGATAGAGCTTACCGCAAAAAGACTCATGGATGACTGCATCACCTTTCTCTTGTTCTGAATGTTTCTCAATTAAGCCAACAATTATCTTCAGTATTCTATTTATTCACTAAAACTTATGTTATATTTTGAACTACTGTTGGGGGAAAAGTATAGATACTTGAGTTTAAGTGTAAGCAAGAACTTTACCCGTAACTATTTATATCAAAATTAGGGTTATTTTATTCTGAGTTTAACTACGCAAAGCAAACGCCGCACGGGATTTCTTGGCCATGTATATTGTTTTCGGTGGGCACTACGCTTCTCTCGCATCTCATAACCACACGAGTAACTTTAAACCCATGTAATAAAATCTTAACTTATGTGTAGGGGACGCGGATTTGTACGTTTAATCTAACATTCCCATGAACTTCATCAAGTGCCAAATTCCGTTCTGTGACGAGAAAACCTTTCCATTACTGAGAAAACCTTTTTCTACAATATTTACGAGAAGTTTGAAAGTAATAATTTGATAATAGTTAAACTTTGGATACGCATGATCAATAAAATTTACTGAGAGACGTATATTTTTTGCTACGATCAGATTATTACTTTTAAAGTAATGAATTTTGTAAACGAGCACTCCATTGGAGAAAGTAAAAATAACCCGCACATTTTTGTTCAACTAATAACCCACAACCATAACCCAGGATAACGTTATAATTGGACAAAATAAGAATTTTAGCTTTACATGGTCAAATTCAGAATAAAATAGAAAAAAGTTGGCAAAGCTAGTTTTTTTTAAACTAGCGGTAAACGTTTTTTTTACACCTAAACTTGAGTATACATGATTATTCCCATAAAGTATTTATTTTTGAGGTGCGTAGGAGCAGAATTTTTTATGTATGATAACAGTATGTAGAGGACAGACACAATATATTTTCAAAAGCAATTGAAGATGAGAAAGAATCATTTCAGTTCAATTTTTCAAGCATCTTAATTTGCATATTTTGAATCTCCGGGTCACGTTATGGAAAATTTTACTTTAAAAAACTCTACTGAGATGCTGCGAGGGCAAACACTACTTAGAGAAACTCTACCTTTGGGACACAAAAGAGGACTTTGTCCGTAGCGAGAGACACTCGAATCCACAGAGGGTTACGATGTGAACCGAAGACGCGTAACCCATGAATTCCTTTTTTTCTTTGAAATGCCCAAGTCACGCTAAGTCGTTTGTTTCGGGATTAGGGTAAAAGGGGCGCTCAAATCACCTGTAAGGCATTTCCCTTGAGTTACGACCCCCTGAAATTAAACGGGGTTCGGCTCTTTAATCGTAACCCTAATCTTGGCTGACTTGCCTTGGCATGGCTTGGTTCCGTATAAACGAATTCAACGCCATTAATTCCTTCGCAAGACGCTTGCCGGCTTTGACCTCCGCCGGCCCTTAAAATCCCCTCCTCTTCTTCTCTTACGTCACAGGGGTTCTGATTGGTTCAGGGGAGATGTGCTTTTACTCACCCTCTTGCCCAAACCTCATTGTCCTCCTCTCTCCCGAGGACCCTGGAAGGGTATTTAACTCGGATGGCAAAACGCGAGAGCCTTAAAGGAAAGGAAATTGACGGCTACGTAAATACGAACAGCCGCAAGTTTTCTTTTTATTTTACGTGGGGAAATTTTGAATTACTGAAATTTGCAGCGGTAAGCACTTCAAAGGGTTAATGACGTAAATATACACTCATGAACACCAAGATGATGAAGGTAAACGAAATTGGAAGACTGAAACAAACATTTGACAATACTCGCCTCATTTTTAGAGTTTGCCTCTCACATATCAATTTTATTTCTCAATGTCCAAGTGGCTTTAAAACCAGAGGGAAAAATGTAAGTCCAATGGAAATTACCGACGTGAATTTAAACACTAAAACCAGATATTCTAGTTCATTTATACATACTCCTATAAGAATCCACAGATGCTGTATCTGGTGGCACTCTCCCCGTGGTACACCGGAAATATTCCACTAAGTGTTTTCACAAGTGTCATCCCAGAATACCTTCCTGCCACTCCTCGCCGTCTCCTTCCCCCAAACATCCTGGCAGCCGTGAGAACAAGCCGTCAGCAAGAGGAAACCCTTAAACGTGAGGTGGAAGAATTGCGAAGATGGAGTAAAGGCGCGACTCGGCCGGTACTATCTTGTACTGGACGGAAGAATAAGGTCTCCTCTTGATGTGGATACTTTTGATGATGTGATGATACTTTTCTATTGACACCAATGTCGAAAACACTTCGTATCTTGATAGTGAATTGATCACATCCATCACACTGTATTAACAGTCCAATAAATTTATTATAATTATTATAACTAATGTCAATCTATTTACGAGCTGAGACACCTGAGGCATTAGTCACCGAAATGATTTACTCTCCGATGGATTTTGATTTTTTTCTCAATATCCTCGTTGAAATTCTAAAAAGGTAAGAATGAATGACAAAAACATCAAAATTTAAGCCACAAAATGGTAAACGTATGCGATAATTAATATGAGAGAAAAACTGCAGGAATACTTGATTTGGTAGTGATTCACAGGAACGATAGTGAAAGCTTAATATTTGGGTCAGAATTCAACCATGATATGGTTGATTCCACCGAAGGCCTTTGGCTAAAACAAATCGGGAAAGCAATGGAAAAGTAATTATCTTGTTATTTATACACCTTTGTTTTCCAATGCCTTTAAAATTCACTAAGTTTGGAGCAGATGGTTTTTACTGAGATGAATAAATCGTTTAAAACTCGGGCAGTTATTTTTGTTGTGCATGGTATAAGGGACCGATTTTTATGCATTATAAAAACTCACTTCATTATATAAAAATAATGAAGAGAGTCAAATAATCAAATAATAATTTGAATGAAAACCTTACCAGATGATGAAAATGCAACCTTTCTAATGCATATCATTGGCAATGAAATGAAGTAAAAAGACATTATTTGAAAATGTAGTCAATATTACGTCAGCATACTGAGTCAGCAGTGTTTTTTTGCACTGCCTTAATACGGGTTTAGGCTACATCAACTTTACCATAATCGTTGGCAATTCGTTACCCCTGTCAGTAAGGGAGCGCACGCTACCGGCACAATATTGGCAAAATATTAATGGCTGCCTTTTTCCGCAGTGAGCGGGAATAGGCAGAGTGCTATTTCATGGCCATCGAGATCGTAGCGTCAAATATCTAAGTGTAAAAAATAGTAAACTGTGATAAATGCAATATAAAAAACAAGGAATTATAATAAACTATACCCATATGCCCAAGTCTAGACGTGGTGGGCAGTTCTCCTTATGACCCTATTACGCCAAGATCAATAATGCCACCAGGATTGGTCAAGGGGACCTTAAGGGTAGGTCATAAAAACAAGGCACTATGGGCCATGAGACCATACTCAAAGGGCCTATGAGCGAATTAAGGGGTTTGGAGATGACCAAGAACTGCGGATTGCTGACACACAGGGGTGAGACGTGGATTATCTTGCCTCCCATCATGTCATTACCGTTGGAATTAGACATGCGAGCAAATATTCCAGTGGAAATGGAGGTGGAATCAATTTCAATGCGGTTGAGTCAAGGTCTAAGCGAGAAAATGGGAAGGCGACACCATAGGGAGAAAAGGCCATTGAGTCCTCTCTCGAGAAGTTTAACGTTCATTTAATGGGTACAGGTAATGTTGGAATAGGAAGTGGCCCGCTAAGTCAATGACGTAATAGGGATTTGGTATCTTTATGAGTCAGCAAGAATGGTACTCTGTTGGCGCATCTTAACTCCGGGTGGCTGAAAATCACCTTTCCTTGCGTCCTGCTTCAAAGATCAAGTTCTTCTCTACACATATGAGCTTATATTATACAAGTAGTTAAATATAATTTTTAATTCGAGTTTTACTAAAACTTTCAATTTATGAATTATTTGTCTCTCTTTTATTAATAAGTGTTATATAATTTTAAAGTAGCTGACTATATTTTGACTTTCATTTATTTATGTATTCGTGGAAGAATAAAACTATTTGATTTCCAAATTTGCGCAATAAGGTGCGTCAAAATAAGATCATATATTTTACTTGCTAGCCATTGAAATCTTGTGCAAATGTATTGATAGATCTCTTGATATCAAAGCCTTTTATAACGCTAAGGCCGCTGGGGATAACGTTGCAAAGACCGAAAGGTCTGGAAGTTTATCACATTTAAAGCATGAGAAGCCAGAGGAATTTTGAATGCCACGTTGCTTCTAAAACGTAAGAAATTAGTGAAACGTCAAAATAAATCGGCAAGTCCGGCTGAATCCGCAAAACGGCATCCTTATAACCACGTATGAGCAGTTGAATTGACGTTTCCACCCGGCGCATTGGCAAAGGCAAATAAGTTGAGTGAGAATTGGAATTAGTAGCATTCCCATGAATTGAAAACGCCACTAGCATGTAGTGACAGTAAAAGAGAGGAGGAAAAAGAATAAAATACATTTATATCCACACATTTAATTGTGGACAACCCTTTTGTACCATTGCGCACAATGACTTGAAAATGTGGTACTGTCCAAAGAAAGTTCGTGGAGCGCTAGAACAAGGTTTAATGACATCGAAATTACTAAGAACTCATTTACAACCTTTTCATTATTTTTTAATCTAAAATGCTTTCGTATGCCTTAGACCCTAACACACTGAGGATTAAATATTTCAAGAAGGAAAGGGAATTATACAAACAATTGAAGTAATTTACTATGGTAGGAGATTTTATGCAAAGTACGATGCTAAGCTCTCATTTTGACTTTCTACCAACGGTAAGCAATTAAAATTCCTGTTTCCCTGCTGTTACTTCAATAATTGGATCATAGTATAGGTTTAAAATTAACTATGTTGATCTCCGTAGCTTCAATTTCAAATATTAACTAATGTGAATAACACTCAAAAACGTTTATAACTAACTGGTGCAAAATTGGAGCAGCATGATAGCCCGTCGGTAGGGCTGACCAGTTGGGCTGTTAGCTGAAAATACCGGGTTCGAATCCAGATTAAGCCTTTTGGACTCGTCTAGTTTAATACAAGCTGTGCTATTTTCTCGGTATCATATCTTTCTCAGAAACCGCAGGCACAAAAAGGAACTGGTACTCCTATCCTGAAATATGAATTTCACACGCAGCTGGTCTTCAGCGCCGAACTTTAGTCTCGTTAACTCACTAATTACTAACATCAGGATTGAAAAAGCCTAATTTTAAAAGTTGAGATTTACACCATTTGTAAGATAGGGCAACCCTATGAAGGCTCAGCCAATTTTTGGAGCTAAAATCCAGTTTTTGAACCAAATACGGTTCCTTAAACTTGAATTTTAAAGCATATAAATTGAAAACTAGCATGCAGAAATATTCGTCAATAAATATGTGGTCGAGTACCGTTCAGGATTATTCGGTTCTTTCTCATTCCTCGACGACTTTCAGACAATTTTAGGTAGTTAATTACATTCTCTGAAACTAATCAAACGAATTGCGAGTAAGAGAAAAACAGAGAAAAGAGAAAAAAGTCATCATTTAGAGCGATTCCATTCGAGTTGATCATTCTATTGCAGAAGCGCTCACGCCGATTCCGAGGAACACACTGAAAAAGTGATGAAGGGTATGGCGCTCTTTTTGATGAGTTTTTCTCACGTATTCCTGCTTGTCTCTCTCTCTCTCAACCCACGCTTCCATGACCAGCTCTTTCATCTCACTAGGGGCAGTTGATCCACCTCTAATCAAGGAATTCAGAAGTATTCCATACGATAAATCATTTGGTCGTCAAAACGGCTGCTACGGTGAACCTGATGCAGAGAGAAAAATCGAGGGCAGTCCATTAATTATGGAAAATATTTCTGGTAGTGACTCAGAAAAAAGGAGTCCTCAAGCCCTCAGCGGTAGCCAGGTTAGTAACGTGTCAGACTGCACAACAGCAAGTCTCGGGTTCGAATCCTGGTTCGGGCACGGAGATATGGTTAGATTAGGTTTACGTAAAGGCTAGACGGTGTGATTTAAACTTAACAATTGAAATCCCTAGCACACAATACCAGGAGATCTCAAGGGAATGGATCCGAAAGCCAAGAAAATATGGCAAGGAAGAGCTAAATAGAATGAGAGCAAATGCAAATATTCTCAAGACCTACCTAAATATTTGCTGACAGAGATACAAGCGAGCCAGATCATCGAACCATCGTGTTTTAATCTATTCGCAAATCACAACGGCACTCATTTGACGAGCCAATCTCTTCTTCACTGATCGTGGTCGATCCCACGCAGGGCTCATGCAATATTTGTCGGTGCTTGCCTCTTTTGTCTTCATTTCCAAAGAACAAAAATCAATCGCGCGATTACACCTTTTAAGCATGATAGTCCCCATTTTCTGGAAGTGTTCCATTGCTCCGTTCAGCGACAAGTGTTCTCTTCACACCTCATCACTCCACCTCCCTATTCAGTCCACTTTCAGCCTATTTTCCCGTCCATATCACGCTGTTCTTCGCCTGCCCAACCTTTGCCACCCTCCCTCATTACGCCTCACTATTCCACCTCACTTTCCCATCTTACGCTCGAATACGCATTAATCAACTCTACCTCGTGTGGTCGTGCGTTAGGGAGTTTATGCTTCGTTTGTTTACCATAGCGCTTGACATCCTTCGTCCTTTTCAACTCTCGAGAGGTTCACAGTGATTGACCTTGCTTTCTAACTCCTATAAGCAGATATCTAGGAGGAAGCAAAATTTGAGTTTGCTTTTGGAGGCGATAAGAACGGCAATATCTGTTAAATCAAGCATGATGTGTCGGATAGTACAAGGCATTGAACGAATGTCCGAATTGGATAAAGATCGATTGTTACGGTAAACCGATCTAATTGACTTCTATTGGTGATGCGAAGGAGTGGAGGGATGGCTCTTTCCAAATTTGTCCATTAAAGTATTTTAATGTCACCTAGCCCGCCACGGTAGCCAGGTAGGAAACGCGTCTGGCCTGGAAATCAAAGGTCGCGGATTCGAATCCTCGCTCAGGGATGGATGTTGTGTTGGCCCTATGATTAAGAACTTAGGTTACATGGTGTGACCAATTTTAAGATGCTGGAGCACCTAAAACCCAGGACTAATACTAATTAATCACACCACCTGACTTAGGTAAATGAAAAAAAAACATTTAAAAAAATATCAAAAGCGGGGAAAAGAATGATTAGGCCAGAAAAAAGGGGATTGATATCTCCGGTACTGGGTGTGTGAGAAAGACATGGCTGGGGTGGTCGAAAATGGGTATTAGAAAACTGCCACACAGATATACGATTGCGAAATGTGTTCTGTAATGAGAAGGTACCGAGAGCCAGAATCATGGGTGAATATAGGGAAAGATGTATTTACATTTTTTTCAAACACCAGTGAAATCCTTCAATGAACGGTGTCCAAGGCATATTTGCGAAAATAGTATAAACCACTCAATAAGTTGGTGAAGAAAATAATGAAAATTGCCAATGACGCGCGCTTGGTAACTCTGCAATATAACTGCAGGGTATATCATGGAATATGCAATCGAGCACACTGTTAAATAATTACGCTCAATACATTTTACTTGTAAGAGAAAAAACAGGTTGTGTTTTGACTACCGTCGACCAAAATATTACGTGCACTTCGAGTTTGAAAGTTGTTTATGAAGTGACTAGATGACCTACAAAAAAATTAATAAACGTAAAGTGTTGTGCATATACAATTTTTGAGTTATATTGTTATATTTTTTAATACAGTTGCAATGGAAAAACTGAGGGTTTTATAACGTGTTCAATAATAACCCCGGTTGATAAAAATATTTCTCAAAAACCCGAAAACCGATCTATTCCAACTTATAGCAAAATATAGCTACACAAGAATGTTTTATGCGTTTCCTATAAATTTCAGAAATTTATCGTGCAACAAATGGTACTGCATTATTGTTATCATCTTGTCATCATGTCAGCAAATCTTAATTGCGTTGTAATACTCAGATCACCACATGTTATATGCATCTTCGTTAATAACGTAATTTAATCAACTTTTTTATTTCAATATGTATTTGTATGGGAAGGATTGAGCCGGTTCAGCATCTATTTGTTGCGGTAATGTCGCACGGCTTTCCAAGCTTTCCAATATAATTCAAAACTTTTATGTGCACAACAATTAACGCAGAATTAAACGAGAAAAAGTATGATGTGATTCAATTTTCTGTAGGTCTTTTGGTTGTTTCATAAACACCCTTCAAACTCGATTGCACATAATATTTTGTTCGACATTAGTTAAATCTTCATTCCTGAATTTCAATTAAAAAGTGAAGTTCGAATTTATAGCGCATTACGAAATTTATCCTGTTGACATTCTGTGCTTTCCCGAAATGTCATGGGGAAGAGCTAATAGGTGCAAAGAATCAATTAGCAGAGAGGGAAATTCAGTAGATAAAAATCTCAAACACAGAATTGAATCATAATAATGTACTGGATTGTAGTCCAGTGGTACTGCTTATATACCCGAACCTCTTCGGACCTCTCTGTTCCCTTCGGAATGCTTTTTTTCTAAAGAATCCCATCAAAACCCTGGATCGATGAGAATATTTCCGAGTTCCGCCTAATCCGATGCTGATTTCGAAACTCGTCGGCACTCACGCTCCCTTTTTCGAGGTCCAACAAATAGCATAGCGCACGTGCGGTATTTACAAATTTCTACGAAACAACCACAATTTGTATATATTCTGACAGAATAAAAGTCATGTTCCTGGAAAAAAGAGGAGAACTTGGCGATGGGAGTGTAAGGAAAAAAGGTAGGAAAAGGGTGAAAAAACAATAATTTATTTTCTCGTTTTCCAACGAAAGAATGTTCAACTCTTGAATTGAAGGTGTCAGTTGAGAGAGGGATGAAGAAAGGGAAAAGGAGCTCTGGAAAAGGCAGAGGAAGTTCCTGGCGGATTACTATTCCCGAAACACCCGAAACATTTCCCAAGAAGTTCCAGGGAAGAGCTGTCGCCTCCCTACGGAGAAAATGATGAGCTTCTTCCGCGCCAAATAGTGTTTCGATTAGGGTTTCGCCGGAGTTACACCGCGAAATCGAAGTGGTACTCCGTAAATCTTGCTGCAATGCAGCGTTTGGAGGTTATTTCGGGTAATATACGTCGATGTGCACCGCGAAATGATAATGAAACTGCAGTTTCATTATCATTTACATGTACATGTAAATCACATTAAATTATTTTACTGGAACAACATAGCAAATGGAAGCAGCATATAGCTAAGTTCAATTCAGAATCGTCCTCTACGATTTTAAATTACTAATTATTAAGGTACGTATGTCCACTGTTCACCATATTAAGAATGGTGTACTATCCGCTTTTTAATTTTAGCTTGCATTGGAATTTTATGTTGGGGAGGTATCTACCTCACGAAAATTAAGCTTTTGTTTATATATCAGGAGAAATTTCTGTAAATTATTGGCGGGTATGCTCTGTGCAGTACAATCATTACCTCTTTTCAATAAGTTTTTTTTTAGATTTTCATTCTAACACTAATACAACAATATGTTTATAAAGTTTTAATGGTATACTAGATTTGAGTATACAAAACCTTGGAGGGGAAAAGGGGAAGCCCAAAATTAAAATTTGTTGATGTTATTACCTTACGATGTTGATGTTATTACCCGTTCCGGTACGAACTCAGTCCATAACATTAATTGCCCTCTTCAGTTAAATATGCTACACTACCAAATGTCCAATTTCACCCCGATGGGTGCGGTCTGAAACTCCATTGAACTACCAAGAACTTTAGAGCCAAAGATCTCCCATCGAATCCTAATCCTTTGACGTTACCAGTTTAACTGAGTACACTATATATGTAAGCTCAGGTGGATGAAACTAAACGTCTGCTTAGCCCTGAAAACAATGTTATGCTCGGAACTATCGCGACTTACGCATGAATTCGGACCAAAATTATGTCCTTTCTCATGGATAGGAGTACAATAAAATTAAGCAACTAACCATTGACAAGCTTCTTTCTCCTCTACTGGCAGAAATTTTCATAGACAGGAATTTTTTTTAGATTATTTAACGAGTGATTAGGTAAATTATATATTTCATTTGTAAATATACCAACGTAAATTAATTACTACGATATTATTCCTAATTTCATCATAAAGATTGAAGTCAGAGAGTTTCTTTTAAATGTTCCGTACATAACCATTCATATTATCCATCAAAGGATACCTACGCTAATATTACCAGTAATTCGGGCCACTCTCACTCCAGCAAACTCCCGTTTTTATTGTGTGATCCGCCGATTGGTAAACATCCCCCACCAATCCATTTTAGGAACTGAGTACTTAAATTTTTTAAATACATATTTTGCTTTTAGGAACAGGCAGATTCCAAAAATCCTCCACTTACTTTCATGTAGAGAGAAAAGCAGTAGTGGTAACATATACCGCAGAAGAGGTAAGCGAAAATTGACATGACTTTCTAATGTCAGAATACTCGTTACAGACTCTTGCGCTTGTTTTCAACCACCGAAGCTAGCACGGAGAACTAATTCTCTCTCTCTAATGAACTCTCGTTGGTCGATTAAAACTCATTCAACTGGCAAAGGGGGGCTCCAGAATTCCGTGACTACCGTAATAATAAGCTATACCATTTCCGTAACGAAAAATAATGGACTCAAATTCAAAAAAGGTAAAGCCATTAATATCTAAATGTTAATATAGTTACTTTATATTTCGAGAACGAAATTGCCAACCGGGTTGATATATATTTAGCAAAGAGAATTATTTTTTTCATAAAGTAGCCTCCGGCGAGTCGTTACACCACGCCGACTCTCCCTCCATCTTTCCATTCCTCGCCAAACGCCACATTCACAACGCACTGCCGTTCATATGGAAGGGGAAGCACATTCTCCACAAAGGGCGAAATAAAAGAGAGAGACGAGAAGGGAGAGAATTAGACCACAGGCTGTTTCATTTGCGTGCCTGTTTACACGATCAAAGCGCCAATCCATTTTCTCGCTTCCAATGCAAACAGTTCAATACCTACTCGTTCATTTTTTTTATTTTTTTCTGACTTCAGCATTTTTTATTTTCCTATCGTGGCAAGAAATTTCACATCTGACTAAATAGCCACACGAGAAATGAATGTATTTCTCTCTGTTTTACACATCATACCCAACGACTTGTAATGGCATACTGCTGCCAAATACAGCTGTACAGCATGAATCAGCCAAAATAGAGGATACAGAACATTAGTGCCATGGACAGCCGATTTCGTGTAACACGTTGGATTCTATCATTGTTTAGTGAATATTTTCATTTTTTCCATTGCAAAAACTTGAAGGAGTGAGGTTGGGTATAATTAATCATAAATCATGGATAGGATAAGATGGAAATGAAATGTTAAAGTAAGCATTCTGCGGAAGTGCTCTGGACCAAACCTCACCCAAGTTAAGGAGAAGGAACCAAGAGCTACAGTTATTTACACCATTTCGGATAGGTGGCCAATTGGGTACCGTAACCTAAATACGGTCAAATTCTGCGAGCGGATGACGCTGAGTGTGGTGAGTTGAGTGAGCTTGTAGATTTTGGTTTGACTCTGATATTTAATTATGATAACGTTTGTTACGAGATTCCTCATACTCGCGACCGAAAATGAACACGAATGTGAGCGCGGAATATGATTTAGGAATATGAAAATATTACTTATGGAACTTTTCTCCGAATATGTGCCCTCAAATTGACTCTGAGCATTTGTGCAAAAATTGCTGATAGGCATCAGCAACAATTACTAGCTTGCAAGCATACTCAAAGGAAGATCAGAAATTATATATTTACCCTCCCCACTTATTTACATTTCTAATAAAAATAAATAATTAAAAGAAAGGTAATACAGCTCCACAAAAAGCTAGGTGTTGCAAAATGTGTTTCCAGGAATATGTATCAGTGATGCATTTTCCATCTCTTTTTCAGGAAATTAAAGGTACAGGTAGGAAGATGAAATACGAAATAATACTATGTACAAAACTGTGTAATATATCTGTTTTGCAGTCAGTACTGCAATGCTGTGAATAACCCGAAGACTGATCTTGCTGCTAAGGGTAAGGCATACCATCTACCATGCCCAACGGCGAAGGAAGTTCACGTATAAGGGAAGGGGGGTAGTTCCTTGTCATACCTATGATTTTTTTGGAAGACTTATTGTTAGTCTCAGAAAATAATACAGCTTGGGTTAGGATGGATATATCCAGAGGCCTTTCCCAGATTTGAACCCGGGTTCTTGATTCAGCCCACGCTCTGCCCACAGCTATGTCATTATTCCCAATTAACATATAAAAACAATATATTTACCTACTGCAAAGAGAAAGAACACGCATTGTCATTAATGCGTAAACCAAAGAACAATGAAACTTTCGTCTATATTAATCCATAATTATAGCCCATGAAAGGTAATGGTATATTTAAGAATCGTGTTCTTTATTCGTTTCCACCCCATGTCCATTTTGTGCAGCGTCGTACGCTTTTCGCCATCTTTAAGTTACCTTAATTCTGGGTGCTATTCCATCCATAACCTCGGTTCATCAGTAATGTCCTTTTTTAATTCAATAGTCATTTTACTTGAACTAAAATAGCCGAACAAATATCGAAAACCGACACAATCTGCCGTATGGGAGGCTGTACATTGATATGACGACCGCTATAACCACAAAACAAAGGAAGGTCAGGCAACGTTCTGTAGTAATCTCGACGGCCATGAAGAGGACGCTGCTCCCCCATGGGCACCAGAGCCACTTGTCGCTTATCGGATGCTACTATTTGGAGTCTGTGTCGTTCCTCGTCAAGCAGCCGTCCCTTTACTTTTCCCGTGGTTTGCTCCGGTTCAGCAAGTACGTTTTGAATAAAAACTTCGTACGCCTCCGTCGGCAGTCCAGCGAGTAGGAAATTCGCGATCATTTCGTCATCGAAAGTGATTCCTCCTTTCTTCACTTTCTTATTTAACCTTTGGATTGCGAAAGCCAGCGTAAGATTGCATCGATTGGTCAGCAGTCTTCTTTATATCCACCATCTCTTTCAGTGACTGCAGAGCATGGAATTTCGTAGAAGTAACGTGCATTTCCTCGGGAATGTTCCACGCTTCTCTTGCACGTTCCACGTCTTCAATGTCCAGCAGATAGTCATCGCCCACCGATCTATAAAGTAGGGACAATGCCTTTCTGTTCAATCTTGATTGGTCCACGTTCAGATTTTCGATTTCTTCGTATCCGGGGTCGATAGCCGTCGAAAACTTTTTCTCGACTGAAATCACCTTCACTCTCAGTCTAAATGCATGATAGTTCCCGTTCGTCAACTTTGGGATATTTAGTGTGTCCTTCAGTCCACTTTCTTCCTGATTCGCCATGGTTCATTAGCGTTCTCCGGCCCGCAATTCTCCGCGCAGTCGTCGTCACAACCTCAATCTAATCTTTTCTATTTTTGCATTCACCTACTGCGGCAATCTGTTAATCATTCAAATTCACAATCTGGGCCCATAACCTGTAATTTGTGTAGTGTATTCAGCGTAAAATATGAATCAACAGGATTAACAGAATTTCATTTTTAAATTTCGTTTTTTATTTGTTTTATTACCATGGCAAGGGTCGTCACCATAAAAAGGTTAACAATAGAATTATACATTCAACACAAGTTATTGGTGACATTCACATGCAGGTAAATAAAAAAGAACTGTTTACCACGTGCATTCTAACCCTTTATTCGTGATATTTATTCATCGTTTCCGCAAATAGCCCATGCTCCGATGCGCTATATTTATGATATTTCAATTTCCAGCATGAAAAATTTGGAGATTTTCAAGAAAGATTACGTCGGCTATGATTTTGTGAAAATTTCATCTCTCAGGCCATCCGTTTAGGAGAAATTTGTCATGTGGTTGATTTCTCATCCACCCATTAAAACTTTTTTAAATAATAGCCACATCATACTTTTAGCCATGCATTCATGGAAGGTATTACCACAGATAAAAATTCTCTGGGACTTCCACTGAGTGAAGCTTACATAATTTCCTCCTCCAATTATACTTTGAATGTTACCAAACGCTGAGTGCACAAAATGACGTCTCGATTTTTCTTTTCATCAACAGTTTTTATCTCCTATTATTCCTTTGATTGAAATGAAATAAATTTTTCATAAAATGCACTTAGGGCTTTACTGTTTACTGGGTAGTCTTTTATCCCAACGACTACGGGATGCAGACTCATCAACACACTTCCAACACGAGGTTTCCGAAATCCCCCACTTTAATTAAGAGCTCGGCATTATTTCACTCACCAGAAATCACTCACCGGAAAGCTTTTAGTCTTTCTATATCATGAAGAATAATGGAGTCGTCTTTTACACCTCGCCATCTAAGTACACGCAGGGGAAGAAAGAGGAAGGCGTCGCTAAGCATCGATACCATCCATCTTGTTCCTCTACGCTCTACTCCTTTGATCTAAATGCGACTCCTTTTTCAGCAATCTCCCACTTGCGTGGAACCGTGATTCGGTGAAATGTACAAATCGCTGATACATTTGAAAGACAAGGACTAACGCTAAAAAGCTGGAATCCTGTTTTAAATTTCATTAATGTCTAAAGCTAGAATAGAAGAATCGATGCAAAAAATGTGAACGAAGAATTTCTATGGTAGCTTGTGTACTAAAATTATTTTATTCGATCTTGCGACAAATTTTTCGCTTGGAATTCCTGAATCATCGCAATTCATCAACGCAACAAGGGAAGACGAAATCTTTGCCCACCGAAAAACTGTTCTCTTCCGCGTTGTTCTTCTCTGTTTGATACCATCCGACACAATTTTTTCGGAAACCTTTTGGGGAGGATCGCAAGAGGAGGAAACTCCTTAGGAAATGTCAACAAGTGTGTGCGATCCGCAGAATAGTCTTGGGTGCCCAAAAACCTCTCAATCTCTCGCTCTCCAGCGTGTTGTTTCGCCTTCGCTTAAAGGGCCACGCAACCACTCCTCTATTTCTCTCTCGGCTCCCATCTACGCTCTCACGTCCCCGTCCACTCAATTCCTTTTCTACTCCATTATTGCTCCCTCCCATCACACGTCCTTTCCTTTTTCCTCGGCAGTGTTTTTATTCGGGCGGGAAGCGCCGGGATCGAGTTTCTCCCCTCTCTTGTTTGCGCCGAATGGTGAGACGTAGCGTCTGTATCGGTACCGACTGCTACTCCGCGTGTCAGCTTTCGACAGACTGCGTGGTCTTTCATCTATATACCCCGTCAATGTTGTTACTGCTTGATATCAGATCCAATGAAATACCTGGGCAAGCAAAGTGAACAGTTCCCATTTTTTATTGAGTGATCAATGCTACGGAGACTAGGATATTACTTTATTAATAATTAATACTACGGATCGACGGTCTGTTCAACCTTCAGAATCAGTTTCACTAGATAAGGTGACATCAATATTCCTTGCCATATTCCCTGGAGCCGTATAAATACTCATTAAAGAGCACCTCCAGAACCACATTAGGAAATATAAGCAATGTAGAACAGCGGTCTCCAAACTCCAATAAAAATGATGGGTGAAAAGACTGTTAGCACAACAATCCCATCTACCTTCTGACGTCATCGTCCACTCTATTCCTTTTCTACACAATTATGGCTCCCTCCCATAAGTATAAATAATAGCAATGTAGAACAGAGGTCTCCAAACTCCTATAAAAAAATGATTGATGAAAAGAGTGTGAGAAGAACAATCTGGTACATGGAGTGACTGACCCATTTATTCCACACCAGAGGCTTACTCACGAAAAACCTCAATGATACGAGCGCTACACCGTCATTGTTATCTTTTTATCTCGCATAGAGAGGAAACTAGATCACAGTCTAACAAATATTGTTCATTACTTCAAATCACTAGTTTCAATTAGAAGAGTAATTTTATAAAAAACAGACTGTGAGCAATCTGCAGAAAGTTATATAGGTTCACCTTACGGTTAATATTATAGAGAACGTACAGGAGTGTCCCCTAACACCACCCTAGGTTTCGATTCCGCAGGTTTCGAACCTTAAGTTGCAAGGAACCAAGATGTTTGTAAATACAACACCGCACCAACCTACTAAGAGTCCAGGATCCCAGAACATCGTGTATAAGTGGGGAGATACGGATTTTGAGTGCTTGATACTGGCTTGATACGGGCTTGAGGCTGGCTTACAATTAGGCATAGTGGAACTCTAGTAAGCTAAGTGTATGGATTGCCATCCACAAAGAACAGTCACCAAGGGGCTCCCCATATGAGTTAATTGGAGGAGGTTATGCAAGGCTCCTTAGATATATGCCATCCCCCATTATCTTCCAATTTGATACATCGTTGGCTATAAATCAAGTAAATATCTGACCCTATAACGGCACCCTGACACTCATTGGCTATTTGATGAATTTTTCCCAGCTGAAGGATCTGTGGACTGCGGAAGAGGTCATCAGATGGTCGGCTTTCCTCAAATGAGGCCAGAAAATAAACCATTCATTTAAATCATTCGCAAAAGCGAACATCGAAGAAATAAAAGAAGGGTGTGAAGTGAGCGATAGGCAAGAAAGACGATCGGCAAAGTTGACGACATGTTAGGTCTTGGAATGTTTTGCCCTTGCGCGTGTGGGAAATTTGGGAAGGGAGGATGAGAGAGAATTTTTGGGCGTTGGTATGGAAAGAGGATTGCGATGGGGGAAGGAAACAATCTTAAAGGGGAGCTGGCTAAGGAGGCACCGGGATGGAAGGATGGGGAACGGAGGATGAAGTTCAGAGGGGGGGAATGGATAAGGGAAGGGATTGCGTCATCTCCCCTGCAAAATAACAGGGTGGCGCGGTGCTGTGGGGGCGGGGGAAGAGCGAGAGGGAGGTAAGTATGAGAGGGGAGGGACGATTTGGGAGCAGAGATGGAGGGGAACAGGTCCATTCACGAGGGGAGACAGGAATCCGTCCGGCATACGGCATAGTCTTTCAGGCAGTGGCGAGAAAATTTTCCTCTCGGCAGTTTTTCACCAGCATTGTCAAAATCTAATGAAACTGCCGAGAAAATATTTTGAAAACGTGCCCAGTAGGATAAGATAAAAAAAAATAAGGGAAAAAGATGAAAGTGTAAAAAAGTAGAATTTTGAGAGTGAAAATAACCCTGGGTAGATGCGACCAGAGCCTGCGGAACAGTGTTACAGGTGGTCGGCGAGAAAATATATTACTTTTTCCGTCTAAAAAAATTTAGATAATGCGACCGCCGCAAAATTCAACAAAACGATATTTTTTTCAGGAGAAAAATACGAATGACGTCAAGTGCAGTCTCGTGCATGGCAATTTAGCAATGATTTCTAAACTTTAAGACGTGGGAGTAGTTTTTTCTGAAAATCAGGGTCATACATTATATGATAAATTTTGTAAAAAATATAAGCATTCACATAATATCGCTGAACAACATATCATTCAGGCTAACACTTTTTCAATTGGTAGATATTGTGAAGATTATTTTTTATGACTATGAATTTTTAATTTAAAAATTGAACGCTTTTTTAAAAATGTAATTTTCAATGAATACATCTTATCTCTTGCTGGAGCTATTTCATTTCATATCCCTCTCTTTATTCTTATTAGTTGCTGCATCGGTTTCCAGATGTGACCAGGTGTACGATCGCAGTTAACACCTCGCTTGAAAACAAAATTAATTATTTCAGGTTTCAATCCTGTGTCTGATCTATATTTTAGAAAAGGAAATATCAAACGACGCGGTGCTGAGATGTAGAATGTATATTTCAGTGTGAGCTTTTGGTATGAAAGTACTGCAATTTCACTGAAATTCCAAACATAAATAAAAACAATTTCTGACCACAGGTAGCAACGAACACTACGAATCTAATTTATTCACTGAAGATTGGATCATAAACACGTGATTCGTACTGAAGACAGGGAAAAAATATTAGATAAGTTCCAATTTATTGATGCACTCACTGAAATGAAACGGTAAAAGTGCTTAATGTTTATCCCCTTTCGTTCGTTAAGGGAGTTTTGGATTCCACCGTGAGATGGACCAACTGCACGTTAGCAAACAGGACTGAACTTTGAGCCTTAGTTGAGTGTTTTTTTTTTCATATCCCCCAATTCCAATTCATTTCGTGAAAAAACTGTGAAGGTGGGATTGAGCATCACAACTAGAGTTTCTACTACAACGTCGGATTAAAACATTAAGATTTCAGTCGCACGTCGTGAATACTGGCATGTCTTTATTAATTTTCACGGAAGGAGGAAATTAGACGTCCTGATAAACCCACTCCAGTCTGAGAGGGGATCTCAAAGCTTATTGCTACTCCCAACGCGTCCTTTTCAGAGAGGATTACGAAAGGAAGAGAAGAGGAGGAAGTAGTAAGGTGATTTAAAGGGATAAGAGTTTTAGCGGACTGGAAGAGCAGGAAAGAAAAGGAGGGAGTGATGGGAACGGGGGTAATAGAGACGAAGAAAAAGATGGATGATAAAAGACATATGAATGAGATTTAAAATATTAGGGATTATAATAATAGTGCCTAAGAAGTGATGGAAGAAGAAGAGATAATAGGTGAGATATGGAAGTTTCCCCGTGAGCAATAGAAAATAGAGATTAACCTCGTTTTTCTACGAGCTTTAAGAGATAATCTCTCTTCACGATCGCTATGCATGCCTTCTAAAGTTTGACAATTCGTAATTCGCAAGAATTGAAATTTGAGAAAATGAAAGAAATGTGCCTTAAGTAACCACAAACTTTATTCTCATAATTATATTTCGAGTAGTGCCAAAATATGTTGACGATATTCTAAGATTCAACAGTGATTTTCACAATTTTAATATCGGAAAGAAGAGTAATGTCTACATTCTCATGAGAAAGACAGCATCAGCATACAGACAAAATCACTATTTTACAGGGGATTGTGATTAAATTGGCCTTTACATTTACGTTGGTCTCGAAACTAAACACAATTTAAAGTCTGGGTATCTTTTAAGAAAAAAATAAAACAATGGGTGATTAATGATATGGTAAACTTAGAGGCTTAATGATATTAATAATATAACATTAAGTAACGTTGTATAAGGACTGTAATATTAAGGATGTAAATGCATTTGTGCAATAAGGACATTAGAGTGAAAGGGATTAGAAGTGTCAGTTTGTATGTTTAAAATATGCATGTATCTTTGTTAATATGTTTTTGCAACAGTTAGAATAGACAACATTTTTTGTACAATCATAACAATGTATCTACTCTATCATAGTTTGAATAGGTTCGTCTCATTAAATGCTATCATTATAGGTAAATTTGTAAATCAACACAAACTGGTACCAACAAAATTTGTATTGACAGCATGCACCTCCTAGTACACATTATTCACTGGTTTAATAATGATTTATATTTGCCTTGTCGTATGGAATGAATAATGAATATGTATAATATTATCAACTAGAGATAAGTAAATTATCTGAAATCAGATCATTTTAATAATCAATATTGAACAATAAATTTACTAAAGAACTAATTGCGAAAACAGAAAATAATCCAAATAATAGAGAATGTCATTTGACACCTTTCACTATGACGTTTAGTCTCGAATTAATTATATAAAATTAATGATATCCGATGGTACAAACGGAGTTTCTCCATAAAGCACAGGAATGAATTGAGACGGTAGAGAGTAGGACAAATTTATAGTAACGCTCTTTTAAAAAAAGGAACTATATGAAATTTATGCTGCCATAAATATCATGCAGAAATTTAGTTCAAAACAGGATTAAATTAAGAGCCAATCTATGTGTGTTACAATTCATCAGAGTACGCATTGTCAATGTGGATGAATGATTCAAGAAAGCAGTGAATACAAATGTTGCAGCCCTGGCTACAAATCATGTTAAATTACTCAGATATTGTGAGATGTTTATGAATTACCTTTATTTGATCATCTGAGCATTAAATAATTTCTGGAAAAAGCATTTGAGGTTGGTAACTCATAAATTTGTTTGAAAATAAGATGAAAGGGAATAACGTATTGTAGAGTCGTAACTGTGATAGGAAAGCAATAAGATGCCGCTGTCTAAAGGAGAAAAATAAGGATAATCACTAGGTGAACACAAAAATGAGAGAAAAGGGAGAGATTGTCAACATAAGGAACGTGGTGATTGACACGAACCAGGAATCAAGATTCCCAGATCCCTTTTGAAGAGCGGAGAAAGGAAAAGCTAGGATTAGGCAACATGGCGCAGAGGCGCGCTCGAGCACCTTGGATGTGTGCATGGCGGTTTGTGTACCAACGAAATGTGAACGGCTGCTCATGGCGCTCGATAAGTTTGTTGAAAGCCGGAAAAGGGTTTTAAGGCGACGGATTTCGTGTGACAGAGCAAAGACAAGCTCAGTAACATTGAGGAAATGAGGTGGGTACGTCTCCGAGAACTATTATCAAAAGATTCCCAAGCGCACAGTTTAAGTGATTATGAAAAATGATAATTTAGTTGGAAGAGGGGATCATGATGATGAAATACGAGGTAATTAAAGAAATGATTGAAGGCATTCGCATTTTTTCCAATTTTCCAAGTGTTCTATATTATTAGCCTTCGAATAATGGCATGAAAAATAGCACAGCATAAACTTTTGAGCATAGATTGATGAACCACTCTTTATGATTCAATTAGCTCTATCTAGTCAATAACAATTTACAAAAGAATGGGTGTTAATGTCCGTTGTGTAATAAAAAATACGTCTATGAATAAAACGAGCCGCCAATAATGAAAAAAACGATAATTTGAAGATAAATAGTTGATGTTAAACATTGCGTTACAGTTATATTTAGCATTTTGTAAGGATATTAAATTTAATTGTTTTCACTGAATGAAAGATGTGATACCGATTCACTGGCTAGTTCAAAGAAATACTCGTATAAAAAGAGCTAAGATTTCAAAACTGCTTATAAAAAGTGTGACATTTTGATCAGGTTATTTTTTTTGTGCGTATTAATTAGCCCCCTTCAGAAACAACCAGTGGAAATATTTTAAAGTTTTAATCAGAAATTTCAGTAACTCGAGACAATTTTATCACTTTCAATCATCAACCGGATAACGGCTCAAAGACAACCTATTTCATTTATTCAATAAAGAAACTTTAGTATTTTCTAAGCCATTTAATGACTCAGTGGCCGTTTACTTGAATAATGTTCAGCATTTTTAGGTTGTGGTTTGGTATTTATTGGTGTAAAGAGCGCGTTACACGATACAATTTTTTGTAAAATCTCTTGTAATAACACTTCTATAAACTGAACGAAATTGTATGTTTGCCTGAATGGAAAATTTAACCGGTTCTATTTTCCGTACAGTCATTCAGACATTCGTACAAGCGTTCACACAATTTGCCAGTTTACACGGTACAATTTCCTCATAAAAGCGTTTGTACAAGAAATTGTACAAAAAATTGTATCGTGTAAAGCGGCCTTAACAACCTGCTAAACATAAGAGCTGTACTGGTATGAACTAGGGTTAAGTTTTATAAAACCCAATCGATTTATAATGCTAAGATTAAATGAAAACACCAAAAGAGAATTAATTTAAAGAGAAGATCCATTATGTTGAATTATTCATTATTCAGATATTTTGAAATTTAACAAACTGGCTCGATTATTTGCATGACATCATTGCGCTGTTAAAAATAAACAGAATTGTTTGGGAATTCTAAATCTGCATTAATAATCTCCGGGGAAAATGAGCAAAATCGAAGTCAACTTTTCCATTTGCGTCATGGCTTGTAAACAAATCTCTGGTCGCAATAAGCAGTAACGGTGCAATCATTTAGACACTAGAAAGTTTCTCTCGGTTCATAATATGACCTATGGCTTTTAAACGAAATAAATGAAATTTACCTCAAATTTAGTCGCATAAAAGCAAAGAATACATGTGGATAAAATGTCTCTATAGGTTAATTAATTTAACAAAGAAAATAATATTATGCAATAATATTGTCAGCAATGTCAGCGGAGTAAAATACGAACATCGATAACTAGATAATTACATTGATTTCATGCACTTGTACGAAGCATTTAGAGGCTGATAACAAAACAAATTTTTAATTACGCACTTCATTTGCCCAAAACAACTGTTTGAGAAATCATTCGATCCATTTTTCTGGTAGCTATCTTTATTTATGCGTTATGCTATATGGGAACAATGGAAATTGAACATACAATATTGTATGTCTTTATTTTAGCTATTGAACAAAAACTTACTTTATCACCTAATGGAGAGGAAGGCAGTAATATTAATCAAGTATTTTAACACGTAATACTTGTCATCATAAAAAATGATAAAGAAATGATATGTCACTGAAATTTGTGTGATCAAATTAAATGAAAAGAATCAAATTACGGTTAAGGGGCCACACTAAAAAAGTAATGTAAGGAATAGAGGATGATTGACTGCCTAAAATATCAACTTAGTGTCTTAAAAACGCAATTACACTATCCTTAAATGAGAAGAATGCCCCGCCACTCATTTGCACGAGCCACGAGAAAGGTATGAGAGAATATACGTTGTGCAATTAAAGCCAGTTAATCTGATGAATCTCAAGTGATGATATCGACGGTGGCTGCTGCCTTTCACAACACTGTAGAAATGGAAAAGTTGTATGGAGTTGTGTGGTCGTTATGACCAAACAACTCCATACAACTTTTCCATTTCTACATAAATAAAGTGGTCGATAACATACTTCGTTATAAGAAATTTCACAACACTCTTTGTTCACCCTTAGTGCGTGAATAAAATTCCTCGCATTGGAAAAATCTGGCTCAGTTGATTTCTCGGACAACGACCATATACACGTTCTTGGTGCGATAGGAATGATGTCAAAAAATTTTAGTGCGAACAAAGGTTGACGTCCACTTTATATTTTATTTTCCAATTGATGATACGAAAAGTGTTGTAGGTCAAAGACAAATAAATTTGTTAGATACGCGAGTCGTGAGTAAACGCATTGCCGTGACGATAATTGTATTCCGATTTTTATTGTTTACGGCACTGAATATTAAGGCTGATAATCAAAATATGTTGACGCAGATTGAACTTGTAACAGAAGGAGAAAAATTCTATGGAACCGGTATGCCGATTTAAACAATGGCTCTAAAAATAATCGCAAATGATAATTTGTAAATATTTCAGCCATAATATATTGAAATATTTTATAAAATGAAGAGATACCTTTCCTTTACAGCATATACTATTTATAGACATCTATCGTGACATATTCCCCAGAATTGACTTTAAAATAACACTAGTTCAAGGAAGAAAGTATGTTATTTAGATTCATAAGTTAGCTCGAGCTCCACAGTTAGCTCCACAAAAGTTTTTCACATTTTTCACAATACTAGATAAGCTACGACACCCTTCACAGGCCTCTTGCAAAGCATTCACATAAATTCTGAGGTAATCGTCATAAACAACAAGAGCATATAGAAATATATAGTGCTATTTCCAGTGATGATAATGACATAATTGAGTCTAGGAAATATGATTTTATTCTTAATCATTGACTGAGTAGTGGACTGCTGGCAAACATGAATATTATGAGCGAAATTTAAATTTGCGACATAAGCATTTGAAAAAAGGCCCCAGTGATAAACTATACTTATACGGAAAGGTTTCCGATACTAAATTACTTCCAAAGATGATAGAGAAAATAAACGCTTCAGCTACATATTCCAAACGAGATTCGGAGTCTCTTGAGAAATTGAAGGAGAAACTGAATGCAATAGAGTACATTGGCGGAATACATTGTGGAGATCTGTAATATGCGAGTATGTTGAATGCCATTTATTAAGTACAAGAAAATGAAATAATTGACCATGGAGTCACCAAGGAAATAACAATGAATAACATCCATTTGGTTTGATACAGTAAGCGTTATTGGTTAACCGGGAGAGTGGACTCAAACAGGAGAAAAGAATAAATATTGCGGGAGAGCAAAAGAAATGAATAGGAAAGACGAGGAAAAATTGGAGTTGGAGGACGAAAAAAGAGTTGACTCAGGGCAAGGCGACATATTCAAAAGAGAGCGGAGAAGGGGAGGGGATGAGGAGATATTGAGAGATAAAGCGTTAAAAAAGGGGAGAGGCGAAGGAAGTCAGCGGGGACGAAAAAATTCGTTCTCAGGGAAATAAAACAAAAGACCGTGTAGAACAGAATAAAACGAGCCCAAATAGTGGCGGTGGGATCCTCTGGCCTCCCGCTCTCAACCCCCTCTC
Source organism: Platycnemis pennipes (assembly GCA_933228895.1). NCBI lineage: Eukaryota > Metazoa > Arthropoda > Insecta > Odonata > Platycnemididae > Platycnemis > Platycnemis pennipes. The sequence goes on from OW121848.1 coordinate 124,131,173, forward strand.
CACCCCTCGACGCTTCCCACCTCTTTTGCACCCCAACCGACCCCCCCTCTCAATTCCCCTTCCCTCTCTCATAGCTTTAGCGATTATGCTCCTCACATTATCCATCGGAGAAGGTTTACAAATATATGTTTTTTCCTTTCCCCTCCTCCGGATGTTCCTCCGCTCGGGGCCATTCTAAATCCACCCTCGTTGCTCTCGAGGTCCAAAGCCATGAACATAGACATTTTATAACCCTCATGCTTTTTTGAGAGAACTCGGAAGGCTCTTCCGACTTATCATTCTCCCTCAGTATATTTCCCGATTTGGTAATAATTTTTAAAGCATGATATCAACTTAGTAAATGTTGCAATTAATAACGAGTTCAACTGTTATAAAAATACTATGGCTCGAGTTCACTAGGAAAATTTGGATGCGTTGGAGGACTGTTTAGTGATGGAAACAGTTTCTCCTATCACTTCATACAAAAACAGAGGGTCACGATGATTCCATTCGGTGACTTACTAGTAACAAAAAAGCATCCATGAGCATCCAGAGTGGGAATAAAATTGATAAAAATCAAACGCATTGAGAACTATACAGTTAATGAGCAAATAGATTCCATACAGTACATTTTGTAAAACCATAAATGAGGATTGTACTAAGTGCATTGCAATCAATTTTAATCATAGGCTTTATTGAAAAGTTTAGCTTAATTACAAAGAAGGCATTATTTTCGGAAAATTTAATAAAATAATTTTATGAATAAAATTGTGATGATATGGAGGTACTACCACTTTTGACGGTAAAAAATTATAAACTCTTCGGAAAGTAATAACCTAATCAATAAAAAAAGTATTTATATTACAGAAATGGTTGCTCCTTTATCTAAAATTTCGATTGCTTAAAAACCCGTCAAATCGTTGACTAAAAAGAGTTATATTGAGAAATGAAACTTTGTGCAAATTTAAAATCCTGTCACATATTTTGGTACTAATAGAAATATATGCCGTATATTTATCATCCTATTAACTCTTGCGTTGAATATTGCTATTTATTATCACTGTAACTGTTTGGGAAGGTTTTATCAGATGTTTCAACTCTGTTTCACTTTTCCTTCATTCATGGATGCTTCTTCTTGCTCTAAATTTCTCTTCAAAATATTATACTCAATACCGCTCTTTATTTCACTTCAAATTCCCAATCTCCTCCTCCATTTTCCTTATTTTACTAGCATTTTTCCTTGTATAATCTTCCTTTTGAGTCCTAGTGCGCTCAATTGCTTGTTCCATTCCCCTCTTTTGATTCCTATATCCTCCAGCAACTTTCTCCTTCCCCCTCCAACTCAAGAACTTTCTCCTCTTTCTTTAGGCCCATTGCACTGTCTTCATTCTCCTTCAAACACGCATTTCAAAAGCAGCCATTTTTTTCTTTCTCTTCCCCCATTATCCAGGCCCCGAAGCCTCTTTTCAAGCCAGAAGCCTCTTTTCTCCTATTCCTATACGGTTTCGTCCAATTGTTCCCACATGTTAATAAACGTCTCTTTTGATAGGGAAATTCTACTTTGGGCAAGTCTTTATTCCACCTTCCTCCAAGATGCAGCTGAAGTCACTAGGTAATTGTTGTGTACTTTTACCTTAACCTCTTTTTCTATGAATGTTACTTTACTCTTGCTGATTTATATTCATTCCACCCTTAGTCATGCTACAAGTGTTCCATATCTATTCACCCATCGGTGTTTGAGTTCACGATTGAATATATGGGTATCTGATGAATACATGAGTACTTGGATGAGTACATGAGTACTTGAAGAAAGATCTGGTGCTTTCCCGGCGTATCTGTTACGTGGGCTTCAGGGCTTCAGAAGCCCTGAAGACAATGACCGACTCGGGAATCGAAACGTCGTCGGCCATGGATGCAATAACCCGGTGGAGGACCCGAGAAACCTTCACGCTACATGAGTGCTTAGATGAGTACATGAACACCTTGATGAGTACATGAGTACATAATTGAATTCAAGGGCAAATGCTGAAGCACTTCGGAGAACACTCGGCCATGTGATTGAATATGCGTGAATACTAGAACATGAACGAGCATTCAGGCGGCTACACGATTTCCATATTAATTCGGGTGCGTCAGGATGGATAACGCTGATTCCATTCTATCGCTTGTGCACGTTCTAATGTCATATGGTTATCACTACCCTCAGTGCCTGAGTATTCGGAACTAGTTGAAGGCCAAGGTTCGGAGGTATTACTTTCATTCTCCCAGATTCCAACTCTACCAAATTTCCCTCTAAGCTTTTCTTTACCATAATGCCACTCAGAATGCTATCGAATGAATCATGATATTTTTACTTTTATCTGAATTTACTTTTAACTGAACACTGCATTGTCTGGAACTTTTCCCCATATTTATACCTATTCCCTTTTACATTTCATATCTCACTTTATCATTAATACCGGGAATGGGTTGGTGTGGTGACCAGAGTACTGTCCTGCCATCCCGAGGGCCCGGGTTTGAGTCCTGACGGATTGTTTTTGGTATTACAAAGACTTGGTCCCTACCTAAGCTTCTTGTGGGGAGATTTTCAAATCCAGTACTCCGTCCTTCGGATGGGACGTTAAGCCGTGGTCCTCTTGGTGTCTTTCGTGAGAGCATGGTAATGCCGACGCTGGGTTTCTCTACACTCTTCCTCCGTTCCCTGAAAATTACAACCTTTGCTCAGTTAACATTCTATCCTCTCTGACGCAAATGAACTCAGTTGTCGTCCTCCACCAATAACGATATCAATTTATCATTAATACTCCTACATTACGCTGTCTGATACGTTTCCCCAGTTTTAAATCTCATTTTAAATTTCTTATCCCACTTTATCATTAATTCAAGGTTTTGATCAAATCCTTGGATCAAACCATTGCTGCCCCGACACATGTGTGAACTGACTGCGCTTCACCTAAATCTCTGCCTAACTATTAAGTTATTAAATTCAAATCACCTTGTGCCGACCGGAATTTTCTATACCCACTTGCATCCGTGGAAAATTTTGCCAATTTATTTATTAAAACTCTGCATTATAGTTCAGTTACCATTCTTTCTCGTAATATTATATTTTTATTCATGTTTAAACCCTGGTTACGATGCTTAGAATAATACATATACACCTGTTGGATGCTTTAAATTTGTTTTAGAATCCTTTTTTTTTTCGGATGAAAACATGGTGACTTAGTAGTGTGCAAAATGTAATATTAAGCTTTTCAACATGGTTCGATTTTTGAGATCGTAAGCTCGGAGACTTAAATGGAAAAGCAGAAAGATGAAAGAATTAGATTTCTTTGAAGTAAGATCTCTTGTAGATGATACCATTTCTTCCAGCTGCATCTCAATCATGCCAAATCCCTTCTGCCAGCTTAAGCCCTCAGATTTAATTTTTTTGCAAAGGCATTAATCTCATTCCTCATCAAAATTTACCTTTGAAGTGAAAATTACAGACTCAATCGTTCTCTTACTAGTGTGATTCAGATGAAAAGAGAGAAAGCCTCAAAAGCGTACTTTTTGCCAAGGATTCATGCATAAAAATTAACTATTTTAAGTGATTGTAATTAGCTGGAGGAATCTTCCTTCAATGGATCACGCTGCTATGTTATTTTTGAAAAAGAATTTGATTGGGTTTCTATTCAGTCGAATATCAGTCTGTTGTTTTCATCTGTCATTGTCTTTCGTTGAAAACTTATTGAAAGTTAATAATAGTTTTATTACACCCTTTTTTAGTATCATGCCACCTCCTTCCTTGAACTAATCTCAAGACATTTTTAATTCGGAGGGATATTAAATATTCCGTTGTTTCAGGCGTGACTTCATGGAATTTGCTTAGCATATTGAATAAGAAGCAGTAACTTTGTAATCCCACATGTATTTATTGCAAACGACCTAGGTTTCGACGTAGCACGTCATCATCATGTACACATCCGTGTTCTGTGATATTTGTACCTGATGATGACGTGCTACGTCGAAACCTAGGTCGTTTGCAATAAATACATGTGGGATTACAAAGTTACTGCTTCTTATTCGATATTAAATATTTACTGTAATTCTTACTAAAACAGTGTAGCTGTTGCTATAATAGTTCAAAAAGCAATATTATCACTTGTTATAGACACCAGTGAGAAATTAGCCTGTCTACCTTCGACGATGAGCTTTTAATAGTATCTAACGTGTGATACATAACTTTATTTAGCTTAAGAATCACTGAAATGTAAACACTTATGATTCATCTTCGTAACACTATAGCTTAAAATCTCATCCCGAATCGATGACATCAAAAATGAAACAAACGTAGATTTCTGTTCTTTTATCTGCTGAAGATTTTCCAGTGTGGCGAAATATTACTGCACGCCTACAAAACTGAAGTGAAGGACTAATGCTTATTTCATCGGAATCGTGTCTCACCTCACCGCAGCTGCTTCTTTACCTCGGGAATAATTTTAAAAATTAATAAATGCCACATCATGCCCAGACGGCGCTCGGGTAACTTCTTGTAATTCTTATGTTTACAGTATCTAATCTTATTTCGATTCATATATCTCGAGAATTATAGCGATTTATATCCTAGTTAGTATTGGAGTGACATTTTTTATCAATAAAATGGAGATTTTGTGCTGTTTCGAACCTCTCAGATACTCTTTAAAGTCATTTCATCCGCTTTAACAAAATTTACTGTTCCTGAAATATGGCTTATCCGCCATCGGCCCTCGATATAGAGAACATTCACCTGGCAGCATTATGAATGGCGGACAATATTTATCGTAACAGGTTTCCAGCATATTCCACATATTGTGGAACAGCAATTCGCGCTTCATTGCACGCCTTAAAGGTACTTGCTAGGTGACGCCTTTCCTCATTGTATCATATTTATCTTTTACAGAGAATACCAACTTTATGGTCGGAGGAACTATTATAATTTTAAATAATATTTGACGTTCACTGTAAAATAGCAATTAGACTTTGGAATTTTAGGCAACTTGGCTCACACAGATAAAAATCAATGATCGCCTTTGAGTGGACCAGTTCTGTCCTTTTGTGTGCTAGTTAGGGCGTTGCCAGTACCGTTTACGGAATTCCTTAATGAGCTACCATTAAACTATACATTTACAAGAGTTTAATTACCTTTTCCTGTACAAACGGTGGATTGGACGGACTATATTCCTCAATTAAAAGAGCTACCATTAATGTATATTCATGTATTTATTTATATGAAGAATAAATTATTATTATTATTTATTTCCTACTTCCATAATTGATATGTATGTGCATTAAATAAACATTAGTTTGCTAAATTTTATTTCATATTTCGGACGTTGGACATCTTTCAGAGATATGTGATGCCGAAGATATCTCGTGCAATCCTTGAGGTGATCACGCCCATCTTTGAGGTGGATTCGTTGTTATTATTATTCAACATATCTGCACAATGAAGACAGGTGGTTTGGAGAAGAGGCAGTGCTTTGTTGAATGAGAGGTGAGACGGGCGAGAGAATACCGGCGCCAGCTTTGCCCGTCTCCTGTCGAAATGAGTTCACGTTTAAAGTCTCATCCGAAAGAGTACTACACTTGAAGTGCTCTATCCACAATACGCTTTGATAAGGACTAGGATTCCACAAATAATCTCTGCCTTGGACGGAAATTCAAGTCCGGGCCTTCGGGATGGGTGTCAGTGACCACACCGAACCGACGAACGCCATAATATAATCAAAATGTCTGTTATATCCTTGAATGAGAGTCTTTAAAATTTAAGAATTAAGTTCATATTCCACGGTTCAGTTTCCACGATTTTTGAACCACTTAAAGCACCGTAAGGTAGTCACAAACAATGGATGTGAAAAATAAGCTTGATATGGGTTTTTTTAAGCCTATTGCAATTAAAAATATTTTCCGATACTTTTATTTTTGGGAGCTGGCCGCATCGTTCTTATGATAGACTTACGAAGAGTGATTAAAAAATGAATGGATTTGAGTAGACCTCTCCCGAGTTTTAAGTAGTTCAAATGTATCTCAGATATTCATACCAATTTCCTACAGCCTTATGATGGATATAGTCCATAGAGTACATTACTTCCCCTTTTGATTGATGCAGTATTTATTTCGATTTCTATCTGGGAAATACGTCTAAATTTAGCCTCCATAAATTTCACCTTCATAGCTTTGTCCGCTCTGCATTTTTGATTGAACAATGCAGGTGAAAATTTTTAAAAATCTTATGGTTTTGGCACTAAAAATTAATTTATAGTACGAAAAACATTTTCATATTTTCCATTTTTCAATTGAAATGTACCTGTTGCAAAAATAGATATTCCTAGCCATTTTAAGTTGCTTGAATTTATGTTTAAAAAAATTTCATAGTTTCATATTTTGATTGAGGGCTAACACGATGATTATAACGGTGAAAGCCATGCGCTTCACACATTCGGTCTAGAAATCAGCATCATGGATTACTTTCAGTCTATGAAACTCCTTATCCATTAATATTAAGCCTATTTTTCAGGTGAAGGAGCCCAAAAGAAAATTAAATAAAAGAATTAAATTTAACAATATTTTAACAGCATATTGATACCTATTTCCATTCAATATCTTGAGTGCAACTAATTTAAAAAAGCAAGTGACGAGACATCAGCACCGAATTCAATGCTTTTTTCACTGAAGTAAAGTTAACAATAAAAGGGCAAAAATGGCTTTTATTATAAAAATCACTTCTCAGTGCGCCCCGGCACATGTTAGGAATATTTTCTCAAATTTTTCAATTATTTAACCAGTAGTTTGGTCTGTGCTTTGATGAGTGAATTAATTAGTCAGTCAGGACTTTCGTTTTATAGGTATAGATAATTTTAACCAGAGTAATACCGCTTTTGAAGCCATTTATTTGAAACTGGCGGCGATTGTCACTGAAGATATTTGCCAAGAAAAATTAACTCTTCAACGCTCAGTGATTTTATCAACGGTTATATCCATGTGGTAAAAGACCTCGTTTTGGTGAACTAAAAATACTCTCAAAATATGCACATGAATTTGAATTCAATTAAATATTCAGTTTAAATTACCAAGTACATTCAACTCGGGTGAAGATAAAATACCAAAATATTGCAATTCAATAGGCTTGAGACAAAAAACGTTTTACATCTGAGGGCATTTTTGTCGTAATTGAGGGTCTGCTTGAATTATATAATTTAAAGGAGATGCCGAGTGTATGCAAATAGACTGAATTTAATTTTATACCACTTTTTATGAGGGAACGTTAGCTCATCTTTAATCAGAGAATTTTGTAGTAGTGACGATAAATGTTTTGAATAATTCTGTGCATAGAGAATAAATATAAAGATACTATGTTGTGTATCGCATCGTGACGTGATTTAAAAATTAATGCATATATCCGATAAATTAACCATAAAGCGGAAGTTCATTTCCGGAGACCAGTGTTTACTCAAGATAAATAGAATGCTGTTGCATTTCTATTTTGTCAAGGCTTGTTATTTTTAATAATAATTTTGACTCAGAGAGTTTGAGTTCTACGAGTCACCTAAATTATGGAAATAATGCAAGATTTTGAAATCTTTGGCCTAACCCAGCCAGTTAAATTAGATATTGATAAATATTTTAGGAGTTTACCATTCCAGTTTTTAAATTTTTTATCCACCTGAAATAGGGCTGTTTGCGTATAATGAATTATTTTATCTTTTTTTAATTAATTTGTTCTCAAGAGAGTGATTCACTAGCAATTATAGTAACTTTTAGAATTTTAATCTTTCTTTCCTACAAAAATCCTATTTCCTTTCACTAGGGCGATAGATATTAATTAACTATGTAAACGAGGCAAAATTATGAAAATTCACTTGTTTCACATAATGTGGCGATGGCTTACAATAAAAAAGAGGAGTAGGAGCAATATCAAATATAAAACGTTTTCAACCCAATAAGCCATATTATGGTAAAAATACTCATTTGGTTCCTTTCCCAGAAGACAAAACTACGCAAACACTTCCGAGAACCAGAGGCCTAATGGTCCCCAGATTAGTGGATATCAACGATACATATTTTTAGAGGACGAAACAAAAGGCTATGGTCTATCATGCTAGCCAATACTGGAATCCCCGCCGTGGGTATATTTTATGCGGTAGTACTAGTGGAAAAAGGATAGCATAGTTTTGGCAAGCTCCTATTAAAATTAAATGCGCCAAGGGGATTACGGCTCAACACCCCACCCAAAAAGTATCACCTATTGAAATACCCCTGACTCTGCCAAGTTTCGGAGAATTCCCTCGGTGTGATAAGCCTATACCATTCTAATCCCCGATTTTAGAATACATCTGTTCGACATGCACTGAGATCCATAAATTGAAAAAGTTAAAATAAAAAGAAAATAAAACACAAAATATCGAGTGATGCGGCCTACCGAGGTAGCCAGGCTGGTAATGAGCCTTCGCCAGCATGGCAACCCAATGTGGAATGGTAATGGTCATTATGCTTGATTTAGTTTTATGTTTGGGCGAGACGGTGCGGTATAACCTTAGCTGTTGGAGCACATATACACTGAATTACACTTTTACTATCCGTACAATACAATTTGGTAGAGGGACCGCTGAATACTTTGATGAAATAGTGTGACAAAGTGGATGTTGAGAGAAAATGATGACCTAAAATCATGGTAAAAAAGCAAAGGTAAAAGATGAAGCAGCGGTGATAACTGAACGGATTCAAATAAAACCCTGAGTAAAGAGATACAAGGGAGAGGAACTTGGGGGAAAGGGAGAGGAAAAGTTGTGGTGCCAAAAATGAGAAGCACTTCGCACAATGCTCAGTCCAATACGTAGTTTCCATCCCACAAAAATTTCATTTATTCAAAGGCTATAAGTTTTGTAGCTCACAGACGCGTCTTCCTCGTTAGCATTCCTTACATTTCATGTTAACGCAACTGGAAATTTCATTCGGTACCTGCATCAAGTTTCCTTTCATCTCCTCCTTGAAAGAAAGAATTTAGCTCCAATCGCACTTTCCATTCACTAGAAATCGAGTTCCTGAACTCTTATATACTCAGCGCTTTGCATTGCATTGTTTACCATAGCAGTTGGAAATAAGGACTCAATAGTAAGATAATATGAAAATGAGTAAGATAATATGAAAATGATAAGAAAATAATTTAACATCTTTGTTGACACTGCATGTATTGAAACAAATGTTTCTTGTGGACTATTGCTTGATAGTATTCAGGACACTAATACCAAATAGCATTATCGTAATATGATATTATGCAAACCAAGAGGATTAAACCAAGAAGAAGAAAGAGTAAAGAATAGACCATCATCCAGAATTATTTTCGGATAACAGAAAATTCTACTGCTCCTTTGATCTTTAGTGAGGGAAAAATATTTCACACAGGCATGTCAAGACTTAATGACGTTACTCTCTTAGTTACAAGTAGAGATTGGCAACTTGGTAAATTACCATGGTAATTTTAGTAAATTACTGTGGTATTTTTCGTAAATTACCAAAATCCCTGAAAATTACCGTAATAAATAGTAATTTTCAGAAAAGTTCTTTTTCAGAAAATTTCTTTCTCAAGAAGAAACCATTGGAATGGGTAATATTATAATTTCAGAAGCTTAAACGATTTTGTTTAAATTGTGTCCATGATTAATTCCAATTGATTCAGAGTAAAATAACAAATGCACATTGCGCCGAGGTATGTCTTTGGAATTAAAATTTCTCATAGTGTGACAAAAGAGAGGCAAATTGCGTGCTGCTGCCAACTTCGTTTTAATTTTTTTAATGAGTTATAATAGATAATCGTCGTGATATGTTTGATATAAGCGTCGGCATTTATATCTCAATGCTATTTGATTTCGTTTGGAGTCCTCTGATAAGGATTTGCAGCTAAAAACTTAAAATTACCGGAAAATTACGGTAATTTTCGAAAATTACCGTAATTTACCATGGTAATTTACCTCAATTGAAAATTACGGTAATTTACTCATCTCTAGTTACAAGCATTTAATTAGTTAGTACTCAGACATTACAAAGCTTATTAGACAGTTTTACTTTACTGTAGTAAAGTAAGTACACATTAAAAGGCATAGTCTACGGACAAAGCTCAGTTATATAAATATATATTTGGAAGAGAATTTTAGTATTTGAATTGATACAAGTTCTGATTACACCTAGAAGTATAACCATGCACGTGTGGTTGAAGCAGAGACTGTAAATTTCATGAATCTAAAAGACGGGAAGTAAGACGACTTCTAATAAACGCGTGGCATTTGCATAGGGAAGACTTAACGTTTACATACGTGTTTTCCAAGAGAAAGGGGAAAACACATTGGATTCGGGAGAGAGTAAAAGAGAGAGAGAAAGTGGAAATAGAAGGGATGGATGACAGAGGGAGAGTTGGATGAGTTGGCGGGTTATTGCTAAAGTTGAAGGGAAAGGAAGTAGAAGGGAAAAGGCATAGGTGAGGAAGTGAAAGGAAAGTGCGTGGAAGGAAGACGGAGGTATTGACATGACAATGAAAATGAGGCAGATAAGAGAGATGATGAGAAGCATATAGAGGAGCAAAAGCCTTCAGTCACAATTTAGAGACAATACTTCTATCCAGGAAGAGATGATATTTTAATAATTCTAAGTATTATTTTTTGGCGAAGTTTTCCGGCCTTATTTGTAGGTGTCACACTATCTTCGGCCTTCTTATAATTCAATGATTATCGTTTCATCATTTGTACTTATTTTTTTGAATTGTTCACCCTGTAATAATGCATATGTTGGGTGAACATTAAACACGATAAATAAATAAAATCAACTTTGCCATTAACACGAACCTGTTTGTTCTATCTATTAGGGCAGATAAAGGAAACCAAGCGCTAAGCTAACCGGGAAGTTACATTCACACGTAAGTGCTCTTTTCGATAGACGAGTCGTCGTCACACACTTGTCTCCCGGAATAGCGCCTCCGGTTACCAGCTGAAGGCTCCACGAGCTGGCGTACGACGCTATCCCTAGTCATGAACATTTAATCATGCTTGTAGGGGCTACGTGAATATGAATGCTCAAGTGAAACCTTACCGGAGGCTCAAGCTTATGAAACTTCACTATTAGTATGCTATGCGTCAATTTTCCTAATGTCTTACCAACGTAAGAGGAAACAAATATAAAAAATACTCAATATATTTCCACGTCTGCTAAAGAGCTACTTGCGAAAATGCAAACCGGTTCCCACTTGAGTGCCTAGTGGAGGGCATTTCAAGTTCAGTACTCCGTCCGTCGGATGGGACGTTAAGCCGTGGTCCCCTTGGCGCCTGTCGTTAAGAGTAAGCTAATGCCCACGCCGGGTTTCTCTTCACCCTTACTCTACTCCCTGAAAACTCCTACCATTATCTAGTTACCCACCTATCCTAATGGCCTCAGCTGTCGGTTGCCTCCCCTGAATAACAAACCAACCTATACCAAAGAGTGAAGAGGGAAGGCAGATAATATTACGTAGAGAGTTAGGTTGTAAACCTTTACGGAATCAATAAAGCTTGCCTGAATCTCTCTCTCTCCTGTATTGTGCAAACCCCTCAATTTTCAATAAACCACTTTAGCGCCAGAATATTCTCTAAGAAACAAGCAAGTCCACTCAAGGCATTTCCGTCTTTCTCAAATGAGGACCGAAGGCAGATCCCGAGGAGAATGGCTAGTGGTGAAACGGTCAATTCAGTCTTATTCAATTTCAGTCAACCCTGGGATTTTAAATAAAATAACGGCTTAGTGATAAGTCTTAGTGACGTGCAATGCAGTCAAGTTAATACGTTACGGTAATTACGTTAAGTTAATAGTCAAGTTATGTGAGCATAAATTTGTAGGGAAACAGTATTCTACGCTCTACGGTTCCATTCATGTGTTCTAGAAAATGTAAGTCTAAAATATGGGGTACAATAAAATTTGAATCAATAAAATATTAAAGTTAGTTCCTATTAAAATAAACTTACGTGAATCGCTTCTTTCTTTGCCGAAAACTTTGCTGAAGTAATTGAAAACTCATTCAAGAGGTACTAAACGAATACACGCGCACTTTTCTTTCGCTGAAAAATATAAAATAAAAGATATAATTGCTTTTAGGAACTTGACGATTACACCATACGAATTTCTATCTCCTCTTTGATAATATAGCCAAACCTCTAGGCCATGAGAGTAGGATAGAATATTGTTTAAGCACACTAGTGTTAGTAAAATGCGATGGAGATTTTGGTACATAATAAAATTGCAAATACTTCACAGAGATATTTGAAATTGTGGTAAAAGTTTTTCCGTCATCATCCGAAAAGAAAGTAATTCTATTACAATTCTGTTTAACATCAATGATATTAGTAATAAAAATCTAGTAAGACGATATCATTGCTTATCTTCCAAGATACTTGGGCCGTAAAAACTGTAGGTAACGGGTGGGTTTACCACTAAATAATGATTCTCAGAAACTCACACTAGGGAAACTGACAATAACAATGATGACTCCTATCAGTAGAGTGCAAAACTTATATGTTAAATCAGACGACGAAAAGTGAAAAAATTGTTAACATTAAAGAAATAAACGTTCGTTAAATTTCTCTTGCGTATGGGGCCCGAGTAATTTAAGATGATCTACTTAGGAGGAGTACTGGAGCATATACGAGGGAAACGGAAAGAAAATCACAATACTCACCCTTTTAAAAACTCACTCAAGAGAATCTCTTCTAGTATTTTCGTACAGGGCTATCTTAAGTACGTAGATTTCACTTACCTGTGGGAAGAAAAAAAATAATGTCAATCAAAAATGTAAAATCTAGCAACAAAAGATGCTCTTATGAACTAAAAATTAGCATAGACTCAAATATAAGATGGAAAACGATATGCACTTTTGCGCATAAAGACTAATAACAATGTATATTATTCTTGAAACCTTTAGAAAGATAGCTAATAACTTAAGATCTCATTATCAGTTGATGATGTTCAAACAACGAAAGGATCCCTGCAACACTACCCTCCATATCAAACTCTTCACAAAGTTTTTAATTACATATTTGATCTCGTCCATAGTCCATTGGCGTTGGTACATTTGTGGTCCGATAAAATTATTAACATAATTGGTACTGAATCCTTCTTCACCTAAAATGCCATTTAAGAAACAATAGTAAACATCTATTAGAGTTGATGTCCTTCCTCTTATATGTTCATTTTTGCCTCCTTTTTTTGGAAATCTCAATACAGTAGTTTAATTTTGCTATGACTCCATCCCAAACCTTTGGTACCAGATTTCTAAAGAGTGTATAGCAATTTACCGATTTAGAGCTTTGTTTTTCTGGCTTCGTAGCACTTAGCTGGAAATTGTAATCATATTGTTCAATACACTTCCCACTTATATCGAACAAAATCTTCTCAAACGCTTATTGTCAATTTTGGGCGCAATCAGAAAATAATTCGAAAGAATATTTGGATTTCTTCTTCACTCACAATTAATTTTTTATGCTAAGAAGAGAGATAAGAAAACTTTTTCAGGTCAGATTACGATATTTGTTGTGCTGTGGGATGAAGACGTCTTTTGAAGACACTCTCAGGAAGAGAAAAATATTTTCTTGATCTCCCAAGGCCTATAGATGCTGATGAACATTAAAAACCTTGCAGTAAAAGAGGAAAAAACAATGAAGTTATTAATTACAAAAATGCAAAAACACAGGAAATAACATAACGGATTAAACGAGGTCCTTAAAATAGAGTCCATTTATTTTACACCTTGAGTAGGACATAATGGTAGTTCCGACAAATTCATCTACATATGACTATAATATGAGAAAGAGAAAAGGGTCCGGAGGAAGAATGTGAGGTGGGAAGGGTGGTCTGGGGGTTAGCGTAGAAAAAGTTTAACTGGGGAGGACGGAAAATCGAGGGAAGCGTGACAGTGGATTTACCAATAGTAAATATGACACTGAAAGTTCCGGAGATGAACATGAAGGGAGGTGACGTAACTCACAGGGCTGGAAGCATGTGACACGGTATATGAAGAAATGACAGGATAGAAAAGTCCTCTATTTTCTCGCCTCGCAGGCATTTTCTTGGAAGGAAGATAAAAACGTAAAATAACACGAAGGACGAGAGAAAACTTCTCGGCAATAATTATTCCTTATATATCTTTTCGCTACTGGGTGATCCGTAACCCCGGATAAAAACAAGTCATGTGCATGAATAAAATAATTAAATAGGCTACGGATAAAGCTTAATGACGGCTTACTTTGAACGGGGATGATTTTCTTTGTTCCTTACCAGCAGCAAGGTTCTGTTTTCCTAAATAAACGGCCGATTTTTCTGGAGACAACGCAATGTAAGTCAGCAGGTAAGTAGGTTCAGTTTGTTAACGTAGTAGCATTGTTGATATATGTACCTGGCCTAAAGTATTTAGAATATACTTATACGTGTAAAAAAAACTCAAAACATCTGACTAGATTATAAGCTTGATGACCATTAATCGTTATTTCTTGATACTGCTCCTAATATGCCACTAAACTGACATTTTGAGGAGGGACATCATGGGTGAATGACTTCATATGACAGCAACATATGAAATTAAAACCAGAAAACTACCTGCCATCATTAACAATCAATTTATTGGGCATAGAGTTTCTTCAGCAAGTCTTAAACACCTTATGAAGGAAAGAAAACCATCTAAATTATGATGGGAAAAATCATAACCAACGCATCAGAATTTTTTCAATAAAGAGAATTGATAAATCTCGTTGGATAAAAAAGTGATGCGCCGAGGTATGAAGTAATATGAAGGGGGTAAAGGAAACCATACAGTTCCACTGAGGTTATTTATTTCAAACTCAATGACCATAGTTTCGATGCAGTACAACATAGGAATTTCATCCAGTGTTGGACCTTATATGCAAAATAAGGGAGGGGGAGGGAAAGGTTGAGAGGATGTAGGGGATCAAAATGACATGCAAAATGGTATGAGGATGACCAAAATAGCCTGTATCCTCACATCCTTCCCCGTCCCTACCCTCATTTTGCATATAAGGCCCAACTTTGGATGTAATGACCCCCGATGGAGATGCACCGCATCGGAATCATGATCGTTGAGTTAACAATAAAATTATTCTGGGGAATTGCATAGTTTAATTACCCTCATGATGAAAGAATTTCATCAAGCGAACCCTGATACCGTCAACTTCATTAAGTGCCTAACATAATTCTGGCCGAATATTCATTTCTTTTAGTCTGTCATAATATTGATTCTAGACTAGGATTCCGCTGAATTTTCACTTATCACTAGATTCTACAGAAACAGAAAAATGCAGCCACCAAACCTTTTCCCTATAATGTATAATCTCAGGGTTGATCAAGAGATACCTTGAAATAATAAATAAACGGAGGCCTAGCAGACTATAATGGTCCCTCAAGGCACCTACTTATTTTTGGATCTTATCGGAGGAAGACCATTCCATCGGAGCTTCATGAAGACTTATCTTTCAGGAAAAAATTGGTGACCTTAAAATTTAGCTTCAGGAAAATTATGCCATCAAATTTAGGTAAATGTTTTGAGTTGCGAGACGGTAAGGGGTGGTCTAATGACGGTAATGGCAATGCGTCTAAAATAGGAGAAAATTTTAATGTGATTTATTTGCATGAAATAACATGCATAATGAGAATGTAAGAGAGAAACATTCAAAGGCATTGAACATTCAAATTCCAAGATATTAAAAGTAGTACACAGTAAACTCATTTGCGATGGAAGATAAAGACTCTCCAAAAAAATAACAAAATAGTTATTTTTCCTCTTATGAAAGAGGGTATCTAGTAACTGCTCGTACACTGAAAACCTCTACGGTGCATGAATTCATATATTTACTCCTCAAAACTCAGGGACAAATATATTGCAACAGTAAAAATGCAGATCATTTGCAGTTTATCGTAAAATTTGTGAAACAAAGCCAAGTGTTTGATTGGGTAATTAGTGGTCTTTCCCGTCACCAATTTGCAATGAAGCAAATAAAGCAGTGGTATTCAATTTGGCGCCGTTTTGAATTAATTTTAGGTAAGATGAAAGGGTGAGGAAATCAATATCAGGAAAAATATCACATTATAATATCTGTAATTTATTTTTAAAAAATAGCGTTACTTGTTGTTGTTAATGAAAGAGTAGAAAAAAAATGCTTTGGATTGAACATTAAAATGTAGCAGAAATATCCTAGATTTGTGGTTTCATTAGTTAGGGTCAGGCACTACTCGGGAAAATATTTGAGAAGGATGAAAATGAAAATAATGAAATGAGAAATACGAGAGAGAAAAATAATGAAAGATCAAGAACAATGGCGCATCAAATAAAGTCCCGCCAACAATTCCATTTGCAAATTAAGGAAGGGAATGTGTTAAGGGACTTCTTAATTTACGGTGGCGATAGGTGGAAGTTTTTTTGGTTAGAGGAAGATGAAGAGAAAATAAATATTTTGTATAGGGTATAGCAGTTATAAGGGAATATTATTACTTTGGGTGATGGTTAACAGATTAAAGGGATTATTATCAATACGCAAATCATTTTAAGATCAATCTTGATCTTTATTTTGTATTCCCCATATGAAAGATAAAATTCAGGTACCTTATTCCTGAAAACAAAAATATCTGAATTAAGATAAAAACATTCTTGTTTGGGACTTGATGTAGCTGATATGAAGAAGTGGCAGGAATACTTTGAAGCTATGATGCTGTGGGAATGTGGGGAGTTCATCAGGGAAATTGAAGAAAAGGGAAATGAGCTAAAAATGGTTTCCTTGAAACGATATATAAAGGAGTCAAATTAGGGGTATTTCAAATGGTATGAAAAGTGTGAATAGTGATAGCATATGGATTAGTAAGACAATTGGCAATGACATTTTACAGATTCATCATATATATTATCAATTTCCAGATATATGCTTCTAAGAGATGCAAATTGGAATGATATGCTACTAATGTATAATATTTGAAAGCTAGTACTTATTGAGGAAATATACTTGAAATAAAATAGCAAGGACATTAGTGTTATTAAAATTTCTTAAAATGAGAGATTGATGAAGATAAAAAGAGAATATTGAACCAAATAATCGTCAAAGTGCGCATTGCTTACATAAGTTTTATAAATATACGTATGGTGCTATTAATATTCCGCATTTCAAAACAGCAAAGACTCTTTGATGTTACAAGAGCTACCACCAATCACTGAATATAATTTTTTGTCACTTGATGTCCAAAGACTCCCTTTATAAATTCCTGAGTTTATCCACAAAATCAGTTAAAAATTATATGACTTAATATGAGGTTTCCGGATGTGCTAGATCTGGCCAATCGGAATATAGCAATATTTTCAGTTCGATTCCAATTAATTACGCGGGAATCATTTAATGGTCTCAAGGGTACGGCTGCCATGATGGTAGTTAAAGTAAAAATATTTTATAATTGGAAATTGATTTGAGTAAGGAATCCCAACCGTGCTCATCCTTGCAATCATTTCAAATCCTCTTTGCGAGGCCTGCTCAAAGCCTCTGGTTTGATCTACGTTGAAAGCTCTTCATGATGAACATACTATCTTTCTGTGATAGAAAAATATTTTCAACTGAGGCCCAAAAATAACGCTACGTAATATTAGAGTGCCTTAAAAAATGATAACTGTATATGAATAAAACCTGTCCACAAACAGAAAATTAGAAAAGATACCTCTTCTCTCGTGCTGCTTTAAAGAGAATAAACTGGACGTATAGTGATTCAAAGTTTCCAGGAGAGTTCCCAATGATAAGTAATCGAAAACAAATAGCTTAGACTACAAGGTCCGGAAGTCTATTTGGAAGTATTTTGAGAAAACATACTCCCAAACAGACTGCCATAGAGCCTATTAAAGATAAAATTACTTTATTGAGAGCTATTTAAATGTCATTTGATGAGGAAAAATCATAAAATATCAAACATGCATGATATCCTTTTGTAAAGAAAGATGTTCCGCTAAAATAATAAGATTAACTATGCCATAGAGAATCTTGATCACTCCACCGTTATCTATACCGTTCATCTGGCCTATATTAATGTTCAGTCGTCAATCGCCATGGTTGTCATTTCTTTTTTTATTCTTGTGAGATAGAAATACACTCACGACCTTATCGCAAACGCCAATACCGAAGTGCAGCATGAAAGGTATACGTGATGGAATCAGAGTGATCTAATTAAGTGAGGCAGGTAGAGTGATAATGGCTGTGATCATTGTTTGATTCATGGATAGTTAAAAACATTGAAATTTAGTTAAAATAATAACGTGCCCTTTCCTGGCAAACTTGATGAAGGAAAGCTTCTCGAATTTTCCAAGGGGTCAGGTTGTCCATACCGCCCGTTGGGACATCATCTTTAGGACAGCTGAGTGAGTTAAGCTGGCACTACTCAACTGCCAAATGGATGATGTCCGACTCAGACATTGAAACCTCAGCCAGTATGGACAACCTGACCAGGTGAAAAACCCGAAAACTTTTCTTTGTAAAGTTTATTTATATTAACCGATGAAATAAAGCACTTAAAAACCTCACAGGATTATATCAGTGATTAATTATATTGTTTATTATCTTTATTGAAGTTATTTTTCCAGTGAAATTGAGACCCTTCAACAATATTTCCATAACGTAACATGATTAAAATATTTCGCTCAGTATAAAAGGTCCTAATTGTTTCAAGAAAGGGCTAGGCCATACGGGTGATTAATAGCATTTGTTTATGTTAGATTTTGGGGGTTTTATCAACGGAGTAGGAAAACAAACACGAGTATAATAAGAAGGGGAATATGATATTTCCCAATCCCCTTAGAGGCTGAACCAAATTGAATTGATGTGTGAATTTATGTCCTTTTTCCAGGTTTATACGTGTCCTTTAGATGATAAGAAATGATCAATCAATGAAAAGAAAAACTAGGTAAGAAAAGCATTGACCAGTTGATCACCAGGCTTGAGCTACCCACGGCTCGTTGAGGACCTCGCGGAAGGGAAGATTAAGTGGAGGGAGACCGTGGGAGACGCCGAGTGCAGGGAATATTCGTTATTATGATTGATGCCCCGGATCGCCTTTGATCACTTGTTTGAGTTCGAAATTGGAAAAAAATTACCACGCCGCGCGGAGGCCACGCAATCTGCAAAGGCATTCACTCGGGGCTGCGCCCATCCCTCCTCAAAGCTGCTTCCCTGAACTCCTACCCTCTGAACTCAATCCCTTTCCTGCCATCTTCCCCATTCATCCCCCATACTGCGCCTCGGGACCTCCTACTACGCTCCACACTCATCCACCTCTGAGAGCCGTGAAAAAAGATTAGATCGATTCCGACGCCATCGCAATTTTCTGCATCGAATTAGTCGACTGAAATTTCTTCCGCAAAAAAATAATACGAATACACCCTGTTCTTTCTTTGATTATATATTTTCTATCGGCCCACGAAACGCGAAGTGTAATTTGTTTTCCATTAAAAAAAAATAGGCTCACAAAGGGGTGGAGGGGAAAATCTTGATACGCTCGCTTTCGAGAAGGTCTCAGCAGAATAAAATACGATGAAGGCGGGGGCGGAAATTTTTGATTGTAAAAGTTGATTGTTTTTTTTTTGGAGGGAAAAACTTAAGATTCATTCTAAAAATTCTTCCGGGAAGGTTGGCACAATATTTTATACAGAAAAATGGAGTCAATTAGTTTTTAATTTTCTCTCCGAAAGAGAAAATAAAGTCTTTAGGGAAACCTAGATTTATGAGAAAACAAGTTTTGCGGGAATGAGCTCTTACCGAAAGCAATTATCCTCTAGCTGTTTCTTATGAAAGGTTGAAAGCAGTCATCACACAACTTACGATGTAGGATTGTAATGGACAATGTAAGAGAAGGCGCGATTGGGGATGAGATTTCCCGGACAATCTGAGCAGAAAAAACAGCACTCTACAATTAATTGAACCGACGTAATGTACAGTAATAGTGTCCTTCCCCATTAAAATGGAATTTTTCTTTTTTATTTAAGTATATGGTTTGGCGCTCAGTACCATGAGCTACAACATTTTGCTTGGCTGTAGTGGTATAAGTAGTCTTGTGTTTTTAGATGCTCCAATAACTGGGTTTACATTGAACTCCTTGGGCGAACACGATATCCATGCCCGAAGTGTGATGGATGTGGGTTCGAATTCCACCTCTGGCAGTTGGGACGCCAGTCCTACGCGTTACAGACATGGTAACCACTGCCGGCGTTTTGCTCGGTACCACACTTTTCCTTTGTGGCATTTTTACATAAAATTTAAGTTGAGAAATACTATGAAGTAAGTACAAAATTATGGGAACTTCTAAGGGCTTAACAGAATCTGAAGAGCTATCACTACAAAATAATCTTCGATGACCAGTGAATGGTGCATCCCTTCTTAATATGAAGGGGTCCCATGAGTCTAATTCCTAATTCACAGCCGTTGTTGAAACACCCCTGAATGGATATGTGGGAAATCTTATAAGAAGGAAAGTTCACTCATTTTAACTCACTAAATAGTAATACAATATTGTAAGATTTATCGGTGGTCAACATGGTAAGAAAAGCCTCAATGGATATATTGAGTAATTAATCCGATCAAGTTCTGGCCTGTACTGCAATAGCAGTATTATTTTAAATAGATATTTGCATTTGTTTTTTGATTTTATTTGCTCGTTTTCGCAAAAATGATCGGCTCACAATAGTCTAGTTAATTTTATACAGTTTAGTATATTAACCGATATATTAAGCCGCAAATCAAGAAAATAACGTATTCAGGAATTAACATTTTTTCTTTCCTGTCAGTACACATTTTACCGTGTCATGTGGTTGTTTTTAGCTCATTGCATTTGTACCTACGTCCTCTTAGTTGTAAGCCACTGCATTCATGCTCTTACATAGCCATTTATTTTTAGTTGAAAAATTATGAATTGTTGTAAGCCACTGCATTCTGGCTCTTACATAGCCATTTATTTTTAGTTGAAAAATTATGAATTTTACGTATGCGCTCCTCATATATGCATAAAAGTTAACATATACCGGCCCAGCACTATTTAAGGTGATGATCTTTTCCATTACATGGGCGACTTCTCATACGGTTATGCAAACCGATTATAAAACGATTATGCATACGATTATAAAACTCTACTACCCTTAAAAAAGCAAAGTAAGTAAAACATTAAATTCTATTTCCTTTTAAAAACCAGATATTAAACTACTCACATCACTCAGAACTATTATTATTTTAACCGCCATTTAGAAGGTTGAAAGCACTTGAAGTTCTTTACTCAAATGTGACATAACTATTTATGTCGGTATCCATGCTTGCGTAATTAGCCGTTTATTTTCTGACACCACCTCACCTTAGTCCACGGAGTAAAGTACATCACCTATGAGGTAAATTCAAACAATACATGTCATGTACAAAGAAATCTCGATTGAAAACTGGACTATTTTATAACATATTTATCTACTATCCGTCATATTCCAAGCAAAACTCCTTACTAACCATTTAATGGTGAAAATAAATATATACACATTAAAATACTCATCAATAAACACAAGAGATGTGTAGATTCCACCATTAACATCCCAAAAGTACGCTCAAAGCATGAAAATAACGTATTCAGGAATTAACATTTTTTCTTCCTTGTCAATACACATTTTACCGTGTCATGCGGTTGTTTTTTGAAATTAATTGAGTTATCGAACCACCACTATGAGATTTAATAATTTACCAGTGACCTAAATAGACTCCTGTAACCCCGGTGGTAGGTAACCTCACGAAACCTCGTTAACAATGCTAGGGGTGGCGTGTGAAGGTTAGCAACGCTATCAAAAGGACACCAGCAGAAATTCCGGTAGTAAATGAGAATTGTTCACGGCCTCAGAATGGATTGGGATAGTTCTTACATTCATGCTGGAAATGAGTCCATTCCATCGATGACAAACATTTTTGACGAGCTCCTTATTTTCTTTCACGTAAACAATGTCCAATTTACAAGTTTTTTTAAATGTGTAGCTTTCAGGTAAAACGTGGAAAAAGGAAGTAAATTTATCGTGAATGACTGCTCGGCACTCAACACAATCTCAGTGACACCCCCAATGAGGGTTTTAGAATGGAAACATTAAAGAAATCCATTTCCAGCATTAAAATATTCCCTATGAATTATTTCACGATTGTTCCTCAAAGCAATAGTACCACATATCTTTTGAACAGGCTGTAAAATGAATGTTATTCCTATAGAGCCACATTATTTCACGCGGAAATTCAGCAATTGTGTCAATTATGTTCTAACGTAGTGCAAGACTAATTTGGAGAAGAGCACGGTGAACGGAAATAGAAAGCTCATGACATGGTAAACATATCGATTGCGGCGTGACAGTGACCGGGAGAGGAACATCGCCTTATGAGCCAGTGAAAGGAGTCGGGAATGATGAAAGGACAGGGAAACGAGGGAAGAGAAAGAGATGGAGGGAGAAGAGTCCCTGTGAGGGAGGAGATAGGGTGGCAGTTCGTATCAATATTTGCCCATTGCTAATTAGCCCTCGTCAGTGGTTTCTCTGCCTTCGTCTCAGTGGACCCACGATCTCCCCCACCCCCATGGAAGGAACCACTGCGCATGGCCCAAGTCCAAAAGTCAAATCTTTCCCTGGCTGCGAGAATGACAAAATGAGTGGCAGGGGAAACCTTCTGCATGATGTAGCGAACGCCTATAGCGAAATCGTCTGCGGTTCAGAGGTTTTCAGGCTCAAGGTGCGTGCTCACGCGTAATTAAACCAGGGGGTTGCCTTATCCGTAAAAAAAAGATTAAACTCCAGACTGTTTTCAAGCGGGAGACAACATTATAAAAGGCCATGCGTGTGAAATTTGTACCCGGAAAAACCTTATTATAAAGAAGGATACTTTAATAATAAACGTCTTTCCAGCAACTGATATTTTGCCAAAATAATCACCAAATACAATCTCAGAGTGATATCGTCATTTAAGACACCATGGGAAATTATACAAATGCCTTTCGAATTTAAAATTAACTTTATGTTAAATTATAAATGAAAAATAATGAAGGCTTAGATTGGATAAATTTGAGCTGAAAATTCGTTAACGGTAATCCGATATTAATTGCCAACGGTAGTTTTAACTCTAATAGCAGGGCTTCAGTAATGCTAATAACGTCGACGGTATCATTTTTCTCAATTTATAAACACAAAATAAGGAGCTACGGATCTCGGCTTTCGTATACAAGGCCTCAGAAGGAAAGATGAAGTTTTCAACGGTTTCACATTCTTCCTTGTGGACATTGATTCCCATTTAATGACGAAAACACCGTAGCTTTCCACCGACATTTAGTGGAAACAAAATATTTTTTCTTTATTGAATCAAGCAAGTAAATGTTTAAAACTAATTTTCTTCGGCTGTTAATATGACTATGGAGAAAACTAATATTTACATTTTTTTCCTGACCTATTTTTCATGAATACGCGAATGATGAGGGTGAATTGAGTATAATTTTAATTCCCCATTCTTGTATGAAAAGATGTCCGCTCTCAATAATTTCAACCAAGCACAAGGTCTCAATGGGCTAACCTCCAGATTTCTGAGTCAGTTTCATGGAATTTTCCCATCGCGTCTGCGCGAAGGAAACAGTTGCAGTTTTAATTTTACCCGGTGTCTCATCGATCAACCGGTTCAGTGGAACAAAAGGCACTTTTGTCGGGCAAATAGGCGTATAAATGCAAGAGGTTCATAAGGGTCTTACGAATATGCGCATTTTACCAACCAATTCAACTCTATACTCAGAAATCAGGCTCCCCCACTGCGACGACGCGGAGCGGGAGGCGAATCGTTTCCCCGAGCAGGGAAAAGAAAGAATATGTCGAGAAGTGAACAACTGCCTACGGAAATACAATGAAAAACACAAATAGAACAGCAGGAGGGGTTTTCAGACGCATAAGCGTATACGTGCCGCCTTTGAGAGGAAAATGAAACCGCGGACTCCCAACTATTTCATCATACGCAGAAGGAGGAGTTGAATGGGGGTGGAGTGAATTTGAAGCGAGAATATGGGGAGAGGGAGCCAAGAGTTCGGGGTGGAGCGCGGGCGGGCAGAATGTAGACGAAGGGATGCCGATCGATACATAAATATACACGTACACACACACGGAATCGGTCAGCAGCTCTCCGACTGACGGGATCCTTCTGCCGAGGTTTTGCAAAAATCTGTTCTCACCTAGCACTACGACATGGGCTTTCCCCCTCAACGACTTTCATCGCTCTTGTTTTTTTTATCGTCGCATTTCTCTCTTCGTCTTTCCTCGCGCGAAGCGAGAACGGCTCCGCGAAAAAGGAAAAAGAGAAAAAAATAAAAGGGATGAGGGAAGTTTGGCTCGTTGCTAAGGAAAAAGAAAATGTCGGAGGGAAAGCAGTGCGGAGGGAAAGATGAAGAGATGTATTGGTTTTATTGGACGCGTGGGAAAGGTTTGAAGTGGCGCCGAGGAAGGCAGGGAGAGCGGGCAGATGTCTACGGGATTGCGGTGTTTGGAGGAAGAATAGGAGAGGGGAGAGGTGGGTTGGAGAGAGGAAACTACCGAGGATCCGAAGCAGAGCAGGGAAGGATGGAAAAAATGGGGGAAAATGAAGAGCGAGGGAGGGGGGAGAAGGAAGGCTAAGTGTCACCAGCAATGCTTAAGGTTAGGGAGGAGTAGATGTGGAGTAAAAATAGGAGAGAGAGTTTAGAGTTCTCCTTTGGAGATGATACGTTAGGAACAAAGAGAAGATTATACGTGAGTGAAACTAAATATTTCGTTTACATTTCATACGCTCAAAATACGTGTCAACGGCGTGGAGCGAAAGGTGACATAGCTTCGGTAGGAGAAAGAGGTCGACTGGAAAAGGGCTTGTTGATATGACTGCAGCATGAGGTTTCTCTGTGAGGTGCCAAATATTATTGGTAAATATCTGCATATGGTGCAAATATTTCTCACTATTACGTTAATTTATTGTCATTATGAGACAGCATTTAGCAGATCCTACAAATTACTCATTTATTAGCGTATTTAATCAATTAGGTGATAAAACATATCTTGCGTAAAAAGGCTTCCTCTTTCAAATAAATCAAACCGAATGGGCGGTGTAATTTGCAGGTGTATATCTTTATAGTTGAAGGCATCAACCCTGATTTAAAACCTTTTGCACTCCTGCTCCCGGTCTAAAGCTACTCTTTCTCTCTTTCTGCTGAGTCACGAAATTATTTTTCTTCTCTCAGAATTAGATCCGTGGTTTTGGTTATAAACATTAATAGGACAGAATATACATACTCTCTAAACACGGAAAATTAATTTTGTTTTCTGAGAGTGCTCAGCAGTTGGGCAAAAAAAAACGAATGAATGCATAAAGCAACACAATCTAGAGGTATTTGGAAATATTTTTGACACCTCTGAAACGCGATTAATTGCAGCATTAACCCAATTAATCA